>JAZDUA010000267.1:717500-2120909 GCA_038098605.1 Gryllus longicercus | reverse complement strand
ACGATCATTGTAGTTGCCAGAAGCATCGCCATCTGGCCTGTGGTCTGTAGTTCCAGTTATGTAGCTGAAGCCACTTTTACACAAATCCTTAACTCTTAACAATATCACTATTGGATCTTACAACCATGGCATAATATTTACTGATGGAAATCGGTATATGTCCATCAGTTTAATGGTATACGGCTGAAATTTCCTTTTCAACACAGAAATTCAAAGTTAACACGGGAACTATGATAAGAAAATTGATGGGTATAAATATATAGCAAGACCGATAAATATATAATTTTGTATTTTTGTTTCGAAATGAGTTATAATGTAAATACATTATTTTTCCTTTAAGTTATTACAACTGATCAGATGCAATAAGTCAAGGTCTGTAATGGCAACTGAGCAAGTATTGAGTGACATTTAGTTTTTCAACACAATAATTAAATTTTAGATGCGTCGAAAATATATAAAATTTACAGTATGTCTTTCGGAAGACAATACAGCCATCAGTCCCTGTAATTGCATGTTTCTTCGGAATTTAAATAATATTGGATCTTGAATCATTGTATTGAAGTGTTCAATTTCCCTTAGACAATTCTCATAAATTGACATTTATTTGCGATTTTTTTAGCAAATTACATTTGTAAGGAAATTCCAAATTTCATTAGATATATCTCATTTCCAATTATCATTTGATACTTTGAATGCAGAATTCAGGAAATGAAATTCACTTCCTGAAGTAACATCTGCCTGAAATCGAAACCGAAACTTTATTTTCTGTTCCAGGAATATTAATTACTATGGTTCTTCATCTTTTATAATAATTTTTCTTATTCAATGACCTATATAGCCAACTGCTGCAGATCAGATCGCCGGGTTAGCGAAAAATTATTTTCTCACTATTCCTGTTACAAGCGTATACTCAGGAAACAACACTGTTTCTTCTTCTTTGTGATACCGCCTATATTAATTCAAAGGAATTGTTTTAAAACACTGACACTTCATATAATCACTTTCATAGATTCATATTTTACATTGTTCGAGTTCTCACAATTTCAAAATTGTCTTTCCATCATGTTATTATTCGTCACATTTTTCTCTTTCTTTCCTTTGATCGATTGGTTGTTAGTGATTCCGGGCGCGTCAACTATTATGGCCATTAGTCCCCTAAGTGTAGTACATGTTTTGCTTAGGATGTGGCTGTAGTTTCCCACTCTGCATGGAGAGATCCGGCGCCGACCTCTCGTCGGCAAGCGGGGTTTTCCCAACTACACATAGTCCATCAGCGGGACATGGCCCCAGCCGGGACAAGCTCTAAGCTCCCGACCTATCTCCCGGCTTGTGTGGTAGTGTAGTGCGTGTTAGTGTGTGTGTGTAAGGTAAAAGGATAGGACAAGAAAGAGGTAGGAAAGATCGCGCTAGTTCCGTGGCCAGTTTGTTAGGGAACTGCTTCGTCTGGTGTTGATCGGAGAAACCACGGAAAACTGCTGAATTTGACCTAGCTGACAAACTAGTGTCTAAAAATCCTGCACCTGTCGGATCTTGAACCTAGGACCTCCCGGTCAGAGGGACTGCAGTGACATCAGTTGATGCTCTGAGCCATCTCTCCCAGTACCTTCCTTCCTGTCTTCTGCCTCGTCTCACCTTCATCAGTCTATCGGTTTTGTCCATCCTTTATAGTCATTCCATTTTCCTGTTTTGTTTCCCGAGTACACTAAATATCTTAATGAACATTTATCTCCAAAACGCTATTGGCATATGTCATGATGTTTAGAAGAGAAATGCAGTCGGAAGTAACATTTAAAATCAATTTTCTTGAAGAGGATTTTTTTCTTCGGAAAACTAAACTTGCCACTCTTTATGAAAATCAATACAGAATCTGGGGTATTTGTTTGTGACAGAAGCTTCCGGATATAGCCTATGTGTGACTACTGTAACATAATAAATACAAACGGAGACATTTCTCAATAAATTCAAAGGATGTTTTTTTCTAACATGGATTTACAATCTTCGAAATGTTGGAAAACACGATATTTTCTTTTTTCTAAAGATCTAGCTTGATCAAAAGAGGATCTGTTGGAAAAGTTAATATTTATTTCAAATGCATTTGATGACTTGGATCATAACATTTGGCCTTTCAAATAACCCTTCGCAAAGAGATCGTAATATCGATCTATATATTTTTCAACGATCCCAAAGAGTAGAAATATCGTACTGGAATGATAGAATATCATTACATACCATTCAGACTCATCGCCAATATTGCACATGGTGCCCCTCATGGATCGATTTTAAGCCCTATTTCCTCCCACTATGCGGAAAAAATATGTCTTCGCCGATTCGAATCGAAAAAACACTTGTGTTTACTGATTAATAATATTCTTTGTAATAAATAAACAATACATACTTGAACATTAGACATTTCTATTTGATTTCGTAATAATACATTAATAGTAAAGAAAGGGGAAACGCTTTAAATCCAGTTTTCCATTTCAAACAAACATGTGTATTCTCCATTTAAAAATTAACATGAAATTAACTGAAGTTAATGTAACAATATTTTTGGTTCTTCCATTTCAATCAAACCTAAAACGGAATGTCCATTTAAATTAATTGAACACAAAATTAAGTTCATGGTAACCGTTAAGAATTCTCCAAATTCAGTTAGCCTTAACACTGCCTGTTGTGTATATTCCTCGAATGTTCATTCCTGCGAGAGATATAGCATTATATTCTGGAGAAACATTTTCATAGTCCTCCGCCTGTAACCTAAAAACATAACGAAAGGTATGTTTCATTAAAGAAAAGAATTGTGTGAATAATATGCAAATATCACCCACGGAATTCGTAGAAGCATCTCTTTATTACGCTAGCGAAAGGTATGATTTAAAAAATATATATTTAATCATGGTGCATATTTTCAGCAAATACAGATGTCTATTATCAAAACACTGGAAACACAGAGGAAACATTAATGGTATATTTTTCAGGTGTCAGTACCAACAGCTAATGCAACTCACTACAAATATTCACATGCAATACTTGTATATGGGTAATTCCACGCCAACTCCACATTGCATCACACCAACCCATCTCAGATCGAAAAATTAAAGTTATTTTCTTATTTCTTATGCCAAGATAAGCCCAAATTTAAATTTTCAACCATTTCCGATGTAAATAGCGTTTGTGAGAACAATTATCGATTTTTCGCGATTTTCAAGCATTTTACAGCATCTTTTTATAATTATCCATTATTTCGATATTTTTTAATGAAAAAATATGTTTAAACTACTATTTTTTATAGGAAATTTTCCGCAGAATTCGAATCTGTTAATGAAAATATTGAATTTTTTTTCTTAATATGACAAAAATTGAAATTTATGATTTTTATTACTTTATTTTCAAAAATTAATTTTAGTATTACAGTACAATTAAAAAGTTAGTTTCTTATGCTTAAAGTACGTGAAAATAAGTGTACATTACGGTACAGGAAAAATGTTTTTGGGGAAATAGTGTTTAAAAGAGTTAAACGCAAGAAATACAATAAAATCTCTTTTCTAAATGTATTTTATCATTTTTAAATAACCTGTTAGTATTTTCTACTACTTTTAGACTGTTTGGATGACTTCGGTGGTGTAAAACAGTTTTTAATAAAATGTGCGTCCTGAACTTTTTTGGGAAATACGTTTTACATGAGTTAAAATTTTAAAAAATCGTGAAAAATTAATCGATTTTTATTGTTAAAGCAGATTAAATTATAAATAGTACAAACAAATTTATAAATAGGCACTTAAAAACTTTTTGATATAAGTTTTCATTTATTACAATTTTTAGTTGAATAATAAAACATTGTTATTTATAAAATTATTAAAATTAATCTTTTATTTTCTTATTTCATTTTCTTGTTATTAATTAAATCAAACACCAAAGAACAGTGTTCTTGAGTTCTTATTGTTTTACATTGAATAATATGCTCAGAGTAAGGAACAAATTCATGCAAATTGCGAGTACCCGGAATTGTAAATACTTTTTCAGTTTTGTTTCGATTCCGATATTCATCGACTTCAGCTTTTCTAATAATTTCACAATGGATGTTTTTAATATGTGCTTTACAAAATTCTAATAATTTGTCAATATCTGTGATTTGATTTTGACGACGTCTACGCAAGCTTTCTTTTGTTGCCTCTCTCTTAACAGTTGCACCCACTCCATCGTTCTCCGTTTTCCCATGAGAGGTAGCAAAAAATGTCCAGGTAGCATCAATACTATACAATTTTGTATGTCTACAGAGATGTAATAAGTTATAACAATTTTTGTATTGTCCTGGACATCCATCGCTGAAATAGTTAAGCAAGCACAGCACTCAGGGCTCAGGGCCAGTGTTTCTAACTACGGGAACGCCCCTCCATTCACGTCTCCTTCTGTTTGATTAAGATTAGTGAGACACACACAGTACACATTCCTGCAGTTAGAAACACTGCTCAGGGCCCCTATATTTGAAATTAGCTTGCGATCACGCGCCAGATTCTGAACATAGCCATGTATAATTTAAATGTTTAATACGTTCATAGGCCCCTATTCTCCAACATTTTTTTACTTTTTCTATGGCGTAATGAGTATTTCTTTCAATTTCGTACAGTATCATGAAGAGAGGTATTTTCTTCCGATATAACGATAAAAATCGATTAATTTTTCACGATTTTTTAAAATTTTAACTCATGTAAAACGTATTTCCCAAAAAAGTTCAGGACGCACATTTTATTAAAAACTGTTTTACACCACCGAAGTCATCCAAACAGTCTAAAAGTAGTAGAAAATACTAACAGGTTATTTAAAATGATAAAACACATTTAGAAAAGAGATTTTATTGTATTTCTTGCGTTTAACTCTTTTAAACACTATTTCCCCAAAAAATTTTTTCCTGTACCGTAATGTACACTTATTTTCACGTACTTTAAGCATAAGAAACTAACTTTTTAATTGTACTGTAATACTAAAATTAATTTTTGAAAATAAAGTAATAAAAATCATAAATTTCAATTTTTGTCATATTAAGAAAAAAAATTCAATATTTTCATTAACAGATTCGAATTCTGCGGAAAATTTCCTATAAAAATAGTAGTTTAAACATATTTTTTCATTAAAAAATATCGAAATAATGGTTAATTATAAAAAGATGCTGTAAAATGCTTGAAAATCGCGAAAAATCGATAATTGTTCTCACAAACGCTATTTACATCGGAAATGGTTGAAAATTTAAATTTGGGCTTATCTTGGCATAAGAAATAAGAAAATAACTTTAATTTTTCGATCTGAGATGGGTTGGTGTGATGCAATGTGGAGTTGGCGTGGAATTACCCATATTGTTTTACAACACATAGCCAGATGGCATTAAACGATTAAAATAATACCCAATATTTAAGGTCCAAGAAAAATCTTTTCTGCTGCGTTACTGTTTCTACAGAATTAGTCTATATCAAGAATCAATAAGAACCTTGTTTTTTTTAACAATGATTTTTTGTTCACGATTTGCACCGTGAATTTTAAAAGACTATATATTCCTGTAACAAGTATTGTACCACATCTTCTGGGACATTTCCCCCAACTCGAATAGACTTTTCGTGCATGATCCTTTGAGCAAATGCTGAGGTAGAGCATTGCGTAGCTTCTAGACAGAAATGTAGCTGCTCTATATGAGCACGCTTTTAGAGCTGAGTTAGGAATCTAGTTATTCGAATTATTGTTCTCTATTTTCTCCCGGAAGTAAGTCGATTCCTTCATGAATACAACGATGAGAGATAGTAACCCAAATATACAGCTGATAGCCTTTGTAAATAATTCTTATTACACGGGAATAAATGTTTACTTTTCAATTATTTCTAAAACTGATTGTTTCCACCTGCATCCATAATTCGTGAGTTAGAGTAGGTATTTCCGAGTTTAAGAAATCGCTCATAGACTTCTCTTCTTTCCATACTACATCACATACAGTTTAACTGTTTTTGACATTAAATAAATAGATGGTTAAAAAACGACCTTCAGTAAATGTGAACAAACAAATTAAAAATGAATTGAAAATAAAAATTTCAAATACTTGCATACTTAGTGTATCCTGAAATGTATTACGACTTAAGGAACCGAATTATGGAAAAAAGGTAAGGGTGCAACTAAAAAATTACATTACTTTATCTTTCAATATCATCGTGTAATTTTAAAGTATGTAAAGTCTTTTATATACCTGGTACAGTGTACAAATAAAATTTAATAACATCGATTACTAAAACTTACTTTTATTTAAATACTACAATAGAGTATATGTGAACGTAATTGAGCGTGCCAAACCCTGAACGTTAGAGTTCGTTGTGGAATTCATTCTAAGGCCACCAATGCCCTACCTTCCGTAATTACGTATCTTTGTATTAGATTATCTCTAAAACTATGATTGACAATAAGCTTAATAAATGTGTATAAAAAGGCCCAGAAGCTGAATTATTTTCATCTTAGCATTTGTTTTGAGAATTTCAAGTAAGAGAGTGACGCGATGAATGATTTGTGAGTAATTTATGTATGACAACAATTAAGCAATTTCTTCTACATATTTTATCTACATTTGTGGTTCTCGGAATTACAACAAAAACAACGCAAAATTAAAGAAGAAATATACCTTTTAATCTCAATTGCAATTCGTCATGAAACTACACAAAAGATTCAGAAAGCAATGTAAAAAGAAACAGATCCTTTTGTATCATCTTCATTTTGTGGGTAAAAGGAAAACACTGCAAATAATAGCTTTTGATCGTGTTCCACTTTGAAAATAAACTTTTAACGTATACGCAATCTGAAAAAGAACTAATATTTGCTTTGTGTTATTTTACTTTTGTTCGTACATGACACATTTTTTATTTTGTTATTTTTGTGTATTTATACATGATAATCTTTTATTTTCTCTGTAGGAATGTTTGTTTCGAAAACACAGAAAAACTATTAAAGTCGCTTTTCACGTGTTTGACGTTTACAAACGCAGAGTATACAGTGCCTACCAACTATCCTGCTGCAACACTGTGGAACCCCGTATCAGATTCATTGATAGAGGTGATACCTACTGAAAGGTGCAGCAGTGAAGGGTACGAGGAACGCATGTGTAAAATATCTTAAACCCTCTAATGAGAAAAATATTTATCAGCTATTAATTGGAAGAACTGCAGTAAAGTATCCCTTTTTCTTTTTCTACACAAATTTTATAATTGTATTCAAGTTATGTTAATCCGCATGCTTCTGTGTACAAAGAAATAGAAAATACTCTATGAATAATACTCAGATTATTTCTCAGGGTTGTACTACTTAACTGTAGACCCAAGTAAGTGTGAGACACTGTCAGGATGTTTACAGCAAACGGTGAGATATTTTTCCTATCTGAACCTATAAGTCACGAGCACATCTTTGTCCCATAGCTCTACCCATTAATTCTGCTCGGTGAAAGACGAGTCCTTCCTGTCCCCTCGACTGCCTGGGGGAGTCCGTAGGGTCCTTGTGGACCGTTTTTAGGTTCGTTAAAGCACCGAAGACACACACAGTGGCATGTACGCTTTGTAGTGCGTCTACTCTACTGTGAGGAGTTCGCTCAGTTCTCTCTCGGAGATCGTGCCGCCAATCGTGGGGGCGCGATCCGTTCGTTCCCGTGGGACAATGCTGTTGACTTTGGGCTCAGGAACCTCCCAATTTTCTTTCACGCTGATTATCAATATTGTCTCTTCCTCACAGAAGCTATCAGGGAACGAAAGATTGCGTGTGGATTGAATTAACAATGTGTACATAGAACATTAAATCACTTAGTGCAGATACTATCACCTTGAAACAAAGTTGTTTGTTGCGTTTTGTGAACTATCTGAGATTCAAGAGACAATAGTTATTACTTTTTCTATGAAGTGTCGATGAAGTATGTAGTCTTTCGATGTAATGTGATGTTTTTGGTTCGATATGTTGAAGTACAGAGAACATAAAAACAATAACTGCGTTTCAGAAACCAATATTGAAAGGAATGTGGAGAATTTTAATAAATGAGTCTGAACATGTTTGTAGTAGCCTGAATTGTGAACATGTGTGGGAGAGTGTTCTCTGCGAGGGAGGGTGTGCGGGGAGTGGTACTTGCACAGGTCATCGCGGGGACAGTTCTCGGGGAATCGAGGGTCCATCGCCTGGGAGACCAAAGCGCCGCGTCCGCGTAGTACTCGGACTTGGAGAAGGAGTCTCCTGTATATGGTCAATCGGGGGCTATAATGGTACAGAAAAGCAAATCTGCCACCTTATCTTCTATGCCGTTTGTCGTAAACATATGGACAATATACTGAGTATGTGCCTTGTGGTGCTAAAGAGATGTTTGAAGTAAAAAATAACTTAAAACCTGCCACAATTCTTTAAAAAAATCAAGTGTGTTTCAAATTATCGCTACGTGATTAGGCTAAAGTGAGCAACTTGATATCTCTATGAATTTTCATTGGAAAACAACGAACGGGTTGTAGTGAGACCCCTTGGGGTCTAGTGTCTCAACAGTATTTTTTTATGTCTTACTATCAAATATGAAGTGGCATCAAAAGAGTCCTATCTCGGCGTAAAAGTTTTTTGTGACAAAATAAGTCATTTCGGCTATGATTTCTGTTGCGAAAATACTGTAACATTTTGAGTTCCTGTGATTTGTCATTAATAATAGAAAATATTTCCCATTATTTGCTATTTTTTGTTAATTTACATATCAATAAGAAACAATTCTTAAACTTATCACATTAGTATCAATTTTTGATGTATCATATTAACCTCGACTAACCCTAATGGGTGGGACAAATGTTTCCTGCTGAGATAGCATTACATAGGACTGTGATAACGCATTCATATCATAGCATGTTGAAAACATCCGTGACTTAAACAAGATTCGAACCCATGCCTTCCGTGTGTTGTGTGCCTTTACTCACAATGCTTCGCCGAATGATGACCGTTGTTTTCTGTTGTGACACACTGGCTGCAACGGCACAGTGATGACACCGTTTTATTGTTCCCAAACAAGTCGTAGTGTTCTAGTCTAGCTGATGGCGGTTTTGTTATACTATCTACAGTGCTAAACGAAATTCAACTACTGTCTGGAAAATATTTTTGCGGCGCGGCCGGCTGATACGATCGGTAGTTTTCCGTGTTTTCTTCTATAAATTATTAGCCGAGTGCCAAAGCAGTGAAATAAAAATGGGTCACAGACTACGCAATCTTTCGTCACTCAGTCTTATCTCCTCTTAGACACACACGCAGACATACTTACTGCACTATACTACTGCGCATGTCGGGGGACTAGTGTGGAGGTCATACAACGATTTAATCACGGTTTCACTTAAGATATACAAGCTGGAAGGAGAGGGGAACTTTGCCATTCAATCGGGAGCTCCAATACCAAAAACTTAAATCGTAACGAAGCTTCTGATTTAATGTCAGTCTTCTCCGTGCAGCTCGTGACCTTGAAGTGCCTCTTCGTTTAAATCAGAGTATAGAGTTTCTTCTGCCTCGAACGGTGCCCCGCTGGAGGAGTTATGTCGAGAGAGATTAACTCCCTTCGACGTGTATGTCAGCGCCGGTTCTCATGTTCCAGCGGGGATGTAAAACCACCACCTCCGGAATATAACACGCAACACACATATGGCACTCACGTCGACGCGCACGGAAAGACCAAATTCTCCCCCGTTCTCCCGGTAATTCAGACAGGACCCACTGTAAGCCGCCGCGCTGAACCCTGCGTCGCGTAGCGCTCTCGGAGAATTTCAATTTCCCCCTTGCGCGTCCACGCCGTCGGAAATCCCAGCCGCCCTCGTCACCGCCTCTTTCGCTTTCTCACCTTCTCGCTCTCTTTCCCCCTGTCCGTCCCTGTCCCTCTCTCCGCGCTCCGCCGCGCGCCCACGGCTCTCGATGGTACGTGACAATTGACTAAAATGCCCTCTAACGCGGAGCACGCAGTGCAGAAACGCGCCTCGCGAGCGGCTTCAAAAAGGCTCCTCGCAAATGAGCTCGGTGTTCGACGTCGCGAGATAGAATTAGTTTATGCGTTCGCATGTGAGAGTGACGTTTCCTTTAGCCCCGTCGTCGAGCCTGGGTGCTTTCCGCAAATTTGTCTGCTCCCTTCGTATGGAACGTAGGGATTTGGAAACTGCGAATGCGGCTGGCTCTGCTTAATTCCGCTGCATTGGATCAGTTCAGAGACGAACGTAGGGGCTGTGATTAGACGAGCTCTATCGATGTGCCCTGATGATACGATATCGCTCCCTTCATAATTGATATCAATTACTATAAATGTTAGGTCTTGTAGCAGCGTAATATAGCGAGTGCTTAGATGTACCGTGTCCTGGAATGCCAACTACGTCTACGATTTGTGTGACAGCAAATTGAGTTTTCTCAAACGAACGGCAACATTTTGAATATTTAATTCGAATCCGTAGTTTGTGAATTCAGAAAATCCCTCCAATTTGCTGCGCTGAATTTGCAGGGTGTCTAAAAATAAATGTTACGAACTTTTAAGGCAAGGAACTGTCCAAAATTATAAACTTTTTCTAGGAACTTATAATAGGAAATTTTAAAAAACGGAGTTATATCCGTGTATACGTGTTGCATTTGCCACTTATTTTTGGGCAACTTCTTATGAATAGAATTAGTCTTTTAAAACTATACAATTCAGAAATTTACTAGGGAATGCATTGCTATCATTACACGGAAATAAATATTACTGTGTTTTCCGAGATCGCAGGTACGATTCCTTCCTAAGCTCGTGCGATTTTTACATATCTTGTAGTGGCATTATTGTTTGTCTTACTTTTCATACATCATCTTGTGTATCACACGTTCGTATCCTCACATTTCTGACCACTTCGGGTGGTGGAAGAGCGTTCATGTGAGGCTAGCACCCGTTATAACTGGATCGAGTACCCTCCCTTTGTATCTCAGTGGTGTGTGTGGCATGGGATATATTGTCAGTACCTTATATACCCCATATCATGCCCTAACCCTTACCTCGACCCCTAAATATGCGGGTAATCTGCCTGTGATCTAGTATACGTGTGCGTAAATGAGGCAGTGGGTTCCTTCGCCTACTGACGGTACAAGATGAGCCTATGAGCTATCTCTGGGACAAATGTAGAGGGAGGACCGAGATGATTCTAAGGGCTACTTGGGTGTGATATTCAGTTACTCCTTGGTGTGAAGGGTTCCTATGGGAGTGGTAGTGACCGTGAACCTCTGATGCTTCAAGCACCTGTAAATAGTAGTCGGAAAAGGAGGTCGGGCAAAACTAGAAGGTATTCCCGATCGCAGGAATGGGCAATCTCCTCTTAGCTATTACTGTGTTTTTTAATAATCAATATAGTCACTTATTGACAAAAACAGTCAACCAACCGGAAAAAATCTTGACATTTAAACTCTTGCGTCAATAGTAATTGTTTAATGCCATCTGTTCATGTGTTGTAAAATAACTTTAAAGTGTTATATGTTTTTGCAGTGGGCTTTGGATAGTCAAACTTGATGAAAATTATTTCTTGGTCGTACGTTATAATTGTAGACTAACTGGACACATTCAACCGTTCTCAATTTCGTAAATGATTGTTTTCGTAGTGAAGCTAACTGCTTCATTTTAGCCTCAGCTTCGAACGTTGAGTCCCTGAGCATGCGTCCCCCGGACGTAGTACATTGCTTATGTAAACAATATAATATTGCTAAGCGGACATTAACAAACTGAAAGAAGAACTGTTATGTTAGAGAAGCAGGTAGATTTCTTCTCTGCGATGCATTCGCATGTAAGGTACTTGAACGTAATTTATGTACATAGTTTGAAGCTTCTGTACGAAATTGATATATTCGGGAATCCCAGTCTATTTATTGTACTTAACAAGCCGATTTTTACTTTTTGTGCCTACTTCATAAGAAGAGAAAGTTATGTATGTAATCGTCCGCCGGAAAACTGATAATTTTCGGCAGAAAATATCTTATTGCCAGGTGCTGGTAACGAAAAAGTGGATAAATCCTGTTGCTATGTATTGTAAATTATTTCCTCTAAGGCAGAATCCATCTTTCGTAGGTCCTTGATACCGAAAAATCAATTGACGGCAAAACGATAGTTCAAAACAATAGTTCTGTTCGTCTGTGGTGAACTCTAACGACGCTTTTTTCAAAATTGATATTATGCTGTCTACCGGAACGAATTCGGGACTTTGCGAGTTCCAAACGGAAATATTGATTTTTGAGGGTACTTTACTTAAAGCCTCAAAAACATTTTAAAATTTTCTGAAATGTGGTTCCAAATTGTTTAAATTCTGTCCTCGGATAGCGTAAAGAACGCTAAAGAGAATGGTAGAGGTATCACGTTCGTTAGAATTCCAGATTTTTCAAAAATTTCAAAAGTGCAATTTTTAGGCGTGCTTCTAGGTAATTCAATACATATGCTGCAAGGTAATTCAATAAATATCTACCATTTTTCTAGGAGCGAAAATATATAGAATATTTTCAGTACAATACGGGAACTGTGTTTTGCCACAGTAAAGCTTTTACTAGTAAAGAGAACAGTTCAAATATGTTCGAATGAACGTGAAGGATGAGGAAAGAAAAGGACTGGAAGGTACGCACTTCAGTATTGCCATAAGAGTTGTTGGCAATACTAAAGTGCGTACCTTGATCCTCAATAACAGAGACGTGACTGTTGATCATGTGGCACACCATCTGCACATTAGCCATGGCTCTGATTATGAAATCATGTGTTAACAAGCTCAACATTCACAAAGACTGTGCGAAATGGATTTCAAAACAACTCAATGAAGAGCACAGTCGTGTGAGAATCGCGTATTGTGGAATCCTACACACAGTCTCGATCTTGCCTTTGGTCCTCTTAAAATGCTTTAAGATGCCGTCGATTCTGCTCCAATTCACAGGTGAAGGAAGCAGTGCATATGTGGCTTGCTTCACAACCAAAAATCAGGTGCCGGAAAACTTGTATGAGGGTGGACCAAGTGCTTTGAAAAGCAGGGTGACTAGGTTGAAAAATTATATCAATAAAAATTGTGTAATCTTGCTGTAATAAATTAGAAAAAATGATTGCAGATATTCATTGACATATCCTCGTACAATATTAAAGATACAGATATTTTTCTTAATGAAATCTGTTTCTTCAAGACAGATTTTCCAATAAGGTCATGTTCGATCTTTCAAAAACATGTGTAGTTTTTCGTGTAATTGTACGCGAAATATAGGCAACTTTAATTTTTAGCATTTTTTCTCAAAAACCACCACAAATTTTTCCTTTTAAGTTTATTCTCATATGTACCAAGGAACGGTAAAAAAAGATGGTGCTATTCCGATTTTCGGCGAACTCACCATATTTTTGAAAATTGCAAACATTTACTTTCAAAACTACAAAATTTAATATGGATAATTGAATATGGCCTAAGACAAGGCCTGTTGAAAAAATCAGCCCTTTGAAAAATGTCATGTACTTTTAGTCATTAGTATAATAGTATTTTCCCGTAATTTGTCTTAAATTTTTGCAATTTCTAGCAAAATGTCTCACAAATTTCTCAAAATTGTCTCACTTAATTTTCTCCTCGTATGTAACAATAGCCGGCAAAAATGTGGTACTGGTCCCATTTTCGCCGAACTTTCTGCATTTTCGAAAAAAACTGAAAACATTGCGTGTTGAAAGTATTGGGTTGAGACAACTACATTTTTTGAAGCGTCGTCGTGAATTCGAACCACACGGCGTTTTGGCAACGTAGTGGTATGACTGTCGGCCAGTTAACACGTATGACCTTGACTTCTAGGCTGTCCGGATGACGCCGCGTCGTTGGCAGATAGCCGTTTGTTGTAGAACTCAGAGCCACCTTGTGGTGTGTATTTGTGCGCGCGTGTGTGTGTGTGCACGCTGCTAGTGTCAGTTTTATCGAAAACAATAGAGTAAAGAACAATAACATTGATTCATAAAACTTGCGAAGAAAATTAAATACTACTGTATACAACCAAAAATTGTCTTCGTATTCGGGACCCAAAAACCAAAATCAGCCTGGCAATTTGTGGACGATTAATGACAAATTTTTCAGAAGAAAACACTTTTTTTCTGAAGCAGCAATACATTGTTTTAAAGAGATTTAGATTTTATAGAGATGACTATTTGTGTTAGTAAACTGCACCCCCTGAAACACAATCCGACAGACCCACACACCCTATCTCTCACACACTAACACTCAGACACTCACATACACAAACTCATCTACACACACTCACATACACTCACACCCCCCCGCGCGCGCGCGCACACACACACACACACAACCACCACCACCACCACCACCACCACCACCACCACCACCACCACCACCACCACCACCACCACAGAATGGGAAAAATCGTTGATGCCATGGTTGGGCATTTGATATTAGAGATTAATAATGGTATATTAACTTTATAGCATGATTTTTCAAGTGAGTTTGCAGAACTGATGAAAACTCATTGAAACGTAACAAGATGAAAAAAATATGGAACAATGGTTGATTGAACGGGTGTACACTAGCCTTAAACGTGAGAAAAGAAATGTGATTCATTTCCGGGTGGGCACGTATAAACAACGCTAACATGAACGATGGCACACTTGTTTAATTAATTTAATGTTTTATGTTCCCTGCATAATATTAATTTGCGATATAAACTCATTTTTACGTACGCACCTGTTTAGGATTAATTGACAAACTTAGCGATGCTAATTAAACAGAGGAATGTGAATAAAAACTGTTTACGAACTTCGATATGATAATTATTTGTAAAGGAATTCGCAAAGAGGAGCGTAATTATGCTACGATCCGATTTCCTATAAATAATTAAATCAATAACATAATTTTAAAACGATAATTGATTGTCTATTTCGCATAGTTTGTTTTCCCACATGCAGACTCGCAACGTAGGTGAGATTTGTTTCGAAAGGTGAAAAAACAAATTGAGAACCATGAGGCTTCAAATGAGTGTGGCAATTTGATTTTATTATTCAACATACCTGCCATTTGCATTGCAATTGGATGTTTGATAGAGAAGTTTACTTTGGGATTACCATCTTTCGTTTAAAAAAAGTGTTCTGGATATAATTCTAAAGAATCTTTCGTAAACGGTACGAAATAATCTTCAATTTAAGGACTGCAGTACATCCTTTTTATCATTTGCAATGGCCGTTTGTAATTAACTGTCAGAGTCAATTCAGAAAACCCTTTTTGTAACTTTTTTCTCTTATTTTGAAAAGATGTTTGCCTTTGACGCTTGTAGTATGGTCATTCTAGTGATCTTGTGTTGTTGATATGAAGGGCAAGCACTAATTTGGTGCTTTGAAAGGAACTTTTTATGGCGATATACGACCATGCGCCTGGCAGTTACCTCATCGATCGATGATAAAATGATATTAAAAATTGTTTCCTCGAAGTACGCATTCTAGAAAACATATCCGAACAACATGCCGTTTTCATGAATTTTTTTATAAGAATACATGTTGTAAAGAGCCCTTAGGGTGGCTTATGGGCAGCGAACTAGCACCCTGAGGTGCGATGCCGGTTTGGAATCCAGGTCGAAGCAAAATCAGAGGTTCAGGTTTTCTTTAAAATTGTCTCAGATTCTGTAGCTGTGTCGAAGAAAAGCTCAGGCAGACGGAATTTGCTAGTTACTGTAACGGTAATTTAAAGATCTTGTCATGTTCGCCACATGTTTCTTTTACCCCGAGCATAGGAATTGAACTAGGCCACCGTTCACTGGCCGGCACGGTCGGACTATCGACCCCAAAATGCCAAATACATACATGTGCAGGGGCGTGCAGAGATAACCAGGGGCTCGGGGCAATTGATTCAAAGGGGGTCCTTATTTCAAACAAAACGTCCCCCCTCCCCAATTCATTAACAGAATTCATTTCTCCATGCACAAGAAATAACTTATGGCATTATATTTGGATTAGAAATAAATATACTTTTTCATTTCTTTTTAATGGAACAAATTCGGGGCCCGAATTATGTAGGGGTCTGGGGCAAATTCCCGCACCTGTCCTCACCCCTTCCTGGACACTCCTGTATATGCGGATGTCGCAAAGAAGGAAAATAGGTCTTTTTCATTGTCCTTCCGCCTTGAAGAGGATACGACATCTTGGAATTCGTCGTCTTGAGGGAGTGGGTTAGAGTGTCACGTTTCACGACCCTCCTGCAACGGATAATTCTAAGACGAGCGCCAGCCACCTCATTGCCCCTTCATTGAGCTTCGTTATGTTAGACGAAGCTGATTATCTCGTGACGCTGCTTTTGAAGATGATCAAAAGGTTGGAATTTCTTCTTCGTGTTTCTTGGAGAGAAGAAGAATGGCACTAACAAACCTTGTATTCCTGCGTATGTAACTCGGGGTGGCACTCGCCTACAATATTTTGAGAGGAGAACCCTTGTCATTAGTGACCCGACTGTTTCCAGAAATCCAGGATGAGGATGATTATGATGAGTTTCATAGTCAATTAGCACGCCAGCGAGAGAAAATTTGGGTTTTGTACAAAGGCTTCGTACATCTCTTGAGTGTGGGTTAATTGGAACAATTTCAAAAATTTCTGGGTGTTCAACGAAAATAGAACCGATGCCATATTTTAAGCAAACTTTGTTGTAATGAAAGAAAGAAAAATGGAGTCTTTTTGAGAAAATATGACGAAGCTGCAATGGCAAGCAAAGGACGAATCGCTTCTGAGTTTTGCAGGAGATATATATATATATATATATATATATATATATATATATATATATATGTATATATAATGTATTTTGCGGGTTGCATGTACTCCTGATACTTCAAATATACCTTCATTTGCGGACGTCTACAACTTTCGTCTGAAATTTCTTTGATGGCGCACTGGGGGAGTAATTACGTACCCAGCAGTTATGCATTTACCGTATTGTGTTTCAATAAAAATTATAGAAGGAGAAAATCCGTTTTGTGCATAGAGTATTATATACAGAGGCAGTTTTATATACTATACTTCGCATCCGACACATTTACAGGAAGGATAATTAGATAATGAACTAACATGAGTCTTCATTAAAAACAATGTGGCGGGTAAGGCCATGCCAGTAGTTAAAATGAAAATAACTATTTTGTGCCTCGCAATGATCTCTTCAGAGATACTCAGCTACAATCTGGGCTCCGTTTCTCCCGGCGGCAAAATACGTACTTCAGCCGGCGCGACACCATCTGGCGAGCAGAGACACTCCCCGGCTTCTGGCTTCGTGCCCAACCACGTTTCATAGTAAGTGCCTGGGACTGTACCGACACCGGCTTCTACTTTGCGACTGATGACGCCACTTGTAGCAGCCGAGAGGGCCACCCGTTGCATCCTCCCACTCACTACGAGTGATGGATATGTGTATTTGGCATTTTACGGTGATCCGACTTTTGCCAGTCAGTAGTATTTCCAGATTCGGGCCCTGCTTTTATTATCCATGCCTGAGGGTAAGGGAGACATGTGGCAAGTATGACATATTCTCATATCTAGAATGCTAGGCCTGTCTGACCATTTCTTTTGTCACGCAGCTATAGCAACTCAGTCATTTGTTATGGAAAGCTATATATATATATATATATATATATATATATATATATATATATATATATATATATATGTGTGTGTGTGTGTGTGTGTGTATGTTTGTCCCGGCCGGGAATCAACACGGGATCGTACCATCGAAAATTTGCACGCTCTATATGAACACCTCGCAGGGCCACGAGAAATAATAGTTTTTAATACTCTGCCACAGTTTCAGGTTTCAGTTAAATCTTGCTTTAGGCAATGCGAAACGAATAATAAAACCTACGTTATTTAAAAGTATTGTTGCTATAGCAACACATGATTTCTAGTGTGAATTGAAACGGTCACATATGACTACTTTAACCTGGGAAAAATTGCGCGTTCTTGAGCTTGAATACATGTGTTTGCAGCAAGCGAGGTTGCGGCAAGGGAGGTTGCGGCAAGCGATGTCACTATGTACTTCGTAATTGACCATGTCTTTGTTTATGGGTTGTTTGTAACTAAAATATCTCACCGGGCTGGAGATTGAACGCCAGAGCGTCAATGCTACTATACATTCCACTTCCGCGGTGATCAAATTTATTAACTGTCTCGAAGCATCGAAAATAATGTTGAACTTTTGCCGTATTCGAAATTGTAGAGTGTTTTGTGTAATTGAATTTTTTATCGTCAATAATTATACTTTAAAAACTTTCAACTCTTCAAATAAAACTTTATGTGAAGTATAGAGCCAAAGTATGTTTCTTAAGCGCCAGACCTCTTCCACACTCTTTTACCATTCACAGCTGATCGATGAGTATAAGTACCAAGAAAGCGAGGTTAGCAACACACTCCACGCCGAAGGTCCTACATCTGCCAAACTAGCAAACTGAGAGCTCAATAAATCGTGCGCATGATGAAGCTACATTTACGCCTAAAATCAAACAAATAGCCATTTCACCATTTGGACAATGGGGCAAGGAAAACTTGGACAAAAACCTTATCAGATGGGGGGTCTTAAAAGGCATGAGGAGGCCGGAGGTAGTGATGTTGATGAAAATCGGATCTGTTGCCTACGTAATCTCATTTGGAATATAAAAAGAAAAAAAAGATATAGAATTTTTGGAAAAAAAATAAAATGCAGGGGTAAACGACTGCCCATCATCGTCACTAACTTTGCAATGACTATTCGGAAGGCTTAGGGTTCGAATTCCGACGGTGGTGTTTTGACTTTGGCTCGAAAGCTAGGAAGAATTTGGGCAATGTTTGGAGAAGAATTCTGAAGCTTGACTACTCGTATAGGTAGTTTTCCTATGTTACTGAGATCAATCGCGATAATACCAGAGCAGTGTAATGAAGAGGCCAGAGATCGTGCGTGATATATCCTCCCTCTCTTTGGTGCCCTACACTCCGCCCCTAAGGACTACATCACGCACTACAGTACCACACGTTGTGATCTTGGAAATGTATCTTCCTGCTGGGATCCTTCCCCGCAAGGGGACATACACTATGTGATCAAAAGTATCCAGACAAGTGGCTGAAAATAACTTGCTAGTTCGTGGTGCCCTCCATCGGTAATGCTGGAATTTAATAGGGTGTTGGCCTTCCCTTAGCCTTGACGACAGCTTCCACTCTCGCAGACATACTTGCAATCATGTGCTGGAAGGTTTCTTGCGGAGTGGCAGCCCATTCTTCACGGAGTTCTGCACTGATGAGAGGTATCGATGTAAGTCGGTAAGGCCTGGCACGAAGTCGGCATTCCAAAACATCCCAAAGATGTTCGATAGGATTCAAGTCAGGACTCTGCGCAGGTCAGTCCATTATAGGGATGTTATTGTCATGTATCCACTCCACCACAGGCCGTGCCATACTGCACGGCCAGGTGCTCGATCGTGTTGAAATATGCAATCGCCCTCCCCGACATCTTCAACAGCGGGAAATAAAAAGGTGTTTACAACATCAACGTATGCTTGTGCCGTGATAGTGCCACACAAAACAACTAGGGGTGCACACCCACTCCCAAGAATAACCCGACCATACCATAACACCATTTTGGACAGATACATTTCATCACATAGTGCATCTGAAGGAGGAAATGAAGCCGACGGGTGGGTCAGAGCTGAAACGCATCATACAGCGGGGGAGGAACACTGACGTGACTAAGGTCCACAATAATTGACGTGCCCGAAACAACATTAATCAATAAATCTTGGTGACTTTATATTACATTCATCCAAAAATGTAGAGATACGTTTCAAATTCGAGTGGTCGCCAACCATATTGTTCGGGGAAAATCCATGTGGGTGAAAATCGTCTTTGGGGGTTTGGCACTGTTGTAGACAAATGTGCATATGGTCAGTTTGATATGCGGACAGTTGCTTAAGAAACATTTTTCCGTTACCAGAGACCCCCCAAAATATGTGTTCCTTCAGCATGTCGAGATTAATTTTTTGTTGCAATATGTAATTTCTTTATGGTAGTATAGAAACTAGTGGTGCCGCCAAAGCACATATTTTCTCGCATTGTTTCTAAAAGCACCGCAACCTACTACATAACCAGCAAAAGCTTAGTCAAACAGCTAATAATTTTTCCGCTCCGAGACTCGAACACAGATCCTCAGAGTTAACGTGCTGGCACACATACCTCTGCACCACAGTAGCGCCGCATGGTTTGAACTCTGACCAAGATATAACAAGGTAAATGCCCGATTAATGTAAAAAAAACTTCAACAATCAAAGTATCCATTACAAACTCCCAAAGCCTTCAATCCATTAAGATCAATCAGGGTATATATATATATATATATATATATATATATATATATATATATATATATTGTAAACTAACCTAATGATGTGAGCGGGGGAGGGCGCCAGGTTCAGCTCCTGAAATGTGACTGGATGGAAGAGTTGGGAGGTCATGAATTAGCACAGAGTGATTTGTGACAAATAACAATTTATTCCTGGCACCAAAAGCTGCCAGGGAAGTTACATGTCGCAAAGGGCGACGCAAGTTTTCTACTAAATCTACTTTGTGGACTGATTGTCCTAATTACTATTTGCTAATTCCCTTACAGCTAACACATTATGCTTACTCTTTGATGAAACGTGCTATTCATCATTTAAGGTCTGTGGGGCCTGAGCGCGGCCACTTGCAGTTTCTCGCCGTTACGATTGTTCTGCGAGACGGCTTTGTCTCGTATTTTTTCACCAGTGGCTGCGTTGTCTCCGCGGGCGGGCCGAGCTGCGGCTCCGGAGCAGAGGCGGCGGCAGTCCCGGGTCGTTGACCTTCAGCGGCGCGTCCTCTCTCGGCAGGTAGCGGCGCGTCCCCCTCTCGGCAGGTCGCCGGCTCGAGCAGGCTCAGAGGGGCGAATGGCCACGGGCGTTGACGTAACGCGGTGGGCTGTCACTGGGCCCGAAGCGGGAGGCGGCAAAGGCTGGTGGGCCGATGCGGAAACGGCGCGGGATCCAGTAGTCTCCCGCCCGAGTGTCCTCCGCGACAAGTCCACTAGTCGCGTCCTAGCTAATTCGATTCTGGGAAAGTCTTTCCCAAACTCGCGTCCCGATCGTAAGTAACTGAGTAATCGAGCGAATTGGCAACCAAGAAGTATCTTGGAAGTATCTCGAAGTATCTCCGAAGTAGCTCTAAGTAACAAAAAATTAGCTCTCAAAAAATTCTTAGGAGCGTTCCGAAAAAATCTTAGAAGTCTGGCCGAAAAAATCTTAGAAGTGTCCTTGGGAGAGTTCCTCCCCCGTCTGCTCCGATTACAAAAGTCAAGTTTTCTCTCTGCATCTCGTTTTTAAAAGAAGTTCCTTTCCCCTTCCCAAAATGCTTCTAGCTCTGAATTTCTCCCTTCCCTCATGGCGAAGCTTCCCATTGGCTGAGGGTGGCTGCGTCGCAGAATCCTGATTAACCAATCATGTGGCAATTTTCCCGTATTTTTCCGTCGATTGTTCTCTGTCTGACAATGGCTTCTCTCTCTCGCTCGCTTCCCTTTGTCAGTTGTTCCGGGAGCTGCTCGCAGCTGTCTGGACACGTGCGCGTGCAGAAGCGCATTTCACGGATCCTCGACGGTCGGCATGGGCTAATCGACAGCCTACTGTATTTAGTTTGTAAACAGCCCCTGCGGGAATTCGGGTGCCTAGTCCCGGCGCGTGCCAGAACGGATGCGGGGGCGAGCGTTGTTTGAAAAGGGATCGATTGATGGCCAAGAAAGGTTTCGCTCACGACGTGTTGTAAATGCGTCGTCGTCTTAATTGACACCCGGCCAACCCCTTTGGGGGGCTCCGCCTTCCTTCCAGGGTGGTGGCAAAGAAAGTGGGCGCGAGGGTGTGCATTGTCCGCCCGGGCTCCGGCCAGGGCCATTATGTCTATTTATGAGGGGGCAATAAACGGTCCGCCTCTGAAAAGGAGGCTGAGTGCGGTCGGGGCGGCCCTGCGTGACGAAAGAAACCGTCGCGGCGAAGGCAGCGTCCCTTTGACCCACTTCTTTCTCGACGCGAGCTATTTCCAGCTGTAGAAATTATTTGTTATTGGCGATGCCATAATAGAATTATACTTAATTAATTGGTGACGCCACTATATATATATATATATATATATATATATATATATATATATATATATATATATATATATATATATATATTGTAAAATGTTAACACCCCTGAAAGGCAGTAATGCCTAACAGGAGGAAATAAAAAAAGGTATATCAATGAATAAGAAAATCAGCTGAACGGTTTAGGCGCTAGGGGTAACCACAGACGGACAGACAGACAAACGGACAGACCGTCCGGTTGACCGTCAATAGATTTTTCGGTATCAAGAACCAACAAAATATGAGTTCTGGCGAAACCATGAGTTAGAGATTTTTTTACCAAATTTAGCAATCCACTTTTTCATTACCGGAACTCGGCAATGATGTTTACTCAACACGACTACACAACTTTCTCTTTTTACGAAGAATTCGAAGGCGAAAAAATAATAATAATTTCTTAACCGTTAAGGATATTTTAATTGGTCACATTGCTAGTGTTCATAATGTATTTAAATTTCATGTCGATAGATTCATAACTTTACTTAAATTGTTTCATACAAATGCAGAAAATCATCAATTGATTTGACGTGACATACATTTTATAAACCGCAAAAGGAAGTTGAAAAAATGTTTAAAAGTTACAAATTCCAAAAGCACGTATAGAGACGTCCGGTATATTTGTATACGTATGTGTTGCAGTAATGGGTAGAAATGCTTCAAATAATTGTCAAGAAAGTTTCTCGAGTCCTTAATAGTTTTCTACAACAACACTTTCATCAAATTAAAATCCCTGTGTGGCACTCAAACCGGCCCGGCGGCCTCTTGGTTTCAAGTGATCAAGTCAACATGCTACTTAACAACTTCGGCCAGCCAGGAGGACGAGACTGCCACACTTCCATATTACTCAAGACACAACTGTGTCAGTTCTAGCATTATGGAGCTGAGAAAATGTGAAAAGACAAGGGGGTTAAAATTACAAATTCGAAAATCAGATACAAACTTCAAATTTATTTATCTTACTTGATTGTATTTGTTAGTAGAACTGATATAAATATTTTTCAATTAAGTTTCTGCAAGTTTCAATAGTTTTGTTCCGCAACACAGAATTCTTACAAATAACTATCCCTGAGTGAGGCTCAAACAAGCCGACCTTGCTCCAAATCATTAAGACAATACACATCATTTAGCCCAACCTTGGTCACCGGGGTTGTACAGGGATAAAGCATTCCTATAATAGTCATAAGAG
Source organism: Gryllus longicercus (assembly GCA_038098605.1). Lineage (NCBI taxonomy): Eukaryota > Metazoa > Arthropoda > Insecta > Orthoptera > Gryllidae > Gryllus > Gryllus longicercus. The sequence continues at coordinate 2,097,569 of JAZDUA010000267.1, read as the reverse complement.
CTTCGTGTTTCAGTTGCAGTATTAGGCAGCGGAAAAATTATCAAAATATAAAATAAATGTTCTTTGGGCAAAAAAAAGATTGCAGCTCGGCAAGCATAACTAGATAAATAATTTTCGGTAAATAATTTTTGCTGCTTAATAGAAAAAAAATTGTAAAAATGCAATTAGGGGCACTTTCCTTCATCTTTAATATTGAAGACAAAGAGTTTTTCTTTATGAAATCTGTTCCATAACAACAGATCTTGAAATAATGTCGTGTACAATGTTTAGACAATATGTAGTTTTCGCATTGTTTTGCGCGAAATATACGCATTTTTCAATTTTTTAAACGATTTTTTCTCTAAAACTGTCCCAATTTTTTTCTTTAAATTTTCATCTCGTGTGTATCAAGGAACTGTGAGATGTATGGTGCTAGTTTTACTTCCAGCGAACGGAGAATATCAAAAGTTAACTTTAAAAACTACATAATTGAGGTTATTGTAATTTTTGATTTAGACAAAGCCTGTTCCAAAAAATTAATTCCTCAAAAAAGGTCATGTATAGTTTTTCGAAAAACGAGTATTGTTAGCTTAATTCGTGCTATAAATTAATGCTATAAAAAACATTTCCTCAAACCGCTACAATTTTTTTCTGCAAACTTTTTCTACGGATAGACGAGGGGACGCTTAAAAGAATGGGGCTGGTCTCATTTTCGTTAATCTTTCTGGAATTTCGAAAATCACAAATTTAGAAGTAATGCAAGAAAGCATGTGCTTTTGGAGCACCACTAGTTTAAAGACGATAATGTGTTGTATGCTAAGTGCTCTTTTATGTTGCATGTTCTGACCACTGAATGCACTTGATAACTAAGACGGCGTTATAATTACAGATAGTATGTAATAAGTGACGATAAGAAATATGTTGCAAGCCCCATTTTCGGCTCATTTTTTTTCGAAAATTGCAAACAAAATTCAAAATTACACAATTAAAGATAGTTTTGCCTCAGAACAAGTTTTTTTATAGAAAATTAGCTATTTAAAGAAATAAATAACAAAAATACTCGTGGTGACATTAGCAAAGACTTTCTCGCCCTAGTTAGTTTTCCAATTTCTCTACTCTTGACTAACTCATTCTCATCACGGACAATCTAACTACTAGCAACGAGCCTCATTCGCTTCACGGCTGCTTTCACTTTGTCACCCGAAATACAATTTTTTTCACATTTTTTCAATTACTCGGCTCCGTAATGCTCGATCAGAAACCTCCAAAACACTTGTTACTAGTATAGAATTATTCATCTCATGACCTAACGGGATGGCCGAGGTGGCTAAATTGATAGATACGGTTTCAGCTCTTCGAAGGAAGGTTGGCAGGTTCGAGTCTTCGCAGGAAATTTGCAACAAATCTGTGATGCCGCAGGAAATAATTGGTGATATTCACGAACTTTATTGAAAACCATTTGAAGCAATTCTAATCGCAAATACTGTTCATCAAAATAAATAAACTGAAAGTGTTTGAATTTCATTTTCGAATTTGTACCTTTCAAACCATTTTTCACGTTTTATTGGATTTGTAAAACCTGTCAAATCAATTGTTGAGGTTTTGTGCACATCTATGAACCGATTTAAGTGAAATAATGAATTTATATCAACATTACATTTATATATAATATAACCAGTACCCATGGAAAAAATATAGATCTCTTTAATGATTACGAAATTATTATTAATGCTTTTTACTTTCTCGCCTTACGAATTCTTCATAAGAAAGGAAAGTTATGTAATCATGCGCCGGGTCTGGTAAAGCAAAAATGAATAAATCCTGTTTCTAAATCGAGAAAAAGTCCACTAACTCGTGGTGTAGACAGAATCCATATTTTGTTGGTTCTTCATACCGAAACATCGATTTACCGCAATACGTCCCTCTGTGATTATGTATGTCTGCCCGTCTGTGGTCAAATCTAGCGTCTAAAACCGTTCGGCTGATTTTCTTTAAAATTGATATACCCTGATTGATCTTAATGAATTGAAGGCTTTGGGAGTTTCTAACGGATAATTTGATTGTTGTAGGTTTTTCTACATGAATCAGGCATTTACCTTTCTATGCCCTTTCCCGAATTCTCCCTTGCGACGCTTTTGTGACGATTTAGTATGAGTGTTGGTACGTTAGCTCTGAGGATATGAGTTCGCGTCTCGGAGCGGAAAAGTAATTTGCTGCTTGATAACACTTTTGCTGGTTTATGTAGGAGTATGATGTTGCGGTGCACTTAGAAACAATGCGAGAAATTATGTTGTTTGGTAAAATCACGAGTTAATTAAAAATATTAATAGAACTGGTATGTCTGAATACTATTTGCACTATGTTTGGGTGGTTTATGTATTAAAACAATTTTCATGTTCGTCTGTGGTGGACTAGTTCGTCATTGTTTTGAGAAAATATATTGTGAATAGGACTACATACTTTTTGTCAGTATAAAACCCTCTGAATATATTCATCTTTGCTTTGAAAGTATAGCATTATTATTATTATTATTATTATTATTATTATTATTATTATTATTATTATTATTATTATTATTATTATTATTATTATTATTATTATTATTATTATTATTATTATTATTATTATTTTGTTAGTTTGAAGGCTTGGCATCTAAGGCCTTTAGTCTTTTTACTGATTGATGTTATGATTAATCATATATTAACTCTAAATTTTGAAGAAAAGATTGGCTTCTTTCAAGAACTGTATTGTTTTGTCAGTTGCTGTCTTGTCGGTGCCGAGATCTATCTTCATGTTGCCTCTCATGCCACATCTGTGTCTAAGTCTTGAGAGATCTACGCAGTCTGTCAGGATATGTTTCACTGTCAGTAGTCTTCCGCAGCTGCTGATGGGTTGTTCTTCATTTCTTAACATGTATGAAGAAGTCATTCTTGCATGGCCTATTCTTAGTCGGGTTATGCACACTTGTTCTCGTCGAGGGTAGCTGACATTTGGTGACCATTTACTGATATTTTGTTTAATGGGGTGTAGTTTCGTGTGAAGACTGTTCCACGTGGTCTGCCATGGGATTCTGTGAGGATGTACTTCGAGACAGCATTTCTTGCATCCTGAGGTCGTATTTCAATATCCATTTCTGATTGGATGTTCCCGGCATTTCGTGCTGCAGAATCGGCTTCTTCATTGCCTAGGATACCCACGTGTCCAGGGCACCAGATAAACGTAACTGATGCTCCGCGCTGTTCTAATTTATGGCATGCTATGAGAATCATTTGTAGCAGTGGATCTACAGTTTGGCGCCTGTCTATTGCAGTGAGAAGACTTAGAGAGTCTGTGCAGATGACGAACCTTCCTGAATCGAGAGTTTCACAGTGTCGCAAAGACTGCAATACTGCATATAATTCGGCAGTGTACACACTTGCTTCAGGTGGAAGCGCCCAAGCCCTCGACAAGTTCTCAGTTACAAATGCGCTTCCAACCTGATGTTTTGTTTTTGAACCATCTGTGTAGATTATGATGTGATTTGCCATGTATTCTTCGAGAACTGATTGAAATCTAACTTTTAAATCTATGGGAAGGCATTCTGTTTTCTTTACACTGGTAGTATCGAGTCTTATTTCTGGCATTTTCAACATCCAAACTGGAATTTCATATGGTTCGTATTTCAAAACTGGTGGTAGGACGATTTTGTAGCATTTGGCTATCTCGATTGCGCGGATGTTGGCTGGACGAGTAGCTGAAGGTCTTCGATCGTAAATATTTACTAGCTTTACTAGCGAGTCATCAATGAGTGGTTTAAATGTTTCGGTAGAGACAGCAATTTTGATCTATAGTTGAGTAGCATTGTTTGTCGTCTGTGATGTAGCGACATGGTGCTGGTTTCACAGTAGAGGCTTGAGGAAGGACTAGTGCGGAACGCGCCAGATGCATATCGGAGGCCTGCATTGTGAACGGGGTCTAGTTTCCTTAAACTTGATTTTCTGGCTGAGGAGTACACTGCACATCCATAATCTATTTTGGACATCACGATGGATTTGTACAGGCGGAGTAAGATGTCTCTATCTGCTCCCCAATTTATATGGCAAATGCATCTTATTACATTCAGAGCTGTTTTGCATCTACGCAAGGTGTATTCTATATGCTGTTTCCATGTTAAATGCCTATCAAAAATCAAACCAAGGAATTTTGCCGTTTCATTGTAAGTCAGTTGAACACCATTCAGCGTCAGCTCTGGATCTCTGTAACTTTTTCTTCTCCTACTGAAGTGAACGCATTTCGTTTTGGCTGCTGTAAATGAGAAACCAATGTTTTTTGCGTTCTGTACTAATTTATTGATGGCATTTTGCATTTTGAATTTGACCATTCCCAGTGATTTGGCTGAGTAAAATATAGCAATGTCATCTACATACATGCATTTTCCTATTGACGCTTCTATGCCGTCAAACATCCTGTTAATCGCTATGATAAAGAGCGTGCCACTCAATGGAGAGCCTTGCGGTACACCGTTCTCTAGTACGTAGCTTTCTGAGATAGACTGCCCAACGCGAACTTTGAAAGATCTGGTACTAAGGAAGCTGGATATGAATTTTGGTAGATATCCTCTTATTTGCCAGTTATATAGTTGTCTCAGAATGTTATGTCGCCAGGTTTTATCGAAAGCTTTTTCCAGGTCAAAGAATACGGTAACCATATGTTTTCTTTGGATGAAGGTATTCTGAATTGCATTTTCTAGATATATTAGCTGGTCGATTGTAGAGTGATGTTGTCTGTATCCGCACTGGTGTATGTTTAGGAGGTTGTTTCTTTCGAGACACCCTGTTAGCCGGGTGTTGACCATTTTTTCCAAGATTTTTCCTAGACAGCATGTCAGCGATACCGGGCGATAATTTTCAGGTTTTAATGGATCCTTGCCTGCCTTTAAAATTGGAATTATTATCGCTTCTTTCCAGACTTTGGGGTAATTACTTTGTGTCCAGATGTTATTGTATATATTTAGCAAAGTGGACAGTATTTTCTTCGGTAATCGACGTAATATGCTGTAAGGGATATTATCTGATCCTGCTGCAGTGTCTCCAGCTGCATTTATGACGTCTTGCAATTCTCTCCATGTGAAAAGAGCGTTATATGGCTTATCTATGTTGGTTGTAAAGTCAAGTACTTGTTCTTCTTCTTTCTTTTTGTCGAGAAAGTCTTTAGGATAGCTATTTGTGCCACTGGCTTTGGAGTATTGGGTCGCTAATGCATTGGCTATTTCGTCAGGGTTGCATATTAGTTGTCCTTCGTGTTCAATGCATGTTATTGGACTGAAAACATTTTTCCCAGCTATTGACCTGATTTTCTGCCATATTTCCGTGACTTTGGTCGTCCGAGTTATGGTGGTTACGTATTTTTCCCAGCTTGATTGTTTTGCTGTTAGTATTTTTCTGCGAGCGAGCGCACGCAGACGCTTGAAAGCAATAAGACTGTCTTGGGTTGGTGCACGTCTATATCTATTGAGGGCTTTTCTTTTCTCCCTTATTGCTTCTTTGGTCCCCGTATTCCACCATGGTACTGGAATCCTAGATGAGCGGCCACTGGTCTGTGGAATGTATTTTACAGCGGAAGATATGACAGTGTTGGTAAAATCGGTAACGTCTTCCTCGGAGTTTCCACTGACATTTATTGATGGTATATGTCTGGTGAAGCTGGACCAGTCTGCGCGGTTGGTACACCAACGTTTTGGTAAGTGTACTGTGTTCTTTGGCATGTTTGATGATATCAACAGAGGAAAGTGATCGCTCTGATGAAGATCTGGCAGTGGTTTCCACGTCAGCCGAGTTGCAAGATTTGGACTACATATTGAGAGATCTATGGCTGAGAATGATCCATTTCTAGCATTAAAATGAGTGCTTGCTCCTGTGTTTAAAAGTACGTATTCGTTGTTAAGTAGCAGGTCATCGATTCTGCGACCGGAGTCATTTGTCCTTGAACAGCCCCATGTGGTACTGTGAGCATTGAAGTCGCCTAGAATTAGAAATGGAGTCTGTAGTTGATCGATCAGGTCTTGTAGATCTTCATTGTATCGGGTAAGTATATGCAACATACCGTCATCTTCAATGGCTTGTACAGGGTTACAGTTACTGCTTGTAGAGGTGTGTTGAGATCAAGACGACTAGCAGGATGAGTATCGCTGATCAATATGCCAACGCCACCTCTAGCTCGTCTATCAGGTTCTACGTCACTGCGAAAGGTTTTATATCCTCTAAAATTGAAACGGTCTTCTGGTTTAAAATGAGTTTCTTGCAAGCACACACACATTGGTGTGTGATTGGCCAGTAGCAATTTCAGCTCACAGTAATGCGAGATACAGCCGTTGATATTCCATTGAATTATATTTTCCATGGTTGGAATGGGGTTTTTCTGCTGTAGGATGTGTAGAGCTTGCTTATTTTCTTGGTTTTCCTTTTGGCCATCCTTTCTTCTTTCTCTTCTTACGCGGGGTTTTGCATAGATCGATGGATTGATAATCATTATTTTCAGCACTTACCATCGAACTTGTCTCAGAGCCAGGGGTCGTGTCTTGATCATTGGTCATTGATTTCATTTTTTGTTTGAGGAAGTTGTCCTCGGTGTGCTTAGGAGAACGAGGCGATCAACTTCGATAGCCTGTTGTCGATACTTCTTTGCTGGGTATGTCTGCAGGCGCAGCTACTGGATTTCTGTCTGCCTCATTTGGTGGGGGTCTTGATTCTTTTTCATTTACCTTTTCACTTTGAGTGTTTGTGGTTAAGGTTTCTGTGTTGGTTTTGTTATTGTGAATTTCGTTGAAGTACTTTTCTATGCATCGGGTTATTGCAGGCATTAGTTCTTTCACTACTAAAGAAGGTAAATTTGTGTTTTTAGTAACTGCTTCCACGTATGTAATATTTCCTTTATTTTCGGGACACACAAGTTTTTTTGCTTCAGGATAGCTGATCTTCTGTCTGGCTTTAACTTGTTGTATTGCTGCCTCCTGCTTATATATAGGGCAGTCTCTCGACCTCGATGAATGTTGTCCACTGCAATTGATGCATTTGATAGGATCTAGGCATGGATCATCACTATGAAATGGCTTACCACAATGGCATACTTTGATTCTCGCACATCTAGATGCTGGGTGTCCAAATCGTAAACATTGGAAACACTGCATTGGTTGAGGAATGAACATTCGTACGGTTAGACGATGAATGCCTGCTTGCAATCTTCTCTGGTAACGTACAACGCTTGAACGTCAGGACATGGGACGCAGAAGGAATTATCTGCCCATCCCGCCTCATTGTTAGCCTACGACAGGCAATGACTCCTTGAGAAGCTAGTACTTGAACTATTTCCTCTTCACTGCAGTTTAGTAAGTCACTACAAACTACAACACCTTTGCAGGTATTCAGTGTGCCGTGAGCACTTACTTCTACATCTATAGTGCCTATTTTCTTCAATTCTAGTAACTTTTTACCTTGATTGTCATTAACTGTTTCTACCAAGAGTCCAGATGAAGTTTTCTGTATATCTTTTACGGCAGATCCAGCGCAGGTGCTAATACTCCTCTCTATTATAAACGGGCTCACTTTATCAAAATTTCCTTCAGTTCTTTTTACTGTAAGGTACTTTAGTACCGCTGCGGTGTTCGTGAACAGGTCATCATAGTTTGTTGATTTTCCAACTTTCATTCTTTTAGCATTAAACTCCGGGCTTTTTTCTGGACGAGGGTTTTTAAAGGTTCCCTCAACCCTAGGTTCGCAGACTTCCATACGAGTCCCGCGAAGCTTGCTATCACTCGTAGCACTATCTGCCAGCGGTGCCGAGTGATCCGCACCCCTGGCATTGCAGTCGCTGGGTGACGACGCCCGGTGGCCTGCTTGCGCACCACCGACCGCCGGTACTGGGGCTCCGATCCCCTGCACCGTAACTGTTGATCCTGACAGATCCTCCATCTTGGGTTTTTTCTTCAGGGTCACCTTCCCCTAGCGTTTTTGAGCTACCGCCAGCTTAAGGAAACGGAAGGAACAAGGGGGGACAGAGAAGAAAGCGTTAGAATAGAAGGGTAGAATGGAAACGACTCCCTAGCCCTCGCAACCTAATAGCGTCGGGGCGGAAACACACGAGTTGGCCGATACAAGATTGGCCTACAGGACAGAAAACAGATGTGTGCCACAAGTAAGTGGAAGCAATGACACACAGAGTTAGTGGGAATGACGGGATGTTTAGGGGAGTGACAGCGGACAGCTGCTCCGATTAGTCGCCTTCTACGACAGGGGGAGGTCCCGTGGTGCTATTCTACTAAAATCCCCGACACCACACGGGGTATTATTATTATTATTATTATTATTATTATTATTACTATTATTATTATTATTATTATTATTATTATTATTATTATTATTATTATTATTATTATTATTATTATTATTATTATTATTATGTTTACTCTCAAAGCTTTTGGTTTCACATGCATACCACACAGATACAATATCAAAGCATGGTAACACAGACATATTTAAAATCTACAAAACAAATTAGGGCATTCTAACACATAAACATAAAATAACAGTTTTCAATAATAACAAATACAATTTCAAGAATGAACTTTCAAGACCCAACACTTCCTCCCATGAATCTCCTGACTAGTGAGCAGGTGCTGATTATAACTATTATGACTTTTGGAGGCCGATGATAATGCGCTTCTCCAAGCACAGTTCTTCCAGCGATCTGCAGAGAGTTTTTGGTATCACGTCAGTTGCAGATAGTATAATTGGGATAGTTTTCACTTCTGACACTCGCCATTGTTCTTTTACGGCAAATACTAGTTCTCTGTATTTGTCGATTTTAGTCTGGTATGTTGTCATCATATTGCTGGTATTGACGACTGCAACATCAATAAACCAAACTTTCTTTGCAGATTATTATTATTATTATTATTATTATTATTATTATTATTAATTTCCCGGTGCTTAGGTGGGTGGAAAAGGCGTATTCTCACCACATCTAAACATGTAGCAAAATGCTTAGCGCGAGCAGGACGATAAGCCAACGTTACAAGGAAAGTTCATTTCAACTGATAAACATCGTAAATACGGCACCAGTTCCTACTTAATGCCCATTACATGTTAAAATTATGCACTCGTTTTCCTTCATTCTTCTGTCTCGAATTTGTATCCCCCATTACCTACTTTAGCGAACATTTTAATTATTATATATTATTAATTATTAGTTATTAATTATTATATATTATTAATTATTAGTTATTAATTATTATATATTATTAATATATTCCATCATAACATATTGTCAACCGTGGCCTCTCACTACGCTAATTAAGCTCATCCTACAACCATAATTGTGTTTTCTGTAGCCAAATTGTGTGCTATTTGTTTCTCAAATATTCCAAAAATATTACGGCCTTGACAAAAGGTCTCATACATATCTATTTAACGAAATAATCCCTCACATCTGTCAATATTGAAACAACTCGACTCTACTTAAAATGTACCATATGATTAATCAATATCCATTTTCCAATGCCAGTAAACAACTGTTTTTGCAGGAATCAGTGTTTCAGTCCATTTTGGTATCTCTTTAATATCAGAGAAAATTCACAATCCGTTTTCTTAAATCGAAAATCTTTAATGAAATCCGGCACTATCCCTGTACATCTCAAATATGAAGCTTTTGTTTTAAAATCTAGTGTATTTTGTACCAATTGTACCAATTTATTTAAATTTCACTTACTGTGGCCCTCTTATCGATATACCAAAAGTTTTATATCACTACATATTTCTCTAATTGTGTTAAGAATGTTTCAATATTGCAATTATAACCAAAGACTCCTACATCGGTAATCGGTTGTAAATAGAATTAATCCATAATGACCATTCATGTTGATGCGACTATAAATAATCTGAAAAAATATGAAATACAAATACTTTTGTTCACGTAAAATTTTATTTTGTAAATTAAAAAAACAATTTTACTACTTTCAGACTGACACTTTACCAGTGAATACAAGAGCGCATTATGAAAGTAGAGCTATCTAGCAAATTCAAAACGAAGATACTGCTATAAAACCAAAATTTTCGAGATACATAAACCCACATAAAATCATATATTTTCTTTAACCAACAATCACAAACATTGCGCAAAACGTTAATCACAGTGATTTTGTGTTTGTTTCGTGTTAAACATAAAATGCCATTTCTCCTAGCGTCGACATGGACATCCCAAGATATAATGAAATCTAACGATCCCAACAAACCTTGATATATACGTACTACAGTACAGTTACTATCGATCATTACTGTAATGAACAACACTAACACTGACTGTATCTCCTAACGTAGAAACGAATACCCCTATTCTTTATGAAGGTCAAATATCAACCCACGTCAGTCCCCATACTTTTCTCCCGCCTGACACCACGCCTTCACCCACACTTTCACCCACTCTTTCTCCCAGCCATTTACCCCATGCTAACTTGTAACGTTATCACTTCCTCTCCGGGCATTTGGGATCACTGCCTCCTTCGCGTTTACTAACATGATCTTTCCACAATTTTTCACAAGCCGACATTCCGGCTAACTCATTCATTTAGGAAGTTCCTTATCTTCTTCACTCAAGACCCCCCACTGCCATCATCTCGTTTCCGCGCCCACCCGCCCGACGTCTTCGCTCACCCAGCTCCCGCATCCTCCCCGGCATCTGTTGCCGCTCCTCGCTCCGCACGTGAAAGCCCCGGCCCTTGTTTCCCGATACTTCGAACTTGGTACTTCGTGATGGGCCCTCCAGCAGTAATGGTCAAGCTGGAGGGTACACATTGTAACCGGAACTTCGAAAATCTATTCGCTTCTATGTAAAGAACTTCAAAATGCATCGAGTTGATTTGTTTGTATTTCTTTGAAGTGTTGCTTTCTAATAGCAAAGAGCATAAAATTTGTTATTTAAGATAATAAACATTATAGGAAGTAAACGCACGCAAATTGTAACTGTGAAGTGAAGTATTCTATAACAGATTCTGTTCTGGGCTCGAAAGCCCGCTACGGGCCTTGGCTGACCAGCGGTGACCCAGCCTCTCGGCTGGAAAAGGAGTTACTGGGGTTAACACGAAGACATCCCTACACCGTACATACTGGTCTTCTTAACCAAAGAATAGGCTTTTTCATCGTCACAGAGCAACAGATAATTTGAACATTTGTAAAGAAAGCGCACAGTTATAATTTTCATCGACCGGATGTAATAGACGGCTTACCCATAATTAGCACTGAGAAGAAAATTACAGCCAGATCACAAACTTTACAAAATATATACACTGATCCAACTGTAGCGTATTGTCCACTATATCGTAGCGTTGTTTGTAAACTGCCTGCAAAATCATTATGTAGACACTGACTAGTTGATACCATATTTTGTCTTGTTTGTAAATGTGTCCACTCCATTCAATGTACTCATATTAATAATGGCTTAAAAGCTATTACACTTAATGGTCTGCACTTAGGGTTCTAGGTCCAGACCTTCAGTATATCCCCTCCCTGCATTGATGAAGCAGACGATTCCCAAATGAGTGGTGCTGTCCTTTAATACTTCTATGTGCTACATCCCTCTTGACGATTAGATGTATTTGACCGGATTTGCTTATGTTTGAATAATCCCGTTTATCTTACGTTTAAATAGTCGGTCGACAACATAGTCCACTTGGAATGCATGTTGGTCTGCAATTAGATTTCTGGTTTGGCGATCCACATTACCCAGCCCTATTTACGTCTGGACTAATAAATGTACCTGATCACTGGCACTGCCAAAATTTTGATAACCTGAGTGAGATTTCTACTGTTGAGCTTAGTTTTGAGAAGCTTTTGATCACGTTAGAAGTCGAAAATATGGATGTTCTAAAGTTTTGTTGTCAGATGCCTATTTACTGCCTGTTGAATGCCTATTTATTTTTAGATCACTTCCATGGACATTACTCATATTGACGACTAGTCTGCGAGTTAAACATTTGAAATATTGGTGAATGTAACTTTTCAGATTCAGTGTTGAACATTTCCACACACATTTCCATTACGATGGCAATCAATGATGCAACAATCTCCAATAATAACAGGGTAATGTTTGTTCACTCATTCACTTTGAAAACTATTATTCACAATTAGGTAATGTATTTGAAAAAACTTCAACACAGCAAGGAAAGTGACAAACATGAAACATGCAATCTTTATAAAATTCATTCATACTTTGTAAATTCATACTGTTTGCTTTTACCCTCCAAGCAAATTGCACGAATATTTTATAAGGCAACTTTAGTTTCCTTTTACAATCTGCAATAGAGAATTATCAATTGAGAAAGTCTCTGTAAAAGTTGCATATACGGGATTGATTAATTGATTGAGTATTAGTGTTTCCGGGTGCGTCAAGTACGGAGGTTATTAGTCCTGTAAGTGATGTTCATGTGTTTGTTCGGGAGGTCGCAGTAGTCTTCCCCCGCTGTACGGCGAGATTCGGCGCCGGCCTACCGTCGGCTAGTGGGATTTTCCCCAACCATGTATCTTCCACTAGCGGGGCACCGCCCCAGCCGGGACAAGCTCTAAGCTCCCGTCCGGTCTCCCGACATGAGTGGCAGTGTAGTGAATGTTACTGTGAGTGTGTGTAAGGGAGGGGTGGGACAAGGAAGATGTAGGAAAAATCGCGCGCGGGCCGCGGCCCGTTTGTTAGGGTACTGCTCCGGCATTCGCCTGGTGTTATTCGGAGAAACCGCATATATAGGACTTTGGTGTTTTGAGAAAATAAGGTGTGAATCATCTGACTATAGAAAATGTTAGAGAAAGTAATTTACTATATAGGAACGAAATTTATTCACTTTTTTGCTACCAGGAGATTAGAGTTTTTCTGTCAAACATTCGCCGTATTCCGACGCATAATTATAACACATGCATTCTATTCACACATTCTATTCTTACGAATTAAGGGCGGGAAAGTAAAATCAAAGTTATAGATCGTTGACCAATGGCAATAAAGTTTGTATAACTTGGGAGCTAAAATGTCTAGGTTTTAAATGTTGATTACCTTGGTTTGTTGCTTTTTATTCGAGTATTTATGGTGGGGGAATAGATTCCAGATCTCAAGAAAACGTGCGCAAATTTTACTTCTCCCCCAAACGCCACACATAGCTGTCTACTATGATTTGACAAAATAAATGAAATCAAACAAACATACACAAAACATCTTAGCATCTTAGAGCTTTTATCTTTTGGGTTTTGTGTAGCATATTTTGGGTTTCAACAAACATGTTTCTTAAAATATTCATACCTCTAGCAAATTTGAACCATTGAGTTTGCCTGTTTTTTCTCCCTTCGAAATAGTATTAGAAGACCCGCTTGAATATCTTCACTTACACTGACCCACGTTTGATTAAATATTTATATCATATTCAATGTTGATATTCGAAAGAAAAGACGCACATGTCTGAGGATTGATTATCCGCAAATAAAATAAGGAGTAAATAGAAGTACATAACTGCATTAAGATTTACAAAGTTTGAGATAGGAAACACAATGTAGGGAGTTCCTCCCTACATTTTAAAACAGCTTTTTCCAAGATCTTATATCTGTGTGCTCGCATTTACTTACGAATTGCCAGACATGTTTTCTCTTCACAGAGTAATATCTGTGTACTTCGCTACACAATACACTTATTGTGTCGAATATTTAATACACAGCTCTCCCTAATGCGTGATTTCACTCTTTACAAATTCGAATGTTCTGCGAGTGCGAGGGCTCGGCTTTTGGGCGAAAAGAATGGCGAGTTCTTGCTACACCATAGTGAGATATGGAGTGTGCGCTGTCTTCCGCTGCAGCGATCATTTGCCGGAGAGCAGCTCCCAATCTGAAGGGAGTCTGTCCATCCCCCCACCCAGCGCCGTCTAAAGAGCAGTTGCTTTGTGTTGACGCGAAAAGGAGCTGCGTGGCTTGCGGTGCGTAGCACCGCACTTACTCTTTGTACACCGGGCTGTCGCAGAAATTTCGCTGGAAAAATTGAAATAAATATTAATTAAGGTATTGCATGCCAGTGCTTCGTCAAACTTCAGGAGATTATAGCCCAAGTATAAGGTGAACCACGTGTATGTATCACAAGTTAAACTAAAAATGAATTAATTTCTATAAAATGGCCTTGAAATAACTCCATTCCCTGCCTTTTGCGCCCTACTTGGCCGCGCCCTTTCCCAGCCGCTGACCTGTCTGCATGAGATGAATTGCGGGTTGCTTCCTCAAAATGAACGTGGATTATCACCGCGTGTTGAGAGCTGATCATAAAATTGATAGGACCTGATCCTTACGTGAGACAGTGAGTTACGACCAACCAATGACTCAAAAAGCATTAAAATATTTGGGTCGCGTAGCAGTAACTGTCACACCAGTATTTTATTTCATTTTATGTGAAATTTGATAGTTATCCGTTTTGAATAAAGATAAAAATCTTAATACTAATTAGATCCCTATTTTTAAAATCTCATCGAGTATTCTCCATTATTATAATTATACAATGACAATTATATTTCTTATGTAAAGTAAACAAATTTTTATATACGTACATTCTAGTAATATTTTGGGAAAAGACGAGATTTTGGACAACATCCCTTCGTATTTGCACAAATATTCACCTTTATCCGACAGAAAATGTTGCAAATGAATAAATTTTGTTCTAACGTCACGAAGAGAATATATTTCATATTTTACACGGCGATTTTCTTCAAAGTGTCAAAATTGAAGTAGACAGGACCTTTTTATTTTTAAGTCTGAGCGACGAGTCTTAGCTGGCGTTTTTAAAAAGTAAGCGAAAAAGAAAAACGGTTTAAAAAATAAATTTAGAAGAGGAAAGACTTTAAATTTCAAACTGCCGCCTCTTCTTATTCTCTTGCACTGGATCACATAACATTATTTGAAGATTCAAGATGACAACAAAACAATTGATTAATTCAAATGAATGCAGTGAAGGTGAGTGGTTTTCCTTCTTCCAGGCAATGCTCCGACTCAGGCTGCTGTAAGGCGAGGCAAACGTTTTTATTATTCCTAAATCAGTGGGTGCTCTAGAGCGGGTACGTGTGTGTCAGACGACTGTTTCTTCCTTCAAGTCACAAAACACTAGAACACAATATTCTAACTGTTTATTTATTAAAAATATTCTAGTCATCGAATATTCCAATATAGAGTACGAGCTGAATCTATAAAATCTGTGGTACAGAATGATATTCTACCGACTTTTACGGTTTTCGGGGATGGAAAGTTGTTATTAGAATTAAATGTCAGAACGTAGGCTCCCAGTAGTTGTTGCATTTGCTGACAAAGCGCAGCACATCAGTGATTCAGGATTATCAAACGCTTCTGGTAAAGGACAAACGCATGCTATTTGATATTCTGGTGTCTCTAAAGCAATGTGGAAATAATGTGCTGAGACACAGGAGTCTCAATTACGGGTCGCTTGAACGATGCATTGATTGAGGGAGAGTTTTGTTGTTTTTCCCTTCTGTTATCATAAGAGGGGCGTTTAAAAAGTTCCCGGAATGACGGTGCAGAATGTTAATATTATAACCATTGGCAATGGCAACCTAATCGCCTTTAAAGTAGGACCCTTGCGCACCCATAAACTTGCTCCGTCGTTCCTATATTGTTGGAATCAGCGGTAGAAGACTTATTTCGGCACCTGTCGGAACCGTAGCGTTCAATTTCAAGATCTCCACGGTAGGAAACCGTCTCACTTTGAGACCCATTTTCATAGTAGGGAACAGCCAATAGTCTCTGGAAGCGAGAGCCAGTGAAGTCGGTAATTGCATAGAAACAGGAATGTTCTCGTAGAAGAATGTCTGCACAACAAGCGATGTGAGGCTTGGTGCGTTATCGTATTTTATGCACCATTTTCCTTGTCGCTTGGTCCGTCGCGTCCTTCGAAACGCATCAGGCAAACTCTGCAAAACTTACACATACCAATTTTCAGTAACAGACTGTCCAGTCCAAGGTGTAGCAAACCCTATAGCGTCTCTGAAGCGAATTTTCCCAGCTTGCTCATGAACTTGACGTCGAATGCTGTTCGAACTGCGACATTACGCCAACGGACCACCAGTCACCTCCACGTGACCCGGAGCATTGACACCACTGCCTAGCCTCCTACGATAACATCGTGAATCCTATTTTAAAGCTAGTTTGGTGACGGCATGGCAGTACCGGTAACTATTTGAATGCCCGTCATAATTACCAATTAATTTTGCGAAGTGTATGTATGCGCAATACATTAGACAAAAACAGTTCTGACATTCACCTTTTCTGGCACCAAGAGACATTGCGGATGATACTAATATTAAAAATGGTAGAAGAACCGTTGAGGAGTATTTCAATGGGGAAAATATTAAAAGCTTTTGAACTTTTAATGAGAAGGGTTTTAAAATAAAGTAGAATTTTTTGAGACCTGATTGTGTAAACGAAAGAAAGAGAAGTTAGTTAAAGTGAAAATATTAATAATGTTAGTGAAAATTAAATATGTACTAAACAATAATAATAATAATAATAATAATAATAATAGTAATAAGCTTCAGAATTATTCTTCTTATTACTAAGTTCTAGCGGTCGGCTGCTCTGGCAGGTAGTTTAAGACATGTCCACACTACCACACATGTCGGGAGCTTCGAGCTTGTCTCGGGTGGAGCTGGTGGGACTCGCTGGTGGAAGATACCTGGATGAGAAAAACCTTGCAAAGCCCACGTATAGGTCAGCGCCGGATCACAGCATATAGCGAGAAGAAAATACTCGCCATATCTCGTGATAAAAGCATTAACTACACTGGCGGAACTAATAGCAGTTGACGCGCCCAGAAACACGAAATCATCAATCATTAAATCAAAAATTCTCAAAGTTAACTATGTACTGTTTACATATAACTAAACGTTTACTGTTCCCACATGCGGAAATTAACTAATTAATTAACTAACTTAGTAACAACTCACAACAACGTAAGCATGTCACGCATGTATATTCTGCTTTTACAATATCTGTGAAATTCAAAATATGCTCAAACCTTCCAGTTGAAGATTTATTTTTTCTTCAAATCCTCACGTAGAATTATTAACGTACATCCTACAAGTGTACGGTTTGAGATCACCTTGCAGAAATGGTGCAATCACGTTACAATTATCAGCGCACTAAATTTATGGCAGTAAACGTTAATTTCGCAATTGTCAGCTGCAATTTCCGAAGCACTCGTCTGTAACTATGCTGATAGTATGTCATATTTTTCTGCCTTTCGTTTTTCGATTTGGAAGTTACTAACACCAAGCAAAAGAAATACATCCCACACCATCCACAGAAATTAATCTACCCTCTTTTTTTGGGAGTGTTTTTTTAAGGTCGTATTACCATCTAATTCATTCGCGATCACTATTGCATTCAACGGTATGGAAGAAGTGATGATGACATGATATGGCGTAGATAGAGGATGAAAAGGCGAACACAAATATAACCATGCCCGAGACGGGACTCGAATCCGCAATCCTTCGGTCCGAGTTCGCTACGGCAGTACTGCTTTAACGATCTCTGCTATCCGGACCGGCTATCCTCTTTGGCATAGCTTATTCTTGCAACAAAGTCGCTAGTTTGAATTGGGCTAGCACTCCGAACACTAGCTGGCGCTCCTCAAATTACGGCCCGGAGGGGTAGGATCGCCCTCGCCCCGCCCCCAGCGCTCCAAGGAGAGCGGGGCGCTCCCGGGGTAGCGGGCTGAAGACGCACCGCCTAGGGCGGCGAGATGAGAGGGTGCCGCGGGGCAATGCAAACGCGGCCCTAAGGCGAACGATGGGCGGGGCGAGTTTGGGGCGGGCAACGGGCGGAGCATTGTGGCGAGGACGAGGGCGGGGAAGGGAACAGTCATGAGGTACGAGTGGTAGCGGATAGGAGTGACGGGATTAAGATGAAATGTGAAATTTGTTAATCACTGCAGATTGCAAGAGACAGTCTAAATAGGAAAGTAATTATCATGAATGCACATTAAATTTAATGTACACGTACACTAAATTTAATGTACACGTAGTTTAAAGTTGCAGTACATGTACATTAATTTTAATATGCGTACAGGATAATTACTTTCATGTACCATTACGTTAAAAGTAATTCAGAAATTTCTGACAGTGGACTTTTACCCATGCAAATACGTTTCGGAAGCAAAAATGTATAGTTTTTCTTCGTCGGTACTTATATACATAATTCAATTATTTACGGTTAAAAGATGGGCAGTGATTCTGTAACTCAAGAACAGTGGTGGGTCGGGGTATGGTCGGGAACGATCATGGGGACGGGGGCGTGACTGGGTCAGATCCAAAAAGTTACAACAGCAAAGTTTTCAATAAGTAGTGAAATTAAACTCAAAATTCGTCGCTTTTTTGTTGCTAATTTGTTATTCAAAAACTTAGTCGCCCTTCATTTGACCCTGTTATTAAACATTTGGATAACTTCATATCAAGGTAGCACCGCAATCACAAGAAAACTAAGAAAATACCGAGGTAAATAAATAGTAATTACATGGGAATTTGTCGCTTTTTTGTTGCTCAACACTTACAATATATGAAATGTTACTATTTAAGCAATTCTAGAAATGCATTTTTCCGCAAACGTGTTTGTAACTTGATGTCAACTTACAATCCAAACGCATGAAGACCCAGAAATTACAGATGTAAATAAAAAAATAACCACACAGGAAATTTTCGCTGTTTTGTTGCTCAATACTTCCTCACAATACTCAATACATCAGGTATAAATGATGGATTTTATTTCCGCAGTTGTACCATGGGTGTGCACTAGAGTCAGATAGTCGAAACAACAGCTTGTCTCTTCTCTGACGACTTTATCTCAAATTTTCTTTTAGAATATCGCAAATAGAAAACAAATTTTATTATCTAACAATTGCTAACGTTATTGTTATAATAAATACACTGTTTACTAATAAATATGTAAAAGCGTACAATTTTATAATTCCATAACCTTTTTATAAAAAAATTAATATTTTTTATAAAAGAGAATTACAATAATATCCTATTGGTTGTCAGATATCTACAGATACATGCCCAAATGTTCATGTAAATTTTGGTAATTTACAAAAGAAGTAGAAATCGACAACTTCCATTGCAAATAATTGTAAATGGCTCTGTCTTTCCTGTTTCATTAGAAAGCGTCCTTTCACTTCCTTTCATACCTGGTCGTTGGCCCAGGAAAATTTCCTGGAAAATGGTTAAGCAGGAAGCGAGGAATATCAGCGAAGCTCAATTCTTGAGCACTTGCTTCGATAACGGAATATTAGTTTATGAAACGCGATTGTGAATGTATTCGCCTTGCACTTATTACTCTGAATGTCGAATTATAGATAATGTTCAAGTAAATTGAAAGTAATAAAGTGTGTTTATTTTTATTTACAAGTTTATTATTTAAATGTTTTAGTTATTGATTGTATTATCTAAGAGTCTTTTTTCTCTTTCGCTAGCGGTTATGCAGTAGACACAAAGTTGTAATGCTACGCGAAAACCGGTGAATTTCCGACAGAAAAACTCTTATTG
Source organism: Gryllus longicercus (assembly GCA_038098605.1). Classification (NCBI taxonomy): domain Eukaryota; kingdom Metazoa; phylum Arthropoda; class Insecta; order Orthoptera; family Gryllidae; genus Gryllus; species Gryllus longicercus. The sequence goes on along the minus strand of JAZDUA010000267.1, from coordinate 2,078,002 downwards.
CTAGGACCTGATAACGAAAATGTGGATAAATCCAATTGCTAAATTTATAAAAAATAATCCTCTAACACGTGGTGCAGCCACGGTATTGGAATTTACGATGTTCCAAGACTTAAAACTTTTGAAATTTGCAGGTTGTAATGAAAATCGGATTTATTCCATATTTGTAATTGTATCGCCGGCAATCGAGTTGTGCTTTGTTCACATTGAGGTTTCAGAAACTTTCCTCCAAAAAGAATGAAAACAATTGAACATGAATGTACAGAAAAAACTGTACCGGAAATGGGGTAAATATTTCATATTAAGAGTTGCCTTAGGTGCCTGAACCAAGAAAAAATCAGTCAATCATTCTATAACTTTGTAATTATATCCAAATAGGTAAATAGTAAGCATATAATTTTTACAGGTTTTTAATTTAACATTTTCATTTTTCAACAACAATGGTATTTGTAAGTACCTAAACTCCACAAGATAACCACTCGTAGCAGTAATGTTATTTTGCACATACTATTTAATTAAAAAAGTGATATTAAACTTCATCTGAAACATACAGGTGTATTTATTCACACAACGAAACGAAGGAAATAAATACAGAATGTGTTCCTAGAGACTAAAATGTTTTTCTTAAATTCTGGGTAGTGTTTTATATATTTTCTAAATTTGGTTTTCGTGTATCTACAATAGTTTCAATAAGAACGTGCGTTAACTCTTTCTATATGCAGAACCCTAATTTTTGGAATATAGATGTCGGAATAATTTTTCAATGAAGCCTACAACCAGCCTTTTCGTTGTCTCCCTGTTTTGCAAATTTATATTTTCTAGATTTGAAAATCCGCAATTTTGGGAAACCCGCAAGAGCCAAAAATTCAGGGATAGAACATGTAATTAGCCTAAAATAAACCTAAAATTTCGGTTATGATTTGGTTAAAATTGATTTCTAGACGATGTCAGCTTTAGATGGCTATAATTTTCTCTTTTTCGACTAATCCTCCCAAATTATTTCTCTTTTTCGAATAATAAATTCGTTAATATTCAGCCTCTTGTACTTTTGCAAGCCGTTGGAGAAGTTCCGAAACGTTGGCGAACTAAGAAATTGTTTTCAATGAAATGACCAACAACCATGAAACATTCCTAGAATATACTTTCTCTATACTGCGTATGCAGTAGCGAGAAAATAAATGTAGTATGCATTAGTTTACAAAGTATTTTATTTCGGTAAAACATTAGTGAATAATTAGTGTATTGTATCGTGTTTGTTATTTCAGTTTCTGACACGGGGAGTTGCTACTGCCCGTCAATCTGGCATTCCCACTTTTTTCATTGGTTAGAATTCAGTAGGAAATATTTTATATCGATAGAAAGTTAATACGTAATTTGTGCACTATTATTGAGATTTTAAAAACTTTTGATAATTGAGTTTATTAGATGTAAATATAATATATTTTACTTTTGAACGAGTTTTTCTTATTATATAATGTAGTCATTTAAACTTTAGTACAAAATTAGTACATAATTACGGAATTATTAGAACTTCTTTTAATTTTTAGCAATCAGGGTGTCAGATATACAAGTTGGCACCCATCTTTCTTTTTCACGGCAGTTTTTCATCATTTATAATTGAGCGTATTCTTTTTATTTCGGCAAGAAATTAGTACTTACAGTAATTGGTACAATTGTTATGGAATATTTGGGTTTGAATTTTAGAGAAGTGGGGATGCCAACTTCGCAGATATTTCTGGCTATGAATTCTAAGAATCCAAAGAATTCTGGATGTTCCTATAGAGACCGATAAACATTCAAATAACAGAGACACTTGTGCTTAGCAAACGGCAACTATGGAATATAAAATATATTAAGAGCACCCGGGAAATTCCAAAACATGAGGACGCCAGCCCACCATCTCCAAAGCGTCTTTGCGGCTGTGACATTCTTCTTGTCGGTTCTTCCAAAGCCTTCCATCCGCCCGTGAGTTAATCGTCTGGCGGGTCGTGGGTACTTTTGCCTAGAGCAGATGTTACTAAATCTTTGTGAATGACATCCGTCTGGAAAGCTGGCGTACTTTAGAATTACTCTTCAGATTCCAACTTGCACTAATGTTACGTAATAATGTTTGAAGGCCTTAAACAAAATTGCTTCTAATCTGACGTTTGCTTTCAATTCGGCAATAGATTTTTGTGCAACTGAAATTATTTACGGTAATTAATGTTTAGTTATTGATCTAAAATGTCCAATAATCGACACTTCATATTGCCGTAAGAAATCCAACAAAACATTGCAGTTTCCTGGTATCTTGAAGTTTCTGGCATGAGATGGCGGATTGATTCGTTGTTTTTTAAAATAAGGTTTCGTTAATTAGAAACATTATGTTAACTACAATGGTGAAACTGTGATACTGGGATACAACGGGGATACTGTGATTGGAAATCTAATACTTCTACCATATATTACTTTTTCTTGTACGTACCATAGAGAGAGTACGTACTAAGTAAGCCAAACGGAATAAAATACGTAGTATAGACGAAGTTATGTAATGCTGGAGCAAAAAACGGCTATTTTGCGACAAAAAACTCGTATTGTAGGGCCCTGGTAGAGAAAAATTGATAAATCCTGTTCCAATATGTAGGAAATTATGTAATTTAAAACGTTACATCGCGCTTCAAGTATTCGTTTATAAAATAACTATTCCCTCTTCGATCTGGCACGACTGGAACTTTTGCTTGGGAATTAATTTTTAAACGTTTGAGGTACTTTACGCGAAGTGACAAAGTCTCACGTAATTATTTTTTATTTATCGCTGTAATTTCTTGGTTTTCTCGTGATCGCGGTGCTAACTAGACATGAATATAGGACCGCTTTTGAGGAAAATTACATTTCTGGAATTGTTTCAATTTTAATTATTTACCAAATTTATTTTATGGAAAGGGTTCAGCAAGAAAAAAGTGACAAATTCCTATGTTATTATTTATGTCTGTAATTTCTAGGTTTTCTAGCGATTGCGGTTGTAACTTTATATCAAGTTGCAACCGCGTTGACATTTCTGGAATGACATTTTTGGAATTGTGTACAGTGTAAGAAAATTTATTTTGAGGTATGTGTTTAGCGACAAAATCCCATGTATTTTTTTTATTTATCTCTGTACTTTCGTGGTTTTCTTGTTATTGAAGTGACATTGAATGTTCAATAACAGGGTCAAATTAAGAGCGACAAATTTGTTTTTGCGTAACAAATTAGTAACAAAATATTGACAAATTTTGAGTTTAATTTCAATTTTTTGTATACTTTGCTTTTGTAACTTTACGGAGCTCAGCGGAGGTGGAGGCGAGAGGTGGAGGTGAAAGAGCTCGAGATCGGCGGGGATAGTCGGTGACAAATATTGGGATTGAGGGTACAAGAACAAAGAAGAGGAAGAAGAAAACTGTCATGGAACAAGAGCGATGACGGACAGTGGAAGAGCATGGTATTGTCGGCAACGGGGGAAGGGAATGGGACGGGGTGGGGTGGGGACGGGGTTGGAACACGGAGAGAGGCGGAAGCAGTGAAGAGGAGGCGGTAATGGGACGGGAGCGTGAGCAATGGCGCAGATGGGGGCAGAGGTAGAGATTCAGGTGCTAGAGGTGGAGGCGGAGGCGGACGCGAAGGAGGAGAACGGAGCGGCGTCAGAGGCGGTGTCGAACTCGCGAGCGGGGCCGTGGACGGGGCGGACGCGGAGGCGGCGTCGGTGACGGCGAAGGAGAAGGCAAAGAGAACGGGGTCGGACGGAGTCGGAAGGGGGACGGACGGGGGTCGGACGGGGGTCGGACGGGGGTCGGACGGGGGTATGACGGGGGTATGACGGGGGTCGGACGGGGGTCGGACGGGGGTCGGACGGGGGTCGGACGGGGGTCGGACGGGGGTCGGTCGGGGGTCGGACGGGGGTCGGACGGGGGTCGGACGGGGGTCGGACGGGGGTCGGACGGGGGTATGACGGGGGTATGACGGGGGTCGGACGGGGGTCGGACGGGGGTCGGACGGGGGTCGGACGGGGGTCGGTCGGGGGTCGGACGGGGGTCGGACGGGGGTCGGACGGGGCTCGGAAGGGGTCGGACGGGGGTCGGACGGGGGTCGGACGGGGGTCGGACGGGGGTCGGACGGAGTGGCAGAGTCGGGCTGATGCGGCGCAGGGCGGCAACAACGGCGTGCCGTTCCTTGATGTGGTCGCCGGCCACTCAGTCCCTCTGCCGCTCCGCTAGCCCCCGATCCAAGGCGACGCCGTGGCGGCCCTAGGACGCGCGCGTGTGGAAGCCGAGAACCGCAGTGGCAGCTTGGGCGGGGATTGGGGCCACGGTGTAGTGCTGCAACCGCTCTACTGCATCCTTCGGGCTTCCGAAATATTTATTGTATTATTTGGGGTTGCAATTTTCCTCATTCATACTCATAACTTTCGGTATTGTTCGAGAAAGTATTGAGATCATTATTATCGATTTTATTAAAGTTTCCAATAAAATTCATTCCAAGAAAGGAACGCTATTGTACTTAAATATCTTAATTGTCAATAATTGCTGTGTTCCGTAAGTCTCTCCGTATGCACGCATTCCAGGAGAATTCCAGCACCCGGCAACTCGGATCAGTAGTTTTCTTGGATACTCCGGTCGATACCAGTCTAATGCCAGAGAAGTACCCTAACAAAAGTGCCACAAACCATGTACGATCTTTCCTTCCTTTACACTACCCACGCACACAAGCCTACCTGTACTACTCTACATGTGGGAAGAGCAGTCTGGAGCTTAGTAGTTGTACCGGCTGGAGCTGTGACTTGTTGGAAAACCTGGAGGAGGGAAACCCCCACAATCCCACCCACAGTTCGGCGAAAGACCTCACCCTCTAATGGAGGAGGAACTCCACCATCTCCAAGGGTATACCATGCACTACACTTCAAGAAATAATTCCGTAGCACTTGACGCTCTCGAGAAAAACACAAAAAAAACATCCATCAGTCAATCAATCAATCAATGCAAGAATGTGGTCTTAGCACGGAGGGCACAAACTTTTTCAATTTTCCAAAATTTTCCACAATTGAATGGGTTCTACGTTGAATATCGGATCTCACGTTCGAATGTCGGTGGAACACTGCCACATCCGGGATATCACCTTCACAACACCTTCACGTTCAGTAACCATAGTAGTTGCCTAGTCTACTGACACAAAATAATGAATCAATCCAAAGGGTAATCGTAACTTAAAGGCTTGGGAGAATTCGCCCTGACACGGTCGCCGGCGCGTGCTGGGGCGAGTCCACCAGAACCCTTCGGACCTCCCTCGCCATTACTTTCCCTGGGACCGGGACCTCGTAAATTCCGGCAGCAGCAAGTGACAGACAGGCAGCGTTCACGAGAGCTCTCGAGTGATTAAGTGGTTCTGCTGCCAGCGACGTGTATGTAGGTGCTACGGCAAGGTCTTTTGCAATGGATAATCGGTGACATGGGCTTAGTGATTTCTACTGGAGTACTGGAGTACGTCGACTGGACATTCTCTTCGTGTGCAAGGGAATCGAAGCTTGTTTATTCTAACGAATCTTTCTTTGTTGTCAGTAAAATTTTTTTAATAAACAGTACTAAAGTCTGTTCTCATTTTATTACTTAATAATGCGTCAGATAATAATATGTATAGTTACATTCGTAATCTCAAAGTTTGTTGGAGACTGATGTGATCTAATTGTGGCTCTCAAATGCATTCTGAATTTTCAAATGAATTCACTTGTATATAATTAAAGAACGGTTTGAAAGAGATAAAATTAATCACTTTCTAACTCTTTCCAAAGCGGCTCAAGCACGTAATGTAGTAGCATCGTGACGAATCCCGGTTGATCAGTGCCACGTAAGTCATCCACCTATTGGTGAGCGCTCCATATTTTCTCTTTGCTGGCGGCTGCGCTGCTTGCATCAGAATAACTGGGAGAGCTGCGTTAATCTCGCACGCTCCCTGGCCTCCGTGTACCTCTGCCATCTCGCCCCCTCGGCCCCTTCAACTCCTTCTGCCCTGAGTATTCATTGCCGTGGCATTGCTGTGGATCATCGCACACCCCCCCTAAGTCAAACGACGCACAGATAACATCACCTACTCGCTTCAGTTGCTTTCGTCTCCCGAGTTCCCGGCCCGGAAATTAAGCTTTAGGGGATGGAGGATGCCTCATCACTTGTTTTCATCTGCTGCCTCTTTCCAACCCTCCGTTGACTTTCGCCCGTTCACTTGTCGCCGTTGTTTGCATCATCCTGACAATACGTCATAATGCTCTCGTATTCTGCAATGATTTATTTGCTCTAAACAATTACTTTATAATTACACGTACACTTTATTCTTCATATACAACAACTAGCAAAATGAGAGCTCAAAAATCGAGCGGCTTGTGAGGAAAAATTTAGTTTCAGAAGAAAACCATTTCAGTATTTGCTCAATATATCATACCTTTTTCATAAAACTCGTTATAGCAAATACATACAATGGCAGTATTGCTAGAAGCAAAATTGAGGGAACTGAATACTGATGAAAAGATCAGGGATAAAATGATTAGAATGAAGAAGAATTTCAGTGTTGAAAACTTTCTTGAGAACAGGCCTACTTCAGAATGTTACTTTTTAAGCTCTCCTCATCCCATTTTAACTAAATATACTGTTTAATATCAATGACGTTAATTTCTGTTATAAAGAATTATAAGCTGTGTTGATTACAATTATTTATATGCGCACAATATTTTTTTAAAACTTTGCAAAAGACCCGTTTTATAACAAATGTGTTTTCTTATAAAGAAAAACATACAAATAATTTACTAGTACATAAAAGTAGAAATTTCACCGAATAACGAAATAACGAATCATTATTTAAGTTATTTTAATTGTATTCTTATGCGACAGAAATATGAGTTTGGAACCACTTGGTTCCTCGCAATTGAGATTTTACTATTTTGTAATTGAAAAGAAATGTTTTTGCCAGTGTATGAAGTATCACTTCCTCTTTAATCATATATATACTGATATGATTTATTTTATCAAAGAACAGTCAAAACAGTATGCGATGTATGGAGAAGTACAATCTGCGCACGTGTTCTTGAGTTCCAGAATCACTTCCCATCTTTAAACCATAAATAATTGAATTATGCATGTAAGTACCGACGAAGAAAGGGATGTTTGAAAACTATACATTTTTGCTCCAGAAACTTATTTGCATGGGTAAAAGTCCACTGTCAGAAATTTCTGAATTACTTTTAATGTAAAAGTACATGAAAGTAATTATCATGTACGCACATTAAAATTAATGTACACGTACAGCAACTTTAAAGTACGTGTACATTAAATTTAGTGTACGTGTACATTAAATTTAATGTTCATTCATGATTCGTGCAATTGCTTTCATATTTAGACTGTCACTTGCAATCTGCAGTGATTAACAAATTTCATATATCATTAAAATAATTTTAAATTGTTTTAATAATGAAAGTAATATTAAATAAATAATACTAATTGATAGTAATCAGAATTCACCTTGACAAATCCAATATGCCTGAATTGCTTCAGCTTCTCTCGATGTTAACCGCCAACCGCTCTAGTAAACTGCTGTGATGAGAATAGGAAGTGAAGAATGATATTCATAATTTTCACACGCTTTCACACCAGGAGGTCATGACGTTTCTGCGATTGTTTACAAGTTTTAGGAATGTCTACTATTACTCTAACACGTAAGAACAGGACTACAAGAGCTTTAGAATACGAATATATCCCAATCACGGTGAGTACCTGAAATAGACAGGCTGAAAAACCCGTCACCCTGTGTCTTGCCTGCAAGGAACCGGAAGGGACCTAAGCCGCTCCAAAAATAATGCCAGACGATACCTCACATCAGAACGTCGGAAAAACGCAGAACAACAGTATAGTGAATGTTCAAATTCAATATTAAACTAATTAAAATTAATGTGCAGTCATACATTAATTCACATTAAATTTAATGTAATTACTGACAGTTTACTATAGATTTTATTTTTTAGTATTGATCTCAAAATAGTAACTCATACCCTCGCCCGACTCTATTCCTATCACAACTAGCAAACGTAAAGTTAAAAAATGTGCGCATAATGAAGCTAAATTTATTTCCAGAAGCAAAAGAAAGGTCTATATCATCATTTGCTCAATGGATCAGGGAAACTGGAGGAAAACTGATCAATATGGGGCCAGTTAACCAGAAGTTGAAATGCATTACTTGTTACAGGTATATTAAGACTTTTTAAAATTACACAATACAAATGTAATCAAATGTATTGTATATTATGGTAAAAATAAATATTTTCTTTTTGATGCTCAGTATTGTACTGTGAGAGCACTGTTCATTCAATTAAGGTCGTTATTTATTACGTACCATATATTCTGGCACGTATTGGCTATGGATTCGGTAATACTGAATAGAATTTACTATCTCTCTTGCAACATTAAATCCGTACCTGATTAAAACGTAATGGTTTCGAAATAATCCTTCTTCCGTAAGTTGTATGGGGAGTGGGTTTGCCAGATAAAGACCACCGGTTCAGAGCTAACTCACGTGTTGCGGAAGGCCTAGTCAGCCGTGCTATCGCCTCCTTCGCTTCCGGTCATTGCCCGTTGATGTGTCCAAAGTCATGTTTCTTATAAAGGCAGCCGTTTTCTGTTCAGTTTTCCAACTGAGATATATATTCCTTATGCCATGAAAATGTTCGTTTTTAACACACTTTACTTCTAAAATTCCAGTTTTTTCGTTAATATAAAAATAATAATTTATTCAGATATCTTTGACACCTAAATATTGTCTAAATTTCTTTTATAAGTAATAAAATCCTAAATCTCGCAGATCGGGGAGTTCAAATTTCGCTCAATAAAGATAACTCCGCTGAAGCGATCTACGTGCACCCGGTGTTTCATCCTGGCCGCCATTCCTGGAATAGAGAAGCATCACTCGTGCGGCAGGAACGATCGAAATGCTGTCAATATCTTGAGCGATCGCATCAGCACCACATAATTGTCTTCCCCGGAGACAGGGCCCAAATGGACTCCGTCCCTTATCACCCATCGCGTGTTGCACCGACATTTCATGCATAAGATAACGATCGTACTCTGCGTGCCCTTCCGAAACGTTTCTCCGACTCGAGGTTTCTCCGCCTGCGCGGAGAGATGAGGTGTAATTTGGAGACTAGTGAATTTCGGAGTTACTGTTCTTCCGCAAATCTACTATCATTCATCTTCGAAAACTGCCAAGTAAAATAGTATGAGCATTAGAGGGCTTACATATCACCTTCCCCTAAAGGTTGTTTCGGAATAAATGTAGCAATCTTCTCGGCCGTGAAGAGAGTGAAAGATGACAACTATTTGCTCATGAATATGTTGTGGGAAATTTCACACAATGAAGTCACACATTTGACTGTCGGTCCTCATTTGCAGACAACTTAAAAGTCTCTGGCGACCTGTTCATTACGTTCTGATTCAAATAGATTTCCTACCGAAGACCAAATCCAGTTGCCTATCAACAAGGTCAAGTGTCACATGTGTAACTTTGTTATTCACTGGCAAAAAGTGATCTTCTCCGAGTTGTCTACATTACATACAATTTCATAACTTTTATTCTAAGACACTGTATTTTCAGAGAATGAAGTAAAAGGAAACCCACTATTTCCGGTCAAGTATCGTGAGCATGTGTGCATTTTTAAGCTTTTGTGAACCCATCAATATATGTGAGCAAGCCATTGTGTGAGATGGGTTTGAGGAGTTTTCGTATTAACCAAGATGATATTCGTTGTTCCTAATCCTTACTTTCTCAACAAAACTCTGAATACTGGTTATGCGACATTTTTCCTACCTACGATACATAATACCTTCTGATTTATATTTTTTTAAATAAGTACCCTCAATTTGACTGCTCGGAGTAGAAATTGCTGTACGTAATGGCAGAGCATCATTTATTCTTTAAGTAACTGAAGCAGTGAAAGGAAATAGTTATCTAAGTGTGTTGATGCCCAAGATATTTTCTTGGAGGGTATTGGTGTTCAAACCATATCAATAAATTCCGTTCCCCACCAAATATGGATTGCTTTTTACATTCTGCCTTACTACATAATCTAGTAAACAGTTGTGTATGCAGAAGCCATATTTCGTGGGTCCTGGATACTGAAAAATTGGTTCACAGTCTGCATATGTCTGCCCGTGTGTCTGTTCGACAGTCCGACTGTCTGTCGTCTATGTCTGCTGTCTGTCCGTCCATCCGTCCGTCCGTTTGTCTGTGGTCAACGCCAGTGCCTAAACCGTTCACACGAATTTCACCAAAATTGATATTACCCGATCGATCTAGATGAACTCAAGACCCTGTGAGTGTGAAACTAATATTTTGATTCTTGGGGGTACTTTACATGAAGTCTTAAGATTTAAAAAGTTTCCATAAAATGCATAAAATGGGGTAGGCTTCATTTTTATTAATACCTCTGAATTTTTAAAAATTGCAGGAGCTCAATATTTTTCGGCGTGTACAACTACAGTATTAAATGAGTTTTTAATGGAATATATTCTTCAAAGACATCTTAAAATAAGTAGTGCAATTTCTAAAAATATGTTATTAGTTTACGCGTAATTGTGATTGAAATATAGGCAATTTTAAGGAATTAATTTCCGGAAAACGGCTCCAATTTTTTTTTCTTTAAAATGTTTCCTGGGATGTAACTAGAGGATATATTAGGACATGTTCCTTTTTCGGCCATTTGAGAATTGAAGAAAAAAACATCGCGAAACAAAGATATGCATGAAATACCTTGAAATCCAACTATTTTTCTCCGTCTCACCAATTTTTTTCAGATACATGCAGTAGAAGCTGAGAAAAAATAAAACATGAAAAACACGTTTCTCATTGTATCTCTGTAACAGATTGCCCTAGGAGGCCGATTTTTTTGGGAATCTATTTTTTGTATTTTTTGTATTTTTTCATATGAGTATCGCGATTATCGATTTTGTTTGGGCGCACTTTGTACCATCCTGTTCGGCTATACTCTTTGAACTATATTGTTTACCAATTCGAAATTGAAAAAAATAAGTGAGAAGAGAAAACGGTTGAGTGTGGAGCCAGTGAGATAAAAAGCAGTGGACCAGCGGAAGTTAGAGAAAATGTGGTGTAGGAGATAAGAGGAGGGCGAGGGACGAGAAAGTGAAGAAAGGAAACCGGATGCGGAGGCATGAAAGCCCAGACATCTAAGAGACGGTGAGTAGGTAGTATGGGAAAATGAGTATTTTCAGTTTATTCGGGCGCGTCAACTGTTATGATCATTATTTCCGTTACTCAAGCGCAAGTTATAGCCGGGTGTGGTGGCATTCCTCTCGCGCAGGAACTTGAGAACCGGCGCCAACCTAGACGTTGGTTGGTGAGGTGAGGGTTTCTTCGCTTCCAGGTATCTCTCACAACGGCACGCCCTCCCAGCCTGGATAACCTTTAAGTTCGCGAGTGGTCACCTGGAAAGCGGGTCAGTTTAGTGCATGTTGGTGTATGTGTGTAAGGGTAGAAACGGGGACAAGGAAAAGGAAGGGAAAATACGGCGTGATCCGCAGCTCTTTGTCGGGATACTACTCTACCATTGCCCTAGTATTGTAGAATGGAACCATACTACAGTAATCTTATAAAGAACGAAATGTGATGCGGGAAAACAGCACGAGGACACGTGGAAAGAGATGGGCGCTGGCAAACTAGCCAAATGAGAACACAAGAGGCGGCGGCCGAATAGGGGAAAGCGGTGAGGCGAGAAAATGGAGGTGCGGCCAAGGCGGGCGAGGGCTGGCGAGGCAAGTGGCTTACGCTGCGATGCAAGGAAGCCAGTGCATGGGAGCTAACGAAGCGACGCTGTATCGCCCGGGCGGCTCTCGGCACACCCCGTTCGACCACTTCCGGCGCCCCACCTCCCTCTCCCGGCCTCTACGACTCCCATCGCGCGCCCGACGGTGGAGGCGACGGCGGTTGTGGCGGAGGCGACAGGCGGCGGAGGCGGAGGAGGCGGAGGAGGCGGAGGAGGCGGAGGAGGCGGAGGAGGCGGCGGAGGCGGCGGAGGCGGCGGAGGCGGCGGAGGCGCAGGCATGGGAGGATCCGGAGGATGCGGAGGATGCGGAGGCGGCGGTGGCGGCGTAGGTGGCGCAGGCGGCGGAGGCGGCGAAGGCGGCGGCGCCTGGTCATGCCGGCTTCTCCTCCGCTGATAGAACCGAGTTCGCCAAACTTCGCCCTTAGCTGTTCCACCGCCCACGACTCGGCGCTCGCCTCCGCCGCCGCCGCCGCCCCCACCTCCACCCCGCCACCGCCACCGCCACCGCCCCCGTCGCCCGCCCGCGCGATTCTCCAAGAAATATGTTAACTAGTGGCGCTCGAACGGCACACATTTTCTCACATTATTTCGCAATTTTTAAAAATTTAGAAAGTTCATGAAAACTGGATCCTGCGCAATTCTTTTAACAGTCCGGTGTTCTGTCCGTGCAAAAAGTAGATAAAAACACTTGCAGCGGTTTTTGAGAAAATGTTTTTTAACTATAATTTACATTATCTTCAAGCAAAAATTGCGTGAAAACTCGTTTTTGTTCGAAAAATTCAAATCTTCAAATTTGTAGTTTTCGAATGTTACCGTTTTGCAAATTTCCAAAACACACCATATGCCGAAAATGGGGCACGCCATTTTTTACATACAATAAGATAATTTCGTCTTTAATCCAGAAGAGAGAAAATTTAGGAAGAGATTTGAGACGTTTTTAAGAAAATATTTGTATAAATATTGTGTAATTTTCACGCAAAAGTTGGCGAAAACTACTTATGTTTCCCAAAAGTTGTACAGGAGTTTATTTGAAGATGTCTTTAAACAACAGATTTTATTTAGAATAATCTATAGTTGTATGTAGACGCCGAAGAAGATTGATCTTAATAAATTCTCGAAAAATCGGGAATTTTCACGAAAACGAGACTTGTGCCATTCTTTTAAGTTTTTTATACACTATCCGAGGACTGATTAGACATTTATGATTGTATACTGCAGATCTGAATAAATCAGAAGAGATCTACTTTTATAAACAAAAGCCAAGGTAATCGACCACTTCCACGTTTGAATGTTATTAGGAAAGAGGTCTTTGTTTTTGCAAAACAAATTATACCTTTTGAAACACAAATGCTATTTATTTACCCAAGTTTGCATAAGGATAACTTCAAAATTTACATTTTTACATTTATTACAATTTACAAATATCACATACATTTTTTTAAATGAATGTGATATTTGTATCTGCATATCATGCACCAAAATCTGTTAATTAACTGTGCCATTAGAAAGAGCGAATTATAAACGAGATCGACACGAACATATGCTGCGATCGACTTGTTGCGCAGGCCTAGTGTCTTGCATATACTATTATGCAAGGAACTGTACATGTGTATGTGTGTGTGTGAGTGCGAGTGTGTGAGACAGAGATGTTTTGTTTTTTTCGCAATATCTGAAATTAAAATAATATCAACTTGGGTTACGAAATTGGAATGTTTTATAGCTGAAAGTGAAAATCGTGATTGAAAGTGTCAAGTTAAATGAACCACTAGTTATATTCTTAGTTGCTTGTTTCGATAGACGGTACGGTTTTCGTACTACACAATTGAAGGTTGATGGGTTGTATGAACAGGATGTGAGGTAATATCTAGTGCAGTACAAGCTGTGATGCAGGAAGTAATTATCGAATGCTGTTGCATGCAACTCGGCGAAGAGGGGAATTGTAAAGGCAGTGACGGCAGCGGACTGGATGCAGCAGTGTGGTTGTGGGAGCTGCTGAACTAGAAAGCGGCAGAGGGTAATAATGTTTCTAGCAGGAGGGAAAGGGAACAGACTACTATCGAGAGACAAGAGACACAATGAACTGCGAATCTCTTTCCATCTTAATGAGAATTCCATGGTTTCAAACCACAAGCATTGAAGTATGTATTACAATATAATTCAAATACGTGTTTTGCAGCAACCAAGATTTAAAACCAGACATCACTGAATATACGTGACGTATTGTTTAGTAAAAAACATAGGTAAAAATTAAAAGGAGTTTTCAAAAAGACATTAATTTAAAATCGTATTTTAGATCATAACAATAAATTTTATATTAACTAAATTTCCAGAGTAATGCTGGTTAGTATCATTTATTTAAAACTAAAAGGATCTGAATACCAATTTTTGCTTCACTAAGCCTATGCACAATACCCGTCAATAGAAAACTATAAAAAATTGTTATTTGTGTAAAACTATTCTAGTACTTTTTTGAAATAATCTAATGAACAAATTATTATCTTACTCATACGAAGTTTTGTACATTCACTTCACAAGTTGCATTTTACTATTATTGTCTAAAACGTTTTTGTGTTAATAGTCTAGTACAGTAAAGTAGTACTGAGCGATTAGGGCTGTTAAGATGTTGATATTGCATAACTTTAAGTGATAAATAAAACATTGCTAGAAATGAATTGTTTCACAGTCGACTCCACTCATATTAATGAGACCACCGCCTATGTTTGACGTAAACGTTCAATTACTCCTCATAGATGTCAGGTGGCAGCACTTCACAGTGGAGAGTATATAAAGCGTGTCGAATGGAAGCGGAAAACTGTGTAGTGGTTGTCGTAATGGAGAAACGAATCGATTTATCGGAATTCCAAAAGGGCATAATCATTGGCTGTGGGGAACCAGGCTGAAAGTACTTTCGAAACGGCTGTTTTTAGAGCTGTCACAGGCCGCCGTGGCTGCAGTATACCGTGCATGGCAAAGTGACTATATCCGAAACCGGTGCCGAGTCACCGGTTGCCGAGTAGCCGTTGAGTGGCGCACCATGGACCATAGACGACAGGGCTGATCGACGGCTCCGGAGATGTGTACGTACGGATAGGCAAGCAACTGTGGAGCAACTCACCACCCAGATAAACCAAGGGGTTAACAATATGCTCTCTTGAACAACCATTCAGCAAAGGTTCCTGCCTATGGGTGTCCACAGCACGAGCCTGGTTCAAGCAGCCATGCTGACTTTTGTTCATTGTCAACCAAGGCTGATTTGCACGCCAATACCGGAAATTGGCCCCTACTGAGAGGAGACAGGTGGCCTTTTCAGATAAATCACTTTTTCTGCTCCGTCGAGCAGATGGTCGTTGCAACGTCTGAACACAAACATTTTGCACCAATCGCCGGACGGGTCAAGGTCGCAGGAGGGAGCGTAATGGTGCGGGGAATGTTTTCATGGAATTCTCTGGATGGTCTCGTTGTTTTGGGAGGCACAATGGAACAACAGAAGTATGCATCCATTTTTGGGGACCATGTCCACACTAATACGCAGATTGTTTTTCCTCAGCAAGATGGCATCCACCAGCAGGACAACGCAACGTGTCATATAGATCGCAGTGTACGTTCGTGGTTCGAAGACTGCCAGGATGTGTTTACAGTTCTCTCCCTGGTAACCAACTCCCTTCCCCCGCCGTTTCTGTCCCAATGGAGAATCGGTGGGACGATTGGGCTCGATGGGGGCTCGAATGGTGGCTCGATTGGGCTGTTCGCGCCATGAGTCCGCAACCGAAGATCCTAGCGCAGCGGGAAACAGCACTGGAGTCTCTAACGCTGCACATTCCTGTCGGTAACCAGAACCTAATTGACTTTCTTCCTGCACCTCTCATAGCGATCAAAGGGCGCTCTTCTGGATTTTGAGGGGTGGCCACATAATCTAATGTGACTGTTCTGTGTGTTAGTAATAATAAAACGAACTATAATAATGTAAGGTTTCTTGGTGATGAATTATTTTAACAAAGTCGTTTATTTATTTTTCTTAATTATACACTAAAAATACCGATTTATTTAAAGATAATCTACTAAATGTTTGTTACAGTTCTTGAGTTATTCACATGATATGCCTTTTTACATGGCTCACTTCTCTCTTCATTATTTATTTTCACTCGCTTCACATCGTTCGCAATGCTTCACTGTCCGTTGCATTGAGCATGGCACTGCCGTTCACTGAGCTTACTTTTATTTGTTTTTATTTTACGTCAAAAAACAGTAAAAAATCTGTGTGTGACGTGCTACAGGGAGAAGAGTGTTTTGTACACATTCTTAATTATGTGGTCCCTACTCCCAGCCATAAACAAGCTAAATACTGAACTCTAGAGGAAATAAGCGTTTTTGACAATTTTTATGATAAGAAAATATTCGCTTCAGTGTAGTAAAAACTATTTACAAGGACAAATGAGCAGTAGATTTGAACTCTTTATTACTCATAGTGCCCTTCGTGAAGGAATCGACTTCCTCCTGCGACAACATGTAGAAAAACATTTCAATAACTATAGTTCCCGCTGACGTGCACAGATGGCCAAGTTACATTTATGTCCAGAAACAAAACAAGAGACCATCTCAGAATTCGCAGAAAGAATCAGGGAAACTGGACGAAAAACCTGATCGAATAGGGGTCATTGACCCAGAAGCAGAGGTACAATACTTGTTACAGTGTGTTTAGAATTAAATAATACAGTCCAAATGGTACTTATTACATTAAATATAAATTTTAAAATTAATATTACTTTTCTCTAATAATTTTATGTACTTACTATGATGCTCGGTGTTGTCTCTAATTACATAGAAACAGGTTTTTTTCTCAGAAACCGCTCCGAAATCGTTCTTTTTATTTTCTCTTCATGTGCATAAAACGTGCATAAAATGTGCTAGGCTCATTTGCTACAGATATTACTATCCTGTATTTTCCGTCGTTACTGTGATGGTTTATTACAATGTGGACAAATAGTAAACTGGTTGGTGACAAATATAAGCAAAAACTTCAAATTTATATACACTCATTGCCCAAGAAGAGCTAAGAAAGGAGTTGCAGAAAAGATAAATTTAAAAAATGGGTCTTAGATATGCAAAAACTGAATTAAGTTGTGAATGAATCAAAAACTGATGGGGTTAAGATCAGAGTAGTTAGGACTTCTAGATGAAAGCATTTTCGGGTCGGATTTATCCTTCTTTTGCCAACTAGCAGTGTTATAGGGGTTGTTTTTATTAATTATCCACCCCTGGGGTTAGGAAGACATGTGGCGACTATGACGTATTCCCGCCACCGTACCTAGCTTGTTTGACCTGCCAGAGCGCCACACTCCTATAGAAGCTGAGACGATATGGAGTAGAAAGCCACAGCTTCAGTGTTCCTCCGACTGGGAATTGACCGCCTCACAGGAAGATAGCGCTCTCTCTATGAGCCCCCACGGGAATGAAATGAGAGTCCTTCCTAGAAAACGCCTGGGCGAAGATGGCAGATACCGGGATATAGCTCTGTAACAAAGCGAACGTCGGGACTGTGGAGGGTTGGTTGGCAATGGCCGCGGAGTCTGCGCGGAGTCTCGATTTTCACATTCCACCACGGTTCGCTCACTCTTGCTTCAAGACTGGGAGCACGAATGAGTTCTCTGCTTGCCTCTTTAACTCTAGAAAACTAACCATAAAATTTACTCTAATTTATTAACTCCCGTTTAAAAACTAAGCAAAATTTTTTAATTGCCGTTTTTGATTAAATACGTTTACTCTTTTGTTTCTTTGTAAAAGATATTATCTAAAATATTGCATAAAATAAAAGACATAGATTAGCGTTGGCACGTAGGCGGCCAAATTAATTCAAATTTGGTGCCGTACTTGGAATACAATAATTTATAACAATTCTTTGGGGCGAATTATAGCTAAGATCATACATTTCAAACTTAACGCGCCAGAGAATGTTTATTTTTCCCTCAAGAACCCGACGATTACCTTACAAAGAAAATTAGTTTGAAACTCTTTGGACACGATCACTTGCTTTCAAAGATGACCGTGAGAACGCGCCATATCCCAAGCAACGGGAGCCTGCGAACGTAGAGGCCACGCTCCACATAATAAAGAAATTAAGAGAAGCCAGCTCCTTCCAGATAATACGCGGCGATAGCCTATTGTTTGAAGGTCTGCAGCCGAGCCTGCTGATGGTGGATCGCATTGCTATTGGAAAAATGGATAAATACGCGCGCATCGACCGCACGTAAGGTTGGTAGCACATCCGAAGCTCAGAGACATTGCATTCTCCGGGAATTAGCGCGTGTTTGGCGCGGGAATTTCTTGGTCACGAGAGTAGCTGGACATAAACTGAAAACTCCTTTCGCCCAGACAAAGGTAACACTGACAATTTCTTCAATACTTAATTATCCTTACGCCCAGATATGCTAACAGTCTGGATACTTGTCATTTCAGAGTCTTCCCTTATGACTAGAGCGCAGACAGACGCATAGTAGTTTTCTTTCGCACTAGCGTGTGTCTTCTAGAGCTCTCCCAATATTTCGCAGCCTCAACAATTAGTTTATGCACTATTTATATTTCCAAAAGGCGCATTTACGAAGATTTAATAATAAAGATTAAAAAAGAAGAAACATTACTAAATACACAAAACGAATCAATCTAAGAGAATTATGTTAAGAAAGCTTAAGAAGAGATACTCCAAGAACTTCAATTCTGACATTTACGGTGTGCACATCGCAACTGATGTCACCATTGCTCAGATACGTTTCATATGAGTAGTAATTATTCGCCATTTTCTCTTTCAAAATATTAATCATGAATTGAATGAATATTTAATAATACGTGACTACCACTGATATTAGAAATATTTAACAATGAGTAATTATCGACTATCTGCGTAAGAATATTTCAAGTAAGAACATTTTTTTATTCATGATCCTTAGTCAACATTGGAATGTTGTTGTAGTGTTTTTCAAACACTTAAACTATTTTTTTTTAAAACTGGTGTATCTTTGAAACCATTATTCAATATTTTTCTGACTTATTGTAACCAATTCACAAAACATGAATTGTTTATTCGTTCCCATGGGAATAGTAATAATACAGAAGTATTTCGATACAGTGATAAAATTAATTTTAATGCGTAATTAGCTACATAAATTTAATATTATGTTTAAATATATTTGATTTAGTTTATTTCTGCTGATTCTGCATGTTTGAGTAATAATTTGATATGTCGAAACGTGTTTTTATCCATTATTTTGCATAAGACTGCTAAAGACTACCACAGATTACTAGTGCAATCTATCAAAAGACTAGCTAAGGACTACCAGTGCACAGAACACTGAGCGGATTATATCATGGTTCTTGGAAACCATTCTTCAAAAGAAGCTTCATCACGCATTATGGACCCAAAAGAAACGATTTTATTGGAACTGCGCTGATAATAAAAGAATACCCGGATTGATTGGGTTTGTACGGTGATAGACCATCGAAGTTCCGAAGATTCATTTCCTCAAGTGTATAATATTCCTCTCCAAAGAGCGCATCGTCTCTCTTATTACCGTGCCTTGTGACTCTACCATTGATTTTGAATCGTCAGCATCACCGACGTTGTTGCCATCACCTTTACCGTCACCGACTCCGATATAGGTATCGTCATTGCCATTGTCATCATCGCCGCCAAATCCACTACAATCTCCGTTGCCGCCATAAAAATAGACACCATTCCCATCACTGAAACTCTGTCAGCACCATCGTCATGAATACCTCTACTGACAGTGCCACCACATTCTTGCTGTTACCATACAATGTCCAGATTCTCCTTTTCCGATAATATTACATTCATTTTTTCCAACACAACTATAGTTACTTCATGATGTCTTATAGCCTCAAGCTGTTTTGTCACAATAAATTTTTGGCTCATAATTATCGTCCTTACTACCTTTCTTCCGCTTAAATCTCCTTACGGAACTACTACCATCGCCAATCTTCTTCACCATCACCACCATTGCAACATCTGCCGCCATCATCACCACCACCGCCACCACCGCACTTTCTACAGCAGCCGCGCGCCATCTTGAAGGCGGCAGAGACGCGTTTCCTCTGGCACAACTCCCCCACTCCTCTTCATCCCTTCCCTCGCATTCGCCCCTTCGATAAGGACTTTACGACACTCTTATGCCCTCGCGTTCATAGCTGGGATTTTCGAAACTGCGTAATTTTGGATGTAAAGGCTGCCTCGGTCTGAAAATCATGCTCCGCCATTCAGAAGATAGGAGGATATCTTCCCACCGTTCGTACAACTAAAAGTGTTTTAAACGTTGAAAGTCTTTTCAGGTTCCTATGGACCAACACTGCCGAGGGAAATTCTTTTATAGATAGGGTAACTGAGAATAAAATTTGGTTTTATGAGCTGCAGGAGACGCTGAATATTACATTTAATAGAAGCATGTTTTTATCAAAGCACCTTTGTAAGCTCTGCCTCTCGGTGAATTTAAGAAATTAGGAGTACTTTTGATTCGCAGAAGATTTTTTGTAAACGTTGCAAGTTTTATTCTTCGAATCTAAAGCGAAGAGGAAATCCTCACAGGTAGCTCTGTTAATGGCAAGAGGAAATTACTTCTGTTTTATAGTTTCTCTTAATTTCATAAAGTAGACAAATCCATGTCTTTAATTGAAGGTATCTAATAGAGTCTTTTATTAGGATGAGATTATAACGTTAAAATGCTGAGGTATTTAGGGTGAGTATTTAAAGTGTAGAGACATCTCTCTGCCTTTAAAGGATTTCGTAAAACGTAAATGCATTTCCTATACATCCGCGTGTTTGAAATATTTCCGGTTTCCCAGGTTGATATTGCAGAGTTTAATATTCCTCTTCACAATTCCATTTGACCTGCGATGTATGGTATGCAATACATTGTTAGGAATGTATTACATTTACTCATAAATATTTGCACCTTCAGATTAAAAAATACATTTGTTTTTCACCAAGCCACCGTATTTGCATTTATTTAACTTCAAAAACACTTAAAAACTGTTTATGACAATACATTGAAGTACAACCGGTGCACAAGGGCGCTTGCAAGAAAGTGATTTCCAAAGTTTATGTGTCGGGAAACTCTAAAAAGTTGCCAATTGATGTAAAAATGAGATTTGCAAAGTTTTAGGTCGATCTTATAACGCTAAGGCCTGCCTCACGAGCCTTTAAATTAAGAATTAATGTTTCCGATAACGGTTTGCCTAAGGGTTTGACTCGGTTTTTATAAAAATTTCGCAAAAAACAATTTAAAACTTTTTTTCATTTTCAAACAGTTTTTTCGAAAGGATATAGCCGAATAAGGTGGTGAAAAGTGCCCCCAAAGCTAATCATAATCGCAATGTTCATATGAAATAGTAAACAAAATGCCGTTGATTCCCAAAAAATCAGCCTCCTAGGGTAAATCTGTTGCAGAGATACGAGAAACTTGTTTTTCAAAATTTATTTTTTCTCAGCTTCTATTGATTGTATCAGGCTGGAAAAATTGCAGACGGGGGAAAATAGTTAAATCTGAAGGTATTTTTGTCAATTAATTTTTACCCCAAATTCAAAAAACAAACAAATAAATACATTTTTGAAATTGATTTTCAAAGTGATAAAGTTATAGTAATGTCTCTGTTTTCTCTATAACGAGTCTTATAACATATATTTTTTCAGATTTTTAAACAATGTGTCTGATAGTGAAAAACAATTAAAACAATGTTATCAATGTTGAACAACGTTATCAGTTCAAAAATTTTAAATTGGCGCCAAAATGTGATTGGAAAAAATGTTCACCAATGTTTAAACAATTTATACTTAAATTATTGAAAACTCAGCATGATTTACGTTTTCGCTGACAAACGTTTGTTTTTATATTTAAGTATATTATCGAATAAAAAAATCATAATCATTTTGTTCATATACATAATTTGGCAGATGCAAATTTTATATTTCACATATGTTGTTATCATTTCCAATGATGAAGTTCTTTCATGAGAAATGATATCCATTGTATATAAGATGGTGTATTATTTGATATTGTGATCATTGATATTTTGGAAGTACATTTTACAAATATTTTGTAGAGAACAAAATATATGTCGTGAATGGCAATTAGGGAGTGCTGTCTAGTATTATCTTTTCACGGTTTATGCAGGAAGTATTGTATATTGTAACTACTGAGAAAGCCGATTCGTTAAAAATTCCTCGTATTACATCGGTTCACTGCTTTGCCAGATCCATATGTATGAATTCGATATTCAAATGCCTAGATGATAAATCTTCAAGTATGTTCTAACCGAATTTGTAAGTTTTCGTGCTATTATAATGGATTTGCAAATTCATTATCAACTTTTAGGCACAAAAGTCTGTTTCTGTGGAACTTGAGGCACGAATCTATAAGTAGATTAAAAATTTCAGTCATTAATTCCTATCGTCTTTTTAAATGGTGCGAGATTTATTATATTATGATCTCGAGACCATCGTTCAAACCAAAACCTCTTGTGCTTAAAGTTTAAATACTTTGTCAGCGCCCCGTACCAACGTCAAGAAATGGTGAAATGGCTGTTTACAAGAAAATGAATGACTTTCGTATTACAAATAAACTTCAGTTATTTTTTCGAGTTGTACGGTGATGTATCTCGAATGAATATATTATATTCTCGCATTATTAATTATACAGATTAGGAACATTTTTAGGAAAGGTCCGGACCATTAGGGAAACTGAAATTAGGGAGTGGGAAAACCGCACTGGTTAGCTTGAGCGGAGCCTAGACTGGAGAGAAATTAATAAGTCAATAAGCTAACAATAAGTAAGTTAATCAGTAATTTTTTGTTAAGTTAGTAAACAGTTAAGAAATAAGTCATAAGTCGTAGTCAATTGGTAAATAACAGGTCAATATAATAAATAAAATAAAACTGGCATAGTAATAAGCACATTAGGGGGTGAAGGGAAGGGGGGATCGAAAATGTAAGGGCAGAGGCGTTGGTGCGGACGATCTTCTGTGGCGCCGTTTGATTTCAGGTGCTGAGGAGGCCAAGCACTGGAAGGAGACGGCGGGACGCCCGCTCCAGAAAATAAATAGTTAAAATAAACGTCGGATAGATTAGAATGTACTCGGCTTCTGACGGCAGTTTTTCCCCCTTCAGGGGTTTTTTCCTGAGCCGTACCTTATGGTCTCTTTTCCGCGGCTTTGATGCGATGGAAAGACCATTTGGGGTGAATACCAGAATTCGAAAGATTAGAACGCGAAAGGATGTAGGTATTGTAATGGCTTAAAGGCCTTCGGCCTAGCCACATAGGATCAAGTAATCTAATTTGTTTGTAATAATTACCTATTAAATAATAATAATAATAATTAATTATACAGTAAAGAGAGAGTATTGTAATACTGTGGCTAAATTGACATTTTTCGAGAGAAAATCTTGTATTGTGGGGTCCGGCCCAGGTGACGAAAAAGTGAATAAATCTTATGTAGTAGCTGCCTAATCGCATCTTCTGAATGACCCGTAGTCTTTTAATTTTTAATGACGTGGTATTAAAAGTAATCACACTTTATTCATAGTATTAAATATAGTTCAAGTATTAAAGTCACACTTTATTCATACGCCAAAGTCTCACTTCCTGAATTAGTTACGTAAATAACTGTGTTTAATAAAACAATGATGTCTGTTTAGAGATTTTTCAGCTTCACATTATTTTATACCACTGCATAATATTTACGCCATTGTTCATGATCCCTTATTTTTAAAGAATTTTTGTATGTTTACAGTTTACGGTATTTTTGTATTAAATATTAGCAATTTATGGAGTTGTCTCTGCCAGAAGAGATAAATAATATTGATGTAAATGATTCACTTTCAGCTATATTTATGTAGCCATATTCACACATATAAGCATAAATCGTATTATTCTATATTTGTAAACTTTCGAACTACAATATTGTTTCCATTACTTTTCAGGAGAATTTTCATCTGGCCACTCCCTCTGTTGCTGGAAGAGACATCATGATGGTGAGTTGTTGCGTTAGTCCTGCATGTTGGGGTGTGTAGTGTGGGACGTAGAGACAGGAGCTACGATGTCACCTCATGTTGTTTCCATAACTGTCGACAATTTGGACTTGATCACGACAAGATTGCTGTTTGGTGAAAACCATATTGTCGTAGAAGATGGACAGCTTTGATGGAGAGCTTATGCTTGGCTTTAGTACATTACTCTACAACTACATTCCATTAATACGCATGAATAAAAGCACAATCCGAGAAGATGAAGTAGAGAAAGAGCGTATGTTATCGCGTTTGCTTCCGTCTTGAAGTTTTGAAGAAATGAAAGAAAAATCAATAACAGTTTCAGCAGCTGTTTTAACATTAAAATACTCTTCTGTATAATTTATAAACTCTGGTGAGGTATTTCTTCCAGACACCCATTCATTTATTATCTTAATGTGGAATAGAACATGAATTCATTATTGTGAAAAGGAATTAACACTACAGCGATGCTGGAGTTATCGAGCGATGCTCGAAAACATTGGTTTTAGTGCATTCTATAATACAATATGGATGTTTTGAAGTTATTATGAGAGTAAATCCTGGGAAGAACTAGGAGAACACAATGAAAAACTAACATTTGTTGACAGGAAATATATGTTTTTAAATGACGAAAAGGTGGTGTCATTTTTGTATGTATGTGTTTGGCATTTTGGGTGGTTTGTCCGACTTTAGCAGTTAGCAAATGGTGTTCCCCTTCCCTGGATCTAGTTTAATTTCCACACTTTGAGGGGAGAGAGACATGTGAAGAACATTACTAATTCCCTCCGCTGTAACTAGCAAACTACGCCTGCCTGAGCTTTTCACATCTACAAAATCTTAGACGATTTTAAAGAAAAGCTATAACTTTATGTTCGCCCATACCGGGAATCGAACTCGGAACTGCACCACGGGAAGATAGTATTGTGCCATCTTAGAGCATTGGCGTCATTTTTACGGGCAGAAAATTAAACAAACATGCGGCAGACACGAAATCTTGAAGGAAAACAATCGTATATACGAGGAAAATAATACGAACTTATATCATTTTCAATGTAGCGCAGAAAGATAGCCGGTCAATCTGGAATGGATAGCCGAGGTCACTAAGGCTGTCGGGCCGTTGTTGCCTCGGCTCAAAGGGTCGGTTCAAATTCCGCCTCGGGCATGGACGTTTGTGTACTTGTGTTGTCCTTATGTGACTTGTTCCCCTACAGTTATCCCGATAAAAACACTGAAAGTGGTCATTACATGCCCTAGTAGGTAAAAAGCGACCGTGTAAAAAGCTGGGCAATATATTGAAATGAATTTCTTATAAATACACTATTATATCTATTTTTTCACAACATATCATATGTTTTATAAAGTTTATTGTATTTTTATTTTAAAGTTCTACAAGAATTTTAAAATTTAAGCACGCACATGACAATGATACAATTAAATTATTACTTTTCCTCTCCCATCCCAAAACCAAAACAAGAGAGGTTCACGATAAGATTACGTGAGTTTAGAGGCATGTCAAAGCGCGCCCACTCGAGCTACTTGCTCGCGGAAATGAAAATTAATATAGCTGAATTTGGAGCAATAACTGTCTGCTGATTCTAAAAAAGTCAGGAGACAGGTAACCAGTGGCGTAACGCCCCATCGGAGCATTTTGTACAGCCGTACAGCTTTTACGAGGGTCAGTCAAAAGGTAATGCTTCCTATTTTTTCTACTTAAATAAAATTACTCAATTAAAAAAAAATGAATCTGGCGCTATTTTGCAAACCATCTTCTACAATCCACCGCCGTAATACCTTTCTGCGTAAGCATGTGACAGCACAGCAAAGGTTTGCAAAATGGCCGACATCGATGTTCGTAAGAGACATTCACCCAGTGGTCAGCACGAATGTCATCGACTTGCTGAATGTAGACTTGCTGAAGAGAGACTGAAGTTACCGACTGCCGGTCGTCTTTTCGTCATTCAACGGTGTTAGCCCTTCAGCTTCATTGCAGCAACGAACCCATCATCTACTAGTGTCAACATCCAAACTTTCATTGCCATTCTTATTTTTGTGTCTTTTTTGAATGCGAATAGGCATTTCACCTACTGCAATCAAGAAATCAATCACACAATGCTGTCTGTTACGAACGTCGATGTCGTCCATTTTCCAAACGATATCTGTTCTGTCACATCTTGCCATAGAAAGTTGCTACTGTGGTGAATTTTAGATGAAGGTTTGAGGAATTGTGCCAAATTAAAATTATTCAGTTAGCTAATTTTATATAAGTAAAACAATAGGTAAGTAACAATAAGTAAAACAATTTATATAAGTACAACAATAGTACAACAATAATTTTATATAAGTAAAACAAACATTTTATATAAGTAAAACAACAACTTTCTGACTGACCAACGTAAATCTCGTGGTGGATGCTCTGGACATAACGCCCGCACACTAGGAAGCTAGTTATCTTCCCCGCGACCTTGACATGATTATAATTCCAACTTCCGGCGGCAACGTCGTAGCCTATCTTACCGGCCTTCGTCAAAGACCCACGGTAGCTCTGATCTCCCAAAACACCCCGAGGTGTGACATCCGCTCTCAATAATTATTTTTATTTCTTTATTGCTAGCTTGTTTGCTTGCTGTTCCCTTCAATACGTAATTCGATGTACACTGCCTGACTTCCCTGGATCGATAGGGTTGTGGATACAAGGGAAATATGAAAACAGTTGAATGACGTTAAATGTCGTCTTATTGAGTGAATTATGAGAGGTAACCATGAAAAAAGTATAGATAACAATGAATTAATACATGAAGTAAACATTTAAACTGTAGTTAGTACGACAGGTGGTAATAGTTTTTAATTATATCACGAGGGCATCTCCCTGTCATCTGACATGTGAGGTAATGTAGCGCACGTTAGTGTGTAAGTAATGGGTCTCGATAGAAAAAGGAAGTGAAAGGAAAGATCGCGCGCGGTCCGCACCCCATTTGTTACGATACTACTCCGCGTGTTATTAACAGGAGGAACCACGGAAACCTACCGGACGCTAGAATCCTCCTCCAGACAGAACTTGACCTAGCTATATCGGTAGTGTAGAAAATTCATCTCCCGTCGGGACTCGAACATAGATCCTCCTGGTCAGGTGCACTTCAGTGACATCAGTTGACGCTCTGAGCCACCTCTCCCGATGCATAATGAGCTCAGACTGGCTATGCATATGTAATCCATGCATTTTGAATATGCGTGTGTCCACAAAAAAGTTGATCATCTGCAAAGCTCCGGCCATCAGAAACGCGTGAATATCAGAGAAGGTGATTATCACATGTCATCGCCGGTTGTAGCCCTTGATGCTTGTGACCGCATTGCATTTGGAGGTCGTCATTTTCGAACTCTTTTCCCTCGATATTTAGACAAAAGTGTCATATTTCTTCGTCATATACATAACAGACAAGAGACATCATATCTTATTGATTAAAACAGCATTATATGAAATACAACTAAATAATTCTCCGACAAAAAATGTTTGCATTGAAACTTCAGGCAATTTGGTTTTACACAAGTTCTGCACGTTGCGAGACGACAATTGGCATTTTTTACTTATTGTACATTGCGTAAAATTTATATTGTCTTTTTTGCAAATTTTAATGTTGAAGTTTGCTAAAGGACAGTTTGTGTTTAAATAATAAGAATGCTGATATAACTTTCTAACATATCTTCGATCTACCAAAATTGTACAGTAGTATACAATTTCATTTGATTTACGTAGTCTTTTTAATAATTAAACTGGAAACGAAAAACTTTTTATCAAAGTGCAATAATTTCAGTAATGTTGGATTTATTGCTTATATGAATAAACCTAATTGGTTACAATAATGACAATTATAATTCTTGTTGAACTCTTATATTTTTTCTCTTGGTCCAGAACGACAAAAACCTATTTTGCCGTTATAAATGAATGCTACAAATTAACTTAGTTAAACTTAAATTAAAATTCTTCATGTTAAGCAAAAAACTAAACAGGACAGTATGAAAATAATTAATATAAAAAAGACACTCACATAATGGAAGATCACGAAATCATCAACCATTCCACCTTTTTTTGGACTCCAAACTTCTATGACTAGAGATGTTTTTTCTTTAGTTCCAACCAAACGTCTTCTGTTGTTTATGCTGAACTACTGACTGCAGCCCTGCAATTTATTCCTGTTCCGTTCTGTATTTCTCGACATTCGCATTCTTCCTTGGATGCAGCCTCATCTTTGTTCGCTTTTTTTACCCATTTTCCTAATTCTCAGCCTAGTTTTTCCCGACCTTTCTACGGTGACTGATGGTCGGCTGGGCACTGCGTTATTGTACTTTTTAACAAGGTACTGTGTTACAATGTTTCAAGCGTCAGATTGCTGCTGAAAATGACTTATAGGGGACTGCGTATTAGCTGTGAACTGAAGGTTTGACACCTGTCATTGCAGCAACCTATCTTCTTACAGTAGATAACTCTCGTTGGAAGGACCAGAATATTTTGGGATATATATTCAAACCATTTTCCTGAAATTGAGTGATTACAGGATGTGTTGCTTTTAGAAGGGAATCAGTAATCGCGTGGCAATTTGAAGATGTAAGTAAACATTAATTTGAAGTTACAAACAAATGTGATCAATGAATATACTCTCTTGCAAAACAAGATGATGTAGCAGTTACACAGGAGGTGATTTTAATTGACATTGATTGAATGAAAGAAGCTGTTTAATTGGATTGTGATTGGCGATATACCCATTACCTTTGTGATATTGTTCATAATCTGCAGTAAATTTATGACAACAGAGATGGATCATAGAGGATCACGTGAGCTGCGACGACGCATATGTCACGTCACAGGTGAGGCTGAGCAGAGGATAGTTAATACACTGCCATACACAGCCAAGTGTTAATACACTGTTAGCGCTAACGGCACTTGTAGGAGAAGTGTCCGCTCGCGATAGCCTTGCGGGGGGCGCAGCACCAAGTAATAGCTTCCCAACAGGAGTGCGAGAATATGGAGCAGTGGTTGCTCTGACGTGAATAAGTGTCATTTTAATAAATTGCCACACATGACTTTCAGCACATACACACCGACAGCACTATGAACTGCACACTGCAGAACGGCTGTAATACTTTGGCACACGCACTGTTCAAAGTTGAAACGGCACTGTCTCACAATTAGTTCTCACAATGGCGTGATTGTGATTACATATATGATAGATAATTATCTAGGATGAAGTTACCTGCTTAAGTTGTCACACTCAATTCAAACATTGGAATAATAGCAAACCTGTTTATGAAATAATGTACAAATTACAAAAAACACAGTTTGTAATTTACAGTCGTTCATTGCATGGCACGTGAGTGCACCTATGTATCATGCCACATTGAAACAAGTTTGTAATGAATCACACACGGCAAATTGTACGAATGGTGTGTTGTATATGAAGAAGCAAATCACCGCGTGACCGCGTAAAGTCGGAAGTGCACAAAACAATTAACTGAAATATTTACCATGAAATGGCACGGCTCCGTGGAGGCCACGTCACGAAACGGTTGAGTGTGTGACTTGTGAGCCAGCAGAGTTCTAACGGAATTTCCTTTGTGAGACGCGTCGGAGGTTCGCGCCACTGCGGTCACGCCAACCAATAGCATTTGAGTATTTAGGTACCGATTCTTTTCAGACAATGCTAGACATAGAACATATATTTTGGTTCGAATAAATAGTAAGCTGTTATAACCTTACAATCATGAAGCAGGATGTGCGTACATTTAAGATACGTAATTCATTTAAACTATACCTTCAATGTAAAGGTTATGGCTTGATCTAACAATGGCGTTTGGTCAATCGCAGTTCAAAACAGATTCACATATGCTCATATTGTAAATATAATTTAGTATGTTTTTAGTGCATTTCAGCACGCATTTAATGCTTTCATGGAAGGCTACATTCACTATTCAGCGTTCCTAAGTATTAACGGATACGTGGGTCTCTTATCTGACCTCGTTTCCTGGCAATCGAAGTATGTTAACGGCGCATGCGATTCTGCGAATTCCGCCCATGGATCGCCGCGTATCCCTACTCTAAATAGCCAGCGGGTTTTAACTGTCTGAAGCTTCGAGATCATTCCAAATATGCTCATTTGATTGACGATCATACGCTTATTGAATAGTCCCCACTTGTATTTACAAACAAAAATGCTTGTTTCGCGCAGCTGAAAAAAACTTATGAGTCGACTGAGTTTCTGTGTTGCACGTATGCATCATATCCCACGTATTAATATTTGAATTAAACAATTTTCAAGTCCTATTTAAGGCAGGACAAAAACTTGACAAAATTATTTGTGATCTTATTTGAAGTTCTAATTTGTAATAAAATATTTCATTAAGGAAAATATATATCATCACTATTATAGTTTATCAATAATTTTTTCGCATTTTCGAAAATACAAGACGATCACTGATTAAGGGACCTTCACCATTTTTATTAGTGTTCTTTGCTCTGAGGGAAAATAGATTATTTTATCTAATTTCTTTTTTAAAATTGTCTGTATTTTACACAAAATTACACGAACAAATACTCACATTCTGTCTTTGAAGGATAGATTTCATTAAAAAGCCTCTATCTTCAATAATGATATTGTAGGAAAACGCCGAAGAATCTTATATTTTACAATTTTCGAGAATTTGGAGAGTTCCGGGAAAACGCTGCAACATTTTTCAACGTCCTTTTCACTATCTGAGTAAAAACTTAATCCAAAAATTGAAGACATTATCGTGAAAATTTTGAAAATGCTATTGAGGATTCATGTACAGTACCCTAAAAATCCAAATACCTGTTTAAAATTCGCAGGATCTCTCATTCAATAGTAAGAACGTAATTTACGTTCAAGTAAAAATATTCAAAAAAAGTAAGTCCATAAATAACAAAATAAGTGATAATCCGAAATAGTTTTGTTGCATAGTTTCATGTAATAATTTTATATTCATAATGATAATCACTAATGTACTTCATATGTTATTCATAGGTATTTCCGAATCAGGTCCAGGTTTTACTCTACAAACCAATGTATTTTTTTTTAAATTTGTAGTCTTTATTAGATTTTAATGCTAATATGAAATAATTTTTGTTTGCTTCTTACATACAGGTTGTTTTAATTACTAGAAGATTATAGTACATATTAAAGAAAAATAAACTTCATCAATTAACATGCATAGAAAGTGCAAAAAATGCAAAAAATTATTGTGCATACTGATGAGTATGAAAAATGTCCCGAAACAGTAATGTGGTTAACATTTATTTTTTATTTTTACAGTTTATCTCACAATTATTGGGAATTAAAGGTTATACTAAACATCCCCGCTTTCCGTTTTTGTGGGTTAGTCAGGCAGACGTCAAACATTTTACACAATATGAATGGCCATCTCGAGAAAGTTTCACACCTGTTAGGAACAATATTATTGCCGACTTATTGATTGACCCACAAAAAAATTGTTCCCACCTCTCCACATAAAACCAGAGCTAATGAAAAACCTCGTTAAAGCAATGAATATACAGAATTCAGATTTTCTTTATATAATGAACACATTTCCACACATCAGTGAGACAAAATTGAAAGCAGGTATTTTTGATGGCCCCCAAATTAGAAGATTAATGAATGATCCCGAATTGAAAAGAGTCTGAATGAAATAGAAAAGAAAGCTTGGCTTGATTTCACAGTCACTGTAAAACAATTTCTTGGAGAGGAACGAAATCCCGAATAAGAAGCTATCATTCTAAGTCTCCTGCACAGCTTCAAGAACATGGAAGCTTGCATGTCTATAAAATTGCATTTTCTGAGGTCACGTCTAAATTATTTTCCAGACAATTGTGGGGATTATAGTGAGGACCAAGGAGAAAGGTTCCACTAGGACGTCAGGACGATGCAAGAGAGGTATCAAGGTTGCTGGGATATCATGGCTGACTTTTGATGGGGTCTCAAAAGAAATAGACCTGGCGCCACACATAAACGACAGGGGCTTAAGTCATCATTTTTATAAAATGAATTGTCTTATATAAAAAACTTTAAAATATGATAAAAGAATGGTGAAATAACTACAATTATTTTAATCATACACATTTATTGCTCACGGTGGATGTATACTGAAAAGGAAGTGGGAAAATATGTATTTTTACACAATATATTTGTGTCTTTTAAAATATAGTTATATGTTAAAAAATATTGCGCTAAAACTATCTTGTGTTTTATTCACTTAATACTTACCTTCCTTTAATCCACTGTTGTTGTCACGTCTGTTATATAGTTATTGGTCTATAAGCAGAAAATATCTCAATAGCAAAACAGTATGTTTAAAAGACATAGGATCCATTGCGCAAAAAGTATACGTGATTGAGGAAAACTAATATTTTTTCGAGTTCAGCGTTGTCAATTCCTATAAAACGCATTGAAAAAATTTAAACATAAAAAACTTTAAAAACGCAGGCCAGAGTTATTATTCTTGAAGTTGGCCTTATCTATGCTAGTTCCCTGCATATACAGTTTGTGAATACTCCTCAGTTGAAAGGTTTCTTTGAATTTAATGTATAAAAATGAACCATTTTTTGGAAATTTCCACCTCTCACCAAGAATGAACTTAAAACTCTTGAATGGTTGGACTGAATATAGGCTGAAAAAATATCGTGAGCGTTTAATAGATTGATATTAAATTCAGTTTCGAATTCATGGAAGGAAAAGCAAATAAACGAACATTCATAAAGCCATTTAACCTGCGGATCTGTTATCTCCTATATCCCTTGTAAAATATCAATATTTTACTGGGCTTTTATGAGAATATGGAAATAAGGCAGTCTCTTTAAACCGGTGCAGTAGAAAGTAGAAAATACTGGATCGAATAAAAAATCGAATACATCTGAATATTCTATATGCTTACGAGAAGCAAGAGGGTAATACGTTCGTCGTTCTCTCATCAGCATTTTTTATTGACAAACTCTTTGTCTGGTAGATAAGGAGGATTGGCTTGGTTAGCTGGAGCTGTTTGCAGAAATACTGCCGCGTTTTCCAACCGAAATAACAGTTTAAGAGAAATGCATTCCTATCGCACTATTCCACAAACTCAGATAACTGTACTTCATATTTTACACCACTATTTTCGAACAATGACAGGAGCGGTAGAGAATGTATTATATTACAGAGTGTAGTAGAATCATTCCTTATTTCATTGATTCCTCGGGCCCTTGAATACTCGCTAGGAATGTTTAAGCGTTGTCAGATAATATCCAAACCAGTGCTGATTGAACTTCACATATTTTATAGAATTATTTGTAATGAAAAAATCTCGTCTACAAAATAAGAGCAGGGAAAACGAATTTGGAATTTTGGATATTTATAATTTTTAAAAGTTTAGGAGTCTCAAAACATTTAGTTTAATATCATATTCATAAATGAGCCAGGAAGCGATGTTTTTGTGTTCTAATGTGTAATTGTGAAAGTATTTTAGTCATTGTAAATTACACTCGTGGTGAATGTATCGTCTACGAAGAGCGAGAATCCCAATACACGAACATGTATCTAACAAAATGACATAGCTTTTACCATTTAAATGTTTTACTTACCGAAAAATATCGTAAAACGCATTCATTTTCGGGCTACTGTAAATACGTTTTATGTTGAATAATTTTATGTAAATATAGAATATATTGGAGAAACGCTAAAATATACCAAATTTGTATATATACTGGTATATACAATATACCAAAAATAATTCATATTGTCACCACAGGTAAGAAATTTTAAAATATTGGATTGCTCAGAAAATTAAAGAAATTAGATATTATCAGAAAGAAGAAGTTGAATGATTAAAATAAAAATAGGCTCCTTGCTTTATAGAATGCCACAGTGTTTAATTAAAACGAAAATAATTTAATTAATTAATATTTATGTATTCATTGCTTATTTAATATATGTTTTAGGATATAAAAAAATATATTTCAAGGTGTGGATTTATTAAAAAATTGAAAATCTTCTGTGAAGTGAAATGTTCATAAGCAAGGAAAAACCTACCTTATTTGATATTCTTCTGTGCTAATCTAAACTCTTATTTAAGAAATCTTCTATATTACTTCTAACTAATCTAAACTCTTATTTAAGAAATAATAGGTATTTTCACATAATTTGGAGTGAAATCATGGTGCTTTAAGAAATACGTAAACAAGATTCTAAAAAATTCCGGTTAACTTGTTCTTTGAATTATTGCTCAAATAGAGCAAAGTTGGCGTAATGCGTAATATGGCGAAGATCATTTTTATTGAATTCTGTGAATTTCAAAATTACAAAACTTAATTTTTGTTGCATGGCTCCTTTTTATTTTTGTATTGTGGAAGTGTCATGAAGGTGTTGGTGATGCAAGGGGCACGAGGAGTGGTGGAAAACCTATACACGTAAGTTCGAACCACATCCAAGGCAAATAATATTTGCGGGTTGAAACACATTTGTTGTTAAGTATATAGGCTAGTTATTATAATGATTCGTAAACATGATTAATTATACGAAAAAGTATGTGCTGTTGTATTACCACTAGTTATTTTACTGAGTTAATGTTTTTTTTATGAATCAGGTATAAATTTGGTGCTGGCACGATTCACAATGTTAGACCGAATGCTCTTACTAGCAGGGCATGTTAAAGAGCTTTTTAGCAAATTCCATCATTGCTGCAGCAAAAATTCAAGATAGGGGAGGAATGATAAGTAGATCGGAAGTGGAGCTGCAGAGAGAGCACTGCCACTCAAACGTTGAATTTTGTGCCAATCGCATAGGCAATACGGTTCAGTAAGCTAGAGACTGTAAGCGCCCGTCCCCCCTCGGATCGACGGTTCTCCAATATTGCCTGCACTATTTCAAAGATATAACTTCATACGATTTTTTTCTTGGCACGAGGGTACATTTTACGCATCACGACCATTTTACTCTTTCATCTTTTCTAGTATTTTCCCTTTCTTACTGTATGTTTCGAACTCTATTCGTACACTTCTTTTACTTGGCCTGATGAAGTATTGCGATATGACCGCATTGCCTTACTCACGTCCCAACCCAGTCCCATCTCTGCTTTCATTACTGCGTGCGTAGCTCTGCGACCAGGTTTCAGCATTCCGCGCCGACCGTGACCTCCCTCGAGTTTAGTTTACCTCATTCCCACTGGCTGCAGAATTGTACTCTGTACTTCCAACGCCCTCACGCTCTGCAAACACTCGTTGAACGGGAGGTCATAGCTTTCGAGACCCGTCTGTGGACCAGGTTTTCAACATAAGCTTCACAACTGTGTCGAATCTCAACCACTGCATGGATGAGAATTCTGGCGGCTGGCTGCTCCGATCGGTAGTTTTCTGTGGTTCCGATCAATCCCAAGACAATTCCGGAGTAGACTCCCCAAAGAACGGGCCACAGATCGCTCGCAGTGTTCCCTGCTTCATTATTGTTTCCTCTACTTCCCCTACACACCCACTTTCACCTATATGCACACCGGTATTATACCCTGAAGAGCCAAAACAATTGGTACACTAGCCTAATATCGTGTAGGGCCCCAGCCCGCACGCACAAGTGCCGCAACACGACTAATATCTGAGGTAGTGTTGGAGGTAATTGACACCATGAGTCCTGCAGACCCCATGAATCCATGAAATGGACACCATGAATCCTGTGCCAGACTCTGGTTGTCTTATATAGTCGTTGCTGATCGGAGCTCCGTATTCCGATTGGTTCCAGATCTTTTTTTTATTTTAATACGCATGGCTCTACCAGTTTTTTTGGCTCTTCAGTGTATACTACAGGTGGTCAGTCGGGAGCACAAAGCTTGTCTCGGATGTGGCGATGACTAGCTGGAGAGGAAACAGGGGAAAACAGAAAGTTGGCGTATAGGTTGGCGCCGAGTCTCATGGTCAAGTGCAGGAGAAACACTGCCAATTTGTGAGATATAACATGCATAGACGGTCAGACGGACGGACAGTCAGACGGATGGGCAGTCAAATAGATGGACAGTCAGATGGACACTAAGATGGACAGTCAGACGGATGGACAGTCCGTTGGACGGACAGACGTTTTGTCTGTCAATCGATTTTTTTGTTTCAATGACCGAGAAAGTATTTCCAACATGAAAACGTGTTAGAGGAACACAC
The DNA here is from genome assembly GCA_038098605.1 of Gryllus longicercus. Taxonomy (NCBI): domain Eukaryota; kingdom Metazoa; phylum Arthropoda; class Insecta; order Orthoptera; family Gryllidae; genus Gryllus; species Gryllus longicercus. The sequence continues at coordinate 2,041,966 of JAZDUA010000267.1, read as the reverse complement.
TTTATGAACTTTTTTGTTATCAGGACCCAGCAATAAGAGTTTTTCTGTCATAAAATCGCTAATGTCCGGAGCACAATTACAGTATTGTTTCTCCTTACTTGGTAAAGCTAAAAAATAAAAATAAACACTTCAATGTGCGTAAGTAATTCTTCATTAGTAGCAAACCCAGCGTTGTTACCCAACTATGCCAGTGAGTGTTTACAAGAATTCTCCATGCGTCTTCAGTGACACTTCCAATAAATGAACACAATCAACAAAAAGTAAGGGGGGGAAATAAAGTGAATGGTGCTACATTTTATTTATGGAGGAAATTATGTGAGACAATTATGAAAGGAATTATGAAGGGAAATTTTGGGAGAGAAATATGAAAAGACATACCGAGTCCAGTTAACAAGTAGTTAATTAGTAAATACGTCAATCTAAGTCATTAAAATTACGTAAAAAATAAAATAAAATAACGTACGTACCACTGGCTCTAATGGTCTCGGACGCCAAAACGCTCTGTGGTCGAAGGCCCTCGGGCATTTTGTGGCCGCTCGATCCTTAGAATCCTTTAAACGTCTTTGGTGCTTATTAGTAAGTATCACTTGCCAGTCGGGGAGCCGCCCCGCCCCGCCCCGCCCCGCTCCGCTCCGCCCCGCCCCGCCCCGCCCCGCCCCGCCCCGCCCCGCCCCGCCCCGTTCCATGCATTTGCACAGGTATTTTATCATTTATAGAAAAGAAAAAAGAACGCAAACTGTGACAAGCTCTTTGTAATCGACGAAAGCTCACAAATAATTGGATTATATGGTAAGTTGAAACGTTCTAGAGAAACGTTTCTATTGCTCGCCCTGATAGCAGCTTGAATATTTTTCTCTTCTTGTTCTTCTCTGGATTGAAATAATTATACGAGTCGTCATTCGTCGAGTACTTCATTGTCAACTATAACTCACCACAATACCAATACTTCTCTGGATTTCCTTTTCTTAGGAGGTTGAATATTCAAATAAGATTTTGTTTCACTGGTATTAGTTGGGAAAGCATCTGCTGTAAGAGATGATCTGACACATGGTTTTGTATTTTTACATCTTTGTCTTTCCATGTATCTTCACGGACTGTCATTTCATCAGGAAACTTTTTAATGCACACCCGAGTATTTTCAGTGAACTGGAAATGTTCCATGTTAATTCTATTTATCCCTTGCTATCGACGTTCTTCATTCCGAGGGAAAAAACATCGAATTGTTATGAAAAAATTGTTTGTAACAAATCCAATATCATTTATATTTCAGATATATATTCCACAAAATGCAACAATAGCGTAAACATACCCTAGTAGTGGCATAACTAGTAAGTACTTCCCAATGAAAATGTTTGCTTTATCCAATAATTTGAACTCGAAACATGTTTATGAAGCAAATAATAGAGCAATATCGCAGACACAATACACTGTTGTATTTATTCTTCTCTCAGAATACACAGAAATCCAAGTTAACGTCCGAAACCCTTGCACAGCTGGAATCAACCTCACCTCTCAAACGCACGTTTCGCTTGCAGTTGGTCACGTGACTTCAGAGCGCGCAGGCCTGATGTTTATGGGGCTGTGGCCGCGAGCCACGAGCGAGAACGTTTCACCAGCCAGTCGGACAGAGGGAAGCGTCTTGCCTCGTAGTCGGAAGCAATACACCACGCGTCTCTATCGGGCTGTTTCCGGAGGGAGCTCGATACATAGTCGTTCGAACGAGAAAGCGCCGCAAGAAGAAATAACCAACGGTCGGGAACGAAGCGGTATAAAATGCAGTTATCGATTACTGCACGTACGCGAAAATTCGAGATACGGATGTATTGAAAAAACGAATGGTGAGTGGATGCGCCGGTTACTAAAAAGCTTGCATGCATAAATCTACTGACGTTATGGCTCTAGGAATATTAAATAAAAGTTGATAGTATCGCCATGCAAATATTCTACACAGCGTAACAGAACCTCTTGCGGTAGAGGGAAAGCAGGACTTTTCAAAACCGTTTGGCAGTCAGATAGCAACGTATGTGGCGAAAACCATACACAATTTCAAGGAAAAACAATTATGTGGAACTCTGATAAGATGCAAGTTTAATAAGATGATTTGAATATTAAACATTGGACTTTATCGCTCATCTTCAGAGTGCTGAAAATGTTTTATCAGACTCGTTTGGAATGCAAGAAATATTTTTGTTTTCCCGTCCTTGAATATTTCTTCACGATTTCATTTTCTGGAAAAACAGATGTCGAGAGAGAATATTGCAAGTGCATCCACGAGGATGTTGCAAGTGTTATTAAGGAGGTGTTGCTCCGCCTGCGATATTTAATTAAAAGAGTTACCGGTGGGCTGTATTCCATTTCACACATCAAAACGTTTGATATATCTATAAAAAACATGTGGATGGTTAAAATGACGAATAATTTTCCTTTTTAGATACGGGTGAGAAAATTGTTATTTATTGGCTTGGTTCGATGTTATAGGGATAAAGAACCAATAAGCTTTATACAGCCCTGAATGCCAAGCTAAAATACAATTAGTAAATACTTCTTGGACGTATGACCGAAAACAAACGTAAAGCATAACGTACAAATAAACGCGAGAAGAACACCGTGCTTATTTCAGTTCTATTATTATTTGCTTGTTGAAGCCTTTTCTATTTACATCTTTATTTCAATAAAATATTACAATTATTCGGTAAATTTAGTCTGTTGTTTTATTTCTTACTTTTCCCATAGAACATACTGCGAAGAGAAAGAAACCATCATGCTACAACACTAAATACTTTCTTGTATCATTTCTAACTTTAGCAATTTTCAAAAATCCGTAGAGTACGCCCAAAATTACACCCTATACAATTCTTCAAGCGTATTTTGTTCTATTCGTGGTAAAAATTATAAAACATTTGTAACCGTTTTTTCTTATTTTTTAATTTGCATTAATTATAAGAAAAAATTACGCGAAAACGACCGTTCTCTTTTCAAAAAATTCTATATCACATTATTCAAAGATCTAATTTTTAACTAATTTTTGTTAAAGAAAAATTATCTATCTTCAATAATGCAATTTTCCAATGATAATTCTTTGCATTTTTGAAAATGTAGGGAATGTGCCTAAAAGATGACCAGTACTATTTTTTTCTCCATCCCTTATTATATACGAAGAGAATTTTAAAAAATGACTGTCTTTAAGAAAACAATTGTTTCAAAATTGCCCATATAACACGCAAAATTACGCAAAACATTTTTGTTGGAACATTCCATAAGCTTCCTTAATTATTATCATAAGCATAATTTATACGCGTATCTTGGTAAGGTTAGCGACAATCCGGGTACGATTTATTTAATTGTATTTCAAATATAATGTATGTGTTCTGTATTCTACATTGTCGGATGGGACTGTGAATTTATCAACAGCCGGATGCCCGCGCTAATCTGATACCCAGAGGCGTAGCTGCAGGCTCGATTCTTGAAACTCCGTACACGCAACTCCCGGTGCCCGCGAGCCGATCAGACGTTGCAACGCAACACTTCTAAGAATATATGCTCCATTTAACTCATTCATTACCTTAGCTTCGCAATATGCATTATAATGTTTAACTTTCAAAAATCTGTACAAGCATGTAATTTGTTTTAATCCTGATTGAAGGATATTCTAGTTTAATTTCAATTACAATGATAAACTCGCTCTCTGATTGGTTCAAGAACAATTCAACCGAGAATATGCAGGCGTCATCAACGACGTGAAGCACCGAAATGCGGTCTCCTGCCAGCAGTCTTTCGCGCCTGACGCCGAGACGCGGCGCTCCGCATTCTAGCGCAATTTGTGCTAGTAAATATGTTGCGATACTGATCTTGTTCACAGCAAACGCCATTATTCGGTTTTCTGAATTTTAGTACAATTTGTGCAGGTTACTAGAAACTATACGTAGCACATTCATCGTATATCTACTTTGATCACAATGTGTTTTGTACGTGAACAATGTTACATCGTAATTGGTGATTAACTGTAAATCATTTACGTGCTAGTGCCACTCAGCGGCTTGTGCCTCGCCATGTAAAACATGCATAGTGACTTTGTTCATTACGTGATCTGTGATTTATTCACCACGTAATCCCTGAACTTGTGTGATTCTATTGCACTGATTGTTTGTGTTAAATATTATATAGCATTACGCAATTACTTCAGCCATGTTTGTGTCCAGGACACTGTGTCTATAGGCACGAACTGCTAATGACGGTCTCATCGCTATGTGTCACGTTAACTTCTATATCGATAAAATGTGTTTCACATTGGCAATCGTAATGATGTGGCAGCTCCAGCTCCAGGAGTGCTCTGCCATGTATTGGACGGAGCCTCGCGATGACCCACGGCGCATGACCTCTGGCGAATGCGTGATGACATCACCTCGCAGCGCGTTCGCCTCAGCTGTTGCCGCACCTCAACACAAAAAATCAGCATTATGGACTGTGAACTGTATGTTCAATATGATATGTTTTTATTTCAGCATAATTGCAACTGCTATGTCCCAAATTATGCGTCTTCTCCCATTAAATGTCAACTTAAATACTTTTCCTTCAACTGCTTCAATTTTGCAAACACTTACGGTGTTCATACTGTGGCGTCATATCAGTCGCCTTGTTCAAACGTTCCAAATATCAGCCACGTCCATTTCATGCTCATGGACAGCGCTGGCGGAAGAGACGGTGGGCTGAACAATGGCAAACCTAGGGAGCGGAAGGGAAGGGGTGCCGTGTCGTGGGTGGCAACTTGGGAACCCCGTAGGCAGGCTAGCAGTGGAAACGCATCGACGGAAACAACGAGATGACGCAGTTCCGTCAGCCGGCCCAGAAGATAATATAAACGGACCCCGGACCTAAACTCCTTCTTCTGATTCTTGGGCGCGTCGGTAGGACGTCGTGTGGGTTGTGCGCGGCGCTGCATTTTAATGCATAGGCTACTGAGGCAGGGAACGGAAGCCGGCGTGCTACGTCGAGACGGGAGGTGCGGCATACTCGCTTGTATGCTCACGTAGGCTACTGGTGCATCACACCGAATATGAAATCTAATTATCAGGCTAGCGGTGGTGGTAACCAGGGAACATTCCTTCTAGTAACGGGTCAATATTCTTTATTGTAATTATTGTACATAGTATTCAGGTGTTGGAGCATTTTTTCAAATAAATACTTAATAATTTACAAACCGTTCGCGTCTGTGATTTATTGCCCCGGCGAAGACGCCACAATACAAGCCAATGAAAACATTTTCACTAGAAAATGTATTCATGTCAATTTTTGCAACGTCTTGTATTGTTTATTAAATTTAATTATATTTTTTGTTTCAAACTATGACTACTGATTCACCCAAGTTAACGCATAACTAATAGCAGGAATTAGCGCGTGTTCTTGCTTTTCAAGTACACTGGTCCTTCGAAGCTATTAAAGGTAAGAGAACGAGTTGGTGCCCTGATGCGGCATCCGCCTTGAAATAGTCCACTGTTAAAGAAGTCAACTCCATCAATTATCATATGTTTGAAACATTGTATATTACATTACTTCATGATCTGTCTTTGAAGAATAGATTTCATTCTGGAAGAAAGTGCCTATATTCAAAATTGTAGTTGTAGGAATACGCCGAAAAAATTTGAAATTTGGCAAATTTAAAAAAAATTACAGATATCAACATAAATGAGACCTGCGAATTCTTTTAAGCGTCCTTGGCCCTATCCGACGAACACGTTCAATTAAAAAGTGGTGTCATTTCTTAGAAAATGTTGAAAAAGTTATACTGATGCATTTAAAATACCCCAAAAATCAAAATATCGGTTTCAAACTTTTTAATTTCTCTTAGATCGATTGCGGAATATCAGTTTTAGGGAAAATTGAATGGATGTCAGAGACGTTGGATTGAGTGGATGGTTAGCATAGACGGACGGACAGACAGGCAGACAGACGTTTTTTCGTCAGCCGATCAAGGGCCCACAAAAGATGGATTCTGACTATGCAACATATCAGAGCAAATAGTTTACTACATACATATAGGAACAAAATTTATTCAACTTTCGTTACCACGGCACGACAAAACGAGTTTTTTGATGAAATTTCTCTGCTTTTGGCGCACGATAACAAAACTTTCTCTCCTTACTAAGTAAGGAAGAAATGCAAACATCATACATCAATGTAGGTAAGACATTTTGCATTAGTATCAAATAGTTTGCCTACATTTCTTTTTATTTGGTTAAAATATGTGTGTAGATATGAAAATGTTCCAACAAAATGTTTTAATAAATAATTTTGTGATAAGTATGATATATGAAAGTTTTTAATTACATTTCAAAGCCCCAATATCTACCAAAGGAAATACCTATCTCAATACCCCACGTGCCCATTTACATGGGTAATACATTCACGCGTACTTCATGATTAAAAAAGAAAGGATAAGTAAACAACATTCAAGAATAGAAACACAAAACATAATATCTACCTCAATGTTTAATATATTTTCATTGAAACCCCGATTCTTGCTGTTGTTGAAGTTGTAATGATTTCATTCATCGTCTTTCAAAAGTTCGTATAGCCTTAAAATTCCTATTTTAATCATTGCCTCAGAATACCTTATGGGTAACTAGGTGTAGCTTGCTACGTTCATCGTGAGCGTGTCTTCATTAATCCCCTTTCTCCACAGTGTAGTCTTAATATTTAATTATCACATTTAACCGGGAGAGATGTTTTTCTCATAACGTTTTGTGAGATTGGTGGTAATAAAATGGAATTACAAGGAATATGAAACCAGTAACTAGAAATGAATAACCATAATGTTGTCGAAAATAAATAACAATGTCCTTGTTGGAAAATTTTTCTCAGTCCATGTGGATTGGATCTAGATCTACATCCCTGGAGAGTGACGCCTGATTCATTGTAAGCTACTCAATTTCAAATACAGTTTCATTCTGCCTCACATGCTCATTGCTCCAATACATTTCTGTTTTTTGGAATACTAATCAACTGTTAAACCATGCTCGTGGGAAATTTCTTGCCTATTTCTTTTTTTGTGTATTTTATTCTAAACTGAGCCGAACTGGAACGAACTGGTTACTTACATCTCGTTTTATCGAGGGATACACGTCACATTTCACAATATGTGAGGTTTTGATAGGTTTGTGGATGATTTATTTCATTGTGTCTTCTGTCTGTAGAGCCAATTTCGATCATCCAAACTCAAACTTTATTTTTCCATTTTCCATTAATATGTTTACAACGGGTGCGGCAATGTATGTATTTCTCCAACATTGGCTTTATACAAGTGTCTAGTTCCATAGCTTTTTCATTACAAAATTCTATATTCTCTTTTGTTCTTAATTATACATCTTTGTTAAATGAACAGACCTTAGCAACTATTAAATCTTTAGTAGATAGTCTTCAATAAAAACATTTGAAAACAATCCGGGATAGGTAAAAATAGTTTTACCAATGTTGTATCAACGATAACGCAGGAGAAAAACATGTGGCGTCTCTGTTGAACAAACCATCTAAATTTTTATGAATGTTCCATGACATCCAAATGAATGCTCATTTTTCGTAATTATTTAACATTTTTAGAAATCCCGTTACATTTAATTATTGCAAATTTCAGTTCATAATTCAGGCGCAAGTGTGTTATATTTCTTTTTTTATTATTTGTACACAAGACGTAGCCATATACTACATCCTTTCTTTCTGTGTGGCTTGGATAAATGTATATATATATATATATATATATATATATATATATATATATATATATATACATATATATATATATTCTAACCGCCTTACCTATCGTACACACTTGTACCTTCTGCAGACACAGCCGCATGCACTGCAAGCAAGTCGTTAAGATATTATGCTCGTGAAGCGAGCTTAGAATCTCAGGAAGCAGGATCTTTGGGGTACGAGAAAGGTCTGAACCCTTGACACAATAAAAATCACACAAATCACACATAAACGAGCATATAATTCACTCAAAATTCTGTGGCATGAATTGATAACAACGAAAAACAAATCACACATAGAATTACACTTCCAAAAATGATCGAATGAACATAAATAAGCAACTTTTATAGCCTATTCAACAAATTAACACTTAATTTTGTTCAGAACTAATTTTCTGAAGTAATTTCTTTATCCAATACTGGGAATTCCCTTTGAAAATTCACTACGTCTAAATTTAAATTATTCTAATTACAATTGCAAGTGAAACTAATCCTAATTTACAATCTCTTGCCTTTTCAAAATTTTACATACAATAATTAACCTGTGGGCAAGCGCACTACTCTCAATTTATCTTTAAATTATAAATGCTGGTAACAGAATAATGGCTGCTACAATAGAATGGTTAAAGGCAAGCAATAACGCATTAAATCTTCCACTCCCAAGCTACAAATTATTAACACCCGTGTCCTCAAATTTTAACACTTCTGAAACTATTCTTTCCCTGCCGACGTGAACTTGACCTAATTTCAGTTCTACAGGTTACCTCGAAACTGTCCGTCTTTCAACCTTGAAACAGCGTGCTGCGCTCCGCACCGCGTTGCTCGATTCCGAAGTTCTGCGTTGCTCTCGCCGTCCTCTTGCGTCCTTTTTCTCGGTCGTCGTCTTCTCCCGGTCGACCCGCGTATTCTTCCGTTTCCACTAACCGGTTTCTTCTCCTCCCACGGCTGCTACCGCCTTCGATTACGCCCAATTTGCAGAAAATGTCCCTTGCACTTCCCTAACTGCCAGTGCAAGTACTTCGCTCGTTCCTAACTTTATTCTGTTAATCAAGAACTTTCAGAGCTTTTCCTGAGAACGGGCACACTTTTACTTCCCGCATTAGTTAATAGAAGAATATTTCTCTAATTCCTGACTACTGCGCGGATGACTAGCTAGACGTTTCTCAACGCCGTACACTCCTATTCTAAACAGTCGTTGCGGCAATTTCTAACTAATCTAACGCTCTGATAAAATCTGCACACTTGCCAAGCGGTGCCTTACATGAAGAACTGCTGACCCGACGCGTGCTAGCAGAAGAGATGTTGACTCCAGGCGAGATGGCGACAAAAGAGAGCTCCCGCTTCCGCGTTTGCGTATTTATTGGCGTTCGCCTGGGGAAATTCGGCGTGGTGGGGATTATTTCTCCTACTTGTGCCTTCCACCAGCAAAAACGTGGCTTGATAGTTCGCGGCGACTAGTACGAGCAACGGATACCAGGCTGCGCGTTTTGCTACTATTGTTTTCGGCCGCTCTTCTCGCTGCTTGTAAACGTTTATGCCGGCGAAACTGTGGTGTTATGGGGTTGTATAATCCCATTTCGCCACAATATATATATATATATATATATATATATATATATATATATATATATATATATTGTGACGTACCTGGTTGTCGGTACTTTCCACTGCAAATTAAAGATTTTACAAGACGGGTATCTTGCTCGTGAATGGGTCTCCTGAAGGAATCGATAATGCATTGGATAATCAAGGTAATCAGTTTGAATCAGCACAAATACAATTTATTAATGAACTAAGGTAATATACATCTGATCAAATACACAAATATTCTCTGCCCTGGTACCAAGGATCTCTTTACCATCTGATTTTATCATATGTGGGGCCCCTATGAATACCTCTTTGTAGTCGCTGCTCGTCTACGGCGACAGCGGCCGGCGGCCTTCACCATAGCCCGGCGCCCCCCGGGCGGTTGATGTTGCAAGCACGTGCCTCGTCGGCCTGCGATGGCGGCGACGAGAGTTCCTCGGCTCCAGCCCTTGGTGTTTCCGCGTGCAGTTCACTCACACACACACGGCATCTTGGTGAGGTCCATATCGTTCCAGCGGAGTGCTCGAATTATGTTTCCGCACCGTTTCTTGATTACTATTCACTTTCCTATCGTAACTGTGGCGCACGTGGTCACTACTCGCACCGGCATCGATTACACTACGCATAGTTTTATTGTTCCTTTCACTGTGCTTGATGGCATATACGCGATCAACAGTTTTCTACAAACCAACCTCTCCCAAGTTCCAGTTTATCAGCTTATGATCAACTTTACTACAATCTTGCACTGTTTCATTTCCTGCGCCGCGGCAATGTCTTACCCCGCTCGCAGCCAACCGACTTCTCTTCAACCGCCCAACTCTCTCACTGACTCTCGGCTCGTAACGGCCGAATTCTCGTTCCCACGATGTGCTCGCGGCGGCGGCGGCGGCGGCGGACAGTCCCCTCCCGTCTCCGGTCGTTCACTCCTGCCGCTTATGCCGCGCAGTTCAAAATGAGTTGCAGTGATTATGCTCAATGTTAAATACAATTTGCATATAGAAACGCTCCGCGTTACAATATATACAAACATAAACATATACATACAAACATATATACCTGCATTTATTCACAGTGGCATGCTCTAGTTTTGTCAGAGCAAGCTACAGTACAGAGCAAGCTAACTTAAAATTTCATTATATCTACTTCGCGAGATGCACATCTTATGAAGCTCCTGCACTCTGGCGAATAATGTATGTAGCTTCCTGCTAAGTCTCTTTCAGTCGCCACTAGAGTTCGCAGGCTTACAAGTACGCCTGCCCTGGCCGTGCCGCTCCTTGCGGCGCGACGTGGCCTGGAGTAGTACCCGACGCTACCACGTCGCCACGCGCACCGCTCGGCCATGACGTAGCCGATACCCCCACCACGCTCGCCTCGCCACCAGCCCGCTTCCTTTGTGTGGGCTTCCAGAAGCTTCGGCCGATGACGTGGCCGATGCTTCCCCCACTACCGCCTCGTCGCCGGCGCGATGCGCTGAGCAGTAGAATCTTCCAGAAGCGTCTCTGACGCAACAAAGCCGTTACGCTTGTCTCGCCAACGGCCCTTTGTGTAACGGCCACAGTCAGTCCTTCTTGAGTGTCCGAGTCGAACGGACATGCCGCGCCGCTTTCCACGTTACTATGCGGCGCGCCTGCTAACTTCCTGCCTGGGCTCGGTGTGGAGCGGACGCGTTGTCCGTTGTTTCTTCGTGCCGCGAACTCAGCACGCCCGTTGTATTACGGACGCCGTGCACAATGATGCCTTCGGCGATCACATGTGTGTAACTGTTCCTGCCGCACATATTCAGTGCCCATGCGGACGCCTCTCCACAACGGTGCCTCGCCGCCCACGTGTGCGGCTTTCTGTCGCACATCTTCAATGCCCGTGATGGTAACATTATTACAAACTGCTACGCTCACGCCATGTGGGCAAACAGCGCATTGTTACCTTCGTGTTAATGTTAATTCAAGCCACGTGTATCCAGTTATTATCACAAACTGCTACGCTCACGCCATGTGGGCAAACAGCGCATTGTTACCTTCGTGTTAATGTTAATTCAAGCCACGTGCATCCAGTTATTATGACAAACTGCTACTCTCACGCCCTGTGCACGAGCCAGTGTATTGTTATTTTCATGTTAAAGCTCATTCATTACAAATTGCTATGCTCACGTCATGTACACGAGCCAGTGTATTGTTACTTTCATGTTAAAGTACATTCACTACAAATTGCTATGCTCACGCCCTGTGCACGAGCTATGTATATTGCATGTCGTTACCGTATGTTCGTAGGTTAATGTTTTATAGGTTAAGATGTATCTTTAGTATAGAATATATGTTTTACATGCTCTTATTTTTACAGTCTTATGGTAACAAGTACCCTCCACGATTCCATCCCTGCAGTCCCAGACCTGCATGGCATTTATAACCTCTTGTTTATTACAGGTGTCTGGGTGGTCCTTCGTGCAAATTTGAGCTATTCTAGGAATGTTTGGGAAGGGGCGAAACTTACTAATTTCACACACCCAGTCCATTCGCTCGACCCAGCCCATCCAAGTTTTATTCCTGAAAGAGCGTAGCAGCTCTTTGTGTTTGTGATCCTTATATATGGAAAAGAACATTGAGTTTGATTTTTAGTTCTGAGGATGAGATTTGAGGGTGTGAGAGTGGTACTGTGCGATGCGGCGCATTCTAACTTCTGCTAATCTTGTATAACCACCTTGAAGCGGTTGCTGATTTGCTGATCATTTTGCCTACGATCCTTAGTTCAATTCAATTTTTGGGAGGCAACCCATAATGAGTTCACAAATCAGAAAAAAGTTTCAGACAAAACTTGTGTATTTTTGTCGGTAGAATCCGAATCTGAAATAAAAATGGGGGTTCCTATTTAAGATTTCAATTTTGCCCCACTCGCTGGGAGCAGGGGGTGCTTATTTTAGCATAAAATGATTCCCCCTTCAAAACTGTTAAGATTTGGTCTCGGCTCACTTTTAGTACATTTTATATATATATATATATATATATATATATATATATATATATATATTGTAATACGACGGTCGCACGCGTCAGGTGGCGACGTGTGAATGAAATAATTTTATAGGGAACAACGCCGCTGTGAAGGACGCCAAGAAACGCGCTGTTTCGAGCTACCTGGGGCCTTCTCGGGCGCGCCTAGGGATCGGTGGAATTCGCTCCTTTTGTCCAGTGCGACCCACGCTAGGCCCCACCCCATGACGCACCGGGAAGTGTGCCTCCCGCTCCCAAATCGAGCGACGCCGCCGTCGCGCCATGTTTCTCGGGATCCGTGTGAATTGAATTGAATTAATGCCTTATTTTACGTGGCGAGACTCAGGCCATTAGGCCTGCTCTTCCGTCTGACCACGCAAATTTCGCTACGCTCCTTTCACCGACCGGGAGTGTTACAATATATATATATATATATATATATATTGTAACACTCCCGGTCGTCTCGTGAGAGAACGCCCGGTAAGCGGCCCTGAAATAGCTCAGTCGGTGATGGAAGGAATTGTTAACAAATACTGGTAACATGAAAGAAACACTTTGATCACTGGTAAAATCACTTTTATTCCTGGGCAAAATAATTCAAAATGCCCCAGGGAAGTTACACATGTAAATAGGATCAGAAGTCTGAAAATTAGGTGGACAGATAAGAAGATGAAAAGTTAGTAGCCAGTGTAAAGCTTAGAAATTAGGAAGACTTATAGTTAGCATCACAATGGTAACAAATATTACAGATCAGTGTGTCTTAGCGCGACACCGCATTACAGGATTTTCGCAGGGATGAATACCCTGAATTATATTGCCTTGGTAAAGTTTCTTTTTGTGGGCCCGAAACGGGCGCGTTGCCGTCGAGGGGAGGCGGCGGCAACCTTCGCAGAGGGCGCGGCCGGGGCGGTGTCCTTGTGCCCACCCAGGCACGGACGTCAGCTGTTCAGCCGTCTGAGGGCGTCACCCAAAGAGGCGGCGGCGCGGTCGAGGGGAGGCGGCGGCGACCTTCGCAGAGGGCGCGGCCGGGGCGCCTGGCAGTCTGGTTGAGCTCGGGGTCGGCCGGCAGTCACTCTCGATTTCAAGAGCGTAGTAGCCAGTCACGGATTCTTCTGATACTCGTGATTATTCACAATTGCAACTTTGGAAAGTCTAGAAATCCTGCAGCGACACATTCGCTTCACTTTGCAACTGATCCCCACTTCAGAGAATTTTCTCTGCCCACGTTACTCTGCTCTACTACAATAGCCCACACCGAAGTTTTTTTCTAAGTCCATCAGAGGCGAACTTGCCTCTGGTCGGTGAATAGCTCTCCCTCCCAGAGAAGTTTCTCTCCCGACTGCCCTGCTTTGAATGCCAATTTTATAAGTCAAATCTTATTAGGTTAACTTTTGCCCCCCACCCAATTTTCTCGTATGTTCAAGCTCTTATGATAGTTGCGTCGCTATTGGCCGAAAGAAATGGCGCATTACGTTATTTCGACCAATGGTGACAGGGGTAGTGAATGGAGTTCCGACTCTTTGCATAACTGTGAGCGTCCAGAATTTTCTTTGCCCTTCGAGAACATGCTCGCGCAAGACGGGCGTTGTCCGTGAAAGAATTTGTCGATTTCAAAAGCGATCTAGAAGGTTCGTGCAGCTGGGCATGCGAACACGTGCTCCACAGTAAATCTGTCGACGACTAACCCTTTAAAGACTTTCTTAATGTGCCGGAGGCGGAGACGGCTGTCAGATAAGCAGGGTTGCGCGCGTGAGGCCATGTCGCAATCTGTTCCCAGTCGAACTCATGGTGGCCGAGTCAGTTTGTTTAATTTAATTTTCCTGGCATGAGGAAATCGGTTTCGCCACAATATATATATATATATATATATATATATATATATATATATATATATGTGTGTGTGTGTGTGTGTGTGTGTCTGTGTGTGTGTTGTATATACTGTTGATGTACAGTTACAATGATTAGTTGAAAGAAAGTAGATGGAGTGAAGACACTGGGAAACAAGAAATGCATTTAAAGTACTTGAAACAAACTCAGAAATCTCTCAGTAAAGTTTGAAACGATCGGCGCTGCGAGGTCACGGGGTGCGTTGCGACGAACGAGGTGCACAGGGAGGCAGTGTGGGGGTGGAACGCACCCGACTGCAGTTCGCCAACTTGTTCGCAGCCGGTGCAGAGCTCCTCCGACGCATCTCGACGACGACGCGCGGAAGGCAACCATTTCCTGCAAATTACAGCGCCGTCGGTGTAAAGTACACGTTAAGTGAAATGTGTTGCGAAGGCCACCCGCCACTTCCCCGCTTCTCGCCACGCCGAGCGGCCACACCCCGGGCGGCGCGTCGGCCACCCGCCCCGCCGCCGGAGCACAGACGCGTGCCGCTGTAGGACGTGATTAACGCGCTCCTATTTTTTCCATTACGCGCTGGCAGTGCGCCGCGCCAGGCAGAGAGAGCTGACGTAGGCGAAGGATCTCTGGAGCAGGATGAATTGCTGGGAGCCCCGCGCCTAACACGCTCTGCAGCTGGGGAGAGGCCGAGTGAGTGAGCAGCGATTTTCGACAGTAGTTGATTTCCTCTGGTCAATGAAATTAATCATCTCCCTGATGTATTCAATATCGTATAATTTAATAATTCACACAATTTGGGGGATTTTATTTTCATAATTTTATTTTAAAATTCTGTGGAAATGCTGTGTTAATATTCAGAGTAAATAAAATTAAAAAATTGTCTGATTAGTAGAAAATATTATTAGTAAATCACATCTGCCGGTAGATTTCAAGATGCAACGTTATAAACTGTTTACGGAAAAAAATTAATATAAACAAACAGAAATGTAAGTGTTTTCATTTACTGAATTACACAATTAAGTAATTTAATAGAATTAACTATTTTCTTTAAGCCAGATAAACCTCTAAAAGCGAAAGAAAAATTCATGTGATAGGGTTTTTAAATTTGAAAGCGTTTTTATCGCTTTGATGATTTAATAGTGGCGAAGCGTACATTCCCTACTATTACTGATTTTGCCTCACACGTTTTGTACAGGGAGTAGAATTGGTTTCAATTTCACTTATACGTAATTAAATTTAATCACCATGACAAACTAGAAGCTGGGAGTTCTGCCGCATCACAGGTGAATTATCCCGACTCCTATTCCATCGTAAACAAATTCATGCACTGTATACACACGAGAACATTCAAATTGTGAGACCAAATTATTTATCAAATTTTATCAGTTGTTGTTTTATCAGTTTATCATATAGTAATAATATCAGCACTCGCCTATCAACTTGCGCGTGACTATCGCGCACCACAAGTTTATTTATCTCAATCAAATGTGTCTTGAAACATTAAAATCGAAAACAATACAATTTTTTGTGTTATAATTAGCGAAAATATTTTATTTAATGTCCGTGGTTTACTACTAAACGCTGACGCTGAAGATCCTTAAATAATAATAGAAATGTAGCTATATGTCAAGTGTTACATTAAAAATTCGAGAGACAACAATTGTGAACACCAGCATACATTACAATATTCCTTCTACAATATTATTATTTCTAAGAATCATCAGGATTTGAAAATTTTCAACAACAGTAGAGGTTACTGTAGTTGAATAGTGGTAAGAATAGTATAAAATAGTGGTTAGCGAAATGAGAAAGAATATTTAATGCGCCTCGTCCCTAAACCTTTTTCTTTGCGACTCGCGACTGCTGCTCCTGGAGTACTGAATAACTGGTCTGATAGTTCTGATTAGTACTTCCCGGCCTTGATAATTAATTATTTAGAATATTGGGTTCTTGATGGTAGATCATGAGAACACAGAAGGACCTATTGTCAAGAACGTAATTTCTTAACCACCTTTATAAAAGAGATGCGGAAACTAAAATGGCTTGTAAAATAATTTTCCGTTTCGTATGAAGATGAACATACAGTAAATCCTCATTATCGCTAATTCCAAGGGACCGAAATAATCGGAGTTCGTGTTGTAAAAATTCGTGTTATATGATTATTAATGTCCGTATTACTGTAATCCCATGCCGGGACACAAGTTTTGTTCGTGTTACGGGGAAATTCGGGCTACGTGAGTTCGTGCAAACGAGAGTTTACTGTATTCTTTTAAATATTCATGCATTCCCTTTACAGAAGCGCAGCTACTGGGTACAATATTTGTTACCGACCCCAGTGCATAACATATTATCTATTGATGCAACGTTTTGTTCCAGACCAGGGACCGACCGAAAGGCGGTTTGGGAACAAAGAGCTGCCACCAGGAGACGGAGTAGACGACGAGAGCGGTAGCAAGAGCGGTGACTGTTCAAGATCTCGAAGGATAAAGGCGAAGGGTAAAGGCGAGGGGTCGGACGGCTCAGTTTTACGCCGAACATTATCGAAGAGAATCAGTCAGGTCCAGGACTAATAGTTCAAAGTATTTAAAACTAAATACCAAGTTTTGTAATTTATTTTCTAAAACTGGAGATAATATGAATCGGTTGAAAAGTTTAATCTAAAGAGACATTCCTAAGATTTTTTTCTTTAAATTTCTCATTTCGCTCTCACTGGGACTTGCCGTCCCCTAGAACCGGGAGCAACTGGCCTTCCTTACGCGAAAACGTGTTGAGCCCTGTTCTAGACGAAGAAATAATATACAAATCGAAAAACGTGTCGCTAGCGTCTAAATTTCTCAAAAATATAATAATATAGATTTTTTTCAAACCAATATTCTAATGGGGTAATTTGTGTTCACGAAGGTAAAACATTGCATCAATAAATTGTTTGGAAACTACATTAGAATGTCAGCAAGATTAACATGAATCATACTGCTAATTACTGCATCAATGGCTAAGGGAATTAGGTAGTGACAATATGAGTCTGCTTCATTAGGCAGAATATTGAGGATGCGGCATATGACAGATGTTGGAACGTCCTACGTTGTCCTTTGACGATCCCTGTGGTTCTACTTGTTTTCGTTGTTTAAAGGATCATTCAGGGGTATTCGATTTCGTGTTACTCTGTCAGTGCTTTAACAATGAAATCACTCCTTCATTACTATTAGCAGTTACTGTCTCGCAAGCCGGGCATCGCATGCATTTCCAAAAAGACCTAGGATTTCAGTGGAGAATATGTTCTGTAATATTTAGGATGTCAAAAGTATATCAATATTTAGTACTCCGGGTCTATCTATATTTTTTTTATTCAGGAAATCTGAGGAAACTGATTTATCTGATTTCTTTTTTTTCTTTAAGTATCATCCTGATAGAAAATCATTCAATCAAAGTACCAGTATATCTTACTCAACATAATGTAATGACGTTCGATTTTGAATATAATGTCATATGTTTCAAGTAGAGAATTACATAGAAGTTGAATTAAGTTATTATTAACTTTAGAACTATGTTGCTCTCAATAATCGCAAAATTTGTTAAGTTTATAACTCTTAAGAATTACACTATCATTTTTCTTTAAATAGGATATTCCAACTTATCTTTGTTTGCATTTTTGTAATATGTATTAAAATTCACTATGAATTTACAGTATCAAAAATACACCACTACAATTGTCTAAACTTCTTGTATGAAGTTCATTAGCATTATTTCAGTTACAACATTATATTAGTTAGTTCATTATATCCACAACATGTTATTAGCGAATTTACACTAAATGGCTGATGAAAAAGTCAAGCTCTCCGATTTTAGAGGTAATATAACAGTTAATGCAAACGAAAACCGCCTTAGATGAGATAGTTAACATCAACTTCATTTTTTTAATATTGGAAATTGGCATTAATGATACCGTGTTCGTATCTCATAGATGTCTCCTTACATATGAACTCTTAAAAGTCAGTGAAATATTAATTAAACCAAACCTTCATATTTTTATTCATACCAAGGTTGCATGCGGGAAACAATTAATGCCGGCCGCCTATTAGACATTGTTAAATAATAATCGATATAGATATCTGAAATGTGATACAAATTGTATGTATTGAATTATTATTAATCTAAGTTAACTAATCCTTCTCACAGGTACACAAAAAATACCAAACCATTACTGAATCTAAGTTCTAAAAATAGTATAAAAGGTTAAAATTAGTATTAAGCATTGGTCGTTAGTAATTTATACTTCACTCACTATCAATTATTTTACACATCCAATAGTAATAAAACGACAATTGTATTCAGTGTAACAATTATTCACAAGTATTTCAACGTATTTCATATCCACAGTATTTTAATAAGAACATAAACTAGTATAATACTTGTTACATTGCATACCACTGTAAGGTTACTTCTGTTAATTGTGTAAAATATTAGGAACCAGTGAATACTAAATTTATTGTTTTAGAAAAATCACACAGCAAGCAGTTCCTTTTCAAATTTAAACAATGCGATACCATAACTTATTATTTTTTTGGATGTGCAAGGAGTTTTACATCCAATACTCGCGATTGTTTGTTGTTACGCGTTATTTAATATTTGTAAATTAAATTATTGACAATAGTCGCTGTTTAAGTTGGCTTCAAAGTTTTTTGAATAGTTCGATATAACTCCAGACAGAAAGATGTTTTACTCATTTTGTTTGGAATATTTTAAAACGTTATCAAATTCATTAGTTAAACAAGCAATTCACGCCATTCAATTTCAGCGCATATTGCCCTTAAGATTGAGCAAATATTGAATTTTATTATTTTTCCTATGTGGAACACTTGCTTTTGCATCCATTCGTAAACCATTACGTTCTCATTACGTTATTTTAATAATAATAATAATAATAATAATAATAACAATTATATCTCATGAGCTAAAGGTAAAATAACTGCAAGAAATAATCCTTTCTACAATATACTTTTTTAATTATTTGACGATTTTCTTAAAATCTCCTCCTTAACTACCTCTACTGTTTGTACTTAGTAAATTTATTAACTTGCGGAATTCTCTCATTATAAAACTTCTTCAAAAGTTTTACGAGAGAAACAGAGGAGATTAATGTATCCCGACTTCAACGAGATAAGAATGTTTCATAAGCGGAAATTCTTACCACCCCCATAACTGAAGAAAAAATTCATCTTCATTGATCTCAAATCTATCTTCATCAAAAGTTCATCGAATTTCCATTGATAGCTATCAAGTATGAATTAATTTTGTATGGTGATTAATATATGGTACAAGATATAGTAATACGACATTACCCTCATATTTATAACAATCATCAATTATGCAGGAAACTGAAGGAATTTTATCCCTAGAATAAAAGTGAATTAAATTTATTTCCATCTCCTCACTCATCACCGTTCCTCTCTACACCACTCCGTCTCACATCGCGTCGCATTTTAGAGCTCGTTCCAGATAGAGCGATGGTCTGTTGGAGGAATATACCTGGTTGGGGAAAACCCCGCAAGCCGACGTGTAGGTCAGCGCTAGTTCTCACCATCTGGCGGTGGAATATGACCGCCACCTCCTGATGAAAAAACATGCACTACTCTCACGAGACGAATGCCCTGAACCGATGACGCGCTCACCAACACAAAATAAGCGATCACTCAATCGTCCCGTCTCGCACTTCCCACCAAGTCCTGTTCTCGTAGCTTCGACCTATCCCTCAATGCAGGAAGAGACTACTTTCCCTTTCGTCCTGCCGCGCCTGGCCCCGGCGTGAACATGCCCCTTCCTGCAACGCTGGAACACAATCCCTTAATACACAAATGCGTTGTGTGGTTGCATTCAACAAAATTTTGGGAAAAGAATTCGTGTTGGTGCAAAAATATATCATCAGAAAATAAGTTGATGTATTGTTTGAATTAAAGAGAAAGTTGTGAATAAATTTCCATTTAAACTCTATTGTGCTGAATGTTTAATTAATAAGGTTTTATTAGAAATTAGTTTTTTATTCAGCAAATGCTGGTATATTGTTTTAAAAAATATTTATAAATAAAGGGATCAATATTAGAACACACCGACGCATTGCATTGTTCCAATTTTAAGGAGTTTTAAACAAAGTTCTGAGCATAGGCAGAAGAGTTTAGCTATTAGAATGCATCTCGTCTTCGAACGCAGGTCTTTAAAATGTATTTCGTTTTGAGGATTGTAGACGTGTTTGACACAATTATTTGCAATAATTAACGTATCTTACTTTTGAATTAATTAATATAACTTTACAAAAAATGGACGATTACTGAAATTTAGAGTTAACTATTGCTATGTTTGATAGTAATACTAGTAAACATCTCTCTACCATATTATAAAGGAGGTAAATTCAGATCGATTTATTTTTATCACCGGCATGTTGTAAAGAATGCTTAAACTTCAAGTAGGTGAGAGAAGATATTTTTTTGGACCGAAGTGTAATATGGAGTAGCATTTTGAATTGCGAACCCCAATGTTCTCTTCAGTCCTCTCATATGAATATTTGTGCAATATCTGCTTGAATTGTTTCAAGTGTTTCAAAGTAATGCAGGAACAAACGTACACATACATCGATCTTTATATAGTAAAATAATGTCAATTATGTGATATATCATGTATGAAATAACATACGATTAACTGAAGTTCTGAGTCTCAGAACTAGTGGAAAGTGTAATCAGTTTTCAAGTTGTTAAGTTGGCAATGAACTATTTTTGGCAATATTATAACAAATTGTTTAAATACATATTATAAGGCACACCAGCAGAGTTTTTCAAAGGAAAATTCACAGTGAATAACATTTATTAACATTTTGTACATTTTTACAATAATATTATTTCTTTTTAAAAGATACATGAGCCTTGATAAACACCGCAAAGCTACTGAAGTGACTCTGCATTCACATACAAACGTTACTTGCCAAGAGTCTATTACTCCAATGATTACAAACGGTATATAAGAATCGTTTTCACAAAAACATTGTAATTACGATGTCAAAACACATTAGTATATTGACATTTATTCTTATTGCATGGTATATTGCTAACAACTCTACAGATAATATTAACACACTGTCAACTAAATGCAATGTAAAACTACATCACGTTATCTCCCATCAGTACAAGTGAGGGTCCATTCTTGTATTGTTCTGAAATTCGCGGAACTGTTTTCAATACCAGTGTGATCCGCCGCGAACATTTGCAACGAAGAGAGGAGGAGGGGTTGCCTTCATACCACGCATTTGCATACGTTCGCGGGTCGTGCATATTCATGGGGGGCACAGAAAGACCCTGAATGAGCGCGGTCCCTCGGCAACCGACGCTGTTCATTCTGTGGCGAAGAGGAACCGCCGGCTCAGAATGCCCTGGCCATCGCCTGGCCGCGATACATGCTAGTTCATGTTGAAAAAGGAAGAAAAAATGGAAACAGTAAAAAATGTTCATATACATTCATATGCATTGTGTTTCTACCAGTATTAGACTTAGAATGTCAAATCAAGTATGTCACCAAACTTCGATAATTTAAAATGATCGATTGATACTCATGTTTTCTTGCTTTCTGAATTATTTTTTTAAATAATATTTTAATTTAAATATATTATATCTGTGGCGAGTTGACGAATTAATTGTGAAATATTTATGTAAATTAGAAGTATTAAAATGCCACTATCGTTATGCAGTCTCGTACTATTTTTGAATTTAGGAAATTACTTCATTTTATATAACAGAGTTTATTTAAAATAATGTTTCATATTGTCTTTCCCTTCAAAACGAAAACACTACTTTTGCATCTGATACTATAAACATTACGTTCATTGACTGAGGGATCATATATAAGCGCATGACCAAAGAAGAGAATGTTTTAACTGTCCTATCTATTCTTTTATAATTAGACATTTTCTTATAACCTGGCGGTAGTAAATATATTTTTACAAAAAATTTTTTCTTCTGTTTTAATATTTGTTACAAATTGTGGCAAAAAGTCACTAGAAGGACACGCAAAAGTGTGAAATAGGCACAGCGACAGTATCTCTAGAGCCTGATTCAGAGAAGAAGAAGAAGAAGAAGAAGAAGAAAGATGACGAATTCTATGAGAATGTAAAACTAGGGTGGACTGAATTGGAGACTGGTAAGAGCGGGGCCGAAATGTTGCAGCGAAGGAATTTTGTCCGCGTGCGTTGCACACGGCCCACTGCCGGGCGGGGGGGGGGGGGGCGCAGCGGGGATCACTCGGCGGGCGCGCCGGGGAAGTCGGAGCCGCGCAGCTTGTCCGCCGTCCACTCGTCGAAGCGCGCCACGTAGTGCGGCGGCATGCTGCTCTTCCAGCCGCCGGCCTCCCCCTTGCGGATGAACTTGAGGTTGGGGTCCTGGCGGTTGTTGCGCTCCTGGCTGGCGAAGCGCTCGTTGTTCACGGCGGGGTTGTCGCGCATGCTGGCGAAGCTGAGGTGCGTGGCCAGGGCGGTCACCTGCTCCTCGGACAGCGGCTGCTCCAGGAAGTTGGCCGTGCGGCGGATCACCCCGGGCAAGTCCTACAACAGCGGCCATTACAATTAGTGTACGCCTTCCTCATTCTTATTCTCGTCCTCTGCTGGCTTAGGTACCTCAGGACACCAATATTGATGTCTTGCAGTACCTCTGACCAGGAGCTCCTAGGGTTCGAGTCCCGAAGATGGCAGGATTTTCGATACTAGCTACACAGCTTGGACGAATTCAGCCGCACTGTGGAGAAGAATTCTATAGACTGGCTTATCTGATAGGTACTTTGCAATGTTTTTTCCGATCAACAGCAGGCAACTGAAGCAGTACTCTAACAAATAGGTCACGGACCACCAACGATCTTTCCACCATCTTGCTTGTCCTATTCTCGCCCCTTATTTATACACACACTTAAATGCACTACACTGCCCCACTGCCGGGAGACCAGTTGGGAGGTTAGAGCTTGTCTCTGCTGGTGGAGATACCTGGTTGAAAAAAACAACCACAAGCCGACGAGTACGTCGGCGCTGGATGTTGCCATCCAGCGACACAAGTTCACCGCCACATCTCGCGATAAAATACACTACATTTACGGGAATTATGACCTTAGCTGCTGCCACGCCCCGAATCACGAATCAATCAATCAATCCGCATTCTTGTCGTCGCATTTGTTCACGTCACTCTAGTCTATATTCCCTTTGTCGACTTCCTCGTCCTCGTCCTACTCGTTCTTGTTCTGATCATCGGCCTTCCCGTCGTCCTTGTTCTCCTTGTCGTTCTTGTCATCATTGTTGTCATCATGTACGAGTTCTTACAAATGTTGCAGTTTTGAATACGATCCTGGTTATACCGATATTTGTCTTTACTATTCGATACTGTAAAATCGAATCATCCATGATATTATCTTGTCTTCAAAAAATAATTATTGAAGGTCCTTCATTGAAATTGAATCCTTCATACGCTATTCAGATTAATTAAATGAGCTGTTTGTGTGAGAATTCTTAGCAGTTTTTTGACATCGATGATTTCGACATGAATGTACAAGTCCATTTCATTTGAAAACGTAATCTACAAAATACATATTATATTGGCATTGTATTCTGATGTCTCTGAATCATCGTAGCAAAGATTGGCTTTTCATGTTACATGCCGATCGCTGAATCCATTAAAATTTCTGTTAAAATTTAATGAAGTAAATGAATTATGTTCACGGATAATTATAGAATTTCATATGTATAGTTTTCATTGAGACAGCAAGAGTTTTCAACGATTCCTTAAACATAAAAGCCAAAAGCTAATAGGTTCTAATGGGAAATATTATATTTCGTTGCATCAACATCTACATACTGATGCGATACATCAGCTTGCTAAGTAAGTATCATACCGAGATTCCACAAAATTCTTTTAGTAAGTATTATTCTATATGAGGTTTTAATACAAATTATTTAAACGTGTGCAAAGTCAGATTTCTAAAAAAATGTGTATCAGCAAGATAAATGTCAAACTGAAGTTTCACCTTTTCACTACTGTAGTATTTCTTTTATTTTTTAAAACAACTTTGACGCATTACTCTTTACCTATTTAGTGTTCGTAAACAATATCAACTCCTAAGTAATATAATTGTTTTTGTTTACTGCCTCCTTGCGTAGATTGCAAGAATGTATGCAACAGAGAAAAGACATATACGACAGAAAAGCACGTTGGGTCGGTATATAAAGAGACACATTACGGAGAAAAATGGTCTTCTCTTGAACTCGGGAGAAGCCGTGTCACATCGCTGTGCTATTTTCACAAGACCAGCGAGGATCTAGAAGCCCAAGACCCCAGCTTCCTGTATTACGCCAACGTGGTATGTACGGCTTCGAGTCTTTTTGCTTGTCTGTTTCCTGACCTGCGTTCATCTATAGCATCTTTAGATCGCATTAAACTGCGTAAGATAGTTTCTAGAAATACCCATGAAGGTGGAATAGCCATTTGTGGAATTGGTTTTTGTATCGTCTCTCCTACGTGTTATTGATTATTTTGTTCCCGGACGCGTCAACTGCTTTGGCCATAAGTCCCGTACGCATAATGCAAGATATTATCACAAAATTTTATCGGGAGGTGGCGGTGTTTATTCCCACTGTGTGGTGAGATCTGGCGCCGACTCACACGTTGACTTGCGGATTCTCCTCTCGAGATATCTCCCCCAAGCGGGACACGCCCCAGCTAGGACGAGATATCAGCTCCCGTCTGGTCTCTAGTGTATGTAAGTGTGTGTGTGTGTAAGTAAGGGGTGACAAGCTAGGGCAAGTAAGAGGCAAGAAAGACAGCGCTCGGTCCCGTTTGTTAGGGTACTTCTCCAGGATCCACCATTGGTCGGAAAAATCACGGAAACTACTGATAACAGCAGCCGGCCGCCAGAATTCTCCTCGCGGCAGCGAATGTATTCGACCTCGCTATCCAGCAACTGTCAAAAATCCTGGACTAAAAAACCAGAATCTCTGGACCACCAGGACTGAAAAACTAGAATCTCCCGGGCAGAAGCACTGCTGTGCCATCAGTTTATGCCCTGAGTCGCCTGTGCCGTTCCCTCGTGCATGTGAAATATCAGGCACGCTGTACCGGATCGTCCTCTTTAACTCAGCTTCTACGCTGATGCAGGAGAGCGCCTAAGCTCTATTCCGCTGAACATAGTGTCGATAATGGCCCGTAACATACAATTCACGACACAGGCTAACACATCGTTGACGAGCTCATAAACCAAAGCCCCGCCTTTCACACACCCATAAGCCGGCTTTTGTGCCCGAACACACAAAAATATGAATGAAATGATAGGTTCCACAGGTTCACTGGTAATGAGGTTTCACATGTTTCCCCTCTATAGGATAAAGTGAAAGTGATCAAAATCACTACCTCTACTCTACATCATCTTCTCGTGCATCAATATATAGTACTGTAACGATGTAATTTTAGCGGAAAAGTAAAATATAAAGCAACGTGTGTTATAAATTGAAAATAAGGGAGGCCATTACCATGTTAAGTATGTTTCCTTTTACGCCATAAAAAGCACAATAAATAAGCTTCTAAATCTTCCCTTTGGACTTAATTTGCATTTATACCTTTTAGCTGAAATTGCTAGGGACGAAAAAGTTAGCTCCCTGGTGCGGACCTGGGTTCTCTGTGAAGGTTGATGAGCAAAGTAGCTGGTGGAGGGCAGCAAAGTGAACGAATGCATTTAAATAACAAAGCAGACCCGGTTCAGTTGGTCATTTTCGGCAATCCGAAGCATCTGTCTACTCTTTCTGCGTTATATTAAAATAATTTCAACTTTTTCCGGAACTGGCGACACTACATGGAAGAATGTGCATTATGAGTATTGCATTTATTGTAAATATTTGTCACAATATTTTATAAACCAAAGTATTTGCGATGGAATATAAATGGGTGAAAAAAGTTGTTTCAATATCTTGTTCGTCTAATACATTCGTATATGTTTTGTATGTTCGTTATGTTCGTATATGTTTAAGATAATGCACCAGTAGTGTTACATACCAAATATTTTTGTATGTTTACAATGTGTTTTTTGTACTATGTGCAGCTTATATGAGGGTAATGAACTGGAATATTAAACTATTCAACTGAAAACTCAATAATAATATTAATGATAATAATAATAATAATAATAATAATAATAATAATAATAATAATAATAATAATAATAGTAATAATAGTAATAATACTAGTAATAATAATAGTAATAATAGTAATAATAATAATAATAATAATACATATACTAATTATTCAATTATTTTATTGAAATTCCACATAGTGTTTGAACTTTTTTATTATTTTGAATATTGCATATTAAAATATTCCAACGATACATTACTACATATTTAATTAATATTCTATAAGGTATGTTATACATTTCATTAAACATTTAATAATGAAAAAGTGAAATGAATATGATTATGCAGATGAATATGAACTGCAGATTTGATCTGCATTGCTAACAAAATAGTAACACACCCATACCTCTACTCCTACCACTACAAGCCAAAGGAGAGTTCAACAAAATTTGCGCATAGTGAAACTATATTTACGTCCAGAAGCAAAACAAGGTGCCAATCTCAACATTTGTTCAATGTATCAGGGAAACAGGACAAAAACCTGATCGAGATGGGGGCATTTTCCCGGAAGATGAAGTACATTATTTGTAACAAGCATATTAAGTCTTAATAAAAATATACAATTTAAATGTAAACTAATTCATTATATATCACTGTTTTGTTAAAACAAACATTATTTTTCTTTTTGATGATCAGTATAGTCTCTAATTGTGGAGAAACAGTTACGCAGTAGGAAAGATTTTACTTTTAACTTAAATTAGTGTGCCGGCTTCAATTGTTAAATGTCATCTGGTAAGGCGTTGTAATGTAACGTACATGTATTGTAAGTGGATTTCTGTTAGTGAGCTGTTGGTACTGATACTTGACGAACGTGATTTCTACGACCCGTTGTAATTATAAATATCAGTATTGCATGAAAATATGTTCCCACTCTTAAGTAAGTCGGTTTTGACAAATATTGCAGATTCGTAAATAAATACCCAAGGCAATGGTAAGATTCCAAATTCAACGAAGAGAGGCTTGCAGTGACCACGCGGATGGCATTTTTTCATTATTCGAATAATTTTCTTTTGGAATCTGAAGGTAGGGGTAATACATGATAGAAGTAAAGTGATTGGTTAAAAATATTTTTTCAAAGAAAATGAGGCTTTAATGGCAAAACAATACACATACAATGAAAATGGTCAAGTGTGCAGTATCCACCAGCGTGAATAGCTATTTATATTATCGCCGTATTTATACTTACGTAGTAAAAGGAAAGTATTATAATACCACAGGAAAAATCGTCAGTATTTCTGCAAAAGCTACAATATTGAAGAGAGAGAGTTTTTTCTTGATAAAATTTGTTTTCTAAAGACAGAATCGTAAATAAGATCATGTTCAAGTTATCGAAAAATATGAGTAGTTTCCGCAGTTTTCTTTATGCTGTCGTAGCACCCCTATTTTGTACGCCGTATAAGGGGAAACGAATCATATTTGTTATTAATTAATGCTTATTTATACATTCTGGAGTGTATAGTTAAAACGACGTGAACGTGAAAACGTGTATAGTTAAAACGACGTGAAACAATGACAGTTACAACGACGGTGAAGGACGTCAAGCATAGTGACAACGAATCGATAGTAGAAAGGAAATGCGTTGTTCATGAATACGAGCTGGGAGATACGACTATCTCCTTCAAAGCAGACGTTAAGACCCTCTGGACTCGATCGTAGATTCGAGCTACAGGGAATGGGAATTTGGCCACTACAACCCTGGCTCTTCCTTTGCATTCCGGCATAAAAGTGGGCGTCCTCCAGCAAAGGCCACTAAGCAAAGCTACTTCTCTACGGCCGCCGACCATCTCGCCCCCTCCGCCTGCTCGGCCCCGCCGTCCAACGTAGCACCGGTCCGCCGACCAACAGAGCGCCGCGATCTCCCAATTAAGTCCTTAACTCGATTTTCGGGCAAATTGGATCGCTCTAAGTTTCATTCGAGGTAACGAACGTAATGCGGCCAATGTATCCGAGTTTAATTCTTTTCAAGAGTTTATGGCGAAAGAGGAAAATACGTGGCCTGAAGATTCAGCGAATATTTGGGAGCTTATTTCAAACAATTGGCGCTTTTCTGCTTTAGCGTTAGAATTTTATTTGCATTATTTTTTTCCCATTCAGCTGTGGCACAGGTTCTGCAATGGAGCAATTCATGCATGCAACATTCAAAATATCTTTTGTGCGTGGGATTGCGTGTTACAGAAGTTCTCTCACACTCTGTTACCAAGTCATTTGCATGAAACAACACTATTCAGTGAACGTGACGCACGCGTTTCATTGGTAAAGAAAAAATGTATGTCAATTGTAATAAAGGCAACTAGAATAAAGGTAGCTTATTCCCTGCATTTTTTACTCCTTTTTTGGTTGCAGAATGTGAATGATGTAAAGAGCTTTACTTTAAATTGACTGAATTTAAACTGCGTAACAATAGAAATAACATTCACACAAACACTCTTGAGCTTTACTCTTCGCCAACCATTTGATCAGAGTGAAACTTAACAGACCTCGTTCACACGCGAATGAGGACAAACAAACGTCCTCTAAATACAACGATGTTGGAAACAGAAGAGTACCTATCGATTTCCGCATTCGATACAAACCAGTGACGCACAACAACCCAATAGTCGTGTTTGTTGGTTTCGGAGGCAGCAATCTAACGCTTCTTTTTAGGTTAAGAGGTTCCTCCTGGTCTTCATTTTACCGATTCCTCGCAGTGGTAATGTCCTGGCAAATAAAATAGGAAGTGGTGTGGAAACAGTGTTGTTAATCCAGTCACAATGTGAAACAGGTGCAGTAATTGAATTCAGCTCTGCAAAGACACATTGTCAAATTGTCTGTTACAGAGTTGATAAAAAGCCTAAGGATGTGATGCGTATTAAAAATCTATAACTAAAATAATTAATGTAAAAAGCTTTGTTTGACATTCAGGGATTTCAAATATACTTCTTTATTTATTTTCTTCAAACTAATGAGTTTCTACAGACTTCTTTTGCCGCAACAAGATGAATCGCAAACTTAAATCTTTGTTTTTAAATTATTGCGGTAATTGTAACTTTTCGAAATTCATTCACGCATACATCTGTCAACATAATAAATCATCTTCTCCGCATGTCGAACTGCGTTTGCCATCGAATCTGTCATAATGCTGAAGGCAAAATATATCCGCACATAACGGGAAAGTGTCCCATTATTTATTGTATCTTTGTAGGATTTTATTTTTCTCATAATATTTTCAATCCAGTTTCCGTTAACTAAAAAGGTATATTATGGAATGAATGCGAATGCTAGAGGAAATGAAATGTTTAATTTGAGTGCAAAATGGCCGACATTTTCTCACTCCGTTGTCCGATTTCCACTGAAATTAAAAATGCATGGGAGTCGCTTCCTTTTCCTGCAACTGAAAGACATCTCTCTCATCGATGTGTGCGAGGAGCTTGTGCGCTTTTCAGCACGATTGCACACATTTGTGTGCATTTGTATGCCTGCGCGTGCAACGCTTCTATCGGCAACGCATTGTCATCGGAATCAAGGAGGCGCCCGGGGGGGGGGGTGCTTCCGAAGGCGACGGCGGGTAGTGCGGGACGGGTTCTTCCGGAATCTTCCGGAATGCAAAAGATTTCGTTTTATAAGAAGGGTTCGGTTCCTGATAGCACTAGGCGATATTTTCGTCAAAACAAAGTATTTTTAATTGAACACTCAAGTATTTTTTTTCCTTTTTGGACAAACGGTCTGAAAATTTGCAAAAAAATATTTTATTTTGTACTTTGACGATCTACAAGTATAAATGGGTACTTGAGTGTTAAATTATTAATATCATGTGATAATCATAATATTTTATATTTTTTGTCAGCTTAAAGTATTTCTACCTACATATTCCCTTCGTCGGTTATTATATTTTGTGTAAGTACTCTTATTGTCATGCTGATGTAACAAATGACGCCGTCGTTGGGAAAGATTTGTTCTTTACGCTATGGGGCTAGGCCCCGAATTGAAATATTTATCTTCTTATTTCTTGAAATAAAACTGCACCTTGCAAAGGATTATCTGGAGATATGTCCTTCTTATATATTGTGTATTACAGAGTTAGGCACTTAAGTTGGAAATACCACGTAACTTCTATTGGCTTCACAATATCTAATTCCAGTGTTCACTCAACAATAGTGTATTAATGGGGAAATTGTTGTGGTGTAGAGCTATTGTTCAGAATATTTTTGTTTTTTTAATATTTTAACATTTCTTAAATTTTTAAATAAATTTAACATCGCATATTTTAATTAATTTAATTCAAGAAACAGTTAAAAACTGTTTGGGAAGTTCAACGGGAGAGGAATGTAATTTGAGCACGTTTTCTTGCGTTTCTGCCCTAGTGCTTATACTATATTAAGTTGAATCCGATATAGTTGGTTGTCGAACACTAAATCTAAACTTCAGTGTGAGTAGAGACGTAGACATCTTGTCTTGTCAAGTTTTGGTTAATGTCTTGCCCAAATCCTACACGGTTCCTGAAGTCTTACATTGTTTTCTAAGAAGCGCGTTTTATTAGTTACGGGCTATGAATTCTTGATCAACGCACTAGTATGTATACAAAATTATGCTCCCTGTATATTATTGTTCACATAATAAACAATTGTGATCAATTTACGATATCCAAAAACGTTTGAATACATTTGTGTATTCTTTAAGAATCTGAGGAGGTGGACGTTATAGAATACATGCAATCTAATACCTAAGCTATGGTTTTCTGCTGTGCATCCTGAAATTTGATTTGTAAATTTAATCAGTGACTTTATTCAATTATATTCTACTGTCAATATTATTATTATCAATACTATTACTATTATTATTATTAATATTGTCTTTACCAAAAAGTCTGGTCTTTTCGCAAAGTAGCTGGACACTCAAAGGGGCTACAGCAACCTCAATGACGTCGTTCCTTCAGTTCAACAAGGCTTCTCTCGTTGAGCGAACAACTTAAGTCCTGTCCTGACTGCGTCACACCGCCGACTTTACGCTGCCCGCCCTGGGCTGACGATGGACGCCCACGCAAACACCAAACATCCCTTCCACTCGTCCTTCCACTCGCCCTTCCACTTGACCATCCACTGCGCCTTCCACTCGCCCTTCCACTTACCCAACTGTTCACTCTCTCTCGCAAACATCTTACCCATTCTCCCTATCAATGAAGGAACTGAGCACCATCCCGGAGGCCTGCCACGCGCGTATTCATGCGCCGGATGGACGTTTATAGGGAATTGAAGCATAGGAAGAAGAAATTTGCAGTTACATTTTGATGGAGTTAATATTTGCTCCGTAAGCTAATATCAATTGGAATGCACTACTGTTCCCCGCCGACTTAGTCACTATGATTCCCCAGTCATCACTCTCCATAATCTCTGTACGCCTGAGAAACAGCTTCAAAGGGATCCCCGGATAAGATGGTAAACTGTTCCTCTAAGCCAAATGACATATCGGTAGTTACACTATAACTCTATTAAAAAATAAGACTTTTGAAAAGTTTCTTAGTCTCAGCCCACCACCCACACCCCTCTACAGCCAAAAATTTTTGTTTTTTTATTTTAATTTTTTCGTCAACTTAACACTATTTTATGTGAGTGAAAAATATGAAAAAATGAAATAATAAACACTATCAGACGAAAACAGTTTTTGATATCTTCTCAGGGCCAAATTTAAAGTAAAAATTTTTTTTTTAAATAGCGGAAAATATTTTGTCTGTTTTAGAACCTAGGAACAGGCTTGAAAATCTCTCAATACATAGTGTTGAGCATTTTTCAAAGTTCCTCTCAATACACAGTGTTGCGCATTTTACAGATTTTTTTCGGTCAATCTGGCCGAACTCGGAGCCCTGCGAATTTAAAACTGTTTTTTTTTTCATTTTGGTGTATACTGTTCATGAAGCCTCAAAATTTTGTAATTTTTTTGAAAAAGGCTTCAGAGTTATTTAATGCAATATTTTGCCGTGTAGAATAAAATGCTTAAAAATGGCGCAGATCACATTTTTGTTGAACTCTGTGCAGTTTCGAAAATCGCAAAAGTTCAATTTTTTAGACGTCGTCTATACAACTACGATATTGAAGGTAGCGATTTTGTCCTCAACAAAGTCTGTTCTTCAAAGGCAGATCTTGAAACAAGATCAAGTACTACCTTTGGAAATATGAGAAGTTTTTGCGCAATTTTGGGTGAAATATAGGCAATGTAAAAAAGTAATTCTCGTAAACGGTACCGATTTTTTCCGATGATGCAGGTTCCATTTTCGTTCAACTATCTGAATTGTTGGAAATTGCAAAATGTGCAAGGAATGAAAGAAAGTACGTGCTGTTTCAGCGTCACGAACTTCGTAGGGAAGAGAGCTAAGCATTTGAAAATGACTTCAATACACTGTAATAACATATCCTCGCAGGGTTTTCTTTGATATCAATTTTACTATAATGTATCCTTCAAGCATCGATAGTATTTGGAGAAAATTATAAGTAAAATAATGCTGCAGAAGTCTTTTATATTTGTGTCATTGATTTACTATTAAAGTATTATATGTGAATCCAAAGAAATACTTTTCCACTATAAACAAAGCATGAAGTATAGTCTTTAATTTACAACTGGAAAATAAGGAAAATTTGATATTTTTTGTATTCATTTTGATTTTATTCTTCTTGACTCACATAGTAATGAATTCATGTGATATATTCCTTTAACAGCATTGAATAGTATAATCCTTCATGGTACATAATTTTTGCCTGAAAATGGAATGCACATAAAATTCGAGGATATGAGTTCCGTATTTGTTTGACTCGCGAAACAACTTACAAGACCTACCATAGAGCTCACACATGTACCATAATCCACTATGATTGTTGCTCAATGCTGTGTACTTAGAAATATAAGAGGAGACTCCTGATGTATCTTGTTCTTATCTTGGGTTTCGCTCGACGTTGTCAAAGACTACCACAACACCCCCTTTGTAATAAGACCCTTAAAATATCCTAGCAAACGGCGATCTGACCTCACGCAGCAGTGTCGAATATCCACCTTGAGTAGGTCTTCGTCTTGCGCTGCCTGAGTGCAGAATTCATTGACAGCGGAGCTGTGAGCGGCGGCGGAGCCCAGAAAGGCATTTAACCCTTTTAAACGGGCCTGTTCTCTGAAGTTGAGGGATCGTGAAACTTCTATTTAGAGCGCTCTCCTAGCGACGGCGTGGGTCGACCGCGAATCCCTCCTTCCATATTCTCCGCGACTCTGCCCCCGTCCCCCGCCGCCGCCCCCCGCCGCCGCCCCTACCGTCGTCCCCCGCCCCGCGCCTCCCAACCTACCCCCGCCCACGCCCCCTTCGTCCTCAGCCCTGGCACACATCTCTCTGTAAGTGGCGCGGATTTCAAACCCATGTTCACCGCGCAATGTGAGCAAAAGGAGCGACTCCGAGCTGCCGGATGTATTGAATTGGCTCGTTCTCTTCGCGCCGCTGTCGCGCTCTCGCTTTTCTCCCGCTTTCGGTGCGGAAGCAAGGGCGGAGATGAGAGCGAGGGCAGGGGATGCAGGAAGAGGTGGGGAGGGGCACCCCTGGAGATCCAGATGGCAGGTAAAGCTAGGGAGTAATGCTCGAAGACGGAGTGGGTACAAGTGGTTTTGACGTGACGCATAAGGGTAGGAAAGCAATGGGCCGTTTAGTGGGCGGGGTCGAAAAATGGCAGCGGGTTGCAATGGGGGGGGGTGTAGATCGGGTACGGCAAGGTCGCGGGCGAGGTCAAATGGTAGAATTCGCGGGTATTACGACTAGAGTAACTGCCGCGAGATATAAAAGTAAGGGTTGTACAAATTTCTCCGGAGTAGTGGTACGTCACTAGAAATCTGACGCACGGCAGTCTTTTGGAGATGTGAGTTGACAGTTATTGCTCCTAATTTAGAGCTATTAATTCCTCAATGAAAATACTGTTTCCTCTAGTAAAGCAAGAAATCACATCCTTTAATATGAAATACATGAGTAATACTTGAACTCATCAATAGAGTTTAAAATTAAACATTTTTAATCTCGAGAATCTTAATTTCGTCATCACGTTTACCTAACAAAGCTATTATTGCTTTAACTTCTACGTTAAGTTACAAAGTTTGTTTAAAGAGCTCCGTCCGTGAAAGTAATATAATAAATATAAGATGAGGTTTTACTTAAAGGGGTAGATTACACAGTCCTGTTGATCAATTTCACAGTATTGCTATATACACTAAATACCACAATCTCTTGATAAAATATAACCCAAAATAAAAATAATAATTCCCTTGACAAAAACGATTCTGCAGGGAAAAAATTAAAAAGAAAATAATCATGTATTAAATAAGGTAATAAGTATTTAAAAAATATTATAAATAATACGAGTATTCAAATCTCGGTTGTTTGCTAAAAATCACCGCAAACATATTTTCGTACCAAGCAACCATTCGCCGTGATATTTCGAGTGCGATTCGTGCTTACCGTCCTCACTACAGCTCGTGCGTATACACCCCTACTTGGAACTGAAGGAGAAACGCGAGCGCAGGCAGGGGAAGTGCCTGATTCTCGGAGCAGCGCCGGGCCTTCCAGCCTGACGAGTAACTCGTGCGGGCGCACTTTGACACGCCTGGTGTAGGCTATTGTCACTAACGATGTTAATCAAAAGTTACGTAAATCTTTATTAAAACGAATTAAAAAAGGTCCCACCGCGTCCGCCGAGCGTAAGAGTAAATCTAGATAAAAAGGTCAAAAGGAAATGAAAAACTTGGTAACAGGGAAAGGAAGTACAGGTACCTCCCTCGTCCTTGTCCGTGTTCCCGAATGCGCCCTTCTGCCAGCCCAGGTGCCTGTCTCTCCTTCGCTGTCGAGAGCCTCTCGCCGCCCTGGTCCTCACGCAGAGACATTAGGCCGCGAAGTAGGTCGGGCGGCGGTGGGGGTGGCGCGGGCGAGGGTGGGGGCGGGGGCGGGGGCGGGGGCGGAGGGCGAGGCGAGCGGAAAAGCTTATTTCAGCGCACCGCGCGCGGGGGAGAAAAGTCCAGAGCGGAGAACCCTCCCCGAAGAGGAGCGTGTTTGCGTTTCCTGTTCGCTCTAACCGTAGCTGTGCGCCTCGGAGTAATGCGCCGACACAAACAATCGAATGCGAATATTAAGATGTTTCCTACGGTGGACGAGCCTTGGAATTCGGTATTAGATCTAAAGGCCGGAATACACGGTACAGTTTTTCGTGCAGATCGGACGTAAAGCAAACGTACAGTCCAGACTGCACGATTTCTGCATGAAAAATGTTGAACACGTTCGTAATTTTTCATGCCGGAAGCTTACAGTTTCATTCTAGTGAAAGAATCGTTTACTAAGGGATTTGTTTCCCTGATGCGACGGTAATCGGCCGTTTCGTTTTTGAGGTTAGGTGTGTCAAGTGGCGATTGTGTTAAGTGGTATTGTGAGAAACTACCTCTTTCCCTATTCCCGCATTCCTATCTTTCTTCTCTGTGCCCCTCGTGGTTTATTAATACGTCATAAAGATCACAACGCCCGCACGGAAATACCGCCACTGAAAGTACTCGGACGGCGCAAGTCAGTTGTTTCCCGGTAGACCCGCGACCACGCCTTGCCGCGATTCACGTGGAAAACGTGCAGACCGTGCAACCACGACTCTTTAGCTTTTATACTTATAGTTTGGGATCTTGGAGTTTTTGTATAGAAATTGTAAGAGAATCTGCACGAAAAATGCACCATGTATATTCGGCCAGAAAGATATATATCCTATTGGGCTAGTGTCATACAGAAAAACCCTTCTGTTGCAAATACTCTTCATATTTCAATGGGCCTAGGAAGTAGTTTTAAAGAAGAATTGCATTCTATCGAGACTAAACGATCCCATTTTTCTTTTTATTTTCTGGACATTGTTTGTTATAGAAACAAAGGCGTCAATTTATTTTTCGTTAATAGAGCTAAGCTATTTGTAAAACATTTAAAATAATCGGGAAATAGCTAGTCATGTGAAAATAACTTATTCTTCCAGCAATCGTGGACTGCGCTGAGAGATGGCCAGCTTGTTGCACATGGAAGTAGTCTGCTATTTTTTATTGTGGAAGACAACATGGAACCCAGACCCGTCGTATACCGCTACGCGCGGGTATAATTAGACTTCCCGACAACAGCCTAGCATTCAAACGTTATGAATTTCGATTTTTCTCTTCATTAAAAAAAGTGTATTTCTGATGCCATTATTCGTGACAATAACATCACAATACGTACTGTACACAAAATTGGCGGTATATTTCACAACAAAACTCGCATGATCAAAAATACATGCCTTACGTGAGATTGGAAACCAACATCCTTGATCCCGACTTGTAGGTTGACATTATTATAGTACACATTAAACAAATCCAATGAACTTTGTTTTACTGCAATGTATTCCGTAAAAATTGATACCAGGCATTCATTATTCCGGAATTAACAGTTGGTATATTAAGGGTTCAAAATTACGAGACTTTTCCTTCAACATTTCACTACGTACCTTTTTCATCTCCTCGAATGTGTTGAACAACACATTTGACTCATGTCGTAACTTCCAGAACTCCAGAATATGCTCCCAGAATGGGCTGTACAATACTGAAACACAAAATGTATTTGCTCTGTTCAGTATTATTTTTTAAAACTGTCACAATCAATCATATATAACCATAACTTGCACTTTTGACGTGTTGATTAAAATATGCCGAATGTGTCATGAAGAAACAAATTACTGGTTTATACTTTAATTTTTGTATGTATTTTGGATGTGATGCGGAAAAAACTGGATTTTATTTTCATTTTATTAGAGCATCCATGCAAGAACTCTTCATCCGGGAAGAGAAAAATACGTTTCCAAAACGTGAGTTAATAGCATCCGAGATACTGTAAATTGAATTGAATTGAATTGAATTAATGCCTTATTTTACGTGACGAGACTCAGGCCATAAGGCCTGCTCTTCCGTCTGACCATGCAAACTTCACTACGCTCCTTTCACCAAGTAGCAGGGAAAGAAGGTATTTCTTGGGCGAGAAAGAGGCAATTTCAATTTACCTCAGAGGCGTCTTTTAGGCTTGAGGATCTTTTATATGCAAGTAAATCAACTAACATGGGACAGCCGGCTTTACTTCCCCTCCGAAGGAAGGCATACGAAGGATTTTTTCGCCCTTCCACGGCTTCGATCGGGTACGCTAACCGTTACACCATCGCCGCGCGCACTGTACATCCTACGCCTGCCACTGTATGTGCATATTCAAACGCCCGAAACTGTAATAATCGTAGGGGTGACCTAGTCGTGGCGTCGGACATCAAAACCAAAGTTTTAAGATTCTAGGATGCAAATTTTTTGAGTAATGCACAGTCGATTTCAAGAAGCAGAGATATAAGCATGCCGTGCATTGCCGGATTGAATTTATAGCCCCCCCTCGTTTGTAGCAAATATTTTTGTAAGAGATGAATGTGTACTTCTTCACCTACTTTTTTTGACACATCGTCAGTTGATTCAGGCTGGTGTGATGTAAAAGTTGCAAAGTTTATCATGCCACAGAAATAACATAGATTATTTATTTTAGTTTAACGCTGCTTTTTACACTGATATGCTGTATATACATGTGTCCAGGGAGGAAATGTCAAAACTTCGAAAATAAGCTCCTAAGACAATTTTAAGTATATTTTGTCTCATAAACTCTTTGAATATTCCGAATGGCTGAGCCGCAATAATCACTCAAAAATTGGTTAGAAAAATACTTTCTATGTAAAAATTTGCATTGCAGAAACATTCCAGAAACATGTTATTTTTCTTTATTACTTACAAAAGAAATTAATATATTTGTACAGAAAGAAAAATTAACCCAGAAACAACAAAGCATTCGAATTGTGTAATTTTTTTTTGAGTTATTTTTTTTTCCTGAACAAATGTTTAGAAAGATTTAAATATTCCTCCATTGCCATATCAATGGCGTAGATTTTTTAATAGATATTTAATTTTCATTTGGAAATACATAGTTCAGTTTACATTTCCTTTTTCATATGGATTGGATGGCTTATTACTGTTCTTATTTCTAATCTAAAAAACTAACTCCAACTAGGTAGCTACAATATGCACCTACGGTTAAGAACTGTTCGAGAATATGTGTAGGAAGGCGTTAAAAGGGTATCTGTTTATTATTTATGTTGGAGTATAATCTGTTTAGACGAGGTTGTAGTGGATGACGTGTGGTATACAGTTGATGCTTGAGTAGCAGTTTTATCGATGTCATAGTACTCACGTGTGTCATCCAAGAAAGCCTCCAGGAAGTCATCTAAAGTACCCACGTAACCGTTCCAGAGGCGGTGATGGTGGTAGTAAGATAAGGCTGCGTCCTTAGGATCTCGAGATACGTAGATAATCTGCAAACATAAACCGTGATTGTGATTTGCATGCCAAAACAATGGAATTTAAAAATATGCAAAGTTTTCCATTGGAGTCGCTCTCTTATTGTCACTAAAGAACTGCCCATAGGGTAATGGTTATATAGTCACTGAAATTAAAAATATTGATTTCAGTATCCAAGAAAATAACACCATAGCAAGCTTGCAATTTCTTTTGAAATTTTTGCCGACGCAATTTTTTAAGCGTCCAGAAATATGTTCTTTTAATATATTAAAAATATTATGCAAACGTTCACTTAACTACATAGCAATTAATTTGAGACAGAAAGTCATTTTAGTGATTCAGGTGTATTAATGACAAAAGTTTTCGATGCGTTGGGCTTTATTAAATTGTACTTGTTTCTTTGCATGTTATTAGATTCATGCGCTTTTCAAATTAAAGTAAAATGTGTGCTTGTGTTTTTTTAATCGTCCTGTTATGAAACGAGAAGTTAATATATGTGTTAATAAGAGGCGTATTGTGTATTGAATAAGTGTTCTTTCAGGAAGGTTTTTGAGTAATGAACTGTAATTTGATGTCATATGATACATTTTAATATCAAATTGCACATTATAGAACGTTGCTTTGGAACTTTATACCCAAAATGGGACTAGTGAAATAATAACTCATTGAAGCGTAATTTTCTGTGATGAGAAATATTATGTAATGGGAAATATTAATTGGTTATTAGCTATGACATTAAACAAAAAACGCTCGATTCTAATTTCTGTGATGAAAGTTAAAAATAAGAATATAAATATTAAAGAAGTTAATGTTTTTGTGAAGTTTTGCAATTTGTTTTGTTTTGTCGACATATTAGAAATCTAGAAGAAAAGAATTCCACTACAACAATTTAGATTATTATCAACACATTTCAATTCCTTCACTAAAGAAAGATTTTAAATTTTATTTTGAAAAACGTAACTTATCATTCCTTGCTTTTATGCATCATTAAATATACGTTCGATTTAGGATAAAATCGAAAGATTCTCATTATAAGACATATTGTTTTGGTCAGCTACAAGAGCCTTTCTCGCAAAATATTATAAATATTGAATATTCATTGTAAAAAAATATTTAAATGATAATTAGCTTCTAATACCAGAAGATAAATTGAAAATGTTGGGGCTAATAATAAAATTCTCCGAGATTATTTGAAAGGGAAATCGGAAATGTTAGCCACTATAATTTGTCGTCGTACCTTAGGTTTCTTCGTCCACAACTGACGGGGGAGAAGATCACGTGGCAGATGGGTCTTAAAGACGCGAGACATCTCAGAGTTGTCTTCGTGGATGATCCGGAAGAATTCGGTAATCACATCATCTGGCAAACTTCCAATGGTCATTATCCTGCAACATATTTTACACATTGTTAATAAGTCTAGGAATCCTATATGCACTGCGCAATATTGCTACTTACTGCAACCAAAACAGTTCAGATAAAGATCGTACTTGGAAATTTGGCGCCAATATAATTGCATTTAAATCTTCACACTCAATCGTTAATGTGTTATTTTTTAAAACATTGGTATAATATGTTATATTTTCATCTGTGGAGAGATATGTCACCTTCAAGTAGTAATATAATATATTTTCAGGTCACACCTGCTAAAATCAATATTCATATTTGAAATAAGATTAATAAATCTCTTAAAATGGCAGTACACTCAAAAGCTTTAGATTCTACTCTAGCCTGAGGAAAAAACACAACTTAAGCTATTACTTTTTAATTCTAACTTCAATAGTCACTATCGGCGAATGTCTAAAGGGAGAAATCGAAATCCAATTTTAAAAATATGGAACCGAGTTTCTTATTTATTTATTTATTTTTTTTTTTCGTTGATCGGCCAACTAGGACCACGCAGGCAAGCACTCTGCCTTTACCGTGGCCCAGTTTTTATTCATTCTCACGGAGGCAGGTGCTTGCGACAATTCTTTGGGGGGACCAGCATTTAAGCTGGATCCGGTTTTTAACCCCAAGGTTGTTAGCCCTGGGGGTATGGGAGATGAAATTATGATATGATGATAATGGGGGTGAAAGGACAACACATATAGACATACACAAACACACAAATACACCCATGCCCGAGGCGGGATTCGAACCCGCGATCTTCTGGTCCGAGACCACTCCGGCACTACTGCCTTAGCGATCTCGGCCATCTGATCGGCGTTTCTTATTTATATATATATTAATTGTTTTATTTTACATATCTTGTGCAAACAAATATAGATATATGGATACATGTTAAAATTGTGATGTAATAATTCTGATTTCGATGGGTTTCTTTTTAACGCATCGGAATAGCCGTGAGCAACAGTGTCTCGAAAAGAAAAATATTTTTACGTTTTTTTATGCACCACAAGAGTTTAGAAACGCTATTTTCTGGAACTTAAAATCATCCTTGTTTTCGAATACGGATACATCTTTACATCAAATCAACCACATTGCATGTTTACGAGTTTTCGTATGCACTACATAAAAATTCTATACAATCCACAGCCCTTAACTGGATCTTGCAAATTATGGTCTATGATAGAAGGTTCGAAACCTCCTAGAGGATTTCAGCAGGTTAGAAGCTGGATTGGACAACGCCACTGCTTTTATGAAAATTCTAGAGGCGAGCTGCTCTGATCAGTAACTTCTCTGGTTTTCTCTGATATAACTCCATACGGAGCCCGAAGTAATATCTTAAACAAAGAGCTTTAGTTCGAGACATGGGTGATCCGTTTCTGCACAACCTTTTCTCCTTCTTACCCTAATTGTTGATCCCTTTCGTACAAAATGTGGGAAGGAATGGGCAATACTAGATGCGATCGGAGTACGGAGATAACAGGCTTATATTCTCGTCAAGCTGTAACTCCAAAAGAGAAGAAATGCATATCTAGGAGTGCTTTCCAATGTCCTCTTTTCCCAAGAGAGAAGCAAGTCAGTAGAAAACGCTACGCATAAGGCGCGTACAGGCAAGGCGAGGGCGTGGGGCGGGGCAGAGCGGAGCACAGTGGAGCAGAATGCAGCTAGGCGGGGAAGAGTGGGCTCGAGACGGCCTCGGGCGAAGCGTCCGCGGGTGAAGCGGAGGGAGACAAAGAGGAGCGGAGTGAAAAGGGGCGGAGTGTAGAGGAGTGGTCCGAAGTGGCGTTCTCCGAAGTGGAGCGGTGGGAAGCGGAGGGGTAAGAAGCGGAGGAGTGAGAGGCTGAGCGTTGAGAAGCGGAGGAGCGCGGCGGTGTGAAGCGGGGCCTTGCTGAGCATATAGAAGTGAAGGAGGCGAAGCGGTAACCAGCGAAGCGGAAAGGAGCGAATTGGAGTAGGAGCAGAACGGGGCGGGACAAGGCGAAATGGTGCGAAGCGGGGAAGGGCGAAACCGAGCGGGGCAAAACGGAGCGGGCGAACGGGGAGAAGCGAAGCGGGAGCAGCAAGGCGGGGTCGAAGAAAAGCGGGTCGAAGCGAAGTGGATCGGAGCGAAGCGGGGCGGAGCGAAGCGGGGCGGAGCGAAGCGGGTCGGAGCGAAGCGGGTCGGAGCGAAGCGGGTCGGAGCGAAGCGGGTCGGAGCGAAGCGGGTCGGAGCGAAGCGGGTCGGAGCGAAGCGGGTCGGAGCGAAGCGGGTCGGAGCGAAGCGGGTCGGAGCGAAGCGGGTCGGAGCGAAGCGGGTCGGAGCGAAGCGGGTCGGAGCGAAGCGGGTCGGGGCGAAGCGGGTCGGAGCGAAGCGGGTCGGAGCGAAGCGGGTCGGAGCGAAGCGGGGCGGAGCGAAACGGGGCGGAGCCAAGCGGGGCGGAGCCTGTCAATGTGTCGGGACGAAGCGGATCTGAGCGGGGGGAGCGGGGCACGGCTGGAAAGAGGGAGCTGGGCGAGGCAGTGGGCCCGGCGGCCGGCGCGCGGGCCTCGTGGGTGCGGCCGCGCGCGACTTAATGAGAGCGGGCAACGCGTCTGGTGGCGCGTCTGCCGCGATCGATCGCGCGTTGGCCTCGTTAGAGGAGGCGCTCCGCACGCCCCCGGAGGCCCGCAACCTCAACCCAGCGCCGCTCTCCCTGGGGCAGCGCCGCTGCCGCTCTCGCGCTCCTGCCCGCCGACGCCCCGCGCAGTGGGCCTAAGCCCGCGATGCGCTAACATTTTCCTCAAGAAACGCAACTACCGATATTTAATCGGCGAAGGGAAAGTGATGAATAAAAGACGATATGAATTTTCCCTTTTTTCTTCATTTATCCATTCGGTAACACATTCATACTAATCGTAAACACCAGATAGTAGAGCAGCCAATTTCGAGTGTTGTGCTACTGACGGTGATTCGATTCATTTAATTTGATTTATTTTCTGAAAAATCGTATGTGATGTGTAGGGTACAAATACAATTTGAGATAGTGAAGCTAAATGTGTGCTAAGAAGCAACACAAGGGGCTACCTAACCTTTTCCTCAATGGATCAGAAATACTTTCCTCGACGGACGAAAACATGATCGAGATGATGGTTATTGACCCAGAAAATTTAGTGTATTACCTGTCCAGTACAGGCATATTAAGTTTTATTAAAATTAAATAATACAAATGTAAAATATTGTATTATGAAGAACTGTTAAAAGGAATATGATTTTCCTTTCTGATGGTGAGCCTAGTCTCTAATTGTACAGAAACGTTAATGCAACGTTTGAATCGGACCCAGCCGTGTGGCAAGTGTCGGGATTGGGAGCAGTGTGGGAGCTGCGTGGAATTTGTCCGCTTGAGAATGGTGTACTCTTGCGCCTGGCGGTCTTATTCTGTTGCGTCGGGGCCGCCCCTCACCCCTTCGCCCGCCGCTTGGAATGCTTCCCCACCCCTCGCCCTCTCCCAAGACGTGCCTCGCGAGACGAGCCTTTGGGGCAATGGATTAACGAAGCGCGTGCAAGAAAAACATCGA
Source organism: Gryllus longicercus (assembly GCA_038098605.1). NCBI lineage: Eukaryota > Metazoa > Arthropoda > Insecta > Orthoptera > Gryllidae > Gryllus > Gryllus longicercus. The sequence continues at coordinate 1,998,326 of JAZDUA010000267.1, read as the reverse complement.
GCGTGGGAGGTGTCGTGGCGCTTTAAGGAACGCCGGCGCCAAGCCTCGCTAGGTGGATGGAGTTAAATTACAGGCTGTCCGTGGGCTTTCTACCTCCTACGTGACGGAAATTAAATAATTTAATATGGAGAGTTACGGGGACGTGAAAAACAGACAATACCAATAACATTGTTCCTTTCTTCGTGATAATAAAATAAAATGTAATGTTTATTACTATTATTATTATTATTATAATTATTAATATTATTATTACCGAAAAATGGGGCTCCTTCCCGGTTCCTTTTATATAACAAATACATGATTAAAAGCATCCAATGTGTTTCGAATATTCTGCATGAGTAATATCATTTTACGAAATCAATGTAGCACCGCCACTGACTGTAAAACGCACGTTTACGAATTGAAACCTAATCACAGTAAAATGAGCAATTAATGCCAATTGAGGATCTATTGTTGACTCTATAAGCTTATTTAATCATATTTAGGAATGAGATCGTTGGTCACGTCACACAATTCGACGGTAGCCGATTTCCCCTCTGCGCAGAAATTTAGCAGTTTGAAAAGTCAAATTGCCTGTTCTTGTCCGATCTTCCCGGTGTCATTACTCTTCGTTCTGTTCAAAAAAGTAGAAATTATTTTGGATTATTCTCCCAATAATGAGCAGCATATATATTTTAGTAGAGAGAAGTTATCTACATCTGAGAGATGAAACGTCTGTAAATTTTTTAAATGTTGTAGATGAATTGCCGAATCGAAAACAAAACTTTATTATAAGTTCTTATGTTTGCTCATCTTCCTGGAGACTTGTCATTTCCTTGTCTTCAATTTGTCTTCCCTCTTCTCTCTCAAATATGTCGCTTTTAATCCCTCCTCTATAAGCGATGATCTCAAATACCAAATTAAATTACCATGTTTTTGTCCTGCCACATTTGTTTCTTATTTTATCTGTTTTTCTTTCAAATCTGTCTGTATCTTTGACACACATAGGCCTGATGTAATAATAGGTACAGAGTCTTGGCTCACAGAGGAGATAAACAACGCAGAAATATTTAGTCCGAGTTTCATTACATACAGACGGGATCGTAAAAATAAAATAGGAGGGGGCATTTTCATTTGCGTAAGAAAAAACATGAACAGCTTTGAAATAATGACAGATGATGTACATGAGATATTAGGTGTTCAGTTACGGGGAATGGGGAACAATACGATCTTAAATATAGTTGCGGTATATCGTGCTCCTAACGAGAACTTGGCAACAGTACATAAATTAGTAGAAATAAGTAGAAATCCGGGGCTACTTTCAGGAAATCTCATAATTGGTGGAGATCTAAATTTACCGGATATATCGTGGCAAGGTGTGGTAGATACAAAAAGCTATGGACAATCCCTCGTTAACGAACTCGTTTGGGACAACGGTTTAACTCAGGTAGTTGATGTTCCTACAAGAGCTAGCGCGGTACTTGACGTATTTTTAGTTCGCCCAGAGCAGATGTTGATAGCTCAAGAAACAACACCAGGTATAAGTGACCACGAGGGCGTGCTTTTGCAGGTGGCGTGGCAGGGAACCAGGTACTCGAAAAACACACGAAAACTATTATTTCAGTACAGTCGTGCTGACACAAAAGGTTTTCAGGAATACTTATTAGGGAACTACAGCGTTTGGGAATCACATGGTAGAAACGTAGAAGAAATATGGAACTCATTTAAACAAATAATGTTTATAGGTTTATGTAGAGAGTTGTTTGTGCCAAATAAGATAGTTAAAGATAATAGTGATCCAGCGTATTACACAGCTAATATCAGAAAACTAAAAAGAAAGGTCAGAAAAGCGTACGCTAATCGCAAGAAAAGTCTTTTCACTGCGACTCTCTTCAAAGATCTACGTAACAAATTAATGCAGCAAAAACGTATAGCGCAAGAAAATTATCTCCGTAAAATTCTATCAAACGAGCGATCTAGTTGGAGAAATTTTTATAGATACATAAAACAAAAAAGGGGTAACAAAGAATCTATTCCGCCACTTAAAGACGAAAACGGGAAAGTTGTACTAACAAATAAAGAAAAAGCCGACCATTTTAGTGCATATTTCCAATCAGTAATCGGGTTAGGATCGGTTACTCCCAGTACTTTCGGGACAAATGAGGGAGAAAAATTTCAAGTACAACCACGACTCATTAGGCAAAGAATTCGCAATATAGGAAGTAATAAATCCGTAGGGTTTGACGGTATCGCTGGAGAATTATTACAAATTGGAGGGGAACCGATGATTACATACTTGACGCGATTATTTGAAATAAGCATAAATAATTGTAGCGTGCCTAACGATTGGAAAAAGGCTATAGTGGTTCCAATATTTAAAACCGGAAGTCTTTCTTGCATTTCCAATTACAGACCAGTAAGCCTAACGTCAGTGATTTGCAAACAAATGGAACATCTGGTAGCTGAGTTCTTGCGTCGGGAATGGGACAAACTAGGGTGGTTATACGAAGGGCAACATGGATTTCGAAAATCCTTCTCGTGTGAAAGCCAAATTATTACAACGTGTCAAGATATTGCTGAAACTTTAGATTCGGGTAAGAGAACAGACGCAATTGTTATAGATTTTTCAAAAGCATTCGATCTTGTTTCGCACGATATACTACTTACGAAAATAGCATCTACGGGAGTTGACCATCGCGTAATAGCAGGGATACGGGAATTCCTGATAAATCGGGTTCAACAAGTTCGAGTTGGACATGAACATTCAGAGGAAACTCTAATTACGTCCGGCGTCCCCCAGGGAAGTGTCTTAGGACCGCTGTTGTTTTTGGCATTCATCAACGATCTGCCATCTTGTATTAAGTCAGTAATGCGCTTATTTGCGGACGACTGCATAATTTATCGGCGAATAGATTCGGATGAAGATATCCTCACACTTCAAAACGATCTTAATAACATTCATTCCTGGGCTACCATTAATAAAATGAAGATAAATGCCGTAAAAAGTAAATCACTAAGCTTTTCGAAATCAGCAAAGAAGGTTTCTTTAGAATACCAAATGGGAGGCGTATTCATTCCACAAGTATCGTGTTGTAAGTATCTGGGTGTCATATTACGCCAAGACTTGGGATGGGGGGAACACGTTACTTCTATTGCCCGAAAAGCGTGGAAGTCACTACACTTTGTAATGAGAACACTTAGAAAGGGAAACATGGAGAGTCGAAAAATAGGATACACATCTTTAGTTAGGCCGATTCTTGAATACGCATCAGCTGGATGGGACCCATACAGATTAGGTCAGATTGAAGAGTTAGAAAAAATTCAAAAGAAAGCAATCAAATTCATAAATAAGGGATCTTCGAGTAGTTCAAATCCACCAAAACCTATAGAGGCCCTCAGTGTACGAAGAAAAAAAGCCAGATTGTGCTGCCTCTTCAAGGCGTACAGTAAGTCACCTGCATGGGCAGAAATAACGAAAAGACTGGACTCCCCTTTAAGAGTTGGGAGAAACGATCACAAATGTAAAATAAAAAGTAGATGTCAGAGATCCGACATAGGGAAATATTCATATGTAAATCGTACGGTTAAAAATTGGAATGAAATCCCTGCAGCGGTCGTAGAGCCTTTTCCTGGCTCTGTTGGTGTTTTTAGAAGACGACTAAATAAGTACTTGTAGAGGATGTATTTTACCGCACAGTTCAGAATACACAATTTGTAAATTATTATAGATAAAGTGTAGTGTAGTGTAGTGCAGTGTAGTGCAGTGCAGTGGAAAGCTACTTTAATTAGTTATGTGGCATAACCAAAGAAAGATGTAGTGAAAGTGTAGTGTAGTGTAGTGTAGTGTAATGTAGTGAAGTGAAGTGCGACAGTAGGTGGGAAGCAAATCTAAATGCTTAAAGAGCTAACTTTAAAAATCCACATTGTGTTTATATTTAAAAAACAAATTGTGTAACTAAATATATGTTCTTCATTTAAATGTGGGCATGTATAATATGTAGGGCAAGTGTGTGTGTGTGTGTTCGTGTTATGTGTGAACGTGAGAGTGAGCATTCATGTATAGGAATGTGTATGTATGTATGTGTGTGTATGTATGTATGTATGTATGTGTGTGTATGTATGTATGTATGTGTGCATGTATATGTATGTATATATATATATATATATATGTGTGTGTGTTTATATATATATATATATATGTATATATATGTGTGTGTGTGTATGGGTGTATATATGTATACAGGTCTGTGTATGTTTATATATTGAGTGTATATGCTCGAAAGGAGTGTATGGTAAATTGTTTTTGAATTGTAAATGCTCATATATTGTAAAACTGTAGAGTTATGGCTACCACCTGGCAATCAGCCAATTGTAGCCAAATAAAACTATTATTATTATTATTATTATTATTATTATTATTATTATCTCTCATTGACTGTACTGCTTCGTCCCTGCCTCTCTCTATCTATTGTCTGACTTTTATTGTCCTTGTTTGTTTCTCTTTCACTGCTTTTTCTCTCTACTCTTCATGGCTTTCTCACACTTTTTCATTTATATTTCTGAATTTCTTTGTGATTCTCTTTTCAGTATTTTCGAAAATTATTCTCTCCAATATAACGAAATGTTATGTTTTTATTAGTACATCATTTAATAGCCCCTCGGATGGCTCATGAATGCTACCTTTGTGTCAGGTGCTCGCGGGTTCGATTTCCGGCCGGAGCATAAATGAAAATGTAGTTTTATAATTCAATTTCAGTTTCTATATGCAGGTGACGCAATCAAAAAGCACAGACCGGCCAAGCATGCTAGGTACGGTGTTGGGAACACGTTATGCTCGCCACATGTCTCCCTTACCACCGGCGTTGATAACAAATAAAGAGGCCTGGGAATCCCGCTAGCTTGCGAAAGTCGAATTATTCCAACCCTAAAATGCCAAATACATGCTTACATAATTACATACAAACTTACATACATTCTTTCATACATATGGCTGGCGAAAGTCGGATTATTCCAACCCTAAAATGCCAAATACATGCTTACATAATTACATACAAACTTACATACATTCTTTCATACATATGGCTGGCGAAAGTCGGATTATTCCAACCCTAAAATGCCAAATACATGCTTACATAATTACATACAAACTTACATACATTCTTTCATACATATGGCTGGCGAAAGTCGGATTATTCCAACCCTAAAATGCCAAATACATGCTTACATAATTACATACAAACTTACATACATTCTTTCATACATATGGCTGGCGAAAGTCGGATTATTCCAACCCTAAAATGCCAAATACATGCTTACATAATTACATACAAACTTACATACATTCTTTCATACATATGGCTGGCGAAAGTCGGATTATTCCAACCCTAAAATGCCAAATACATGCTTACATAATTACATACAAACTTACATACATTCTTTCATACATATGGCTGGCGAAAGTCGGATTATTCCAACCCTAAAATGCCAAATAAATGCTTACATAATTACAGACAAACTTACATACATTCTTTCATACATATATGCGTACATATTTGAGTTTCGGAGAGTCTTCCACTGGAGTCTGGATTTTCGTTTCGTCGCTGTTTACCCGAGCGACGCGATTCCGCCGAGGCGCGAGAGACGTGGCCCCTCTAAGCCAGTGCTTGAGCTCTCAGGCTCTTTCTCCCAGCTGTCGTGCGCCGGCGGGCCTTGGTGGTGGCTGATCCGAAGGGACTACAAGCCGCCCTTTGTCCGTTTACGTGAGCAACACGTGGATTCTCCCCGCGGACCTAGGGCCGGATCATTAAGCCTGAGCTCCTTGCTGGCGCGAAACCCACGCGTGGAACGCCTGAAGTTAGTTGCCGGATTCATTGTATTCGTCTTCCATTATTTATTTATTTAATTACCCCAACAGCACAAAGCCGCAATAACAAGATAAAAACAAACAAAAAAGAAAATCATCAATTTCAAATGAAATCACAGATATCCAATCACAAGAATACACATTTTCACAAATTTTGATAAACATAACACACAGTAAGACAAAAAATGGAAACATTATGTCGTCAAAACAGACATTACAAAATCATGAGCATACAATGACAATATTACGGAAATGGAATCTTCGAAACAATCTGGACATAATAAAAAGCAACACTTGAAATAATATATCCCCATTAGTGATCATTTAATATTTTATTTAAATTTTGTTGATATTTTAGAAAAGAAAAACCTGAAGTATAAAGCCCACACTCTAATCAATTCATTGAATTTATAGTATATTCTGAAGATTGGTGAATGTTTTTGCGATGTTGTGTTTCGTTTATTTAAAAATAATAATTTTCGTCATCTCAAATTTGATACTCGTGCATTAAATAACAATTGTGGCAGCAGTTTACTGTTATCTGATATACCGTTGACAAACTTAAATAAAAACGATTGTTCAGCAAAGACTCTTCTATTGGCAAGAGTAGTTAGATTTAATTCTTTAACTAAATTATTACAAACAATTTCACTAGCAGATTTTATATTTTGCTTTCTTCATTCTGAATTGCATTTAGTGATTTATTGTTTTGGCTATAATGTAAGTGAGATTGTTTAGAAAGAACCACATAACATTAATAATAAGGAAATGAAACAGCTTGCTTTGTCATCGGTTGTGGTCAGCAATTAGACAGATGTGCCAGGTTAAAGATATTTTGTTGACTGTTTTCCATGGTATTTCGGAGATGCGTAGAAAAATATCAAATTGTTGTTTTGTAAGACTCATTTCATATTTAACAAAAATAATAAAATCGCGGTGATGTGGAAGTATTTAAAAGAAAAACTTAAAAATTGAAGACATAAATTTCTAAACAACAAAGCCCACACATTTTTGCCACATTCACTTTATTACCTTCTCGAAAAAATATCGTGGAACAATTTATAGTTTAATTAACAATATTTCTTGATCTGACAATTTGATTCTTGGAGTTCCTTCATTATTTACTAAAAGACAGGTTGACATTTATAAATGATATTGCATAATATATGCGTTGCTAATTGCATGTTCTTGGGTAATGGTGTATGTCTATGTTGTGGTGTATGTCTATCGATTAATTCTTATTCCAACTTTTTTTCTTATTCGAATTGGTGTCATTAATAATGACGTGAATAATGTAACTACAACTTTATAACTCTCTATTATAACTCTTCATTATCAAGGATTTAAGAGATAAGCTGACCAAGCTGAACGCTTTCAATAACACCACTTCGTCGAATTTTATTATCTCATTAATTTCAAATATTTTACGTAACCGAATGTGTAAATGCTACTATTATTCCTTGTTTAATAGTGGATTACTACTTGACTATCATCATTGGCGACTGGTAATTCCACAATTCATGCGCTTACCGTACACAGGTCTCCGGTGATCAGTGCCAACCGCTTTTCTATTGATGTATTCACATAATTTCCGATTAATGTTTATTTTTAGCTTGAGTATTTAAGCGATTATCAGAGCGAATGTAAATGTAAACCTAATTAGAGTTGCGTGAGAATTAAAGCAAGCCACACCTGATTCAAGTAAGTTAATTATAAGGTCGCAGTCTTCTTTCACGATATCTTGGCATGCTATTTTTTAACATGTCATCGATTGAAACAAAGAGAATATCATAAATCGTATATAACGTTTGGCACAGGGATGTAGCACAAAGAAAGTTCCAGCAGCAAATGAAAACAGTGTTAGATTTCCTTTAAAACGCAAATTACATATACATAAATTAATATACAAGAAGGCAAAATTTTGTATTGAATTTCCTAACGGAACAGACATGAACGTCCCCACTGCTACCCTGCATCAGGAATTACCATCCATGTCTTTATCAGTACAATGTGTGAGAGACTTTGCGTTAACGTTTTTTGGCGAGGTCTGTACCGCTTAAGAGAGACCGTCACGAAAAACTCGCTGTCGAACTTGGCCGATAAAATCTTGCACGTGACCTCGAGTGTGGTGTCCCACGAAGGAGACAGGCTTTGCTGTTTCAGAGAAAAGGATTAAACAAAGAGTACAGCTCACGTCATGATATAAGCAAGTCATTAACGTCGGAAGATAAAACTGGCTGAGTTGAGCCCAGAGCAGCTCTGCCGCTGTCTGTTCAGCGACTCTCACTGGGAGGTCCTAGGGTTCGAGTCCCGACGGTGGCGGTGTTTCGATACTAGCTAGATCTAATCGAATTCGTCCATTGTCAGCAAAAGAATTGTAACGGCCGGCTGCTTTAAAAATTTCATTACACTATCCATTAAAGTTTTGCTGTGGTTTTTTCCGATCAATAATATCTGAATACCGGAGCCGTATCCTAACAAACAGGCCGCGGACAGCGCGCGATATTTCCTTGCTCTTCCTTGTCTTATCCTCCCCCTTACTTACATACAGACTTACATCCACTGCACTGCCACATACATCGGGAGACCAGTCGGGAGCATAGCGCTTGTCCCGGCTGAGGCAGTGCTCTACTGGGGGAGGAGGGGCATTTCCCCCGCAAGCCATCGCGTAGGTCAGCTCCGTATCTCACTTTCCAGAGAGGGAGTAGCACAGCCACCTCCAATCATAAAAACATTCACTACAATAACGGGACTATTGACTGCAACAGTCGATGTGATCGGAAGCATTAATTAATCAATTGGAACTAAAGCAAGATGAGAAACGCGTTTTTTCAGCGTTTTCTCAGTAAAAATATGTATTAATTCAACCACATTGATCGTTACATTTCTTTTATGTCAACCTGTATATTTTATGAATTAATAAGTGAATTAGTGGCATTCACTGTGCATGAACTGAACGACGTTTATGTTTAAATATAATTGATTATATATGTGTCAAGACAATATAAAGAAGCATTCGTTGTTCTTTCTATGACATCCCAAGGCAAACGAGCACGTACTGCTATAATGAAGAATCTTCATTATTAAGATGACGATCCGCCAATTACACACTGGTCCACACCGGCACTGTCATGTAACACTGACATAAAATGAATAAAGAGTAATAAACGAAGGAGGCATACTACGAAATATCTACACCTCTGCATTCACGTGCGTGATGAAATAAGCATAGTTATTCGTAACAACTTACCATTAATATTACAACATTATTTTCGTTTAAAATTCCAAAATCACACCAACTTTTGCTCAACAATCGTTTAAATATTAAATGTCGAATATAAGACCACCTCTCGCCTACCAAACAGTTCATCGCAATCGCAACGCTTCGCCTTAAAACTCCCACTCTGCACCTCAATGTACTGCCTCCCCGTCTGTGTCCCTGTTCCCGTGGTGCCGCTTCCGCCCGCCTTATGCCGGATGCTCTGATCGGTAATTTTCTGTGGTTTCTCCGATTAACACAAGGCGAATGCCGGAGCAGTGCCCTAACAAACGGGCCCACGAACCGTACGCGATCTTTCCTTCCTATTCCTATCTCGACCTTTAGTTACGCACACTTACACTAGCATGCACTATTCCGTCACATATGTCAGGCGACCGGTCGGGAGCGTGGAGCTTGTCTCGGCTGGAGTGGTGCCACGCTGGTGGGAGGTATCTGGTTGGGGAACTACCCACTAGCCGACTGTAGGTCCGGGCCGGATCTCACCATCTAACGGAGGAAGATTACCGCCATCTCCTGAGAAAAATGTGCAGTACAATAACGGGACTATTGACCTTAGTAGTTGACGGTCCCGGAATCACTAATCAATCAAATCCGGCAACCTTATATAGTCTCCAGCCGCCGCCTGGTAGATGAGGCTGGGTGTAAGTGTTTTGTATACTTTGGCTCGGCGCCCGTTTTCTCTGGACTCTCTTTGTATCCGTCCTCTGCCTTGGTGGTCCGCGACCCCCTTCCGCTTTGTGCTATCTCTCCGCCATGCTCGTTATCTTGGCTAATAGGTGGTTGGAAAAATGGTGTATTTCATGTACACCATAGTCACCATTAACACTTTCAATGTGATGTACACCACAGCATTAATAATTAATCAGGTGTAATAGTAATTTTTTGTGACTCTTTTTCAAACATCGTTCATGAAGCAAAACATTGAAATTCGATAAATCGTTAAAATAAAAACGACATAATTGATTCTCATTTTCCAAATGAATAGAAGGAGATATACTTAAAATGTTACATGAAAAATGTTCTGTCTAGACGTTGGCATTGGAAATATGAAGAGTAAAGCCAAAGTGCAAGTATTAATGGTCAGTTGTAATAAAAAGTTTAAAAAATGCTTTCGATGCAATTTTTTTGTTCTTTGTTCCCCTCAAAATACCTCTTCTGCAAAGAATATGAGTAATTAAAGAAAGCCTGGTTCTCAGTGCACACAGTCGTCAAAAAAGAGCGTCCTTCTAACACAACGCCGTTAGGGGACAAGCTGTTTTTATAAAAAAAAATACGATTGTTATCATTACCGCCGAGTCGTAGCAGACGAAAGTCGCGCCACAAAAACCTCACAAAGCTGGGAACTCGTTGTCGAGGCCTTGCTTGCTCCGTGTGACCGCGTTCAACTTCACGACGGTGTCTGCGAAGTCGCCAGCTGCCGGGGACTTTCATAGCGGCAGCGTTTCTCTCGCCCGCATCCCCCCCTCCCCCAACCGCGCTTCGCGACGGTGGCGACGGTGAGCGACGAGCTTCGGTGGCGACGAGTGAGCGGGTGATGCGGCGCGGCGCGGAGCGGCGCGGCGCTGCACGCGGAGATAAGCCCCGAACGAAGGACTATTAGAGAATTTATGCCCCCGCGAATAACGGCTGACAACTTCGAAGCGCGAAAGAAGCGCGCTCGGATTCTGCTGTGCGGCTGTGTGTCTTGCCGCGCCCGCGTGTTACAAGGTGGGCGACTGTTGATATCGTTTAGTGTTGGATGATGACGTTCTTTCATTTAAATGTTGGATTTTAAAACTAGGTTGTTAGCAATCAAAGGCAAAATTGAAAATTTGTGATTTTTATGTTCTGGATTTGACTAATATATGATTGCAAAAATAGAAAACAGGGCTTAGTTGATAAATATATTTTTTTTATTTTTAAAATTGAATGTGGAGAATATATCAGTTTTCAAACTGTCTAAGTCTAAATTATGCGTTTCAAGGCAAATAGATTCAACTTCCAATTTTCTAAACCGGTCAAGTCCCATCAATTGGTTTCAGTAATGACTAAGTACGAAGCTCACTGCCGTATGGATTATCGATTAATGTATCGATTGTATCGATATGTAAGCTATCGATTAATGTATTATTTTACATATACCTTCGACAGAATTTCACCTCTCAGGTTCTGAACCAGCCTTCTCCCGTCCATTACTTTAACTTTGTTTATGAAACAGGGCGAAGGAAGGGGGGGTTATACTATTATTATTCGGCCCGGTGGCCGAGATTGATAAGGCAGTGGCGAGCTCTGTTCGGCGAGTCGTGAGCTCGAGTTCGGAGTAGGCGGATCTATTGTGGCCAGTTATAACGCCCCACCCACCATGCCCACGCCCCACTCACGATACATCACCCTTCCACGAGATTCCTTCGTTCGTTGGCCGTTTAGGTGGCGTTGGAGCAGGCGCCAAGGAATATGCGCAGCACACTCGGAGGGAGCCATTCCCAGAACTGCCCGCCGGCGACGGTGCGAGACTGGCGGCATCAAATGGAGTTTCGTGCGGTGCTTCGGGACACACCGGGTGATGGGGAACGCGGGTTTCGCTAGTACAGGCTAGTAAGGGAACACCGACAATTACTGCTAGTAGTACTACTCCTGCTACTCCTGCTATTACTGCTATTACTGCTATTACTACTACTACTACTACTACGACTACGACTACTAATAAGACTACGACTACGACGACTACTACTACGACGACTACTACTACGACGACTACTACTACGACGACTACTACTACCACGACTACTACTACTATTCCTATTACTACTATTCCTACTACTACCATTACTTTACCACAATCTTATCTCATTTCTTGTTTACGAATGGTCCTCTGAAAAAATTGCGAGTTCCTGACGTCTGCAAATGTAATGATTGGGGAATTATTCTAGCACGAAGAATCTAAAATAATGTAACATTAACCCAATTTCTCTAATTATTTTTATTTGTTCTGTTTATAATAAACTTTTAACTTTACGGTGCTAATTTCAACTGTTCAATAGTGTGTTTAATATGAAATATTGTTTTTAAAATCCAACTAAAAGACGTGTATAATAATAATAATATTAATAGTGATAACAATAATAACTAGAGGCGTTACAACAGAGGTGTGATAATAGTTACGTAATATGAAAATATTATAATTTATGTCTGTTGGTACGAGCCGTCTAATTAATTCAAATTTGGCGCCACGCTTTGAACAGGTCAGTTTCGCTGCTCTTTAAAAGCATTTTAGAAGAGATCACATATTTCAAACTTCCCGCCGCGGAGATAATCTAAACTTGCTCGAAAAACGCGAATTCCTTCCCAATCGACCAAATTCTCATTTTTGTACAAGCTCTTGGAAATCGATTTGCAACTCCTTCGGAAAATCACTAATAGGTTGCACCACCTACTGGGTGGCCGCGTCGAAAGAGTTGCCCATTGTCAGATTTCCTGAAATCCAATTTTTTTCACATCAGACGCGACGAGCTCGCATTGTTTGAAATTCAGAGGAGCCGCGTCCATTTCTGTAGCGGTCGTGCCGAGGAGCTAAGCAATACGCATATAGGGCGCCTTGAAAGTTTGTGGTACGTTTGCAGCAAGCAATTGTTTTGTAGTGTCTTTGAACCAGCGCTCTGAGACGCGGAGCGAAAAAGCAGAAGGCATGAATGACGTGAAATTTGTAAGGATAACGTTTATTTTCGTCCAGACAGAGGTAACCATGACAATATCTTCAATACTCATTGATTCTTTCGGCAAAGTAATAATCTCTGTCAATTATGTGTCGCTTTTTTCCAGAACTCTCTCATCCGATAAGAACACAGAAGGCGATGCACAAAACGTCTCGTTGCAGTTTCTGCTAATGCTTTCTATTAATCTAAGCAATATTTCGCAGCCTCAACAATGGTGCCGTGACAAACCCGGGAACAGTAAGTTGTGCTGATGTGTCGCAGTAAAAAAACTCGTTTGTTGTGTTCGTATAGTTGTGATTCATACGTGAGGTTATAGGTGTTAAGGTTAGTTTATGTGCATAGTTTAATAGTAGCGCTTTCGAACGTCTTCATATTCTTTCTTAAAGAAGCCACAAACAAGTGTTTTGTGTATAGATAAATAGCACAAGCATTTCATAAATTGCTAGCTGAAAGTGCCTGTTCAAAGAGATTTTATTGAAATGGCAGATTTTATCGAAATGACTATGGTTAGATTCAGCATTGACGGGAATTGTAGAGAATCTAAATTCTCTCTCAGATCTTAGCAGACCAAACTTAGAATGTTTGTTGGACAGGGGTGGAGAGTTGTGTAAGGATATCAGATTTACAGTTGATGAAGCTATCAAACAAGAGGGTATAGATGACTTAACATTCTCGGGTATGTACGATCAGTTTATGCAATTTTATGATATCGTCATAACGGCAGTGGTAAAAAATGTTTCACTAAGCAATATTGAAAAATATATGCATCTGCTTTTATTGCCATACTGTGGCGAAACCGATTTCATCATAATTTTATAAACGAAATTCACCGGATCAAAATTTAAATAAACAGACTCGGCCACCCAGGATTTCTGCCGAGAGATTACGCAGACGGTCACACGTGCGCGACTCCGCTATCGCGACAGTCCCTACCGCCTCCGGCCCATTAACGAAGCCGTTAAGAGGGTCGGCGCAGACAGATTCACTGGACACACGTGTTCACTGTGCCGGCTACGCAATTTCGACATCGCTCGCTCGCTTCGGGGAAACCCAAATTCATAAATTTCTTTCACGCGAACGCGCCCCCTGATGCAAGCATGGGCCGATGTTCCAGAAGGGATTGGAAAAACACTGCATGCTCACAGCTAGCACAAAGAGTGGAAGTTTCTTTCACTACTCCCATCACGATTGGTCGAAATAGCGTGATGCGCAACAACTTTCGGCCAATAGCTACACGACTACTACAAGGAAGTCGAGCATACGAGAATATTGGGTGGGGGGAAAAGTTTACCTTATAAGATTTCGACGGAGAGAAAATCAGGAGGGATTTGATTTCTGGGCAGAGCAGTCGGGGCAGGAGCTTCTTTCGGGGAGCTAGTCGTCGGTCAGAGGCAAAGTTCGCCTTCGCCGGACTTATAAATTTTTCATCAATCAGACGGGGCCAGAGTATTAGGAGTCGGGGAAAGACTAGAGTGTCTCTGGAAAACTTATTATTTTTTGAGCTTGAATATTAGACCGAGGACAGTTGAGAGAGGAACTTATATGGGGGTGGGAATTATTCGGGCGAATATGCCTATGTGGGGACTTATGTTATTTTACTGCGAGTTTTGAGCTGTGAGCCGACTGCAGTGGAGAGAGAATTTTCTCTGGGGTGGGTTTTCGTCGTGAAGAGAGGCGAATGTTTCTCCAATCGAATTTTAAACTGTCCGAAGTTGTGTTCGACAATTATCATAAAAGTCAGAGAGAGACGCATAGTTGACCACTCCGTTCCTGAGATCGTCCGGCCAGTTCAGCTAGTACTACCAGCTTCTACTAGAACTTCCAGATCAGCTAGTTCAGCTAGACTACGAAGGGCGCCGTCAACGACGCCCACGCGTCGCCGCCTTTTGGTGACGTCACAACCGACCGCCAGCTGTAGCCCGGAGGGTTACTGACCTCCACTGCATTTTTTCTGAAGGACGCCAGCCGCCGCCCTCGACCGAGCCACGGCCGACCTCGGCCGCACAAAGACCCTTCTCCAGGCGGTATCGTTCAGGGCTACCGCCCTAGTGTGTAAATGTTTCGTAATGCGGTGTCACGCTCTGACACATTGACCAGTAATAATTTCACCCATTGTAATTGTTAGTTATAATTCTTCTTAGTTTTTTAAGCTTAACTCCTAAAACTAACTTTTCATTTTTTTTTCTTCTTCATCTAATTTTCCCACTATTCTTTTTATTCAATTTAAGAGTGTAACTTCCCTGGGGCATTTTAATCATATTGCCCAGGAATAAATGTGAATTTTTACCAGTGAACAAGTGTTTATTCTTGTGTTTCCACCGTACTGTGTAACAATTCCTTCCATCACCGACTTGAGCTAGCGTCAGGGCCGCTATCCGGTTCCCCAGGTAACCGGTAGTGTTACAATACTAATAAAATCTTTTATAATTTGAAGAAGTCTAATTCAAATAAATCGCTTCTCCTGCTTATCTAGTATTTATTTTCATTGTCAGGATGAGTAGCCATTTTTTACTTTTAGAAATGACACAATGTTACATTTTTTACGAAACATAATACAGAAAAGAAAAAAAAGTCCACAAAACTTATCTTTATTACTTTTGAAAGAAGCAACGTTTTCTTTAATACCATAAACCATCGGTTAAAACTTCTAACGGTAAAGAAGTGTGTTTGTTAGTTCTAAGTTAAAATTTATTACCTTCCTTCAGTTTATTTCCTTTCATAAATATATTATCTACGTCGTACAATCATCACAACATAACAATGGGATGAATTCGGAGAATTTGGAAACCTCTCTGTTGCTATTATCCGAAATGGCAACGCCTGAAATGAAGCGCGTGAAATCCGAAATATTGAACGTGACTTCTTTTGAAGAACTGTTTTTGATGAACAAATCTCAGTTAGAAAAAATATCTTCAATATTGTAGTTGTAGAAAGATTCCGAAAAAAATTGATTTTTGCAATTTCCGAAAAATCAAGGTTTCTAACGAAAATGAGTACTGCATCATACTCTCAAAAGTCCTTCACCAGTCAAAAGTCAAAAACAAAATGAAATCAAAAACGATGGAGCCATTTTTTGGAAATTTTGAATATTTCCCAGGGACTTCACGTCAATTACCACCAAAATTAAAATATTAGTTTCAAATTCAAGGGACCGGGACATTAGCCAGATCAATTGGGAAATATCAATGTTGGAGAAAATCGGCTGAACGGTTTAACGGCTTGTGTTGTTCACAAACAGACAGGCAGACGTTTGGCCGTCATTCTATTTTTTCGGTGTGAAAGGCACACAAAAAAAGGATTCACACATCACGTGTAACTGGATTTTTTGTTTAAATTTAAGAACTGGGTTTATTTACTTTTTCGTTTTAGGACACGGCAATAAGAGTTTTTCTGCCGAAAATTCGCCGTTCTTTCCCCGCAGCATTACTTAACTTTCTCTTCTTAAGAAGTACCTTCTTATAGGCGAGAAAGTAAAAATATGAATAGTAATAATAAAAAAATTAATGATATTTATATTTTTATATTGATTATTTCCTCTCACAGTAAAGGAACCTCCGAAAATTCTTTTACAGGAATGTTGAGAAAATAAGCACAGAATAAAATCGTAATGAAATTCAGACATTAAAGTGTTATTTTGTTCTCAAAGAAATTTTTGAAATTATTGACATCGAGAAATCAAAATATATTGAACAAATATCAAATATAAAAAATAAATAAATACGCTTAATGTTTGTAACGCAATAAAAAACAAAATCATTTATTACACGAATATGTGTTTAGCGTTTGAAATTACTGTTTTGGTAGTATAAGTCGTCGTGGATGTTTTATATTAGTTATTCTCGTTTTTTACTAAATCGATTAAATAGTTTCCATTTCTGTAGGGCAATTGTTTCCTATATGCATGGTATTCGCTTTAAAAGAAACAAAAACGATAACCATTGTTATGCGTTTTTTGTCAGTTGTCATTTATGTACGCCAAAGAATTAAATTAATTTCCATCGTTAACTGATTAGCGATTAATTATCGTTCTCTTTGTTTTAGAGTACTCAATTTTCACCTCTATACAGAGGGTGCTTCTTTTCTTCTCTTGCATCTTTGAGTTATCCATTAAAGAACAAGACCAGTATGTCCACAGCATGAATATTTTTTCAAGCAAATCGTGTGCATGCTTGCAAACCGTTTGCGACGATACTCTATCATCTATAGAGAAAATATAGAGATATTAAATAATAATAATTCTGGTATTCATATTCTGGCAGTTTATTAGAAACAACAATCATGTGTTGCCAGCCACTCCTTTCATCCCTGAATCTGCATTCCTTTGTCGCCGCGCTCGGACGCCATCAAGGATACTCTAACTCGTTGGCCCGGGGGCGTGAAGAGTTCGCAGGCTTCCTCACACTTGTGCAAAATCTATAGTGCATGCTGAGCGAACGGTGATTCGGCTGGTAAGCTGTGGGCGTTTGGGATGAGAGGCGAGAGCATTAATCGTGTATCAGCAGCGTTATGGCGGGCGAGGGAAGGGTGGGGAACGGGCAAGTGTGCTATCCGTTTTCATCGCATTGCACAGGTCGTTTGAACGCCGAATTACCAAGAGGCAAGGATGGAATGAAGATAATGTTTTGTCTTATTAGCTAGCACGTTCTCGATAGTCACAACCCCAGTGGATACTTCACAGGGAGGGATTGCATATTACGTGTTTAATAACTTGTCATATTCAGTTAATACTATATTGGTCGAATAAGTGATAATTTTCTTCACATTCAAACACTTAAGCATTAGCGTATTTAATATCGAATCATTTCCTTTAAACATACGACATCCATTTTCCATTTTTAAAAGAAAAATTAAAATTTTGAAAACAGTTCTGGGGTACATGGTGTTCTCGCTGTTAAACAACACCGTGTCGCAGTGAAATCATATTTTTTATTGAATTTAAAGAATATCTTGAAGGAAAATTGTTTAACTTTGCATCATAATTCATCGAAGTCTTATGGAACTGAATTACTGCCTTCCCAATTGTATTTATTGGCTTTCAATTTAAGTAAATAAACCAGTGATGCTACAACAGTTCTAACTTTCTCACAGTATTTGCAATGGCTACACAATATTAGGATTATACTGTTCCATGAATCTGCAAAAGTCATTAAAAATTTCCCAGCACTAAGATTCGATCTCAGGTCTTTCGACTTAATACGCCAGACTTAATACACCACCAGTCGTATGGCGAACTCAAATTTCCAGATGCTCAAAACCAGTGGCCTCTAGCATTATTTTTAACTAACATAATTTTCTAAAATTTGAGAATGCGAAGAAATGAGATCTCCGTAATCTTTTAAGCGCCCTTTTCTATACCCGTGGAAAAATGTAAAGAAACAGTTGGAACAGTATCAGTGAATGATTTATACATTGCATGAAATTTAAGCAAAAAATACTCGCTTTTTTCAAACAAATTGTTCACAACTTTTTAAAAGATTTATTTTTGAAATATATTCAATTCAACAAACTTAGTTCATAAAAACAAAACTATTTTCTTAATTTTATCACGCTTTACTGAATAATAATTTTTATGTTAAACTGATGAAAGAAAATAGAAATTTCGCTTATATTCTCAAATAACAATCTAATAGTGATAAATAATTACTCGATATCAAATGTTATAATGTTATAAAAATAAGTTTATTACAAAATAAATCTTTTGTTGAACAAATGTGTTATTTCGATTTTAAACTAGCGTTCAGTATCTGAGCACATTTCGATATAAGTTAAAATTGAAACAATTCAAATAATTTCCATGCTCTTTATCAAAATTGAACAACGGAATAAATATGCAATAGAGCAAATGTAGAAAGTATTCAACAGTAAATAATAAATTAAAATAGGGTATGACAAATTCTTCAAATTAGAAAAACCTGTGTCTTAGAAAGTTGCGAGAGTGACGTACGGGTAAAAAGAAATGAAAGAACAAAGTGAATCTTCCAAGGATGAAATGAGTTCGTCTTATTTACATAATTAGACATGGCAGGAGATTTTAGAATTCTTCTCTTGGGTGATGAACTCTCGACAAAAAAAATGTCTCCAGAAAAGAAGAAGAAAAGAAGGAGAAAAGTATTCGGGCAATGGATGAAAAAGTTCTTGACAGAAAAAAACAGGAGACATCTGGCGTTTTTCTTTTAAACTTCTGCCGATGAAAATGTTAATAGCTTCGTACCATCGATATTAAATTACCTCATAAATGTTTAAAAAGATACTGAGTGGCATTCAAGAGTAATTCTCAAGAAAATCTTACGGGAATTGAGTATAAGCGAGAAGACATTACACGAATTTATTTTATTTCTTATTTTCTTTTATTTCATCAATTAATTTATTTATTCATATGAGAAGACAATAAAAATAATTCTTCAAAACTTTCATTCACTTTAAGAGGCGATTTCCTCTTAAAAACGAAGAAAAAAAACACAGAAAAGCAATACTTCGATAACACAAGGGATTAAAACCATGTCGCTTCATCAGTGGATATAAATGATGCACCATTTGAAAGATTTTTTGACGTCATTGATCATAATATTTTACGTTCAAAATTACCTTCGTATGGGTAAAGAGCTGTAGCTCTAGATTGATTTTTACACCTTAAACACCTATCCCAGAGGGTAGAAACACCGTACAGGAATGAAGGGACATTACTTACTCACTTTTTCAATTAATTGCCAATTTCGGATGGGCTCCCTCAGGGTACGATTTAAGGTGTTATCTCCCTGTTGTACGTAAATGATCTCCCCTCGTCGATTGAAAACGGAAGAAGAGTCATCTTTGCTGACGATACGAAAGTTCTATGCAATTAAGAAACAGTAACGAGTACAATATCAGATCTTTCAAATTGGTTCAGTAATAACAATATAATAATAAACGAAGGGAAAAGAGTTTCAGTGCAGTTTTCCATTTTAAATACACAATTGTACGCGTCACTGAATATGAACGATCTGTCATTGAATGATGTTAAGGTGACAAATTATTTGGGTCCCTCAATTCAGTCAAACCTCAAATAGGAATATCCATGTACATTAATTGAACACAAAATTAAGTGCATAGTGCTACGCGTTCAGAATTCTTTAAACTTCAGTCAGCCTTCATACTGCTCGTTGTATATATATTGCAAAGTTTCATTCCCGCCAGAATCTGTGGAAACGCATTCTATAACTCCCAGACTTTTATATTACAGCAAAGAATTGTGCGAATAATAAGCAAATTCCACCCATGTGTTTCTTGTAAGCTTCACTTTTAAGCAAGAAATTTTACTGCTGCCGAGCCTCTTAATTCACGAATCAATGGTGTTTGTCAAAAATCACTTTCTCAAGGGCAGGAACATATTTTCAATCAATACATATATCTATAACTATAACACTCGACATAGCAATCGTATTAATCAGGTGTCAAGTATCAACATTTTACCACAAAAACTTCACAGAGTACAATAAAAGTACATTATTTTACAAAAAACAGATGACATTAAACAATAAGATCGATACACAAGTTTAAGTGTCAAATAAAATTGTTTCTATTGCATAACTATTTGTAAACAATTAGAGACTAGTATAAGCATCAAAATAATAGTTTTTAATAATGATATTTATTGTATTGTATTCCATTTGGAAAATTCTGCTGTATAATTTTAAAATACTAAATATGCCTGTCGAAAGTATTATACCTCAGCCCTTTGGGTCAATGATATCCATCTCTATCAGGTTTTTGGTCCGCTCCCCGTGTTCTTTTAACAAATTCTGAGATGTCCCCTCGTTTTATTTCTGGACATTAATATAACTTCAGCACGTGTTCTTGAGCTCGATGGGTAGTATAGTTAAACATTCTCCATTTATTCTCGTCAGTAAGTCGATTCCATTGTGGGGTAGAGGTAATAACCAAAATCTTTAGCTGGTTTTCCTTCGCAAATGGTTTCTATAACACGAAAGCGAATAATTTCATTCTAAGTTTAGCCAAAAACGCTCCTGGCTACTTATATTCATTATTCAACATAATTTGTGTATGAGTTAGAATAGACATCCCAGAGCACAGGACATTGTGCAGACTTTATTTATCATAGTACATTACTCAGTTTTTAAGTTTTTGTTTATCAATAAATAAATAACCAAATTAAATTCATGTTTTTTAAGTTAATAAAAACACGTTTTTATTGGTAATTCTGCGTTACCTATTGTACTTTACTCGTATAGCGTTACGTTGTTTATAATATAGTTAATACATTACGTATTTTTCAGAAAAAGCTTTCGGCTGATACATATATCTTCAAGATATTTATTATTTATTAAAAGCACAATTATATGAAAATTTCATTATAGTAGAACTTTTCAAAAGCCTATATTATTATTATTATTATTATTATTATTATTATTATTATTACTCTTATTTTTTTTGTACAAAGACTCCACTACTCTACCACACATGTCGGGAGACCAGTCAGAAGCTTAGAACTTGTCCCAGCTGCGGTGGAGCCCCGCCGGAGGAGAAAGAAGTGGCTGTGGCAATGACGGTAAGCTGTTAGTTGTCGTCAACGTGAAGTGTTGGCAATATCCACGAATTTTGCAGAACATGGAGGCACGGAAGTTGTCAAACCATAACAGACCAATGAATGGGGTGAAAATGGCATTTCAGGCGAAGATCGTTGGCCTTGAGAGATGACTTGTACGTGACACGATTCGGGGTACTAGAAAGGTGACGAGAAGCTAGCTAGTATGCGCGGAGAAAGAATTATTTGGTCGACATTAATATCGTGGCCAAATATTTAATATGGTGGTATTAATACGGTGTCTCAGAATAAATGATTCAAACTTCTTGGGAACGTAGAGAAGTCAAAAATGGCAACTTTTTGCCAATGAACATTTGGCGAGAAATTTCATATAATGAAGTTTATCTCGTGTATCCTTGATATTAAGCAAAACCCATCATGGAATGGGTTGGTCAGGTACGTAATGTCTCTCTGAGTCAAAATGTGACCTCACAATCACTAGTGCATAAAAGGTTACTTGCTATCAGGGACTAATATCACATATGTCTCTTAGTAATATGAAATATTTCAGCAAATGTTCAAGGGCAAAAAGTAATCTTTTTAGTTCCCTCTACACGCCCATGGCGTTTGTAACATTTATTCTGAGACCATTGTGTGGTGAACAATAGCATTGTGAGTACGTATTATGAAATAATCGTATCGAAAGCGTATGTATCCAGAAGGTATAAAACTGGCATTTGTTGAAGGTGGTTGAACAGAGATAGGCAGGAAACGTATTAGAGTAGCGCGCAAACAATAATTAGCCTAATGTTATGGTTTATGTTTAAAAGATGACAAACCATTAACAGGTGACTAGGAGATTTTAACTATGTATAGACATAGTAAAATAGTCCTGAAAATAAATACTGTAAAACGTAAGCTTGCACCGGTAGTCAAAATTCTTTAACAAAATACCTCCGTGAAGTCACAGAAGTTAAATACCTTGAGTCACTGCGAGTTCCTGGATGAGTGACCGTCTGGGAACTCTGCACTGAGCCCCTGGCCGATTGGGACTAATTATTACATGACGGATGACTGACAGTATTCAAGAAGAGTTACTCTACGTTCAACGCCGACAACTCTTAGAACGCAAGAATTGAAATAAACATTTTCTTGTCCTTTGATAAATGCGTTACAATGTATACCAGAACTGGCGGCCATCAGAAAACTCCGTCGATGGCGTGGCGTGACGTGCGCGGCGAGGGCGCAGACGTACGGGGTGCACGAGCGGCGGCCGCGTGTGTGATGCTGAGGGGTGGTGATGTGGGCAGGGGTTCTCGCGGCGAGGTCGCAGGTGGCGCGATGCCAGGAGGAGGGGTGACGGGGGGGGGCTGCGAGTGAAGCTGCGAGGAGTGTGCGCGGCGCAGTGGCGGCGCTGCGCGTCGCGCGGAAGGCGAGTGCGGCCTCGCGCGCGGGTATTGCATTCATCGCGGAACGATGTTATGCGGTTCATTAGCGGCGCGCGGCGCGGGATCTGAATGTCGGCAAGTTCACGGGAGCTTCTCCGGGCAGACAATGCGTCGGCTTAATAGGATCCCGCGCGCGACGGGCGTGGCGGGCGCGTGCTTCCAGCGCGCGGGGGGCGGGGGCGTGTCCGTGGCGTTGTCTCGCCTAGCGCGCCTAGCTTCCGCCCCCCCCCCTCGACGACTGCTGCAGCTCAACGCTCTCGACCCACTCCGCCCTCTTATACCCGACCTTCCCAACGAATACTCCTCTCCTCCTCTTCTTCCCAGCTTCCTTTCTTTATTTTCTGCTTCCATCTTCCTCTCCCCGTCTTCCTCCCCCGAACTTCCTCTTCCCTCTTGCTCTCACCATCTTCTCTCATCATGTTCTTCTCCCCAAATTCCTCTTCCATTTATTTCCTCCACATCTCCCTCGCATTGTGTTCCTCTTCCAAACTTACTCTCCCCATTTTCGTTTTCTCATCCCCTTCTCCCCATTTTTCTCTCTTCTTCCTCTTCTCCCGTCCATTTCTTCCTCTTTCTCTCCTCAAATCCTTCAATCCATTACCTCCCACCTGTATTCCATTCCCTCTCTGTCCTTCTCACTCTCCACCTCCAATCTTCCCTTCCTCTCTTCCCTCTTCACCGCACCTGCACCAAACCCCAGCGTCCTACACATCCCCTGTACCTCTTAGCCCTGCTACCGTACGTATCTCGATTCCCTCGCGCGTCTTCTCACCGAACTCTCTCATTCCCTCAACAAAGCCTCCGCTTCCGCACCATCTTCGCCCCTGCGGCCCCTACCCCTTCCTGGACTCCACCACCCGTCTCCTCTACCCGCGCTACCCCATTTCCTTCGCTCGACACTGCGGGCGAACTCGTGTGAGAGGCACCTTCCGTCGTGTTCCTGCTGTGTACTTCTACCTCCACACGCAATTGCTGGCCTTCAAGACTTCAGGTTAATCTTCAGATTAAATGGTTACAACTCCCTTTAAAGGACTCTATGACCATTTTACGGATTCTCGAGGACCCCTCAGCTCTCTTATCCTTCCTATGTTAAACGTCATAAAGGGCGCTTTGCAGTGCCAATATTGAGTAGTTGCTTTAGACTGGATGTTTCCTGTGTGTCTTAATACGATAAAAGTGTTTCAAGTTAAATAATGGTTATGAAGGCCACGATTCGCCCTTCCTATTTCATTGTTTCAAAAATAAAAGAATTAAAAGAATGAGTTTTGAAATTTCGAACAAACTATGGAGCATCGTTTCCTTGTTTATTTAAAATTCTTCTCCATTACCGAACACATACACATTCAAAAGATATTTAATGGATAGGTGTAATGCGGATTGGTATAACTGGACCGCCCAGCCAGGACAAGCACTCAGCTCCGGACTGCTCTCCCGACACGGGAGATAGTGTTGTGCAAGTAAGTGTCTATTGTTAATATTTTATCATGTACGAGTAATTTATAAATCCTTCGGTATCATTTACACTTAAAGACATAAAAAGGCATTCCTGTATTTAAAATAGTGTTATAATACTATGAATGAATATGAAGAATTTTCAAATCAGTTGTGTAGTTTATTTTACACATCACACGAGCTTGCTATACACCCCCAAGCGGACAATTGAGAGCCACGTTTCTAGCCGATTTCGAAAGCATCTGACAACTGCATGTTATGGGGGCTAAAGCCAGTGGCAGGGGCGATGTCAATTGTGAGCTCCTGTCGTTCGGTTGGGTTGCCGGATTTCGCCATCACGCCCTCTCTCATTTGAACGTACGTGACATGAATGCGATGGCCCTGGGTAAATCGAATTTCCCTGTGGATCCTTCTACCACCCGCCACAGTGAAGCACTCGTATTGACACTTCCTTACTTAGCATTTGAAATCAGTCGCGAGAGAACGTTATCTCAAGGGAATCAATTTGCCGAAACGCATTCTGCGCGGAATGGCGAATTCTCAACACATAGCGCCATTTGCTTACTTTGCATTGAGATTCGTCAAATAGGACGGTCATCAGTATTTCTCCTCAGAGGTCGATACGTGTCTCAGTTGTAGACCGGACTTCAAGTCTCGTGTTCACAATGTTACTTACATTGTATTGTTTCTTGAAGGTATAAGTTAATTCTACTGTATACAACCAAGAACATAAAATGACATGTTCATGACCTCACAAGATCTAAGCAAACAAGGCACCAGTTCTGTAAGATCGTTCGGATGGTGTTTTACAACTAATATGAATATCCTTCATAAGCCGAATGATAATTTTCGAACTTCACACCATATCCATGAACGACAGTGAAAATGTTAAAGGAATAGAATAGATAAAAGATAAAATATTAAATGAAAGATTATAATGCACAAAAATTTTACAGAGAGTTCGTCCTTTAAATAAAATAACGGATTGTACCAGAGCTTAAATCATTTTACACGTTAACTCTACGAATTTTAAACAGGTAATTTAATTAGGAAAAATAACCATTTTTATGATGAACTGTAATTCCTCTATACATTAATTTGAACTGCAATTGGGTATGACCTGGTGATAGTTAATTAAAATTATTAATAATAATAATAATAATAATAATAATAATAATGAGTACAATACAAAACGAGGATTCAAAAATCATACTATCACCAAAATTAAGTATTATAACAATGATTTCAACTTAATAATGATTACAATAATTACATGTTAATGATACTAAAAATCAATACAAGCGACATAGATATTGGCCAAATTAGATTTAAAAAAGGCATTGTTCGCGTGCAGTACACTTCACTGCACTACACCACAATGTTTAGCTTTTGATTACACTGACCAGCACTTCACCGGACTTCAAAGCACTTAATTACACCGCACTTAGCATCTTTACTCTCAGTTTGTTCTAACTTATTTCTAAAACTTCGGACAAATAGAGGAAAGGTTTTGAGAGTTCCTGCAGATAAACTGTTCCAATCTCTAATTGCTCTGTTATAAAATGAAAATTTCCCAAGATCTGATTGTTTTCCTTGTTCGAATTCTGTGAGTGTGACCGATTCCACCGCAATAATTTGGTTTTTCTAGTCTGACCTGAATTTCACAAAGAGACTGAAGTTCCTGAAGAACACAAAACCTCGACTTTTTCTTCTCGTTTCTAGAGGTTCCCATGACTTTTTTATTGCGTTAGTTCTATAGGTAAACTTATTCGCTTTCCTCTATATTCTATCTAAATTTTTCCGGTGCGACTTTCTGTACAGATTCTGACATGCCACTCCGTATTCTATGAGAGGGCGAACCAGCGAAAAATACGCTAATTCTTGGTCGTTTGTTGAACTTTTCTTTAGAATTCGCATTACAAAATGCAAGGACTCCCACGTTTTTCTAACTATCTGATTTATACGCTTCTCTCACTCAAATTTACTGTCTACATGAATGCTGCAATACTTACATGATGAGACTCTTGGAATAATGACCTCACCTAAACGATAGTCTGGTTCCTCATAATTCCGTCCCCGTCCAAATGTTTTTTGTTTGTTTGTTTGTTTGTTTGTTTGTTGCTTTTCAATCCATTAATTCCCATGTCATTAGATTCCACTTAACCACGTAAGTGGTCTAAATTCCGTTGTAATTTTTGTTCGTCAGCACCAGTGTTGATTTTGCAGTATATAACACAATCGTCCGCAAATAGACGCACCTTTGATTGTGTGTTAACATAGAAATCCTTCACGTACGCTAAGAAAAGTAAAGCCCCTAAAACACTTCCCTATGGAACCACTGCAGTTCTAATACCCGTAGTCACAAACTGTGTTCCAATTCGAACTTTTTTTCCTGTCTCTAACAAATTCGCTTACCCACTTCACAACTCTAGCATCAACCCCTGAAGTCAATAAATTCTTAATAGGCAGATCATGCGGTACTGGGTCGAATGCTTTCGGAAAGTCAATTACGACTACATCGACCCTCCCACCCGCGTCAACGTCGTCAGCTATATCTTCCACTTCTGAACCCATGCTGTTCGTAAAAAATCCAATTCGCTGTTTTTTTCATTCACTGCGAATGTACCTGGCTATTAAATGCTCCAATATTTTGAATACTACTGATGTTAGCGATACTAGTCCATAATTATATACTTTCGTTTTTGAAAATTGGAACAACTATACGTATTTTCTAGTCGTCCGGTAATCTTACGTTATTAATAGAAACATTGAATAATCTTAACAAATTGAGCAATACTGCCTTACCACCGAGTTTAATAAATTCTGTCGAGATGAGGTCTGACTTTCACGAGTCTTAAGTACAATTATTTTTAAGATAATGTTTATACCAATAGAGCCCCTTGGGAGATTCATGGACAGCGTCGTAGCTCTCCGTGGTGCGATCCCGTGTTCGTTTCCCGGTCAGGGCAAAAATAGAGCTCATTCTTTCTAATGCAATCGTCTCAGTTTCTATAAATGTGTGATGAAAGAAAAGCTCAGGCAACCCGAGTATGATAGGGACGGTGCTGGGAATACATCTTGCTCCGCCACATGCCTCTCTTACCTCCAGGGGTGGTTCGTAAATAGAGGCAGGCCCGAGGTCTGGGAACATCGCGAGCTGGTAAAAGTCGGATAAATTCGACCCTAAAATGCCTATACATACATACATCATTAGGGATTATACAGCAAATTACAGCGCTTTTTCGTACGTTTTTCATTATATCCTGCAAAAGATCAGATTATTTACAACGCTTTCATTTCTGCTTCTCTGTATAACTGCGATATAATATTTCTAACAGCTTTTACGAAAGCGTTTTTTGTTTTATTTTATCCTGAGAGTTACACCCCTTTAATCAGCTAATTGTGAGCACTTTACTGCAAAAGAACAAAACTTGTTTCACAAAACAACTGCGCCAAATTAAAACGGAGTTCATTTTCACTCGTGAAAGGAGGGTAAACTAATACAGGATCATTTCATTGTGAGAAAATAAAAACGTAGTGATGATAACGAACGTCATATTGCTAATTTAGCTGAAATAGATGGTAAGAAAATCCACTCCTGTATCCTAAAGACGTGGAGAGGGAACTCTTCAATCTCAGGTTCGCGAGAGTAGATTAGACTGTATATTATGTAAAATAACTGTAGAACGTGGATGCTCTCTATTGCGATATCACCATTTTCACGAACTCCCCATTTAAATTTCAACTATTTTCCATGAATCTTTTCAAATTTGGCAACTTCTTCGATCTTTAGTTACGTATACTGATTCCGCGTTCGAGTATATCATATCAACGCACTGATCTTCCTCTCACGGGACCCACGCTGGGTCGGGGCCCTCATACTTCCGCTTAACAAAACGCCTCCACTGAGCTCGGATATGCGATACGCACTCTGACTGTCTTGGGATAAATTTGGCCATTTTGTGAAAGTAAAATTGTGATATATTTGAAAATTAAGCTGGTAATAAAAGAACAAATGTTCGGTTTGTTAGATTAAAATTCAAATTAACTTTAGATGATAAATATGTTCAGTATTTATAGTTCAAAAATAGTAGTTAATAGGAAAAGAGTTACAAACAACAAGAAACTCAACATATATACAATTACGTAATTAATAGAACTATTATCTTCATGAATAATGTAATACATTACCGAAATCGTAAATATATCACATGATTGCTCTGAACATTGGCAGCAGAAACAAAAATATTAAAATCATGACCCTTCTTTTAATTCTGTATTTTATTTTCCTTCTACAAGGCACTGTGCCTGTAAAGGAAAACATTTTTTCTGTGGCCGTGAAATGAACGACTCCGTCAATGTTATAACAGTTTTTTTCTGGTGAATTATTATTTTTTTAATGTCTCACTTTTGTTGTAAACCAACGATATGGATAAGTTACCTGCCGGAGGCCCGAAAAAGTTTGAATTATCCGACAATTTTCACCGTACAGATTCGCAACTTGCGATCCCCTCATTTTATCGCCCATGATGTCAGCAATTTTTTTATGTTTAAGAAATTGCCATTTAATTCCCCTTTCGCATCTCAGTAAGCTGAGATTATTACTTCATTCAATGATTATAAATTTCCAGACAAGTATTTTCATTGGAGGGGAGTCTTTGAGACACAGCGTAATTAATTTTATTTCGTATCTCGCTAATATAATGATTAAGGCTGGTAGAATTGCAGAAAATAATGAAAAAAATTAACAATCAGTTTTAGAATTTGAAAACCGTATTGTCTTCTAACACTAGTTAATGATTTTGGATGAATTAAAAATACGATTTTACTCGTTTTTACTATACTATAAAGTACTAGACAACTTCTACGAGGAATTTACAATTTTCCTTTCATAATTTAGAAATTTGTAGCTCGGAAGTTTCTTCTTTGTAGTATCGAATAATGAGGGACGCGTCTCCCAAACTTTAGCTAATTAATGCCAAAATATCTTTCTTGAAGTAAAGGATGTACAAGTATGATACTACCTCTGTTCCAGGGTGTTGATCTAGATTAGAAACTTTGTATAGGTTGCCTTTCGCTTTTGACTCCCTTTGATGAGCTTTCCAACCCTTAAGAAATCTAGAAGTACCTTATTATCATTTCGCTTTACCCTCTCATGATGTGACATTGT
Source organism: Gryllus longicercus (assembly GCA_038098605.1). Taxonomy (NCBI): domain Eukaryota; kingdom Metazoa; phylum Arthropoda; class Insecta; order Orthoptera; family Gryllidae; genus Gryllus; species Gryllus longicercus. The sequence continues at coordinate 1,968,921 of JAZDUA010000267.1, read as the reverse complement.
TTATAACTCTCAGGTTCTTGAGCGCAACACCGCGCATTGCTTACGGAAACATACTGGAATTCTCTTCCAATAAAATAAAAGTGAAATTTAAAATGTAACATTTACGGTAAGTATTTTTTAATGCTCGTACTGAACATAATCTACAAAATATTTTCAGATTATATCCTTATGTGTTAGTAAGTAATGGAATACACACGTTCTTTTGATATTATGCCTGTTAAAAAGCTGATGAATGAAATATATTCTATCGATTACTAAGAAGCTTGTACCTAACCGGAGAAGTTGCTGTTTTAACTAATATTATCAGGTTACAGGGATAATGAACCTAATTCCTGTAACTAATTTCAATACGAGCCGTACAGAATTAGGAAAATAATCCGTATCTAATATTGTTGGGGAAAGAGGTAAAAGAGCAATATGATTATTTATTAATTATCACATCACAAAAACATCAACATGTAAATCAGCATGTAAATGTAATTTTAATTTTTTGAATGCTAAAAAATAGTTTCGAACCCTCGACCAAAATCAAAGCTTGAATAATAATTCTTAGTCACGGGCTGAAAATCCTCAGTCACACAGCGAAAAAAATCCATAAAAAATATTCTCTATTCATCAACTGTCAATCATGCATGAATTGTAATTTCAACCAAGACCAACTTATTAAAACGGCTCTTCTACCCCTTGAAAGAATTCTACGCGCGAAACGAAACTTTAAAAAGGTTTAATACTTTGTAGATACGAACAGACTAGACCTTCCAGTTGCGCCATCAAAGAAAAACGACAAAAAAAGAACATTTAGATAGCCCGATTTTTATTCGCTTCCTATGAATATTCAAAGGGAAAGCTGCAACTCAAACATTAAACGCGGCCTGGGAGCCGCGCCAGTCTTTTCTCACTGGGCGAGGAGCCGACGGTTCGTAATGTGCAAATCTTTCGGTTCGGTTCGGTTCGCAAGGCTTTGCTCCGCCGACGTTGTCTGCGTCCCATCACGTTCATCGGACCCGTGCTCCGCACATCTCCCTACGGCGTTTCGAGCCGCTCTGGAAAGCTGCGGGAAGGACGATACTCAAATCCCCGATACCTACCGTGATAAATGCAATTTAAGAGCCTGAAGTCCTGCATGTGAGGCACGTGCGCCCCAGTAGAGGAAGAGTGATGGTTATTTTGTGGGCCGTCAACTGCTTCGGCTATTAGTCACGTAAGTGTGGAGCATGTGTTTGTCACTGGAGGAGGCGGTTTTCTGCCCCTGCCGGATGGCGCAATCCGGCGCGGACCTACGTGTCGGCTTGCGATGTTTTCCTCATTCAGGTATCTCCCACCAACGGGGCACTGTCCCAGCCAAAACAGGCTCTAAGCTCCTGACGGGTCTCCCGACATATGTGGTAGTGCAGGGTATGTAAGTGATGCTGTCTAAGGGGGTGGACAAGGGAGAAAGAAAGATCTCCAGCTGTTCGAGGCTCACTCGAGTAGTACTATTACTGCATTCACCTGATGTTGATAGGAAAATCACGGAAAGTTTCCGATCACAACAGTCGGATGATGGAATTGTCCTCTAAAAAGTGACTGAATTCGACCTAGCTATTCCGTCTCTGTCGCAACTCGAACTGTCAATGCAGAGTCAACGGCAATGCTGGTTCTGATCTATACTCAGGCGGTGGCAAGGTTTGATGATGGAGAGGGTCATACTGTATTGCCCAGTACAGAACTGGAGGGGGATTACGCCCTTACGCTTTCCGTTTTCCTGAGCAGGTCATCCACCATAGCGATGGCGGATCTCAGGCAGAAACAAAGTGTCAGATATGAAATACTGTAATTATAGCTATTTCTTGTTTCTTGCGAGGGCACATTTCATGATTTATAAGAACATTCTAATTTCTAGCCATTGGCTGTGTATCTATTACAGCTGGAAACGTGTATTTCTCTACGCGTTCTGCTGTCTACGTCGGGAAGGGGGCCACAAGCTACCCGGACCTTAGTTCGGGTGGCCCCCTGTTGGAATCTCGGCTTCGTCGTGACAGTGGGGCGATACCCTGGGTATAGAGGAGGGGCTTGTTTCCGGCGCAACGTGAGTGGTTTCGACTCCGGCAGCTGCGTGGACACCCGGTAGCTCTGAGCTGGCAAGGCGGCCCGATCCAGGCATGGAATGGGAAGGTTACCGAGAGAGCAAACTGCTTTCTGGTGGAACCCCTGACACCAGCCAGTAGTACTTGTGCGTTGGTGGGAGGTTCAGATAGAGGCTAACACGTAAGTGCCCACCCCGGGTTCATTTCTCCCTGGTAATAGGCAAGTGCGAGGTAGGCGCACCACAGACACATACACGTCTTTTGCATTTGAATTGGTGCGGTATAGATTGCCACAGTCTTTAATTAGGTTCTTTATATCATTGACAGTTCCATGTAGTCTGACAATCACCTGGCCTTTTATTGTCTAAATTTTTAAACTTTCATATTAAAATGATATCTAGAAACACTATTTAAATAATTTTTATCTGCACATAACATTTTAGAGGTTGATTTTATTTCTTCAAATAACCCTCCTGAGCTATCTTCGGGTTTTGGATAGTGTACGAAATACTACCTCATTATACGGCCCTTTCCATTAATTTATGCACTACGCCAGACTGACAACACGCTACTGTTTACCACAGAGTGAAGGATAGTCGACCGACCAAAAGATTAATAATGATGATAATTAAATTACTATAACAGTGAGATGCTTAGTTAAGACGTGGGAAAGGGGATTACTGTCAGAATCATTTTGTCAAAAAACGCGCAGGCCTTACACGGGAATCGAACACGTGGATGAAGCTCATTGCCCGTGCACCATCGATGCGTACTCACAACCTGTCAGTGGAGTTAAGAGGACCTTCATTCATTTCTTCAAAAGAGTTATTTTAATGCGCTGCATTTTATTTTATAAGAATATTCTTTCTTATTCTTGTTATTCTTGAATGGTTTCTGTTCATAAAATGTAATGGAACAAAAACATCGCTTAATGGCACGTGAAAGAGTTGCGATCTGAATAGCAATACATAACAAAACAATCTAGTTTTTAAAATTGTACAATTCTACAATAGTCTCACTGAATCTTATACATATTTTTGACAGCAAAGAAGGACACACAGCATGAGAAATGAAACATCTGGACCTGGCGCTTTGTGGTAGCCATTAAAGTTCTCCTACGTTTTGCGCGCAGCTATTACGTTGGAGCAAGTTTCGTCTTCTGCGGGAGAGAATGGAAATTTCGCTTTCCGCGAGAAGTAAATGGTCCTGGAGATAGCTAACCTTTTCCACGCCGTGTCATGTTCCGTCCAGCGCACCAATGCGGCTGCCCTGCGCTTGTCCCTCAGTTTCATCGATCGCCCGTCTGCCTTTTCGCCGACCTTCGCTTCGCGCCCAATGGGCTCAGATTTACTTCGCCTCTCCCCCGCTTTCTGCCCCATCACGCCTCCTCGTTCGACGCCCATTCGGCCAGCTCTTCCGTTTTATTTATTCTTCTCGTTTGTCACTTATTTCTCTTCGACTGCCTGGTTTACGCCGTGAATCAATCTGGCCATTCTGATCTGTCCGGGAAAACAATCGCTCAGTTTAACCTTTTCAAATAGAGTTCGTTTTGATTCTTCCATGCCACTATGTACCATACAGTTGGCCTGTCGACTTCATCAATAAATTGCCTCTTCTCCATTTGTTTCCACCGGGCGTTCAAGAGCCGCTCCGATTTTTCTCCGTTTTCTGCAAGTATTGTGTCTATCAGTATTCCATATCGCCCCATTTGTCATTCGCGCAGTTTGGAGATTGATTTCTCAGCTTAGTATTTCGAACAATTCGTTAATACTCTTCTAATGACCTCGTTTCTTTCTGCACTTTGCAGTATATCAATCCTAGGTATATGCTGATTATTCGTGAATTTTAGCGCTTTCTTCAGCCGTTTTCTGGTCTTATATTTTTAAAAAAATAATTACTGTTTATTTCTTGCTGTACAATAATTATTTTCCTGTGCTTTTTAACTCCCTGTATTTTACATTTATCTATGTCATATTTTCCTATTTTCCTCCGTCATTTATTTTTCCTGTAAATCATAAAGTCGTGATATATCGGCACATGTTAAGTATTATGATGAAGATTTTTTCTTACTTAAACCACATGTTTTCCTACGTATTTATTACCTTCATTTTTCACCTATTCTACACAGTGACCTTTTGTGTTCCCAATCTGGATGGTCTGCTGTCTCTTTCACACCGATTTTCTTTTTTTGTCTCCACAAATTAACCCATGCATTTAATTCCGAGAGTAATGCGCATTGTGATTAGGCGGCGAAAGTATGTGTCGCATAATATTTATGTAAGAAAATTATATTTTTAATGTACACAAACCTTCAGAAATAATGGAATTATCTAAAAGGGCTTTTCTTCTTTGTGAACAGCTAGTGGGAAATACTAACCGAGAGGTTTCTGCTACGTGACACAAGATCTTGATTTTTGCTAAGCGAGCACTCATTCTGTCTCGCAGACCTCTCTCGTGCCCTTTACAGCCCCCTCCTCCGTCTCCGCCAGCCCGCCGACCCTCTTCCCACACAAAGACAGCCCTACCACCGCGCTCTCACACACCTCCCCCTTCACGCTACCCTGGGGCCGGAGCCACCTCCTACCCCCGTCTCATTCACCCCCGAAACCTACGCCTCACAGCGCCCCCGGCTGCTAGGCCTGACCCAGCCTCGCCCCCTGAGACCCCACCCCATGCGATCCTGCCGCCTGTCCCTCCCATCTCCCCGTCTTTTGCACCACGCCCCTGCATCCCTGCTCCCTACACCCCCACCCCCTGCACCCCCGCCCCCTGCACCCCCGTCCCCTGCACCCACGCTCCAAGCATCACCGCTTCCTGCACCCCCTCCCCCTGCACCCCGCCCCCTGCACCCGCGCCCCCTGCACCTCCGCCCCCTGCACTCCGCCCCCTGCACCCCCGCCCCCTGCACCCCCGCCCCCTGCACCCCCGCCCCTGCACCCCCGCCCCCTGCACCCCCGCCACCTGCACCCCCGCCCCCTGCACCCCCGCCCCCTGCACCCCCGCCCCCTGCACCCCGCCCCTGTGCCCCAACCCCCTGGGCAGGCAGGCGTACTCGCCGCCTCGTTAGCGTCTAAGTGGGGGCGGCGGCGGCGCGCGCGCGTGCGCGAGCGTGCGCGTGCGGAATGATGTTGCGGGAGGCATCCGCCTTTTTGAGGCTCTTCATGGGAGTAAACAACTCCGGGAACCGCCCCCCGCCGCGCTCCGCCGCCGTTACGGCTCCGGCGCTTTGCCGACGCGCTCCCACCGCAAGCGCTTGACACGGGGTCGCGCCCCCACACTGCTCCCAAACGGAACAAACAGCGCCTCGGCCAAATTCAGAGGAGAAAGACAGTCGTCACGCAAATGAAGACGAAGAAAAATGCTCAATAAATGTACTTAATTAATTAATATTTAAACTCCTATCACAAATCCGGGAAACAGAAACTTTGATAATTCTCAAAATTATCCTGTACAAATTCCTAAGCAGTTTTCGTTTCCACGTGAACAAATATTTATTGTTATCAATCATTGCCAACAACACTTTTGTGTATTCATTCATTGCTTTACTAATCATCGAAAACAATAAAAATATATATTACGTAATTACGTAACGTAAGAACAATATGCGCACGGTTTATTAAACTCCAAACCCGTGTTCTTTCTTTTATCATACATAGTTTGCTACACGTTATTGCTATAATTATTCATAATGAAAATATAAAAAAGGGAGGGGTACGGATTTCGGAACTCTCCGTGCATTTTATGGCACTTCACTGTATTTTGTAGGCATATAAATGAATAAAAAATGACATTAACAGAACATTAGGAAAAGCAATCCATTTTTCGAGGTAAGAGCGTATATTTTTCCATTCCTAGCCGGGAGTGTGGTGCTTTTCTACGTGAAAGTAATATTGCGCCTGATTTTTATTGACGATGACGAAAACAGGTTTTTCGCTCAGCAATTAGTGTTTTCTTTTCCTATAATTAATAAAAATCTTCAAGAAATTGCTATTGGTAATGTATCGATAATACTATCACTAAACATTTGTAGGCTGATATTAAATACGGATGAATTAATGTCCTAATTCTGTATATGTATGCACATCTTTTGACAATCTCAAATAACATCACGAATGTAAACACGATAGTACCGTTTTAAATTGTCATGTAGTTTTCTAGAGCATTGTGCGACATTAATATATGAATATTCAAGTATCCAATTATCTTATGACTACAAAAATGACTATTTTCATATTAATTACTGATCTAACAAGAAGGAACTGAAATGTAAATGAAATAAGTACCATAAACAAACAAATAGTTTGCTGCAAAGAAACCTCGCTTGAGCCAATGGTCGCAGTACTTGAAATAAAATATGTCACGCAAATCATAGACCACACGCAATGTGTAAATAAATAAATAGGAGCTTGCAACAAGCTAGATGGTGTTTAAAACGTCAAGAAACGTCAAGTAAGTGTAAATTTCTGCATGGAATGACGTTTAAAAGAACATTAAATAGTTGCAAAAAATCATTTTTTATACAACTACATAAATGTTAAACAACTGAAAAGTATAAGAGCACCTGTTGTGTAAAAAGAAACATTGCTACTAGTGATTGTTGGATATTTCGAGTCATACGAGTATAAATAAAAGTAGCACGCCAAAAAAAAGTTTGGAAAATGATGTCGGTCCGTATTAAACATCATTTCGTTGTTTTATGTTCATGCATATTACGTTTTAGATCCGAAGACGGTCGGCGTACAAGAAAATTGGCACATATTAAAAATCGTCAGTCTTAAAATAAAGGTGGAACATTTTTAGAATGTAGTACATTTTTGCTAATGTAAATTGCATCACTGTAGTGTCGATTCCACCAGTAGAAAATGAAGAAGACTGCCGTCATGTCTATTAAAATATTGTAATTGGACACTAAATAAACTGCTTCGCAAGAATAAAACTGCTATCCTTCAAAATGAAAAATTTAATATGTGACACTTTTCTCGTGCACAGACGATACTTGTTTTAAAATAATATAGATGTTTCTTTGTGTTGGCTGCGGTCGTTTTGGCCCACTGTAGGGCGTGGGTCGGGGAGCGCGCGAGCACGTGGTGTGGGAGTGCTTTCGAGGTGTGCTAGAGGGGTGAAGAGTGTGTTAACTTTTTACGATTATCGTACTTCCCAACAGGAACCTTAGTAAATGAACAGAGCTTCCAGGACCAAGGAAAGAACCACAATCGTGGCGTGCACGTTTAGGTTCTTCAAATTTTTTAGAGCACATCTGCCCGAGTAAAAAACTTTTATACTTTATACGTTATTTTTTCAGGTATACCCGGAAGATTATTGATTTCTGAACGGAAGAAGAAAGGGATTGAGCAATCCTCGAAAAAATTAAAAGAATATAAACTATTGAAACCCTATATTTTTTCATATATTTTCATTAATATATTTGTAAATCAAAGAAGTTTTGATACCACGAAGTAAATAAATTTGCTAATAATCTTCAAGGAAACGAATTCATTCTGCACAATCCGGGCATATGAGGGTCATTCAAATCAAATCTACTTTAAAAGTTCAATATTTGATATTTTACCGAACAATACCGATTTGTCTATCTCTTTTCTAAATTCCTCGTTATTGCATTATCAAAACAGTTGCCGGGTAACAAAACTAGTTTTCAAACCTATATTTTTTTATCATTCATTCATTTAATCAATCGCGGACGATGGACATTTGCATGCAGGCATATCAAGGTTAAAAATTCGACAGCTCACTTACTCTAACCACAAAAAATGTAATACAAACACTTATCAATGCAAATGCAAATTATCTCTATAATAATTGTATCACATATTCATTGGTGTTATACAAGTATGTACCTGTAACATAAGCATGCATTGTGAAATAATTATCTACTAGGTACAAACAATTCAGTTTTTATAATATATTTGAAAATCAGTGGCATTGGAAAACCTGAAATTAATTCCCATTTTTTAATGATATCCGAGTTTTAAAATTAGTTCGCAATAACCGCAGAGACCGGCAAAACAAGTTCTCATTAATTCACGAATAATATTTTACATAATTCCAGGAAATGTTTACTTCAAATGTCTCCCTGGTTGCATTGAATCTGTACATTTTAGCACTCGCGGTTTAATCTTCTAGGTGTACCGAAGTATGTATCTCAATATCTAATGGTATACTTTTCTTTGTGATTGTCCTGTGAAAATCTACATTAATCCATCTCTGATCTTTCAGACTAGAAAAACCGCAACAGTGTGAAATGAAAACAAAGTACAGCTAATTGTTTTTCATATTTGTACTTTTATTTTTCTAAGAACACACATTCGCGGCATGATTACAAAGTACCACGTGGCTCTCTTGACCCAAATGCAGCAGGGACAAAAATTTACGAGAAAAATTGTCAGGCGATGTGGAGATATGTTTATGCTGATTGAATAAATTCAGGCTCTTAAATGCACACCATAAATATCCGAATGATTAGGTGTAGGAGTAAAGATAGAAAAGTGGAGCACAAAAGTAGAGGGCCGAAAATGAACAAAACATGTGGTAGAGGATAGTTGCACTTGTAATTTTTTAAACCTTTCAGTGAGAAATGTGCAATAGCTTACTGAAGAACTGCACTTCCTTTTTCACAAGAAAAATACTCTTCTCTCCATTTATTCTGAAAGAAGAAACGCTCATTTGTACTCTTGGAAACTTACATAGACCCGAACACTAAGTAACTACTACACTATTAAAAAATTAGAAAAATTCCTAAAGGAACTTTATCCAAGCCTTGTCATATAATCATTCGATTGCTGGCTGTTTCTGGTTTGACCTGATATATGGCCGGTTGAGATTGCTATTCGTTTGTCAGGATCAGGGAAATATTGCAGTCCCCCACATGCCAGTGGGTCCTCATTAATTGACACCTGACAGAGACATTCCTTTGGTCTACATTTCTATCTCGACGCAACGTGAGATATTCTTGATCGTTCTCAGAAGAAATATGGAAGGCAAAAGATCAGCTGTAATTTGCGATATCTGCTTTTTAATATTTTTCTGCATTTGTGGAAGATACTCTGGGTTAAAAGGTTACGTAAGTATCTCTGCAGAAATATTTTCACTAACTAAGTTTCTTCACGACAATAGATCTTTGTTTCCTCACACTCGCAACTCGAAAGTGCTCCATTTCACTCCTAGCGTGAAGGCGACATCTTTACGAGAACTCTCGCATTCCGTGGGCCCCCGAGCTGCTTTAATTAACTGCAATTGCTCTTCTTGCGCACGAGCTGGCCTGCGTAACACGCCTCTCGCCTCACCCGCCACCCCACATTCTTCCTCCTCGTGTAAGGTGTGTGTCAAGGCATTAAGCGCGGAGAGTAAATATTGGCAAGCCCCGTTACGTTCGCCCTACGTTTACCTTCTCGCTGTGCAAAGCAGAGAAAGTAAAGAGATTAAGTTGTGTGGAGAGGGACATGTCTTCGCTCTCCCTCTCGTTCGAGCAGGCCCAAAGGAACGGAGGGCCGGGTTAAGAGGCGATGGCTCTGGTCAACGGAAAGGGAACCCCTGCAGTTCCTCTGGGTAGAGGAATGAGGGGTACAAGTGGAAGACGGGTGATGATGACCTACGTTCGGAAAAGGTACCGTGAATTACAGTTTTAAAACTACGAGGTACACTGAGGAGATTGATTGACTTTGCGGATTATTAGGAAACATTTATATCTGCAACATTTCGTAGCAGCACAGCGAGAATCGGGTCAGTATTTGCGATGTCTTTTCTTGGGATTTTTCGTCATTATTTCTACTGCTGTACAGAAACAGTTACTCTTAATCAACCTGGCTATAAATAGTATAAGATGTTTTTAATAACACTTCAATGTGGAATATATTCACATTTGTGGAAGGGTTAAAATAATCTTCCTGAGAAAATCTTTCGAGTCACTGTCTTTACGTTCTCGCCACCTCAAATGTTAATATTTAGATGGGTGCATGCACATATGAAAAAGTGAGTGAAAAAGTGGATGAGAGCTGCTATATCGGAGAATAGAAGTTCATAGATATGCTTGAAACGAAAATCAAAACGGGGTTAAATAAATATACTAAGAAATGCAAATAGAAATGGAATCCATTGCTTGTAATTGAAATAAATAACACTTGGAAGTAAATGAAAAACTTTTAAGGATAATATTTCTGAAGAAAATTAGGTAGTCGGCGCCACGAAACATTCAACAGTAAGTAACAAGATAGCTAGAGGCTATTTACGACCAGAACAATTTTTATAGAAATAAAATAATTTTGCAAGTAAGAATACTGAATAGCAACATTTCACTCCAGAATATATTTTTACATGAAAATAGTTATTTACTCCGAAGAAGGCGTGATGCCAAATCGCATCTCTGGGCATTCAGTGGTTGCAGATGCCTTGTTCACGTCATTTGGTGAATACCACCTTCATTTGCAACATTTTCTTTGATCCCTGTAGTTAGTAGTAATGTACATTATCTTAGTTATCGGTTTTTCATTCGAAAATCCTGAAAACACTTTGTTTTGGAAAGTGCCTCGAATTGCATTGCACTTGTTATTGGTAGTTGGTTGACAGTGTGCACACCGCTTCCATATCATTTGCTTTTCTGGGAACGTCAAAGCTCCCTTCATTTGCGTCGCGTGCTAAAACAGACTGTACTAGCCAGAGTTAGGTTTCGAAATGCATATTTTCTGAACGTAATGTGTGAAAGAAATTTTGCACATGAAATCTAAAAACCAGTGTAGCTACAACACCACATTTTTTCTCGCACTATTTGTACACATATTTGTACATACATGAAACCTGCAAAAATATATCCTACCAGTTACCTTCATCCAACCAAAGTTATTTTGATCGCACTGGGATTAGAACTCAGATCCTTCAAGTTAACACCCCACTCACGTTACCTCATATAACCAAAAATATTTATCATCAATTTTGTAGTTTCGAAATATTAATTTATTTTGGAAATTTCGTCCATGGAATCTGCGGAATATAAGTCCAGACCAAGTTTTTCAGTCCTTTGCGCTATCCGACAAAACTATTTCAAGAAAATATTTTGAGCCGTTATTGATAAAAGTGTTTTTTATATATTGCCTTTATTTCAAGTAATAAGTACGCATGAACTACTCGGTTTTTTGAAATATTGTACCTGAACTTATTTTAATATCTAATTGTTAGAACAGATTTCATTCAGAAAAAAATCTTAATCAATATTGTACTTTTCTAATATTAATATTTAGCAATTTTCGAAAATATAAAATTCCTCAAATTTGAGATCTGCGCTATATTTTAGATCCATTAAAAATTTTAAAGAAATAATTTGAAACCATTTTTAGGAATAAATTTATAAATTGCATGAACTTCTGGCAGACATTACGCAAAAATACTTTTTTTTTACAAAAACACTCCTGACCTAGTTTACACGCGTACTTTTTAGAACATTATTTATATAGGAAGATATATTTATCATCAATTTTGTACTTTTGAAATGTCAAGTTTGAGCAATCCTCGAAAAAACAGAAAGTTTGCCGAAAACGAGTCCAGTTCCAATTTTTTACTACAGATTTTAGATTACAGTTTTTACTACAGACATCATAGGAAACTAATCATTTCAGCTATTTGTTGACATGCAAAGTATCTAGCACTATCTACTCTTATTTCTTGTATTTTGCGTTGTTGGCGTCTCTGCAATAACATACATATAGCTGGACCATGTAGAGAAAAGCCACCGCGTCGCCATGGCGTCGCTTACCTCGCGAGGTGTGGCTAAACCAACTTTCGCGCATGCGCAGTTCAAGTGTTTTCTAAGTTGCCAAGCTATAGTTGCTTTTCCTTTGTTGTCACCAAGAGTGATTTGAGTTTCTGTGGAGGTCTCAGAAATTCAGTCTCATAAGGTTTGTTTCGTAATTCGTGAGTGAAAGAAATTCCGAACTAGAGCTCGACCATTTAGAACCACTCACAAACTCAATTCACTGTCAGTCACAATAAAGGAAAATCAAATGGCAACGTAGAAAAAATCCTGTACTGCGTATGCCTGAAAATTGGCGGAGGGGAAGGCTCCATCTCTTCGAGGCTCAACTTCCCCGCCTTGAGAGCCACCGCCGTCGCCACCTCGGCGTGTTCGGGCGAGGAGAAGACAGCCTGGCTTTGACGAATGTTCGGAACCCTAGAGTGTGGAAACGTGAGAAGTAAGTTGCAAGTGCGAATCAGTTATCGTTGCAGGCGGTCTTTGAGTTCCACTGAGCGCTCCTTCGGGAGCAGTGGGGGATGGCTTAGCCACGGCTCGCGAGGAAAGCGAAGCCATGATGTTTTTTTTTCTAAGTGGTCGAGCTATAGATGTTTTCTCGAAAGAGAGAATGATCTTTACATATCACATGCGTGTTACGAGTTATGGACAACAGTTATGAATATGTTGTGGATGAAATATTATTTAAAATTTTAATACTAAGTAATACATTGAATTATTTCTCAACTACAATGTAGCAAAAATAAATTTCCATGTGTGTCATAATTGTTGCATTGTTGCAATATACCTCAATCCAAAATGTTGGTGTACATTTGGAATAACCTGATTTATGAGTCATTTTTCATATAAATTGATATAAGTATGTTATTTAACGTTTTATATAAACAGATGTTGTTTTCTGTTAACGTTAACTGAAAATAAAAACAAGCATATAAAGTATCTTATAAAATTGTTTCAGATATGAAACGAAGAAAGGAAAAAAACTTAATAACGTAAAAAATTAAATTCTTCTTCATAAAGAGAATATTGCATTCTTGGATGAATATTTTAACAACTTACTATACATGGAACAATATGGTCTGATATTAAGGCAGACCATTCTAGAAATAACATTTTAAGCATTTTTCTTTTCAGTTCTACAACCCGCTTTAAGCCATGACCGCCTCAGATGCTTATCGTAGGATTTTTTATCAGTGAGATTGGCCAAATGAGAATGAGTGAGCAATGCGTCTTTCGGCTCTTCCGATGGGAATGCGAACAGGTCAGGGATTACGCACGGTCAATTGCTTGTTTTCTAGGGTACTGCATCGGCATTCGCTTGGAACAGACCAAGAAGACCACGGAAACTGAAAAAAGCAGTCGGACTACGACTTCGATTTGGGCCGACACCAAAACTCTCACTTATGTTATTCACAAGAGGTAAATCTACGGCTAGATGCCGAGGCCTGCCGAGCCCGCGATCTAGCAATCACAGGTAGTACTCTCGAACCGTAAGTCGTTTCCTTAACTCTCGTCCATACCGTTCAGAATACTGAATCCAATGCATTTAAGTTTAGAAAGCCACAGTAACCCAGCGCCGAATAATTAACAAATCCGTAAATGTCGGCAAACACAACAAATGCAGCGGGGCTCAAAATAAAAGTTGCCACCATTTGTGAAACACGTACAATTTAAAAAAAATGTTTTTAACAACCATAACATAAGCAAACTTTTATACAGAGTGGGCATTTTAATGAGATGGTCGGGTGGCTAATTTATTTAATCCTGGAATGGAATGACCCATTACAAATGGCCACGACCAATATTGGAATAACTATTTCAGCATACAGTATGTTGTTTCAATTGAACAAATCTTGTTGATATCGGCAGAAACAGAAATAAGATTTGAGCGTCATTATAGACAGGACTAAATGTAAAAGGAAGTTGGAATTTCCAAGAAACGAAAATTACTCCTGGCGACGATTTCGAATACTTTTGTAAACGTCCGATTAGATTAAAAACAAAATTATTTCTCAGATTTCAGAATGGCTCTAATAATAATTCGTTAACTCCCATTGTGAACACAGAATCTATTGTGCCGATCATGTATTTACATACGTCGAATATTTCGCTTTTCACCCAAACCAACATAAGCGCAGTGATTGACATTGCAGGCACAACGTTCAGTAGCAAAAAGATCTGAGTAGTAGGTTCGAACGGCACTCATTCTATTCGATTCAACGAAGAGATCAATACGTATTCGCTAGCAGAGGAGACGACGCGTACGAAATCAGTTTTCATCTGTTATGAAACCACATCGAAAAGGCTCATTCTATGAGGAAAATATTCTGTCTACAGTACTATTTCTTGCGATAAATTGTTCGTGGAATTCTGAGAACAAAATCTATGAATTTTGTCGTGTGAAAGTTGCAAGCACCTACAATGCCATATGCTCATGCTATAAATTTCTCTTTCACAGCCTTTTTCTTTTAATATAATTATTCATCTTGAATTAAGTACCATCATTCCAACTGCTTAATTAAATGGTAAAAGGAATGGTATTTCTTTAAAAAATCATATTGAAGCTCATTAATGATTGGTGGTCTGAGACACGTGTTCAAGACGACACGTAGTAAGAGATGCATCTCTGCGTATCGCTAAGTTCCTGATATGCATCAGCCGGTGGCAGCCACAAAAGCGGAATTGGCCCCACGAGGACGAAGTTGGAAAGAACGACGCCAGAAAGACGTGAAATTCAGAACGAGGTGCGTCTCACGGACGGTAAGGATTCTTCCCAGAAGTATTCATCGCCCATGTCATTCGCCCCTTAGGTTGACACAAAGCAAGGCACAACGTTCTTGCTCAATTTTGTACAGTGCGGAGGTATTTTTCTACGCGCCGGTGTCCCTGCAAGAGTAGAGCCCTCAGGAGAGATAGCATCGCAATTTGTTTCCACTGAAGTCTGATCGCTTCAAATTTCTTTCTGAATAGAAAGAGGAGGGAGGAATCCCTCTACCCGCGCCCAACGCTCGGCCAAGGTCGCGCCTCACGCCACTTATATTTAGCAGACTCGTAGAGGGGAGAAGAGCGCTACGACGAAGGGTAGCGCAGCTATCGATGACAAAATGTAGTATATTTCTAAGGAAGAAACCTTGTACGCTAGATGGCGAGAAATACTTTGAATTGATTATTCATATCGTTGATTATAGCTCATGCCAACATAGGACAGTGTAAATCTTCTCATTTTTCAAGAGTTAACTTGTGCAATGTTTTATGTATATTCATATTGATGAACATTAGAGTAAGTAAATCTTGATTGTTTATATTTCTCCTTTTTCTGTTTAGTTTCATAAACGCAAAACGTATTACCCATTTTATTGTTATTACAATTTGTCAAACAACAATGTATTTTGATACAAGGGTAAAGAGTACAGTTTATGAGAAGAAAATTTTTAATATCCCACAAGACAAATTTTATGAAAAAGTCTAGATAGCACTGTTAAAGTTAGAAAGGATCTTTAGGGACAGTGAATATTTTAATTGTGAATATGAGGTTTTTTTAGGATATTACATTCTTGTTATATGCCAGTGCATTTTTATTCCTGCTATAGCTCATTTTTGTGTGTGTTTCAGTTTTTTTTGTATTCAAGTGAGTACAATTTTATTGTGACTTTGAATATTTCAATCGTGTTCAGGTATTTTGTTATGCCTTTCGCACCTATCATAACCATATCCCTGAGATATTTTTTTTTCATTTGTTACTTTGTTTTCAAGGCCAAGTAAAGGTTCTGGGCCATAAGCCATTGTGGGGATGCTACACACTCACAACACCACCTCACTACACTTTACTAAAACCCCTAGTAAACCACCGTGTGTTGTGTGAAGCCCCAGCAGCATACAGTGGATGCGGACTTTGCATGAGCCGGGTTGGTGCATAAAGCTTGCACTGAGAAAAGTGTGCGTGGGTGCACACACATCGCGGGGGATCGCCCTAGGGGTATGAAAAAACCGTCTAAATGACAGTTCTTTTGTGAAAAGTAGACGCGCGAATTGTAGTACATCTAAATTAGTATAAAAATGTTGATAAAATCCTGCATGATATTGTATAGAAGGAAGAGAACGAATAAAGAGAAAAGAATTGCGAGCTTTGCTTGGTTTTGATTCATGGGAACATATCGTTGACACATACTGTGACTACTGAATATTATTTTCCATTTTCTTTTCAGTGTTGGGTCATCGTACATGAGGATATCATACAGATAATTTAATTTAATATTGACCGGTGTGTTAGCGGTGAAATCAATCGTTGAAGTTCATCACCATTATAATGATGTTAAGAATTGTCGAATGTGGTTCCCATAGCCAATAGAACGAATGTAACAAAAATTTTGAGAACTGGTTACGAGTATTAGAAAAATACGAATTGACAAAATTTGGGAAAGTACAATGGAAATGAAGGATATTTATATCTACACTCTGAGAGAAAGAAGGTTTTGAAGTAAAACATATTTAAATGAACTTGTAGAGACCATCTACGTAACAAAGAATTGACAGGCGTAGTAATTCCGGGCGAGTCAACTGCTAAGGTCATTATTTCTGTAAGTGTAGTACATGTTTTTTATCGCGAGGAGTGTCGGAGGGAATACTAGGTAAAGAAAGGAAAGAGAAATAGGTAAACAAGAAAGCAACGGGAAGATCGACGGGGAGGGAAATAAATTGTCTTTCGAGACAGTAAGTAAAGCAAACACTAAAAGAGGAGAAGACTGAAAAAGAATGGGGTAAATAAAATACCGGGAGTCTGAGAAACAACGATAAAACTAAAATGGTAGAGAAAAGATAGGAGATAATAATGTTCGAAAAGAAGTGAAATAACACAGAAAGAATAGAAACTGAGGAGAATAAAGAATAGACGGAAACACATCAATAGAAAGAAAGCGGGGATATTCTGAAAGATAGAGCATCGGCAAGAGAAGCTTTAGAGTGTTGGAATTGTGATACACGTATAGTCGCAGTTCCGGGAGGTGCTTCTTAAGTATGCGTGTCTGTAGTATGTACGAACGTATACCTCCGATGTAAATATTTAAAGTAGTCTGTAATGGTGAATGTATAACGAGCCTTGCGTAATATTTAATTGTTTATTGTACTACGTATATTGTATTGCATTTTACAAACCGTAGCACCGTGTGTTGAAAAATATGCAATCCGAATTAAAATATATACAGTGACGCCCCGAGGGCTTTTATCTGAGGGGGAGTTACAGATATCGTGTCCAATTGACATTTTCTTATAAAGAATTTGTCATTTGTTCTGAATGTCAACGTGAAGAAAAATTAACGCAGAAATAAAAAAGCAGTCGAACTGTGTAAATTGGGTGCTTTTATATTTCTGTGTTAATTTTTCTTTCTGAACAAATATATTAATTTCGTTTGTAAATAATAAAAAATACATGTTTCTAGAGTGCAAATTTTTGCCTAAAAAGCATTTTTTAAACCAACTTTTGAGTGCATATTGCGACTTCACCATTAGGAATATCCCAGTAGTATATTAGACCAAATGCTTTTCAAATCGTCTTAAGACTTTATTTGTGAAGTTTCGACGTTTACTTCCCATATATATATATATATATATATATATATATATATATATATATATATATATATATAACTACCTAGGGTTTAACACTTGGAGACAGAGAGACGGGAGAGGAGTTAGAGAGAAGGGAGGCGTGATTGACTGCTGAGCGAAAGAACAGATTGAGCGCGTGGGAAGCACTGCGAAAAGCGGCGACAGGCAGTCACCACCCTGGCACGTGCGCCCGCGCGGCGCCGGCAGCTCGCGAACGCATCTGTCCCCAGAGTGTTGTCTCAGCCCCGCGGAAGGGGTGCGTTCGGGGCGCGCGGATAACGTTTCCCCATCGCACCCCCCCCCCACACACACACACACGGATTGGCGGCGACGCGACGCACTGCAAGCCACAACTCGCATCGACTCGTGCCAAGTCGGGGTGAAAAACTAGACGGACGTAAAAAGCTGCTTGTTTATTTTGTAGACTGAGTTGTTGACTTTGTATTTCTGAGGTAGTTTGTATTCCCTGTTACACACGTGCCGCACACAAAGAATCTATGAAATCCGACAGTCAAAACAAAGAGGGAAATATTGGATAACTGTGAAGGAATACCGTCTCGCCCTTGGCGAAGTCATTGCGAAGTTCTTGCGTATTTCAGGCAATGCAAGAACAAAAAGAGACTGCTGCTTGCGAGACTGCTCTTTGAGGGGTTGTAGAGTTGAGAATATGTCGGATGCGAATGACAAAACATCTCCATGAGTTCTGTTCATAGAAGCGAATAAATGGTTTATTCTTAATCCGTGTGCGTGATCTGGGGTGTCCGGGTGACGCCGCCTCGAAGGCTGTGTTGCCGACGTGTGCACACCAGCCCTGAGGAAGACCACGACAGGATGGTCGAAACGTCGGCAACACCGCCTTCGCGGCGTCACCCGGACAGCCCAGATCACGCACATGACTCTGGCCGCGGAAGCCTACGACTTTATTCTTAATCCAGTTATTTTTTAATGCTGGTTTTTCATCATACGAATGAAGTTGTTAACACATGTACGAACTTTAACTGTGATGAAGTACAGTTTTTTAGCATTTCTTATCAAGCATACACGACGGACTTTTACTCAATTAGTAGAAATGATTAATATTATAGTGCGTAAGTAATTATAATATTAATCGTGCGTATTTATTCATTATAATATTATAAAGAACACTAATGAAATGAAAATAAACTTTTACAAATGTACCTACATCATATTTTGCTTTTGGGGGTCATAGTGGTTTTGTATGAGTAAAAATATTTATAATTATTTCATATTGTCGTTATGGATACTTGTTTACTGTGAAGAATTATGTATATTTATGGTATATATACCGTATTTCCCTTTTAACATAATTTACACGAGTTCAGAATGTGCAAAGTTCTGCAAGATTTGAAATGAAATAAAGGCGATAGTAGTTTTAAAAACAATAGGGCTATTCATGAAGGATTTGTATTATTTCGCTCTAAATAAACAGGAATAATTTTTCAAAAAAGTATTAATGTTCGTCATGCAATGTTAATTTTTTTTAAATTTCATTCCTATAATAACTTATTTTTTGGGTACATTAATTTTCGTGAATAAATGAAATATTGTAATGGAGAAATATTCGTTCTAGTAACGTAGAAACCAGAAAAAATTGTTCCAACCGTTTTTTATGAACGTAAATGTAGTAACTATAACGCATCTCACACTAAACAATTGATTGTATGTATATTGTTTTCTTTTGCTGTGATACGGATTGTTCACACACTATATTGAATCTTGAACCCAATTTTTTCGTAAAAAGTCTTCGTCAATAAAAAATATAATACAATAGGCAATAATGGCCATGTGTGCTGCATTTTCATTTACTTTCTATTGTTTTCAAAGAATCGTAGGACATTCCAGTCCCATCATAACACAAAGAAATAAGAACACGCTCGAGATCCTAGAGAACTACAAGAAGGAATTATCACGGAAAATACACGAATCCACTTTTCTCCGCTCTCAGGAAGTGCTGCACACCATCGCCTTAAAAGAAAATGGGGGAGAGCATCTACTCTCAGGAAGTTATGTGTTGGCAATAGTCCCATTCATTTATGACTGACTCTCCCATTTTCTCGTCGCGTCGTATTTCATTCTCTCGAGGGGGAAAATGTACCTGCGACCACAGTCCTCATAATTTATAGATTTGTCTTCCTCCGTGGTGTTGGAAACAAGCTCGTGTCCAATTGTGGAACTAAGTCCTCTCAGCTTCAGAGTGCACGAAAAATGATGAACGTTAGAAAAAAAGAGGCGTCAGTTTC
Organism: Gryllus longicercus; assembly: GCA_038098605.1. NCBI lineage: Eukaryota > Metazoa > Arthropoda > Insecta > Orthoptera > Gryllidae > Gryllus > Gryllus longicercus. The sequence goes on along the minus strand of JAZDUA010000267.1, from coordinate 1,949,236 downwards.
TGCTCGAAGAAAATGGGTTTTATTCTTTCAGAAATTTCCCTTGTTTTTAAGTTTCTTCTTTCAGTGGCAACATTTTTTCGCAAAGAGGCCCGTTGCTTAGAGAGATGAACGAAAAAGAAGAATTAAACAGCAGACAACTGTGTACGGCGGATCTAATATTTGCGTAGTCGGGGCGTATGGCTTCCCCGCTTTGTGTGCGCCGTTCGTTTTATCTCGTGACGCAGAAGAACAAGGCAGTGCCTGCTGGTGGTCTCTGAACACGTCACAAGCGCAGATCCCGGAGCTGGCCGCGCGGCGCAGTAGCGGGGCGGCCACAAAGCGGAGGCGAAGGACGAATATGAGGATGTAGAACATAGGAGAGAGAGAGAGAGAGAGGACTAAGAGGAGAACATGGGAAAAGTGGATAATAAGTAAATGACATCAGAGGAAACAGAAGGGAAAGAAGAGAAGAAGAATGAAAACGAGCTCAGAAAAGAGTACACAGAAGTTGAAGACCGACACTGAGGAGGAAGTTATTTAAAATAAAGTTAAAAAGTATGAAGGAGATGAAGAAAGTAAGAAGTGAAAAGTGAATGGGGCCTGGAAGACGAGAAATGCCATACGGACGAAGAGTAGACGGAGAAATGAAGAAAGGAAAAGTTAGAAAAGAGACCCGAGTGGCGAAGAGAAGCACGAGATGAAGTTACGTGGCGGAGAGAAGAGGAAGATGAAATAGAGGTTGATGGAAAAAGCAAGGTGGAGGAGTTGAAAAGTAGCAGGCGCAAGGAAAATTGAATGGCGGAAGAAGTTCGCGCAGCCGTTATCTGGGACATCGGTAGCGCCACCGCCCACGGAGATCAAAGCACTCGCAAAAATAACCGACTGAAGCCTGGCGCAACAGCCAAGATGCTGTTAAGAAGATTGTCGTGCACAAAGAAACGATCTATACCCTTCGCAAGTTCAAACGTTTTCTTTCAAAGATACGTATAAATAACTACTATTAATGTACTATAAAGGTGTTATGTAAAACGTGAATGAGATGTAATAGTAAGACGAAATACCTACAGATATAGGAAAATAACTCTTTCCATATCAGCACTGTACTAATGTGGAATGATATTCGTATTGTGATTCGAATTGTTGAAACATGTCCGACAAAACACACACCTTATAATCTCCACTTGCACAGAAGGATATGCAGCAGAAAATAGTTTACATTGGATTTGAATGTGAAAATATGTGACGCATAACTCTCAAAGAAGATGGGGATTATATATATAGTATGTCCCACCAACTATGAGGCATCCCGAAACTTCTAAATGGTTAATGATATCGAAATGCAGTTTTCACTTAACAACGTGGTATCATGGGGCAAGTTTGAATTTTTTTAATTTACTTATGTTTGATTTTTTTAAATAGAACCGTATATTTTCTCACGAGCAATTGATAGTATTTTGAGTATAAAATTATACTTTCTGATATGATCAGCACGGTGATTATAAACTTTATGGTACGCCTAAACACCGTCTAAATATCATTTCTCTGGTGCAGGTGTTGTTTGCAAACATTTTGCTTCACAAATCCTCACAAAATGATTTCCCTAGAAGTAAACACGCTCAGTGCTCAAGAACAACAAATATAATACTCTCGCGACACACACTAATAAGTTAAATATTTTAACAAATACTGTCTTCACGAATACTGCAGTACTACAGTGTCGTATAGATAGAAAACAACAGTTCTGTACATACCAAAAATGTGCAAAGGGTACTGTTCCATCACGCAACGCATGAATAGCAAATACTTAATGGGAAGCGGACTCTTCCTCGTAGTTTACCGTCATGATGGTATGTGTCGTAAGCCTGACGTACTTGAGTCAGAACTCAATCAGACGCGTAATATGAGTAAATATTACATGCTGAGGTAAATATTAGCTTTTGTCAGTCAAAATCCAAAAGTTTGCTTTTACTTTTTTAGAGTTTCTAGGTATCTAAAGAAAGCTTGGGAACGTCCCCTAGAAGCTGCATAGGGTTTTATTTGGATGTAAAGACATTCTCTCGCACGAATATCTTGTTTTCTGAATAATCCTTTTTATCTAAAGAAATCATTGAGAAAGCGAAAAGTACACTTGGTAATGGTCATTCTGCGGAGCCGAGCCGCCGCACGGAGAGAAGACTAAATAGATGGAGTACCGAGGGATAATGTGGGAACGTTCAGGCAAACATTGAAATTTAGCTAGGCTAGTATATCTTTTCAAAGCGTACACTGGATGTAAAGCGTTAGTTCGAACTAGGATAGGGCACCATCAATATTTCGGAAGAGGGAATCATCCATACAAAATTAAATACAGGAATTAAAAAACCGACGTAGCTAAATACTCTTTTACGAACCGGACAATAACTGATTGGAACAATCCATCTGTTACAGTGCTAGCGACTTTTCCGTCAAGTGTGCGTTGCTTCCGGAATCAACAACGGAACTGCGTGTGATCCCAGTGTTTGTGTGTGTTGAATGTCTTCTTAGTTACTAATTGTACATTCTTTATAATGTGTATTCTTTATGATATTCTTAACTTGTCTTTGTATGTCTTTATATGTTCTGTATAAACACTGCCACCGAGCGAAAGCTCATTAGTAGAATATTATTATTATTATTATTATTATTATTATTATTATTATTATTATTATTATTATTATTATTATTATCATTACTTACTCCAAGAAGGGCACCCGTTCGTTGAGGGCACGTTCCTTGGCTCCTTTGAAGTCCGCACCACTGGCGATCAGCCACGCCATTTCCTGCGTCCACGTGGTTCCTGCGAAAAGAAGGGACATTGTACTTATTGAAATAATAGACATAAAAAAAGCACCCTGGTCGCGCTACATGCCTTCCAATGTTCGCCAAAACTGCATAATAAGTCGGTTCACAAATTATACACATGGTGTGTCTAAAATCAATTGCTACAGCACAGTAAGCGTTAATAGGCGCTGCACGCGTAACGTCGGTTGTCGAAGATAGCAGTTGCACGGCAAAATTATAAACATTGGTATTACAAACTGTGGTACATAATTTACACATTATTCTTATCTGTTAACTAATAATCTAAGGTTATAAACTGATTTCTACCAATACGTAGAAAAAATTACTTCACCAAATGAAACGCGTTAATAAAAAATCGTATATATTATTCTTTTTTAATTAAAAACTTGATTGAAAACTAGTGAGTCCTCTTACCTGGTTTGTAAAATCGCGTCTGTACGGGGATGTGCAAGTTGATAGCGGGTACGAGACCGCATTTCGGCGATTTCCATACCCAATGCTCAACTTTATTTTCATAGTCTTGCTACTGCTGAACCTGATAAGACTCCCTCATCTAACGTTACTGTGTAGTCTTCTCTGCGTGGGTGGGGATAATGAGGTGAAACTGAACTTCTTCTTCTAGAGCTATGTCATGTACTGGTTGTATTCTAAATTATTATGTGATCTCACCTTCTTTGACCTTAAAACACAATATGATTTTGTCCCCCTGCTTTGGCTATTTCTTCTTTGTGTTATTTCGAATTTTTAAAAATTACCACGATTTTTTTGTTGGAAATGTGTGGTCGGAAAAACTGCGCGTGCGATCTTTTAACAATCTGAGGAGCAGACATAGAAGCAGCAGGCCAATGAAGCAGCAACAGGACAGATCCACTGAAACTGTTTCATCATGTTCAGCAATGGCTAGGCGACGAAATGTTAACTGGGCACTAGGGATGGAAATCATCCAAACGCAGAATCGTACCCACCACCACCTTGTAGAAATAGTGTGTTAAAAAATTTCAAAGTCTATTCTGGGCGACGAAGATTATCTATATTGCTATGCAAAACCTTGATGAGGAAAAGCCAATAGATAGCCAACAATCACAGAACCTTTCACAAGGTCTAATTTTTGCAACGTGATACAATAATCAATTAAGCATTATAATAGTGGTTACCTGACCACATAATTCTTTTAAAGATCGTAAGGGATTGTTTCTGTAGTGGGACGAAGATGAGGATAGGACATGGATGAGGAATTGCGAAGATATTATGTATGATATTGTAATAAAATAGATTTATAATGTATTCATGAAAGTTTTACCATTCCTACTAGTGGAGTATAGTGTAAGATACCGAGGTGTGTGTCATATGTGATTTATTGTTTCAATATGCATTTTTGAATGTTTCGTAGTATTCTCAAACTATAAAAAACGGCATATACCTGTTCAGCAAAAAAAACACACTAAAATAGCCAGGAATATTTAATGCTCTTGAAAACTTGTGGCAAGATTCGGTTTAGTGTACAAGATATCTACATTATTATACGAGAAAAATTTGAGCGTCAACGCCTGTTGAGGCATCTCTCTTGACCTTTGCGTATGGCGAGTTGCCTACCATTCAGGCAATATTTTCCGTGCATTATTAATAACCACGATTCGACGTTAAGGAGCGAATTCTCTCAACTACTGCGACATGATCCAAAATTATGATAATGCAAATAATGTGAATGGTAATGTACCCAACACAACTTTTGTTACACTACATTTGATTAGCCTATAGTAAGAAACGTATGTTCCTTAATGAGTATCATTCCACTTCATTATCAGCTTCAATTTGATGAACTATTTCATAGTCAGTCTTTTTCATAATAGTTACTGATAAAGCAAGTGATTAGGTTTGCAGCGAATCTTAAATTACAATATCCCAAAGTGAAGAAAAAAATGATTATAAATAAATAATAATCCTTGGATTAAGAACAGTTTAAATTTTCTTCATTAATAGCGTTTATTTTATTAATTCAATTTACCCTTGTGGTTCTACAACATCCCACACTTTCAAGCATTATTTTTAACTGTTGCAATTTTAGAAAATTCGGGGAGTTCAACGGATTTGTGATCTACGACATTTTCAAGCTAACTTTGCTCTATCCAAGAACAAAATTAAGAAATCTTTTGGAACCGTTTTCGCTAAAAAATTTATAATTTGCCTTTGCTAATAGAAAAGAAATGATCAATTTAAAATAAAATATGATTTACAAAATGACTTAAATGATAAAATTATTGTTTAACGGTTTAGCGACTATGATTACTGTGAACAGGGACAAATACCGGTTGACTCCATTCATTCATTATTTATTTGTTTACTTATTCATTTATTATTTGAGTTTAGAGCCTGAGGCATTGAAACTTGAGGCCTGATGATTGAATGTGTAGGCGACAGTGATAATGATATTGTGATAAATGGTATTGACGAATGATGGAATAGTTGGTCGAGAAAACGGGAGAAACCCGAGGAAACCTGCTGAGAGATCCATTTGTCCACCACAAATTCCATATTAATTGGCCGAGGATCTAACCCGGACCCCTGACAACGGTGGGCGAATGCGCTAGTAATTACTCAGTGAGACCTCAGTATCTGTAGCTCAACTCACTACAGGATCTGTTAAGCCATTTTGTCAGAGGATGCATATTGAGTCATGTGATGAGAGGTAGGTCTTAGTGTCTTGTCTTCTACATACTACATTCAACACGTTTAGGGATCCAGGAGATGTCAACAACAAAGTTTATTAAAATATGTTTAATATTAAAAATGAAATATTTATTTTCTAAATAATGAATTTTAAATTCCTTCGATCCCAATACCCATTTCATTCACATGTAGAAGGAATGAAGACGGGATAAGATTTTCAGAATGTGTGTAAGGCTATTTTTAATTTTGAATATTTCACTAAAGTTTGCAACTGACATCTCCCGCATCCTTAATCATTACGGATTCCCACAGTATCTCTGCTGCCACAACGAAATTTCAATTCTATATGTTTGTTCATTTCCGGTTTCTGCGAACGACAGCTAAAGGTCACTCCGTAAAAAAGAAAGAACAGAAATAACATGCTATATACCTATATATCATTAAAAACAAACTGCATTCATAATACACCAGCCTATACGATAACTCTTCTAAAAGACGAGAAAATATGATTAAGTTTTAACGATCCTTGGAAAAACATTTGAAGGTAAAATTAAATTTCATTTGAACACAGTGTAAAGATGAAGGTGAATGAAATGAAATCCGAAGGAAGTGTGCTTCGTGAAGTTACAAAAATCCCTCAGAATTCAGGAAACGTTAAGTATAAAATTCTGGGAAAGACGTCGTTGCTCACGTTCTACGTGAATCTCACTTCCGCTCACCTCCTACGTGGATCCATCCCTTGTCAAAACACAATCACCCTTTGAGGATATGTAAAGCATCCCCGTAGTCGGGCTTAAGAAGCGCCCTTTTGTTGCCGGCACTTCATCGCCCCCCCCCCGTATCATCGGAATTCCTGTTCGCGGAGGGTGTAATTTCGCCTAAACTCCAATAACTTTCCAACCATTCAGCAATTGACACCGAATTTCTATTGGATATTGTCCAACATCCGGTGCTTGGAGCGAAAACTTTTAATTGATCTTGCCACAAGTTTAGGTGGATGGTTAAAAGAGAAAGAGGATTAATTTAAAAGCATTGAAGATATTAGGAAGTCCATTACGTTTATCAAACGTAGAGCATAATTACTAGGTTGAGCGTCTAAACGGAAATACTGAACAAATTCAGGTAATAGATTTTAATAAATGCATAGAAAGTTATTTGAGTGTAGGACGTTCCACAGAAGACCAAAGTTCACTTTTATATTCTTCTTTCAACATGTATATTGTGTTTCGGAAATACATTAAACATATTAAAATAAATTATACTTTCCTGTGCTTCAAGTGCTTCTTTGTAGTCTGCCTTCTTTTCTGGAAACGAATCTACGAGAATTCAAAACATCTCAACGTGACATTCAGTCCCAAAGAGCTGGAAAATGAATATCCGAGATGTGTTACTGAATTAATTTCTTATGAGAAATTCATGCTATTTTTAATCTCTCGGCTTTTATCTTTTATTTCTAATGTGATTTAAGCGTTTTATCTCAGTCGTGTAATTTGATCCTGTTTATAAATTTAATTGGATCCATTTTTGTAGCAGACCTTGCTTCCGTTCTCTCAAGCATTTATCTTCGTGCCGATTCGACAAGCAGAACTGCACTAGACTCCGACGTTCCGTTTGTTCACGGTTGGTACGTTCCAAGTCTCCGAAACTCTAGCTACGCTGTTTCTTCTGCTATCAGCCTCTCGGCACTCCTTAATCGGTTTGCGATCTTAACCGTTGTTACGCTTGGCATCAACTGCTGCTATCTCCCTTTACTTATAGTTCACAGAATTCAAACTCAATATTGTATCTGGCCAAATTTTTTTACATTGTCTTTGAATATTATATTAAAAATCTCTCGTATTGTAAATAATTTTAGTAATAGAAAAAATCTGACATCTTCATTTCAAAAATGCTTTTTACAAAAAGTCTCCATGTAGTATTATTGTTTAATGAACTGGATTTATTGGTGTACTAGCTGACTCCTTATCAATAAACGATATTTTTCTAACGTGGATTTAAGAACACTGAAAATGTTAATTGGAAACAAAATATGTTTCGGCGCTTGTACTTTAAATAATAAAAATATATTCATAAATTCTTAAATTATTTAAACCAAAATAAGAGAAATATTAATCTCGTACGAAAGCTGCAATCACTGAAAAATGTTTGATTATGGTTTGTTTTGATACTTAAATGTATAATGAAAAAAGTGTTGTGCGATAGATGTAATCATATTTTTCAGGCCGATATGAAATGGTTCTATTTTCTCTGAGTCAGCTCATAAAATAACGGAAGGAAATCTATTCTACACACTTTTCTATACTAATTGTCATCTAAACATTCAATGAACCTACAATTTGTCGTATCTGCTGTAGAGAAAATATTTTTTTTTTAGATTTTATAAAAACGTCTGGCGTTATTAATACTGTTGATCTTTGTGTCTGGTTGGTATTTAATGTGAACACATCCTCACATAAATAGATTAAAAGAACAGTGTTTGCCATGCTGCAGGGAGTTTTTTCACATTCTTGGACTCGAACTGTGCTCGCCGTTAATTGTGTTGTTGCCCACTGGCGTCGTACTTTGTTGATCCAACGCCGTGTCTTCGCTCGCTACGCCGCGCCTTCCATTCGCACCCTCTCGGAGTTTCGTCGTTCACCTCGACCGCTTACCTTCTCCCCTCCTTCCCCTCCTATCGCCGCCCGCCCCCCGGGGCTTGCTGAGGGCCTGCGAGGGCTTGTTAGCCGTGGCATCCTGTCGCGTGCGCGCACCCGCCTGGGCGCGGCGCGGGCGGAAATGGAGGCGGCGGCAGGGATGGTAGGCGCGACTGGATCTCGTTACGCGAAGGCGGTGCGCGGCTGAGACGCGGCGGCGGCGGCGGCGGCGGAGGCGGCGGAGGCGGCGGCGGCGGCGGAGGCAGCAGCGCGGACGAATCTTACGCGTGCGTCGCCCGTCACCTGCACGCGTGCTCGCTCGTGCGCTGCCGTGACGTTCGCCGCTTTTGTCGCGTGTCGCCTCGTGTGGCGTCGCCTCGTGTCGGGCGAACGCTGCCGGAGGCGCCTCGTGGCGCGGCGGAGGCGCGATCCAGGCGGACGCCACCGCCGGGGGGCGGATTGCGACAGCGCCTCTTCGGGAGACGTCGCCGCGGCGCTCTTCCTCGAGCGCCGCCATTGATCCGCGGAATGAACTCGTCGACTGCGACGCCCGCCAGGGAAATGAAGTCGCTCTCGTGCACTTACTGCGCTCAACAGGCGCTGTGGCGACTGCGAGCGTTCGCCGGTGCTCTCGACCGGGGAAACGAACTCAGGCATTGTCACCTTGGCGACAGGGGGTCATCGTCATTGGAATTCGCGCTGACCGGAACTTCGGAGAGATGGTAATTTTTGGTAAGCATAGGAAGGGCAAAGTGGATCGTTGCGTTGTGCCAAGAGCTAAGAGTGTCATTTTTCTTTTGCGTTAATTTTCGTCCTTGTCGTTTACGAAAAAGAAATACTTTTCTGAATTCCTGAGGAAATATATCCTACGATATCTCTTTGTTATCGTTTATTATATTTTCCTCCAAATCGATAATATTACACATATAAGTATTAATTTATTGTACTTTTACATTCTAACTCTTTAAAATGGTCAATAGTACATGAAGAATGTATAAATAAAAATAATTTTTATAACCACATGCTTACAAATAAATGAAAAGCAATTATTGCCATTTTTATGGATTTCGCGCTCACTAGAAAATCAGGCTGTCGGGAAAATTCGGAAACATACTCGTAATATGACTTTATTCATTATAGTTTTACAATTCGTCCAGATAGAACACAATTCCTCTGTTATATTTGTTGTCACTTTCCTCATTAGTGTGAAATACGCTTCTTTCCGTTCCTTACGTCGTCGTTTCGCTTCCCCTGAGAGTTCTCTTGTCCTTTCCTTCATCCCACCATCTTTCGCACTTGCTGAGCAGGTATTTGGATGCCTCCAAAACATGAGCGCGAGGTATTTTAGGTGCGATCAGATTTTTGAACGAGCTTGTCGTGCATGAAGCAAGAATAAAAAATTACGCTGCGAATCGCTAAGTAGATGTATTTTTGTTCGCTACATTTTATAACATAAGCTTCTATAGCAGAAAATTAAATTTGAGTCATTTATACAGTGAATAAATGTTGCACAATTAATAATTATGAAAGTTTTTATTATAGACGACTATTCATTTTCATTTTCGCAAAAGACTCAGGAAATATACAAGGGCCTTCAAATTTGTGTGCTAATATAGTACGGGTGATCCACAAGTAACTTGTCTCTAGCAGTATTTAGACGCTCATTTGACAGCACAGTACTCACGTTACTTAGGGTTGCCTAAGTGAAAAGTAAAATAAAAATGATATGCATTATGGAAACTACTGCTCTAAAAAAATAACTACTATTGTATCAAACAAGCATTTAAATATTACATATGCAAACTGACTTAGGGGCCATTTTACGTTGTAAACATATTGTTTTTTGTTCTTATTGAGACTCGTTTTGCGATTAATAATTAACATCACATAAGTGTACGAAAAATAGTGTTCCAACAACAACCGGTTCGGGTCTATATTTGACAAGGCGATATAAGTAAATTTTAGACAATAATTTGTTTGTGACTATGGGCTCAATGAATTAAATACTTTATATTTTGAATGGATCCCTCATTTCCCTAATGATATTAATGTAAACATAGGTAACGGAAAAATATTGCAAACAAAATGAAAACCGGGATATGCGATAAAATAACAAGACGTCCTTTAGCTCCGTAACAAATTAAATAGAACTTTTAATGAACATAAATAGTTGGAAATTACTGTATTTTTATGTTATGCTATAACTGAAAAATCCTGTATATTTATATGTTATTTTTAAGTAGTATTACTGTACATAATGTGTCCATGAAAATACTACAGTAGATAATATTTAGCATCTGGCTGGCAATGGACGTTAAATTAAACCAAATAGTAATATAATAAACAAAAGTGAAACTTTCGATATGCACATATGAATGATATAACAATTGTTGTAAATTACGAGAAGTTTGTAAATAATTGACTGTAGGTTAGAATTTGAATATAATTATCATCAGCCCACAATAATTCTAGTATTAGTAATCAAATGCGTGAAGAAATAGTTGAGTTTGAAAGTTAATATGAGATAATGAGAGTTTACTGAGGTAAATATCCCATACGAACAAAAATTGTAATTCATAATAAAGAAATGCACAAGTTCCTAAACTACATGTTAAGCATTGCGAGAGAGCAACATAGCGAGGGCGACGGTGTGAGGGGAGTGAGTGAGAACAGTTTTAGAGGTATTGTTAGTCCCCATTTGTCATATTTTTCACAAAGCGTTCTGACCATATAGTTAATTCCACATTGTCTTCTGCCAAAACTACCTGGTCGTCTGAGAAATTCAGAACACATTTTATTGCCTCCAACAAGTACTCCAAATGCATACCACTTTCTCCTCGAATTCTTCAGCACTCTATTCAAATATAGAGGAAAGTTCCCAAACTCGGGCCGGATTCCTAATGCGAGCCCCGTGATTTACAGCTCTGTATAGTGATTTTGCCTATTGAAAACACAATAAAATAGTAGTTCTGTGCAAGAGCCAAGCCCATTCGAGAGGAAGTGTGATTTTCACTTGTTGCCGGTCAGTTGGCCATTAGTGGAACAGTGAAAAGCAAAGATTTTTCAAGTGCTTATACAGTTGCCTGATTTCACTACTTCATTGGGAAGTCTTCTAACCATTACATTACTTTAAAGGTGGTATTACAAGCTATTGATACAGGGTAATTTATTTTCTTGTCTTGTAAAAATGGTTTAGGCATTTGAAATATAAACACGCTGGTGCCTAACCCGACCCTTCAAAGGTTCCTATAGTGAGTCCCCAAATTCACATCTTGTAAAATAAAAACAATAAGGTATTTGGTCCAGGGAACATGTTGCGCAATATACATTTTCAGGGAGCTGTAGGAGAGCTATGGGTGATATGTATATATATATATATATATATATATATATATATATATATATATATATATGTGTGTGTGTGTGTGTGTGTATGTGTGTGTGTGTGTGTGTGTGAATATATAGAATATCTGCAAGATATGTACGACAATTTCTTATGTATAAGATGTTAAACTTGTATTTTTGTAATATTATACTGAGTTCAACCCTGTTTGCAGATTCTTTCATTTAGTTTTACTCCTTTCTTAAAACGTTCAGGGCTCACACTAGGAAACCTTTTTTACACATCCATAAAACGTACGATTTACGAAAATATTTTATTCCTAAATTACTTGACCAAACATTCTATGTAGAATATAAAAATTGTATATGTAAGTTAGGTATGTATTGCAAATATTTTGATTTCATTGGTAGAAAAATTGGATTTAAAATAATCGAAAAAAAAGGGGGACCCGGGTTTGGGTACTTTCCTCTATTAATTCAAAAAGTGTAGGAGGATACAGCTGCTTCAGGCCCTTGTTATTTGAAATTTCCTGGAGCCTTTAATGTCCACCTTATCAATGCACGCATACCACAATACAGATTTTGGACTGCGTGATTTATACTCGTTTCTTCTTTACTTTCCACAATTTGTGTAGCGGTTCACAGTCATATTTCTGTTTTAAATCTATGAAAGCAACATATGCCAATGTTTTTCCAAACGTTCTCTTTTTCCGTCCGTTCGCGTGTTGGTCTGTCCGTATATGTGTGTCTGTCTGTGCGTGGTCAAAGCTAGCGCTCAAACCATTCGGAAATTTTTTTGAAAATTGATATTCGTTGGTCGATCTGGATGAACTCAAGGTACTGTGCTTTTGATAACGGATATTTTATTTGAGGAGAGACTTTTATGAAACCGTAAGGATAATTAAAATTTGCTCATAAATGGGTCAAAATTCTTTGATCATTTTTTCCCTAAGAGAGAACAAAGAACGATTAGGAATTGCGCAACTCTCCCTTTGGTTAAAATCTCCGAATTTTTGAAAATTGAAATCTTCAAAATTTCTTCTGCGTTCTTACAACAACAAAATTGAAAGTGGAGATTTTTCTTTAAAAAGCTGTTCTTTAAAGACTATATCTGAAATTAAAGATGCACAATTTTTCGAAATTTGAGCAGTTTTCTCGTAATTTTGCTGTAAGACTGGAAATAGGAAAAAACATTTCCTCAAAAACTGCTCCAATTTTTTTTCTGCAATTTTTCCTCAAATAAAAGAAAGAACGCTTAAAGAAAAAATCGCAATTTCCATTCGGTAAACTGCATTTTAGAAAATTGCAAACGTTCAATATTGAAGATAAAGATGTTATTCTTTAAGGATATCTGATCTAAAAACATAGATCTTTAAATATAATCGTGCACATTTGCTTGAAAGTACAAGTAGTTTTCATATTATTTGCTTCAAGGAAAATTAAATATGTATATTTTTTCCTCAAAATCGACTTAAATTGTGTTCCATAATTTTCTTCGTAAGGAGCAGTCCGGGACAAGTCTCATTTTCTTTGATCTCTCAACTTTTTGAAAATTCCAAATTTAAAAATAATGCAAGATAGTAAGTGCTATTGAAGCACGTTACATTGAAAAGTTGTCATGATAATTTATTTGTTTTTCTTTACATTCACATTATTTCCTATAAAACTCATTATGTTCAGCCAATTTCACATTCAATCTCTCTCAGCAGTCTGTTTGTTAATATCTCTCATCTTGCTTCTCAATATTTCGCATGTCATATTTCATTCTCAGTCTTCTGACACACAAACAAAAACACACACTTGCCATTTGTTCCGCGAACAAACAATTGGTAATCCATATCGAGAACGGGGATATTGGGTATCTTCAGTGACAGCTCAGAGATTGACTCGTTTGCAGGAGCAGATAAGCGAATCAATGATTTATCTGAACAGACTAGAAGCGCATGTACCACGAAATTGCTGCCAAAATGATGAAAAATATCCACTCTCTTTAAAAGGGTAACCAATAAAAGCATCAAAATTATTATTGATATAATGATTAGATATTTTGAGGAATATTACGTACGAATTATTTGTGTTTCAAATTAGTTAATTCATGTTTCAATTTAACTGTTTTCGCTCTGGTCATCTTTTTTCGAAAGGTTTATAAACAATGTTGGTTGACCTCTATTAGAATCTGTTATGTCCATTGATTTATATCTTAGATAAATAATCGTCTCTTTTGTTCACCTGTCTGAACACACACACACACACACACAAACACACTCACAAACAATAACCAATAACCACAAAAGTCCTCCAGAATCTCACTAACCCAATTTCGACCAGTTATCGTTATCGAATGTTAAAAAACTGCTTGTGTTCATCGTGGACATTTTATCTCTAACTTGTTGATTTATTTTTACTTTCTTACTCTTCCTTCGTAAGAAGAAGTATGTCATCGTGCGCCGAAAAACGGGGAATTTTTGAAAGAAAAAAAACTTATTGACCGAACTCGGTAACGAAAACATGCATAACAACATGCATGTTCCTATATATAGTAAATTATTACCTCTAAAAAGCAGTGTAGCCAGAATCTATGTTTTGTGGGTCCTAATATCGAAAAATCGATTGGCGACAGCACGTCTGTCTGTCCGTCCGTTGGCCTGTTTGTTCGTCTGTGATCAAACGTTCGCGCCTAAACTGTTCAACAAATTTTCCCAAAATTAAAATTCCCTTATCAATCTGGACGAACTCGACTATTTGAAAGTTTCAAATGGATATTTTGCCTCAGAAACATTTTCAACATTTCCTCAAAAGTGGCACAATTTTTTTATCAAACTTTGTCCTCGAATACCGTGAAGGACGCTTCAGGGAATGGTGCAGGTCTCATGTTGGTTAAAATCCCAATTTTTTTCAAAATTGAGAAATGCAATTTTTCTCGGGGTGCTCCTACAAGTATAATATTGAAGATATATTTTTTTCCTAAATACAATTTGTTTCTTAAAGACAGATCTTCAGATCAATTTATGTTCAATTTTTAGAAAATATCAGTAATTTTCCTGTGATTTTCCGCGAAATATAGGAAAGTTAAAAATTTTTATTAACAATTGTTTTCCTCAAAAAACCGCTCCACATTTTTTCTCCACATTTTCATGTAAAGGTAAATGTAGCGATAAAATATATGGTGCTAGTCCCATTTTCGGTTATCGTCCCGTTTTTTCCACAATTGCAAAAAGTTCACAAAAGTGACACTATTTTTTTTTATTTAAGTTTGTCCCCGAATAGTATAAAGAAGCCTTAACAGAATGGTTAAGGTATTGTTTTCGTTGAAATTCTTGAATTTTCGTTAAAGTTCAATTTTTTAACGTCCTACTACAACCATAAAATTGACGATTTCCCTTTACGAAATCAATTCTTTAAAGACAGGTCTTGAAATAAGGTCATGGTCTCGTTTTTGAAAATAGTGCATAGTAATTTCGAGTGGTTTTTATGTAATATTGTGAGAAATAAAGTCAATATTAAATCTTTTAAAACATTTTTGTCTCAAAAATGGCACTAAAGGTTTTCTTTTAATTTTCTCCTCGTATCAAAGGATAGTAAAAAAAGTTGTGCTCGTTACAATTTCGGCAAACTCTTTGAATTTTCGTAAAATTGGAAATCGTTAACTTTCCAAACCACAAAATTGAAGACAGAGATTTTTGCGTGGGACAAAATCTGATCTATTAAATATATTCTTTAAGGAAGATCATGAAAAATTTTGCTTAAAAGAGATTAGTTTTCACGTAATTTCTTGTTGAAATTAATGCAAATTAAAGAAGAACATTCAGTCAAAAACTTTTTCAATTTTTACTCTATTTTTTTTCATGTCAAGGGTCGATTCAAGTCAGCTGTTAATGTCTTTCAAGGGTCAGTGAAAAGAAAGATGCAGGTATCATTTTCGTTGATTTCTCTGTATTTTCGAACTGAATTTTTCTGGTCGAAACAAAATTTTGCTGGTTGAAAACACGTTTGTAAGTTCATATAGTAATATAATATTGTAGAGCAGTTAGAAGTAAAAGGGTGTGAAAGTTTGTGCTGTTGTAGCACCACTAGTGTCTTTAAATTTCTTGTAAGAATAGAGTAAAATACACTTATTAAAATGCCATGTGATTAAGATGCAGTATGAGTTCATCTAATAACGCTGATTTTTGGAAAATTGCGAAATATTTTTTCGACGTTTTGCTACAACATCAGTATTGAAGATAGCTATTATTTACTCAAATGAATTTGCTTTCTACAACTAGGTTTTTCATTACCGTCAGGTACATAATTTTCTTAAAAAATAGTTTTCGCGCAATTGTGAGTGAAGTATAAGCAATATTAAAATATACCAATAACACGATTTTCTAAAATAAAAGACTTTTTGTTTAAACATTCGGTAGGGATAGTGCTAAGTGTGTGCCTTTCTGTGTCATTACTAGCTAGTTTATCGTAAAGAAATCTAGTGATTCTGCGGCAGAAATCGGCGATGTTTCGACAGAACAACTCGTTTTGTGGGGCTTTGGTAATGAAAAAGTGGATAAATCGTGTACCTATATATAGTAAATTACCTTCTCTGACAGACATAGACAGGTATAGACAAAATTCACGTTTAAACGGTTTTAAACTGTTTGTGGGTCCTTGATAACGAAGAATCGATTTATAACAAAACGTCTCTATGTGAGCATGTGGTTCATGCTAGCGCCTAAACCGTTCAGATGATATTCTCCAAAATTGATATTCTCCCATCAGTCTGAAAAAATTCGTCGTCCTTAGAGTTTGAAACGGATATTTTGATATTTCGTGTACTTTCAATTTTTTTTTCAAAATTGAAGTCGAGAATTTGATTTTACTTCTCACTAAATACATTGAGGCGATTACGTCGAAAAGTAATTCACACATCCACACACAAGAAATCAAGACGACCATACAATAATTCAGAACTTTTACTTTCTGCATGTACTACAAATGTTTAGCAGAAATGTTGTAAGGAATTGTTTCATAAATTGCTATTTTATTAATTATTACGATGTAGAAAATACGTCTTTAATACTAATGGCTTACAATAAAATGTTTTGAACATTCATTTATTTTCTAATTAAAACGTCTATCATAAAACTTTATTAACGATTTTAATATTTTTGAATGCTTTATGATGATGTCAGTCAATCGTAATTAAAAAAACGTATTTCATAATGTCAATGAAAAACGGATAAAGAAACGAAAATCAAACTCAATGGTTTTCTAGCAATAGAAACTTCATTTATTATTAATACTGATGGCATTAAATTAAAAAATATAAACTTTTAATTTCGATTACAGCACTAACTCTCGAAGATGGTATATAAATTATCTGAAATTAGAAACGTATTAATAAAGCAAATCACGACGTAATCTGAGCGAACGATAAGAGTGTGTCACTTCTCGTCGTCCTCATCTTCCAGTGCATGGATGTTTTTTTCAATCGAAAACAACATTCAGAAGATAGTTCATGTATTTATGGAAAAATTGAACCATTTTAAAGTTCCCGCGAACATTTTGTGAAATTTCCGTGATTTAAAAGATAAGGGAAACGATAAGTGTAGATATTAAATAATAATAATAATAATAATAATAATAATAATAATAATAATAATAATACGTATAAAATATAACATCCAAAATAGCGTTCGAACTTAATACGATCCTAACATTTATTTTTAAATAGTTGATAATTTTTCTTTGTTATTTCAAGTTTCTTTGTTATTATTATTATTATTATTATTATTATTATTATTTAATACCTACCTTTATAAATTAATTCTTCGGTGTTCGGGTCTCCGAGCGGAAAAAATGTTGATCGATGAAAACACTTTTGCAATTATGTAGCGGTATAGTGTAGTAATATAGTGGGCTTTCCAGATTAAGGTCATTGGTCAGCGTGCTCGCTTTCCATGACACAATCCAGGTTTCGATTCCCGGTCGGGCAAGGTTATAGGGTGAATTTTTCTTGCAATGACTCAGTAAAAGTTGCTGTGTGACAATGGGAAAACTCACTTCTCAGGTTGAGAACACCGGTATACGGCGTAGGGATGTCTTCGTGCTAACCACACGTACACCTTCTTAACCCATGGCCGCGAGGCCGGGGCGCTGCTGGTAGGCCATGGCCCGTTCGCGGGCTGGCGCGCTAAGTACAGACAGATAATATAGTGGAGCAGTTAGAAATAACGCGAGAAAGAATGAGATTCCTTAACACCACTAGTTTCTTTATGTAACACAATTCATACTATTTTTTTGTTTAATTCAGTTTTTCTGGCTCGTTTATCCTTGGGCATCCAAGTTACATGCAAATATATAGAGATAAATACTTTATGAAAAGTTGATGTTTCCTTACAAAATTATGTATGTATCGCGCTTATTACATTTTAAAAGAAAGGCGCCAGGTTACATATAGATGGCGGTGACGGTGTCACTCATGAGTTCTTACCAAGCGCACCTGGTTTTACGTTTGTTCTCATAACATAAGAGGAAAAAATGGGAAAGCAAATTAAGATGTAATTTGAGGTTCGAGAGTGACACATTTATGATAGTGTAATGATCACTATTAGACATACTGAAATGTATGGAAATCAGTACGACGAGTTTTAACAATAACACAGTCTATTTGAACTTTCTTCACATATTTCGATAATCCAACTAGTACGAGGAAACAAACTCAAAGAGCAGATTTTTGCCAGGAGATCATAAGCAAGCTCAGAAAGAATAACAACAACGTCCAACAAAAGAGGTAAATATTCGTACCCCGGCCACCAAACAACAATATCACACAATCCTGTGACGTATCAAATGTCGACGTACTACACAAGGCGCTCAAACATTCTCTGTCCATTTCCGCGCTTCACACCGTGCACTAGAGGTGCTGGCTAGCCTCTCTTACAGACCGGCGCGGCTGCTCATGGAGTCTCACGTCTCTGGCTCGGCTCGTCTGATCTGTGGTGCAGTAAATTACGTCCTCTAACAGGTTGTGTTCTCAGCATACATGTTTTTGAGTTTTTGATGCAGAAAAATCGATTGAATTGTCTGTCTGTTCGTTCGTCCATGGTTAACGCTAGAACCTAAACCATTCTGCCAATTGAAAAAAAATATATTCTTCGATCTATTTAAATGAACTTGAGACCCTGAACGTATCGAACAGTTATTTCGCTCTTCGTACTTCAACATAGCCTCAGCAACGCTATTGAAATTTGCTCAAAACTGGCTCCAAATTGTTTGATTATATTTGTTCTCAGACAGCGTAAAGATTGCTAAAAAGAATGATGCAGGTCCAATTTCGGTGAAATCCCTGATTTCTCAACAATACAATTTTTGAACAAGATACAATAATGAAGATAAAGATTTCTTTTCAAATGAAATCTGTTCTTTAGAGATAGATCTTCAAATATGTTGTACAATCTTTTGAAAATATGAGTTGTTTTCGTTTAATTTTGTGACATATAGGCAATTTAAACCATTCTTTAAACAAAATATCGATGCTACATTTGTGATCCATTAATGAAACGTCTTTTAAAAATGTTTCCATACGTATATTATTTTGTAAATTCGTGTTGGCAAACTGGAAACGCTCTACATTTCTTCAGAAGTATTTCAATTCGTATTAGCAAATTATCTCTATTTTCTTTAAAGCTGCAAATGAGAAATTTGTCATGTTTGAGAAATTATAAAACAATTATTGAATATTATTCCCTTTGTTGCAAAGCGGTGTAATATTTGATTTATCAATACTAGTTGTTTTTATTTATTTATTTATTTATTTAAAAGTAGTTAAAACGGTGTGTGAGTATGGAAAAGAACAAACTTTGCAGGTTTCTACGAGTTTCTGAATTCCTACGCCGCTCAAAACTGGCTCCAAATTGTTTGATTATATTTGTTCTCAGACAGCGTAAAGATTGCTAAAAAGAATGATGCAGGTCCAATTTCGGTGAAATCCCTGATTTCTCAACAATACAATTTTTGAACAAGATACAATAATGAAGATAAAGATTTCTTTTCAAATGAAATCTGTTCTTTAGAGATAGATCTTCAAATATGTTGTACAATCTTTTGAAAATATGAGTTGTTTTCGTTTAATTTTGTGACATATAGGCAATTTAAACCATTCTTTAAACAAAATATCGATGCTACATTTGTGATCCATTAATGAAACGTCTTTTAAAAATGTTTCCATACGTATATTATTTTGTAAATTCGTGTTGGCAAACTGGAAACGCTCTACATTTCTTCAGAAGTATTTCAATTCGTATTAGCAAATTATCTCTATTTTCTTTAAAGCTGCAAATGAGAAATTTGTCATGTTTGAGAAATTATAAAACAATTATTGAATATTATTCCCTTTGTTGCAAAGCGGTGTAATATTTGATTTATCAATACTAGTTGTTTTTATTTATTTATTTATTTATTTATTTAAAAGTAGTTAAAACGGTGTGTGAGTATGGAAAAGAACAAACTTTGCAGGTTTCTACGAGTTTCTGAATTCCTACGCCGCTGTTTTTGTATACTGAGCTGAATTACTAATAAAACATTTTTTACAAAATTTGATTTCGATAAAAATTCGTTTTCGTTTAACAGAGACTACTTACATCCTCAAATGAGTAACATATTGTATGTACTGAAGAACGTACTGTGTATATACTAATAATGTCATATATGTGCAAAAAATGTCAAATAATGCTTTGAAGTTGGATAAAACTAATAAATAATAAATCTAAAGTGAATTTATTAGTATTGACCAGTTTAAGCACTGTCTATTTGTGTGCTCAATATTTTACTATGGGCATTAAAATGCAAACTACTGAATATTTCGTAAAAATTCTTCAAAAGACATTTTAACCGAACCAAACAGAAATGAAGCGCTTGAATATTCAAATAGGGAAAGAAATAATTAAATCTACACCATGTCGAGACCATATTTTGTATAAGCATTAACAATGGATGAGACAGGCCAGCTGCAATAGCATTCTGTGGTCAGAAAAATATTAAGTATGGTTATTCTTGCGAGCTGTTAGAAGTCTTTCCAAACATCAGCCCGAATTACTGCGTGTGGACGCTATAACTACTTTTTCCCCTTTTTGCATGCCCGACCCCACTCCAGAGCTTCGCAACGAGTGACGAGTCGCTGGCATTCGTGAATATTCGTGGTGGCGTCGTATCCGTTGGTCGTTTATTGAATTTTCTTTTGTGGCACACGATGTGGGGGCGGACACAGACAAAAGTGAATTCGAACGAGCACAAAAAATTTGTACGCCAGACAAGATCAGAGCTTTATTTCTTTTTGCTGTCGCTGTAACGACAACGTGTGAGTGAAAAGCGGTCTAATGGAATTCAATCTATTGGCATTGAATGAGACGGAAGAATGCTGAACTCGATAATCACAATGCATTCACAAGGAGTCATAAATACTCTCTCGTGAAAGAAGGGTGCATGTGGTGTACATGGCGATCGGCGTGTTCCCGGTGCAGCGGTATTATGGGCACTGAAAGCGCAGCGTTGAAGAAGTTACTGGGGTTATGAATATTCTATTTATTGAACAAACGGACCCAGCATATCATAGGGATTTGTTTGTTTTCCAGGAATATGAATGATTTACTGATAATGACGTGAGTACGAAAGGTCCATATTACATGACGAAAACCTGTTTTCAGTTTTCAAAAATATTAATACTTCTTTAATGGCTTAAAAGGCATCATAACTTACTCGTAATACACTGGTGTTTGTGAAAATTGCCCAGAACACCCAGAAGGAATGGTCGGAATCACTTAAAAATCGGTGGATGTGTAGAATAGTGTACCCGAGAAAAGTAATTAAATTTGCATAGAGATGACGTGCACGATGGCCTAGCAGCGCCCTCCTTTGTGCGACAGGTCAAGTCAGTGTTACGACACACTCAGTCGATGTAGAGCCGTAAAAAGACGTGGAAAAGTGAAAGCAAGTGCCGGGATGGCTCGTCAATGCCAAAGTAAGGAATATCAGCATCTGAGTAAGTTTAAACAGGGCAGAATGATCGATCTCTGGGAAGCGGGTTTGCCATACCGTGACATTGCGGCTTCAGCGGGGCGCGCTGCTACGACAGTGATGTGTGTGCAGAACCAGTGAATAGAGGGGGGTCGAACACAGTGACTAGCGTGTTCTGGACCACACAGCCAGAGATGACCGCCATCTTGTCCGCATAGCCGTACCCGACAGAAAGGCGTCATCCACAGTGTTGGCTCTACTTAGGAGCACTGCAACGGGTGTGGTCATGTCTGCGTCGATGGTTCGACGCCGTCTGCAGAGGGCTGGACCGGTGGCACGCATACCACTGCGTCGGATTCCGTTGACCAAAAACTATCACTGCCTCACACAGCAATAGGCACGTGAACGTGTTCACTTGTATGCTGAGAGGAAACGTGTAGGTTTTTGAGACGAGTTCCGCATTAATTTGTGCTACAGCGATGGTTGCGTACGTATTCAACGCTCCCGTTGTGATCTCAGTCAGCCAGCCTGCATTCTTCCGTGCCCATAGCCAAGTGCCACAAACGATTTACGTGTGATAATTTAGGGCGTCATTGGCTACATTGGGCGATCTCGCCTCATACGTATTGAGGGCAATCTGAAGAGCATTCGATGCATCAATGAGGTTTTAGAACCCGAGGTACTGCCCCTTCTACAAGCAACTTCACGTGCCATATTTCAGCAAGACAATGACCAACCGCATGGAGTGAGGTATGTGCAAGCTTCCTGCGAAGAACGACGGGTAACACTGCTTCCCTGGTCCGAACGTTCGCCTGACATGTCGCCCATCGAATATGTCTGAGATATGATCGGTCGGCAATTTGTTCGTTCTCGTCCTCCTGCAGCCACTGTCGATGCTTTGCGGCCACGCGTAGAAACCGCGTGACATTGTATTTCCAAGCAGCATATCAAGGATCTCTTTGAATCCATGCCACGTCTACAGGCTCTGATGGCAGCGCGTGGCGGCTTCACATCGTACTAAATACTCAAGGCCAAAATTCATGTACAGTTCTGTAATTCTAATCATTTGTATATTGTGGAATTCCTAATCTGTGGAATAAATTGCATAGTAATAGTATGTTTCTTGGTGTTGCAATTTTCTCAAACAACAGTGTATATTGATGAAAGATATTTTAGATATTATGAACAATGTAGGCATGGGTGCTTTACTCGATTGCGAGCGTAGATGAGGTCGGAGACTTACACTTTAAAGTCCTCGTTCCTGAGCAGATGACTCTAGAGGTAGTTTTTGCTTAGGCATTTCATTGTGTGAGTGATGTTAATGGTATCATGCAGGGCGGAAGATGACGTTGGATGATTAAGGATGGGGTCATTTTTATTGGGATAGTTGTGATAAGACACACACAATTCACCACAACCACATTAGGAAATCATTTTTGCCTTTCACGGGACTCAACTGAGTGGCTTTCGGTCCCACATGCTAGAACTCTGCTCCAAACCCTTGGACCACTGAGGGTGCCATTTATAAATCTTTTTTTTTTTATTCTAAATTCTCTCACTTCTTCTGAGACAACGTTCTAATAGGAAGCCAACTTTGGTGTAGAATCTGATCTAGGAGCAATCCACCGTTATCCTTTATTATACCTCCCTTATATATTATCTATTCTTACACATTTTCGTAAGCCGTAAACCGTAAGTCGTGAGTGAAGAGGACCGCCAGGTAGTATGTCCGCGTATGCACCTCTCACACGCGGTCCTGCGTCACTACCCAGCGGCCAGAATTTCAGACATGAGATTATCCAGGAATCGAACTCGGAACTCTATGGTAAAAAGCAAGGAAATGCGCTCTAAGTCACGAGTGCGTAATAAGATTAAATGTGATTGATCCGAAAAATACACAGACGAAATACATCTGATGACTCTAAATGAGGAAGATAACCGGAAAAGGATAATCGCTTGGATAAAGCTATGACTTCCAGAAAATATATAATCTAAGGAGATCTAGGAGGATACATCTACATATTCTTTTCATTGTTAATAAATATATAAATTTTCAGTTTGCTTTATTCGACATGTCATAAACGACACTTTATGTCACACGACACTTTATGTCAAACGACACTTTATGTTATTTACATCTTCACCTAAGGTTTGCTGTTTCGATTTGACGATTGTTGTAAAGGTTAGTTCAATTTTGACATGAATCTCCTTTTCGGAGCCATCATAATATTAGTATTTTCAACAAAAAATCTACATGTTGAGGAACACCTTCCACATACACAGATTACTATTCACAGCAGACGATCACCAATATCACCATCAATCCAAAGCGCACATGACCGTAACTCTTACGCCATGTCAAATACTGCGCAGCGCACACGCCACTGACCGGGAGGTCCTAGGTTCGAGTCCCGAAAGTAGCAGGATTTTCGACATTAGCTAGATAGCTAGGTCGAGTTCACTCGCTGTGTGGAGGAGAATTCTAGCGGCCGTATACTCTGAACGGTAGTTTTCCGTGGTTTCTCCGATCAATACCAGGCGAATGCCGGAGGAGTACGCTAACAACCGGGCCACGGACCGCGCGCGATCTTACCTTCCCCTTCCTTGTCCTATCTTCACACATTACTTACACACTATTACAAATGCATGTACTACACTATCATAGGTGGCAGGAGTCCGGGCGGTAGCTTAGAGCTGGTCCCGGATGGGGCGGTGCCCCGCTGGTGGGAGGTTTCTGGTTTGGGAAAACCCCGATAGCCGACGGTAGGTCGGCACCAGAACTCTCTATCCAATGGGGGAAGGTCACAGCCACCTCCAGAGGATAAAACATGCACTACACTTACGGAACAAATGACCTTAGGCTCTGACGCGCCAGGAATCAACAATTAATCAATCAAAACCACATGTCACGCACCATCTGCTCATTTGAACACGATGCGAATATTACACCATGACTGGGCTCCTCACATCATACACAGGGAAATTGGGAACAGATTGTCACCTTTCAATAAATAAGCAAGATGAGGTATTTTTGGGAGTGTATTTGAAAATGAATGTCTTATTTGCATGCAAGTATGTCTATTTAGTACGTTTTGCTAGGACACTTTAGTATTGATTTTTAGGTATTTTTTATTAACGCAGAATTATTTAAGTCTACAGCTGTCCGAAACCCATGCATATAGAAACTGCTGAGAGAGTTGTGCCCTAATAACGAGTGGTGTCCAGGTTCGACATAATATTTCGAATCGCTCGATCAAAGGTTTCGACATATGAACTCACAGTCCCTTCGAATATAAAAGGAATTGAAGTATTCTGACACCTTAAATCTGCAACAAATGACAAATTAGTGGTGCTACAAAATGGCACAGACCATATTAGTTTTCTATTTCCTTTGGTCTCGGCTAGCTACTCGAACATGCCACATACTCTTGCCAGCTGCCATGTATCAGCACCCAAAATATATTTTTTTGATGTTTTCTGAAGTTTTACATTTCCTAATAGTAGAAAGGAAATATTATTTAAAAGTATTTAAGATCAGTAAAACCTCGTCCTAAGAAAAATGGCGTTTACGCGCTACTGTAAATTCAAAATTTGAAGCCCTTTTTCACAGAAAATATTTGAGTTTTCGAAAACCTTCAATAGAAAATGTTTGATGCACTTTAACTCACAAATACAATAGAATTTACAAATTGCTGGAAATGTGCATATTAACGGCGTGGGTGATCATACATAAAGAATTACATTTGCGTGAATTGTGAATAAACAAAAAACAAATGAACTTTACGTCTTATTATATAGTGCAATTAGCACTATCCGTTCGGAAATTTTAAAAACATTTGGAGCCACATATGAGAAAAATTCAGCGTTTCTGAAAATCCGGATTTTTGAGTTACTTGTGACAGAAAAGATTGAGTTATCGAGAAACATTTTATATCATTATTTAAAGCGCATGTACATAAATATAATAATGTGAAAAAAATCACCGCTAATATAAATATTAACGACGTGGGAGACAAGTCAAAATATTACATTTTCGTAAGCTCTGTAGGAAGATAAGTCATTAAAATCTTGCCGCTGCAATAATTTCCAAGGCTAGGCCCATTTCTGTGACACACCATAATAATAACCCGATATAATAACTAACCTAATAACCCCACTTCGGTTACAGGACATTCCAACGTTTTTTGGTTGATTGATTGATTAATTAGTGATTGAGGTCGCGTAAACAGCTAATGTTAGTGTAGTGTATTTATTCTCGAGAGGTGGCGCGAAATTCTTCCCCGCTGGATGGTGCGTTCCAGTACCGACCTACGGCTAGCGGTGTTTTCCCCAACCTGTTATCTCCCACCAGCAAGGCACCGCCCCAGCCGGGACAAGCTGTAAACTTTCTGCTGTTCTCCAGGCAAGTTTAGTAGTGTGGTGCACATAAGTGTGTATGTAACGGATGAGGATAGGACAAGGAAGGGGAAGGAAAGATTGCACGCGGTCCATGGCCCCTTTGTTAGGGTACTGCTTCGGCATTCGCCTGGTATTGATTGGAGAAACCACGGAAAACTACAGTTCAGAGCAGCTGGCTCCTAGAATTCTCCTCCAGACAGCGACTGAATGCCACTCTCAAGCTAGTGCCGAAATCCCGGCCACCGCCGGGTCTCGAACCCAAAGACACATGTTCATAGGCACTGTAGTGTCATTCCAACGTGATGTCCCACAGGCTAGGGGGTCGCCATCTATTCGGCAACCGAAGGGGCGAGTTGGTTCGCTGCCACGTAAGATGGCCTGTTGTATTTGACTAGTGTCTCGTTATCCATTTATCGGTATTCGTTACTAAAATCCAGAAGAAAGTGAAATCACTAATTTTAAAGTCCCATCTTCCTAATTTTTCTCTCAAGGTTTTAGCAAATGGGAATCACAAAATACTGAACTGGGACATTTATTGAGAAACGAATGAAGCTTCAATTGCAAGCTACTTGAGCGGCAACAGCACGTATTCTCTCATATTATTTATAACGGTTGGGTAATAGTATAATAATAGCCGAACCCGTGCAAATATTTCGCACATTGGAAGTCAAATTCATGTTAATAATTAAACACAAGTATCCTTCTGGTTTTTGAGAATCGATGGAAATGTTTTTCGCGAAAATATTTTGTACTTACTAGTTATATATTTTTCCATATGCTTGGTTTTTAAATGATTATCATCTCCATGTTATTTCTAAATTTATTTTAGATTCTTTTATTTTATTAAATATCTTCAAAATTTTATTTATTTTCATCTACACACAAGTCTATTATTTTATTATTAATTGTATAATCTAAAGAAGTAACACGAGAAACATCGTGTATGAAAAAAAACTTTTTTGAAAAAAGAAAAACAAAACATTTGTATTGATTTTCAAAAAACAAGAGGATATCTTGTTGAAGTATAAACATTGTAATGTATTGTGTAAGTCAATATACTCATATTTTTATTTGTTCAAAATCGTGTCAGAGTGACAGGATACTTTGCTTGGAGATTGCGTCTTTCACTAGAAACATAACTTTGTGTTTCCAACCCACAAAAAGTATGCCTGGGATTTGCACCCTAGCGTGTAAGTTTCTGTGTTCAATGCCATAATGTACAGAACCACGGTCGTTTTTTTCGCAGTTTTGTCGTTTTTTCGTTCCTCGTTTTCTCGCAAACTTTTCTCAGACGCGTACAAAAAAACTAATATTTAATTTTTGAAAATTCCGAACTTTTAATCAAAATTGCATTGATATCGTAGATTTCAATGAACTGTGGCTCTGTTTTTTTAAGTTTAAAAAACGTCGGGGCCCATGTCCCATCTTGTCAATATCTTGACACACATTTTTGTAGAATTACATAGCTTTATCTCTACCATCTGTATTCGTAGTGTACCAAAAAATCAAACAAATTTCTGGATTATACCCATTAATGGGGAATCATAATTTTAAAATATATGAAGTTCATGGAGTTTTAAAATAATGATAAAGTGATAAACAAATAAATGTAGCTCTAAGCCTTATTCACAATCTGTGAATTTGAATTTTAATGCTACATAGAAATAATCCGCATTTTATCATATGTACAATTCATTTAACATTCGAAACGACTCCAAATGTTATAACAAAGAAAACGATTGCTCGACGTCTATTATAGAGAATAATATTCCATAAATACACGGATTCACCTGGGGGAATTACATAAATACATCGTGTAAGATTTATTTTTGGTATTAAAATAATCAAGTATTGACACGATAAATGAGAATAGCGTTTCCTTGAATTTTTCTTCGAGTCCGGTTACCGGCGGTCGAAAAGGACTGTAATTGCCAGTAAAAGCTATGTGCCCCGGCTTCTGCAGCACTAAATACATCGTGGGCTTACGAGTAAAAGGTATTAGGTTCAATATCATGGCACTAGGAATTAGTAGATGAGAACTGCGTGTTTGCAGACAGAAATTCATAAATTAGTGGATAGATTTCTGTGAAAGTTTCTTTGGCAAGTAATTATTATGTACAAATTTTCCTTGAAATATTTAGAGTAGTTTTGAAAAAATGTCATTTGAGCGTTTCTAAAAATGGGCAATTTTGAATAGATGTTCAAAGACAATTCACAAATTTGTGAGAAACTTCATAAGAAAGTTTTTCAGATTTTATTTAAAGAACTTTTACTCAAAAAACTCAATATTGTATAAACGATTATGTCATGTCATTCCGTGTTTTTTGGGTCTATACGTACATAAATGCAAAGAAAAAAGTTGTGTAGTCAGAATCCATGTTTTGTGGTTCCTTGATTTCGAGAAAATGGCTAATGATTAGGGCCTGGATAACTTTGTAATAACATGTTTTCGTAATGTTACTCTGTCAAGTAGAATCAACGAAATTTTCATGTTTCATATCGGTTAGTGCCAAAAAACGTTGAGTTTCTAGTACCTATTTTTAAATATTTTACCCAAAAGTACTTATATTTGCATATACCTTACCCTTTAACACATTTTTCCAAAATAACATATTTTTACGTATTACTGAATTTTTTCCATTATCGGCAACGCGCATACACGTTGCATCTTTCATGGGTCTCCCTTGACCTTGATACCCTTCACCAGAAACTATTCGCCCAGCTCAGGAACCGCCGTTAACATTTTTCTTTCCCCGATTGTCACACGCGAACTTCCGCTGGTGTTAGTAAATTATTTCTTTGCGTCCAAAATCTGAAATAAAATCACGATGTGGCCGTGAAGCTTTTGTATTAAACCATAGGGGCAGTGGTAACGCTGAGTCAGAATATAGCACAGGCAAGTACCGCTGTTTCCGTATATTTTTATTTAAGAAATCCATGTTGGGAATTTGAAGACGCGTCGTGTTTACTGAGAAAGGTTTCCGTTCGTACGAACAAAAGTCTAATATTTTTGAAATAACCGCCAAGGGGATATTTGTCCGATAATTTTGAATTTAATATTTGTTGCATTTTTGAAAGTGGCTTAATCATAGCTATTTTAAATATATCAGGAAAAGTTCTGGTTCATAAGAATACATTAAATATGTGAGTTTACGTGTCTTTAACAGATAATCCGATAATTTATCGAAAGCAGCCGAATATTTATTTTTTAGTTCGCTCATTATTTTGAGAAGTTCATATGAAGAAGTTTCGGAAACAACTATGGTGTCTAAAATATTTGGGGTTAAAAGTGTAAATATCGTTTTTTAACTTCTGATGTTTTCACTAAAATTTCTGTGGTCTGATTTTTGTGGTCTGGTGTTAAACACAGTAATGTCTTCTTTCTGGTGCCAATGCAACGCCGTAAAAATGCAAGGCGGCAGAAGCCCTGCAGGTGTTGTATCCAAAATTTCTACTTCTAACCTGTCCTATGCATAAGTTGGGTTGCAAAACTGATTAGATCTCAGATTGATGAAGTTGACGCATGGATTTCTAATAAAAACTAGTGGTGCTACAAAATGACACAGACTTTCCCGTATTATTTTTCAATTTCCTTTGGTCTCGGCCTTGCCACATAATCTTACCATCTGCCATCTATCGCTGCCCAATTTTTCGGTTTCCTAAATGTACAGCAGAAATATTATTTTAAGAGTATTAAAGAGCAGTAAAACCTTGTCCTAATGCCAATTTTTTACAAACAATTTGGAGTCGTTTTTAAAAAATTGGTGTTTTAGCACTACTGTAAATTCGAAATTTGAAGCTCTTTTTACAAACAATTTTTGAATTTCCGAAAGTTCATTTGAAGTCATTTTAATTACATTAACTCACAAATACAATGATGTTTACTAACTGCTGGAAAATTGAATATTAACGGCGTGAGAGATCTTTTAAAAAAATTACATTTCTGTATTTTTTTAAAAACAACAAAATACACCGAAATTAACTTTACGTCATATTAAAGAGTGTAATTAGCAATATCCGTTCACAAAATTTGGAGAAAAAATCGGAGCCGTTTTTGAGAAAATGCCGTATGAACGTTTCTGAAAATGTATAATTTTGAGCTATTTTTCACAGAAGAAACTTTATTTGACATTATTTATAGCACATGTACTTATAAATACAATAATGTGAACAAATTGCCGCTAGTATAAATATTAACGACATGAGAGACAAGTCCAAAAAATTATCTATTTTGTAATTTTTGAAAAAACAAAAAATAGGGCAATATGACGTTTATGTCATCTTATAGAGTACATTTAGCACTATCCCTACTAAAAGTTGAAAAAAATTGGGGCCGTTTGTGATAAAATCTTCTTTTTATACTTTCTTAAAATTGCACATATTGCACGCAATATTTGATGAGAACTAATAAAAGTTTCGAAAAAATGTACATGGCCTTAACGATAGAACTCAAAACCAATTTTATTTGAATGAAAAATCTCAGTATTTAATTTTGTGGTTGTAGGATGACACCGAACAAAATTCATACTTTTGCAGTTTTGGAAAATTCAGAGTTAACCATGAAAATCGGACCTCTGCCAAGTGTAATAAATTGTAATAGTTCATTGATAATAAAAACAATTGAAATGAATCATGAGATAAATGTTCCTTATTTTAGCTTAGTATAGTTCTACATTTTATTTAGCTTGATTCATTTACATTGATATATACCATGGAAAGAAAAATATATGTCAAAAGTGCGCAGAATCGTTCAGGAAATTAAGGCAGTGAAAGAATTTATTCAGAAAATAATTTTTGTTTCTTTTATTCTTCTATTCTTTTATTTATTCGTTTATCTTCTTGATTTGATTTATTTTCGTCTAAAAACAGTAAACTGCATGTAACGAATGTGGAAAAAGGATAAAACGCCAATGTTCTTGAACACCGTTATCTCTTCCCCATCCATTTACTAAGCGACAGAAAGTGAAATTAGCAACATTTGAAAACAAGAAATGTCCGCTTCCGAGTTATAGAAAACTTATTTGCATCACAAAACGAACTACAGACTTGATTTAGAGTATTGCTAAAAAATAGGTACTCAGATCCCCGGCCTCACTCCTGCCACAACTACCAAAACTTGCGCAGAGCGAGGCTACATTTATGACCCAAAGCAAAACAAGGGACCATCTCATTATTTGCTCAATGTATCAGTACAACGGGACGAAAATCCCGATCGAGATGGGGGTCATTGATCCAGAAGCTGAACTACAACATTTAATCCGCTTCAATGCACCACATATTGTTTCGGTTCACTTCGTCTCTCTTCACCCCGTCCCGTTTAATACTTGTGACATTCAGAGTTAGCCTTTGAAAATTACACGGTACAAATGTTAACTAATTCATTAAATATCATTGTTAAAACAAATATATTCATTTTTGATGATATGTAACTGAAACAATTTTACTTTGAACGTATGTATCGACTTTAATTGTCTACTCCACATGACAATGCGCTTATCATTGTTTTTCCTTTGTTTATTACCATCACGAAATGTGATGTATTATATGTGGATTTCATGTAGTAAGCTGTTGATATTGACACCTGATGAACATGATTCCTAGGACTTGTTTTGCAATTATCAATATTGAATATATTTGAAATAAAATTGAATAATCAGTATTGAATGATAATATATACGTTCCCACCCTCCAGTAGGTCCGTTTTGACACAAAATTCAGATTTGTAAGTAAATAAGTAAGGCAGTGATAATATTCGAATATCAAGGAAGAGAGGTTTACATAAATCATGAGGATGTGTAATGGTTATTATTCGTATTCCGTGGAAGGAATATGAATAATAATCTCTTCCCATATCTCCCTTCGAAATCATTAGTCAAGTTAACCAAGCGCGTAAAATGTTTAAACACCCCCTCCCGCATCAACCACACTTCGAAAGGACGAGTGAAGCGCGTTGCTTGCTCAGGATGGTAATTGCATGCCGGCCTCGCGGGAGCTGGCGTGGGGCGACGAAGTTGGCACACACCACAGAGTGGGGGGGGGGCGAGGTTGAGCGGAGCGCGGCGAATCGCAGCGGTGCAGAACGGCTGGCATCCAGGTGAAACGAGATAGGACGGGGCCTAGCGGGGCAAAGCGGGTCCACGCGGGTCCACGCGGGTCCAAGCGGGTCCAAGCGGGTCCAAGCGGGTCCAAGCGGGTCCAAGCGGGTCCAAGCGGGTCCAAGCGGGTCCAAGCGGGTCCAAGCGGGTCCAAGCGGGTCCAAGCGGGTCCAAGCGGGTCCAAGCGGGTCCAAGCGGGTCCAAGCGGGTCCAAGCGGGTCCACGCGGGGCCAAGGGGGGCAAGCGGGGCCAAGCGGGGCCAAGCGGGGCCAAGCGGGGCCAAGCGGGGCCAAGCGGGGCCAAGCGGGGCCAAGCGGGGCCAAGCGGGGCCAAGCGGGGCCAAGCGGGGCCAGGCGGGGCCAAGGGGGCCAAGCGGGGCCAAGCGGGGCCAAGCGGGGCCAAGCGGGGCCAAGCGGGGCCAAGCGGGGCCAAGCGGGGCCAAGCGGGGCCAAGCGGGGCCAAGCGGGGCCAAGCGGGGCCAAGCGGGTCCAAGCGGGTCCAAGCGGGTCCACGCGGGTCCACGCGGGTCCACGCGGGGCCAAGCGGGGCCAAGCGGGGCCAAGCGGGGCCAAGCGGAGCGATGTGACCGGGACGATGTGACCGGGACAACGAATGTGAAATGGATTAACTAGACTGGGAGAAACGGAACTGGGCGGGAAAGACTTAAATGTAAGGAAATAAAAAGGACCGGCAGAGGTAGCTCAGGGTATCAACTGACTTCATTGCTGTGTCTCTGACTAGGATATTCTCGCGTTCGAGTCCTGACTGTACGGTGCCACGAATTCTGACACAAGTCAAATAGCTAGGTGTGATCCAGCCGCTGCCTGGAGGAGAATTCTAGCAGACTAAACTAATCGGTAGTTTTCCGTGGTTTCTCAGGTCGACACCAGGTGAATGCTGGAGCAATATCGTAACAAACGAGACCCGAACCACGCACGTTCTTTCCTTTCTCTTCTGTGTCCTATCCTCGCCCCTTTTTGTGGATTCTCCATATCTGAATGGTAATAACCCCGCAAGTGGACGTGTATTTCGCTTCCAGATCTTACCATTTCGCAGGGAAAAACACCATCACCTCACGTGCTAAATAATGCACTATACGTACGGGACTAACGACTCTAACAGTTCACGCACCAGAAAAAACGAATCAGTCAATTGATGAAACGGAATGGAGCGGTTGCGGAACGAATCGTTGTGGCAATGAACGGCAAAATTCGTATTGTGGTGGGATGGCACGTTGTGAGTGGTACAGGGCGGAAAGGATCGGACGAAGAATGAACACAGGCGAACTAAGATCTTAATGTGAGATATCTCCAAGAAACAATGTTTCAGCTGGGGAAACTATTCATATTTAGCCCTATAGTTCTGGATGATATTCAACGACTTTGGGATGCCATTTAGCATGGGGAAAACGCAATTTTTGAACACAATATTTGCCAGCACTATGCAGAAGCGTCATACGAATATACGTAATAAGAATTCATGAAAAACTAGAAAACAAATGAAAGAGAAATGCGTGACCCTGAAAATCTGATCTTTAATTAGACGGAACCGTGAGGGACGATGTGTAGACGAGCGATATGTGGAAGACCGGGACGGTACGAGTCGGAACGACGAGATGTGTGGCCAGGCGGGGTGGGGCGGGACGGAGCGGCCTATGGTTGGTCAGAGGGCAGGGCGCGGCGTTTTGCCCCAGGGGGCAAGGCAGCCGCGTGGCGCGGGGCCAATCAATTGTTAAACGACGGGTGGCCGGGAGGGGATTGTTTATTACTGAGGTCGGCCGTTAGCGTCGCCTGCCATTAAAGCGACGACTCCGCGCGCCCAGCCAAGCGATCAGCCCGCTGCGCCGGCCCGTCCGCCCCCGCCTGCCCTTGACCGCCCCCGCCCGCCCCCGACCGCCCCCGACCGCCCCCGACCGCACCCCGCCTGCCCCCGCCCGCCCCCGCCCGCCCCCGCCCGCACCCGCCCGCACCCGCCCGCACCCGCCCGCACCCGCCCGCCCCAGCCCGCCCCCGCCCTCCCCCGCCCTCCCCGCCCGTCTCCACGTGCCCGCGTCCGCCCCCACCCCTCGCGTCCGCCCACGCCCGCATCCGCCCCCCCCCCGCGCCCGCCCTCACCCCCTCCGCGCCCGTCCACGCCCGCCTGCCCGCGCCGACCGAGGACGCGTGGTCGAGCCGTGTTTGTCCACCCCGTTGCCCAGCGAAAGCGGTCTCTTTCTCCTTTCCTATTGGCTTTGGCCCACCACTGACTAGTTTCCTTCTACTTATTGTGGTTATTCCTCTTATTGTTCCACTAGGTTACCCTGGCACCTGCGGCCCGGGTAGTTTCATGTTGAAAATTATTGAGTGCTATGCAAGTGTATATTAAAACTATTTTTTTCTAACAGCAAAGTTGTCTTCTTGGGCTATCCGCAGAAATGGAGAGTTACATGAAAAGTATTAATAAACGTACTCTTTAAATATTCTTGTTTTATTGCATTTGTGGCTTTAACAGTCTTCAATCTAACGAAAAATTACCGTCGATATAATGATTTATGTTCTAAGGATACTCGTTGAGCCGAAAAGGGAGCATGATATTCCATAGCGTTTTGCATTATTTAGGTATCATAAAATACTATATTGTTTTTCTCTATGTAAATATTCCAGAATATTCTAGGAAGAGCAGGCTAATAATAAAGCCAATCGATTCGTCCTGCCTTGAGCAGAGAATTGTGATCACATCCGTACGTGGCTTTAAAATTCCGCAAAGCGCATTTTATTTGCTTCACATCCTCTTTCCAGTTCTCTTTTTTAATAATTCATTATACAATTGGGTTTAATTATCGTCAGTCTGGTGAATAAATTCGTAACAATTCATGTAAATGCGGGAAAGATAGAATAGTAATTCTTAGCACTTCACCAAGGTTCCTATAGGTGCATTAAAACCATCAAAAACATGTGTTTCTTCTAGACTATTCTAGAAGGTTGTGGCTAAGAATTGTGACAATCGATTTGTCTTATTGAAAGAAAACGAATGAGCTATCTGTAAGCTCTGTATATTGTAAAGCTCTCAACAAGCTTATTTAAAACCACAAAAACACGTTTTTTACAGTCTTAGTGAATGGATACCCCCAAAATTACCTTCCCCAAAACAAGAGGTGTCGAATGACACCTCTTTTTTCCCGATTGGTGGTCGAACCAGGAGGGACGGACACCGGAGGGACAAAGGGGCGCAGGTTGCTCGTATATTATACACGGATGTATAAAAAGCAGAATTTTATGTAAAATGAACTGATTTTTTAACAACTATTTTTGAATCAATAACCTTTGGCACTGGATTTCATCCGCAAATAATCTCGGTTCCTCTCAGTATTTCAGCAGATTTGGTACATATTTTTGCGGAATGCATGCATTTTAATGTTATATGTCATTGGATTCATATTCCCCAATATCTTATTTTAAATTTTAATTATTTAATTTCGAGGCAAATAAAACATGAATGAAAACATTTGCAACTTCGTTGTACATTTCATTAGTAATATTTTCATAAAATTTAGTTTTAAGAGAATATTTCTTAGAATTGTCTATTTCCAGTTTCAAAAACCTTTTCTCTTTTAAATGATTGAATACAGAACTCAAAATAAACTACGTTTCGGCAAGTCAACGTCTTTAACTGGATACACTCTTATATTGCCATTACATATTTCAATCAAGTTGCGTGGTGAATGAGCACTGGAGGACTCACATTTTCTCTTCCAATCGACAAAACATACATTAGTTTTCTTTTAATAAAAATTATCAAGACTTGTATTGCATCTCGGGAAGTACTTCAAGGCAAAATTATTTTTAATTTGTGGAATGAACTTTTTGCAATAAAAACCAAAAAAAGTAATTTCCATTAAAATGCGACTGTGCTCAATGACCTTTCTCAGCTCAATTTCATAATTGATATTACTATCGTACTCTGAACCCGGTTATTTAATACAATTTTAAGCGCTTAAACTCGAAGTGACCAGACAATTGTATTTAAATTCTGATTCGGATAAATGTGATCATACATTTTTCAATACTTTCTCTTATCTCTTAATAGAGGATTTTTCAGATTAAATTTTTACCAGCGTACATTTCAAGACCAAGAACGTTTGATCATTCATGTAAAAATGTGCTCTCGTAAATTCAGTCGTCTGAATTTTCTTGTATCATTTTACCCTTCTCATGCAAATTATATTTTGTAACTTTTGACAATATGATAGGTAATGAGGTGACGAAAATTTTAGTTACGATTTCAGTAATAATGATATTCAGTAATATCCTCATCATTCTCCAGAAAATGTGATCGCACTCAGGCAGAGATCATCAGTTTCTTCTTTTTCCATTACCAAGCTCTTTTATTTGAAGCATTTACGAGAATAGGAAATTTGTAAGGTAAATGAGTATTTTGTGGAGTAAAAAAACCTGTGTCTCACTCCCATTATCTCTCACAGTCAGTTAATTTTTGTGTCATTAATGATCTGGAGCAGATAAAAAGGAATTAGTTCCGCCACGATTGCGTTCCATGGTGTCTGACGCTGTAACCATGTGTATGTTAATTATTCAATGGATCTTTGTTGTGAGACTAGAGTTGCGATTCATTCCCGGACATGGCTCTTGTATAAGTATCATCACGATGCGCACAAAGGTCAGTATCCTATTTCATCTCAGGCACGTAGTTTACACAGAAAAAGCGTTGCACTTTTCGTTTCTCTTCAATGATTTAATGCGCGTCTTACTCTACCGCGAAAAAATTAGTCTCACTTCAATTTTAAAAAAATATTTCAAATAAACCTTTATTGTAGGATATTCCGCAAGTTGAAGGTGCCCATATAATGAAGGCAAACTCATCTCTGGTTGCCATAAACATCACTGGCTGACGGAAATCACCTGTTGTTTAAAGACTCCGAATGAAACTCACAATATTTTATCTCTGTCCCTTTTCTCATTTAGTTCATTTCGTCTGCCACTAATTACTTCTATTGATAATTCTCTTTCATGCACTACGACAAAATCATCTCGCTCTGCAGTGTTTCGAGGAAAGCAAGCGTTGCCGGTGCTGATGCTGGCTGTTCGCTTATGCGAACCGTTAACCTTATATCGAACGAATAGCACATGCTAACGCATCACGGCAGTTTGGAGACAATGACTGTCGTTAAATTTTGACACGATTCGTTACGGAATGGCTAATACAGCTCTCTGTGTACCGGCTCCAGCCATTTGTATTGATGCAAGTATTCTACTTGCAAATTGTTGGGATATTTTCTATCGCAAATATCGTTATAGACGATAACAAATTCTGGATTTGCATATCGAAACGACTTGTTGCTTGAAAATAGTGACCCTTAAATACGCCTACTTGATACGGTGTACCCATATTAAGGAAAATGTCACCACATATTCTCTTTCTAGATTATCTAGATATCGCGAATTCCAATTTCAATGCAAATTAGGTATTCGAGCGTCCCAGTTCGGTTAGCCATGAAACATAACCCTTGTAGACTACAATGAGAGATACCGAGTTCTTCAGTTTTCATATTATACAGTGCTTTTAATTTCTTCCCTAAAGTTTCCTTTAGATCGTGCTCAAGAAAAAGCATATAACCATAAAACAAATTACTTATTTGAACGTGCAGAAAATGGAAATGTGAAATGACTTCATTCCAAGAAGTGTGGAAGATCATATTATACTTCCGCCTATTCTGTCACGTACAGATTTCACTATTTAATAAAATATAATAAATAAATATATAGAAAAATGAATAGATAAATAAATAAAACATATATAAATTACGTTTCGTAGAGTGGGACTGCCATGCACGGTTTGAGGAGGGACCAGATGGGGATTGACGGAACGGGACGGGACGACGCGAAATGGACGGAACGAGGAGGGACAAGACGGGGTTGGACGAAACGGGGAAGGACAGGACACGGACGGATGGGGCGGGACGGAGAAGAGCAGGAGGCGAGGCGTGGAGGAGTGGACGAGAGTGAGTCAAACCTGGCGGAACGGATTCCTACGCATCTCGCCACATGCCACTGTCGGTATCTCCCCTTTAACGGAAGGGTGTTTTTATAAATCAAGGACAGCTTACAAGCAAAGAGGGTTTACAGATAAAAATGTTGTTTTATCACGTAAGTAACAAAGAATACGTCCATTTTTCATACTTAATTTGGGAAGTGATAATGAAAAAATAATTAATCCAATTACCATGTTGGAAATTTTAATTTAATATTTCGAGAGAAAAAGTTTAGATCTTGAAGTACTTACATTCAAAACAGCAATGTGTTCAATCATTTATGAAAATAGTTTGTTTATTTAAGGTTCGTTTATAGAATTGCGGGCTCATTCCAGATAAAAGAATCGTTCTGCTTTATTTATCTATTGATTAAAGTTGACTTTGACTTTGCAGTGTACGTCGATGTTTTTGAATCGTCTTGCGCACAAAAAAATTATGCCGCTAGCATATGTAAAAGTGCTAACTTTATCGGGAGGAGAATCGTGGTTCAGCAATGAACTGAGCGTCGTTGATGAGTGGAAAGCAGGGAGGCTGGATTAGGCTGCGCGAAAAGCCATTGAAAAGGCGTCCAAGCCTGTAATTGCATCGTAAACTTCTCCGCGCGACACTCACAAGAGATTTGTATCGACACCCAAGGGGGTTCTTCACTAACTGAACGCAGCTGGCTCGTAATTCGTCCGATAAACAGTTCGCGCTCACGATCGTACTTCTGTATCATTTCAACGAAGATTGTGATTTCAAGATAACTTATAAAAATGTTTAACGTGTAATCTGGTAAACACACGTGAGCAAAAGATTTTTATTAACAAACATAGTTTTGTCAAGGGCGTAAGAAATATCCTTATCCCCCATATTTGCTTCCTTCGCAATTCGATGAATTGATTATGAATATGATAAAACAAACAATTCTGCTTAAAATTCATTTCCTCTTATGAAGTGAGCTGATAGTTAGATCTCACAAAATTTAATTCTTTGGCAGATTTTATTTGCAATTTTAAATCCAATTGTATATATTGTATAATATATTGTATTGTATAATATAATATGTATTGTATAATATTGTATATATTGTATATTTTATAATTGTATTGTTATATATTTTGTAATATTCGTTTTGTATTGCAGTTGTTTTATGTTGATACTGATTTTGACACAGCTCTTAAATATAACAGGTTTTCGACCAATCACATCCAACATTTGCAAAACAAATCATTGAGACGTAACATTTGTCATCATTGTAGTGAATATATTGTTCTACTGAGACGACTCGCAGAAATGTAGAATGTACACTGCACCCGCACAGCAAAATACTAAAATGCTGATTGGGAGTAATATGGCGTGGAATAAATACTCACAATGTATGATAAAAAACAGAAATGGTAATTAGATTAAACTTCTGTAAGGTTTTATCAGTCAAAGAATATATATATATATATATATATATATATATATATAAAACTCGGTATAATCGGTATTAATAAACTATCTATCATTTTATAATATATTATTTATATATGACAATATGAATACAATTTTGTTCTAGTTGCGCCCTAATCATATACGAATTTTCCCTGTTGAGGTGAAGAATATGCTGAAGATTATGTATATAAATTTTTCATATATAGCATTATTTTGCTTCATTTTGAAACTGCTATAACAACGCATTCACATAAACAGTAGGTAACATTCCACAATTTAAATTATTCTCCCAACTGAGCTCACGAGAATTCAACACCAGAACAACAGTTCCTGTCGAATGAATGGCAAATGTGCCCATACATTTAATTCCGTTGTAGCGAGTGATCACACCATCTGGTGCAGAGAGTTAACGTTCTAACGGCACCGAGATTTGCAAGGCCTGTTCATGTTCGACACCAGAATGAATTATTGAATTTGCATTAATGATGTGCAACGTCGAACAATTTAACGGCAATTGAATAATCCACGTATGCTTATTAACTCACGAGGAGAGAAACGTTTAATTATCCGAAAAAGTCAAATGATAAGGAGATTACGTGGCACCATATTATTCTACATGGGTTAACAAATTATGATTTTCTTCTACATTTTATGAGGCATGCAGTACTTGGTATAATGTGGTTGAGTAAAATAAAACCCATTTCAACCCTTCGTTGAAGATAGAATATTGCTTCAAGAAGCAATAACAATTAACGCCTATGACCTTATCTCAACTTTTGAGGCTTAGTGGAGCTCTTACCCACGCTGTTCATTTCCTTAGCTTCGTACACTTTACTGTTGCAATGAATAGATCTTGAATACACATTGTAGATACAGTAAAACTTGCTTAATGCGTAATTTGAAGGTACCAATATTTTCTTTCGTATTAGACAAGATTCCGCCTTATGCAAGGTAATACTTCGAAGTTTACGTTTGCCCGCTCCACGATTTGTGTTCACATTAGATTTCCGCGTTATACTACACGTTCCGCATTGAGCAAGTTTTATGCAAGGTAGACTACGCGAGTCATACTAGTCAAGTATTGGCCACGAGTGAAGGTGGCACCGGTGGTACAATGAAATCTATCTTCCCAGTTTGTCAGCTTCGCCACACGAAAGTGCAAGTGAAAGTGGCCTTACGCGTGATATACGATCAAGCGCTGGTTGTATGTATGTACTTGGCGCGACAGCTCGTACACGGGCTCAGGCCTACCGGTGACGTCCCTGCGGCCTGACGTCGCGGCCAGGGTTCAAGGTGTACGTGCACATCCCCAACGCGTATACCACGTACACATGCTCATATATGTGCACATTCCTGTCTGAGACGTCCGGAATTCGCCTGACAAGTGAATTTTCTCATCGTCACACACACCAACAGATTCTGGGAGTTTGCGAGGAAAACGCTCATTATAATCTTGACTCGACCGGGAACGCATACTGGAAAGCGAGCACGCTGACCAAGAGCTATTCACAAATCCAAGTGCGCTGCTTAGGTAGTATAAATAAAGTATGTTTGCTTTTCTGTTCATTAAACATTTTTACTACAATTTTCTGTACAGATATTTTGCTGAATGTAAATATTTCATGCTTTTTTACGAACACCCTGCTGCTTTTTCGGATCCTCTATTAGAAAACTGAGAGCGTACATCTGATCGTGTCAGTCCACGCCACTAGTTGCGTTAAGCTTGTGGCGTGAGGTGTGTTCCTGCCACCGTAGGCAACCTTGTAATTAATAGGGAGCGGATTTCTATGATTTGGCATATTTTTGTCCATTGCTGCAGTGCATATCTAAGTGAAATTTCTTGACATTTGTTTAGAATATGATGATATGTAGATTAATGTGTTAGTGCGTATTAGTGCATATTTGGCCGATTTGTCCTATTGGTGCGTATTTCTTTAATTATAGGAGCATATTTTGCATATTTCGTTAAAATAGAGACATATCTCTAAAATATTTTATCTTTTCATAAAATGTATTTATTTGTGAGCGTTCATTGATTCGAATGAGCTTGTCACAATTTGCGTTTGTTTTTGTTTTCTGTAGATGATAAAATACTTGTGCCAATATAGGATATTTCCTGATACAATATTTTTCAAACCAGAAAGAATAAATGGCAAAAGACATGCAAGGTACTTCACTAAGGAGAATATTTACTTCAATTATTTCTCGCGCGAAGTAAGGTAGCTTATATTATGTTTGTACAAAAATGTATCTTTTCATTCCAAGTAGACTTCTCCTGAATTTTATCAAGGACATTTTATAAAGGAAATGAAATATTGTTAATTTTAATTGCTGTTAAAGTGCACATCTCAGAACGTTTGGATCATAAATGCATAATTTTAAAATATATTTCAAGATTTATAGGGCATAATCTCCATAGTAATTATTTCCATGCTTCAATTCAGCTTAATTCTCATAACTCCAAAATACCAGTCTCCCACTAAATCGAACATAAAACCGCATCATTAGCGATCTACTTTATTGCCGGGCAGTTCACACGTTAAAATACAATTTCATGATAACTTCGACTTGAAGACGGTTTCCATTTTAGTGAAACTGCCCGTGAAAAAATCCATTAAATTCGAATCAGAGTTGTGCCGTATAGCCGTTGATTTTACACCTACGCATGTCTTCCACAAACAATCTACAAGTAATCTGATTATTTTTATATGTAAATTACGTAGACAATATATTGTACTTAGACTATTTAATGTTTGACATCAAATAATTTAGAAAAGGTTTTAAAAAGTACAAATAATATTAATTTTATCCTTGAAACATTATTTTCGATTCAGCAAGTCAGGCGAAATATATAAATCTACTTCATGTTTCTACTTCATGAGGCAGATTTTCAGAACTCAGTTACTACTTTGTCGATAGTGATAATGTATATAACATAACATGTAAAAACATTAATGATATTAGAATCTGTTCACTTTTTCAGGTATGCGATTATATTAAAACTACGGAAAAATGTTTCCTCTCAACTGGCTGTAAAATCATCACACCCTCGTATTTCGGTATACATGTTTAACTGTTTATAACTCTCCACGGTATTTCTATGTAATTAATGTATATTCTCTAGAAGACTAGAAACCACAATTGAATTATAAATTATATTTTCTATTCAATTTTGTGAAAAAGGGTCCTCACAGAAACAAAAGATTCGCGGCGAATACCAGCTTTTGTTCGAAGGTAGCAGCGGTCCCAAGAGTTCCGCACTAATTACAACGAAAATCTTTCATAATTCTTGGGATCGACAAGGAGACGCCTTGTTCTCGTTTTTCAGAAGTCTTTTTAAAGAAATAAAGGTACCCATGGTTAAACTATTTTAAATCACCTTTGAACAACTTGCAAAAATATACGTTTCCTGACGGTGGTATTTTTTTCATAAACACATCTCGGTAAACAATAAGTATTAGACTCAATTTTTAATTATCATTATGAAAACATTGAAATTCAGCACACATAGTGTAACACTACCGGGTACCTGTGGACCCGGTTAGCGGCCCTGACGTTAGCTCAGCCGGTGATGGAAGGAATTGTTACACAGTACAATGGAAACATAAAATAAACACTTGTTCACTGGTAAAATGATTAACTTTATTCCTGGGTAAGAAATAAAAATAAAAAAAATGCACCAGGGAAATTACAGTTTTAAACTAAAAATGAAATAAAAATGAAGAGATTGATTAGAGAGAAAAGAAAATTAGAGGTTAGTAATCTCAGTAAAGCTTATAATTAGGAAGAAAGCAAACTTATTACAACTAATATTACATTTGGTGACAAACTGACAATTTGACGTGCCTAAGCGCGGCACTGCGTTTTATGAGTCTCACAGGGATGAATGCCCTGATTTATATTGCCTTGGTCGGTTCCGTTGTGTGGCCGGGACAGACCCGGCGCGGAGAGCAGGGGCGGGCGGGGCG
Source organism: Gryllus longicercus (assembly GCA_038098605.1). Lineage (NCBI taxonomy): Eukaryota > Metazoa > Arthropoda > Insecta > Orthoptera > Gryllidae > Gryllus > Gryllus longicercus. The sequence continues at coordinate 1,905,903 of JAZDUA010000267.1, read as the reverse complement.
GTTGCGACCTTGGCAAGGACGCAGCCGCGGCGGCGCCTTCGCACCCTCTCAGGCGCGCCCGTCAGCTGGCCGGTCTCTGGTGACGTCACAAGGGAGGCGGCGTCCGGGCGTCTGGCAGGTCTTGGAGGCGATCAGGATTCGCTCTCAATCTCGATAGCGTCAGCGGCGTCTGGCAGCGATGTCTGGCAGATCTTGGAGGCGATCATCGGGAATTTCTCCCGATGTCAGGAGCGGAGTAATCAGCCAAGCGTCTCTTCCGATTCTTATGACAGTCGTTCTCAAGTCCGATTTCAAAAAGATTAAGAAATCCTTAACGATTAATTCAAACTCCAGAGAAGTTTCTCTGTCTACTGGTTGGCCCAATGCTCAAACCTGCACTGTAAAATTCTAAGTCCTTTAGAGACGAACTTGCCTCTGACTGACTAATAGCTTCCCCCCCGGAGCAGCTTCTCCCCTGACTGCCCTGCGTCTCCTCCTGTTCTGGCCCTTCTGAAATTTTCTAAGTTGAAATAGAGGCGCTCTTGCCTCTGACCGAGGAAACCCCCCCCCCCGTCTAATGATCTGGCCCCGTCTGATGCCCAAGCTCTTCTGATTTTCTCTCCGTCGAAATTGTATAAGGTTAACTTTTCCCCCTTCCCGTTTCTCTTGTATGCTTCAGCTCCTTAGAAAAGTCACGTTGCTATTGGCCAAAGATACTGGCGCAATGTTTTACTTTCATCCAATCGCGGCGCGAGAAGCCATGGAACTTTCCGCCATCTGTGCCACTGCAAGCATACAGTATGTTCTTGTTCCTTCTCAAATACATCGGGCATTCCTGCTCAAGGGCTGTCCGGTGAAGGAATTATCGATTTGGGGTTTCCCCGGAAACGAGCGGGCGATCTAGAAATTTACCAGATGCTCGAGAGCTCAGAAGCGAGTTTCCGAGTGCTGCTCAGTTAAGCTCTTAACACTGGCCCAAATAAAGATTTCCGTAATGGGCCGGAGGCGCAAGGGACGGTCATTAAAGTGGTGGGTGGGCGTCTGACGCCGTCTGTTTATTCTTCCAGAATAAATTCCTTTGGTCTGGTTAATTTTACTTAACTTGTCTGAGGAATTCTGTACCGCTACAATACAGAGTTCTATTGTTCCATCCCGACAGGCGTCCCAAAGAGTTCCCAGGCGTGGCTGCGTCCGAGTGCATTTCAATTAATTTTCTAACACCAGCCCTAACAGCAACTTCGTAATGGGCCGAGGGCGTAAATAGCTGCCGCGACAGCGAGGCCGCACGTGCAACGCTGTCTGCTTATTCTCCCAGTATGGCGCACTAGCCTCTGGTCCGGATTATTATATTTTAATTGCGTGATGAAATCTGTATCGCTACAATAGAGCTTGTTACATGTCGATTAGAAATTTTTTTAACATATCCTTTATGTTTATACACGTCAAAAATACAAATATTGGCTGTACATAATTCACCAATTCTGAAGAAAAAATCGTTCGGAAATGAAATTTCTTTTTTTGTATTTTAGCTGTAGGGTGGCGCCTCAATAATTCCAAACCTTTGAAATTTTCGAAAATTCGTAGACTTCAACAATCAAGAAACTTGCGCCGCTTTTTTAAATGTACTATGTTCTATCCGATAAAAAATAATCGAAAAATTTGGGGCCTTTTTAAAAAAAAGAGGAAAAAAGAAATTAGAAAATTTTGAGGCATCATGTAAAGTGCACTCAAAAATCAAAATATCGCCAGGCCTCTAGTTCCGCCAGATTGATCCGGAAATGTGAAGTTTTGAGAAAATCGTGTGAACGGCGTAGATGCCTGTGTCTACCACAGATGAGCAGATGGACAGACACAGGCAGTTTTGCCATCAACCAATTTTTTGGTATCAAGAACCCACAAAAGTGGATGGTGTCTTCCTCATTTACCCTTTCCTAACTAATTAATATTTTCGAACGCAACCTTCAGATACTGTCGTGTCCTTGTAGATTAGCAGGTTGGTTTTAGGCGATTTTTTTAACGTATTCCTTGCTCTGAGAGAAAAGAAAAGACCTTCTGGAAGCATTAACGCTATGCTCAAAATAAATTCTGGGCTTTCTCTCTGAATGTATATCTTCATTTTGTCGTATAATCACTAGTATCATGAAAGAACTAACCGGTATTACTGAGGATGATGTGTGAACTGCATTACGACACTATATTTTACTTTCTTCTTTAAACTTACTATGTCACTGTTGGGCTTACAGAAACAGGACTCTTTCTCATGAAGCTATTATGCACTAAAATTCTCGTAAATCTTAAACCTGAACTACAATTGCACAGACTCATAACGTTAGACTTGCGCCGTGAAGGAACATTAATAATCAGACGATATAAACGTCACCACGCCAGTCTGTGCCTTTCAGCTTTCCATAAACCTTCCTAGAGGAAAGAGAGAGAGAGAGAGAAAGAAGCTGAATCGCAGAAAGAGAAGAACGATTTAACACGAGAACTAATTCCGACTTTCTCCTTGAGTTTACGACGCAAATTTCATTCAGCACGCCTGCTGTAGAACTTCGACGCACGATTGTGTATCACGGCAGAGATTTCACTGTTTATAAAACAGCACAAACACATAAATATTTTAAAGTAGATTTTTTCTTCTTTTCTGGTCTATCTTCCTTTATTTGCCGATTACTAACTGTTTTTAAAGAGAGATAAATGTGAGGAACTAAGTGTGCATTTTTCATTTGATTTGTAGTCATTGTATACTCAATTTCACACAATCCATTTCATCCCTGTCCCGTCACATTTTGCCCAAAGAAATGGCATGTGTGTTACTATCATGTACCTTGCGCGCATGGTTCTGCTGAGAGAATATAAATGACAATTCATCTTAGTGATGATTCTTTTTGAAAGTCTGCGACACCTATAACTAACCTAACGTACCCATCACTTTATGTCACTCGAGTGCAATTGAAACTTCGGCATTTCTGTTCTATTTATACCCTGACATGTGAAGGCGATAATTGATAAATAAACTCGTTGTTTTGAAAGAAAATCTTAAATTTATTCAGTGAGAATAGGACTGCCTTTCTTGATGTTATTTTAGAATTGATTTGAAGGTCTTTTTTTTATGCAGACATTCAATCATATTATAAACTTTTATTAGAAATCAAACCATCTGTACACCTACGTTTTAAAGGTCGTTGGCATTCATCTTTAGGATATATTAAATACAAGTGAATATAATATTAATGAAATAATTTTACAAGTTATAAATGACAAATTGTTTAAATGAATCTACGACGTACTTTTTCAATTTGTTCTTTGTTTTTGATAATTAGGTTTCATATCATTTTATTTTACAGGTTGTAACTAAAAATCAGATGAAAAAATAATAAAAATTATAATTTCATTAAATACGCCCTTTGAGAAAATTGCATCAATTAATAATTTAAATTTATAATTCACGTGAATAAAAATATTTGTAATATTTCATAAGGCTCTGAAATATCAAGGCATGATTTTTAATAATAATATTCACGTAATTACAAAGATTTGATTTTAAATTAACGTTTATTGTATGATTGAATTACTGCCTAAAGAAAGACCTTTAAACCAATTCTAAGATAAATGGACTTGTTTTTTAGATCTTAGTAGAAAGTTAGGTGGTGGCGTGCAAACGAGTAAACCATAAAATTTTGTATACCTCACGAACATTAGTTGATGCTTTTGTCCCTCAGATGGCTTCCAATCTAGAGAATTGCATCTTCGCGCTTTTCCTCGCTCGAGCATTCGTCCAGTACAGGAGACTCGAGCATCGCATACTCGAGTGTCCGTTACTCGGGGGGCACGAAGCCGTTATCGTTATGCTTTGAGACATGGAAGACATAACGTCCATCTCACGTATTTTATTTTTGAGCGGTTGAGGTTATGGTGCAAAGTGCACCTTGAGGACATATTACAATAATATACAAATGTTCTTTAAATAGTATACTTTTTCGAAACCAATAATAAAATTAAAAACTGAACTCCTGTGTCTTCCAACGTATCAAATGAACACCGCGGACGCGAATAGATGTTAATAGAAAGTTATGCGAGTGACACGGTGTATTATTGAATTTTTCAAGAAGTAGATAGTAAAAGTCTTGTCTGGTGAACGGAAAATTAAATGCAAATGGCTATTTTATTTATTTCAGCATTTATCAAATGTATCTTCAGATAGGGTTAATACAAAAAAGGTTTCATTGGATTTTAAGAATTCGAGAATATTATAATATTTGGGTTATATTTATTAATATTTTAATGATGTTCGCAAGACCTTACAAAATTATCAATAAACATGATAATGGCACACTTTTCAATAGTACTTAATCTACGAAAATAAAATATTGGGTAACCTTACTTTTTTATTCAAGAAATTTTGTATCGAAAATGTTAATAACATAATACAAAATAACAATAAAAATAATGAAATAGTACAAAACGAAAAAAATAAGTATGAGTTAAATTCACATGGTAAATATTTGACCATTCGTCAAAACAACTGTAGAAGATAACACAAGTTCAGCTGACAATGCGCGACGCGTACGTAGGATGCAGTCGCACCGTAGACGAGATAACCTACGGGTCACTAATCGAAAAATGAGCGTCTCTTCACAAGGCGTGGGCCGGTTCAAATGGTCAAATTGCCGGTTCAGATCACCGAAGGATGTGCAAATTTTCCTCTTATCACTATTATAATGACCAATTCACATTTCTTGTCACGTTCACTGCCTGCGCTGAAAGGTATAAAAATTCAAAGACTATTGGTATCAAACATAGTGGGAAGTAGATGCACGCAAATAACATTTTAGAATATTTGATTGTTAAGAATTCCTATGCGTGTTATGGATAAATAAAATATCAAAAACTTGCTTAGATGACAGTGAGGTTCTCTTGTCTGTTAAAAAAAATAATGATCAGGATTCCAATACTGATGACATGTCACTCTTTATTGGTGCATTGCAGATGAAACTATCTCGTAAATGAATGTTTATCATGACCTACAGGTCATGGAAATGTACAGTTGTGGGGTATTTTTTGTCATTTGTACGCAATTTTTCCCTTTTCATGTTTTTTGTCAGTGAATATTTCATGAATTATCAATGACTCACAAAAAAAGTTTATGTTCATGTATGTATGACGAATTTTTATGTTCGAGACGAAATTCACTACTGCGATGGACTCTGTTTTTCTAACTCTGAAAATTACATGGATCTTCTGGAACTTCCTCGACTTTTTAAAACCGACGGTTAGAAAATCGGAAGGAAGGTTTATAATATTCTTATTACATTTGTATATAATATTCATTTAATATTCATATAATTATTTATTTTCATTTATAATATTATAATTGTTTTTGTCATATTATTTGACATGAACTTTGTTATTACATGTAATTGTCCTGCAAGTAATTGATGTATGGATTTTTTCTTGAATGCATAACTGTGTGTGCTATATTAATCGGTTCTCCAGGTACACAGCTATATAGAAAGCAAATGTTAAGATAACCCTTTATTTTTTACTAGACACAACGTGTAGATTTGGCCCTTTTCTAACGTCGCATGCAGTGTAAAAAGCTCTGAAACACAATCCCTTGCCATGAATTGCTCTACTGAATGGAAGCGAGGCTCACCGCACTTGGGGTAGGAGACGATCCAGATGTCGGAGGGCCGCACCTCGAAATCGCGGATGCGGTCGGCGTGCTCCGGGAAGAGGCTGGTCACCACGCAGCCGGAGGGCTGCACGCGGAACCCGCCCACCGGGTAGGTGGCGCCGTGGCAGTCGGCTTTGATCTTCAGCGCCGTCGGCTCCGTCAGCTCCTCCATATACTGCGCCATCCTGCGGAACGGGCTTGGGTCAACACGGCCCACGGCCACCTTCCCTCTCTGAGGCGGTCAGGGCGGCCCCGCGTGGCGGCGACGCGACCGCAGCGGGCGCAGCGCGCGACAGCAGGTGGGAACGGGGGGCGTGGCGGTGAAAGCGTTGGACATGGCGGTTGAGTGCGGGGGGCGTGGCGGGTGGGAGCGGGGCGAGAACGCGGCCGGTGGCGGGGGCAGGGGGGGCTGGGGAGAAGGGAGAGGGGTGGAAGAGGTCGAAAGCGGGAGCGGTGGCAGGGACGGGTGGGGGTGGGAGCGGCAGCTGGGGCGGAAGGGGGGCGGAAGCGCGAGCCAGTGTGGGAATGGGGGCGTGGCAGGAGCAGGGGCGGCAGCGGGGGCAGGAGCGAGGTCGAGGGCGGGAGAGGAAGCGGGGACGGGAGAGGAGGCGGAGACGGGAGCGGGGTCGGGAGAGGAGGCGGGGTCGGGGTCGGGGTCGGGAGCGGGGTCGGGAGCGGGGTCGGGAGCGGGGTCGGGAGCGGGGTCGGGAGCGGGGTCGGGAGCGGGGTCGGGAGCGGGGTCGGGAGCGGGGTCGGGAGCGGGGTCGGGAGCGGGGTCGGGAGCGGGGCCGGGAGCAGGGCCGGGAGCGGGGTCGGGAGCGGGGGCGGGAGCGGGGCGGGAGCGGGAAGGGGGGAACATGGGGGAAGCGGAGGCAGAGGCTGGAGGTGTGGGCGAGTAATGTCGAGCGGGGGAGGAACGGTGGAGGGAGCAGGGTGGGAGAGGTAGCGGTGGCGGTGCGAAGCGGTGAGAGGCGGGGTCGGGAGCGAAGGCGAGGGCGGGAGCGCGTCCCGGGGCCAGGGCCGGGGACGGAGCCGGCGACCGGGTTTCGGAGACCAGCTCCTGCACTTGGCGAAACCCTGCCGGCCCCGCTCCTCCCTCAACCTCCCCGCATCCGCCGTGTCACTCCAGCTGGAGTTTGGCGCGTAATCTTGTGCCAGCCCACCGGCACACCGCTAGAACGATGCAATTTGATCGCTTTGATCTTGAAGTAAATCATCTCGCTTGGTGCTAATTTCCTTCCACGACATTTCGCCTCGTGGGTTTATTTATATTTGCTACGAGATCATTTTGATACGAGTGGGTGAGTGCGACGTTGACAGGCCGTCTTACTTTAGAGAAAAAGACGAATTTGACTGTAAAAATGAATGAACCTTTTATTCGAATGCCTTGAAAATGTGTTTGTATTTTCGTGATTCTGATAAAATCTGTAAGCCACTTCAACAACCAAAACCACTACGGCTACGACGTATACATCCACTATTACTGCTGGGGGTACTACAAAAGCAAATTCCAACATATTTAAATACAATAAATTTAAATGAGTGTATCGAAAATCGGACGTGTTTTTTAAAAGCTTTTTGTTGTATCCGAGAAAAACTAACTAAAAACATTTTAGCCCTTTTCCGAGGAAGTTTTGAAAATGACTAAGGGCTTCATGTGAAAAAAAAACAAAAGTAGGGTCTCGAGTTTGGTCAGATTGAAGAATATAAATATTCTAGAAAATTTGGTGCCCCCAAATGACTAAGCAATTTTGGTACTTGAATTGACAGTGTCTTCAGTTAACACTAGTAATGACACTGAGTGCAGATCATATGATAGAGCTTGGAAAATATGTGTCTGAAAAATCACCTAACGAATTGAAATTAAAAAGCTTCATTTTATGAAAATGTACCATTTATTCGTCTTTTAATGATTGATGTACGAGGTCATGACAAAATATAAATCCAATTGTCCTCTCAATAAAGACTGTCTGTATACAATGATCAATTCATTATCTCATAATTAAATTACATTGCTGTAAAATTAGCTTTATATCAATGACGTCAGTTCATGAAAGTTCATAAAAAGCCTACGAATATTTATTAGAAATATATAGTCGTTTTCTATAAAGAATTACACTGGAACCAATATTTTCGATTAATTAATTTGTTCTTTTTCATTGTCAGAGTAAATTTTACAATATGAGATTTACCTAAAAAAATCCCAATGTTCCATATAATACCTACTAAATGAATGAATGCCTCTAATGGTATTGCTAACTAGAGATGATAAACCAGCACATATTTATTCGCGTTATTTGTACCTTGTACAATGTTTGAAAATTTAGAGGGTTAAAAAATGTTAACTGTTCCATTTTTAGCGTATTGTTTTTATTTTATATTCGGGGAAAATGTTAAGAACCAATTTGGCAGCATCTTTTGAGATATTTTTGAAATGGCCTTTACTTCAAGAAAAAAGTACGCAAAAATTCTCAAATATTTTGGAAACATTGTACATGGACTTACTTAAAAATCATATATTGAATCACAAGCATTATTAAAGAAAAAATATCTCTCATTACAATTGGTCTTTTAAATGGTATTTTTTGCAATCTTCAAAAATCCAGAACATTCACCATAAATGGAATCTGCGGGGTTCCATTCGAGAAAAGTAATAAAGAATAACTGAACCGGTTTCAAAGAAAATAGTTTATAAATTGACTTTTCTTTAAGCAAAAATTATGCCAAACTAGTCGTTTTCTAAAAAAAACTGTACATGCTATTATTTAAAGATCTTTAAATTATAACAGATTTGATAAAGATAAAATATCATCTTTATTGTTTTTGTTTTTTTTGCCATTTTCAAAAATATAGATAGTTCACGGAAATTAGTACCTGCGCCAATTTTATGACATAGTTTCGTCAATCCGAAAAGAGAAATTAAAGAAACCTTGTGAAGTCTTTTTTGACAAAATAATTGTTTAAAAATTGCCTAAATGTTACAAAAATTTCTCAAAAACTACTCGTATATTCGAACAATTATAGATGACCATTTACCCACCAATGTGTCTTTGAAAAATAGATTTTATTACGAAAGCAAACCTGTATCTTCAATATCATAGAACCGACACCGAAGAAATTTTGAACTTTTCCACTTTTCGAAAATTTAGAATTAAACGAAAATGAGACCTATGCAATTTGTTTAAAGCATACGTTGTTCTATTCTAGAAAATAATTATGTCAACAATTTGGAGCAATTTTTGAGAAAGTTTTAAAAATGTTGTTTACACTTCTTCTAAAATACATTCAGAAATAAAAATTTCTGTTTCAAATTCCCAAGCCCTAGCATTGACTGCATGCGGACGGACTGATAGACGTTATGCCGTAAACTAATAGTTCAGTATCAAGGACCCACAAAACGTGGATTCTGAATACACAACGTTTTAGCGGAGGTAATGTACAACGTATAGCATGAAGATTTACCTTTTCTTTGATTGCAAGGCCCCGCAACACAAGATTTTCCGGCGAAAAATCGCCACTTCACCGCAATCGCTGCGCAAACCTTTTCTTTATTGTGTAAGTACGTAGTAGTCGAGAATGGAAAAAATGCCATACTAAATAATAAGAAATATAATTAAAGCTATAATATGCAAATTTACGATCAAAGTCCTTGAAATTACTGAAATAAATTCAACAATATTCAAGTTATATTCATTTTTGTGCATCATAAAATTTTGTACACCACCATCACTGGAATATTTAAATTAGTGTTACTGCTTGTTAAAGAAGCAAAAAATTAATACTATAGTTATTCGAAATCGTAGATGTTTTCATGTCACTGTGTAAATTTACTTACGAATTAAAAGTAAAGAACCAAAATTAACTGGCGCACGGGCGCGTTGTAGGAGGCGCGTATGCGGAGATGTTACTTGGCGGTCCTCTGGAAATCTGACTGCGAAGAGACGTGACAGATATGACGACATGAATTAATGGAGGATTATTCCGGAAGCCCAAAGCGCTCAACGCCCCGCGGGGCTTGGAGACGCGTTGCGTCAATTAAAGACGCACGCAACAAATTTAAAAAAAGTATTTAAGTCTTGTCAATTTACTTTACATATTTGAAGCAAATATCTTATAACACGTGATTTAATGCTTGAAAATGTTCATACACAAATACTAAATACCGATAAATTCCTCCTATGTGAGGTGGAAATATATCTGTGAGAGTAATGTGAGGTTAACATAAAAAAACGTAATTTTCATTTATAGTCCAGTTTTCAGAAGATTTTTAAATCACGAAAAGCGAAGTCAAGCTACAAAATACGAGACACTAGGGGTTTAATTTTCCTGGCCGTCGAGGATATTACATTGTTGGGAACATGCCAGAGCGGCACCGATTAACCGCGTCACCTCCTCGAAAACACTGAGTGCATCTACCTGTCGAGAATCTCGAATGCGAAATTCCCTGCACACCGGGGCGAAACACGCTTCCACGATGCCTTAGCACACAATATCGCGGCGTAGCACAGGGAAGAGGTTTCGTGCTTCAAAACGTAGTGATCCGCCAGTCACACACTCATAGCACATGTGCAGGCTGTTACTACCCCCCTGCCCCCTCTTCGCTGCATCCTCTCACCGACGCTTGCGATAGAGATCCATTCAGATGCGAGATTGCCAATAACTGTGCAGGAACCCGAGCAGTCACGTGAAAGACATCTGCCTTCAGTTAAACGATAGCATGGGATATGTTGGGAGTAGGTTTCTCGAATTTAATGTGTTGTAATAGGACACATGAATGCGATTAATCCCTCGTGTCAAGCATGACTGCAAAGCTGGTTGAAGTTCGTTTTGACAGAAATGCGTTAAAAAGCGTGCTTTGAGAGGCAATTTAAATCGAAATCTGAACGTCTGTCAATCACGAGATGGCGAAGCTTCTGAACCATACGAACTGCTGAGACTCAACGACTGATGCGACGGTAAACAGGCAATGAATTTTATTAAAATGCTACTGACACTGTCTGCCCTTGACTGCCATGAAATACACTTCACATCAGAACAAAGAGAATATTCTATTATTTATTTTTACATAAGGAAACCACAAAAATAGTTCAGTATTGCAAATATTGCGTATCAAAATGTTTTCAAATGATTCTTTTACACATAAAACCTGTCGATGGGGTCATGTTCTTGTAGCGTTACCTGTATTGTTCCGTTGTTTGGGATTAATATAAAGGAAAAAAATGTTTTTACATCAATCCACAGACCACAAACAAACAACTTTCCATTTGTGGCCAGGCCACATGACTGTTTTTTTTTTAGTCATAAAGCACACATAAAGTAACTTTTAAGGGTTACAAAACTGAAAAAAAGACTCTTTAATTTCCATGTATGTATGAGTGTATTTGGCATTCGGGTTCTATTCTTTATCCACGCCAGGGGTTAAGGAACACCTATGGCGAGCACGACGTATTCTCACCACGTACCAAGCTTATTCAGCCTGCCTGAGCTTTCTTTCCACACACAGCTATAAAAACTGAAACGATTTTTATATAATTGTCACCATTTCCGTCACCTTGTTGGACGCAATTACTCTCGGATAATATATTCTGCATTCGTAAAGAAATCCAAATTGTGACCACGTTACTGAGTAACAATGCATTTTAATAATTAAGGTTGTACAAAGAATTAGTTGCCCCGACCGGAATTCGAACCCGGGACTTGTGGTTCCGGCCAGCTGCTCTAACCACTAAAGCTACCGAGAGTAGTTATTAGAGCTGCTTTGTGGAAGCCAGAACTCCCGGGTTCGAATCCCAGTCGGGGCAACTAATACTTTGAACAAATTTAATTATTGAAACTATTTTTATTAGAAAGCTACATCACCATTTTTGCCTCGGGCGAGAATCAAACCCAGGACTGCCATACAAAAAGATAGCACGCTGCCATGGGCTACCCTTTCCTTTAATTTTTAATAGACCATTTTAACCTACGGTGAACGCGCTCCATAAGTTCTTGCAAGCAGACACTTGCGACATTCCCTACGGAGTTTTTTCATCGACTTTCACTTCAATAATTGTTGATTTTAGTACTAAATATGACGAACAAAAATTGAATTCATTGTTTTAAAATATTACTTTAGTAAAAATAATAACCATGAACAGAAGTAAAATGTTTATTATTTTTTATAAAAAGTCATAACGAGACACGCTTTCACGAGAAAGCCCGTGCCGCACAATCGTTGGCCGTCGATCTAAAATACTATTCCAAGAGTGATCTGACGTTAAATGTAATGGACATAGAATAGCTCTGACGTAAAAATGAATCGGTTATTTTTAAAACTCCGTGAGTTTCTCTTTTACATTTTGGCTTTTTGTGAGAAAATAGAAGCTTCAGTATAGATGCATCGTTCTATGTGTAAATCCCGTAAATCCGATGAATAGACGGCAACAAATAATCCTAATGTAAAACAATCGACAATATCTTGCCGGAAAAAGCTTGCTGAGATCTTTCTGACAATATATTGCCCCTCCTTGCTCTTGCTAGTGTAAAGATTACCACAAGAAGCTGAAAAAACTGCTGAAAGATACTGCGGAAACGTATTGCTAATGTAAGGCCAGCATTACTGTCGGCGGCCCTACGTCACCACGGGCCACGGCGCGTCCAGGCGGCGACGGAGCGGCAGAGAGAATCTGTGGGTGGCGTACTCCCCCTTCTTCCCCCGCCCCCCAGGGTTCTGACAGCTGGGCGGTGGCCGAGCGGCCCTCCGCCTCTCTTGGATACTCGCGCTCGTTTACGGAGGACTGAGATAGTGTGTACAGTGTTGAGAGTATTTGACCCCTGCCCGGTTATCTTCCACATTCTCCCCTGGATTTCTGTACTCACCGGCTACGTTTGGAACTTTCGGATTTTTGTTACTTGGCTTGTAGTGGTTCATTTCCTGGGAAATGTGTGAACCTTCACGGACCTGGTTCGATTTCGGCAGCTGATTCTAATACACTTATTTTGCATTGTGGATTTTGAATTTATTGTCTTTTCCCGGACACATCACGAACCAACAGTGGTCACACACAAATCTTATCGATTATAATAGAATCTATAAATAACTGTTGAACGTACGTAGTATTATTTAACTCAACAAAGTGTTTAAGTCAACAACGACGTTCTGTTGTTAAACCCTAGGGAAATAACACTGTGTTGTACTCACCTTTATTAAGTATTTAAATACTGCACTTTTTTATAGCCTCTAACTTTCTGGAGAAGTTTTATAGTAAAAAAAAGGCTCAACGTTAAAATACGTTTTCAAAACTCACATAAATACCTGTTATACGTTAAATGTAGGTCTTCCCTCTCTACAAGACTGAACTTGTAAATATTAACTTGATATTCTTGGCTAGTGTTTGGTTGAAATTGGAAGATGACTTAAAAATTTAATCGCAGTTTCGAGTATAACCCAATCAAAAAATTGGCGTCCCAAACTCATTACAAAAAAACAATACTTATAAATTGAATACATCAATAGAAAGAATACATGAATAATTTCAATGAATGTAACGATTAAATACAAATTATATGTGATTCAATCAGTAATTGGTAAAGTCCGTAGCCTTAGGGAAATTTCAGTTGCATTATTTGAGTGACAAAGTCAGCGAATACAACTACAAAACTATTACTATTACTCGTACAAAATAAGTATGTATGCCTGAGTGGGCATTAAATAAAATACAGGCAATCTCTCATTTAAATAGCATTGATGAAAAGTAAAAATTTAATAATAATTTTCTCATTTCATGAACAACATTATTCTTTGATATCTTTATGTACAAATTCCAAAATGTACATGATCTTTTAAAAGCGGTACTAAATGTTCAGCAATATTGATGCAAAACAAGGATGGTAATTGGTTTCAGAAACTCTAAAATAAAGCCTCTCATTATCTTGTGATTTAAAGACATGAAATGCATGTGCGTTTGGGTGTAATTACCACTTTTAATGGTATAATAAAACGGACGAATAATTGTGATTGCAATACTGTGGCACCGTGCCTATACCCATTATCCGCAAATAAAAGTATGAAATAATACTATAAAATGCCAAACCTTTCATGTATTATCATTCAAATAATTACTGTTCTGAATAAAATTACTTCATATATTCATTCACATCTGCAAATACTCAATACACTTTCTTCATACAAAATGAGATAAATAACCCTCCACGTATGAAGTACGTACTTAAAATATACTGTATTACATCGGAGGGAATATTTTACATAGATAGATTTATCATTTCCGCAGGTAGGTTTAAACAACCTGGTGGAACACTACAATTTACGTATTACAATCAGGAATATTAATACTATTTTGGTAACAGTGAATATTAAATAATATAATATTAACACGAAGAATAATTTTAATAAATGCTATGTTTATGACATCTCGTATTTTTGCAAATACTATTTCTGTATATCGTGAGTAAAAAGCATTACCTAAAGAATCATTAAAGAAATTGTCTGTAAAAGACCATGAGCCTTACCTCTTGTTCCGCATTCCTTTCTAGAAGGTACTAGACAAACATCAGTTATCTATGAATATATCAAAAATCTATTGACTCAACTAGGTATGTTCCTTGCATCATTCATTAGTTAACTTTCGAATGACTTCACGTAATCGTATTCGATTATTTCATTTTTGTAATAGTAATGTGACTACGAATCAAAACAGATGAAGAAGGACCTCTCTTCCAACTGTTTACAGGTGTTAAACACAGAGACCCAATATTCCCCAAAACTGTTCACTTGCATTCTCAAAGACAACTTTACAGAAATTAAATGACAAAATCAAGGTATAAATATAAACGGTCAAAAATTATCAAATTTAAAAATTTGCAGATGACATAGTACTGTTCTCATAGCCAACAGCAGAATTTGAAACTATGTTGAAGGTACTACAACTGAAATGTGAGGAAGCAGGATTAAACATGAAGTTAAGAAGAAGAAAATTAATGACAAATAGTGATGAAATCCAAATCAAACTAGGTCCAACTATTATTATCTTCAGGAGTAGGTATAACTTAAAAAAAACGGCTTCCTTTGAAATCAGTAAAAGCAAAGAAGTTAATAGAAGAATATCACAAGCTTGGGCAAAGGTTTGGAGTCTGAATTTTATATTAATGAACAAAACACAAACGATAAAAAATTAAAAAAGATATATTCGACAGTTGTGTTCTCCCTGTACTAATCTATGGTGCTCAGACAGGGTCAATAACCGAGCAACAAAAGAAAGCATTACAAGTAACTCAAAGAAAAATGGAGAGAGAAATACAAAGAATAAAGCTAAAAGACCACGTAAGAATCACGGAAATCAGAAGAAAAACGGAAATCAGAAGAAAAACGGAAATAAAAGCTGCAGTCCACTGTGCTCAAATAGGGGAAGTCGAGATGGGCATGTAGTAAGGATCAGACATGGGCTCACATTACAACGGTTTGGGACCCGAGTATCGGCAAATGGCAAGCAGGAAGACCTAGAACAAGGTCGGCAGACGATTGAAGGGAGTATGTGCTCTGTAGGCCCGAACTCCACGAAACCGAGAAGAATGGAAGAATTACGAACCAACAAAAGAACACTAATATGAATTGTGTGAAAATTTGTGAACTTAAAATGTTAACTAATAATTCCACAATCATGTAGCTCAATTGTGGGCCTTCAAATTAATGAGCTATCCTCTACTCCTGGGGAGGCCTATCCCCTGATTCCACTGGGTTTATTATTATTATTATTATTATTATTATTATTATTATTATTATTATTATTATTATTATTATTATTATTATTATTATTAATGTTATTATTATTATTATTGTTATTATTATTATTATTATTATTATTATTATTATTATTATTATTATTATTATTATTATTATTATTTTGTTAGTTTGAAGGCTTGGCATCTAAGGCCTTTAGCCTTTTTATTGATTGATGTTATGATTAATCATATATTAACTCTAAATTTTGAAGAAAAGATTGGCTTCTTTCAAGAACTGTATTGTTTTGTCAGTTGCTGTCTTGTCGGTGCCGAGATCTATCTTCATGTTGCCTCTCATGCCGCATCTGTGTCTAAGTCTTGAGAGATCTACGCAGTCTGTCAGAATATGTTTCACTGTCAGTAGTCTTCCGCAGCTGCAGATGGGTTGTTCTTCATTTCTTAACATGTATGAAGAAGTCATTCTTGCATGGCCTATTCTTAGTCGGGTTATGCACACTTGTTCTCGTCGAGGGTAGCTGACATTTGGTGACCATTTACTGATATTTTGTTTAATGGGGTGTAGTTTCGTGTGAAGACTGTTCCACGTGGTCTGCCATTCTGTGAGGATGTACTTTGAGACAGCATTTCTTGCATCCTGAGGTCGTATTTCAATATCCATTTCTGATTGGATGTTCCCGACATTTCGTGCTGCAGAATCGGCTTCTTCATTGCCTAGGATACCCACGTGTCCAGGGCACCAGATAAACGTAACTGATGCTCCTCGCTGTTCTAATTTATGGCATGCTATGAGAATCATTTGTAGCAGTGGATCTACAGTTTGGCGCCTGTCTATTGCAGTGAGAAGACTTAGAGAGTCTGTGCAGATGACGAACCTTCCTGAATCGAGAGTTTCACAGTGTCGCAAAGACTGCAATACTGCATATAATTCGGCAGTGTACACACTTGCTTCAGGTGGAAGCGCCCAAGCCCTCGACAAGTTCTCAGTTACAAATGCGCTTCCAACCTGATGTTTTGTTTTTGAACCATCTGTGTAGATTATGATGTGATTTGCCATGTATTCTTCGAGAACTAATTGAAATCTAACTTTTAAATCTATGGGAAGGCATTCTGTTTTCTTTACACTGGTAGTATCGAGTCTTACTTCTGGCATTTTCAACATCCAAACTGGAATTTCATATGGTTCGTATTTCAAAACTGGTGGTAGGACGATGTTGTAACATTTGGCTATCTCGATTGCGCGGATGTTGGCTGGACGAGTAGCTGAAGGTCTTCGATCGTAAATATTTACTAGCTTAGGTCGAGTCATCAATGAGTGGTTTAAATATTTCGGTAGAGACAGCAATTTTGATCTATAGTTGAGTAGCATTGTTTGTCGTCTGTGATGTAGCGACATGGTGCTAGTTTCACAGTAGAGGCTTGAGGAAGGACTAGTGCGGAACGCGCCAGATGCATATCGGAGGCCTGCATTGTGAACGGGGTCTAGTTTCCTTAAACTTGATTTTCTGGCTGAGGAGTACACTGCACATCCATAATCTATTTTGGACATCACCATGGATTTGTACAGACGGAGTAAGATGTCTCTATCTGCTCCCCAATTTATATGGGAAATGCATCTTATTACATTCAGAGCTGTTTTGCATCTACGCAAGGTGTATTCTATATGCTGTTTCCATGTTAAATGCCTATCAAAAATCAAACCAAGGAATTTTGCCGTTTCATTGTATGTCAGTTGAACACCATTCAGCGTCAGCTCTGGATCTCTGTAACTTTTTCTTCTCCTACTGAAGTGAACGCATTTCGTTTTGGCTGCTGTAAATGAGAAACCAATGTTTTTTGCGTTCTGTACTAATTTATTGATGGCATTTTGCATTTTGAATTTGACCATTCCCAATGATTTGGCTGAGTAAAATATAGCAATGTCATCTACATACATGCATTTTCCTATTGACGCTTCTATGCCGTCAAACATCCTGTTAATCGCTATGATAAAGAGCGTGCCACTCAATGGAGAGCCTTGCGGTACACCGTTCTCTAGTACGTAGCTTTCTGAGATAGACTGCCCAACGCGAACTTTGAAAGATCTGGTACTAAGGAAGCTGGATATGAATTTTGGTAGATATCCTCTTATTTGCCAGTTATATAGTTGTCTCAGAATGTTATGTCGCCAGGTCTTATCGAAAGCTTTTTCCAGGTCAAAGAATACGGTAACCATATGTTTTCTTTTGATGAAGGTATTCTGAATTGCATTTTCTAGATATATTAGCTGATCGATTGTAGAGTGATGTTGTCTGTATCCGCACTGGTGTATGTTTAGGAGGTTGTTTCTTTCGAGACACCATGTTAGCCGGGTGTTGACCATTTTTTCCAAGATTTTTCCTAGACAGCATGTCAGCGATACCGGGCGATAGTTTTCAGGATTTAACGGATCCTTGCCTGCCTTTAAAATTGGAATTACTATCGCTTCTTTCCAGACTTTGGGGTAATTACTTTGTGTCCAAATGTTATTGTATATATTTAGCAGAGTTGACAGTATTTTCTTCGGTAATCGACGAAGTATGCTGTAAGGGATATTGTCTGATCCTGCTGCGGTGTCTCCAGCTGCATTTATGGAGTCTTGCAATTCTCTCCATGTGAAAAGAGCGTTATATGGCTTATCTATATTGGTTGTAAAGTCAAGTACCTGTTCTTCTTTCTTTTTGTCGAGAAAGTCTTTAGGATAGCTATTTGTGCCACTGGCTTTGGAGTATTGGGTCGCTAATGCATTGGCTATTTCGTCAGGGTTGCATATTAGTTGTCCTTCGTGTTCAATGCATGTTATTGGACTGAAAACATTTTTCCCAGCTATTGACCTGATTTTCTGCCATATTTCCGTGACTTTGGTCGTCCGAGTTATGGTGGTTACGTACTTTTCCCAGCTTGATCGTTTTGCTGTTAGTATTTTTCTGCGAGCGAGCGCACGCAGACGCTTGAAAGCAATAAGATTGTCTTGGGTTGGTGCACGTCTATATCTATTGAGGGCTTTCCTTTTCTCCCTTATTGCTTCTTTGGTCTCCGTATTCCACCATGGTACTGGAATCCTAGATGAGCGGCCACTGGTCTGTGGAATGTATTTTACAGCGGAAGATATGACAGTGTTGGTAAAATCGGTAACGTCTTCCTCGGAGTTTCCACTGACATTTATTGGTGGTATATGTCTGGTGAAGCTGGACCAGTCTGCGCGGTTGGTACACCAACGTTTAGGTAAGTGTACTGTGTTCTTTGGCATGTTTGATGATATCAACAGAGGAAAGTGATCGCTCTGATGAAGATCTGGCAGTGGTTTCCACGTCAGCCGAGTTGCAAGATTTGGACTACATATTGAGAGATCTATGGCTGAGAATGATCCATTTCTAGCATTAAAATGAGTGCTTGCTCCTGTGTTTAAAAGTACGTATTCGTTGTTAAGTAGCAGGTCATCGATTCTGCGACCATAGTCATTTGTCCTAGAACAGCCCCATGTGGTACTGTGAGCATTGAAGTCGCCTAGAATTAGAAATGGAGTCTGTAGTTGATCGATCAGGTCTTGTAGATCTTCATTTCGCCATGAGGCATCGGGTAAGTATATGCAACATACCGTCATCTTCAATGGCTTGTACAGGGTTACAGCTACTGCTTGTAGAGGTGTGTTGAGATCAAGACGACTAGCAGGATGAGTATTGCTGATCAATATGGCAACACCACCTCTAGCTCGTCTATCAGGTTCTACGTCACTGCGAAAGGTTTTATATCCTCTAAAATTGAAACGGTCTTCTGGTTTAAAATGAGTTTCTTGCAAGCACACACACATTGGTGTGTGATTGGCCAGTAGCAATTTCAGCTCACAGTAATGCGAGATACAGCCGTTGATATTCCATTGAATTATATTTTCCATGGTTGGAATGGGGTTTTTCTGTTGTAGGATGCGTAGATCTTGCTTATTTTCTTTGTTTTCCTTTTGGCCATCCTTTCTTCTTTCTCTTCTTACGCGGGGTTTTGCATAGATCGATGGATTGGTAATTATTATTTTCAGCACTTACCATCGAACTTGTCTCAGAGCCAGTGGTCGTGTCTTGATCATTGGTCATTGATTTCATTTTTTGTTTGAGGAAGTTGTCCTCGGTGTGCTTAGGAGAACGAGGCGATCGACTTCGATAGCCTGTTGTCGATACTTCTTTGCTGGGTATGTCTGCAGGCGCAGCTACTGGATTTCTGTCTGCCTCATTTGGTGGGGGTCTTGAAGATTCTTTTTCATTTACCTTTTCACTTTGAGTGTTTGTGGTTAAGTCTTCTGTGTTGATTTTTTTATTGTGAATTTCGTTGAAGTACTTTTCTATGCATCGGGTTATTGCAGGCATTAGCTCTTTCACTACTAAAGCAGGTAAATTTGTGTTTTTAGTAACTGCTTCCACGTATGTAATATTTCCTTTATTTTCGGGACACACAAGTTTTTTTGCTTCAGGATAGCTGATCTTCTGTCTGGCTTTAACTTGTTGTATTGCTGCCTCCTGCTTATATACAGGGCAGTCTCTCGACATCGATGAATGTTGTCCACTGCAATTAATGCATTTGATAGGATCTAGGCATGGATCATCACTATGAAATGGCTTACCACAATGGCATACTTTGATTCTCGCACATCTAGATGCTGGATGTCCAAATCGTAAACATTGGAAACACTGCATTGGTTGAGGAATGAACATTCGTACGGTTAGACGATGAATGCCTGCTTTAATCTTCTCTGGTAACGTACAACGCTTGAACGTCAGGACATGGGACGCAGAAGGAATTATCTGCCCATCCCGCCTCATTGTTAGCCTACGACAGGCAATGACTCCTTGAGAAGCTAGTTCTTGAACTATTTCCTCTTCACTGCAGTTTAGTAAGTCACTACAAACTACAACACCTTTGCAGGTATTCAGTGTGCCGTGAGCACTTACTTCAACATCTATAGTGCCTATTTTCTTCAATTCTAGTAACTTTTTACCTTGATTGTCATTAACTGTTTCTACCAAGAGTCCAGATGAAGTTTTCTGTATATCTTTTACGGCAGATCCAGCGCAGGTGCTAATACTCCTCTCTATTATAAACGGGCTCACTTTATCAAAATTTCCTTCAGTTCTTTTTACTGTAAGGTACTTTAGTACTGCTGCGGTGTTCTTGAACAGGTCATCATAGTTGATTTTCCAACTTTCATTCTTTTAGCATTAAACTCCGGGCTTTTTTCTGGACGAGGGTTTTTAAGGGTTCCCTCAACCCTAAGTTCGCAGACTTCCATTTGAGTCCCGCGAAGCTTGCTATCACTCGTAGCACTATCTGCCAGCGGTGCCGAGTGATCCGCACCCCTGGCATTGCAGTCGCTGGGTGACGACGCCCGGTGGCCTGCTTGCGCACCACCGACCGCCGGTACTGGGGCTCCGATCCCCTGCACCGTAACTGTTGATCCTGACAGATCCTCCATCTTGGGTTTTTTCTTCAGGGTCACCTTCCCCTAGCGTTTTTGAGCTACCGCCAGCTTAAGGAAACGGAAGGAACAAGGGGGGACAGAGAAGACAGCGTTAGAATAGAAGGGTAGAATGGAAACGACTCCCTAGCCCTCGCAACCTAATAGCGTCGGGGCGGAAACACAAGAGTTGGCCGATACAAGATTGGCCTACAGGACAGAAAACAGATGTGTGCCACAAGTAAGTGGAAGTAATGACACACAGAGTTAGTGGGAATGACGGGATGTTTAGGGGAGTGACAGCGGATAGCTGCTCCGATTAGTCGCCTTCTACGACAGGGGGAGGTCCCGTGGTGCTATTCTACTAAAATCCCCGACACCACGCGGGGAATTATTATTATTATTATTATTATTATTATTATTATTATTATTATTATTATTATTATTATTATTATTATTATTATTATTATTATTATTATTATTATTATTATTATTATTATTATTATTATTATTATTATTATTATTATTATTATTATTATTATTATTATTATTAGTAGTAGTAGTAGTAGTAGTAGTAGTAGTAGTAGTAGTAGTAGTAGTAGTAGTAGTAGTAGTAGTAGTAGTAGTAGTAGTAGTAGTAGTAGTAGTAGTAGTAGTAGTAGTAGTAGTAGTAGTAGTAGTAGTAGTAGTAGTAGTAGTAGTAGTAGTAGTAGTAGTAGTAGTAGTAGTAGTAGTAGTAGTAGTAGTAGTAGTAGTAGTAGTAGTAGTAGTAGTAGTAGTAGTAGTAGTAGTAGTAGTAGTAGTAGTAGTAGTAGTAGTAGTAGTAGTAGTAGTAGTAGTAGTAGTAGTAGTAGTAGTAGTAGTAGTAGTAGTAGTAGTAGTAGTAGTAGTAGTAGTAGTAGTAGTAGTAGTAGTAGTAGTAGTAGTAGTAGTAGTAGTAGTAGTAGTAGTAGTAGTAGTAGTAGTAGTAGTAGTAGTAGTAGTAGTAGTAGTAGTAGTAGTAGTAGTAGTAGTAGTAGTAGTAGTAGTAGTAGTAGTAGTAGTAGTAGTAGTAGTAGTAGTAGTAGTAGTAGTAGTAGTAGTAGTAGTAGTAGTAGTAGTAGTAGTAGTAGTAGTAGTAGTAGTAGTAGTAGTAGTAGTAGTAGTAGTAGTAGTAGTAGTAGTAGTAGTAGTAGTAGTAGTAGTAGTAGTAGTAGTAGTAGTAGTAGTAGTAGTAGTAGTAGTAGTAGTAGTAGTAGTAGTAGTAGTAGTAGTAGTAGTAGTAGTAGTAGTAGTAGTAGTAGTAGTAGTAGTAGTAGTAGTAGTAGTAGTAGTAGTAGTAGTAGTAGTAGTAGTAGTAGTAGTAGTAGTAGTAGTAGTAGTAGTAGTAGTAGTAGTAGTAGTAGTAGTAGTAGTAGTAGTAGTAGTAGTAGTAGTAGTAGTAGTAGTAGTAGTAGTAGTAGTAGTAGTAGTAGTAGTAGTAGTAGTAGTAGTAGTAGTAGTAGTAGTAGTAGTAGTAGTAGTAGTAGTAGTAGTAGTAGTAGTAGTAGTAGTAGTAGTAGTAGTAGTAGTAGTAGTAGTAGTAGTAGTAGTAGTAGTAGTAGTAGTAGTAGTAGTAGTAGTAGTAGTAGTAGTAGTAGTAGTAGTAGTAGTAGTAGTAGTAGTAGTAGTAGTAGTAGTAGTAGTAGTAGTAGTAGTAGTAGTAGTAGTAGTAGTAGTAGTAGTAGTAGTAGTAGTAGTAGTAGTAGTAGTAGTAGTAGTAGTAGTAGTAGTAGTAGTAGTAGTAGTAGTAGTAGTAGTAGTAGTAGTAGTAGTAGTAGTAGTAGTAGTAGTAGTAGTAGTAGTAGTAGTAGTAGTAGTAGTAGTAGTAGTAGTAGTAGTAGTAGTAGTAGTAGTAGTAGTAGTAGTAGTAGTAGTAGTAGTAGTAGTAGTAGTAGTAGTAGTAGTAGTAGTAGTAGTAGTAGTAGTAGTAGTAGTAGTAGTAGTAGTAGTAGTAGTAGTAGTAGTAGTAGTAGTAGTAGTAGTAGTAGTAGTAGTAGTAGTAGTAGTAGTAGTAGTAGTAGTAGTAGTAGTAGTAGTAGTAGTAGTAGTAGTAGTAGTAGTAGTAGTAGTAGTAGTAGTAGTAGTAGTAGTAGTAGTAGTAGTAGTAGTAGTAGTAGTAGTAGTAGTAGTAGTAGTAGTAGTAGTAGTAGTAGTAGTAGTAGTAGTAGTAGTAGTAGTAGTAGTAGTAGTAGTAGTAGTAGTAGTAGTAGTAGTAGTAGTAGTAGTAGTAGTAGTAGTAGTAGTAGTAGTAGTAGTAGTAGTAGTAGTAGTAGTAGTAGTAGTAGTAGTAGTAGTAGTAGTAGTAGTAGTAGTAGTAGTAGTAGTAGTAGTAGTAGTAGTAGTAGTAGTAGTAGTAGTAGTAGTAGTAGTAGTAGTAGTAGTAGTAGTAGTAGTAGTAGTAGTAGTAGTAGTAGTAGTAGTAGTAGTAGTAGTAGTAGTAGTAGTAGTAGTAGTAGTAGTAGTAGTAGTAGTAGTAGTAGTAGTAGTAGTAGTAGTAGTAGTAGTAGTAGTAGTAGTAGTAGTAGTAGTAGTAGTAGTAGTAGTAGTAGTAGTAGTAGTAGTAGTAGTAGTAGTAGTAGTAGTAGTAGTAGTAGTAGTAGTAGTAGTAGTAGTAGTAGTAGTAGTAGTAGTAGTAGTAGTAGTAGTAGTAGTAGTAGTAGTAGTAGTAGTAGTAGTAGTAGTAGTAGTAGTAGTAGTAGTAGTAGTAGTAGTAGTAGTAGTAGTAGTAGTAGTAGTAGTAGTAGTAGTAGTAGTAGTAGTAGTAGTAGTAGTAGTAGTAGTAGTAGTAGTAGTAGTAGTAGTAGTAGTAGTAGTAGTAGTAGTAGTAGTAGTAGTAGTAGTAGTAGTAGTAGTAGTAGTAGTAGTAGTAGTAGTAGTAGTAGTAGTAGTAGTAGTAGTAGTAGTAGTAGTAGTAGTAGTAGTAGTAGTAGTAGTAGTAGTAGTAGTAGTAGTAGTAGTAGTAGTAGTAGTAGTAGTAGTAGTAGTAGTAGTAGTAGTAGTAGTAGTAGTAGTAGTAGTAGTAGTAGTAGTAGTAGTAGTAGTAGTAGTAGTAGTAGTAGTAGTAGTAGTAGTAGTAGTAGTAGTAGTAGTAGTAGTAGTAGTAGTAGTAGTAGTAGTAGTAGTAGTAGTAGTAGTAGTAGTAGTAGTAGTAGTAGTAGTAGTAGTAGTAGTAGTAGTAGTAGTAGTAGTAGTAGTAGTAGTAGTAGTAGTAGTAGTAGTAGTAGTAGTAGTAGTAGTAGTAGTAGTAGTAGTAGTAGTAGTAGTAGTAGTAGTAGTAGTAGTAGTAGTAGTAGTAGTAGTAGTAGTAGTAGTAGTAGTAGTAGTAGTAGTAGTAGTAGTAGTAGTAGTAGTAGTAGTAGTAGTAGTAGTAGTAGTAGTAGTAGTAGTAGTAGTAGTAGTAGTAGTAGTAGTAGTAGTAGTAGTAGTAGTAGTAGTAGTAGTAGTAGTAGTAGTAGTAGTAGTAGTAGTAGTAGTAGTAGTAGTAGTAGTAGTAGTAGTAGTAGTAGTAGTAGTAGTAGTAGTAGTAGTAGTAGTAGTAGTAGTAGTAGTAGTAGTAGTAGTAGTAGTAGTAGTAGTAGTAGTAGTAGTAGTAGTAGTAGTAGTAGTAGTAGTAGTAGTAGTAGTAGTAGTAGTAGTAGTAGTAGTAGTAGTAGTAGTAGTAGTAGTAGTAGTAGTAGTAGTAGTAGTAGTAGTAGTAGTAGTAGTAGTAGTAGTAGTAGTAGTAGTAGTAGTAGTAGTAGTAGTAGTAGTAGTAGTAGTAGTAGTAGTAGTAGTAGTAGTAGTAGTAGTAGTAGTAGTAGTAGTAGTAGTAGTAGTAGTAGTAGTAGTAGTAGTAGTAGTAGTAGTAGTAGTAGTAGTAGTAGTAGTAGTAGTAGTAGTAGTAGTAGTAGTAGTAGTAGTAGTAGTAGTAGTAGTAGTAGTAGTAGTAGTAGTAGTAGTAGTAGTAGTAGTAGTAGTAGTAGTAGTAGTAGTAGTAGTAGTAGTAGTAGTAGTAGTAGTAGTAGTAGTAGTAGTAGTAGTAGTAGTAGTAGTAGTAGTAGTAGTAGTAGTAGTAGTAGTAGTAGTAGTAGTAGTAGTAGTAGTAGTAGTAGTAGTAGTAGTAGTAGTAGTAGTAGTAGTAGTAGTAGTAGTAGTAGTAGTAGTAGTAGTAGTAGTAGTAGTAGTAGTAGTAGTAGTAGTAGTAGTAGTAGTAGTAGTAGTAGTAGTAGTAGTAGTAGTAGTAGTAGTAGTAGTAGTAGTAGTAGTAGTAGTAGTAGTAGTAGTAGTAGTAGTAGTAGTAGTAGTAGTAGTAGTAGTAGTAGTAGTAGTAGTAGTAGTAGTAGTAGTAGTAGTAGTAGTAGTAGTAGTAGTAGTAGTAGTAGTAGTAGTAGTAGTAGTAGTAGTAGTAGTAGTAGTAGTAGTAGTAGTAGTAGTAGTAGTAGTAGTAGTAGTAGTAGTAGTAGTAGTAGTAGTAGTAGTAGTAGTAGTAGTAGTAGTAGTAGTAGTAGTAGTAGTAGTAGTAGTAGTAGTAGTAGTAGTAGTAGTAGTAGTAGTAGTAGTAGTAGTAGTAGTAGTAGTAGTAGTAGTAGTAGTAGTAGTAGTAGTAGTAGTAGTAGTAGTAGTAGTAGTAGTAGTAGTAGTAGTAGTAGTAGTAGTAGTAGTAGTAGTAGTAGTAGTAGTAGTAGTAGTAGTAGTAGTAGTAGTAGTAGTAGTAGTAGTAGTAGTAGTAGTAGTAGTAGTAGTAGTAGTAGTAGTAGTAGTAGTAGTAGTAGTAGTAGTAGTAGTATATGACTACACTACTTTAGCAAAACAGTGTGAGATTTTATAAATGTTTCATGTACCATAACGTCATACGAAATTCAATTTTCAATACAAACAAAAATTCCAGCGACGTAAAAATCCAAATAAACAAAATAAATTTATTTCGTGAAAAGTTTGCGATTTTGAAGAAATTTTCTGAAGATCCTTTTCCGAAGGTAACAGTTGCGAGAACTGCTACAGGAAATATTGTCCGTTTCATTTAAAATCACACGTCAGAAAATCTAATTTAAACTCAAATTACTAACAAAATGCTAACATATGATAACCATCCTATTCATCTTTTTATGACATGCCCATTTCTGATGACAAAAAAAAGTTTCTTTTAAAAAATCGAAGATGATTACATTTACCGAAAACTAAAAACATATCATTCAATATCTCTACGACACATTACTTACCCCACGATTCCGCATTGTCGAGCGAAAACCGCATTTCGATATCGTGAACCGTTTAGAAGTTTGGGTGGCCCATAGTTTGGGGGACAATGTATTTTCGAAATGTTTATCTTCAAACACATTTTGATGACAAACACGTGATTTGTAAGAACGCCCCAAAGAAAAAACCTACTAGTGTCAAACATGGGGAATCAGCGGGCCAGCATACTGCGTTTTACATAATTAGAACCCGGAAGTTTTGCAAAATTCCTTTTTATTATTGCTACGATTTTGTGACTTTTGACAATAGGAATAACTTAATTGTACTTCTGGAGTTGTTTTAGTAGATTTTTATTTTGCTTTTTTTACTTATTTTAGCTTCTGATGCCCATTTTTCGCATTTCCTCATATTTGTGCCTTTTCTGCCTTTTTCGTTACCACACTATCAAGCTGGAATCATACCTGCAAAACAGAGCAACATGAAGACGTGTATTGTCCTCTTTTAACGCGGAGGCTCCAATGTCAGGTTGGGTTAAAAATCTAAAAAGGAAGGGAAGATGATACCAGTGAAGAATCTTGATATTTTTTATCGACATTAACAGACTTATTCACTTACAAAGAAGTCGTCCTATGTTTGAGTATGGCCTCAGGTCCATTTTAAAGACAAAGCTCAGTACATGGTACATCCTTCTCAGTTTCTCCTTGTTCTCTCTTCCCTTCTCGCGATTAAAAAAGTGTGAAGAACGAAATCTATAGTTCCATTTTCAATGACAGCATTTCAAGATTCAAAAAGGAGTCTACAACGTCATATCATAGAGATATCGTCATGTTTAAAATTAAATTCGCAGATGTCATACAGGATGGTGTCATGCAATGAAGATTACCAAGAAAAGATAGTTCCTTTCCGAACATATTTCTGTTCCGCGATCATATCCAGATTTTCTCACCATGTAGCATGTCCACTGATGTGAGCATGATCATGTCCACATTTTACAATATTCATTATTTATTTCGAGTTCCTATTTTATGTTTCTTCTACAGTTTTGACATATATTCAATTTCGTCTTGGTCTTCAGCAAAAATGACCTGGTCGTCAACAATCTATAAAAAGAAAAAATGTCTTTGGAATGTAAACTTATAATTGTAAGGTATTTTGAGATTCAGTAACAGGACTGGATATCCCAGGTCCATCGTGCTTACATTTTCGTGCTGCCCGTTAAAAAGTTAAATAATCAATATAAATGAAAATTTGTGCCATTAAAAACAGATCTAAGGAATGGCATTTCAAAAGAGGAAGGGCGGTTCAGAAGAACAAAAGGACAGAGAGCCGGAAGGTTAGAATGAGGGGGACGCGCAAACCAAGGGATGGAAGGATGAGGGACGGAAGAAACAAGGAAAGGACGGATGGGCGAACGGAATGTTGTTTGCTTCTCGCAGTCGGGAATAGCGGGTATCCACTCAGGCATCATGTCGCCTTTAAGAGCGTAAAATATTTGTCAAGACACGAAAGTGGTTCTATCGATTACAATGGTTCAGCTGTTTCACCGTACGCTTTCTGTAAGAGGCTGCGAAATACATATTTCAAGCCCCTGCGATCTTAAATTAAAACTTTCACGGGAAAAGCCTCGAGAGAATCGGCGGTAGATATTTGTTAATTTTCTATACCCTGAAAGGAGTTGAAAAGCCATTCCCTCGTCGGACGTGTCTGCAAGTGTTTGAACGAATTTCAGTCACCAATGTTGATTACACTAGATATTTTCTATTTTGCCAACTTGGATTGTACAAGTGTCTGAGATTAAATTTCAAAAATGTCTAGGGCAGTAGGGTGTCCAAGTTTATTACTTTTGCCAATGAATATATAGTAAGAAATCTCATTTAACAAAGTTTCATTTCTGACATTGCCACTTATTAGTATATTAGATGGTATGTACACGTTCTGAGCCAGAGAGAATTTCGTGTACTACCAGCCAGAAACAAGTGCAAAATGGGTTGTTTACCAAACAGAGGCAAATGTAATTTCATCTCCGTACTTGAAGGGAATAAACATTTTTTTAAGAATTAAATAAATATCCTATTTTGTACACTAAGCGATCAGAAATATGTTGTACTCTTTGCTAATAATTCCCACAGGAACCAATAGTTAATTATACTCTAGTACGTTTAGTTCTTTAAACCACTTTAAATTGGACTACATATTACTAATCTTTACGATTTTCACATCTACACAAGCAGTTCGAGTTAACGTAGTAACTGTACCTCTTGCGCCTTTGCGGAGGCGAACTTACTTAGTCAAATATTGTGGCCATTGCAGTGACAAATCGAAGAGACATTTAACCGATGCATCCTCCATCACTGCAGCTTCCGCTTGTTTCTAAATTTGTTCCAGTGCCTGGCGCGGCCATTTCCGCGAGGGCGCCGGGGCGGCACAAACGTTGTCTAGTGCTCTGGACACGTCAATGTAATTCAAGTACATGACCTGTGTATCCTCAAGGACCTGCCCAACGAAGCTTTAATTAACTTCAACAGTTGTATACCATGTTACTGTGACCCTAATATGTGGCCTTGTGGAATTGCAATTCTCGTAATGACATCAATTAAGACTACTCATTTGGATCTCTAGCATCAGACACAGCGTTGCTCTCGAACTCATTCGCTTCTTTTTGTGACGCATCAATTGACTGTTCTCTATTGGGTGCCATCCACCATATAACACGTAGTAATCAGAATTTTTGAATTACATTTTAATTGCACATTTTTGCACAATATAACTGGCAATTACGCAGGTGGCAATGTGTCAATTTCAAACACTTAATTATGAAAATAATATGTGAAATATTGATGCTCTTTGTAATCACATATCAGTAATTTTAATTGACTAATCGTTATCAAGTTAATAAAAGTGACTTAAAATGTACATATGCTTAATAATTTTCAACAAGTTAATGCAATGAAATTAGGAACTAGTATTAATTAATATAATTTGATTAATATAATGATAAAAATTGCACTTCAAACTCATTTCTTTTAGTATTAATTTCAAAGTATTTCGCCTTAATACAATATGAATTCAAATAATAGTGCATCAAAGCTTCTCTTGCAGAGTTTGGGATGTCTGGCATCTTCCTGAAATTTAAGAGTGGGATACAAAAACGAAATTCTTGCGGCAAAGAATTTCCAAGCTGCTCTCATAGAGCTGTCTCAGAGACAACTCTATTGAATTACTGTCAAAAGCAAAATGTAACGATACCTAGCATTTTCGTAATTCTCATTCTCTTTCCTGATTATGGTATTCATCCTTACCATCCCTATATTTCTGTTTTCGTGTCCCAGCTTGCCTTTGGAAGGTCTGATGTAGTATAAAGGAATGTGGAGAATCGTTATTAGCAAGACCACTTCCAACTTAGGCATCTAAATTGCTGTTGGAACGATGACGTTTTTGAAGGAATGCTATGCACGTTAATGAAATACTCTTGAACGGTACTAATTGAATGGAGTATTAATAGTGTTTCTGAAGAACACAACTAATTATTTTTATAATTATGTTTATGCCTAGCGCAATATTGCCAAATTGCTCCGTTTATTACAGAGACGGTAAATTTCAGACATTTAAAATATATTAAAAACCTATTTCAAATATTTATTTCCACCGCCATTCAGCGGAAGAATATCACCGCCACCTCACGTGATAAAACGTGGACTACATTTACGGCTCTAATGGCGGAGTTTCTTAGCAGTTGTCGTGCCCGGAAACATCTATCAATCCATATAAATCTGTACCTGAACTTCTGAGCAGATATCTCCTAATGATTAAAGATTAGTATAAAATAACAGAGCCTACAATTTTTCTTTGTTTTTTTCATACAACCTTTCTGAAGAGT
This sequence comes from Gryllus longicercus, assembly GCA_038098605.1. Classification (NCBI taxonomy): domain Eukaryota; kingdom Metazoa; phylum Arthropoda; class Insecta; order Orthoptera; family Gryllidae; genus Gryllus; species Gryllus longicercus. Next base: position 1,875,978 of record JAZDUA010000267.1, on the reverse strand, counting down.
TCGTGCCAATAGCTCTGAACATAATTAAACAGTTCTCCAGCCTATAATGCTACATGAATTGAACATTTAACGTATACTACGCAGTTTCTATGGCTGGATTTAAAGAAATGTAGTTTAAATTCGCAATAACTATAAAGAATTTCCAGTAATATAATTTAAACACATGGTTTGAAAATATTTATACTCAACGTGTATTATGGAAATATGTAACATGTTTTAAAATGCACCTTTCTTGTATGAATATGGCCGAATGCATTAACTTCCCGTACACCTTTTTTGATACTAAGAGGACTGTAGCTCTACACGTCACGTGCAACATTACAAAGACATAGTGCTGAGTACTGAATGAAACCTCTCCGAAGTTCGTACTAATTGAAACGGCAATTAGGCAGGTCTACTTCGTCAATACAAAGTACCTTCGATCTGCATCCAAAAACGAAAGTATCTTCAGCGGACTCCAAGGCTGTTCCGAGAGCTTACGCCGTCCCGCCTTGGACTACTTCCCAATACTCTACACTCCGATGAGGTTGAAAGAAGTAGCGCGAAAAACGGTGAAAATGAACGAAGGACGACGAGGGGAATGAGAGAATCTTGATGGAACGGCCGGCGGTAACAAGCACCGAGCTTCTCGGCAAGTTCCATACTCCGGGACCGGGAGGTGTTGCAAGCGGCAAACGCCGAGAAGGGGGGTCTAATTACGGGGATAAGCTCTCTGAGACACAACCTTCCCCACCCAGCCGCTTTCAGCCTCTAATCGCCGCTTCCTGTCCCCGCCCCTTCGTCCCGCCCTCGCCCCTTGTGATATCCGCCCCTTCCCTGATTCTCCCCTTCTCATCTCTTCATCGAATGCTGTGGGTGGGGGGCTGCGCTCTTGGCGTAATGGCTAGCGTGTGGCCTTTCATCGCTGGGGCTCGGGTTCGATTTCCGAGCAATCCTCGTGGAACTTCTGGTGGGCAAAGCGAGCTCTCGGCAGGTTTTTTTCCGGGTCCTCTCGTTTTCTGTGGCCCTCAATCCACCCATTTACTATGTCATCATACTGGCAGAGTTTAGCTCAGTGCCGCTGATTCTGAAGCGTTTGTGATTGAAAGGTCATAGGGTTCGAGTCCCGACGGTGCAGGATTTTCGTTGCGCCATTTAGCTAGATGGCTTGGTCAAAGTCAACCACTGTGTGGAGGAAAACCGTGCAGCCGGTTGCTCTGATCCGTGGTTTATCGTGTTTTTTTCCGATCTACATCTACGAAAGCCGCAGAAGGTCGCTCATCAACGGGCAATTCACTGCAGGTAATATTTCTTTCCTTTTTCTTTCCCTGTCCTCTCACACTAAAACGTACACACAATTCACTACAACACATGTCAGGAGACAAGGAAGAAACTTAGAGCTTGTCCCGGATTTGCCGGTACTTGGATGGGGAGATTCGGGAGATTCCTGGAGAGAGAAACACCACCCGCAAACCGACATGTAGGTCGACTCCGGATCTCACCATTCATTGGGGAGAAACACCACCACCTTCCGAAATTAAACTCATGAAACTAACCGGAATAATGACCATAGAATTTGTGCTCCGAAACATCAATCGCTCGCCCTTTATTTCATTATAATTAGCACTGTCATCTACTCATTAGATCATCACCTGGGGCAATGATAATCATGGGGGTCTCGTGTCGTCACACTCCTCTCCAATTTTATAACACAGTCTTGAGCTTCTCCGCTTAATGATTTGGTATTCCTTTATTTGTCACACGATCCGGTAACTCGGCGTAAATCACTAACAAATCTGAAATTTACAACAATAATTTTCAGATTATTTTTCAAACCATTCTTGAAATTGTAACTTGACACTTTCTCTTCTGAATTTTACCTAGCCTTTACGACCACCGTGTGCATCATTCTTCTATGTGCACTTCAGTTTCATGCATTGAAAACAGGAAAAATTTTGCCAATTTTTTAAAAAAAGGCAACAAATGTAATTCAAAATATCAGGTAATTTCTCTTTTGTTAGCTTTTTGAAAAATATTAGTCATTTCTATATACATATGGAGCATATTGTCATGAAAGTTTTCAGACTTTCAACTTATTTAAAAAAATATAAATCTACGAAAACCGCCATCGTAATGAAGTTCCTATTGGAATATTTTTAGATAATTTGAAAGCTTTTAATGTATTTGCCAATAACATTTTATTCTCAAACCTATTACCTTCGTATGGAAATCGTAGTATTGCTCTAGATTGGATATCTTCGTACCTTCAATAACAATCGCAAAAAGTAGAAACACCGTTCTGGCATGATGAAAAATTATTTACACATCTTTCAATTCTTTGCCAATTGCGCTTAGAATCCCACAGGGTGTGATCTTAGGCCACATTCTCTTTTCTTTTATTCATAAACATGATTCCCACATTTGGAATAACCGTTGCTGAAGAAATGATGGTTCTTTTCATAGAAGAAACAATCAATTGTACAGTATCAGAAGTTTAAAATTGTTTCGTAATAACAAATTGTTCTTCTCTGCACATCATATAAAATGTTTACTATTCTTTGACGAAAATACATCAAAAACTAAAATAAAAGAAAACAAATAAAATCTATCTATCTTTCTCATACTAACCTTTTACAATGTTTTTATTTGTTCTTTATGATTTCCCTGCCTCTTTGTTTTTTTCCATCTAATCATTGCTTTACCTACCCTTAATTGCTTAATCTCATCTTCCCTTCCTTAATTTCAAGTGCATCTATCTTTGTTCCTGTGAACATGCATTTGCTCTTTTCCTTCTCATTTAACCCATCTGCTTCCGTGTTACTTGTCTGGTTAGCCGCTTTGTCGTCTCATCGCCGCCCCCACCCACTCATTCTCGCGAGAGAGTGGCTCCCCCTGCCAGGAGCCCGGCGCAGACCCATGAATACGGCAGCGCCGGCCCCCGCGTGGGCCCGGTCGCCTACGCCGCCCTCTGCCGGTGACCTGGCGCCCCGGACCGCCACCCTCCCCCCCCCCCACGCCCGGCAGCTACCACTCGCGCAGATGACGCCCCTCAGGCCCCGGGCGCCGCCCGGCCTGCCCCTTGCGTAGACCCGCGGCAGCGGCTGCGGTGGTGAGGCCGGTGGAGCCGTGGCGACAACGGGGGCAGCGGGGACGACAGGGAAGGCGGCGGGAAGGGTGCGGTGAGGGCGGTGGTGAGGGTGGCGCATTGGAGCCGGCAACGGGGGCGGTGGGGAAGGCGGACGTGATTGCAGCGGGGATGGCGGCGGGGAGAGCTGGTGTGGGCGGCGAGTGCTGTGGACCCGGCAACGGGGGCGGAGGCGAGGTCTGCGGGGAGAACGTAGTGAGGGCGGTGACGTGGGCCGGGGAGAGGACAGAGGTGATGGTGGCGATGAGGGCAGCGGTGTGGTGGCAGAAGTGAAGGTAAGGGCAGCGCAGAGGACGCCGGGCAGGCAGCTGCGATGCGGTGAGTTTTGCGGGGCGTACGAGATTGATGGGCCGACGAGGTAGAGAGCGGACAAGGGCAGTGCGGGGAAGGAATGTCCAGGGAGTTCTTCCGAGGGCATTTGTTGAATAGTGTACTAACATTTCATTCGTTTTACAAAAAAATATTTAGTGAATTTTTGTCGAAGTGTCTCGCACCTTGTGACTATCCCGATCCAGTCATGATTACAACAAATATAACACATATCCAGTAACCAGAAATGTCACAATTCGTCAAAAGCCTGATATTAATATTAGAATACCAGTGTACTTGCTGTGATTGATGTAGCTATTTGGTTGTTGCACGAATTTCTTCTTATATTTTATTCCATATCACGTCAGCACTCATATGCTATGTTAATGTACGCAAAAATGGGAAAAACAAATCTCCAATGCTCTGACCCCTGTAGATCTCAGTCGTGATTACAATGACAGTATTTACTGATATGTCACAAACGTAAAGTAAATTTGTTTCATTAAATACTACGAGACATATTTTATCGAAAAAAATTTTATATATATTTTGGGGTAAACTAATTGAATCACATGCCGAAAAACATGTACCAACATATGCCAGTTAACTGGGAAATATTCTGTAATGAAATAATGAGATGTCAATCTACATTTTTTGACGAGCGAAAATTATAATGCAAGATGGACGTTCGAGACATACTGGTCGACATATGTTTTCCATGGTTCCTTTGATAGACACCAAGCGAACGGCGGAGCAGTACCTTAAAAACAGGCCACGGACCACGCGCTTTTGTTTGATCCTCACCCTTGTCCTAATCTCACCCCTTACTTACACGGACTTACATGTACAGCACTACCACATGTGTCCGGAGACCAGACGGGAGCTCCGAGCTTGCCTCGGGTGGGGCGGTTCCCCGCTCGTGGTAGATACCTGGCTATGGGAAACCCCGCACGCCAACGGGTAGGTCAGCGCAAGATTTCGCCTTTCAACGGGGGATGATCACTGTCACATCCCGTGATTAAACATACTCTACACTCACATGACCTTAGCAGTTGACGCGACTGGGATCACTAACCAATCAATCAACCAAAGGGTCAACAAAGATAAGCCAAATTGTCTCGTAAGTTTTCGTCTAAATTTCTTACGAAAATGTAATGTATTAAACAAAATTTTCTTTCTTCTTATCACCAAAAATTATCATTTTTGTACAAGTGAAGGAATATGTTTAGAAAATTGAATATTCTTATTAGTAGAAATTGCATAGATTTAGTAAAATAGTTTTCTTTCACTGCAAAATAAATGGGTTTACATATTGTCACACAAAATAACTCTCCTACAAAATTAGAGATGTTGAAATGTGGTACCTTTTTTGGGACATCGGCAAATTAAAGATATGGAAGGAGTTCTACAGACAGTACATTAAAAGTTGAAATTGCCAATTATCAACTGTATTATCTGGTCTTTCATCTAATGTTGCAAATTATACATGTTCCACAATATAGAACTCATATTATCATGAGGTAGTTACCTAAATACTAGTTGAATGTGGCGTCACCAACGCTTTAAATTATTTTAAGTATATTTTGATACGTTGAAAATTTCTACTTGGCAAGTTCTAAATAAAAGTAAATTTTAAACGTACATATTTTTGTTCATTCTCAAGCCTAGTAGGTGAAAAATTATCTGTCAAGATTTAAAATTAGAAAAGTAAAAAATTACAAAAAATGACAATCGCAGCTCTTCTAGTAGGATGTTCTTTCGGACTACGGCCACTACCCACCGTAAGACTACGGTGTTAGAGTACCTAATCCGAACGCTGCCAGAAAATAGTTCTCAAGAGTACATTTTTGCAGTGTATTATCAGGCGGATTATTAAAGAAAATGTGTGTATTCTCAAGCATCTACACCATAATATTGAGTCCCATTGATATGGATTTATATTAAAATATAATTTTGTAGTAGATATTATCTTACAGAAGGAGATTATCCCATTAGAATTATCTTATAAATTACACGTAAAAAATTATCCTACTATTGCGACTTATGACATTATCACGTCGTAATAACCAATTCTTCGTTTAGCGTTAGAAAATATTCGAAGGCATATTATTTTTCAATGTACATATATATACATACATACATAGACACTCACACACACTTCATTGTTAGAAGTATATTTAAAGGATATTTCCTCAGTTAATTAGGATTATATATTATGGATCTTATGAGTTATGACTTCAGGATTCTTGTTATGCCGAAAAGGCAGTAATTCATGTAATGTTTCACTACTGTAACACCCCATACACGTGATTTTCTTGTTTGTTTTTCAGAATGTAACAAAAAGAACCTGCTTAAAAACAATACCAATCCATTTGCCTCATTGAGGGGAATCAAACAACACCTCGATACATGCCTCGATTGTTGCTCAAAACATGTTTTATTGCCTAAAAAACGCAAAAATAAACGTTTTTGGAGAAATTTCGTAGAATATTCGGGATGGACTCGCACACAAATCATCGATTACCCACAAGGAGACCGAGGCGAATAGATTGATGTTTATTTTTTCTCGATTGTCGAAAGGGAAAATGTCTGACCGTGAGTGACAGACTGACGGATTCACGGGCACACGACCGGACGGGCGTAGGTTGCTCGAATATTATGTAAGTATAAAAAGACTAGTACTCGACTGTCGCATACAAAAAACAATCAGGATCACTGATATTCTCTGAAGTGAAGCTGGTTGAAATATTACACCAACAGCTGCTAGTATCCTGTAGGGTGACCTTCAATGAAATCGGGATAGAAATCGACGGCCACTCTAAGAGTATAATTTCAGGGTTCATCTTTGTACCACAATCATGCCACGTGCTCTTTTTCCGTGGGTTCAGAAACACCTCCAGTGAAGGTCACAGGAGCCAAACCTGGAGTAGAGGACGACTATACTCATAGTCGATTAACAGGTTGTAACTAAAAGCCTCTTGAGGAAGAATAGGTAACGCAACATGTGTGACAGTATTCCATAGCTACGTAATGAATGAACCTTTCAAGCTAATATTCCATTCACAAATACTGAACTGAAGGTTAATGGGAAAGTAATTAATTCTATGTAGATTGATTCACAAATTTATGAATGATAGGAATATGTTACTAATTCTTTCATAATAAATATTGTTCCTTTATTACTTAAATAAGATTTATCAGCTACACTGAAGTTTTTTTACTTGAAGAATTTGCAGACGAATTACAAATATGCACGCTATTTACGCCAGCCAGCGTTAAACCTCTCTTTTCATCTCCCCTTTTCACATAATTTGTGCCTTCTTTGGATGTTTCAACTTCGGGGCATGGTTTTTTGCCTTTCACTCTCCAAATCGCTATTCAATTGGCAAAGTCATAAATACTGAGCGACAGGCGATCAGAAATTGTCATGAAATCAGAACTTCACCGTTTCCTTCAACAAGATTATGTAGATTAAAATAATTTCCATGAAATGATTGTTTTAGAGGCAAAAAAAATATTTTATTCATTGAAGTTAATAAAAAACGATTCTTAAAAACGAGTTACTTGGTAATGGCTCCCAATATACCAAAACATTCTTCATCGAACTGAAATCATTGTTCTCAGTGTTCCACTATAGGGCACCCCTTGTAAATGATGTACACAACCGAGCCTGGCCACATTATAATTGTTGTTATTTTATACTGCGGACTGTGTTCCGTGTTCTACATACATAATGCTTCACATCGGGGATATCTCAACCTTCATACTTCGCGTGGCGGGCGCTCACGTTCCTCTCATGGTACGCGGGGTGCATGCCGGGCACATATCCCATCCCCTCTTCCTATTCCCTCCGCCCCTCCCCGCCTCCTTCGCGCCTATCCTCGCCACCTCCGCACCTCCCCCCACTTCCTCCTCTCCACCTCGTACTTCCTCCTCGCCTCTTTCCCACTTCCTGCCCTTCGCCTGCTTCCAAGAGGCCTCCTCCTCATCTCAGCTCAGCTCAATCCCGCCTCCTCTCTGCCTCCTCCCTGCATCCTCTCCGCCTCCTTCCACCTCCTTCCATGTCATCTCCACTTCCTTCCCACCTCCTCCTTGCCTCCTCCCCTCCTCCCCGCCTCCTCGCGTTCTTCTCGCCTCCTCCACGCATCATCTTAGCTTCCTCCCGCTTCTTCCTGCCTTTCTTCTATTCCCTAGCTGTCTCTCCACGCCCCCTTCCCGCCTCTTCTCCACCTCTCTTCCCATCCTCCTCTCCGTTTCCTCTCCGCTTCCTCCGCGCTGCGCCCGTGCCATCCCGCCTCCTTCCCCTTCTCACTACCCCCTCTCAGTTTCCTTTCCTCCTGCCCCCATCTTCTGGCCGCGTCGTCCCCGCATCCTGCCCGTTTCCGTCCCGCCGCGTCGCGGACTGCCACGTGATTTGCAGCGATCGCGTCGGGCGCCGTGACCGCGGCGGCACGAGGCCGGCGCGCCGCGGGGAGGGGTCGCTTGTTTCCCGCTTTGCGTTGCCCGGCGCCGCCCTGTCCAGCCCTGCTCTGCCCTGCTCTGCTCTGGCCTGGCCTGCGTGGCACGTGCTCTGCTTACGCAATGAGGCCAACGCTGCAGACCGCCGCGCGGCGCTGCGCCGCTCCGCCACGAGACCGCATACGAGGGACGCTCACGACATTACGTGGGAGTTCATATGCGTGCGGGCTGCCGTTGGGCTCGGCCTAAACGATCTTTAGAAACATCATGCGTTTACCGATGTTTTACGTATGGTAGGACCTGGAGAGAAATCTCGCGGGGAAAATTTGTTTTATGTAAGAGTATGCATGTATTTAGTATTTTAGGGTTGGGTTAATCCGATTATTGCCAGCTGGCGGTTTTCAATCGATCGATTGACTAATTAGTGATTCGGAACTCAAAATTCGAATTTCACGTAATTCGAAAACTGTTGTTTATTGAACATTTGCATAATTACAGAACATTTTCACACACGTACCAAGTGGAAAAACAGCATTTATCGTTATTATTGAATAATCAAAGCAACGAAAGTCTATTGGTGAAGTGGATAAAGTATAAAAACTCATTATTTGTATTTAAAATCTTCATCAGTCACTTGCGTTTTTAACCCCCGTTAACATGCAACCCTACAGGTTTGTTAAGTGCACAGGTATGTTAAGAAATTTAACATTCTTATTAAGGAATTTTAACATCCGTAGCAACGTAAATAAACAACCATCGGAAGTCAAATGTTCCTTAAAAAAGCACAAACATGGCGATGTACTACAAAACAAATCATATTCAAAGAATTCAGAATAAAAGTAACAGATTAGTTTTTGCGATAATTATTGTTCATTGTAATAATATTAGTAGTACTATTAGAAAAAGGTATGTTAGGTAAGTTAACCTCATTTGTCTTGCATTCCACCAAATGAAACACTTCTCCAGTAATCATATTTATGGACGATGTGAAGGAATCACCACACCATCTTCCTCACCGAACATCATTCCTTTAGGTGTCTAGATTCACGAGAATTATTTCCATCCATCATTCTCGCACTACGGTATACGAATATTCTTTAAACAAGCATATTTCAAGCAACATCCCCTCCCCACTATTGTACTAACCTGCCGCAGCAACAGAACTAATTTGTTTACTATCGCAATAATGTAAATTTGCGTGTAAATCGTAATAATATATGATGACCGGTAAAATGCAAACAGTGTTATTAGTGCCTCGTCCAAATTCAAAATCTCGGCTCCGCTACACTCCGCCTCGATTTTTAACTTTTGGCCTCTGCAATAATTCTGCAACAACAACCTCTGCAACACTCTTAATATGACTAGGTATGTTAATAGCTAGAATTCATTTAATATGCAAATTACTGTAGATTATAATATTATTCTAACAATTTTGTTTTTCATTATTTATCTTTTCTAATAAACGCAAACAAGAAAACTACGAAAATTAATAAAACGAAACCTAATTTTAAGAAAATAAATATGAAACTATTAAATTACGCTTTTATTAAGCTGTCGGATACAAATTATAAGATAAAATGTTGAAATTTTAGGAAACTGGAGAGAATTTACAGGGCTACAATTTGAATTTAGCCCTTTTCATGATCTGTGTCTGAATACGAGAATTGTTAAAAAACGAAAGGAAAAAACGTATTGTATTTCCTCCCTTATTTTTGTTGATTGTAGGAGTCAAAATTGGATATAAACGACAAAAAAGTCTCGAATCTTTATCATATGTACAAAAGCGCATGGATAATTAAACACAATTTTCGTCGGCGTAATGTGGTTAAAAAAATTAAACTTGCATAAAAATCTAAAAAAAAACTTTTTTATATTTACGACGTACTCCGAGTAAATTGATTTAAATTCGGCGAAAAAGTTGTTTACTCCGTTTGTTTGTAATTACGATTTTCAGCATATTTTTCCCCCTTTTCTCCTCTTATGCATCAAAGGCGGTGAAAACATAGTGCTGGTCCCATTTTAAGTAAATCCTTTTTCAGTAATTTCTCCGTATTTTGAAAATTGCAAAAAGTTAATATTTCAAAACTACAAAATTGAAGATATATATTTTCGCCTTAGACAAAGTCTGTTGTGAAACAACCAGCTGATGTAAAATGACATGTATAATTTTTAGATGAATGGAAAAGTTATCGTTTGGGCTTGAAATTAACGCAATTTTTTGAAACATATTTTCAAAATAACACGGTCTCAATTATTGCTTTATTTTTTCATATATAGAGGAAGGGACTATTCAATGAATTAGTTGAATTCTCTGAAGTTTCGAAATTTGCAAATTTAGAAATATTGCGAAAGAATATCGATCATAGCAGAAGCTGATAAAACAAAAGTTGACAATATTAAAGCCTGAAAGGGAAAATAAGAAATTTCTGGAATCATGAAATTCTAGTTATTGATTTTTAACTGCACTTTGTTAAATATCTGCATACTTCCACAAGAGGCTTTTGCGAGCGAAATTCTCTCATACTGTGGAAGTTCAATGGGTTTTAGGCTGACTTTTAATCATCCCCAGGTTCCATGCTCTTTTGAAACATAGTTTTTGTTGATATTATTATTTTTATTTTTTATGTGCGTACCATAAAAAGACAATGTGCGCGTAAGGACCTTGGGCTATGTGGTAAACTCCTACGGTTGCGAAGCCATTTTAATTATTCCCGAGTTTGTCAGCTGCGAATAAATCCTACTTTGACGGCTCTGTCTAGTATTATCTTTGTAGCTAAAACTCCAGTTTGACATGTCTCTAATATTCCGACAGCATGCAGTTCTGACAAGAAATATTTTCTTAATTGACGTATCTTGTAGGAGAGGTAATCAAATTGTATAGAATAATTAATAAAATTAATAAGTTGTATACTCTTATGTTCTCGTTTATGATGAACAAAATTCTTTAATATCATGCAATAAGTTTAGTTTAATTAGTATGCAAATAATGACTGACTTTTCGTAGTCTTGCAGCATTTTTAATCTTCTGAAACACCTCCCTTGCATCACGAACATATCTAATTATAGAATCTCGACCAAACATACTTTTTTAATATTTATTTTTTTGTGTTACACAAGTTGAGGGATAACCAGCTTTTATGTTGATACAATGCTAAAAAGGTGAACTGACAACATGAAGATTTCTACAATGCCCTTTATCGTCCCCACTTACTGATGTATTCCTTTCTTCTCTGGCAAGAAAATATGTCTAGTAAAATATGCATACTTCTGAATGTTGTGATAATTGTTAGGAGATGCAAGTGATTGCTTATTCAAGAAAAACGGTGCGGATAAGCTTAGTAAGTTAACTACTCGTAAAATCTAGAGGTAGATTTGGCAATATCTAGTGACATGATAATAGGTAACGAGTGGTGGCCAGGGTCCCCATGAATGAGATAATCTACTCGTTTCGACAAATTGGGAAATATTGAAGACAATTCTAGTTGTATCAGACACTTGGTTCAGAGAGCGCAACATGTGTGGGGCATAGGTGTCTGACTAATTTGGCCCAAACTAAATAGTACCTCCCGGGGAGACAATCCCACGATCCCTACAAAATATTTCTAGCATTAGAGATTTTAATTGTGGAAAACGTTCTTTTTTGGAAAATGTTTCAAATGTCCCAGTGGGTTCATGTAAAGGACCCTCAAAAATCAAAATATCCATTTCAAATTCCCAAAGCCACTTATTTGTTGAGATCGATCGGGGAATATCAATTTTGGTGAAAATTGGCTGAATGTTTTAAGCACTAGTGATGACCATAGACGGAATGACAGACGTTTTGCTGTCAATCGATATTTTGGTATCAAGGGCCCACAAAACATGGATTATGACAACGAATACACAATGTATTAGATGAAATAATTTACTATATGTAGGAATAATATCTATCCACTTTTTTGCTTCCAGGACCTGGCATTAGGTTTCTTTGCCGAAAATTAGCCGTGTTTCGGCGCCACGATTAAAATAGTTCTCTTTTTACAAAGTGCAAGTACGCAAAAAGGAAAATGTCGAAAAAGGAAGAAAAAATTAGAATAAGACATAATACTAAAAATGTGTATCAGAAGCTAAAGTAGGCAAAAGAAGGCAAAATGAAGAGCTTCGGAAACAAGTCCAAACGTACGTTCACTGATTAGGCTTGTCAAACGTCGTGAAACTGAACGATGAACGTGAAACTGAACGAGAAAGATGATCTCCGGGTTGATAATTAAAAGTGGTTTATCTCGAGCCTTTGTTGCAAGTACACAGTTACATCCTAACAGAGGTTACACAGCCAAGCACACAGTCGGTCGTTGCCATGACGAGAGTGGGCGAGGTGTAGCAGGTAGCGGCGGTTGCCAAGACGGCGGCGAAAGCAGATAGACTGGCGGTGGGTCGCTCGGTTCGACTTCGCGTCGATTCCCGCCTCGGTCCACCCGAAGGCAACCGTAGACTGGCACTCTGACGATCACTACCGCGCTCACTAAGAGCGGGAAACAAGCGACAACTTCGGTGGCCGTACGCGGTCTTTATATACTGTCGGGCCAGTCCATCCCTGCGTCAGCGGGGGTGGCGTGGCCCTCATTCGGGGACACCCACAGGGGTGCGGGAGTGGCGGGAGGTCAGCTTGGATATGTGGTCAGCATGCCGCGTGGCCCGGCCGGAGTTCAAGGGACCAGGGGTGCAAGGCGGCGTTGCCTCACCACAAAACAGTAACAATAATGAAAAGGCCTTTTGCCAAACAGGACTCTTGTCGTAAATGTCATCCCCTTGATATAAAAGACTTCGAACACGAGGGAGACGCAACAAGAGTTTTGAGAGCCCCTCTCTCAAGTAAGATTTTATAAGGCGAAGATAAAATTTCTTTACTCTAGAGGGATTTCGTTACGAAAGTGCAAAGGATCAAGAGAAGTTAATCTAATTATAGTTGTGTAAACTATACATTTTATTCAATACGTTTTAGTTAAATACAAAATTCATTTTAGGTTACGCCAGATAAAATACGTTCCGACGCTGCCATGAGCATCCACCCTACTAGTAAAAAATAAGTTTGTCCTGTTAATTTATGTACGAGTGCGTATACCAGGAGACTACGTCATTAAATAGTTTCCTGTGCTGCTGCTCCGATCGCTCACAACCGTGGATAAAACAAGGTATTACCTGCAGGCGATGAAGAAAAACATTAGCATCATTATTAACCAATAAGAAGCGTCTGATCAGTAAGAAGCGTTTAACCTTCTGACTAAAATAAAACTTGCAAGTCTACATGCATTATGTTTATGGTTACATCGTAAAGATAAACATTATTATTATTATCATTTTTCTGACTCTGTTTAATGAAAATTCTAATGGTACAAAAATGTTTGCAGCACAATTTTTGTTCGTGCTTATTCAAAAGAAATATCTGCAAATGTGTAATCTGAGTGTCTGGAGTAGGTTCTGTACAAAAGGTTTCTATGAATTGGAAATGGTGTACTGCTAATTCCAAAAACGCGAAATGATGTATGAAGTGGTGACTGATTAATTGATGTGAATAGATTGATGTAAAGAAAGGCGAAATTGGAGTCCGCGGTGAAAAATAGCTCCGAATATACAGGCTCTTTGCAAATTAATGGTATTATGAACGAGACTGCAAACCTATAACCTCAAAAGGAAAGAGGAGCGCTCCAGTTGTTTCTCTAAAGACCTCATTTTATGCTCTAAATGTCTTTGAAATACGCTATACACGAAGGATAAGACACTTCGTATCGTCAGAAACTGAACGACTATTTCCTTATGAAAAACATTTTAGGATTAGGAGCTCTAAAATGCAATTAGGAAGTAATTTCTTGCACTTATTGGAGTAGGTTAAATGCGTCATAAACTTCAAAGTATTGACGTTAATCGTTAATGTTAACCAGTAAGTGACACAAAATTTGTAACCTAATAGATATTTAATATTTTTATTGCATTACCTTGCGCTACAGCACTTAAACATAGATGATTTGTAATATCAGGCATATTTTACTCTCGTAAAAAGTTTATTTATGACTCCATTCATCCATGCTTCACATTATTTTACACTTCCAATCTCAAATAATCTCATAAGCCTCGAGTATATATACTTCATGCATCATGAAGTAATTAGTAACAATAACGAAGAAAAAGATATTAAAATTTAAGGTAACTTCTATAAAAAAGCTTTCCGTTAAAAAATATTTTGTCCTTATATGAATATTTCCAAGTCGAAAGTACTTCTTTCACTAATCCTGTTATGTGCACTTCTAAATGAGAACATACATAAAGTTCGAATTTTTTTTTCATTTATCAGTTGAATATTCAAATACATGGAACTTAGAAGTATTGTGTATAGAAAACACGTTAATAAAAATGTCCGATATCTTAAGGAATGAATATTTCCATTTTTAACCTAAAAATGTTTGAATGTCACGCACTGTTTATATAATGTAAATATATAAAAGACAATGTTTGTTGGTTGGTTGGTTCGTGTTAAATGCGCTGTCGGATTCATTGGATTGCGATAAAACTTTGTCAACTTATGTCTGGTACTTGTGGGAAGAATATAGAAGTGGTACGATGGGAATGTGCATATGCCTGCACATAAAGACGCGGATTGGTGCTGATTTTATGCTGACTCAAGCACCCTGAACAGGGCGCACTACGACACGCAACGCAACCCACCGCACCCTGAAGTACGATTATTAAGACGTCTTCATTGCGTAATCTGCCTTTGCGATTGTGAAATTTCTCCCGGGAGAGACAGTTACAAAGAGAGGCAGAGGAAGACAAAGACTCAGAGTGAGAAACAAACAGACAGAGAGTCAAAGAAAGAGAGAGACTGAGAGAGAGACAGAGAGGCGGAGACACGGAGGGACAGAGACAGAGGGACGGTGAGGGAGACGGAGAGAGAAAGGGAGAGGGAAGAAGAAAGAGAAAGATCAAATGGCAGGACGTCTGCCGGGTTCCGCTAGTTTATGATAAAACACTGGAACTATATTACACATTCTATGGAGTTTGTTTGAAAATCAGATTATATTTCAGCCCGTGTAAGATTTCTGAATCTTCTTTGGGACGTGATTGATTCCTTATAATCCAAATTTTATAAATATTTATAAGACAGTTATAAATATTTATAAAACCTGGAGGAATCATCTGGTCACGTGATGGATCCAACATGTAACTTCCAAACGAGAATGATACAATTATTGCAAATTGTATATTGCTCATCCAACGGGAAAACGACGTAATGGCTAAATTAGCGAAAGAGAGTAAATAGGAAAAACTATTGCAGGAACTTAATACAACTGCACAAATATCAACTGAATTGTTATTTTGTTCTGGTCCGCGTGGGGAAAGTTACGTCCTTATAGAAATGTCATGTAACTGTAGCCTCATTTGGAAAGAACAACTCATCAATGAATTGTGTGGTGTTAGTTCAAGAAACTCTACCGTTTTCGGTAGAAAATTGTTACGAGTGCTTTCTGTGATATTCTATGAAACGAAGAGTAGGCAATTTACACGAAAAATCTATTAAAAATTTACAAGAAAAATCTATTAAAAGTGATTCTTGACTAGATCTAGATAAGAAGTAACATTTGACCAAGGCTCAAGTCACCATGACAAATTACTGTGCATATAATGTTGGTACCAAGTCTTTTATATCTGTATTTTGCTTCTCCTCTAAAATATCATTTTCCACAGTTACGTGTCTGTCCCACTGGATGAGCGATATATATTTCATCTCCGGCTGACCCCTTGAATGGTGGACACCGTAGTAGGATTACAAAGGGGCTGGTAGGTCTCGAAGTCCGTGTAACTTTTTCCGCCCGATTTCCCCTGAGCTTCTCCAGATTCATAAGGTACGTTAGTCTTCTGCTCACGTATCTCCTGTCGATGAAGCGAGTATTCAAGCCCAGAAGGGATGCCTGTTGAACTTTACGTCAACTATAGAAATATTGCGTATCGCTTTCAGCGCCATTTATAGACAAACATTGTCTAGCCTGAAGTAGCTTCCGATTAGCTCACCATTGACCAACTTTTGTAAATAAAAATAAATCCATATTTCACAATTAATTGTTTACAATTTTATTGAAATTCAATTGCAAAAATCGGGATAGATGGCTCAGGGAATCAACTGATTTCACTGCAGTTCCTCTGACCGAGAGGTCCTACGTCCTCGTCCCGACGGTGGCAAGATTTTTGAGTGTAGCTTGTCAGCTATGTCGAATTCATTCGCTGTCTGGAGGAGAATTCTAGTGGCCTGTTGCTCTGATCGGTCGCTTTCCGTGGTTTCTCCGAACAACACCAGGCGAATGCCCGAGCCGTACCCTAACAAGTGGGTCACGGACCCCCGATTTTTCCTACTTCTTCCTTGTCTTATCCTCACCCCTTACTTACACTAACATGCACTACACTACCACACATGCCGGGAGACCGGTCGGGAGCTTAGATCTGGTCCCGGCTGGGGCGGTGCCCAGAAGGTGGGAGATACCTGGCTGGGGAAAACTCTGCTAGCCGATGGTTGATTGGCGCCGGATCTCGCCATCCAGTGGGGAAGACCACTGCCACCTCCCGAGCAAAACATACACTACACTTACGGGACTAATGAGCCTTAGTAGTTGACGCGCTCGGAATCACTAACAATCAATAAATCAATCATCGATTGCAAATTCATTACTTCTGTATCCTCGCGCTGTACTAATTGTAAAGCTTAACCTGCTTCAGGACTGAACTATCGCCCGTTGAGGATGCTTCATTCGCTTCAGACCATTTCTCGATATTTCTTAAGTCCTAATAGAAAGTTTTATAAAAAGAAAAAATTAAAGTTTCGGGTGGGCAGCTCCTCTAAGCATATTCTGAGGCACAGTCGGCGGAACTGAAGAAAACGGGAACACAAGGTCGTATACATCTGTCTGCGCAGTTAACTCTCACACACTGATGTGTATAAGGTAAGACATATATATATATATATATATATATATATATATATATATATACATGTATACATATATATATATATACATGTATACATATATATATATACATACATACATATATGTATATATATATATATATATATATATATATATAGAGAGAGAGAGAGAGAGAAAATAAAAATATAATGAAATGGAAAGTATCCTAAATTCCTTCCACAATAATAAACTCCCCTGAGGAGATAGAGTAAACATGGAACTGTTAAAATATACTCCTGATGCAATTAAACAACGCCTTCTGGATATATAAAACCTGTGCTGAATAACTTATAGTATTCCAAGGAAGTGGAAAGAATCAACATTATTTCCAATTCATAAAAAGGGCGATCGTTAAAATCTGAATAATTATGGAGCAATTAGTTTTCTAATCACAGCCTATAAACAACTATATGCTCAAATAATCACACGTCGACTAAATAATGTATTGACCGGCAGAAAAAGAGTTGGAAGACCAAAACTCGGTCGATTGATGATATCAACGTTGAAGAGAACGGAACAGTTCATCAGGTCTAATCCTCCATGTTGAAGATGATGATGATTATTATTATTATTATTAATGTTATTGTTGTTGTGATGCAAAACGGTCTCGCCAGTTACAAAAGAACAAGTGAATTTACAAGAATTAATTGCGTGTTTATTATTTGTTTGCCGATTTGGACCTAACCTACAATCGGCAGCCGTGAGCACTGCTGTAGGCTCAGGTTTGCTTCACTCTACGAAGGAATGAAAATTCATATCTGATATGTACAAATTTGTCGCGTGCATTTTAGTTCCTTTTCTGTTTCGTTACTTACTTTAACTATTTCAGTAACTTTTAAAAGAATACGTGCTTTGTAGGACAACTGCGTAGTTTTTGTTATCTTATATTACTTAAGTTCATGAGTAATATATTTCATGTTTGAATTCGAATCAAATATCATACTGTGACTTTTTACTCCATAAAACAATTTAATGTTTCTCCGTGAAATAAACAAGGTTGCTCATTTTTCCCGACTTAATATATTATTTATCTCATTTTACTAACAATTTCGTAATTATATTTTTTAATGTAACAAAAAATACAAATAAATTGATTTCAATTCTCCTGACGAGATTCCTCTCCAATTTCTCTATATTCCTCTTTGCTGTTTCAGAATTTAATATTTTGTATTCTTTCTCTATAATGTTCAAGTTTTGGCTATTACTTGTATTCTTAGCGTTTGCTTGAAACCTCTTATTTTGTGACCAAAAAATTTATCGTTTGAAATCTAATTGATTTACTTAAGATATAATGAAACTCATCAATTCAAAAAATTAAATAATTGCAATTGATTTGGGGTATTTATGTCATCACATGAATGTCCTAGGCCTTTCCCGCAGTTCTAAAATGAGTCCGAGTAGCAAAAGACAGATGATTGCGTAAATATGATCAATTTTAATGACTTCAAAAAGACTCCAAAGAGGGTCGAAACACCAAAAGAAATAATTGTGTTATAAAAATGCTGAGTATGTTTAATTATGGACATAAAAATCATTTCAATAAAGGAGATCAAGATGGAGAGGCAGATTGGAGTTCGGCAACCGTTATAATTCCCTGCCATGGTCGTTTAAGTGGGACGAGGTCCAGCCGTTTGTGCCGATGTCGTTCGACATCTGCTAACGCGTCGGGAGAACGTCTCGTTGAAGGACAGCTCTAATTCCTGTTCTGGTTGAAACGTGCGAAGGTTCTATTTAATACACTGATGCTATCTCCAGTATCGGAAATAAATTGTCATATCCATAGACATTAATACATGTCTGTTGATATTCGTCTTTAAACGTGAGATAATGTAATTTGTAAATAGTGCCACATTTTACATTATTTTAATGTACAATACTACACGAGAGATTTTATTAAAACTTTGACCAAATAATTCTCTTTTTAATTTTAATTTAAAACAGTACTCCTAAAAACGCAATTTTAATTAAAAGTACTAAAATTGCAATATTTCACGCATTATCCGATAGACATCGGCTATCCAGGTGGAAGGTATTATTACCTTCCACCCTTGATAGCCATGGTCTATCGGACAATCCGTGTCGAAACGTTACATCTGCGTCTGCGGTAGACATCTTCAGTGGCTACTGGTACACGCAGTGCCCTTTCAGACAGCTAACTGGTGACTGGTAAACATTTCTTCCTTGTTAACGCCGCTGGAGCACTGGTGATTATCGGCTGGGGCGCTGGTGTCGGCTGTTGACGGTGTACCAGTAGCCACCGAAGATTTCTGCCGCAGTTGAAACGTTTGGGGTCAAAACGTCCGATAGACCACGGCTGTCCAGCCCGGAAGGTATTATTAATAATAAATCCAGCCGTGAAAACATTCATTATTTTACTAAAATAGTTTATCACGTGCTGGAATGCGAATATAGTATAGTTTCGTACGATTGATTAATATTAGGCTCATGTGTTTGATCTAAAGATATTCCTGGTGCTCGTATATTAATTACAGTAGTGATAAAATTTACAGCTTCTAGAATTGAAGAAATTCCTGCTAAGTGTAATGAAAAGTCGAATGACCTAATACTGGTCATTCTTTTAACAGGAATTACGATTGATTAATATTAGGCTCATGTGCTCCGAACATTTTGTGGTTTGGTTTGGGTGAATGATAAGAAAGGTAATAAGGTAGATCAGCTATGACCACCTGATAAGATTGCGGAAGCGACCGCTAAGTTATCCTTTACATAGCATACAGCGGACGCATTTTCAGTACTAATTGCATAGAATGAAGCATTTGTATTAAAATAATAGCATATAGTATACTGCGTATATTACACAAAACTGCTACAACAGAACACATTTCTTGAAACTTCAGCAATTTTCGAAAATTCACAAAATCTGATCTGCGCTATTTTCCTAAGCGTGCTTCCCACTAAGAAAAATTTAAAGAAAATATTTGACATCATCTTTGAGAAAATCTTCTTTTAAGCATTGTCTTTTTCTCGCAGAATTATACAAAACTACTCATCTATTGAAAAAATTGTACATGACAATTTTAAAGATCTTTGGAGAACATATTTTATTGAGAAATATCGCTATCTTTAATATTGAAGTTGAAGAAAAACGTCGAAAACATTTCAAGCATTTATCATTTTCTAAAATTCAGGGAGTTCAAAGGAAATCGGAAAGGCGCCATTTTTAAAAAGGTACTTTGCTTTGTGCAAGACCAAGATGTAGTAAAAAAAATTGCAGCCGTTGTCGATAAAGTCATGAGAATGTTTAGAATTGACGTAAAGTACTCCTCTAAAATCAAGGGTCCGTTTCAAATTCGCAGGGCATGAAGTTCGACGAGATCGATCTGGGATTATCAGTTCAAACGTAAAGAACTAGGAAGTGCACAATACTTATTCAATATTATACACAGCTTTTGAACTAACAGAAACTTTAAAGTCAAAGTAAACAACCCATTCTTCAAACAACATACAATCGATGTAGGAGTTTGGCAAAGCTCCTGTCTCTCCCCCTCCTCATTAACGTGTTCTTATTCCTCTACAATCATGTCCAAATTAGCTCTTTTCGCAGACGACTCAACTCTCTTCACTTCACACAACGATATACTATGCGCCCTCGACAATCTTCAAAACGATCCATCAACCTACCCGATGAACAGAAAAACGGAGAATCAAGATCAATACTCAAAATCTCAAGCCAAAATGTTCACCCTTTGCCAACCCAACACACCATCCCCATTACTCATTTAAAATATGCCCATACAATGGCTTCCAAGCCAAAAACGAATTACATATCTAGGACACACTAAATACTAAACTAACATGAAAATAATACATCACTAACATTATTCACAAATCACGAGCAAAAAATATATAAATTCCATCCTATATTAAATCACAAATCTCTTAACATAGAATGTGAGAAAACTGTGTACAAATCGATAATGAAACCATCGCGAACTTACGCATGTCTCGTGTGGGCGAAATCAGCTTATTGCTATATTAACACGTTACATATAAACCAAAATAAATGTATTAAAAAAGTTACCAAAGCCCCATGGTTCATTAGAAGCCAACAATTACACAGATAACTAAATACCGTACTCCTCTACGGCTACATATTAAAAACATCCAAAAACTTCAACGGAACACTTCCAGACGCACCTGTCACCAAAACATACCAACTAGGTCAGACATACAAACACCCTTGCAGAATAATATTACGATATCCGAAAGGTGTTTTCAAAACTACCTAAAACCCAAATAGGTAATACTACAACTATCACAACCATACAATACCTCGAATTAAATTTTAATTCTATATATACCTTGCAATGAATATTACAAAATGAAAGTGGATTGGTTTATCCATGAGGATGATTATCCATAAAGTAAGGAACTACGTGTCTGAACAACCTTGAAGGCCGCAATGACGAGCAAGAGGCAATAAATAAAAAAGGGGATCGGAGTCCCATAAGTATACACTTCCGCATGTTTTTAAAGAAATACGAAATATCTACTAAAATAAAATGCACCAGACACGGTGGTATTATTGACTCACCGTAATAAATTAGAAAAATGTTTAACTGTCAGAATTCATTTTCATATACAATATCAAATTCTAATTTAAAACAAGAACTACAGAACATGTTTGTAAACAGGTAGCTTTTCCCGACGAGATGTTCTTTAGTAGCAGGTTTTCTGTGAATCACTACACGTTTGATTTCAGTGACTTAGAGGTCAGCGGAGAAAAACAACCTTGAGATGCTGGAAAGATGGCGGAAGTTGCGGTCCTGATAACTTGCTTCTCTTGAAAGCGAGGTCAAGGAACCGTGGACGCTCTTCTTAATTTCGTGTTCACCTTCACTTCACTGGGTTCTGATGACGGTGAACTGGTGGAACTCACAGTCTAGTGCAGGGGTGTCAGTCCGCGCCTGCATGAGCTACTTGCTCGCAAGGGAAACGGCGACTCCTGGGAGCACCTGCATCTTCCCCCGACTCCGCTCTCGTTTCACCTCCAAACCAGAGAGGATGTACGCGAACAAGCTGAAGTGGGGATGATAGGAACAACTCACGCTCATTTTATCGCGACAAATGTTTTCTTCATTATTACATTGGAAAACATGTTTGCCGAAAAACATGCTACCAAACAAGCACGATTTGAACTGCTTTGAATTGAATTTATGCCTTATTTTACGTGGCGAGACTCGGGCCATCAGGCCCGCTCTTCCGTCTGACCACGCAAATTTCGCTACGCACCTTTCACCCACTAGCGGAGAAAGGAGGTATCACTCGGGCGACGACACAGGCGATTTGAATTTAGCTCAGAGGCGTCATTTAGGCTTGAGGATCTTTTACATGCATGCGAGTTTGAACCCGCCAACTTGGGCATAACAGTCCGATACGCTAACCGTTAAAATACATTATTTCTTATTACTTTGAATACATTATTTCTTATTACCTTTTTTAAAAATGCGAATATCTCGGACAACGCACCACGTTATTATCCAAGGCGCAGTCATATTTATCCCGGAGAGATTAATACTAACATGGGGCAGCCGGCTTTACTTCCCCTCCGAAGGAAGGCATACGAAGGATTTTTTCGCCCTTAAAAATCCACGGCTTCGATCGAGTTTGAACCCGCCAACTTGGGCATAACAGTCCGATACGCTAACCGTTAAAATACATTATTTCTTATTACTTTGAATACATTATTTCTTATTACCTTTTTTAAAAATGCGAATATCTCGGACAACGCACCACGTTATTATCCAAGGCGCAGTCATATTTATCCCGGAGAGATTAATGTGTCTTTACTCGCTATGAGGAACAGCCCTTTTCGGCTGTATCCATTATTCAGACAAAGTAGTTAGCCTTGAATTATAAACTATGAGGTGATAAGAAGATAATGAGGGGTGAAGAGACGATCACAAATACGTCCATGTCTGCACAGGATTCAATCCAGCAGCCTCCTCTCCGCACACGATGGCTGCCGCTTATATTATATTTATTTGCTATTTAATTTCTTTCTTTTATAATCTTTTTTGTCAAGAGACAGGAATATGTTTTAATGGCAAATTATTTGCCTACCTTCGTTTAATGTTATGGTTTATTAAATGATTTGGTAAAGCGCTCGTTAATTAACAACTAACTCGCACATAATGACCTAATTTACCCATTTTAAAAATCAGTTGCTATTACATTATTGCTATGAAAATTATTTAATAAAATATCTCAAACCGAAAACGGATATAAATTTTCCATTCAAAAATATTCCTGCCCTTTGACAAAAATGACAAGACAAGTCATAATTTTAAAAAATGCAGGTCCAGATGGCCGATGTCTTTAAGGCAGTAGTGCCTTAGGGATCTCAGATCGAAGGATCGCGGGTTCGAGTCCCGCCTCGGGCATGGGTTGTATTGTGTTCGTCCTTTCATCCCCCTGTCATCACAATATCATGTCATTTTCACAGTTACCATACCGGTAAATGCAATAGTGGTCGCTAATGACCTAGATGTTGATGTGACCTTAAATAACAAAACAAAAATTAAAAATCGAATTAAAGTCTCAGTTATTTGGTCGATACGTCTAGCAAGCATGTTTTCGTATGATAAAACCATTCTCCGTGACATTTCGAACTCGCTGAGTGCTTACTTTCTCTGCTACAACTTGCACGTAAGTATTTCTTTCTCTATTAGGAGAGGAAATGAGAACGGATTCACAAAAAGTTTATTTTATTTATGTATTTTGGCAAACACACTAGCGTTAAAATTATAAATAGCAATTAGGGGAAGTTGCTCGTGTTCAATGGAGCTCCGGACTTCCCAGGCGAGCAAGTAGCACATGCGAGCGCATTGTGACACTCTTGTTCTATCTGATTATTTCCTTACTAGCTGATAATATTTCCACATACTTTCATTTGCTTCCAATGTCGCACACCCATTAACCTTCAGAAACTACACAAGGTAAAAGTCTATGTGTGTCCGTTTTTAAAGGCTAATCTGCATGCCTAATATACTACCGCGTAATCTCGTAAAAGGTTTCTTATGCTCACCATTGAAACACTACATAATATTTCACTTTTAAAGTAAAGAAGCTGAAGGCCGTATGGAAACTACAAATGTTACCTTGAAATAAGAGGATAGGAAAGGTCACAATAGTAGCCGAGAAACTATAAAATGAAAGAGTTAACGAATCATAAAATAAAGAAACGTTTACGACACCACAGAAATAACTGAAGAACGAGAAGATGCCGTGAATTGAGACCCCTCAACTTTATTTAGTCGTTATTAAAACCTACTACTCCACGAAATGGTCCACTTGAAATTCACCACAAGCCTGGCAACTATGTCGCGCAGCAAATCAGCTCCTCAAGACACTTGCCCTTCCCGGAGGTTTCAAATGACGACTGGGCTGCGCAATCCTCACTTTACGGCTCGGAGAGTAAGAGCGAGATTTAGGGCATACGCCATAACACGGGATGCAGCGGCCTTCCAGGGCTCTTTCTCCAAAGAGAAAAGGAAGTGGTGGGATGGAGCACATGCGAGGCGCTGAGATGGGGCGTTCAGTGGAAATAGAAGAGAGGTAAAATAAGGGAACTTGCTCTGAAGAAGCCAGAAGGAAACGGAAAAAGCAGACGGTTGTCTGTGAAGTCACACCAAGAACACTCGTGTTTCAATGACTACAACACGGCTCTTCAAGTCCTTGATTCAAACTAAAAGTAAACTAGTGTTGTTACAGAATGGCAAAGACATTCCCGTATTAGTTTTCTATTTCTTTTGGTCTCGGTTAGCTATACGAACTTGCCATATATTCTTCCTAACTGCCATCTATCGCCATCCAAAGTACATTTTTTAAAATTTTCTTAACTTTTTGGCTTCCTAATAGTACAACGGAAATATTATTTTAAGAATATTAAAGAATAGTAAAATCTCGGCCTAAATGGCAACATTCTTTGAAAAACGTGGAGCCGTTTTTAAGAAAATGGCGTTAAATCGTTACTGTAAATTCGAAATTTGAACCTCTTTTCGCAGAAAACTACTGAGTTTTCGAAAAACTTCATATGAAGACAATTCACGCACTTCCAGGCATAAATACAATAGTGTTTACAAATCCCTGGAACTATGCTTATTAAAGGCATGAGAGATCATTCAAAAGAAATTGCATTTGTATAAATATTGAAGAAATAAAAGAAAACATCAGAATTAATTATGTCATCTTAAACCGTGCAATTGGTACTATGCGTTCGAAAAGTTCGAAGAAAAAAAATTGGAAACATTTTTGAGAAAATGGTGTTTGAGTGTTTCTGAAAATATGGAATTTTGAGCTCATTTTTACATAAAACGGTTCAGTTTTCGAGAAATTATATCTGATATTATTTAAAGCACATGTGCCCCCATATATATGAATGTGTACAAATTCCCGCGAATGTAAATGTTAACGACGTAAGAGAGATGTCAAAAAAAATTAATTTTTGTAATTAAAACAAACAAACAAAAGAATAGGTTCACATGGTGTTTATATCATTTTATCGAGTTAATTTAGCACCATCCACAACAAAAATTAAAACAAACAATTTGGAGCCGTTTTTGAGAAAATTTTGTTTTTGTAATTTTTAAACATTTTAAAATATTGCACGCAGTACAGCTCGAAAACTATTAATATTTTCAAAAAATTGTGCATGACATTATTGAAAGAAGAACTTTATTTGAAGAAAGATCTCTATCTTCAATTTTGTAATAATAGGAAGAAACTGATAAAATCCAAACTTTTGCAATTATCAAAATTTCAGTGTGAGTGTCGGACCTGTGCCACAATTATAGGTGTAATTTACTATGTTCTTATAAGAAATTTAAAGAAAAAGTTTGAAGGATTTTTTGAAAAAATTTTAAGTTGTAAAGTACCCCCAAATTTCAAAGATTTTTCAAATTTTGCATTTTGTTGCATTTGCATTTGCAAAAGGATTTGCAAAAGTTGCATTTTGTCATAATTAACAATGATGAGATGATTTAGATCAATCACTTACATAAACAATGTCACAACAAACAAATGTGACAATAGTATTCTATTGAATATTTAGAAAAACTAACACGATTGTACATCTAAAGCGTTATTCCGCTATGAATTGCCTTCTCTTTGTTTCATGAAATACCATAGAAGACACTTGTGACAATGTGCAACATACAACAGGAGAGTTTCCTGTACCACACAATCTACTGATTCTTATACTCTACACAATCAATGGATGCGCTGTTATTCTTCTCAAATGAGATTATAATTACGTGTCAGTTCAACAACGACGTAATGTCCCGCACGCGGCCTAGAAAAATATAATAATTCAGTCGATATTGCTGTAGATGTATTAAGTTCCTAGAATAGTTTAAAGCATTTACCTTCTTTCGCACAATTTAGCAATTGCGTCATTTTCCATTGGATATGTATGCAAGAACACTTGAAAGCAGCTTCTGGGTCACTGACCACATCTCGACCTGTTCTGTCTTTTATTCTGTTTACCTTTATTCATTGAGTAAATACTAAGATATTTTACTGTTCATTGAAGTTGAATTAAAAAAGATAATATTGTCTTTCGCAATTCGTGACACTGCTGTTTTCTTCCCAAAAGGCAGCCGCAGAAATGAATGAATATAATACCTGGAATTAGGCGCATCTCGTAATGTAGAATTGTTCTGAATAGCACGATATGCAGAACCGGTTCTAACAGACACGGTACAGTGGATATCACAAGAAACAATTAAAATGAAGTGGTAAAAACAATACAAAAACACAACTGAAGAGAGTAGTTAATATGAAACAAGATTTACCCACCTTTTTGTTACCAGGGTCTGCAATAATACAATTTTTCGTTTTCCGGGGCACGATTACAACACTATCTCGTCTTACGAAGTAAGGGCGAAAAAGTAAAAAGGAGACCTAATTTTGGAATGTATATCGATTAGATCGAAACAAACGGTTGTTCCGTTGAACATTGCCCCCAGCTCTTCTTACTCTATTATCTAAACAATATAAAATAACGCATTGTATTCAAAATCTTATAGCGCAGTGAAAATTATACTGTGATTACACTATTTCTAAGCATTTCCTGAGGTGAAGATGGTGAAAGTAATAAGGTGAGAGTATGATGTGACTGTAGTGCAAATTAAGATTTCTGAATGGCGTGGATATTTTGTTGGAATTGATTAAACAGTTGTCTTTGCTGTTTTGTTTGTGATGGTGGCGTTGTGATTGTAGTGGTGGGGGCTGAGATGATTGTGCGGGTGGTGGTGGTAGTGGTAATGGAGGTGGTGGTGTGGTTGTTAGTGGAGAGGGACATTATGATTGTTTTGAATACGGGAGGTGATGGCTGAGGCAGTAGCGGGGAATATGAGGTAATGTTGCATGTGGAGGAATTGATGGCCCTGTTGTTTGTGGAGGTGGCGATGATAGAATTGGTTTGGGAGGAGGTGACGGTGGCAGGAAAGAGTGGCGTGGCTGGCGCTGCCTGCAAGCGATGCCTCAACGTCGAGAGAAGTGGGAGGATAGTATACGACGGCATGCAGCCACGTTAGCGCTGCCCACCTGCGGTGGCTCACCGGAGAGAGCGGGCGTGTAATGCATAAATTAAAAGCCGACAGCGGTGGCATCGTCTTCCTGAAGCCTGCCTCCTGCCGCGTTATCTCGTTGCCGTTCTAGGAAATCCCCAGTGGTTACGAGAAAATGCAGAGAAGAGCATTAGTGGCTAAAATGATCATCCCGTAGAAAATAAAGGATTATTCAAATTCTGTGTAAATAGAAAACAACCAGGCAATTTGGAAAAAGTGACCTGTTTCGTCGAAATCGAAATATAATTCTGTGAGTTCAGAGCGCGCAAGGGTTCAATTTATACGGTGCTGTTATCTCTTTCATTTACCTAAAACGTCTGTTTACCTAGATTAGATTGACGCCTTTCGTAGATATTTTCGTATTTTTTGTAATGTAAGATCAAAGAAATAAATTTAAAATTAATATTAATGTAGATTAAAACTATTATTAATATTAATATATTGCTTATAAAAAAATTTACTTAATATAATGTTAATAATAATAATAATAATAATAATAATAATAATAATAATAATAATAATAATAATAATAATAATAATAATAATAATAATAATAATAATAATAATATCAATAGAATCGTCTTGACTTGAGAAATCGAATGAGTTACTAATTACTATTGAAGGTGTCTTACAATCTCAAAACGCATGGTAAGTTCCCAAAACCGTCCCTCCCAAGAAAAAAGTTCTTTCAAGATTTCTTTTAGAACATTAGTGGATTTAGCGAATGGGTGAGGACAAAAATGATCGTTTCCTTACCAGCCTACCCAGGCGCGTCGAATGACGTCTTTCTTCCCCTGAATGGTGAACGAAGAAATCTTACCGTGAGTTTAGAGCGGACACATCATGCTTACCCGATTATATATAGAATAATGATTTATTAATACGAATTTTGACTAGAAACGCAACAACTCACTGTAATTCCCAATTAACATTTAATATATATTTTTGGCATTATCTTAACAAGGAAAATTGATAGTAGTCAGTATTACAATAATAATATTGTGCGTTTAAGTATGTCGTTCTCAGCGTTCTCAACGTGGACGGTTCTTGTTTGAAGTTCCCAGAGGGCGCATTTTCCACGCCAGGTAGTTCCCAGGTGATGCCGATGTGCGGATTAGCGTTTCTGAGAGCGGCCGCATTGGAATCGTTTATTTTAGAAACCCGTCTAACGCCAAAATCTAAAACACGCATTAGTGGCAGATTATTGCTCCTAGACACATCGCTTAGTGCATATTTCTATGAAAAATATTCATTTATCTACTGCTTTAATAAATAACAATATTTTGAAATCAGAAAAAATGAGAGTTTTTTCCCCAGGTTTCTCGAAATAAGGATTTTGTCGGTTGACATGTTTCTGAAATAAACGATTCAATTACGAGCGGCCGTATGCTTTGTTTTCTCTGATAAATCCCAGGCGGTTGCCGCAATAGCGCTGTAATCAATGCGCCACGGCCTGCGAGCGGTCCTCGCTCTCCCGTGGGGTCTCCACTTATTCTACGAACCGGGCGTGGGATCTGTGCTTCTCACGCGGTCCAAATCCTCATCAGTATGCGCAGTATTTAGCCTGTCAGTTAAATGAATAGGACATTGGTGTTGACTAGACTTTTAGTAGTTAGGCTTTCAAATATCCCATTTTAGAAGTCTCGATTAAGATCTTAAAAGACGTGTATAGTTTCTGCAGTATTCCGTGTAAATTTACGTGAAAATACGTATTTCGTATATATTTCATTTTACGACGCTTCAAACGGGTTTATTAGTAACATGAATATAAAATATAAAAAGGAACACAGAGTAGAAAGTAAATGTTAAATCAGATATTTCTTTTTCACTCAGAATAATTTTTTAAGAATAAAATTGTCTATTTCAACATTTGTGATTTCCAACATGTTTTAATGTTGGAAAAATATATTAATATTCTTTTTCTTCTAATTCCGAAAGAAGCTAGTGAAATTCGGGATATCCATTTATAAAAGATTAGGACTTTAGGCATATGGCCTGACTAAGAACGTTTTCGAGTTTATTTTCCGTGGCCTCACTTATATCAACAAGGCATTTTTAAGCTTCCACAAAACAGGATATTCTTAGATGGCGAGACACTTTTACGGCTATCAATGACATCAAATCCTAGAATCGTAAAGTTGTGAAATATGATGATAATTAATTTCGTGTACCTACGTCAAAAGTAATAAAATAGCCTGTGTGAGGTTGATGGAAAGGAGTCCCAACACTACGATTCCTACCTTTGCATTAATAAAATAGCCATTTGTGTAATATATACGACATAAAGCAATTACGATGATGATGATTTGAGAATAGAAGTTTTTTTTCAGTTCAGAATCAGAATAGAAGTTTCTCAGGTAACCTCAAGGACTTATCTATGTTACGAATCCTAATCCGATGACAATGCAATACTTATTGCAAATCAAGCAACATTCACTGAAATACTGAGTATACAGTATACTGACCATACTGGAATTCCGATCATTGGCGCAGAAGAAGGCTTACACTTTTATGCATTCCCCTTTCCCGGAAAGTTGAATGGTGATTTTCCATTGATTTCTACTTGACGGATTTAAGTGGGCTGAACGCGAGGAGGAAAACCCAGGGCATGTGAGTGATTATGGCTGGGATGAGGGTTTTGATGTGACACATAGAGGTAGACTTCGCGCGAGGTATCTACACTCTTGGTGACCCTGAGGTCCGTGACACACGAGAATTGTGTTGACGCACGTTAAGTAACGCTCGTCGTAGATTAACACTGTATCCTATGCGGAACGGCCAAATCTCTCGTGTGTCGATTCGTATAAGATAGCGTTATTCTACGGCGCGCGTTATTTATCGCGCGTCAACGCAACGCTCGTGTGCAGGGGTCCTTAAAGCACGAGCAAGACACACGAGAAGGGAGAGAACCAACTACGAATACTATCGCTGAAAACATCAGGTAACCTAATGCGAGCAAGAGCTTTTAATCGTACAGAAATTTGTTTCCGCTGAGTTTGTTATTGTGGTTTTCTTGTGCTATTTCTTTCATGAAATGTGAGTATATATTTTTTTTAGCTTAGGTTGCCTCTCGGAGATGTAGAAGTCGATGTTTTTGAGATGGAATGTTGTATAGGATTCTCCATCTAAGACGTCAGCCTTGTGTACGGATTCCTCGCGCGAAGAGTAAAGGTAGCAACATAGCCTTCCCGTCCTCATACGTGGAAGCTGCTCTAAGCCCCTGCGGAACTGGACCTATGAAAATACTACATACTTTCGCTTATGACAGACAACCTCCTAGGTGAAAAAAACTACAACAAAATTTTATGGAGGAACGAGAAACACCTTTTGATGTTAATCATGTACAGATGGCTAAGTTTAGGCATTCTACACTTTCCATAATATATTATTAAATATTTATTAATTGTAATATTTTTTCTTAAAGCACTTTATGAAAACCTCTCATGTGGCTCTTACCACATACGAGATATTCTATCGCCAATAAATTTTAAAGGTCACTTAGGGATTTTTTTATAATTTTCTACTCCATTAGTGAGGGGTGTGGTAATTTTAATTGTCTGTGACCTGTGTTTTAAATATGAAACTAAAAATTTCCAGTAGCACAAGTATAATAGTTCTGCCATTACCCAACCTGAGGAAAGTTCACAAATATAAAACCTATTTTAGTCTGAGAGTAACGACTTGCATTTTTGTTTGGGCATGACTGCTACTTACATTTATGTGATATTTGAGTTGAAACAAAAAGACATACTGTTGTATGCAGTAAAGTCTGAGATTACTCTTGCATTCAGAGTGTGAATGTTATGTGTATCGGTTTGAAATACAACATCCCACTGTCTCCAGTTTGAAATACAACTCCACAGTCTCTCAAAAAGGTATGAGTGCTGAAATTGTCAAATTCATGAATAGACGATTTATACTCTTTAGATTTTGATATATTACGAGTCACAAATATCTGCTCTGTTGATATAAAACTCATATCTGGAAGCCTGTTATTGACTATCATTTGAGAGCTGGTCGATAGATATGAGAGCTTTGGTAATGAAATGCGCTCTCGTTATTGATTATATTACTTTAATCCCTCTTGTCAAGTTCAAACAACAATAAGCAATTCAATATAGCTACATAAATGCATATTTTAACCAAAAATGGTGTTCCTTTTCTATTTATTCGAGACAGGAAGTATAATTGTTATGCGGTTCATTTCATTTTTTTATCTTTGCTATGAAACATAGAACAAATTCATCTTCATTCAAACGTTTGGCATTTTAAATATACAAAACATTACGTTGATCATTCATTCATGAAATTTGAATTATATTTACTCTATAATTAATTATCTCCCATCCGTTAGCGTCACCTGATTTTTAAGATCTCATCTAGATACACCAAGATTAGTATAATAGTGATAATAATAATAATAATAATAATAATAATAATAATAATAATAATAATAATAATAATAATAATAGAAGAAGAAATTAACCAAAATTGGAAGCAAATAATTCACTAAGTACTAAGATATTAAAAGAAAATATTTTAAATATTTTACTCTATGCACATGATGCTTTAATATTCCAGGAAATAGAAGATGATTTACAGTATGCATTATTGTACATAAAATCATTTATCTAAAAAAATACTATATTGAAATATCGAAAGAAAGAACAAAGGTGATGGAATTTTGGGAAAAACATATAATACGATCAAATATTATTTTGGATAAAATAATTTTAGAGCAAGTTTTTAATTTCAACTATTTAGGATGTTAAGTCAATCAAGATACACGTTAAGATATCAATTTTAAATTGGCAATGTTTCAAAGAATTTGTGGTACTATACATAATACACTAAGATACAAGACATGGCAAGTTACAAGAATAAAGTTTCATAAGACTATTCCAACTCTTCTGTACAGCAGCGAAAGTTGGGTACCAGCAAAATGAATCTTTAGTTGAATACAGGCCGCTGAAATGAAGTTCAGGCTGCCCGAAAAATATCATATTCCAAACAAAGATTAGTTAAAAATCACATGCGGAAGGAATTGGAAGTAAAAAAATAAATAAATACCGAAACAAGTGGTAACAACACACGCAAAGGATGGATAAAACAAGACTACCTAAATTAGCTTTGCTCTATCAACCGCGCGGAAGAAGAGACGTGGGCAGACCCAAAAAGTAATGGAAGGAAATCGCCTGAAGGCGGAACAGGCTCAAGCCTAATCCATGAAGTGCAGAAGAAGAAGAATAAAAGGAGTAGTGAAAATAATAATAGTAATAATAAACTTGTCAATGTTGATATCATTAATTAAAAAGAAAATAAAAAAAGTGGGAAGAAAACATTATACGGAAGATTTAAAAAAATCCAAATTTGCTTTCTCCAATGTTCTTTAGATATTTGTATTCGAATTCTGAAAACTTTACAAAATCATCCATCACTACTAATAGTGGTGAAAAATAACATACTGGACAGCTCAAACAGGTCGACTTTTACCCGGCCGTCTACGTGTATGCTCCTAGGATTACCCTGGACCCGTTCTGCCGAAGCTTAACTGGTTCGTCCGCTAAACCCGTCCGCGCGGGCACACAGTCTGGGTGGAGCAGTCACAGGCGTAGCCGCCGGGCAGAGAACGTAACTTGCATTACGGCGCTGCGAGAGTGAAAGTAAGCAAGTGGGTCGCAAACAGTCGGTAAGTCCCCACGGCCTATGCGACGCCGCAGCCTCCTCAGGCGCCGTCACTACCTCTGCAGCTGCCGCAGGTCCATCGCAGCAGCACAGCGAAGCCCTCGAAAAGAATCGGAAATTTTCTCAACATTTGTCGTTCATTTGTTGCGAAAAAATATTGTTGCTTTAAAACTATTACTCAATTTTGCTTACTTTATACAAAGTTACGATAACGTTAGAGAAACCTACAAACTGGAAATAAATAAAAAATAATTAAAATTTAAAATCGAAAATTATTAAAAACTTAAAAAACCATTTAAAAAATTAACATATTAAAATAATTGACGCCTCCCGCAAATACTTGGAGAGAATTCATGACACGTGTTCTGCTGTTGTAACCGCAGCTGCTCAAGTGCATTTTGTAGACGCTGATTTCACCAACATTAGTAGTATATATCCGCCAGTTGACAATTTGTAGCCTAATACAATATGGACGCCACTGGACTTAAGAGTCGGAATATAGCTACTAATCGCCAAATATAATAAACTTTTAAAATTATTTGTAGTTGTAATTATTTTTAGTTATTCTCTGAAATTTCATCATTTTCCTGAAAATGTGTTAACTGTCTACAAAGTTCGCCTACTTTACCCCGTTTCTAGTATGTCTTGGAATGACTAGTCATTTTTCGCAAAACCTTAACCATTTTTTAGAGAATAGCCGAGAGTTTTCTAAGACTTAGCAATGAACCTAGTTACCGGCCACCCCGACACTAAAACCATAAATGTGCTCTTTCTACTGCAGCAACGTCTATAACGTTTCGAATCCCGGTCACTTGATGAAAAAATTGTGGTGGGCAATGCGAGTTCGCTGCATTACTCTCGGGGTTATTGCGTTTCTCCTGGAATGCATTCTTCCTCATTTCACTTCTCACCCCCTCATTACTTTCGCATTCAACTCGGGATTTAAAAGAGCAATCTCGTAGGGGATCCAATCACTCGACTGCTGAACTATCACTTCAGCTGTTAATTTGCATATCCAGCCGTAATATTATTATTATTATTATTATTATTATTATTATTATTATTATTATTATAAGCCGGACCCGGGGTGCAGACGGTTGCGGCAGCCGACGTCTGCGCCGAGGAGGCTGCAGGTTGGAGTCCTGCGCAGGCATGGTCGTATTTGTGATTGTCCCTTTACCCTTCGTCATCCTATCACCTCATAATTCACTATTTTACAATCGCGGCGTCACAACCTTGTCTTACGGAGTGATACAGCTCATAATCACATCTCTATAGTTACACACGTTAATCGTGCAGCGTGGCCAAAAATTTCCGATATAATAATAATACCAATAATAGCTGATCAGATGGCCGAGATCGCTAAGGCAGTAGTGCCGGAGTGGTTTCGGACCAGAAGATCGCGGGTTCGAGTCCCGCCTCGGGCATGGATGTATTTGTGTATGTCTGTATGTGTTGTCCTTTCACCCCCATTATCATCGTATCATCATTTCATCTTCCATACCCCCAGGGCTAACAACCGTGGGAGATAAAAATCGGATCCAGCTAAAATGCTGGTCCCCCCAAAAAGTTGTCGCAAGCACCTGCC
Organism: Gryllus longicercus; assembly: GCA_038098605.1. NCBI lineage: Eukaryota > Metazoa > Arthropoda > Insecta > Orthoptera > Gryllidae > Gryllus > Gryllus longicercus. The sequence goes on along the minus strand of JAZDUA010000267.1, from coordinate 1,841,232 downwards.
ACCGTGATAATAAATAAAAACTGAGCCACGGTAAATGCAGGATGCTTGCATGCGTGGTCCTAGTCGGCCGATTAACGAAAGAAAAAAATACCAATAATAATAACTATAATATTAACAATAACAATAATAATAAATAATAATATATCTAAGTCATTAATATGTAACCTAGCAGAAAATAAAGGAAAGTGTTTCACAAACTAGACTGTCAGCTTGTAAACGGCGGTCTAGTAATAAGGAAGCTGCAATTAGTTGCAGTGGCTGGGACGCGCCCACCTCTGGCGCCGGAGCGCCAGCTTTAAGCCGTCCATTTCCCCTGGCGGCGACCGCCAACCTCAACCTCAACGCAAGCGGGCCTGGCGCTGCGCGGCGGCGCGCACTGATTGCGGCAGCGTCACCTTCGGCGCCCGAGGCGGCGGCCGGCCTCTCCCCTCTCCTCCCCCCTCCGTCGCCTTCTCCTCCTCCGTTATTTAATAGGCCGCGGCGGAGCTCGCGCAGCCGCGAGGCGAGGCCAGCCCAGCCCAGCGCAGCGCAGCGCCGGGCCGGGCCGCGCTGCGGACGAGCACCTTGTCGGGAGTGAAGGAAAGGCGTGTCGGGGACGGGAGGATGGGGTGAAGGGGGAAGGTATGGTAGGAGCGTTGAAGGAGATGGGCGCTGCGGCGGACGGAGCTGCAGTACCGGCGTGTAAGCGACTCTGATAGTTCTCTCGCCACGTGACCTGCTCTGAAGCAATGAGCCTCCGAGGATTTGTTTACTTTATCGCAACCAGTGTTCAGCGTTGCGCCTCGTTTGAATCACACGAAGTCGCGTAGGCGTTACGGTTCGGCTCTGGCGAAGGCTATGGACATGATATCAAGACGCATCCTCACCTGCCCGTAAGTGTTGATGTTATGAAATTTAATTAATCTGTCATGTAGGTGGTACCATGAGCGTAGTAATATGTGGCAACAGCGCATCGAACTGTCAGAGTCGCTTATACGCTGCGGGTACTGTAGGAACTGAGCCCGAATGTCTCCGGCGGCTTGCGCCACCCCAGCTGCCACTCGCCGAGCGGCGCAGGCCTCTGCGACAGATCCATCACAGTCTGTTATGGAGGAGTTTCTCTATGAAGGGTCGAGAAACAAATGAACATCGTACAGAGCGATGGAATTGCCAGAGATAGGGATGAAACTATTTGCGAATGAGCTATCTGTAAACGGACGCACTGACAAAATGAGTTCACGGACGTAACTTGCAGTTATGTGGCCAGCGGTGGCCAAGCAGGCCCTTCTTACAGTATTATCTCTATACGAATGTGCTTCCATCTTACTGTGCTCTTACTATCAATGCGAATCTCTGAATCAGCAGCTTAGTTAGAAATGGGTTCGTCTTCAAGAAGACACTAAATTTCATTTCAAAAAATTATAATATTATATTATGCTACTGCTACTGCTCTGTAACGTTGTATTAAATACAAATACAAACAAACACTATCTATATATACTAAACACTTAGCATACATACATTTTATTGCTAAAACATGATTTACGCGTGACTTTCTCCATCGATGTGAGTCGAAACGTCTCCTGCACGCAACACACTTCAATAGAGTAATTATGCAAATTTACTATTGAATGAGGCGAGGAATGACCACGCTTCATTGAGTGCTGAATTTGCCGGACGGTGCTGGATGGTGTTCAATGAAAATATACTTTTATCTCGCAAAAATATGCACTTTTAGAGTGATTACAAATTAGCTTGGGGCAGTAAAATGTTAAGCCGTATCTACCACAGAAACCAAACCCCCTATTCGTAAATATTAATATCTCAAGTTTGATCGAAGTTTTTTTAATTTTTTTCCTGCCGCAAGTCAGTCATAATTGTGAAGAAGACACATACTAAGATTAGCCACATTTTCACCAACAGAGGCGTATTACCATTTGCAAATAGCAAAAGGCTTGCCAAGGCTTCTCTTGTCACTGCCCCAAACCCTTATATATTTATAGTATGTATTTACTAATTTAATTCAGGAACACAGCAGTATAATTAGCAGAGGCCCAGGTATCTCAGCACAGATTCTAACCGGGAGGTTCTAGGGTTCGAGTCTCGACGGTGACGGACTTTCGACACTAGCTAGCTAGCTGCGTAGAATTCTAGCAAACGGCTGCTCTGATCGGTAGTTTTTCGTGGTTGCTCTGAGCAATACAGGGAGAATCCTGGAGCAGTACCATATCAAACGGATCACAGCCAGCGCTATCTTTCTTTCTTTTACTACCCATTCCCCTTACATATACACACACGAAACTACCACACATGTTGTGAGACCAGTTGGACGCTTAGGGTTTGTCCCGGCTAGGGCGGTGCCTCTCTGGGGAGAGGGAGATACCTAGCGTGGGAAATCCTCCTTAGCCGACGTGTAGTTCTGCGCCGGATCTCATTATCCAGCGGAGTGAAATTCCGTACCATGATAATAACATTCACTACATTAACGGGATTAATTAACTTTCAGTGGACGAGCAACGAAACAATTAATCAATTAAACGTCGGGAACAGAAAAATTGTACACAGCGTACTGAAGTCATGGTATGTAGAAAGAATGAAAAATAAGTATGGTGTATTATTAAGATTGGTCAATTTTTGAGCGAAGTTCGTCCTTATTTTAAAATATCAAAGAAATAAGGAATTCAAATTTTTATAGCTATTAAAAATGTTGGCAAATATTATTCCATGACATAAAGCTGTTTTGTGGGACACTAAGAGTCTGAAGTCTTTGGTTTTATATGTGATTTTTGTAGATAAAAGATTGTATAGGTAATTACACTGTATATTAAAAGAACGCCCTTCGGATATAAGCGAGCACATTTTGGAGCATGCATTTGTTTACTGAAATTAAGAATTGTAACAATTAAAAACTTTTTAAAGCCATACAATTGCCGTCATAATTATGGCTAAACGGCACTGATATTGAAGTTGCCACACACCAAGTATTATTCTCATGCATCCTTTATTGCACATCATTTTTCGTTTCAAAAGTATAATATACGAGGATATATTGTTAATGAGATGGGACATATAAAATAAATTGTAACCAACCAAAATATCGTCCACCCTAGTGTACATACACGACATATCTTCAACGCAAACCCGTAATAATGTCATCTATAACATAAAAACACTTATTTGAATCCATTTTCTCAGAATTCCTAAAGAAATCGTCCATGTGACGAGTTATTAAAAATTCAGAATTTTGGCCCTATTTTGTCAGCATCTGCACCACTGTTTGCCGCCCAGGTCGCCGCGCCACCCCTAGCTAAAGCAACCGTTGGGGAGTCTCGTGTTTGGATTAGCACACGCTCCCGGCCACTCCAGCGGCCACCACGCTGAGGTTTAAACGACGCCACTTCCGGGTGGCGGAGTGACGTCTCGCGAATAGAGCCTGGTGGAAAGAGAGGGGTGAGCTCCTCCATTGCACCGATGTTTGCTCGTTCTGCGCAGCACCAGTTTGCAACACGAACCACGTGACCTCGACATGGGCACGTGGTTTGGAAAGCCAGACCAGACCTAGGCGGCCATGTTGCTTGGAGAGCGAGAAAAAAAAGCGATGAGAAACTCTTTAAAAGTGGCATAAAGTGACGATTTTTTACGGTGACCAAAAAAAATCAACAAAAAAACACGAAGGTGTAATTGAAATAAAAGATGCAATATTTAAAAGAAATACTTCATAACTCAGTTTCAATGACTTGTAAAAAGTAGATAATTTAGGCACTTCAAATTCTTTCTAATATTGTGTCGCAGACTGGTGCCTGACGCTCATTGACTGAAATTGGATACGATGCCCACCCATCTCTTTCCACCGTTGAATATGCCACGGTTATAGCAGAGCCGAAAGGCGCCAGGCGACTGGCCGGCAGAACCAAAATGAATTCTGCACCGGATGAGGGTCGATGGCCATGACGTATTCGCTTGAAATGAATAATGCTTTTTTTCTCTTTTCTATTGGCTGCTGCACCGATATTGTGTGAAGTTCTGAGGAGTCACGGGAATTTCGGAACTAGAAGAAAACCGTGATTAGGCCACCAACAGGTGCAATAGAATTAGCATGCAGAAGATTGCTGAGAGCCAGCTCGTTATATTATTATTATTATTATTATTATTATTATTATTATTATTATTATTATTATTATTATTATTATTATTATTTAATGACATTCCTTAATAAGATAGCATACTAGCATGGTCTTCTGTAATTAGGTCATAGGGTCTTTTAGTAAATATAAATCGTACAAACTAAATTTATTGTTTCTTTTTATATTATCCTAAGAAGATATCTATTGCATCTATGTCTTCAGAAACCGCAGATGGCAAGTATAACTACCGTGAGGACAAGAGCCACCCACAAGAGGAAAACATTGCAACCACAACTTTTCTACTCAGACAATCGTCCCATTTATTGCACATCGATTCTGCGTTGTTTCTGCGTCTGGTTTTCTCCTTCTGTATGCCATACAACATACATATTGAGGCACGAAATAACGCAATTATAACTCGCCCGCAATTCTGCTCTTACTGCCAGAAGAACGTGACTTCAATTTCGCTAATTAATGCTCGAGATGTTATCTTACTAAGAGTTTTCTTTACTCGTTCATAACTCTAACGTATTGTAGATAAGAATCTAGTGCCGACGATGACGACCTAGTCATGCAATCCCTTCTCTTTCAACTCTCCAAAATTTCGCGTAATAGTTTATAAGGATGTGAATCCAGTTTTCACTACCATAACCCTCCGTATAAAAAAATTGTATTGTCCATATTGTCAAAACAATAATAAAAATTATAAAATAATATTAATGTGATATAAAACAAAAAATTAAAATTGTTTTAAATGAAATGTATTAAAAATTTTGATCCCAAAACAAGCTTTCGGGAAAAATGTTTTCATTCTTCAGAAGGTCTCCAAAAACTCCGTAAAAAATAAAAAGTGTCCAAACTGAGTATAATAAAACGAAACAAAAAAAATGGAAACTGAGCAAGAATTTTGAAATCCATCCTTGAAAACGAAGAAACTCATCGTGCTCCAACATGTGTAATGTGTGGTCGTAAAACTTCATATTCAACTAGTTCAAATTCATGAAGCTGGCTTGCGTTTTGTTTTAGATTCTGCTTGAAGGATATTCTGCCATTTTTGATCAGTCAGTCAAGCAGAAATTAACTGCTCCATATTGCGAATTCCCGTCTCGCAAATTATTTCCGCCGAAACACCTCGTAATCTCAAGCGGCGGAGTACGGTATTCACCTGCGATGTCAAATTTCGTTTCCTATCACGCTGCGATTCTTCTCAAAGGCATCCGCGACGATTGCTTTTTAAGGCATCGAAGCATCGATTTTAATATGTTCCCGAACACATGCGCACGTACTATCTCACCAAGATGAAATTTGCCGAGGGTAAGGATACATTTGATATTTGTTATAATTTTCAAAATCTCCAAACTAGAGCATCTTATTCACTCATATTTCTGCTTCGTAATAATTGGGAATTAAAAGCGATTTCATCATGGTATGAACAACTTTCAGGAACTAGTTTCGTATCTTGAGGAATTAACTTACGATTTTTTAAAATACAATCCCTCGATATTTCGACGAACATTACTCATCATCAAAACAATTTAGCCACGTTTTTAGAAAAATATGTGAGAAGGCGAGAACGAAAATGTTCGTGTAATCAATGTGTGAAGTGATACGCATGGCAGCTCACATTCACAAGACCGCTCTTGTGAATTCTTTTTAACTAGCCGTTTTCACATCCGCTTGTTATGCCTCAATCAGTATTCAAGCCTGTGGCTAAGGTAATGCGCTGTGAAAGTTAAGACTAGCTTAAAAGAAAAGAAAACTTTTTTGAAGGTGAATGACATTAAAGATTTCGCGTTATGGTCACCCAGAGTTCAGTTACACTCCCGATAACAGATACAAACGCTATGGGTTGCTTCAAAACAAGAGTGTCTCATATTTCAAAATTAAAGCACTTGTAACGGCATTAGCAGCAATGATATTCAGAATTTATATGCAGGATACTCTGGTACTAAAAGATTGTTTATAATGGTTAGTTGGATCACAATAATATACAATGAATAATCATATTTTAAGCGATGTGTTAATACTTTACAAAGCAATTATTAATTTATTAGCAAAAAATTATGCATAAATAACTATATAGTTCTTTGCGTAGGGAAAGTACTGAAAAATAGATTGTGCAGTGTCTGAAAAATATTTCTCAATAAAAACTCAACCCCACACTTGTAAATGAAGGAGAACGCAGTAAAATATTATTATACCTTCAACACGTGTGCAGCATTATGTCACATTCGCATTAACAGAAGATGCATTACGCACTTGCAGCAATCTCATCGCAATTCAAATAAAAATCTGCAACATATGCATTGAAAGGATTACCAGCATCCCGTAAAAGAGTGATAAGAACATTGAATGTATTCCAAGGTGATCCACATCTTTCGGATCAGTTGGCAAAATCTGTCTCCATCACTGTCTTCATCATAGTCTCTACGGCCCCCATTCCCGTCTCCTCACTGAAACAACCGTTAAACTATAGACGTGAGTAGCAACCTAGGCAACCTGACAGGGGGGTTCATTCTTCCCGGGTGGACTTTTATATGTGGGATCCCGGTCATTCCGAAGACGCCCTTCGCCCAATGCCGCCAACCTGACAGGGGGGTTCATTCTTCCCGTCTGGACTTTTATATGTGGGATCCCGGTCATTCCGAAGACGCCCTTCGCCCAATGCCGCCAACCTGACAGAGGGGTTCATTCTTCTCGTCTGGACTTTTATATGTGGGATCCGGGTCATTCCGAAGACGCCCTTCGCCCAATGCCGTCAACATGACAGAGGGGTTCATTCTCCCGTGTGGACTTTTATAAGTGGGATCCGGGTCATTCCGAAGACGCCTTTCACCCAATGCCGCCAACCTGACAGAGGGGTTCAGTCTCCCGTGTGGACTTATATATGTGGGATCCCGGTCATTCCGAAGACGCCCTTCGCCCAATGCCGTCAACATGACAGAGGTGTCATTCTCCCGTGTGGACTTTTATAAGTGGGATCCGGGTCATTCTGAAGACGCCCTTCGCCCAATGCCGCCAACCTGACAGGGGGTTCATTCTTCCCGTGTGGACTTTAATATGTGGGATCCGGATCATTCCGAAGGCGCCTTTCGCCCAATGCCGCCCAACAGTCAATGCGCCAGGAGCCCAGCTGGTGGCTGACCGGGCGAACCCGGCAAGGGTCCCAGAAAATGCTACCTCGATATACAATAAATTAATTAATTAATACATACATTACACTTGTCGGTTAGAAACAAAATTTTCACGATAATAAGGTATAATAAAAAAAGTCAAAACATATAGTGTAACATAATTGCACTGTATGTCGGCGTGAGTGTCGCCGTGAAACTCAGGATCTGAGTGGTGGTTTAAAGTCTCCACCTGAAACCATGCCCGCCTCCGCGGTAATGTGCCCTGGGGAGGGGGGGGCTGCGGGGATTTAAAACGGACAAAATAAATTCATCCGCAAATCATACGCATTCAAACTTCGTTTACTACAGACAACCGGTGTATTCACCTGATTACAAATTACAATAGACCCAGTGGTAAATACTGGATGAATTCCAGCAGATTCATAAGTTACTTTAATTCAGTTGTTGAAAAACGGGAACCGATGAATAAATTGCAAGAAGAAAAAACAAAAGACATAGGATCCGAAACGCTGTAAAAAGACATTTGAAGAACAAAAGTGTCTGAAAATAATTGTTTCAAAATATTCATTATTTACGCAGACATAAATATATTTTTAAAAAATAAGCAAGATACAACCTCGTAAAAATCGAAAAATACATATTGTGTCTCAAATATAGTTTTGTAATGTAGTATTCTACAAATGTACAAAGAAAATAAGGTATTTGAAATTGTATATTGTCTTTTTTCACTGTCACATTTTCTCCGCATTTTCTCCGATGCTCAGAGATGCTCAACATCGGCTTTTAGCTCAGAACCAGCGTTACCTTCCCCTCTGCATCGTCTATGACGGAAAGTCCTATGGTTCAAGCCCCGTTGGTACCAGAATTTCGACATTAGCTATATCTCTCGGTAATTCAGACGCTGTCTGGAGGAGTGATTTAGCGGCTGACTGTTCTGATCGTTTCTGATGGTCTCTCCGATCAATAACAACCTAATGCCGGAGTAATACCCTAACAAACGGGACACGGACATTGCACGATCTTTCCTTTCTTAACCTTGTCCTCTCCTATTATTCACGTACACTTCCACTTGTACGTCTAAATGTCACTATCCAGCAGGGTAGGAACACCACTTGGGTTAAACTTTTCACTACACTAATGGGACTAATGACCAGTGGCGGCTGCGGCAGGGAGGCGCTAGGGACACTGCCCCCCCCCCCTACTGAGATCAGTATTTCTTCTCTTGCGCTGTCTAAAATAATCTCTGTGGGTCTGTAGGTTTGTTTTCGAATCTAACGCATCTTTAGCTTTCAAACTCCCGCTTGTTCCGTTGAACGATTTTCATTGGCTGCGGACACTCGCCTCAGTGTCCTAAACGCAGTGTTGTTATGGAACGTACTGACAAAAATGGCCGACAACAAGTGCTCGAATGGCAACGTAGGATCGGCAAATGGCGTCTTGTGACGGCCGCCGCCCAGCAGCCTGACAGGGGAGGTAGCAACCTCGTTGCCCGGCGCTATCTATTGATCAATTTTTAAACTTACAATATTGTTTTCGCTCGATTTACGTCTAGGCCAGAGCTATCTGCTGGTATTCTGTTTAACAGATCTCACTTTTCGCAAGCATTCAGTGCAGGCAGTAATGTGCAATTGGCATGGTCGGCATCATCTTTCCGATCCGTAGACAAACTATGTGAATGCTGTGTTCCGATCTTTGAGTCCAGTTCGTATTGTGCATTGAGATTGAGAATGGTTTGCAATTCTGTAAAATGCCTGAAAACAGTCAATGTAGTTATGATACAAGGCTGTGCATAAAGAGAATTGGACCACCTCGGCCTGATATAAAAATTTTATAATCTGATAGAAATGGCAATCGTTCTTTTGTACGGAAATTTCAAAGGGGTAAATGACCATATTAATTTTAGGGGAATTTATCCATGTGTTCTCTCTTTGATTGTAAAACGTTCCAACAATATCAAGAAAAATTCCCCCTACAAAGGGTTGATCGCGTTTCACAGTTCTCTCCGTTCGTGAGCTAGCAAAGTGAAATCTGAGCTGGATGTGCTATATAAAAGAATCCGAGAGAGCTTTTTCCACTTTGAAAGGATTATAGACATTTTTAAGAAATACCATGTCGGAAGAGAGATTGAATGGACTTCGTACGTTTTTATTATAAAGAGTTTTGTTACGAGACTCATTTAATTTTAAATAATTAGAAATAGATTTACAGAATGTAAAAACAGAAGACTCAATTTAATTTATAGATCATGTGTTTAGCCTGTCTTCCGGGGAGAAAATTCGATTTTAATTTTACTTACGTGACTTAAACAATCCAAATATAACAATATTTCAAATGCCTAACTTTATTTGATCCTGTAACTTTGTGTGCCCTCCCTAATGCCTAATCCCAGAGCCGCCACTGCTAATGACCATACTGATGATGGGCCCAAAAACATCAATCAAACATTTAAACATATTGAATGTAACAACAAAAATAATAGTGAAATAAAATTGAAAATCCAGTGTCGTACCGATTCCAACGTGAGACTGGTGTTGTAAGAACTTAGCAACCTGAGAAAGGTTAAATAATGTCATGAACACCGTTTTCATATTATGAATTTGCGAATAAGTGTAATTTCAAGTGACAGTTCAAAAATAAACTATGTGAACAAAATTTTTCAAAACAGCACTAAAAATGTATATTGCATTTGTTGCTCGAACAGAGAAAAGTCCTCTAAATAATATGGTGTTGGACAGATTGTCGTCAAAACCATAGAATGTCCGAAAATGTACAACACACGTTCGAAATGCCGATCCGGTGGTCGAGATTGCTAAGGCGATTGTGCCGTCGTGATCTCGGGCCAAAGAATCGCGGGTTCGAGTCCCGCCTCGGGCATTGCTGTATTGTTTTCGTCCTTTCACCCCCTATCATCATCATCATCATATCGTGTCATCCTCACAGTTACCATACCGTTACAAGCAATAGTGGTCGCTAATGACCTAGAAATTGATACGACCTTAAATAAAAAAAATAAATATGTTTCAGGCTTTTGGAGCGTTGGTATCCTTAACTAAAACTACTAGTGTAACATTAAAATTATTGTTGAGTCCATGCGTTGAAGTTTAAATCCCAGCTCGGGCAAATTTTTTCGGGTTGGAAACACTTTTGTGGATTTATCTTTTATTACCACGTGACCACTAAAATAATACGAGAAAATAGGTGCTGTTCTGGCACCACTGGTATAAAATGCTTTGTAGACGAGTACTTTGACAATGAGAGTTATTGACTGCGAAAGAAATGCTCACGTTTCTTCTCGTTTGAATATTTTGGAACAAGATGAGTAGTATGAATTATTTTCCTTTTTTAAAATTTTGTTTTAATCTGACAAATAAATGCTTGACAAGAATACTTAACATTATGATATTCAATTACGTGACCCTTAATTGTTGTTGTTGTTGTTTTTGGTGATTCATTCGTAGATGGTTATCATACTATTTCTTTAATACGAAAATTGTAGTTTGATACCAATGTTTTAGCTGTAGGGTCGTACCTGGAATGGATGGCTCATTTTGATGAGTAGGTGATTATTGCGATATGATATTAATGATGACGGTCTTGCGATGGAATGAGAGGCTAGAGAACAAGAAGAAAAAATGTGTTGCAAACCCGTTTCATCTACCAAAAATTATGTCGCATAAGTCGCCCCGTATATATGAACACGAATCCCAGCGGTTAAAGGCAAGCTGCCCAACCGACACAGCGTGGATCGCCCGACTGACGGTTGTGATACTGTTAGTGTGTAAGTAAAATTGGGTTTCTTCTTGAGGGAGTTAATGACTGTTCTAAAAAAATATAATATGTGAGAATAATGATAATTCTACGAAACAACAATAGATAGTACGAAGAAAAACGAGATAAAATAGCAACTAGGATTGTTCTCACATTCTTCTAAGCTCATTTTTCAACGATCATATTTTCAATGTAATAGTTAATTATTTATTTTTATGATATGTTTTCATGTGAAATGAAGTTTTAATTATTGTTGTTGGGGTCACTCTTATTCAACTCTATAGAGTTACGCTACTACACTATACAATTATGTGTCTTTTAGTCTTTAGTTAATGTCTTTTAAAAGATTAGCTGATTAGAGATTTTTTCTGTTCACAGTTTTTTTAATTGTATAAGTCATTTAAGGCTCGTCACTCGCGTGTATTCTCAATTTCAAGACAATTATGCAAGGGTAATTCCCCAGGCTGTCACGAGACGATCCGCGTAAAAAACTATGTTACATAACTTCAAACAGAAAAACAATCACGTTCAGCAATTAATTTCTGAAAGTGTACGAAGAAATATCGTTCGCAGCTCTTCCTGATGTTGAAGGAAAATCCGTAAAGGTAACTATTTTTCTCCTTAATTCATTTACGCAATGGTTAAAGAGTTACAAATGCCTTTAGAAAGATCAGCAAAAATATTCATTTATCTTATTCTTTCAGAAAGAAATAGGAACATTATATAAGTTTATAGAAAATCACTCACATACTTATGATCAGAAAAATTTTTAACTACAAAATAACAGTATTTGCATTTTGTATGATTCACAATAAAACACATGGCTTTATCATGTAAGAAAAAAGAGCCACTGTATTTTTTTTCAAACTTATACTATAATACTTGTAGTCTACATCCTGCACTTCGTGCAATGAAATTTTAATGACAAGTACGAGGGCTGTAGAGACATTAAAGGCATGCTGCGTGATGTATACACTGTTCCCTAAAATCGCTATTGGAATTCAATGTTCACATAATCACGACACAAGGAATCCACTCAAACGCCCAAAACATTGCTCCATAGTTGTTAACTCTCTAACCAGAGTTAAATTAACCAGAGTTTTTCCTCACAAACATTACACGCCCAAACTTCCCGCGTCGCCATATTACCCACTTATTACGCATGGGCGTGAATTTGTGTTTGCGAGGCAATCGCAGAACAATGTGCCAACCATATTTTGTACCTCCTCTTTGTGATAGCACGGATGCCTTAAAAAAACAATACAAACGGGCACGCGGGCCTCACAACGCCGCATACACAGAATAAACACTGGTGGCTCTCGTCCACGTGGCCACGGGACAATACCCGATAGCGCAAAAGTAGGTCAGCGAGCGCCCGAGAACCGAACGACTTGGTGTGGTGGCGAACCTTGGGGATCGGTCGCCCGTTCTGTGCGCAGTGACAAAACGGGACTCGTGGATAATTTTATATTGTTAATGCCGACATTTTATTTTCATTTCCACTGACATTATTATAGTACGTTTTTAATACATAAAACAGCACCAGTATTTCGAATGTTCAAAATTATTACTTGAAGTGGAATAGAAAACGCAAACTCTTGGTTTGTTGAAAACTCGTTTGGAAAATCCCTATCTCGATCAGGTTTTTTTCCAGTTTCGCCCAGCTTCGCCATTGAGCAAATGCTAAGATGTCCCATTGTTTTGCTTCTGTACGTAAATGTAGCTTCACTATGCGCACGTTTTATTGAACTCTCCTTTTGCTTGCAATGGTAAGAGTAGAGGTTACTATTTTGCGCGAGTTACTATTTTGTTAGCAGAATGCAGAAAAACCATACTTGCAATTCGTGTACCGATGAAAATAAGTTTTCTATATCTCAGAAACGAAAATTAATATTTTCAAATATTGCTAATCTTGCGATTTTTAAAATTTATTTTCATTTATGTTAAACTTTTACTCATCTTTCAACTATTTATAGTTAATGACGGGAAGGGATTCTGGAACTCAAGAAACCGTGCGCAGATAATATTCCCCCCTACGTCACATACAGTTTTTACTGTATTTTGACTGAATAAATTTAAAATTATATGTAACTTTTAGATAGATTTGTAACTACCAAGCTAACTTGTTATGCTATTTCAATATTCATTGTTATATTTATTGCAAGTGCATGTTCTGTAATGTAGAATTATGAATGAGAAGTACTGTCGATGATGTCACTCTCCTAAGCATAATTATACTTTTAACTGAAATATTTATTTTCTCTCTCTAGTGTGTGAAATAGTCCTTCGTATTGAGATATCATGTCCAACTTATGCTTCGGGAATTCGATTTTGGAGCTGAAATCGTATTTGTATGTGTTGTGAACCTTACAGGATAAGCATATCATGTAATGTTGTAGTATGTGTATAGAATATAGAAACCCTGTGAATTTACACGAGTGTGCATCACGATCATCTAATAAAGATCAAGAAATCTTGATCAAGAAGATATGCGCAGGGTATACTTCTCCTCCGCATGCCATATACGTTTTTAATGTTTTTTGTGATAATAAGTTAAAACAAAACATAATAAAAGGTAATGAGAATGGTAGAATCATAAATTTAGTATCAAGCGCTTGTGGAGTTTACGACCGCACCAAAATCGAATTATGTCGATTTGATGAGGATAGTTTAACGATAAAATATAAAAAGGACATTCAGAAAAAATATGAAGAACATAGAGAAACTACAGGTAATTAAAATGTCAATATGAACAACCAATACCATTAATTTGTTATTGTTTTCGACTAGGAATGACGTAGTATGCCTTGTTTATATTCAATGAATACCACTCTGTATTCTTACAGTAAAAGTAGATGTTTAGGTTCAAACCAAAGACGTTGTTAGCCACATATATTAAGTTTTCATTTACTAGTTATAGTTAAAATGACGGGAAGGGATTCTGAAAGTCAAGAAAATGGCGCAGATAATCTTTTTCCCCCTACGTCACATACAGTTTTTACTGTTTTTTGACTGAATAAATCAAAATCTAAATCTAAATCTACTATCTTCAGACGTACAACGTCTAGGTAAAATATGCAGTTAATGTTTACTTTCTCGCGTACACCTTACGGTTAAGGGAAATATGAAAGTAGTGTGGAAAGAACTTACACGTAAGAGTATAGATCAGAAACGTGTAGAGAAAGACTAAATGAAAGTGGTAAGAACGAACTAAGAGGTGCAGAGTAATACAAACATCGAGAACTAATACTGAGTAAAACGACAGCCCAGTCCAAGTGAGTTTATCGCCAGTGTTAAGAAAGTGTTCAGAAATTTTAAGTATTGAGTGATATAGGAAGAGTAAGAAATGAAAAGTGATAGGAAGTGCTCAGTGTTAAGAAAGCTTAGAAAAGAAAGAGAGAGAATAACTGAAATTGACTTGTGAAAAATATACAACAAACTACAATAATAGTAACAATTTGAAATAAAGTCAACCACTCACCTTGCATGCCGGAGGCCTTTGCACTTAATGGGATTAAACCAGGCTAATAATAATAATAATAATAATAATAATAATAATACATCTTCGTAGTTGAGATAAAATATTGTAATGCTGCGACAAAAACGGCGAGTTCGTGACAGAAAACTCGAATATTGGGCCTTGATATTTGGATATATTGAAAAATTGGATATATCATAGTCATATGCCTATCTATGTAGTTAATTACTTCACCTAACACGTTGTGTAGTCAGAATCCACTTTTTTGTAGGACCTTTATACCAATAATTTATTAGACGGCAAAATGTCCGTCTGTCCGTGCATCCGACTATGTCAATCTGTCCGTCCGTCTGTCTGTCTGTTTGTCTGTCAGTTACTGACTGTTGTCAACATTAGCGCCTAAACCGTTTTTCTCTAAAACGGATATTTTCCAATCGTTCAGAACGAACATGAGGCCCTGCGAGTTTGAAACGGATATTTTTATTTTTGGGTTTACTTTACACGATATCTTAACAATTTCTCAATTTTCTCAGTTTGGAACGGATATTTTATTTTTATTTTTGGGGTAACTTTAAACGATATCATAGCAATTTCTCAATTTTCTCAAAAATGGTTTAGAATGTTAGAATTATTTTTCCTCCAATATAGCAAAGAACACTTACAAATTGGCGCAGGCATTATTTTCATTCAAATCTGAATGTTCGAATATTTGAAAACATTCAAAAGTACTTCGACGTCTTCCTATAATTATTATAATATTGAAGATATAAATATTGATCTTAACGATATAGGTTTTTCAAATATAGATATTTTCGAGAAACTGTATATCAGGAATAGTTTTCGGGTAATTTTTCGTAAAATAGAATAGATAATAGTACGCATATAAGTATGCTTCATAGTATGCTTCTCGAGTAGAGAATAGTATGCTTATAAGAATGGTTTATATCTCATTTGAATCTCATGATCTCGGCGAACACTTGGATTTTGAAAAATAGCAAATTAACAATAATGCGAGATACAACGCGCTTGGGTAGCGCCACTAGTTTCAGATTTGTCTGCACAAAATGTTGTTGTAAACACCTAAAGAGATTTTTCTGTAATTATAAGCGAATTTCTTGTTGTTAGTGTTCATATTGTATTGACTCTTTGGTCTGCCGAGTTCTGAATAGCCAAGAAAACAGTTACAATGTGCATCAAATTGCAAGAAATACCTATTTTTGATTTGGTTTAATAATGAAATGTAATTTTATTGTTAATCCTGACTGCCCAGGTAACTGTAAATATACCAACAATATCTACTGTGATATACTCAAAGGATCCATCAAGGAACCAATCCATATTTCATTGTTTTATTTTCACTGGTAATGTACTCTCATAGGGAAAACAAGGTAACAGATCGTCTGTGCTCACAAGTGGGAAAGCATGTTTCTTGGAAGCCCGAAATTACTAACAGAGAAATGCGGGCAGATTGATACATAGCATGAAAGAAGGAAAGAAAGAAGAAAAAGAGTATATATAGAAAGAGAAAAAGAAAGAAGAGAAAAAAGAAAAAAGAGAAAAAAGAAAGAAGAAAAAAGAAATGAGAGAAAGAAATAATAAAATATAAAGAAAGGGGACAAAACGAATTCCAAAGGGGGTTCCTGGACTAGACGTAGTTACTAGCTGGTTTCACAACAACGGTATTCATTTGATTGAACATGGAACGTGAAGAAATAAAATTTTCGAGCAGTCTCTCTAGATGTCAGATGACGTTTCCCAGTTCTTCACGTAATACTGAAACGTGTTGATGTATGAGTTGCTAACACTGATACACACACATCGTCGCCGCCCAAGGGGAAAATAACATTTCGATTAATTGCGCTCAACAAAACATTATGTTCGTTTGATTTGTAACGTTTTTGCAGTATTATAATGCTACTTAACGTATTTACGCATTTTTTTAATTGGCCACCTTATCATTAAAATTTTGCGAAACTTCTCGTATTTTGAAGATATTGTACAAAACATTATTTAAAGACCTTATTTTTAATAACGCATTTTTAAAGAAAAATCTCTATCTTCAATAATGTAGATGCAGGTAGGTGTTGAAAAATTGTAAACGTTAGCAATTTTCAAAAATTCAAACCAACCTGCACTATTTTTATATACCCACTGTTAACTTCTAGTGAAAAAACAAACAAACAAAATGTGTCTATTTTTGAGAAAAAAATTGAATATGCCACAGGGATATAAAATACTTCCAAAATGTAAAAGTTCCCATTCGAAATTTTTTAGTGAACTTCATATCAACAAGATCGCACTGAGACTATCAACTTTAATGATAATTGAGCATTTCGAAACAGTTGCGATCCTACGTAGTAATTTTCGAAAAATAAAGATAATCCTTCTGAGATACATTTTTTATTTTAAGCGGGTTCAAAGAGAGTGTTTTACTCTGTATATTATTATCTTTGTGACAATAATTGTGAAAATTACTTTTTAAATCATATTTCTTCATTTTACTAAAACTGTATGATTTGAGATGTCTCTTTTCTTTCATTTACGATATTACACGCAATATTCCATCGGTAGCATAATTCTCAGATTTGATATTCTGAGTAGCGTGCAAAGCTTTTGACATGCTATTATTTTAAAACTAACGTTTTATAGAAGAACAATATTTAATTAATCCTTTAACATTATTTCTGCAGGATCTTAATCATTCTAACAATCCACCGTAGGACTTTTCAAACAACTGAGGTCAGTTCTCAGTAATGAAATGTCATAGTAGTTTGATATCAAAATTTGTTGTTAAAATTAAAGACGAGCGTTTGCGTATTCTTAGAACAACAACTGAACAGATGAAAATGAAAACTCAACAACTGTAATGAGTAACTCGTGGTGAATATTTTTGTTAGCCAGTATGCGCAACGTCGTTTGAAGAAGAACCTGTTCCGCTCTGCAGCTGACCACGATAGCGTTACACACATCATCTATACGCTTATCGCCGGGCAGAACAACTGGAGCAAATAATTTTGAACTTTGTTTTGTTATTCAAACCATATAACCTAATGCTTTTTCTTTTGTCAGAAAAACAGAATATTCAAAAATAATTGAAGAGTGTTAGGGATAAGTGGCGCAAGTGCCAACATTCGAAATTTTATGCTACATTCGCAAAGAGTGTCAGTACTCATGGAGGGACTCTATATTAACCAAGTGCCTTGCCAAATACATTTGTCTGTATTAAGATTTGAAACTGATGTTGTGCCAAAATCAGAATTGTCCTGTTTGGCACTTTCGTCTCATTTTCCGAACAAATGTTTTTTTGGCATTTAGATCGCATTGACCTGCCAGTGTACAATTATTTGGTGATGTATAATTGAAATTTCTGGAGCAACACGTGTTCAAGTAGCCAAATTATTTTTATCTTTTAATTATGGAATTATGGTCATACATATAATAGAGAGACAGTCATAATATAAGAAAATTTTATTTACATTGAAGGTCACTTCATTCATTCTCAATATCTTGGAATTGTGTATGCATGACAGCACCAGATCACACATTTTACTTCAAAGATCACAACTCATTTGTGGCGAGAAACGGGACAAGCCCCAAACACGTTCTCAATGCACACCCTATGAATTTTATTCACTGCTCGATAAGTCAAACATTCGATGCACACACACGGAAACACAAAACATGATTAATTTTTGTTGAATGAAAATCAAGTTGCAGTTACCGGAATACGTTTCTTAAGTTCTTGCGAAATACAACTAACGCGTTATCGAGTTGCATTTCAATACTCGTAATATTAGTTTTCATGAGAATCCCCACAACGTCACCAGTACTCATGGAAGAACTGCTTCACTTGGTCGAAATTCTCCAGCGCTTCTCCATCTCCTACTAAGTGACAGTATATTTCCTTTAATTTCGGTTGATCACCACATTAACTCATACAGTCACACAAAAAATTCCTTATATTATCCATAAAGATATACATCGTAGACTTGGCGTTGCTGGCTTCCACTGAATCTGCCTCTCCTGGAATTCGATGTGACATCACTAGAGGGCAACTAGAAATTGATCGTTCAGTGGCAAGTAAATGAACCTGAACGAAAGACGTCATTCAAAAATTTTCTTGAAAATAACTAAGAAACTGTTACTTAATACGATCATAGAGCTTCTCTGTTTTTTATTAAAATCTTATTAAAGGCTTACTAGATTATTTAAAGGTATGCAATAGTTATATATTACGTTATTAAAAGTAATGAAGTTTCTGAAAACCAATTTCATTACGATAAATGATGGTTATTTAACATTATATTTTGGATAAATAAAAATTTCATTACTACAAGAATATTATTTCAAGAAGGCCAAAAAAGGTTGATAACCCCTATATGCGGGTCAAAACCCGAAATTCAACGATAATCCAAAGGGTGTACACAGTGTACTTACTTTGCGTGAGCGTGGGCGTGGGCGCGTGGGCGGGCGGGCGCACGTGGGTGGGCGGGCGGAGCGTCGACAGCGAGCAAGCGTGCGTGCGTGCGTGCGGGCGGGCGGGCAGGCGTGCGCTTTGGGACGGGCAAGTGCAGCGGGTGTGTCGCGGCGCGGGTCTGCAGCACGGGGCCGCCCGGCCGGCGCGTTTTATCAAGCGAGCGGGCTCCGGTTCGCGTGGTGGGGCCGTGGCGACGAGCGGGGGCCGGGCGGGGAGTGCAAGGAGGGGAGGAGCACGCCGTGCCTGCAGGCCCCGGCGGCGCGGGCCGTGCCCCGCCGTGGACGCGAGGCGCGAGGCACCTGGCGTGCAGTGGGGCACGAGGAAGGCAGACAGGAGGCGCCCGTGCCATGGCTTGTCGCGCCGCGCCGGGCAGCAAGGTCGTTCAGTTGCTCGGCCGTGGCCGTCGTCGCTAGGACCGGTGGCGGTAGCGACGGCGGCGCGGACGCGGGCGGTGATGGAGGTGGCGGCGGCTGACACGGCGGTGGCCATGGTAACGACGTGGAAGAGATAGCATTGGTACTGGCGGCGGCGGCGGCGGCGGCGGTGGCGGTGGCGGCGACGGTGATGACAGCGACGTTTGAGGCGGCAGCGGTGGTGGCAGCTGCAGTGACGGAGGCACCAGAGGCGGCGGCAGCTGCGACTTTAGTGACGGTGGCGGTGGCGGCAGCGGCAGCAGTGAAGGTGGCGACGCCATCGGCGGCGGCGGCGGCGGCGGCGGCGGCGGCGGCGGCGACGGCGACGGTGGTGGTGGTGGTGGTGGCTGCGGCGGCGGCGGCGGCGGCGGAGGCGGGCCAGCTGAAGAAGCGTTGGCAGTGGTATTGGCCGTGAAGACGGGTGATGCCCGCACTTACTGACAACGTCAAGGTCGAAGTAGTGCGGCGTTGCGGGCCGCTCTTTCGCTTTCTGTCTCCGGGAGCGCGCTTCGAATTCCGCCAGTTCCGTCAGCAATTTGCGCCAGGGTATTTCGCGTAAGTTTTTTCGGCGAAGTCCCGGCATTATTCATCATATCGCCTGTCATATTTCCATCATCATATTTCACGGCGCGCCCTGGAGGGAGTACGAAATCCGGGGAGCATCTTCAGTGGGTTGTCTCTGTCCGGGAAATGTGAATTCCTTGACACCAATTAAATGAGTCTTTCTTAAATAAATACTGTATACCAGCTGGTAACGAGTCTATTCCCTTGTGTGGGTTTGTGACTTTCTTTCCAATTTCACTTTTTCTTTTTTTCGTGTACAGAGGTGAACAGTTATGTTTCCCTATTGCACTAGTACTTTTACATAATATTTGGCGTCGCAGTGCGCTATCTTTCTTTTTTTCTCTTTTTCATGTTTCGCCATTCCAGATACTTTTCAGAGAAGTCAGATAATTCTTAGTCCATGTTTGTCTTCTGTGTTTTCTCCTCATGTTTGAACTTCCTGTCGCTGCATTATAATACTAATAGTTGTAATATTCTGCTGACTTACACTCTACCGTATCTATGCTATACTAATCTATCTTGTACCATACTATCTATCCTGTATAATATACCAATAATATATTCCCTGATCTATTTAATTTCTTTCCTTTATTTTATGATTCTTGTCACACACATTTCCAACTTTTATTTCAAATCTTTCCTTCTCATTTTCCCTTACACAATACTCTACCCTTCGTAAGTCGTTCAACTTGAAATAACTTTCGGATTTATAGTGAATCTTTTTGCTCTGACCGAAACGAGAATCTAAAGTGAGCGGAGGATTTCGCCGACGTTTACCGATGGTCTTAGCCATCTCCAGCCACTCGCCCATCACGCGTTCTTACTGCTCCTTTTCGTTTCTTCTAGTGGCCGCTAGCTGCAAAAATATTGCTGGCCGAATATGAAACAGAAAATGGTTTTCCAAAAAGTAGAAATCGCACTGCTCAAAAACAACGAATGAAATACTCTCAAATAACACTGTCATAAATTAATAGTTTTATGCACCAAGGGTGTTATAAGGGTTCTAATGATCGAGCGGCGACAACAAGCCCGAGGGTCTTTAGCCAGAGAGCATTTTTTCGCCCGAAGTAGTAAAGGCTCGCGGCGCATACATGATTTTATTTTTTGCACAATTTTAATGATACAGATTGACTTATTTACTAATTAACTCGGTTTGTCTTTCCATATTTCCCTCTCATAATTCCCTTTCATAAATCCCTCCATAAGAGAACATGTAGCACTATTCAACTGTTTTCATATTTCCCTGGTAACCGAAGTCTTCCCGATCCAGGTAAATTATGCAATGAATATCGAACTCCTTATCGAAGGCAATAACAAGGAATTGAGTGTAAGTAAAAAGTAAATATTTTAATGAAAATTTTTTTCAGGAATCCTGCAGTATCTTAGTAAAAGTTGTTTACATACCGAGATTACTAAATAGTTGATGCTTCATAACCCATTGCGTAAATAGCAAATTTTAAATAGCGGGTGGCCTCTTCCTCGAAGCCTTGATCTCACTGACGTCAGCGCTGTCGTACGCAGTGACACACTGAGTGTGAGCATTCTGTCGGTACGGGTAGTATGATAGTAGACGGAATAAAGCAATAAAATATTTGCTTTTTCATTCAAAATCGTAATTGTTTTATTGATTATTTTGTCCATTTTTTCCTGAGTTTCTGGTTATTTAACGAAACTGTAGACATCTCTCTCGTGGCCGGAAACTGTAGGATTTTATTTCAATTTCCGCGCGCATTGAAAATTAGAAATATAGTTGGTTTTGATTTTTTCCTATTTGCCGGGTATCTAACGAAACCTTAGAGACCTCGCACATGTCAGAAGACTACATAGCTTTCTTTCCGTTTCTGCGCTCATTGGATATCAGTAATTCAATGCTGCCCAAGCGCCCGGCGTCACCCGCGCTCGGGCGAGCTGACATCCAGTCGCCCGGCGTGTCCCAGGCGGCGGCCGGGCGTCCGACGCCCCGTAAGCAGGTTACTTGCTTCCGGCGAGGCCACGAGGAGGCCAAGCGGGGTCCCGGCCGGCCGTTGGCAGCTGTTTGGCACCGCGCGCTTCCGCCGACCGCCCACCGGCCACCGCCCCTCCACATTGCCCCCGCCCACTGCACACTGTCCACTGCCCCAGCCCATCACCCACTGCCCACGGCCCTTTGCCTATCGTCCACCGCCCACTGCCCATCACCCATTGCCCCACACCAATGCCCGCCACCCATTGCCCACCAACCACTGTCCATCGCCCACCGCCCACTGCTCACTGCCCACTGCCTACCGACACACTGCCACCCATTACCCACAGCCCATCACCCACAGCCCAGCTCCCACTACCAACCGCGCACCGTCTACCACCCATTGCCCACCACCCACTGTCCATCGCTAATCGCCCACTGCCTACAGCCAACAGCCCATCGCCCAACGCCTACCGCCCACCACTCACCTCCTACCGCCCATCATCCACTCTTTACCTCTTTCCACTCACTGGGAACCACTCACCGCCAATCACCTTCCGCCCACAACCGACCTCTCATTGCTCCACCTCCAAATGAAGAGGCTTGTGTTTTGTTCTATTGTTTTTCATCTTATATCTTCGCTCCTGGATATTACGTCACGAATGCTTTTACTTGTTGACCTTGATTGAGCTGTCGAATGGAAAACAGTGCTCATCTCGAGAGAATTAATGCAAAATAACATTAGTATTATTCCATGAAAACTGACATTGACATTCACAATTTCTCATTTAAATTCTGTAATTTCGAGTTGAATGCACACAAATCGTACGCACTTTTACCAAAACTACATTTTTCCGAATCGCCAATTAACAATCGCTGTTAAATTGTTTATTTTACATTTATTTATTAGTTTTTTAATTTATTTATCCATTTATTTATATATTCACTTACTTGTGGCTGCACACCTAAAAGTATGCCGAGACACGGATATATCTCTTAGTACTTTCCCATTCTCTCTCAGCAAAAAGCCTCATCCGACGGTTCGCACATGTAATTCTCAAAGGCAACTAGAGAAAATAAAAAAAAATCTGTATACCATTACGGAAAGTGCCTGTAATGGCGTTACATCCCCAACCTCTTTCGTTATTATTTTCTCAAGGCTTCGTGACATAACAAGCCGCAGACGTTCATTATAAGAGAACAACTAAATTACTGGGTAAGTTAGGTGCACGGATAGCGCGACACTTAGAAAGAACTGAAGCTTAAATATACCGAGGACGCAGCAGTATATGGAAGAAAACAATAGGATGTCTTCAAGATTATTTAATTGTATAAGCAAAATCGCCAGTGTAATATTATATATATATATATATTAGGGTGCTTCAAAAAAAGGCATCATCCATATATTTATGGACGCATGCCTTTACAATGTTCCAAATTAAATTTGGGTTAAAATGTCCCCAAAAACAAACGAATTGAATGACATTTAGAGGTCGCTACCATCGATTTTTTATAAATTTTATAATAATTCTAAAAAAATTCTTTTAAATGTAACTAGTGATATATCAGTTAATTGCAGTATAATTTTAACAAAATTTTAAAATAATGAAATAGGCATGTAAAAGTATAGTTTAATGTATAAAAAGCTTGGTTTTAAAGGAATTTTAATTTCTTATGATTTTTTTAATAAAAAAAAATGAAATTGATACAAACATGTAGAAGCCTCATAAATGTTGATTTTGTTTGTAACAAAATATCATTAAAATGACCTAACAAACAAGACTATTTGATAAAAAAGTTGCGCCTTCATAAATACTCAATTATATTTATGTATTTTCCCATAAAAAGGTGAAAAATAGCTAAATAATATTATTAAAAAATTTCAAAACAAAGGTATCAGTTTTTCAACGACACAGTTTCTAGATTTTAGAAAGTTAGGTAATAAATGAAGTTCAATTTTAGCCAGAGTCGTGAACTTATCATAATGTAATTTTTCGAAAGTATTATAATTATAGTAATTTGATATTACAATTATGAATTGGTATATTTGCGAACGTACTTTTTATTTAACTATTATTATGCATGTGTACAATAATTTAATTATCTAATTCATAAGTTGTTACATTTAATGTTTGAATTTGTGGGACCAAAAAAGTCAAAAAATTTCGCGCGACTCGAGATGGACAATAAACTATTATATAATACTAATGTCATGAAATACTATATTAAATGTAATATTGCATATATTTGTATTTATAAAATTGTATCTATTTTATAGGTGACACTACAAATCCAAGATTTAAGGCCCCAGGAGCTATTCATCGTGCTCGATGGATGGCTAAAGCCATATATTCTTTGAAGATATATATGATGCAAGATGAATTCACACTAACACCACGTGAAAAAAAAATCTTTGGGCAGGATTTGCATATTCATCGTAACTGTTTACATTTTTCAATGGTACCAAGCTCCATTTGCAACAGACGCACCTAAAAATGATTTAGCTTTTCTGAAAGACCTTGACTGTTACAAAGCTCTTGACTTAGAAGTGGTTAACGTTGCCATAAAGAAGTTTGTGCATCATTTGTGGTTTCTGTCCGAGGACTTGATTTGTTTGTCTTTATTTGATAATAGTGTCACCATCTACGAAAGAAAATATTATCCAAGCTTTGAATATAAATGATGAACCTAAAAACAAAAGGGTAAAAACTTCTTCCGGTCGACAAGTCAGGGTTACTATAAACTGTGAAGGCATTAGTGAACTTAGTCTTGAGTCTTTTGTAAGAGTAAACAGTATTCGTTTCTTTGAAATTTTACAATTTGAAGATTACAGCTTTCTACAAAAGGACATTCAACTGTGGCCTGATGACGATAATTATCGTAAATGTGAAGCTATATGCAAAAATTTGAAAGTTGTCAACGACGTGGCAGAACGGGGTGTCGCACTCATTCAAGAATAGAACCTTCTGCACACCAAAGATGAGCAACAGAAGCAATGTCTTTTACTAGGTGTGCAGAAGCATCACAAATATGTACCAAACGTTAAGAAGAATACCGTTCTTAATTCAATAAAGAAAAACTAAAATAAAACATATTTAAACCGTAATTAGGTAACTCCGGCTAAAATTGAACTTCATTTATTACCTAACTTTCTAAAATCTAGAAACTGTGTCGTTGAAAAACTGATACCTTTGTTTTGAAATTTTTTAATAATATTATTTAGCTATTTTTCACCTTTTTATGGAAAAATACATAAATATAATTGAGTATTTATGAAGGCGCAACTTTTTTATCAAATAGTCTTGTTTGTTAGGTCATTTTAATGATATTTTGTTACAAACAAAATCAACATTTATGAGGCTTCTACATGTTTGTATCAATTTCATTTTTTTTATTAAAAAAATCATAAGAAATTAAAATTCCTTTAAAACCAAGCTTTTTATACATTAAACTATACTTTCACATGCCTATTTCATTATCTTAAAATTTTGTTAAAATTATACTGCAATTAACTGATATATCACTAGTTACATTTAAAAGAATTTTTTTAGAATTATTATAAAATTTATAAAAAATCGATGGTAGCGACCTCTAAATGTCATTCAATTCGTTTGTTTTTGGGGGCATTTTAACCCAAATTTAATTTGAAACATTGTAAAGGCGTGCGTCCATAAATATATAGATGATGCCTTTTTTTGAAGCACCCTAATATATAAATATATATATATATATATATATATATATGATATTACACATATGATACTACCCATATGATACTATACATATGATATTACACATATCACACATATGATGGCCAATCTTATACATACCACGAACCATTTTTTAACATACAAACGTAGAGACCGGCTTCGGTGGATCAGGGCATCCACTGACGTCACTGCAGTGTCTCTGACCGAGAGGTCTTAGGGTTCGAGTCCTGATGGTGGCAGGATTTGCGAATTCAGCCACTGTCAGGAGAATTCTAGCGACCGGCAGCTCTGATCGGTAGTTTTCAGTAGTTTCTCCGATCAACAGACGAATGCAGGAGCAGTACCCTATCAAACAAGCCACGGACCGCGCGCGATCTTTCCTTCCTTCCGTCCTTGTCCTATCCTCACCCCTTACTTACACACACTTACATCGTTACATTTACATGCACTACATTACCACATATGCCGGGAGACGGGTCGGGAGTTTAGAGCATATGTGGTAGTGAAGAGCATGTAAATGCAATTGTAAGTAAGGGGTGAGGATAGGACAAGGAAAAGGAAGCAAAGATCTAGCGTAGTCCATGGCTCCTTTATTGGAGTACTGCACCGGCATTCGCCTGGTGTTGGCCGGAGAAGCCTTGAAAAACGACCGACCAGAGCAGCCAGCCGCTAGAATTCTCCTCCAGACAGCGAGTGTTCTAGACCTAGTTATTAAGTTATTGTCAAAAATCCTGCCGCCGTCGGGACTAGTACCTAGAACCTCCCGGTCGGAGGCACTGCCGTGACATCAGTTGAATCTCTGAGCCACCTCTCACGGTCCGATGTGCTAGATATGATTCCCGGGAACGACAGATATCCATCAGTTGTGTGCGAGTAGTAGTTCTGTAGTAAAATAGTCTGTCCTGATTAAGAACTCGTGAGATCTGATCGATGGCCGAAGCAACGATCCATGGACACCGCTCAAAATACTTTCTTCATCATCTTGATCCAACACCCATTCTAAAGAAGGGGAAATCGACTTAGCCACATTCCCCATACGATCTATTCCCTGTATCCTTCACGATAAATGTCACGGTGACCACATCTGGAGGACGCGCCGGTACCAGCCAACAGAGGAGCTATGGACATCCGACTGGATAAACATCACTGCCGACACTGTCAGGTCCACTACATACTCTACAAACATTTCGATGTGTCAGGACGAGATACTTGATCGCACGGAAGACCAGTGCTCCTGCGAGCACGATCAACTTCCCCTCACTTTTACTTCTCATCCCCTCACTCCCCTCACTTTTACTTCTCCTCTTAATCCAGAAAGGCATGTGCAAGCAGTGCCAAGAAATGATTAGTAGCTTAATATGAAAATACGTTTGCTATATTTGTTCAACCAAACATCCGAGATTCGTATTACATTTATATTCTTATTTCATATTCATATTCGTGTTAAATTCTGTTTCATATGTACATTGTTGCCAAGTGGCCGAAATATGTTTAAATAACTAATGATTTCCTTGTCGTTTTGTTTTATATTTTATTAAATCATTCAGTTATTTGTTGTGTTTAGCAGTAATGTTAAATAATTAATAATTCTATAAATTATCAATTTTTCTTAGAAAAGGAAAGCTCTTTTAACAGATAAGAAAGTTTATCTGTTAAACCTTGTAACCTGAACGTAGGAATTTCTGCAATTATTGATTTCGTAAGGAAACACGATTACAAAATCAACATATTTTCGATTCCAATTGTTTAATTTTACTTCCAACTGACAATTTGAAAATTGATTGATGTAATTGTTTCATTTTAATGGATAATTTCTCTGCTTAAGTGGAGGATATGGGAAAGAATATAGCTGCATTTTGGGAAATAAATTTAAACCGACTCCTTCAAACGTCAGTCATGAATGAGTGCTGTGCCAGGGACGTATCACCACTTACGAGGAATTTGTACAACCCTTACTTTTGAATCTCACACTAGTGCTCTGTACAGCTTCCGCAGTGCCCGCGAACTCGAGTGGGGTAAGAACCTTGCCCTTGGAATAAAATCATGTTCCCTTTATAGTGAATGTTTCTTGATAAAGCTGACCTAAATTGAGTTGTACTTTTACCTCGTGTTGATTTCAGACGTTCAGTGTTTGTAGGACTGTGGTGATAACGCGTTTAGAGTTATAATGCAGTACCTGGAGAATTATTGGAAAGCACTTCAAAGGGTGACCGCTTTACGAAAGGCGTAATTTAAGGATTTTTGTCTTATGATGTTTGAGGTCACTTCAAACATTTGTGACGACTATGTGACACAAAGACAAAAATATTAATTTTAATATTAATAAACCTTGTTCCTATTTAAAAGAAAATGCAAATTTATATTATCTATAGGATGTTGAAAAGCAAGCGATGAAGTTTGCCTTACTCTTTCGATCCGTCAAGATAACGCAAACGTTTGCGAAGGTAAACCGGTCAGCGCTAGATGCTGATTTGCCCCTTGCTCTGCAAGACGTTTCCTTGGAGTTCCAAGAATTAGACTGCGAAATCCATCTGCTAGAAACCGAAAAGGTTGCACAATGAAGCTTGCGTGCGTTTGATCTGGCTTTTTGGTTTCTTCTCGTTTCGAGATGTCTGCAAGAAATGAGTTGGCTGAGCGGGTTTTGCGAAAACGGCACTCTTTAAGAGTCTCTACTGGGCTGTTCTTGAAGTTCATGGCAAGGCACTTTCCACAGAGGCCGGCGGCAAACGACCTCGTTCAATGATCGTGTTTGAAACTGTCTCTCCCGAAACGTTCATTCTAACGCATAATCAATAGCATGCAAAAGATGCTGATGCTTCCATCATATAGACTTATCTAAATGTAAACCCCCAATTTTAAAACCATTTTTATTTGAAGTGGGAATCAAATATACTTTTTAGTGTATTTTAAATGCAGTGTCCCGGGCATTTTATATTTTACCTAAGAACAACTAAATTAACGACAGAACACTTTAAACTATAGAGAAAACTGTATACCTTGGGCCAAGTAATACAGTTAATTCAGGCTTGTTAATCCTGATAATGTGAAAAACTTGTATATGAACATTATGTAATTTTCGAATGATAATTCTCGTAGTACCTCAATAAATCTCAAATTTTAAAATATACCACGTTCTAAACCAGCTTGAGAAATAATGACATATTTCCTAACGATTGTACATTAAATTTGTAACATTGTAACATTAAATAATCCAAATGAATACAAAACAAGTGTATAAAACGAAGCATTTCGAGAGACCATTTTTACACTAGTATGCTAAAGTACGAGTCGCGTCAACAATGCATAGACACGTGACTTACCATATATTGTCCCAGATAGATTATGTTTTAATATAGTAAATTGCTGTGGAAGAAATACAAGATGTGAGATGTTATGAAAGTTGAAGAAATCCTAATAGAAACTCCAAACTGGGTTAATTCTAACGATCTACTATCTAGTAGATCTGCGAAGCTGGTGGAAGCCAGTTAGAAGGGTGTAACTTGTTCGACGTGTTCATTTGGCGGCGTCTATGTATACAAGCGTTGACGAGCTTAAAACATGATTTCACGTTTACGCAGTTAGGCAATGCAGAACCGTACATGTGGCACAGTATACGTGCCCAATGAGCAGAGACGTGTTTTCACGAAATGTGTTCTGTTCTGCACCTAAATTTTTAAACTGAACTTACACCATTTGCGCGATTTCTTGTTAAATGTAGTTTAATTCACAATGTTACAGTTTACTGAACACGTACAAAAGGATTGCAAAACGAAAGATTTAATAAAATATAAATTAAATGAAGCGAAAAGTTTCTAATATGTCTCATGTCAATATGTAATATACCACTAAACCAGAGAGTGGCCAGGTCGACAATTTTCAATTTTAAATAGGCGGCGAAAATAGAGAACAGCAGTGGCTAAGAAAGACGGAAGACGTGGATGGAAAAGGTAACAAGGGAGGCATAAAAAGTTATATTTCCAGCTTCATCCTTAACTTTATTTCGAAGTATCTTCGCGTAAATCTCTACTTCAAGATTTGCTGTGAGTGACATTATCTCAGCTTCTATTACAAGCGCCGTCGTCAGACTGTGGTCTCCGGGATCGAACCGCAACACGTCGGCGGACAGACGGGTAGTAAAGTGTGGATGTCAGACAGCATGCGGCGGCAGCAAAGGGCTGGAGCAGCGGGGGCGGCGCAGATCACGAGGCAGCGGAGGTCGGGCGGCTGAGGTGGGACGACCGGGGTCGGGCAGGAGTTGGGGCGGGGGTCGAATACCGGGCAGTGGGTGTTGGGTTGGGGGGACGGCGTCTGAAGGTAGGGGGAGGAGGACGAGTGAGACCCCAGGCAGAGCGATTCTTTGGCAGAAGAACGTGTGTGGCATTTTCCTCCCAGGCAGGTGGTGGCACAGGCGACGGCGCGACCTGACGGAAAGGCTCCCCCCCGCGATGACGTCAAACCTCCTCTATCAGGCCGCCCGCACACCTCGCGAATAAAGGAATAGAGACGGCTCTGCTCTCGGCAGCGCGGCCGGAAGGACGGATCCTCTTGAGAAGGGCTGTGCCGCGGGTCGGCTGGCGAGCGCTCTCGACTCCCTCGTTGCTCTGCACAGCCCACCCACGAACGTGGCCAACCCCTTCCTACACCCGCCGACTTTTGCCAATTCAGCCAACCCGCGCCGACTCCCGCCCATCCCCGTCCATCTCCGCGCACCCCCGCCGACCCTCTTTCCTTACCCTCCTCCATAACCCTCCTCCCTGTCCCTCCTCCCTGACCCTTCTCCCTGACCCTTCACCTTGACCCTCCTCCCTGTCCCTCCTCCCGGTCCCTCTTCCCCGATTCCCCTTCCTGATCCTCCTCCGTGACACTACTTCCTGTCCCTCCTCCCTTACCCTCCTCTGTGACAGTTCTCCCTGACCCTCCTCCCTGACCCTTCTCCATGTCCCTTCTCCCTGACCCTCCTCCCTGACCCTTCTCCATGTCCCTTCTCCCTGACCCTTTTTACAGACCGTCCTCCATGATCCTCCTCCCTGACCCCACTCTGACCCTCCTCTCTGACCCTCTCCTTCACCTTCTTCCCTGACCCCCTGCTTTGACCCTCCTCTGTAGCCCTCCTCCCTGACCCTTCCCATGTCGATTCCTTGCCGACGCTTCCGCTAATCTTTCCCTAAATTCTAAGTAAATCTGGATTTCGTGTTCTTATATTTCAGTTTTGATATATGATTTGACAAGATAATGATATTTCAGTTTTGAAATATAATTTTCTTGTTATATCTTCTCAATGCTTTTTCATTTCATTAAAAATCCTTGATGAGAAATAAATTGTTTCTTACGTCGCGATTACAGAACATGAAATCTTCTCTGAGACTAAATAACAATTAGTTCAAATAAATGCCTCCACTTCTAGAGTTTCTTTTTGTATAGTTCAGTTCTAATACTTGTCAAGTTACGTTTTATTTCTTTTCGTGAAGGGGTGCAGAATTTCATATTAATATTTTAATGGACTTTTAAGTTACGATATAAAATGAACAATTTAATGTAAAAAATTTTTGTAGATTTGAGAGATACAGAATGAACCCACATCTGCTTGTGTTAGCCGTAATATTCTAATTTCTGCACATAAGAAAATTGTGATGAGTGGCACCAAATATTTTATACTGATTAATGGTTTTTCTTTAAATGATTCCGACAAGTGATGTAGTTCAACTTGTAAATTACATTCACGGAGTATTTGATAGTATTCATTTATGTATCATATTCTGTCGTTCTCTGAATACATTGTAATGCTTGAGGTACGTTAGCAGATATAAGTTTGTTGTAATGCTTCCAATATTAATTTTATGCTAATGCAATTTTAACTCAATGTACATAAAAATTTCAGCAGTCACCGTCATGAACTCAGGAAACGTTTCGGTACTAGCTCCACATTTCCTTTATACAGATGTTTAAAATATGGTAACCAACTCTCACAATTGTATTTCTACAGACGTATATTTAATTTATCACTTTTGAAACTCCCTGAGTTCTGATCTAAAACAGGCGTGCAGGTTGCTTTCAAAAAGTGTTTTCTTAATTCTGGGCCGAAGGTGAATACTTGAACTTCGTCAAATCAGAACGATTATATATTAAATTTATCAGCAAGTTACGAATAACGTACAAACTAATTAATTTAAAGTCTCTGTTAAATTCACGCGATTTATTTCATCATTTAAATAATGTTTTTAAAATCGCATACAAAAATATATTGATCATGCGTTGATGTGAGATTATATTAGAGAAAATTTTTAAAATACTTTATACATGAACCTGTCTGTAATGTTGGCTTAACTGTCCTTCGCGTTGCTTCGTTATTTTTTCTGAGTCGAAGATAGTAAGCTCTTTCTGGCATAATCTTCGGCAAACTTGTTTCGGTACTGCTTGAAGTTCATTTTGCAACCTCCATGTGCCGTTATCCAAGCTCTATATTTTATGTCTGTCAACTCCATGATCATCTTTCCTTGTTGCGTAATTAATATTGTATAGCTCACCTCGTTAACATTTCCTCTTCATCAAACGCCCATAGTGAATCCAAAGGCCGTCCTCATTATATTTCGCTTCAATACATGCCACGTATTCTTAACCCTCTCCGACTGTCTCTTCTTGTTTCTTTATTTCCTTACACAGGGGAAAGTGAGTAGATGATATGAAATATTTGGTTCGTATGTATGTACTCGTATTTACCATTGTGGGGCCATAGTTCGACTTTGCTGGCTAACTAACGGTGTCCCCATGCCTGGGCCTGGTTAAATTCCCATGCGTGAGGTAAAAGCGACATGTGGCTCACATGACTTATTCCCGTTACCGCAATTATCAAGATCCGCCTGCGTGAGCTTTTGTTCGCCACACTGCTACAGAAACTGTGAAGGTTTTAAAAGAAAGCTACCACTACTTTTGCCTCGACTGGGAATCGATCTCATGATCACACCAAGGGAAGCTAGTACGCTACCCGTGAGCCACCCTTTGTTTCAAATGCCCACCAATTTCTCTCGTAGTTTCTGTCTTTCCTGATTACTATGTTTCTTCCCTTTTTGATCCTGAGGAAGCATATTCTTCTTACATCTCCACTTTAATACTTCCACAAAATTTTGACAGCTCATTCATTATAAAAACAATGAAAACTTGAATGACCATGTTTATTCTACGCAACGCAAATGTTGTGAATGTCAACAAAAATCATGACTATTGCGAATCATTTTATTTTCTTTCAATGGAGCATTTATTCATCATATTATATTCAGCAATACAGTATTCCATCACGTTCATATCTGAAAAAATACATTTTCACTGACTGTACTTCGTGGACGGTTGCGCAGTGGCTGCATTTACATGAATTAGCCCATAGACCAGCGGCCACTTCTCGGAAACGGAGTGGCAAACCCCCGCCGCACGGGTGAGAGTGCTGCCGCGTAGGGGGTGGCGGTGGGAGTGGGGCGTCCGGATGACAGCGTCCGCTCGCTGCATTAGCCATTTCACGAATTACTTTATTTGTAGAGCAAAGCGCTCCACAGATTACCTCCCTCGGACCGTATGTGGCCCACCAAACGCTGAAAAAGAAAGAAGTGAAATAATCTATTATTAACAAAAGGAAATTATAATGTCAGTGCCACCGCAAATTGTAGTGTATATTTAAAGTAGTGAGTCGCTTGGATTGGTGACAAATTTAGCAAGCCAGTTTTGTTAACTGAAACAATTTGAGTGACTGAGTAATTAGAAGCGTATTAACCGGACCCTTGTGAGGAAATGGTGGATAAATCCAGTGGCTTAATGTAGAAAAATCCTCTAACACGTGGTGTGGCCAAAATCCATGTTTTGTGCGCCCTACATAACGAAAAATCAATTGACGGCAAAACGTCTGTCTGTCCGCCCGTTCACAATGCTACCGCACAAACCATTCAGACAATTTTCTCCAAAATTGATATTCCCCAAGCGTTCTATCTGATGTTGCGGCTTCTGCGATTTAAAACCGATATGTTTGTTTTGGGCAGTACTTTGTATAAAGCCCCTGAGACATCAAAATTCAAAATTATAAAAAGGGGCTACATTTTTTTTATTAAATTATGTTGTTGAAAGTGTGAAGGACATTTAAGAGAGTGGTGCAGAATTCATTTTCGTTAACATCCAATTTTTTTTGAAAATTGGAAGAAAATCAAAACTTCAAAATTGAAAATGGAGATTTGTGTCTGAGACAAAGTCAGTTGTACAAAATTATCTCTTTAAAGAAAGGCCATGTACAATTTTTACTCAGAAAACACTCCAAATTTTTTCTTTAAATTTTCTACAAATATGGTGCTAATACCATTTTCAGGCATTTCTCTGTTTTATTTTTGAAAATTAAAAAAAATTAAAACTGCAATATTGAAGATAGAAATTTTTGCCTCAGACAAAGTCTGTTGTACAAAATAAGCTCTTTAAAAAGACCCTGTACAATTTTTGAAAAAAATAGTAGTTTTGCGTAATTTCTGCTTGCAATTGATGAAATATTAATGTTTCACAACAATTAGCGAAAATTGAATGAATGATATGAACAATAATTAATGTAATTTTAATTCTAGTTTAAAAAAGGAGTACGACTAACGCGAAGGTAATTGCTTATTTATCACTTGTTCGTCCGATAATGGAAAATGGAACAATTTGTTGGGACCCGCACAAAATTCTGCAGTGTAAAAATTTAGAAAGATTTCAGCGTAGGGCAGCTAAATTTACTTTCAGGCACAAGAAAATGGCAAAATGGGATTCATTCGAAAACAGGCGATCAGTAGCAGTCTGCGCTTTGTATAAAGCTTATAGCGGTCATCCAGCTGGGAAAGAAATTAATCGGTGGCTACGTATTCCTATATAATATGGTAACGGAAATTATCGTCCACAAAAAGTTTAATAATTTTTATTAATTATTACCCAGAATTAACTTTCGGGAAACACTTTTCCCATCCTCAGTGGGTCCTCTAGCAAGGAGGAGAAAATTGAAACATTAACATAAGTAAGACAAAAGAAATGTAGTGAATTTCGTGAAAAAAAATCAAATAAATAAAATTGAAAATATTTACTGCCTAAGCAGTTTATTACATACATCAGTAGGGAAGATCACAGGCACAAAATAAATTTAAGACCGCAGAGAACAGACGTGGGGAAACTTTCTTTTCCAAATCGAATTATAAAAGAATGGAATAGATTGCCTGCCCTTTCCTCGAAGCATTCAAAAGTTTAGGAAATTAATTTAGAGCATTACTGAGTAAATGAGGGACTTAAGTAAGAATATTAGGTTATAGAGTGAAGCATAAGTTATATATGTGAAGTGAGGTGTCGTGCAGTGTAGAGTACAGAAATAATGAAGGAAGTGATCTAAGGGTCATAGTGAAGTGAAGTGAAGTGAAATGAAGTGCAGTGCAGTGCCAGTTCAGTGTGACCTTAATTGAACAAATATTCAGTGCGGAGTTAGACCATTGGAGTTCCTTTTTCTTAAAGTAATTTAATAATATATGAATCAGTCCGTTTTTACATTATTATTATTGTTATTATTATTATTATTATTATGATTATGATTATTATACTATTGAATGTGCCAATATTACTTCTATTTTTACACTCTCACTATTTTACTTTTTACGCAATTTGTTTTCTCAATGTATTGATGTATTTCTTTTTAAGTAATCTGCAGAGCATAAGAGAAATATCACAACAATGCGGCATTGGTATTTAAGAAGCTAATTGTTGTCGAACGTGGAGATGTTGGTTGTGATAAGATACAGCTGTTTTATTAAGTCCAGCTGGTGGTGGTGTGTAACTCTTAGACCGAGAGGCAGTACTTCTGTTAGGGATGAATTTCCCAGCAGTTTTTATGAATAACTGCACAAAATGCCCGGTGATGTATGTTATGTATCATATAATATCATCTGATCCCTAAAAAATTTTACTGCGTATTGAATAAAAGAAAAAGGATGAAACGTTATCGAAACTGTTATCTTACGATGAAAGGCAACTCAGGAGTGAGCAGCCAGAATTTTTCTAATTATTTTGATGTCAATAGCATATATTCTAATTACTGCATTGATATTATTATCCAAGTGAATGCACATAGTTTTAACAACGCTGCGTTGCTCGCTTCTTGGTTGAATTGCTTAGTTTTCTAATAATAGCTGAGGTGTTTGTAGCGTGACCTCGTTTCATTACAAATGGCATCGCTATGTTCGGTTCTGTTTTTCCTAATAAATACATTCCATGGAAGATATTACCTGGATACAATGTTCCACTTGCGCATTGGTAGCAGACAGATAATACGGAAAATGTTCAAACTTCAATCTCCGTAACTAATTTACTAATATATTGCAAAAAACGTCTTCAACTTGGTCCGAGATGAAACTGAAAATGTTGTTGAAGTCAAATGATTAATGTATGAATATTTTCATCAAATCGAGCTAAGTAAATAAAAGAGAAAAGTAAATCTCGTAATTCACGAGAAGTTGATATTCTACAGATAGGAGATTTTTGACAGAACAGATGAGATGTTCTCTTTGTAAGTTTCCTCTCTCTCTCTCTCTCTCTCTCTCTCTCTCTCTCTCTCTCTCTCTCTCACTCACACACACACACACACACACACACTCTCTCTATAGTCGTACACATATACTGTCCCCACTATTCATGTCCCTCCATTTCATATTCGCAACATTTAAAAAGAACACAAAAGAGATGACAAATCGTACAAAAACCACGGCAGAGCTAAATGAAAAAAACTGTCAGATACCCTATTGAAATGCTAATGAAAATTGCACATTATCTACAGATATACTTCTAAAGTATCCATACAAAACAAAGTATTAAATGTGTAGTACCATTGCTTACTCTGTTTGGATACGAACTCTGTCTACTGCACTGCGAATCCGATAAACAAGAGAGAGAGTTTTAATTCGGCGATAACAAGTTGTTCACATATTTACTGAAGAAAATATCATTCATTATTTCGCCTTTGAAATGTTCAATAGATAATTTTTGTAACGACTAAATACCTGTGTGTAGCGCAATGCATGAAGTTAAAGCCAGAATACGCCAGTTAAAATTTTGGCTTGACGGCACGTGTCGGTCCTTCAGTGCGAGAACAATACGCTTGAACTAGAGCTTTATCGACCTCTCCCACCAAGGAGATCAGCCGTAAGCAGGTCAAGTGCACTTAAGTTCAATGGTCGACGCGTTCTGTTGCTTCTCGAAGCGGAAGCCAAGTGCACTGTGCGTGAGAAGGTACACTGGTCGCTCCTATTTTAGGAGACCCTTTTTCCAAGTAAAAGGAATCGCATTACTCGATGAGGAATCGAATTGGTATTTGTTGAATTTTGTAGAAATTCACAATAATTCAGTTCGAATACGGTTTTCCAGATTGTTGATGAAGACGACGATGATGATAACAACAACAATATTAATATAATAATAATAATAATAATAATAATAATAATAATAATAATAATAATAATAATAATAATAACAATAACAATAATAATGTGTACAGTCCGATCCGGTTAGTCGAAATCACTAAGCCAGTAGCGCCGTGGCGATCTCGGATGGAATGATCGCGGGTTCGAGTCGCACCTCGGGCATGGGTGTGTTTATGTTCATGTGTGTGACGTGTGTTCACCTTTCATTATAATGATCATCATCATTCCATATCCAATACCCCCAGAATTAGCAACCCTGGGGGATAAAAATTAGATTCAGCGTAGGATGCCGATCCCCCCAAAAGTAATCACATACTCTCACCGATAACTGTAACTGAGCCTCAGTAAGTGCAGGTGTATGACCGTGTGGTCCTATCTGGTCCCAAAAATGTGTACAGACACCTAGAGAAAAAACATCTGTTGCCAGTTGAACAGAAAGAATGTCATAAAGGTTCCTATGGCTGTATGCAAATCTTGCTACTAAATAAAGTCTTCTTGGATGATGTAAGGGAATAAAAAGGTTGTTTAAGCGTGGCTTAGATTGACCACAAGAATGCCCTTGTCAGTGTGCTACACAATTGGATATTGAAAACGCTGGAGATTTATAGATTTCATCCCATACTTATTGAGTTTTGCTCTACTAGTGTGAAGGCGAGGTGTACCAAGTTACTAATACACAGCGGAAAAGAAGTATTATAAAGAAGAAATATCAGAGTAAAAGGAGAATTTTTCAAGGAAATTTGCTATGTACTCCGTTGTTTTGGATTAGTTTGATTTCACTCGCTACTCATTTGTCGCACACCTACTTTCATAACAAACTCCATGGTGATGAAAGACCAGTATCACTTTTTTTACATTAATGATTTTTAGTGTTTGCTAAGAACGAAGCGATTTTCTCCCAAATACTCTCTGATAATTTTAATACTTAACTTAAATTAATTTAAATAATTTTAGCAATGACCGAATGCATGAAATTTGGTCTTGACAAATGTGCAAAAGTCAATTTAAAGAGAAGAAACATGACCTCAGAGAGCATCAAAGTTGATATGTACAGTGTGATTCTACATCTTGTGCCAGGTAAAACGTACAAATATCTGGGTTTTGAAGAATGCGAGAACATCTCTAACGATATAATGAAAGAGAATTTGCAGGGAGTATTACAGGAGAATGCGACTTGTCTTACAGTGCGTTCTGAATTCCAGGAATAAATTATCGGCAATAGGTAGTTTCGCGATGTCTGTATCTGGGTACATTTTCGGACTAGAGGACAAACTGAGCGAGAAAATCGAATCATGGATCAGAAAACTACTACATGCGTCTCTCTGAAAAATGGATCATATCGCCCACTCTGGAGCTGATGCACATATACTTTATGTGTCACATAAGGAAGGAGAAAGAGGGCTCAGAAAAACTGAAGCCGCTTTGCACAAACCAATAGTCGGGGCGGGAAAGTATGTAGTCAGTCATAAAGACGACCAAGTAATGAGCCAACCCATTAAATCTGACCTAAGAATAGGAAACAGAGGCGTAAGAGTAGAAAGAAGCATAGCAAAGAAAACTAATAGCATAAACACTGAAATTGTGATGCTTCTTTGTCATGAAATATCAGACAAAAAATGTTGAAGAAATCATGGAAGAGAACCACTCTATGAACAATATTTAAAAAGAATGGACAGGGTTGATCAATAAATTTCAATCCTTTTAGTGGCTTAAAAGGGGAAGAATGAAACGAGAATTGGAAGCAGTTGTAATAGCTGCCAGGATCAGACGTTGAAAACATATTTTGATAAATCGGTTCCCAAATTTTTCAAGATGATAAATGCCGTATTTGTCAGGAACAAGTAGAAACCATTGATGACATCGTCTCAGCTCGTCCAATTCTAGCGTCTCTGCGTCTAGCTACTCTGTACAATATTTTACGACCAATAAATTCAAACTGATCGCCCAATAGCGGTAAACAAACAAGATATTGTTATCCGGAATTTGGAGAAAAAACGTCATTTGTAGATGTGGCTGTGCTGTACGATCAAAACGTTGTAGCTAAGAACGGAGAGAAACGTCAGAACAAGAGTTTGGAAATCGAGATGAGCTGAATGTGAGACGTAACACCTTAAGTCGTCCCGATAGGTATCAAAGCGCTGGGATTTGTTCAGCAAAATATGTGTAAGAACTCGGCTAAACTTCCAGGATATTTAAGGACAAGGAAGCCCAAGTAATTGATTTATTAGGAAGAGCCTATATTTTGCGCAAATTAATGTAGCGGCACTGAGAATCCCTAGATCTGGTCCTTAGGAATCTCGTTGCCTCCCAGAGTAGACTTTATAATCATCTGACTAATAACATCTTTTGTCGTGATTTAGATGAACAACTTGTGGAAACCGGCAGACGTTGTTGTGGAATTTATCTTCCTCTTTCTTTTTCCCTCTCCCTTTTCCTCTTCGTCACTCCATCTCGGTCTCTCTGTTTCTCTCTCCGTCTCTCTCTCTCCATCTCTTCGTCTTTCTCCATCTCTTCGTCTTTCTCCATTTCTTCATCTCACTCTCTCTCTCTGCGTCTCTCTTCGTCTCTCTCTCCGTCCCTCTTCTGTCTCTCTCTGTCTCTCCGTCTCTCTCTCCGTCTCTGTCTGTCTGACTCTCTGTGTCTCTCTCTCTGTCTCTCTCCCTGTCTGTCTTCGTCTCTCTGTCCTTTTCCCCCCCTTTCTCCGTTTCTCTGTTCGTCTCTGTGTCTCCCTGTGCCTCTCTGTCACACGGAAAATCGCAGCAACAATAAGGACGAAATGGAGCGCAGTTTGAATGGAAATTGAATTAAAATGAAGCGCAATTTTGTTCTACAGCGCCATCGAGTAACAACAAAATTAACAGCATATAAACCTTCTGAATGAAAAAAAAATTAATATGTAATTATTACAAACAAATTAGCTTACTTGATAATATGTGGCTAGGCCGAAGGCCTTTAAGCCATTACAATACCTACATCCTTTCGCGTTCTAATTTTTCGAATTCTGGTATTCACCCCAAATGGTCTCTCCATCGCATCAAAGCCGCGGAAAAGAGACCATAAGGTACGGCTCAGGAAAAAACCCCTGAAGGGGGAAAAACCTGCCGTCAGAAGCCGAGTACATACTGTAACACCCCCGGTCGTCTCGTGAGAGAACGCCCGGTAAGCGGCCCTGAAATAGCTCAGTCGGTGATGGAAGGAATTGTTAACAAATACTGGTATCATGAAAGAAACACTTTGATCACTGGTAAAATCACTTTTATTCCTGGGCAAAATAATTCAAAATGCCCCAGGGAAGTTACACATTTAAATAGAATCGGAAATCTGAAAATTAGGTGGACAGATAAGAAGATGAGAAGTTAGTAGCCAGTATAAAGCTTAAAAATTAGGAAGACTTATAGTTAGCATCACAATGGTAACAAATATTACAGATTATTGTGTCTTAGCGCGACACCGCATTACAGGATTTTCGCAGGGATGAATACCCTTTTGTGGGCCCGGGACGGGCGCGTTCCCGTCGAGGGGAGACGGCGGCGACCTTTGTAGGGGGGGCGCTGCCGAGGCAACGTCCTTGTGCCCACCCAGGCACGCGGGTCAGCTGGTCTGTGTGTCTGAGGTCGTCACCCTCAAAGGCGGCGGCGCGGCCAAGGGTAGGCGGCGACGCGGTCGAGGGCGCGGCCGGGGCGATGGCGCCTGGCAGTCCGGTTGTCTGATGGCGTCACCACAAAGGGCGGTGGCGCGTGGCTGGCGTTGAAATGACGTCTGGGAGAACTCGCAGAAACTGGTAGACTTGGAGCGGCCGGGCGTTCACGATCTCAGGAACGTAGTGGTCGATCATGCGTCACTCTGATTTCCGTGATAATAATTGTCGGACTCAACTTCGGACAGTTTACAACTTCTTCGGAGAAACATTCGCCTCACGACGAATTCCCACCCCAGAGAATTTTCTCTGTCTACTGCAGCCGGCACAACGCTCAAAACTCGCAGCAAAATAATAAAATCCCACATAGGCACATTCGCCCGAATAATTCCCACCCCAAGATAAGTTTTTCTCCTAACTGCCCTTAGCCTAGAACTCAGGCTCCGTCCGACGAAAAATTACAAGTCTTTCAGAGACACGCTGGTCTCTCCCCGATGAATAATTATCCCCCCTAAAGAAGATTCTCTCCCGACTGCTCCCCGTCTAAAAGATCTGGCCCCGTCTGATGCTCTGCACTTTCTGAGATTTTGTCAGTCGAAATTGCATTAGGTTAACTCTTACCCCCCACTCGTTTTCTCGCATGTTCTAGCACCTTAAGATAGTTGCGCCGCTATTGGCCGAAAGAAATGGCGCATTACGTTTTTTTTGACCAATGGTGACAAGGGTAGTGGATGGAGTTCCGACTCTTTGCATAACTGTGAGCGTCGAGAATTTTCTTTGCCCTTCCAGAACATGCTCGCACAGGACGGGCGTTGTCCGTGAAAGAATTTGTCGATTTCAAAAGCAATCTCGAAGGTTCGCGCAGCTGGGCATGCGAACACGTGCTCCACAGTGAATCTGTCGCCGCCGACCCTTGTAACTACTCTCTTAATGGGCCGGAGGCGGAGACGGCTGTCGCGATAAGCGGGGTTGCGTGCGCAACGCTGTGTCGCAATCTGTTCCCAGTATTACTCAGGGTGGCCGAATCTGTTTATTTAATTTAATTTTCCTGGCATGAAGAAATCGGTTTCGCCACAATACTAATCTATCCGACGTTTATTTTAACTATTTATTTTCTGGCGCGGGCGTCCCGCCGTCTCCTTCTAGTGTTTGGCCTCCTCAGCACCTGAAATCAAACAGCGCCACAGAAGATTGTCCGCACCAACTCCTCTGCCCTTATATTTTCGATTCCCCCTTACCTTCCCCCCTAATGTGCTTAATACTATGTCATTTTTATTTTATTTATTATAATGACCTGTTTCTTACCAATTGACTACGACTTATGACTTATTTCTTAACTGTTTACTAACTTAACATAAAATTACTGATTAACTTACATATTGTTAGCGTATTGACTTATTTATTTCTCTCCAGTCTAGGCTCCACTCAAGCTAACCGGTGCTGTTTTCCCACTCCCTAATTTCAGTTTCCCTAATGGTCCGAACCTTTCCTAAAAATGTTCCTAATTCTTTCATAAATTTAGACCTTTTATCACCTAAAATGTTTTGGGCGAGCGTTACGTTCCTGTTTAGAAAGTAGTAATTTCCCATTCCCATCCATTTTCTTCTTCATGATTCGGTTGCTCAGCAAATTAAGAGGATGTGGATCCAGTCTTCCCTATCACCGCAAAGCACACAGATGCACATGCGTCCTTTAGTCTACGCTGCATCCACCCCCCAACCCTGAACCAAGCGTATCCCCCTCTTGCGTCCTTTCCGAGAGTATGTACGTAACTTTCGCAACCCCATAACGGACTCGCATGGATTTGAGCTACTAGCGAACGTTTTTCAGCCGTTGCTGCCCAGATCTCTTGCCTTTTAATATCCGCAAGTCTATCGGAAATCAGCCGTTCTATCTCACGGGTTCCCCTATCTCCCACCAATTCCGGAGAGACGTCTCCGAACCCTGCGCGGTCAAGTAGCCGTTTAATTTTGTACGTTCAGTAGCGATGGTCGCTTCCCTGCCATTGCACTCTAAAGCACCTATGTATAAGTGTGTCAGCCTGTTCATCTGCTAATTTAATCCAAAGTTTAATAGGTTTCATTTTAAAATCTCTCCAAATTCCTATACTACCGACCTCTCTTAAGACTCCGGCATTTGCTGCGCATCTAGAAACTCCTAGAATTAATTTGAAATAATCTGTTTCGATGCTTTCTAGTCGATCAATTCTATCCACTCCCCAGATTTCTGCCCCATAGTTCATAGCTGGGAGAACTAACGATTTGAACATTGTATCGCACACTTTTACCGGCTATTCCGGAACCCTGCGCACTGCGCAAACGATTTCTTTGAGCGCAATTCTTCCTTTGCTGTGAGCCGTCAATATGTGATTATTCCATCCCCCATTCATGGAAAATTTTGCGTCAAGATATGTAAATGTTTTGACGCGGTCAATTTCTTCCCTAGCGTAGTACCATTTCTCTTTGCTACTCCAGATAAACCCATTCTTGAAGACCACTGCTTTCGTTTTTTGAATATTTACTTGTAGTCCCCATGTCTCACTATACCGTTCTAGAATATTTAAACTCTTCTGTAAGCCCTCAATCGTCTCCGAACATAAGACTAAATCATCAGCATATAGTAGTCCGGGAATTTTCAAGCCATCAATTACCGGAGCCGCTGTATCCGCTTTCTGTACCCACGTCAATAAATCATTTATAAACAAGATAAACAGCAGCGGTGAAAAAGGACACCCCTGTCTTACTCCTACTGTCGATTTTATTGTTTGCTTTGTACTTCCGACACTGCACCTGACGCAGAAATTTACTTCCTTATACATGCTCTGCAACACTTTTAAAACTTTACGTGAGACGCCTAGCTCATTTAGTTTTCGCCATAAAGCATCCCTATTAATAGAGTCAAAAGCCTTTTCAAAATCCATAAAACAGCAATATAAGTGGCCCCGCTTACGCGCCAGCGCCTGTTTTACTAGGGTATCTAACACAAATATATTGTCGGTTGTCGCGAAGCCTCTTCTAAAGCCTGCTTGCAATTCTGATATTTTACCGTATTTTTCCGCCCATTCACTCAGTCGCCCGTTGAGTATTTTACAGAACAGTTTGCTCAGCGCTGGCAAAAGACTAACTCCGCGATAATTTTGTGGGCAATTCGCATCCCCTTTATTTTTAAAAATCGGTTGGAGGATAGCTGTACTCCACGTTTCTGGATACGAGCCGGAATTAGCAATTGCATTAAATAACTTCATAATACTCTCTGGGTCTATGTGCCACAATTCCGAAATAAATTTTGTCGGAATGCCGTCCGCGCCGCCTGCCTTCTTATTATTCATTGTTATAATAGCCCTATTTACTTCATTCCAGGTTAGAGGTTCGTCAAATTCAGG
The DNA here is from genome assembly GCA_038098605.1 of Gryllus longicercus. Classification (NCBI taxonomy): domain Eukaryota; kingdom Metazoa; phylum Arthropoda; class Insecta; order Orthoptera; family Gryllidae; genus Gryllus; species Gryllus longicercus. The sequence goes on along the minus strand of JAZDUA010000267.1, from coordinate 1,797,168 downwards.
CACACTCCGGTCAGTGAAAATACCTTGCCCTGTTTCAATGGTCTCTACTGCGAACGTCCGTTAAAAATATTGCCCCCACGCGTCTGCTGAAATTGCATTATTTGAATTTATTTTATTACGCAAAGATCTGATAACGTCCCAAATTGATTTACTATAATCGTTTCTTAGAATTGCCTGTATTCTTGCTGCCTCACTATCCTGCCAAGATTTCTTAATTGTGGCCTCGTACTGCCTACGTAGTAACAAATAACTCTTTCTAGCTTCCTGCGTTCCCCTGTTTCTGAAATTCCTTAAGGCTATAATAGTTTCGCGCCTGGTCTTCCGACACTCCTCGCTAAACCACCCTTGGGTCAGTTCCCTTCCTCCTCTCCCCCACCTTCGCATACCCTTCCCTGCGCGGTAAAGCCGCGTTTCTAAATGCATTGTTTGCGTTTCCGGAGAGCAACCCCCTCGCGCCCACCCTGCCGAGTTAAGAATACTCTGTACAAATTCCTGTCGTAAAAAATACGTACATGTGCCAACTTTCATGGAGATCGGTCACACGTAATAGAAGTTTACCATTACAGTATATCTGACGATTCATTACAGAAGAGTTTGAAAATTCGAAAGCGACCTAAAGGCAACGCTTCACGTTTCGAGAGTACTAGTGATTGGGAGGTCGCGCATTCGATCACCACATTTACTTTTTTGTGTTGTTTTGTAGAGTTTGTGTTCCCAGAAGGAATCGAATTCTCCTGCCGATTACTATGATTAGTGCGTTTCGTATTTTCCCTGGTCACTTCCAGCCACATGAAGCTACATTTTTTACAACGGGGCATAAACCATAAGCGAATTATCTGGCCAATTTCCTATTTTTCTGGCCAATCCCACATTTTCTCAGAATCCTAATTGAGGCGCCGTGGGGGAGTATGCCGCGTTCAAATCTACCCTGTGATAAAAGTCACTTGCAATGGCACGTGTTCGTGAACAGCAAGCAATTGTATTCAGACCATTTGCGTAACGAACCAGCTGTTACCACTTGCTGGCGCTCGCAACCAAATAGTTTTATCATACTTTATGTTTATTTCACTTTTTAGGTACGCCTTAATCTGGTTGCTCTGTCTGTTAAGTTATTTAGTTTTGGATTCACACATTGAACTATATTGATATTCATTTAATTACCTGCAGAGGTGAGGACTTTAACACCCACGAAACGTAATGAAATAGAAAACAAAATCCTGATGTCATAATTGACCTGCCCTCTTTGGTCCTGAAGTTGGTATACCACATTTATATGTTATTAATTTATTAGTAAATCTAATTTATTGAATACATTCCAATTTTCACTCAATATTCCGAATATTTTCTCTTCAATCTATCTTCAATGGGCAATCATGTATTGGCTTCGACAATCCTGCATGAAGCGTGCCACAATGCTTTTGCTGATCATCTACTATTAAAAGTGTATGAAAATTACATTTGTTTAATCCGATTTTACAATTATTCAAGTTTTGGCAAATATCTTTCTATTTTAATTGCTCCTTTAACACATTCAATATTAGAATCATTTATTCTTCCCCAGTTTTTTTTAGGAGCCACAAATGAGGAATGCTAGAGTGGCTACTAATACACTATATGATGAAAAGTATCCAAAATGGTGTGGTCGTGTTTTTCATTGAGGGAGCTTGCACCCCTTGTTTTGTGTGTCACTATCACGACACAGGCTTAAGTTGATGTTTTGAACATTTTCTTGCTTCCCACTGTTGAAGAGCAATTCGGGGATGGTGATTGCATCTTTCAACACGGTCGAGCACCTGTTTATACTGCACGGTCTGTGGCGGAGTGTTTACACGACAATAACATCCCTGTAATGGACTGGCCTGCACTGAGTCCTGACTTGAAACGTATCTAACACCTTTGGGATGTTTTGGAACGCCGTCTTCGTGCCAGGCCTCACCGACCTACATCGATACCTCTCCTCAGTGCAGCACTCCATAAAGAATGGACTACCATTCCCCAAGAAACCTTCCAGCATCCGATTGAAAGTATGCCTGCGAGAGTGGAAGCTGTGATCAAGGCTAAGGGTGGGCTAATACCCTATTGAAATGCAGCATTACCGATGGAGGGCGCCACGAACTGGTAAGTCATTTTCAGCCACGCGTCCGGATACTTTTGATCACATAGTGTATATCGTGCATTCAAATACACTGATTGATGTGTCTCAGCACATAATTTTCAATTGTTTTCGAGATCTCAGCAGAAGAGAAGCCTGCGCTTGCTCTTTAGCCGAAGATTTTGGTGATGTTGACAAATTTTGTCTCTTTAATTCTAAACAAAAAATATTGAAACCCTTTCTTCTTTAGATTTTCTGATATTTAATTCTGATAACAGCTCTCTATCTCAGTGAGCAGTAAGAATCAAAAGTATGCTATTCTTTAACCCAGATTTTATTGATTCATCTGATTCTCTTCGTTTCGTTATGCATTTTCGACGAATAAAATATTTTTAATAAACAAGCTATGAAAATAGTATCACCAAGTGCTTCGTCACTTGAAAGAGAGAAATAATTCTGTCACATGCTTCCTATCTCTGAAGGGCGGCATTTACCCGCAGGGTAAAAAATGAGGTCAGAGCCAACTTCCCCTCGGTGATTAGGCGCTCAAGGAAGCAGCGCGTGGAAAGGGCGGGGGAGAGGCACACGGCGGTCGCCGGAGACGAAAACCTAGGCAGCGGGCCTTGACAGGTGTTTCAGACATGCGTGGGAGTCCGTCTACACCCGTTCATTTTATTTTGGTTGGTGTAGAAATGTTTTATTTTGTAAATACTGGTACAATGGCGAAGGGTTTAGTGTGTTTGAAGGAACTGCAGTATGTTAAAAAGTCCATTCTACAAATGCAATAAGTAGCTTTTTGACTCAGAGATAAAAATATTTGAGAGACAAAAATAAATTCAGAGAATTGATAGATAGCCCACAATCATGGGACGAGTAAAGAAATTTAGAGATTGAAAATAGTGGAAAAGACACTGAAAAACGCAACGACTTACAAAATTGGCAAACAAAACTGTATATCAAAAATAATCAAGCTTGGGATCCAAATCTTCTCACGTGACCTCCACTGGGTACCTACTTGTTTTCTATTTGTTAACAGTAATGATTGTTTGAGATCGAACTAATTCGTTATATTATATTCCATTATATAAAATATTATTGTTCTGAAATGTTAAAACTCTCTTTTCCAAAAATATTATCTAGTAGAAGAATGGAAGTGGAATAACCGTATTGTTTATGATAAGGCCTCATGGGCGCCTTATTAAAACTCAGGCATCCACGTAAAATTGTGTGTCCACTTCATGTCAACTACCATCAAAAATCAAAACATCCGTTTGACACTCCCAAGTCTTCGAGGTCGTTTAGATCGATCAGGGAATATTAATTTTGGGGAAAATCCGCTAATCACTATAGGTATATTGTCAATGGAGGAACGGACGGATAGATAGATGGACAAACAGACGTTTTGATGTCAATCGATTTTTCGGTATCGAGAACCTACAAAACATGGATTCTCGCTTCACCATGTATAGACAAAGTAATTTGCTATACTATAGCAAGAGGATTTATCACCTTTTTCGGTACCAGGGCCCCGGATATAAGAGTTCTTCTAACGCAAATTTGCCGTTTTCCGGCACATAATTCTTCTTGCGAAGTATGTGCGAGAAAGAAAAAATCAGGTATTGAGATTAATGAGTTTGAAGTTTCATCTTGCATTGAAATGCATCATTTTTGCATTCTCATTTCTACCATTAGTTGGTTTAATACTGTTCTGTAAAATATGCTGCTGTTGCTACTGGAAAGTAGATAAATCAGCAATTCTGGAAAGTGCATTCACTCAAAATTTGTATTTTTTTTGTTGTGCGGCTTTTGCAGCCTACAAGCAATATGTCCTGGTGCTTCGGCGCGTCTTGTTCGGTCTTGGATATTCAAACTAAAGTTGGCCCAGTTTAAAATAAATAGATCGCCTTAAATGGATTTCTTTAACCGCGAGGTTCAAAATGTATTCCTTACTGTTGAAAAGGTAGTATTCTTTAATTATTTTATTTGGTTAAATAATATTATTAACAATCAATTTTTTATCAGTTTATTGTATTTTGATAAACACAGGAACTACTATTTTTATTACACGAGAACTAATATTTTCTTATCAATTGTTGCAAGAAACGATCATATTTACCTGTGTTCATAACTCAACTAGTTTATGAGTTAGGGTAGAGATTGAAGAATTCAAGGAAACGTGTAGAGAATACACTTCGTCTCGTAGTGTATCACATACAGTTTTTAAAATGTTTTTGACGTTACATAAATAAAAATAAAATAATATTTTACAGTAGTAACATTCTTGGTGGTCGTTCTCTACGATTAGTCTCAGAGTTTCTCCATGGAAGAGGAAGGCCCTTAGCTACAGCAGTGGCCTCGCCGGCTAGAGGAAGGTGACGAAACTGCCGCCAAAGACTGCGACTACAAGCAGCAGCTAGCGCGGTCGGCGGCCTGCACTGGTGTTGTGGAGCCGGAAGCAACATATTTTTTGTGGGTTTTGGGAGGTCGTCCATGAATCACGGTATCTTCCGTGAAGGAGTATCAGCGTTTATTGGTTGTGAAACTGTATCGTGGGAGCGGAAGGATTTATTATATATGATGTTCTTGACAAAGTTAACTTAAAACACTCGAGAAACTCTTGTCAAGAGTTACTAATACGCCAAAAGTTTGTGTGTTACATCTGGCCGAAACGGAGTTAAAAAGTCTATTTCAACTCCTATAAGAGAGGAGAGTGCTTGTTAAATAACAGTGCTTGTGTGGAGCCCCAAGAGCTTGATATCCACTTTTATGTTTCCCTCGAGTATATTGCATTTTTAATGTTTTCCCGGCTTACTTTTAAACATCGACTTCTCAAATCATAGGTGTTTCTTAAAATTGAGAATCAAAAGATAGGAATGTATTAACCTCAGGACAAAATGTAACGCGTATCGAGGATTTAACATTTTTGTGATGTGGTAACTAGGTCAGTACGTTTACAATGTTTGTGACATGTTATGAACAGAATTTATAGGTAGCAATTATGATGGTAGACGAGTATGAACGTTGAGGAAAGTTTTAAATGTCTTGTATAAATGCTGCTTTAAAATCTGTTCAATAAATATTACATAACTATGTTTAATAAGGACTTTTTATATATTTAAACTAGATTGACATTTTACTTTCGTAAGATTAGAATTAATTTTGTTAACAAATTTTTAAAAATGTGGGGGATCACATTAGCCAGGAGAATGAACAATATTAACTGGTGTCCTAAAAAACATGGGAATTATAGAGTAGTTTTTGGATTTTTTCTTTTCCTTAAACAGTAAGGTAATCGTGATTGATTTGTGTAAAAAGTATTAACTTTTGCAGTAACGGGAAGTACTCCGTGAAACACGGGATTTACGCTGTTAAAATGAGGGTGTAATAGATCATATAACTGAATACACCTCTTATGTTAAGGACTGTGCAATTAGGTATGTAGAAAGTAATGCAAAAAACAAATACAATAGCAAAATAACGCAGCCTAAAACGTTTGAAAGAAGAAAATATTGATTTAAATCCTGCCAAAGCTATTTACCGTCAGAATAATATTAGAGGCAGAAGCATATCTGAATATATTATGCCATGAATATCGGCACCTAGAGACCTGTTTTATGTGGCGACAAAACGTAACAATGTTGTCTGAGTTTATAGGCGGAGGAAATCCTTGTTCTGGTTTACGATTTATGTGTTTACGGCCTGGCCCTGCATTAGAGAGAACTTAACGCAAATGCAAATCGACTTCCTCATTGCAGCGTAGCACTTAGATTTATGGTGTTTTATTTCAAATATCCAGAAAAAATATAGCATCCAAATTGAGGAACCTAGGAGTGTGTAAAATACTACATGAGATAATTAGAATACCAGAATTTGTCTAGAATGATATAAATTGAAGACAATGCATAAGAGCCAAGCCTAAATATTTCCTCTCTTTTTATGCATTTAAAGACATTAATATTTTGAGGACGATCAATGGGCAAACATTTTATTTATATTGTATACTGATTTATATTATTAATTTTTATTGCGCTTTTAATACTCATAAGTTTACAATACTAATAATGAAATTCTGTGATTGCCTTCAACAGCTTTGCTGTTAGCACAGGAGTATGCTGTACCTTGGCAAGCACCTTAATCCCCTGTGATCAGGCTACGGTCTCAACCAAAAAGGAGGGAGGGGCTCCCGAAAGTTGGCGAGCTTCAGTGGTTGGACTTTAGTACTGTGGCAAGATTCTCTCCCAATAACCGCTTCAACACGATGAAGCGACCAATCATCTTACCTTTACCGATTCTCTCGTTACAATTTTGACGGCCGCGATTTATCCACTTCCTCCTGTAGAATCAACCGTACTTGTAGCTGAATGGCCACCCAGTAGCTAGTATAATATGATTCATTTCTTAAATTTAGAAAACCAGCAATGCTGTTCTAACTACAAAGTCGGGGAGCAGTCTAAATGAGAGCTTCAAAACACTGATTTAAATAATTTATGTGATTACTTTTAGAAACCTGAATAGTAATGCGTGTCTCAGTATATATTGTTCTGTGTACAGTATTATTTTCTCTAAATTAATCTGCATTCGTTAATCAACGACTTTCTGAACTGTTGAAATCCATTTTATTTTCATGCGCCAATCACTTATGAATTTTTATTTAAAATATAGATTATAGTTTTATTACGCTGATCAATTTTCGTTAACAAAAACGTTTAATTTAACTCATTAATAATGCAATCAATAAGGCGGTTGTTATGGTGCTTCCTGATTCAAATAGTTTCTGTCCGAGTGACGATTATTCATAGACTGGCTTGGATTTTATCTGAGAAATATTGTTTTGGATCAGAAACATTTCGATCCAAAAAGACTAGACTAAATAACTGATGGTGGGACATTTGTCTTATAGTTTCTTTTCTTGTGTCTTCGTATTTATTGAGTTTCCCAATAGGTTTTCTTTGGTCGAGTTTTTTTACTGTTATCCCGATTTGGTTCGAGACAATTGAGCAAAAATTAAAAACTTAAATATACCAAGTAAGAAAAACACTTGTTTGATTAGCGAAGAAAAAAACAGTATTTACCATCAAGGTCAGGAAATTTCAGTTCGGAGTCTGGCACAGAATTGAGGCAAGTTTTCACATGACCAAATCTTTTCTTCAAGTAGCTTCTTTTATGCTTACCTATCGCTCTATTAAATTCACCATCGTGGGATATTCTAACTTTTTAAAAGTTTACGGAAAAGAGAGCTCCTTTGGGAATTGCTATCACAGGATCACAAGGCATGAAACACGTGCGAATTATCTCCTACCGTATATTAATCCAAACAGATTAATAATTATTTTTATTTCCCAACAGATGGTTTACTACGGGTCTTACATACATGTATATAATAAATCTAAAATGACCGGCAAATAAAGGGAATGAATTCTTGTTGTATGTCTCTGTCTTACCGCCGTCCTGTAGTACAGGGTCTCGGTCTGCCAGCTTGCAGTAAGAGACGAGAAAAGCATATAGCCCTGAACGCGCAGGGAGGGGAAGACACTAATATTTCTCAAGGTGAGGTTTCAGGATCACATTTCCGCACCCACTCATTTCATTCACGGAACTCTTGGGGATACGTTTACACTAAAAGTTCGCAAATCATTATACAGACGAATCATTTATAGCATATGAGTAATATTTCAAATATGTTTTTGGCTGAAAATAGTAATGCAAACGTTTTACATTTAACACCAAAATAACTTTATTATAGTTTTGACAGTTTCCTTCTCTTCCCCATTTTTGTTTAACGGGGAACGACTTTTCCAAACTCGTACCCAGTGAAAGGAAGACAACTTCAGCTCGAAACGAAGCGCGCTCAGTTACCTCGCCACAAGACTCTCCAACAACTCTCCAAGGAGTCGTCTTTTTTCTTGAACTTATCAGAAGTTAGAGTATTGCAAGATGGTTAATTTCATCCAGCGGTAGCTAAGCAGCAAAGAAGCTACTTTTGAGCTGTAAGGGTTGGTCGTGTTTCGCTGGCTCGGCGATCCGTATGCCCGTCGATTTAGTCGTTAATGTTGCACCGGTGGGAAGCCGGTCATTGTCTCGACCTACAGTGGGATGAAATACCTAAAACGCGGTTAAAATTCAATATCTCTCGCAAAATGAAAAATAACGGCTATATTGGGACTTGTATTGGGATTTTAGAACTCACTAAATACAAATATGATATCAAAAATAAAACATTTAAAATGGCGGAAGACATTTGGAAAAAACGAGGAACAATGCAACAAACATGAGTATATTGGGATTTTCAAGCACACTGTTTGCGAATATGATATCGAAAATGAAAAATTCTAAATGGAGGATGACTTTTGGAAAAACGTGGAACAATGCAGAAAACATGACTAAATTTATGTTTTTGATTACGAATTTGATACATTTGAGCAAATATTATTTTAGACAACCATTAGTAAAAGCATTTACTTTTAGATGCACAGCATGCTAAAAGTGAGACGATGTTCAGATAAAAATAAAATACTTTCGTCTGATAGCGTACAACGGTTCTAAATTCTCGAGTACAAAGGTAATCTAGACTGTCAGATGACGCAACTAGTGCCAACAGATTACCCCACCCCCTTCTCCGCACTCCCTGTTTCGCAAACTGTGGGTAGCTTCTTTGTGTGACTAGCCAGTGAAATACACGTATCGTTGTGCCCATGTCTGTTTCCCATTTAACACGAATCGTCCAATAGATTACGCCTTTGTAGTTATGTCAGCGATATTTTTCGCGCTTTATTCGCTAATGTAGTAAATAGTTAATAAAAAACCTTGCCTTGTAGCATTTAAGTTTTTTTCTGAACATTTATCAATCATAATGGGACGTTGGCGATCATAATAAATATCTCATGACGAGGTACTTCTGCGGACGCTCCTTCAAAGCCATGTGTGCACGGCACCAAGTAAGTGTCAGCTGTGAGAGTCTAGTCGTATAGGTGTATCTATAAAGCCCTTAAAAATTTATTTTATAACTATTTATCATACGTGTTTCAATCTTTAAATTTAGATTTTTATTGTAAAAATGAATTTTCAAAATTGTAAAAATGAGTTTTCTTCATTTTTACCCAAAGTAGACTGCTAGACTACGCCTTTGGTACAGAGCGCTTTTGTAATCTAGGCTTAATGTAACATGGTACCCAATTACTGATATTTGCATTAAAATAAAATGAAAGTCAGTAATTCTGACTAAATCATTTTATATGACACACGTGGCAAAAGTGGTTTTATTTTTCTCATAGGATTGCGTTACTCGGACTGTCGGTCTTATATCGCAACATCTCTTTTTTGCAAATTAAAATATTATTTTTACTCCTCGTATCATAAATAACTATTTCAGACAGTCATCTGAAGTTAATAATATCGCTAGTGAGGTAGATATCTTCTAATAATTAAATTAAAAAAATATGTTGTCCGGTATCACATAAATATTTGAGCTAAATATCTTTCGATGGCGTAGCTATCATTCTCAGAGGTAGAACTAAGCTCTGAGGATGAAGTTTAACTCTGATGTTTAGCTCTGAGGATGATCGCAATGCGATCGAAAATATTTTTGGCTTAAATATACATGTCATAACGGACATCTTTTATTTATTTAGTCATTAGTAAGTTTCGTTCACTCTCAATATCAGAATAGTATTTATAATATTCAAATTATCTGTGAATGAAACAAAAAAATCCTTGGTCTTACTGCTTCATAATAATACAATAGACTGCTTGGGAATTTTTTGCGGTATTGTCTATTGTTTTTTAAGTAAAGCAGTACATGTTGGAAGGGAAAGTTGTGTTTCCCCAATGTTTTGTATGTAGTCCTTTATATGCTATTAGTATCGATTTATATATTATTTTTATAGACAATTACGGTACTTTATACTTTTAAATTGAGTTTAACAAAATTAGAAAAAATTAATGAATGAATGTGTCAAGGCCAAAGTACTAAGCAAAAAGTAAAGAGCCAGAGCCCTTCGAAACTGATACAAATATCGGACTCAGATTGTGATTGGTGTATGTTCAGGATGTTTTGATATTTTCAACGGGTGAAGTGTCAGTTCCATTGATGAAAATAATTGAAAATACTACACTGGTTTGCTCAATAAAGAATTGCACATAGAAATCATTTAGAATCACCCACATCGTGGCACTTAGATCTTTTCTATTTTTTCAACACAACTTGTTTTTTTACAAATTGTTCCATTATATTTATGCAAATATTGTCTACTGATACTGTAAACAACAATGTTTTTCATTTATATAAATATTTTGTTAAAAAAGTCTTGTAAAATACAGAAGTTATGACGTTTTATTTCATTTACTCAAGTTGACAATATAGAATTTCCACGCCTCAACTGTGAAATACATCCTGGTTCACTGCAAAAACCTTCACGTGGTGCTACAACCGCACATAATTTCTTGCATTATTTCTAAATTTGCAAATTTCAAAAATTCAGAGAATTCAACAAAAGTTAGACCTGCGTGATTCTTTTTAAGAGCTGCTTGATCTATTCCAGAAAAAATGAAAGAAAATATTTGGAGCGATTTTTTATAAACTGCTTTTTTAATTGGATAAATTTCAACTACAAATTATTCATAACTTCTTCTATTAAGAAATGCAATTTTGTAGATATTTTGTTTGCCATAGAAAGCTCAATCTTCTATTTTGAAGTTTTGAAATATCATCCTGCAATTTTCAAAAATATAAAATTCGCCGATTAATAAAATTAGCACCGATTATTTTATCATCCTTTCATAGATACAAAGAGAAGATTTAAAAAAAAATAAGTTTTTTTGAAATATTTGTTTAAAACATTAAAAATGGCGTATGCGCCAATATTTTCAAAAAGTGTTTTCATCTCTTTTCACAAAGATCTTATTTCAACATTTGTCTTTAATGAACAGATTTCATTTCAAAAAACCTCGATGTTCAATATTCTAGTTGTAGGAAGGCGCCAAAAACATTGAACTTTTACAATTTTCGAAAAATCAGGGATTTCAACTCATTTGACGCTACCTGAAAACAAAGTTAAATAAAAAATTTGAAACCATTTTCCAGAACATTTTTAAAATGTTATTGAGACATGTTGTAAAGTCCCCCAAAAATCAAAATATCAGTTTCAAATTCAGAGATCTTTGAATCGTTAAAATAGTACGGGGAATATCAATTTTGGAGAAAATTGGCTGAACGCTTTAAGCGTTAGCTTTAACCAAGGACGGACAGACAAAGACACGGACAAACACAGAAGAGAGACGGACGTTTAGCTGTTAATGGATTTTTCGGTATTAAGAAGCCATAAATCATGGATTATGACTACCCAACGTGTAAAAGGATGTAATTATCCACTTTTTTGTTACCAAAGCTCACAATTACATATTTGCTTCGAAAACGCCATTTTCCGGAGCACGATTACAATACTTAATCTTCTTATGAAGGAAGGGAAAGACAACATTGATGGTAGTCTAATTTCCGTCGAACCCTCTAGTTTCGAAAAATGCAAAACTTTAACACTTCAAAACTACATATGAAAATATGTTTGTGCGTAAAAAATCTGTTTAAAAATATTGTCTTTAATAGAGGACATGTACAGAATTTAGAAAAAACAAGTAGTTTTTCCCATAATTCCTACATGAAATTAATACAATTTATTAAAACCATATATTCTTAAAAACCGTTCTAAATTGTTTCTTAATGTTTTCTGAGGATAAAACAAGGGACACTTAAAACAATGGTCGAGGTCTCATTTTCGTTATGTGATGATGTAGCTCCACTTGTTTCTGATTGGTGCGAAATTACAGCTTTTGCCCTTCGGTACATTGCAGGGACGGTTTTAATACATAGGTTCTTCTCATTGCCACCGATAGTGACGCATATTTCGAAACAACCAGTGTGCATTTCAAAGTGTCTTCTGCTTATCCACGAAGATAACAGATGGTTATAGTATGTCACCAACCGTTCCTAATTGTATGTATATATGTACATTCGTACAACAGCCCTTTACGAGCTAAGGCCTACCAACGAGCTAAGGCCTACCAAGCGTTCCGGCCTTGCGGCCAGGGGTGAGGGGGTATATGTGTTTAGCACATAGCTATCCCTATGCTGTATTGTGGCATTCTCAACTTGCGAAGTGAGCTTTCTCATCGCACACAACAACAAATACTGGGATCATCATCATTTAACAACATCCCTCGGGGCTTACAACCTTGGAGTGTAAAAATGGAATCAGCATTAAATGTTGTTCCCCCCAATTGAAAAGTGACGTGCATCTGCCGATAATCATGACAGAGCCCCTGTGGGATGTACGTACCGCGTTGCCCCATGAGGGCCGATTCGCGAAACAAAACACAACAAACAAAAAAATACTACTGCTACTGCGACTGCGACTGCGACTGCTACTACTACTACTACTACTACTACTACTACTACTACTACTACTACTACTACTACTACTACTACTACTACTACTACTACTACTACTACTACTGCTGCTGCTATTACTACAACTACCACTACTACTACTACCACCACTACTACTACTACTACTACTTCTAATAATAATAATAATAATAATAATAATAATAATAATAATAATAATAATAATAATAATAATAATAATAATAATAATAATAATATCAATCACTTACCTCCACAATTGAACGCAATAACATTTTATATTTACTTCCTTGCATACTACGCAGTGTAGACAAAGAATCAAGAAACCACCATTTTTCGTCAGGAAAGCTCGTTTTGTTAGTCCCTTCTTCTGTAAAAGTGTTAATTATCACTCCTGTATGTTCTACATTATTTCTACTACAACGTTGTTTTTCCATTATTCATGTTTTGTAGATCCTTGATACCGAAAAAGTGGCTTACTTCGAACGTTTGTCTGAAAAGTGGTTTACTGCACAACGTTCACAGGATTTTCACCGAAATTGATATTCCCGAATCGATCTGGCTACTGTCGGGACTCCTTGAATTTAAATCGATTATTTTGTTTTTGATGGTTCTTTACATGAAGCCTTAACAACATTTTCAAAATTTAATCGAAAATGGCTCCAAATATTTGTTTTTTCTCCGATACTGCAATGTTTTCTTATGAATATGAATATGTAATATTATATATTTTTATTTCATGATCTGAATCTCGGCATTTCGGCATCTTCTTATAATTTCACTATTGAACATTTTTTAATGAAATATTCTTCAAAATTAGAACTTTATGTTCGCTTTTTGTTGAAACCTCTGATTTTTCGAAAATTTTAGATATTCAACTTTCTTTTTAAAGCGTTGGTAACATCAAATAAATCATACGTTTGGTGGAGGAGTTACGTGAAATTTTTGCAAAACGTACGTGAAGTAAAACGTTGTGTGAAGTACCTGATTTCGAATCCTATCTTCGACAAAATATTTGATGGATTAGAAACACATTTGCGAGCCCAAATAGTTAATAATATTGCCGGCGGGCTGCCATGGTGGCACAATTCAAAAACACCAGGCATTCACACTTAGGCTATTCGTTGATGAAATTCTGTACTGAAAGATACTATGCTGCTATTGCTGCTGGGAGGTTGACCGATCTGCAATTCTGGAGAGCGCATTAACACCTAATTCGTATTTTTTGGTGGGCCACTATTGCACCCAACGAGCGTTATTACGTAATCGCAAGATTATAAAATCAATAATGTGAAGACGTAAGCCTGTTGTAGCACCACTAGTTTTCATATTTCGCTGAAGATTGGACCTTCTAAACTGGTGCCATATACTACTTTTCTTCTAGCCTCGCTTCTTGATGAATTTTCGCAAAATAAATCAATAACCTGTTATCCCCAGGTTTTTCTTTACAAAGCTGAAAGATACGTAGGAGGCGGCTTCCCGTTTCTACAAGCAACACTAACGAAGCCGCCCGAAAAGAGAATCCACGAAGGATAAGAGGGCTTTGCGAGAAAAGGTCTCTTGATCACAAGAGCACAATAGGATGAAGCGTTCGGTGGCTTTGTTGAATGCCGAGTAGATAGGCTCTCTCCCTGACAATTTTCGGTCCAGTGCAAAGCTGAATTGCTTGATTGAATCATTCCGGGAAATAGGTCCTTTGAAGACACTTTGATGGCAAAGGTTGATTGAGGCAGGAAATGAAAGCATATAGGAAGATATTTTAGATCCATGGATTAATTTTGATCTTCAGATCTGCCTGTCAGTAATTTATTTTTCCAAATTAATTCAATTTAAGCAGTTTGGTGAGATTAATGAAAATAAAAAGAGTAAACGTTTTACTATTTTACGTTGGACGCAGTGGCTTTGAGTATTTGTAATAACATGTAGAAACCTAAAATAACTCCAAGGTAGAAATTTGTAGGTAGGTATGTATGTACTTTGGCACAACAACTCTTTACGAGCTAAGGCCTACCAACGACGTCCCGGAATTGCGGCCATGGATTAAGGGGTACGTGTGGTTAGCTCATAGCTATCCCTACCCTGTATTCTGGTATTCTCAATCGGAAAAGTGAGCTTTCCCATCGTCACAGGACATCATACTAGGACATTGCAAGAAAAGCGCACAATTAATTTTTGCCCCGACCGGGAATCAAACCCGTGGTTGCGCCGTGGAAAGCGAGCACTCTAACCAAGGAGCTACTAAAGGCTACAAATATGTCGGTACTAAATTTAATGAATTAATTGAAAGTTTCAATGACAATTTTCGATAAAAAACAAAATGTCGATTACATGCAAAATTGTGAATATTTGTTTTCAACACGAAGGCGTAGGATGTATAATGATCGTGTATCTTGAGAAATCGTTTAATAGTAATGTGAAAGGAATTTAAAATACGTAACCTCAGTAATCGCCCCCGTAGAAATAAAAAAATCTTGTACAATTGCTTTTCTGCACCAATAGTTAATAGCGCTTAATTGTAGAGATATCTATTACTTTTACATGGACATTACGGTGAAATTCGTTCTTTCTACATGACCTAGTAACAAATGTATAAACCATTTCCTTCCTTTTCTCTCTATATTATCTCATTTTAATTTCATATTTCTTCTTTCGCTCACCAGTCGTCATCATAACAATAACATAGTTTTTGTCACCACGGAAATCATAGAATCCTTACTTTCCCAACAATATAAACGATCTCGAATGTGAGCTGTGAAACCCGATCGCGAGAGGACTGTGAGCCAAAGCATCCGCACGGAATCTGTAAATAAACAAAGAGATAACTGCTTCGGCATGCAAAACGAGGTGGGCTTACGCATGCATCACCGGACTGCGGCGACGGTGGCGGCGGTGGCGGTGGCGCCCGGTACTGGCAGCGGCAGTGGCAGCCGTGCGTGCCTGAGCAAAGCTGCACTCAATTAAGTCGGAACTGCCTTCTCGAACGAGCAAACGAATTAGGCCGTCGCCAAATTGTCGCCCCCCTCCGGAGGAGGCGTGTAGGCCGGGGGAGGGTGGGAGAGGGAGGGAGAGGGGAGAGGTGGTTGCTTGTTAGATTGCTTCGTTGCGTATTTATGAGGAAAAGAATTTGCGTCCACAGGTAGGCAGGTATGTGCCCAAGGGAGCGTTTGGGGCGGACTGCGCGCCACGGCTCCGCTCTCGTGGTCGGCGTACCGATAACTCTGTCCTTGTCGTTTTCCGGCAAGAGGTGGACATTTTTTTGAAAAAATTGAGTTTCAGGTCGGAAAGGGAGGTTTTCGTGTCCGTACGGAAATTTTGTTCCTACTTCTTTTCCCGTAGGTTTTTTTAAAGATATTTTGCTAATTTTATTAAGACATTGAATGCTCCAATATTGGACCATTGGCAACTGAAAATAACTAGGAAATTAACTATAATGATAATTAAAGCAATAATATAACACACACTTTTTATACATTTGCTTAATTGAATGGTACAATATTACACTTACTTTCACCCAAAATAAATTGTTTAGACAAAGCTGCTACCTTACTATCTTTATTTAAACATTAAAAGATGATTGTACACAGCATTTAATTCTCAATGTGTGGTCGTATGTGAGTCTTCTTCAAAGCCTTGTTCGGGGAATAATATTGAACAGTACTCATCAAATATTTAGTGACGCATTGAAGAAAGGGAGGGAGAGGTGGTCATGGGGATTCAGCCTCCTCTCTTCCAGAAGTCGATGATAATTATTCACAAATATGGTTTTTACTTATTTTCTACACTAACGAAAGTCATTAACCTCCTCAATAGAATGCTTTACAAATAACTATAAATCAACAAATAAAATTATTTGTTTAAACGTTAGCATAGATAAAAATTCTTAACAAGAAAACAAGTCAGTTGCACTCTAAACATATAGCTCCTCCCTCCTGATAAATCTTTCTGGGGCAACTGTATGTATTTAATGGCATTACTATGAAATTTATAAGAAAGAAAACATTAAGATCATTTGGTCAAGTTAGACTTTAGAAATATATACGTAATTCTGAGCAACATTTTTTCAAAAAGATGTATTGATTTACTGTAATTTATTGTTGATTTAAAGTTAGGTTCGTAGATACAATCGAATTCAAAACTCACGCTGACATCCAATAGTTAGCTGGTCTGTGTTTTCTTTCAAGGGCTTTCTCGCCGAAAAGTTCTGATGAACCTCATTTCGTTTTATGAAACCTTCGTGGATGTCTTTATAACCGACAATACGGGAACGTGAAATAGCCTGTTCTGTAAATAACAGAAAGGAAAGATAATTTTCCCGTTGTGTCCTTTTACAGTAGTCCATTTCACCATCATAAAAAGTCATTACAGATAATACGGCTTTGTGTTTAGTTACGTGACTAAGAGTGATGATAATTTTGTACCTGTTCTTGGATGTATCTCTCAAGAGAACATGCTACCATCTAATCTCCAAAATATATAAACGGCAATTTGTCTAATTAGTTTGGACTTATCCCACCGGCCATATGCGACGCCGCCATTCCTTGGGACAGTAATCGTCCTGAGACTAATTGATACTGTAGACCAGTTGCTTCATGCGAAACTAATTTTGTTTATTATCGCCCAATGCGCAACTATTTGTAAACGGCGGGTATCATACTGGTCAAGTGATAGTGTCAACCCGTACAAGACTTAGTGCGGCACGTCGCAAGAAATATAATTGCTCCTGCTGAGTTACTCCGAAAACGTCGTGTCGCAATGTACAATATCGGTTCTCGTCATGCTTTCTCCGTCGTCCGATCATTGTGGTACTATCCGGGAGCAGGTACAATAATTATTATAATTATAATTTATTATACATAATTATAATTGATTGATTTATAACATCGTGTGTTCGGGTACATCTGCTTTGGCCATTAGTCTCGTAATTGTAGTACGTGTTTTTATTGCGGGAGATGGCTATGTTCTTTCTTCGTTGGATGGTGACGCCGGCGTCGACCTGCACGTGGGCGTGAGGGATTTTCCTCTACCAGGTATCTCTCACCAGGCGGGATAAGCTTTAATATTTCGACATGTGTAGTAGTGTAGAGAAACTAAGTGTATTTGGGTGTTGGGAAGAGGTGAGGATTGTACAATGAAGACGAAGGAAAGAAGGCGTGCGGTCCGCGACTCGTGTGTTAGGGTACTGGTCCGGCATTCGCCTGGTATTGATAGGAGAAACGACAGGAAACGATCAGAGCTGCCGGTCTCAAGAATTCTCTCCCGGACAGCAGCTGTACCCGAGCTAGCTATCTACCTACCTAATGTCGAAAACCATCGGGACTCGAGTCCGAGGACCTCCCTGTCAGAGGCACTGCAGCGACATCAGTTGATGCCCTGAGCCACCTTTGCCGGTGGATAAAACGATACACCATGTTGTGCTTTTTGTATTAAAGCAACTGTCGACCACGTACAACTGTCACGTCTCCTAAGACATTTGCGCCGATATGATATTATTACTATTATCGTTATTATTATCATTATTATTATTATTATTATTATTATTATTATTATTATTACTATTTTGTTGGTCGCAAATCGGTCATCTTAGGACCACACGAACGTCAACTGTACCTACCGTGGCCCGGTCATATTTTCCCGGGGGTAAGTGGACGTGACTTTTTTGTGTATCAGCGTTTCTACGCTGAATCCATCTTTACACCCCAAGGTTGTTAGCCCTGGGGAATGAGATATGATATGGCAATGTGAATGAAGAATTAATGGACAATTACAAACCAGCAGACAGACACGAACATCCAAGCCCCGGACGGGATTCGAACCCGGGACCTTAAGGGACGAAGCTGCTACGACTCATCGGCCTTGGCGATCTCGGCTGTCCGGACCGGCTATTGTTATTTTTATTGTAATTGTTATTCTTATTATCGGTGTTATTACGAATAGTGTTACTTTAATTCTAATCATAACTTTGTCGAGTTTAGCGTAAACCATGCAGTCCAATGTAGTGAAAAGATTTCGTTAACTCGTTAAGAGTACTTTCGGGTAGCAAGGGGTACTCGTAATGCCTCTCGGGAAGCACGCAACTTCCGAAGAGCAGAGGAGATGTGACCCGAGGGGCGCAACTTAAAAGCAGATTGGTGGAAGTCCCGGAGAAACGAAGTTGCCTCCGAGCACGACGGAAGTAAAAAGGCCTGGGAGCCAGGCTTAGTACTTAGGGACTGGGTTCGAGTCAGTTTTGCTGTTACACAAGTAATGTAGCTAGCTTTCAAACGACTTATGTCGTTTTATAGGATAATGAGGTTATGCTAATGAAAAACCGATATTGAACCTTTTTTAGTAGTCAAAGGATGATAACAAATGAAATTTAATCCAGTTTTCTTATAAGCCTACTTTTGTTGACAATTTAAACATTTAGTAATCATTGAATTTATATTCGCTGTGGGACTCCAGATGTCAATTTGACTAAGACTACCCACCTACCAATTTTCCATATTCTTTGGGAAAACTTTCACAGTAAAAATAATTATCATTATCATTATGCTTTCAAAATGCGTTTTATGTGTGATCACTAGCAATTAATTTCATGGAGTTATGAAATAATTCTAAATAAATTAAAATTAAAAATTAAAGAGAATGTAATTAAATGAATATGCTTCTCATTTAGCCTTCCTTGTGTCTAGATACCCAGAGAGGGTCGAATATTTTCCATATTCGGAACATGTTTATAAAAAGTTTATACATCATTAGTTGAATACCACTAAACTATGTGCCTTTTCTGAGGTTAAAGTAAATTTCAAAATATTTGTAGCGATGAACCAATAAAGAATATATGTCCTGGAATCTTATTAAGCTGTTCTTAAGTGTATATGTCACTAACACTTAAGAAAGAATGCCTTTCTTTCGACTCTAGACGCATTAACCTTTTTGTAGGTAATGCATGAAATAAATAATTTACATTAAACGTGTACACAAAAACTAATTGGAAACATTGATGTTAATCTAATAGAATTATTTCAGGTTCCTGAGTTTTCTGGTTTGAAGAGTTAATGTGTAAGATGTGGATATAATGTAGCAGAGAACGAAATAATGTGAATTGTTGTGTGACAATTTCATTTGCTATATTTTTAGTGAATTTGATGTATTTGTCTTTATTACACATATGTAAAAAGCTTCGGAGAAGTCATCTGAGAAATAAAAAAGCCTTTTTAAGCATTTAAATTGTGTGGCAACGGAGTTTCCGTTTCTCTTTAAGACCTCTTTAATTCTAACGTTTCGCTAGAATTGTGCCTTCAAGGTCCACTTTCCGGACGCTGGGGTCGCTCTTGTAGGTCATCTTGAGGTAGGTTCATGTTGCCTTGTGCCAGATGCAAGGTCAACCAGTAAGCAAACTGCAAATTCTGCTTGCCCATGGCCATCAACGATAAGTAGTTTGCAGCAAATTCATTAAATCGTAAAATAGAAATGACAGTCTGGTCTATGAAATTAGTCTGAAAATATTAATGTTTTTGCCTTTATTAGCAGTAAAAAGTATTTTAACAATGCCTTCATTTTTCTCATTCTAGCGACAAATTATTTCTTACTCGGCCAGAAGTGGTTGTGTTTTAAATATGTCTCGTCACTGTGTGTAAGCAAATTGCAAGTATCGCGTGTGTGGCCATTTTATTAGTTATTAAAAATATTTGTGTAATGAATCATACAATCCAGATTTCATTCGAGAGTAAAGTTGTGCTGAGATCTTTCCCATTGTGACATATTATGCTTACTTGTTCGATCTTTTCGAAAATCCCTATGTTACTTCACTGTACTTTTTGTACCAAGTGCGTCACATGCTTCGTAATTTTTTTCTCCCATTTTTCTAGGGCTTACATCCAGCCGACAGCCGGTTACCCTTTACGTCGCGATATTCAACCGTACATTATACATGTTGGATCACCTAACTTGGAGGAAGCAAATATCTTGAAAACGGTTAGAGATATCCAGATGCTGGTTGCAGATGATGGGGCAAATTATTTATTTCGTTTCCTGTTAGTACCACATGTATTTTAGAGATGCTGAAATATATATATATATATATATATATATATATATATATATATATATATATATCGCACAATCCCATAACGCCACAATATATATATATATATATATATATATATATATATATATATATATATATATATATATATATATATATATTGTGGCGTTATGGGATTGTGCGACCCCATAACACCACCGTTTCGTCTGTATGAACACCCACAGGCAGCGAGGAGAGCAGGCGTAAATCAGAGTACCTAAACGCGCAGCCTGGTATCCGTTGCCCGTACCAATCAAAGACGTACTAGCAAGCAACGTTTTTCCCTGTGAAGAGTTGAGAGAGGAGAAATACCCCATCACTGAGAATTTCCCCAGGCATCTCACCATAAATAGGCGAAACCCAAAGCGGAAGCTCTCTTTTTCTTGCCACCACGCGTCGAGTAAGCAGCTCTCTTTTGATGGTCGCCGTTCGTCGGGTAAGCAGCATTTCATCACCGCTCGTCAACGTCAGCTTAGATAGCATTCGCCGCCGCAACGACTGCTAGGTAGGAGTTTTCGGCGTCGAACAGACGTGCTAGTTAGTCGTCCGCGAAATAGTAAAGATTTAGTGGAGTGTTTCTTCTATTAACAAATACGGGAAGTAAAAAGTTACCCGTTGTAAGGAAAGCATTGAGAGTTCTTGTTTAAAGAAGTAAAAGTAGTAACGAGCGAGGAACTTGCACTAGTATTCAGGGAAGTGCAAGGGACATTTTTTCACAACGTGGGCGTAATCAGAGGCGCCGGTAGCAGTCGAGGGAGAAGAAGAGGCCGACTATGAATGACGGAAGAGGACGCAAGTAGACAGGAGAGGAAGAGGCCGACTAGGAAGAACGGAAGAGGACGCAAGAAGACAGCGCAGACGACGCAGAGGCTGGAATCGAGCGACGTCGGTGCAGAAGCCAGCACACGACGTCAAGGCCAGAAAGCGGCAGTTTTCGAGGTAACACTAGAACTGCGAAAAGTAGGTCAAGTTCACGTCGGCAGGGAAAAGACTAGTACAAGAAAGTGTTAGGAAATTGAGGACACGGGTGGCAAAAATTTGCAGCATTGTAGTGGGAGATTTTTGATGCGCTATTGCCTGCCTTAAATCATTCTATTTGGAACATTCATTATTCTGCTATTAGCAGTTACAATTAAATTATAAATGAGTAGTGCACTTGCCCACATTTTGTTCTTTACATGTAATATTTTTTTTTCTGAAGCAAGAGATTGTAAATAGAAATTTTGTTTCATGTTCAAATGTAATTAGGATAGCATAAATTTAGATATAATTAATTTTCCAAGGGAATTCCCAGTGTAGATAAGGGTAATTATTTCAAAGAATTAGTTTTGGAGTTAATCATGTGTTCATTCACTTAATGTGCTGTAAAGGTTTCTATTTGTGTTTTTTGATTATTTTTGTGTGATTCTATTCTTGCTTTTTTGTCATTAACTTATGCCACAAAGTTTATTGGGTAAATTATATTCTCGTTTATGTGCAATTTGTGTGATTTTATTGTGTCAAGGGTTCAAACCTTTCTCGCACCCTGAAGATCCTGCTCCCTAGATTTAAAGCTCGCTTCACGAGCAAATATCTTGTCAACCCCCTCCACGGTTCATGCTGCTGTTGTGAAGGTACCAGTTGTGTGCAAGGTGGGTGTGTTAGAATATATATTGTGACATACCTGGTGGTGCCGGGTATTCTCACTGCAATACAACACTAAGAGAGGGTGTCTTTTACGTGAATGGGTCCCTGGATAAGTTGGTGCAACGTTGGGGTGGTTAATCATAAATTGAAATACAATTATAAACAAGATTTATTTTAAATCAAATTAGTTATTTACATAATCAGACAACGTTTTTACACTCTGCCTTGGTACCAAGATTAAGAGTGAAATGCATTTCTCATACCTGCGGGGCCCCGATCGAATACCTATGATGCTCGTAGGGCCGCTCGCGCCGACAGGATTGTCGACCTCTGCTACTGCTGCGGGCCGTCAGCGCCGGATGGCGTGGCAATCGCCCACGGCCGATGCTCCAGCAATTCTTCCCCGATCCGAATCTTGACACCTCGGCTTCGCACCTTCCTCGAATCACTGTCCATCAGTGGGTTCAATTACACAACCCGCGCCTACTCTGTATACTGGTCACA
The DNA here is from genome assembly GCA_038098605.1 of Gryllus longicercus. NCBI lineage: Eukaryota > Metazoa > Arthropoda > Insecta > Orthoptera > Gryllidae > Gryllus > Gryllus longicercus. The sequence continues at coordinate 1,774,467 of JAZDUA010000267.1, read as the reverse complement.
GTTTTGTACCGCGCAATTTCAAGAATGTTTCCACCGCGCCAACTAATAAGAACAACATCAATTATTCTACCAACACTAATCTTTCACTATACTGATACTTCTAATGTTCTATTTACACGTCAATTACTCTGCGGTTCCTAATAGCACGTAAAATACGTCGCAATGTTATATGCGTCCATACATCGGCGGAGAACTCTCGCCGCACGTCCGCACTCGTCGCCGCTCTGCTAACGTCCCCCTGGTCAGCTCTCTGCCAACGGCTCTCGTCCGCGATTCTCGTAACGAACTTTTGCACGTGCGCGGTGCCCAGTTCCAACCGAAATTCACACGCTAGCCTCCCGGCGGCGGTGGCACCGTCGGCGGTGGCAGCGGCTGCTCGCCGGCCCCGGCGCGCCGCGCTCAGCGCGCGCACCGCGCAGTTCAAAATAGCAATTGGTTTCTTACACTAATGATTTAATTAGTGTAATGAAACACATATTCTGGGTTTCAATATATATATATATATATATATATATATATATATATATATATATATATATATATATCAGCATTATAATGTTCTTTAAAAGTGAAATGCAATGATATAAATATTGTTAATATTCGAAAAATATTTTTTGCGAAAACACTGTAATTATAACTTTTTAAACGCCATGCTGCAGCGCGCAAGGACAGCTGACCTTGCTGACATCGTATATTTCTTTCGATGCACCTTGTCGGAAAACGAGAAAGTTCGCCGATTACGGGACTTCCTATGCTCTTAATGGTATGACCTCGTACTGGGAATTACCGAGTTCTACAAATACTAGGAAGGAGGTGTGTTCGAAATCACAGTTATTTTAGCGGACATGTGTATCAAAATACCTTTATTAAATTTGAATTTGGGGCCTATCGTATTCCAAGAAAAAAGAAAAAGACCCGTGTATCCTGAAGAGAAATACAGTACATTTATTTCCTTTTATTTAATCATTTTGTTACAATTTTGTTGCGAAGTTAAATGTTGAAATAATTCCAAACAGAAGAAAACATTGATGAAGGTAATTATAACTTTCATTTTTCGACAAGGTGCGTCGACTCTCGTATACGATGTCAGCAAGGTCAGCTGTCCTTGCGCGCTACAGCATGGTGTTTACAAAGTTCTAATTGCAGTTTTTGCAAAAAATACTTTTCTAATATTAACAATATTTATATCATTGCATTTCATTTTTAAAGAATTTAGAATGCTGGGGAAAAATATATAATTCTATTTAAGTAACAAAGTTGTGTCAATATTTCTCATATTACATACGGTACTACCAAGAAAACGAAATATGTTATTTGCTCCATAATCAGCAACAACATGGCGCAACAGCATCTCGATATCTCAAACCGCTTTCAGGATATTTGCTGTGACCAACTTAGGTGGTCCACCCTGTACACCAACCCTTCCGCGACAACACAAACATGAGGAACAAGGGACAAACAACCGTGCGCAAGGCGGAACTCGAACCTGCGATACTTAGCCATCTTGGCCATCCAGATCAGCTTCGTAATGTGTATCTCAGATAATTTCTTTTCCAGCAATCATGCATAGAGGCTAGTGGTTTCCTTGCACTGTTATTGACGTGAAATTGTTACTTTGCCGTACTGCAAAGAAATCATGGCCATTCAAGTATAAAAAGAGGGTAAGGTTAACAAAAAGTTAACAAGCACTAGGACTTCACGGACACTAACGGACACATACACTAACGAATCAACCTGGCTACCGCCTTGCATATTGAGAATGATCCCAAGAGTATATATGCTCAGTATAAAAAGTGCATGAATACTGAGTTATTTTCTGTTTTGGGTCTGTGAAAACTGTCTGGTGGAAGTTAATATCAATAAGATACGTACAATAATCTTGGCATGAAACAATATCTTCCTTTATTTTCACAAAAAAATATTTCAACAAGCAATGTCTCGGTTAGAATGAAAACAAGAAACCCCTGCATCAGAAAGCGGTGCAAAGAGGTGTTGGAGAGCTGTCAACGGTAACTGTTTAATGACATGCATTACGTTATAGAAAACAGGCAAGTATGCGGCTTGCAATATTCTTGAATATTCCTCCACTGTCGACCGCGCCCTTCCGTTATCTCCAATGACGGCCGGTAGGGAATTCTACTAGTAGTGCCAGTTAGTGATGCGACATAGATAACAAAACATCGATGTTACCAATTATCAATGTTCAAAATTAAATCATCGAGCAAAAATAATCGATGTTTTTAAAATCGATACGTTTTAAAACGGGTTTAGTATTCTCTAAAGTAAAATTCGTGAGCAGCCAAATTTAATTTTACCGTGACCGGGTTTATTACGTAGTGATGAAGAATAAACTGCAAACAAACTAAAAACAATAAAAACAAACAAAATTACTCAGCCTGAAAGCCTGGGCAGCCACAGTAATCTCAAGAGGTCGTAGCTTCCTGACTTCGTTGAAGAAGGGTACGGGAAGACGAGAGGAGCCCTTATACCCACGGCGTACTCCGCCTCTTCAGTGCGAAACACTAGGAAAGACGTACGAAATACCAGGGCATCGGGGTCTTCCTGAGTGAGAGATAGCCTACTCGATGAAGATTGTGCCATTAGTGCACTTTATGGATCAGAACGTTAACTACTGCGCCAGTTCGATTTTGGTACTGTCTCATCCATACAAACCAACACAGCGTTCTTTATACAGCGTTAAACGGGCAGAGATGGGGTCATATGTGGCTCCATATGTGGCTCCGTAGTTTAGAAAGAGGCCGGCAGATAGCACTACGCCCTGGGCATTTGAAAAGAGAATTGACAGAGCATAAAGGACTAAACTCTCATTCAAATGAATTACTACACCGAAAAATACATTGAAGAAACGATATTTTATGCACATATTTTTGGAGGAAATTTTCTTTTTTTTCTTTTTTGTTGGTGGTGCCATGGCACATTGGCACTACCCTCCAAGCCGCCACTGACTATCAGTTGCCGTCTGAGCTCTGCAGAGATAGGATGACTGTGGTGAAATGAGTCCGAGAAGGGAATTTATTGTTACTTTCTTACCCTTACGGCACATTTTCGGCGAAAAACTCTTATTCCCAAGCCCTGGTAACGAAGAAGTGAATTATGAATCAATTCATGTATATTGACATTCTAAAGCTAAATTTGAAAGCTAGTGCTGTTAAAATGAATTTGGAAAACGACTACGTTTTTCAGCACGATAATGGTCATAAGCTAATCGCTTGAATGTAAAACTTTAGATCCTGGACACGTGCACACTCTCCCCATCACCGTATCTAAATTCTATTGAATTTATGGAGCATCCTCTAGAAACAGACATTAAAAAATGAAAATTCTAGAGGTGAAACACAATCGCAAGGGAGCATTAGCAGAAAAGTGGAGCCTTCATTTCAATCCAAATATGCAACACATTGGTCAAATCAAAGTTAACCATGCTTCTTCCTGTAGTCCGTGTGAAGTGCGGTCCTCTAAGATAATAAAAGAATAATCGTTTATAAAAAAAACATTTCAAATGTCCAAAGACTTTTTGTTCCATCTCTCCCAGTTACATGCAGTCGTTCTCACTAGTATCGAGATCAAATTTGTGAAATAATTTTTGTGAGTGTAAAGGAAAAACTTGTTTGTAATCAAAATTGGTGAATCTTCTTATTGGTGTTAACTCCGAATTCATAGTTTACGCAATCCCAAACCAGAAATAATACCAAAGTATTTATTAATTTTTTATACTTACTTCACATGAAAGTTTAGTTGAATTCACACTAAAAGTAATGTCCGTGATTCGTATGTATCTTTGGCTCACTCCAAAATGCATATCAGGAGTTCATTCGTACGCCAAAGTCTGACTATTACGTGAATATCTAAATGGGTCTGTGGGTATGAATAACTATTTGTATTCTTTTGTTTTTACTGATATTCTTTGACCCTGAAGCAGGGACGGATATGTTTTTTTTATTTGTTGCGTCTATATTGACACAATGGGTCTCCAAGCCCCTAGAAGAGCATTGAGCGCTTTTGGAGTAATCCTCCATTAACACACATATGTGTCAAGTATCGCTATGCTTAGAAGTAATTCTCTATCATCAACATTCATATCTGTCTGGTCATTAGTCAAGAGGACTGCCAGGTAACGTGTCCGCGTACGCGCCTGTTACACTACAAGCGCTCCTGCGTCTCTACTAATTAGCCAGAAGTAAGTGAGAAAGGGGTAAGGTTTAGGACGCTTCACAGGAATTGGACTAGTCCCTGTGAAGCAGGCAATCGCGTTTTGTTGTAACAAAACTATCCAGAAAGTACAAGTAATTGTGAAGAAACTAATTTCAGTTTGAACACCACCCCAATATTTTGGAAATAAATTGTATTAATTTGATGTGATCCAATCAATAAGGGGAAAATTTTTTGAACAAACTGACTTAAATTACAAACATCATGTTGGGCATTGGAAAGGGGAGCTTGAATACTGTGCTCTCTAGATCTTCCACAGCCCTAAAGTGAGGCAATTGTTAAATTTAAAACATTCTGTTTTTCAATATTTTTCCAACACATCGTGACTCCTTCTATAGTTCTTTCATGATTGTCATATGTTTAATTCTAAAATAATGTAGGGCATTGGAAATAAATAAATGTATTTTTTATATCTTAATGTATCTCTTTACTGTCACGATTGTTAGTGGAGTATGTATATATATTTTCTTAATTTTGTGTTAACTACATACATTAATTTATCTCAGTCTAAATATAAGGTTTTTGTACTTTCGTGATAATATACTTTGACACTTTAATACACTCTATGCCCTCAGTGTTACTTCGCAATTTATGACGATGTTCTGGGAAATATTCACCGGCAAATGAAAGTAGCTCTTGAATTATGTCTTGTGTCTCTTGAAATGTATTGCCACTTCAATTCTCTGGGCGGGGTTTTCCCTTTCTCACCAGATGAAAGTAGACTGATGTTGAGTACGCCGCAAGTTGCCAACCTTGACATTTTTCTCATGTAGTGTCAAAACCCGACACTTCCTTCCACTACAGTACCTATTATAAGTACGATGGTTTCAACGAAAATGAAACATGTTGACATCTTTGACTGTTTTATGTTGTATTTTACAATTGGTGAACGGGACAGTCAGGCATAATGTAGCACGAAAAACTGTTCGTGTGAGCCATAAAAAGGCGTCACCTACAACAATTAGCAATACAATATACTAGTATCTACAAGAGCAATACAGTGTTGTATTATTTGTAATGGTTACCTAGTATTAAAATATTAGCTGAAAGTGGTCGGCAATTTCGCACATTTGAACTCGATTGCGTACCTTTCCTCAGAGAAATATTCAGTAATTATTTACACCGAAATAGCCTCCTTGATCCTTCACATTCCTCTTCAAGGATTCCCACTCAGCAAAAGTTCATGTCCTTCTGTAATTTGAACTCGAGCGTTTAGTTTAACGTGCTAACCACAAAACTGCTGCAATAGTGATATATGGTCCAAGACGAGGGCATTAAAAGTACATATTTTTATTTTTTGTTTTTTAAAAGCCTGATTGAAAATTATATTTATGCCCTACAATTGAGTGTTTTGTGATCTATTTTACTGCTCAAAGAAATAAAAAAAATCGAGTCTTTTCAGAAAATTTGAAATTATAGTAGCTTATACCTTTTAATAAAGTATAAAAAAATCGTTTCAATTTCGCAGGACCCTGAGTTCGGCCAGATCGATCGGAGAATATCGCTTTTGGAGGAAAGCCTGAACGTTTTGGGTCAGGGATGTACATGAACACAAACAGTGGGAATTGGCGACAGATTTGCACACATGCCCTAGAGATACGATTATAAGCGTCAAAAAACGGAAGTTGCAGATGTGTCGTTCAACACTAAATTAATATAGTGTTTGTATGAGTGCTTATCACTTTTCAAAACTGATGTAAATGAAAATAGGCGAGAGTTTTCGTTTACTGAGTTTACATTGTCGAAGATGGAATTCGTAAATTTTGCTACTCTCAATTCAGTAGAGTTTGACACACCATCTACAGATTTACAATTATAATTAATGGATTACAGACGCAATAGCTAAAAGATAGATCCTATAATGCAACAAATTATCTGTTTATAGAAATTACCCTCGGGCACGTTATGCACGTTTGTTCAAACCTGCTGTAAATATTACGACTATGTTTTTGGTCTGGGTTCTCTTACATTTCCGTTTTCTTCTTTGATGTGAATAGAACCAAACCACTGAAGTGGTCTCCGATTACAATTTTACATGCCCTCTTTTCCTCATTACTTGAATTGTTGTTCCAAATGTGGACGAACTCATAATGAAACTATGTCATAAACAAAAATTTCTATATAGTACTTATTTTATTTATGATACTACGTCCGTTACAAATTCATCCAAGTTCAATCTAATAAGCACATTTATTAACCGTATGTTTTCGATGTGTTTATGTTATATTTAAACTACGTTATGCATCAATTAAACCAGTTTGGAATAAAAAAAGCTTCAGTTACTTCTCGTTCACTTATTGAGCTGCCTGTGTCGTTTCCGGTCTCATATGTAATCAATATAATCAAAACATTTATAGACATTTTTGGAGAAATTTCCAAAATGTTGAACTTTATGTAAAGTAGCTCCCAAAATCGAAACATCCGTTTCATATTCGAGAAGCCTTGAGATCGGTCAGATCAATTGGGGAATATACATTTTTGGAGAAAATCGTCGCAACGGTTTTATCGCTACCTTTGACCACAGACGGACATAATATATTGATATCAAGGACCAACTAAACATGGATTCTGACTATACAACGTATTAGAGGAAGTAATGTAAAGTAATGTACTAGTACAGATTTAAAAACTTTTCCATATAGGAATGCCCAATACGAGTTGTTTTGACTAAAAGTCGCCTTTTCCTCTGCAGCGTAAAACTAAACAAACTCGTATATTACAACTTTATCGATTATTACAATATTAACTTTAATTTTTACCCATTTAAAATTTGCAACCTTTCTTGAAATGAAAGGCATAATTAATTTTTTAAGTAAAAACGATGAATATGATCAGCTTTTTATTTGATACATAGTTTAAAGAACAACAAAGAAATAATGCTGAAGTCCGTTTAGTTCTTGGTCAGGAACGTGAGCAATTACTTACTAATTGCATTCCTACTGTACAATTATTTTTACTTCAGATTTCATAGGGCATCGTTCAGTTTTTTGAAGCATAAACTCAATATTATTGATTGATTGATGATTCCGGGAGCGTGAACTGCTAAGGTAATTTATTCCCATAAGTGCAGTGAATGTTTTTATCGCGGGAGGTGGTGGTGATCTCCTCTGCTGGATTGCGAGATCTAGCGCAGACCTACATCAATTTGAGGGATTTCCCAACCAGCTATTTCCCACCAGCGTATCACCGGCCCATCTGGCACATGCTCTAAACTTTCGACTGCACTCCCGACATGTGTGGTAGTGTAGTGCATGTGAGTGTAAGTGTGTTTAATTGCTGAAGAAAGGTCAATGAAGAGGAAGGAATGGTCGCGCGCGATCCGTGATCCGTTTGTGAGGGTACTGATTCGGCATTCGTCTGGTGTTGATCGGAGAAACCACAGTAAACTACCGATAAGAGCATCCGGCCGCTAGAATTCTCCTCCAGACAACGGCTGAACTCAAACAAGCAGACAGGCTAGAGTTTTAAATCCTGCTACCGTCGGGATTCGAACGAAGGATCTCCCAGTTACAGGCACTGTAGCGACATCAGTTGACGCCTTGATACACCTTTGCTGGTCTTAACAGGTCTATTATATACAAAAAGCGTATTTCTTAAGATAATTAACAATGCAATTAATATGAGGATATTACATCTGACAGCTTATTGGGTCTGTATGTCACTGTAGGTTTTTTTGGAAAGTTTCACCAGAAAAATATCCAGAGAGAAAACTAACAAGGAAGGACTTCGCAGGGTGTTAGGTGATTTCAGAACTGGAATAGAGAAAATGTATAACAAAGGTATTTGACCTAGATGTTACACCACTGTTAAAGTGGTGTAACCCAAGTAGAAAGTCACTTCTGAAAGAAGAGTCACATGATGAAAGTTCTGATCCTGAGATTATATAATTAAATATTTGAAGGTTAAACTATTGAATAAGTCATTATTTAAATATAAAATGTGTTTTTTATTTCCCAAATTCCCGAAAACCGCTTAAAGATACTTTTTGCCAACTTTTTACCTCTCAGGTCCACTCTGCGCCGCCACCGATACTGCCGGCGTCGCAGTTTAAGGCCATTCGAGTGTTCTTGCTTTTTCGCTGTCGAAAGCCACTGTCGCAGGCTACTGCCGCAGGCTTGCTGTCGCGGGATGACACAGTGTGTAATTCGAGCCATTGTGCGACCGGCAACCAGGCACTCAGAATATGTGAAGAGCGAAGTCCGCAGGCGTGGCATGCGCTGATACAAGCCATAATGCAAAGACATACAGGGGCGGATCCAGCCGATCATTTTGGAGGGGGCCATCATAGATTTTTGTTAAGTAATAAAAAATTGTTCTTATATCATACCGTGTGGCCCAACTAAGATGTTCCCTTCAATTTTCTCCTGAACCGTTGCAGATACTGAGATGCGGTTTTCACTAAAACTACTATATGCAAGGGGCACATATGGTCATGCATAATATTATTGTATTGCATTTTTTATTGCAGAGGTATTGACCCAACTTCGATTTTTTAAAGGAACCCTATAGATTTTTTAGCTCACCATAACAAGCGTGAAGAGACGAGTTCATAAATATGCATACCGTCATATGTTACATAACAAAATTTTCGAGAAATTAAGAGTTTTAAAGACGCACGCTGACTACTGGTTTCCGTAATCTGAACGAGAAATTCCGAGTGATATCCGGCGAGGCCATTCCCTTCCGCTGCGTCGGCCGAGTAAAGTGGGAAAACTGGAGATGCCTCGAAGTGACGTAAGAAGGGTAGATAGAATAAAAGGGTGGTGGAGAAAGGAAATGCAGTCAGACAAAACGCTTGCGTCACGCACCACTTGACCACAACACGGGAACATCGTTTGAAAAGCCAGACCAGACGGTGGCCGCCATGTTGCATGACGGGCTGAAAGTGTTGAGAAACATTTTGAAAGTGGCATAAAGTGCCAATTTTCAACCGTAACCAACGAAATATGACACGATAAAGGGGAAATTGAAATAAAATATGCAATATTTTTAAAACGTGCTTCATATATGTGTTTACGGGACTTGTAACAAGGTGATGATTTTGGTATGAAGCTGCATTTAAAATTTACGCTAATATTGAGACGCAAACTGGTGCCTGAAGCTCATTGGCTGAAGTCGGAAACGATGTGCAACAAGTCACTCATGTCTTTTCACTAAGGTACAGGCGACGAGCTTGTAACTTACGTGATGTGTAGTACCGATATTGCAAGGCAATTACGGAAAGAAAGACGGCTTTATTAAATATATTAGAGAAAGGGAGTATTAAACATTTTTTAATTAAATGAATTTATTTAAAGTAAAAACATTTAATATATAAACTGTCTCTAATTTACTAATTTTCCTTTTAAAATTTTCGGAAATTAACGTAATCATATAAACGTTCTTATTCATTATTTGTTCTATTTGGTTTTCCATTAGAATAATTAAAAATAAACATTGTGTCAAGATTTATGGTATTCAGCATTCAAAACACTCCCTTACTAAAAGTAATTAAATTAATTCACAAATAATGTATAATTATGGATAATAACTCTCACTGGCCTTACCATTGAGGTGTGAAAGATTTTTCACACAACAGATTGCATTACACAAGGCCCTGAGGTTTTAGTACTGGATATGATTTATCTTCGCAAAAAATTGTAAAAATTATTGGCGCATGGGGAAAAGTATACATCTGTGCACGTTTTCTTGAGCTCCATAATACATTCCCCGTCCTTTTACAATGTGAACAATGAATAAATGTATCCCAACAAGCGGGGTTATGATTATTTGAAAATTAGAAATGTTCGCTTATTAGTTATAGGGAATTTATTTACAGTGGTAAACGAACTACAGATTTTATTTTATAGTATTACTAACAAAATAGTAGTCCATTTGCCTAATATATTTCTAACCAAATTTGCAACAGGAGAGCTTAATCAATCGTTCACATAATGAAGATACGTGAATGCTCTGAAGTAAGACAAGAGGTCACCTCAACATTTGCTCAGAGGATAAAGCGTAACTTGAAGTAAAACCTTATCGAGATGGGGATCACTGATTCAGAAGTAAAAGTAAATACCTCGTTACAGTCATATTTAGTTTCTGAAAATTAGACACTACGGATGTTCACAAATTAGTTACATCTTATTTTCGTTTTCGGTTATCAGTTTCTATATTACTAATTTCCCATGCGCACAAAAATTGAAAAAAAAATATGTAGTCTCCAGGCATCTTGGACGTATCTACTGTGTCGTATGGCTTGTTTATATTCCCAGAGACTATGGGGAAAAACTTCTACAATATTTCTAATGCGCGCAAAAAATTGAGTGGTGTGTGAATACAAATCAGGAAATGGGGGAAAATACCAAAGGGATGAAAAACATTCGATTTTTACCGAAAAATTAAAATATTTGATTGTGTTATTCCGCCATCTGTGGGCACCGACTGAATTTTCATATGCAGTGCGTCACTACAATACAGCTGACGTCTTGCGAAAGCAAGTCACAAATAAAAGGGTGCCCGCCATTCGCTATTTACTTGTTGCAATATGGAACAGCAACATTTTTGATATTCTTGATATATATTAAGAACTGTTGTACAGTTACTGTACTTTGGCATTGATGTATTTGTGAATCCTGCTTGTGTTAAAATATTAAAGTATTGCATTTTCGACAATTCTGAGAGTTCAAGTAAAATCAGACATAGTCCATGTTTAAGCGTCCTATCCGCGGACATGTTTTAAGCAAAAGCATTGGAACCCTTTTTAAGAAAATATTGCAAACGCTGTACACTGTTCACGTGCAGAACCCCTCGCAATCAAAATATCCGCTTTAAACTCACCGGGTCGCGAGTTCATTAAGATCGTTTAAAGAAAATCAATTTTGAAGAAAATCGTCCGTATAGTTTAAGCACTAGCGTTGTCCACATAAGAAAAGCGAACAAACGGACAGACGGGCGAAGAGACAGACAGTCTGGTAGACGTTTTGCCGTCAATGGAATTTGCGGTATCTGGAATCTACAAAACAGGAATTTTGACTTGGTAACGTTGTTAGAGGAAGTAATTTACTACATATAGGAACAAGATTACCCACTTTTTCGTTACCAGGACACCACAATCCGAGCTTTTTGTTCGAAAAATCACCAATCTGTTGGACCATTATATTACTTCTCATACACTATGTTCAAAGAATACCGTATAGTAGGCGAGAAAGTAAACCATTACTGATTTAAATAATCTTGTACAATTTTTTGAGAAAACAAGTGTTTTTTGTTGTTGTAATTTTTGCTTAAATCAACACCATTTTATATTTTTAAAATGGTGCGGACCTCATTTGCATTAAATTGTCTTCACTATCAAAATTTTCAAATGTTACAAATAATTCGAGAAAGTATTTGTTATTATAGTTTCAATAGTTGCATACTGTGATACTGAAGTCACATACTACGAGTTTTGATAAAACCTTTCCTTTGATAGCCAATGCGGTTAGTTCTCAGCAATTTTAACCCTCTCTTCCTCCTTAATCTCCTTCCACTGTTATCACAACATTTATGTTTGCGTCGTAGACTAATGATGTAAAAAGCTATGTGAAAGTATTTTTGACCTAAACAGGCCAATGTTCTGTAATCTCCTGAACGTTTTTATCACCCCAATACTCCCTTCTCTTACAGTCTGGACAGTCACCACAGCAGCCGTCACGACAACAGTAAAAGACTGATAGTATAGTTCATCCACACTGATAAAATAGTCCTATTGCAATAATTCCAGAAAAATTAAAATACTTTGTCTCAACCACCGCAACTTCACGGTTCAAAAATCTTTTTTATGCTCAATTAAAAGTGCCTTTTGTTACAATACTATCTTTAGTTTAACTGTTCATGTTTTAGAAACGGTCTTTCTCGGTGTTTCCGCCATATTGCAGTCATTTATGAAGTATTCTTCAAAAATGTTAGTCGATTGGATACATGATACTGAAACAGCGGGTTCGAAAAAAGTTAAAATTGCAAACTGCAAACAGATTGGAGAACGTAGTAAATGAACAGTTGCCACAGCTGTCTACAGTAAAATACTTATTTTTGACATTAAATGGTATTTAGTAGCCCCCAATATTTTCTTTTTCATGAGGAAATTCATGTATTACCCATAATTTTGTTCTAACTTTAAAACGAAATGTTCCCCAGCTTCTATGAGGCAACTGGAAATCTATGGGTCCGGAGCGAACACACTGCACTTTCCTACTTGTAGCCGCGGAGGAGCCACAAAAAGAGGCGCGTATGTGTCTCGGGGGCTGAGGGACGTGGGATAGCGCAGCAGAGAGCGACTTCTCGCCACACCCCGCCCCGCCCTAAGGGACCCTTCCGCTCTACTTGCCTCTCGACCACCTCTCTCGCTTGCTCCTCGCCTCCTCCTGCCACCCCTCCGTCACAGAGCCTCCCAGCCGGAGGGTTCGGCCTCTCCGCCTTTCCCGCCCCTCCCTGCCTCGTCCCGCCTCGTCTCTCTCCCACTTCCCCGTCTTCCTTACACCGCTCTTACGGCCTACCCCGCCCCTACCTCCCGCGAATCCCCCACCTCTCCCTACCACCACCGCCTCCTTCGCCTCACCCCGCTTCCCCCGCCACTTCCCTGGCCCCCTTTCGCTTCCCTGCGCCCCCCGTTCCACCATCATTTCTTCGCCTTCACACCGCTCCCCCACCTTTCCTCCGCCACCCCCACATCTCTCCGTCTGTCTCTCTCTGCCCTGTCTCTTCCCCTTCTCCGTCTCTCTTCCCCCGCCTCCACACGCATCTCCCCCCACGTTTCCTCAGCCTCCTCTCGCGTCTCCCTCACCTCTTTCCCCGTCGCGTCACCCCTCGCAGTGTTTGTCACTCGTGGGGCGGCACCTTCGACTGATTCTGCGAGCGGTGCGAAACAGCGCCCGCGTCGGGTTGCACCTTTCAGCCTCGCGCCGCGCCGTGTCCATGGCTGCGTCCGCCTCCTCCGGCCCGCCACGCGGCGCCACCGGCGCAACGCGACTGCAACGCCGCCCGCGGCCACCGCGCGAACTCGCTTTACGAGGACTTTGCGCGCCTTTTTATGAAAGGCTGGGAAGCAGCGATGTATACGGAGTTGCATACTTGCGGGTATCACCGACGTCCATAACGCACTGCGCAAACTTATCGATAATGGAAAAGTATTTTGTAGATGAGAGATGTTTGCGCGTTTCTAGATTTAGTTAGACCGATTTGCTTTCTTCTTTTGAGAAAGTGCGAATGCTGGAACAAGCGTCGGTTCATACATCTGCACTGTCGTGCGACCGCCAAAGATTAAGGACTACCGCGTCAGCCGTCCGATTAGAGGACGAAGTAAATGAACAGTTGCCAGAGTTCACTGCTGTCTAAAGTGTATTTTGGCACAATGATGTTTTGAAGATTCTTTATTTAATTTACAGTTTAATTTATGTTACAATTTGCTAACAACATATACGCACAAGCACGAATTTTTGCACGACAGTTATACATAGATATCGTATCTTCAAATTTTGAAAACACATTTGCAATTATGGTTCTTTTTGAATATGGTAGAAAGGCATGAAATGATTTTGTGCCAGGTATCCTTTGTGAAGTTGAAATTCTAATTTCAAGAGCTTCCTCATATGCTGCATGATTCTTGGTGGTAAAAGATGTGTATTAACATTCAGAATGTTTTTTGAACCCATGTAAAAACTTATGAGGAGTGTTTATTGGTTCTGTGAGACTGAAGAGGGCTCCATGCTGTCAAATGCTTGAGAAAAGTTTGAAAACGTTGAGGCATTACGTAAATTACCCCAAAATCAAAATATACCAATAAAACTCGTATTGTCCTGAGTTTGTTCAGACTGATCAGGTATATCAATTTTTAAGAAAATCAGCTGAACCGTTTAGGTGCTAGGTTTACCATGGTCAGATAGACGTTTTGCAGACAATCGATTTTTCGGTATCAAGGACCCACAAAACATGCGTTGTGATAACACAACGCGTTAGAAAAAGTCATATAATATATATATATATATATATATATATATATATATATATATATATATATATATATAGGAACAGTATTAATCCCCTATTTAGTTATTAGGGCTCGGCAATAAGAGATTTTTTTGTTGAAAAGTCGCACGATTACAATATTCTTTCTTTTTACGAAGTCAGGCCAGAAAGTGAAAGCTGATTCTTTTTCCTGAAGGATTGCAATACTTTTGTGCTGCACCATTTTCGAAGTTCCCGTTGTGTTATTCGTGGAAATAATTTAATCAACAATTTCCAACCAATAAAATACATCTTTGAAACTCTCAAGATCTCCATTTTGTGCAGATTGGTGGAGGACTATCAATTTTGGAGAAAGTCGTCTGAACGCCTTCAGGCGATAGTATTTTCCACAGACGGTTTGATGGAACAACACAGACGTTTTGCCATTATTCAATTTTTCGGTTTTATTGACTCGCAATAATGTGAATTTGGACTACACATCGTGTAAGGGGAAATAATTTACTACCCATAGGAACAAGATTTATCCACGTTTTCGTTTCGAGGATATCACAGTAGAAATTTTCGGTTGAACAATCGCCGTTTTGTGCCGTAACATTACAAGACTTTCTCTATAATACCGACTTAGTAGGTGGGAATATAAAAAGCAATATGTTCTGCGTACGGAGAATTTAGGAAAATATTTCTTTAATGGATCAGTGTTACGTGTGTTCAACGGGTACCTTAATCGTTCAGAAGATTGCAAATTAATACTACGCGGGTCAAGAAACACCTCACGAAAATGTGCTACTATGCAACATTCTATACAAGGGTCTATAACAAAACTATATCTCCTGTGTGTTATTAATATATTAAACTGTTATAAAACCACACCAGTATTTACCAATTTTATGTATTGTTAAATTAGACATACAAATTTACCACACCCCTCGAGTTTTATTACCACACCCCAGTTGGAAATTCGTACGTAAAACAGGGATAGCAGCCCTCTCAGTGTCTGTAATATGGTGCGAATATACACCTCACAGTGTATAATGCGACGATACCGAGGAGAAAGTCCAAATTGACTATCATATCTGTTCTCGTGTAAAGCGCAGCTCCATTTCTCACTGGGGTTCTGTTTCTCTTGCTTCATTTCTCGGCCGTGTGTTGTCCCTCTCAACATTGTGTTCCTCTGCCTCGTCGTGAGCCCTCTGCGCTGTCACTCTGACTTTCGATCCCTCCCCTCCCATCGCCCTTACAATCCCTTCTCAGCGCTCTCGCAATTTTCCACTTCCACGTTGCGCTCCGCCGCTGGAAGCCTCTGACCACTCGGAACTTCCCTTCTACGTGGCCTCTGCTTCTCCGGCCTGCTCCGCCTGGTTCGCTTGCAGCGCAATCTGAGCCTGGCGTGGCCGTTCGCTTCGATCGCGTCTGCCTCATCGCTCTCCGCGATCCACCATCTGTTGATTGCTTCTGGTTGATGATATTATTGCAGTAATTGAGCGCCGAACTATTTTCTGACTCCCGTTTTCAGATGATTTTAAAGACCTGGTCTCATCTAAAAATAGTGTTGCCTGAATATAGACCAGAAAACTGTAGCCCATTTCCCCTTTTTCGTGAAAATAGCAAATTATTATTATTATTATTATTATTATTATTATTATTATTATTATTATTTTTATTATTTTTATGTTCTTTGACGTTTAATGATTTTTATGAGCGGTAGTTGAGGTTGTCTGGTATTTTATTAAATTATTCCTGTGTTTTCAAGACCTTAAATGTCTTTCTACTTCTCTAATGCTTCTCGTTTTCTATTTACTTTCTATTCTACGTCTTACAAGTGCTAAATATATTTTAACATTAGAAATTCGTAGATAGTTAACTATTTTGTACACGAGTTATTAATTTGCTAATTTCAAAAGTCGTCCTAACGGACTAGTTTGGCAATTTTCCAATCTCATATTGTAATCAGATGTTACGACACGAATATCGTAACATCATAACGTTTTATCCATTTTGTAAAAATGTGTTAGATTTAAGATTAAAATATTCATTTAGTATTCACATTTTTCCCCTTTAAGTGGCGACACTGTTCTTAACAAGGAGAACAATTGAAACGCGCATGGTGTACACATTTCGACAACATGAGCGAATGCAGTTCAGACTCAGAAATAGAAATAGCAGCAAATGCTAGATTCTTTGTTACCATACAAATCAAAGAAGAAATATGAGCGTGAGTACTCAATTTTTAAGGATTGGTGTGAAAACAAAAACGTTCATTGCATATCAGAAAAAGTTTTAATGGCTTACTTTTCCGTCAACTCAGAAAAGGAAAACATGTTCTTATTATTGTTATTATTTGAAAAATTGTTAACAGAGATATTTTCATAATAAATTATTTGAATAATTATTGTTATTCTCAATAGTAGACCATGGAATAGTGCTCGTCACAGAATAACCCTACTCGTATGCCATTACCACACTAGAGCGGTAAAGTTCTTCATTACGAAACTGATTTTAATAGCATAATGTTTCACAGTACCTAACCAAAGTGGATAAAATTATATTTATGGTTTAATTTCTTCACGTGATTTGAAATGATCAGCAAATATCCTGTACATTCCCAACAAAACATAATCTCTACGAGAGCGGACATTTTCCTTGATTGCTGTGTACGACGGCTATGTTACGCATGTGGTTCGCCATCGACGTCACGTCGTGTAACGCGAGTAGTTTTGGGCATTGCCGGGCGCGGTGTCGCTCCTCCGCCCCCTCGGCCGTTGTTGACTGCTCGTTCTCCGACCGAGCGCCTTCATTTCCTTCTTCGCGCCCGGGGCTTCCTCTCCGCAGATCTTTTTCACGCCAGACCTGCGCCGACAGCTGCGCTCGGCAGTCGCAAAGAGGTGGGGAGGGGGTGGGGACGGAGGGCGGGCGGTGACGGAGGAGCGGCCGACGGTAGGCGCAGTCGGCAGTCGCGAGGGCGAATATGAAGCCTCCACCTCTTTGCGTTCGCGGCCATCTGCCCGCAATATCTCGCACTTCGGCCTCCGCCCCGCCGCCCCGCGCCCGCCGCGCCCGTCCCCCGGGGCCATGCCCCGTCATCCCTTATTGATTCCCAGCCATGCGCACTGCGCGTTCGCAGTGATTTGCGTGGTCAAAAACTATTGCGGGCCCATGGAAGTCATTCAAAACGTGCGATATGTCAATCTTTCTGTAGACTGAAAAAACAACATTGAATTAACAGAGAATTCCTATTAACTCGTTTTATAGTGAGTTTGAGAATGAAATTGACAAATAAATATAATGAAATGTATGTTATATTTGAAATGTAGTTAACTACAAAAAATACTTTGATATTTAATAAAGCATTTGATGAATTGTGTAACTTTTATAATAATACAAATAAATGCAAACTAGAAAATTGCTTACTTTGAATTGGAATTATAGACATTGTATGAGTATATCATCTTCGGTAAAATTTATAAAACAAATACAATTTTCACAGGAAATGATCAAGAAAACATAATGCTACATGGTGTCGAGAATATGAACAGATTAAGAGGAAGAAAAAAGGAATGTGAAAGGAGGAATAGATGTTTGCGCAAATAACGTTATTTTGAAACACTCGGTTACCTTAGACGCTTTTATTATTTCTGATCATAATTTGAGGTCATAGTTATTTTATTTATCATTATTGGTTATTATTACGGTATCGATGAACATCGATTCTTATTTTATTTTATCGACTACATAACTTACCAATTTCAACGAATTTGTCGAAAAAACAGATATTGTATTGCAATATAATGAATCGGTATCACGATTTATATAAATCAAAAATAAGAATTACTTTTAATATGCATCATCCAGTTCTATGCCTGAATATCAGTAAAACTAAAGCAGTACATCAAAAAATTAAGTTTGCCACATTAGATACTTTGAATTATTTCACGATAGCATGTAGTTTTTATTATATTTTTTTCATCACACTTTAGTCTTCTTAAACGGCACAAACTATTTTTAAAATGTACTCTTTGTAACTCATAAGTAAATGTAAAAGTTTGTAAAGCTTATAATTTTCGCTCCATATGTGCAAAATTATTTTTTTGTCTTTGAAGATTTCGTATGTTCCACACTGTGGTGGACTGACCGAGGTGCCTCTATCTTGAGGCCATGGGCAATGATCATTTTGCGTCCCCGAGCGAATAAAGGTAGTCGCCGGCCGGAAAATGACGTGTCAGCGACAAGGAGAAGGGCGAGAGAGAATATAATAAACTTAATTCGACACAGAAAGGCCACGGCGCTCCCAACGCGTTGAAGCATCCCATTACATCAACGTAGCTCAAATCTGAATAGCGTGGAAAATACGCTTTTTGATATGAAATCCCATTTATTCGCGTTTCACGGCAATTCAATTAAAAGTCTTCAATTTAAATTATAATATCTGCTATAATGTGCCAAAATTATATTTAACAAAAAGGAAGTGATTTTGATTATAATGTAAAAATGAAAGATAAAATGGTTTTCGTTCATAAGAAATGTTGTAAAATGTTGCTATTACGCAAGAGCGTTTATAAGAATGTTACATTCGTTAAGAAATCAATAATCATTTTCTTTTAAAAAATATTTGTCTTTTCAGAAAATGGTCTAAACGTTTTTCTACCCAATTCAGGGAGAAAGAAATAAGTGCATGGAGATCAAAAAAAAGTTGCATAAATCTGTGTTTACCTGTAGTTGCATTGAACGCATCAGTGCTCTATCCGAGATATGAAAGTTACATTAGGGAGGACGAATATAAAATTTGTCGATGAAAGTCTGTAATAGTCAGGGAGGAAAATCTAGTAAATAATTCACTGATGGTCGAAATTGCTTCACATCTCTTAAGTATCTTATATTCACACTTTCAGCAATACTGGTAGAATGTTGATGTAATATACAGTGTAAGACACGTAACTTTAGCGCCACGTAATCTTAGACAAGTATTTTTGAGTAATTTTGTTTTTTTGCGACTCGTGTTTAACGGATAGTTTAAATGTAACAGTCCGCCACACAAGGTTGCGCAGCGCTCCTCCTGTTAACGCGCGCTTGGGTAAGAAAAACTGAGAACAGAAAAATCAAAATTACTTAAACAAATACTCAACCGCGTACCACTAAACATGGTTGAATTTGGAAATTTCATGAGCTGACATTCGATGGGACACACCAGCAAGAAATTCGAAATGAAATTATGCGATTTCCACAGTACTTCACGAAATCCGCACACTGACCACTGATTCATATGTAGCTATACTGCAATCTTCTAAAAGGGCGAAAACTCACTGCTATTAATCAAATCTTGTTTGCGTCTTCATTTCTCATTACTTCAGCATTAATTCAACACGATATAAAAATTTCCTTTTACCATAACAGTCCCCACTGCCTCTTTAAATAAATCATACCTGTTGCCGTATCTGGGTGCTTGGTTTTCGGATCTCGTTGCGTGACTCACACATGTACTACTACATGAAGTACAAGTTTATGCGATGTACGTAAAGAAATTAATGTGTGCTTGAAGTGAATGTGTAGACCTGCCTGCAGCCTGCAGGAGATTTTAACAGCCCTTAAATGTACGAATGTATAATGAAATGTATGTAACGTGAAAATGTGTATTGAGTGTCGGGCAAGTGCCGCAAAAGAGGAGAAGCGGATGTGTACTGGATGTGGAAGTGTTCACGTTGTGTTCTTCATCAGTACAATAGGTTTCAAACTAAGTGTACAAAAGATGCGGTCTACTGTACACTATGCACAGGAGTAATACACCAAGTGAAAAACACGTAGCGCTCAGCTGTTTTACAGACCACCACAACACGGATTATCGCCAGGGTAGTAAGTCGTGCACATCCGTTCATGGTGTCCGGCACAGTCGTACACGGTCACATCTTGCTTCAAATAATGGAATGCTTCCTAATAACTAGTTATTGAATAGTTCATTATGCGTTATGCAGGGGCGTTATACGGATTCTAATGATTGAGCGGCGACAAAACACCCTCGACTTTTTTTTTCTTACCGCTCGATCATTAGAACCAGTTATGAGAACCGCTCTTGGTTCTATGTTCTAACATTTTTTTTAACTATCTAGGGAAATGGGAACAGGAGACTTGTTTTCCCCATTCGAAAGATCTCGCGAGCCTATTGACACCTCAAATAATATTTTTGCCGCATCTTTCTCTTCCACTGTCGTTTTCGTCGCGTGTTACGTTTCCTCGCGTGATGATTGCAGCGAAAGGGTTCCAGAATTTCCAAGAACGTTCTCCCGGGGAATTGACGGGTTTCATTGACGTCACAGGTATAAGAATTGAATGTGCATTGGCGGTAGGGTTGCTGCGGCGTCCGCTGTGTTCCCCATGTGGGGAGCGTGTTCATTCGGGACCCGTGGATTTGTGTCCTTGAATTGGAACCAGCCGTTATTCGGCTTCGTTGTGCATCCTTGGAAGTGATTTTAGATTTAGTTTTATTCCGTTAAAAAACAGTAAAAACTGCATGTGACGTAGGGGGGAAAGATTATCTGCGCACGTTTTCTTCAGTTCAAGAATCCCTTCCCGTCTTTTTAACTACAAATAGTTGAAAGATGAGTAAAAGTTTAACATAAATAAATTTTAAAAATAAATTTTAAAATTAATTTTACATAAGCAATATTTGAAAAATAGTCACTCACTACTCGTTCGGTCAAATGTATTGTTGGGACGGAATGTAGAAAACTCTATAGAACTGTATTTTTTATTGAATCCAACAACGATGTTGATTACAAAGAAGCTGTGAATATTGACGTAAAGAAGTGGTTACGCATTGACACAAATTATAATTACCATGTAATGAGTAAAATTATGAAACAAATTTTGTAGTTATATGATAACAATTGTTTATCATCTACAAGGGGATAAAAGGTTTCTTGTTGCTCGTTGTAACTTCAACTAAATAATCAGTAAGCCTCATAGAGCTGTATACGTGTTGTATGGTCAAATAAGTTTAACATCTTGAAAGTAATACAATACGCTCTTGTATTTAATTTTTCTCTTGGATATACATATTGCTTCACGTTATCACAAGCAGAAGTTATGTGTCCTGTTGAACCATAGATTACCTTTTGTCTACGTAATACGTCTTTACCGCTCTCTGAGCACATCCATACGAAATCTGTGATTGAGGTGACAGGCGCCTCGGGATCTTTTATGGCGAATGCTCCTTCGTGTTTTTCATATCGGTCAGTTTATTGTAGCCCAAGATATCTGATCTTTCCCACCTCTCCCTGGGTGCAACTGATCTATACTTCTCCAACTTGAAGATTATTCTGGTTATAGTCGAATTATTAGGAATTTAATTTTTTCTATGGAATGCAACAGCAACGTGGGCACAAAAACAAATCAAAATAATGCTCAACAACGAAAAATTGCTGCCCTTGGGGAAACGACATGTTTGCCTAACAATATAAAAAACACATGTGCACCTTCCTGTGACACACGATAGATGGTATGCGCATTTTTTCTTAATACTTATGGAGTGCCACCTAGCATTAGGAACTATAATTACAACTATGTACAATGCAATTTAGAATAATAAATTATTGGATGTGCCCGGCTTCTATATAATTGTGTATAAAAAACAATTGCTTTGACAATAATACTAAGCGTAACTGTCACAAATAACTCGAGAAAGTAGGTGCTGCAGTAACACCACAAGTTTATATAAGTCATTATTTAATGCCATCTTGGCGTGTCTCCTGGTTTTAATAAATAAATAAAGTATCTGTTATTTCAATCTATCAACGGATAGAGAGAACAATTGTCCTAATATTCTCTATTAAAGGAAAGCAATCTGAAAGCAAACTTTTCACCAAATTACTTTTAATATATTAAAATTAACATGATATAAATTTATAATAAATGAAATGCATTATTGAGTAATTTTAGACGAGATAATTTAAAAAGGAATAAATTTTCACGCTATCAAAACCAAGCATATGGAAATCCCTACTAATTAATCGAAATACGCAATTTGAATTGGAGAGTGGCTGCCTGTTTTTGAAATGGATTAAACTGACACGTCGAATATTGAGTCCTCAAAATTGAGCTGTTTTCGTAGAGATGGTGAGTGATATTTATAAAAATGTTATCCAAATACAATAACCACTTCACATTGATTAAAACAAGTCAGTTTATAATTACCATTATAAGTTGGCTGACAGTTCAACAAGAATGTTGGACGCAATTATCATAAAATGTTTGCATATTTCTTCTAGGCATTGATGCTAAAATGAGAATTTATAAGAATATAATTCTAGTCTACAAATTGTGTTTAAATTGTAAGTAATGCACAGGATCATTAAATATTTATTACTATGCACATGCCTTTAAGGAAAAATTGAAATAGTCGATTTATCTTATGTAATTATAATAAAATTATTTTAGAGAGAACTGAATTTTACAACATGATAGATATTAGTAGAACTGAAGAGCGTAAAGACGATTTCTTCATGAAATGAGTCCTCACGAAACAAATATTCTAGCGGTGTCGTCTTGAAGATACTACTCCGAAAAGAAATGCTGTCTAACTTAGTTTTGTTCTTGGTTAAACATGATTGGGAACGTTAACATTTAAACTATTTCACTTCCTTATCAGTCTGAATTCGTGAATGAATAAAGAGCTTAGAATTATGATGGAGACGTTGCAGAGCTGCACGGTAGGCAATGAATTTAAATTCAACATTGTTGCAGTAGTTGGGTCGAAATGCTTTAATAGTACGAATACTCTATTTGGAAGCAGCAACGAAACAGAAAGTGACGTCGCAAAAATATACGGTAAACAGGGGTGCTTCAACATATTTTCTGGCATTATTGTTAAAGATTATGTAATATATTTCAACTTCTATCCAAGTAACTTCAGTCATCACTTAAAAAACCATTATCAAAATTAATCGCGGAAGTTCAAAAAGTTTAATTTTCTTTAATTTTTTGAAAATTCAAAGGTATTTCTTTTATATACGAAGTCTCTGTTTGGGATCAGATTTGACCCTATTCTTTTTGTCCAATAGTTCACCAGCATTTCATGCACGAATAGAATTTGGAATTATTAATTAAGAGAATGGTGCTATTTATTTTCATTATTTACTAAATCGTACTGAAAAACAAGAATAATATTTCCAGAAAAATATTCTCAGCATGGAGCATGGGAATACTACAGGGCTACTAAGTCGTAATAGACAAATACTCCTGGTTTCATTCAGAAACAAAAACATAATATTATGAAAAAGAAATGGACACATTTGTATAATTATTCTCATAATTTACACGTGTAACGTGAAATTTATTTGGGAGTATTACTGATTCCAACCGAATGGAAACCAAATTGCTTCAAACCAAGAAAACGTAAGAAACTGAAAAGTTAACGACACATGTAAACTTGGACATTAGTATATCTAAAAGGAGACGTTGATGTGAATAATTCAAATTGTCACACTGGTCACACCGGGCCTGGCTTAGGGAATTGGAGTTAACACCCCAAAAGTTTTGAAATAATCACATTTTTAATTGAAGAGTAATTTAACTCAATGTACTAGGGATCAAGAAAAATAATTGTTGGAATTTAATATTGTATATTTTAATATAATTTCATCTTTTATATCGAAAATATTTGAATTTTAAAATGCATGCTCCCTAAATACTGTAGTACTTCTAACAAAATATTTGAAGCTATTTTCATACAATTTATATCAACACTTAATACAATATTGTGTTCAAATTGGGAAGAAAATAATTGATTAAATTCTTCAGTGCGAATATCAAATTAGTTGCTTGGAAAATTGGTGCGGGAAAGAACAGTTGTTTATTTACTAAATATCTAATAAATAATTTTAATAAGTATTTAAAACGCCGGAGAAACTTTCTATGAAGCGTGATGAGGAAAACAATCTGTGCCCGTTTTCATGAGCTCCGCGGTTCCTACTAGTCTTAGAGTGCTTAGTTGAATTATCAATAAAGGTAGCCTTAACAGCTTGTGATACTAAAAGAAATGTTCGACTCGGGTAAAGAGACGCTTTGATCTGCAAAGGAAATAGAGTTGTGATTATATAGTTTTCCTATCGGAATAACTTTCCCTATTGCTCTCGCATGTAAGAAAATGAAAGAGCTCAAGGAAACGTACGCAAATAGTGAAGTGATATTTACAATCACAGTGAAAAGTAGACTGTGTCAACATTTGGTCCGTGAATCAAAGGAAAGTGGTGGAAAACTTGATCGAGGTATGTCTTTGGCGTACAATATTCGTAAAAGTGATAAATAACAATTCAGTAAAATTAATTATTTGAAGTAGCTAAGGAATTAGCATGTCATATTTCCATTAAAAATTTAATTTTTAAAATAAACTATTCATGCTATTGGAACTTATGAAATATATTTTATAGTGTTTTAAAAACCGCGACGATGCTGATAATATATCGCTTGGTTTTTAAAAGACTGTCGGGACTTGTGTTTTTAATGTCGACTGACAAAGCATGTTTAAGTGTAAATAAATTGAATTAAGATTGTTGCTGTTGACACTCAGAACTTATGAATAAATGTATTCCGTTGTATAGTTGTGGATATCAACAATACGTACTAGTTTTTCTCCATTAAGTAAATCATTGTTTACAAAATATATTAATTTGAAAATGGAAAGGTACGGGAGCGGTAATATTTCAAGTTACATGCCAAGACAACTCCAGGCTGACTTATTGCTACATTTTCTGCAGTCTAAATGTAGAGTTAAAGGCGTTTTCCCAAAATCCTGCCAGAAAAAAATGTGAATTCCCCAGATTCACACACCGAGTTGTCTGAAGGGTCACTGAATACGCGAGAGTTTCGAATGTATATCTGACCTGGAATCTCTCTAAACTTTAATACATCTCAGTCCTAGAAACTTGGACCACCAAATGAAGCATTAACTTTTATCCATCCAGGATTCGAATATCAATCGTTACAGTGCATCGACCAAAATATTAAACTCCATTAACGCATCATCTTTCACTAACATCGTGGGAGATTCTCTCACAACCCATGGAATACCTCGGTGTCCTCGGTCGACGATTCACCTGGAATTCGCACTTTAATCACATCCGAAAGAAAGCTTACGACAAACTTATTCATTTCTACCTCGTATCCACCGGACCACCGAGAGAGGTGGCTCAGAGCATCAACTGGTGTCATCGCAATGGTTCTGATCAGGGGGTCCTAGGGTTCTAGTCCCGACTGTGGAAGAAATTTCGACACTGGCTATTTACCTTCGGACGCTATTTAGCTTCGTACCAGTTCAGACGCATCTGGAGGAGAATTCTAGGGGCCGGTCGCTCTGATCCGTAGTTTTCTGTGGTTTTACCAATCAACACCAGGTGAATGCTGCAGTAGTACTCTAATAAACGGGCCACGGACCACGTGCTATCTTTCCTTCCTTTTCCTTGTCCTACCCTCACCACTTATTTACACACACACTTATATGCACTACACTCCCATCACGCCCCAGTCGGGAGTTTAGTTTGTCCTGACTGGAGCGGTACCCCGCTGGTGGGAGATACCTGGTTGGGAACTCCGTTAGCTGACGATAGGGCGGCGCCGGATCTTACCATCCAAGGGGGAGAAGGTTAGCGTCACCTAACGAGCAAAAACATTCACTACACTTACGGGACTAACGATTTATGCCGTTGGCCCACTCGGAATCACTAATCAATCAATAAATCAAAACCCATCTAAATCTCCATGACCATAAAAATATCATCACATGCTCAACTCTTACTTACTTTTCCCCAATTTTGTACGCAGCATCTCTATTCATTGTTCGTTACCTTCAAAATATATTTGCGAGGAGAATAACCAATGCTCTCTGCTGTGTACACAACCCACAAATACCCAGAGTCAGAGGCATCCTTGCAGTAGAGTCATTCATCCACGAAGTATATTCTTTCTAATCACGCAGGCTGTCATCTGCCCCAAATGCAAATTCACTAGGAAGAACCTTTCTACTCTTCCCGAGAACTCCCAAATCTACGCAAGAGACCACGTGACCTGGCAACTGCACCCTCCTTAACTCCCTCTCTTACTCTCTAAAGCTTGTTCTTCGAAATTCACCAACACCCATCTAACTTCTAGATAATTCCATTTCACCTCTTCGAATCCCACTTTTGAAGGACCCCAAATGTATCACCTGCAGTATTGTTAAAAAGCTCTCTGTAACCAACACATGGATATCGAAAGGCTAATTAGTTAAATAAATAAAAAAATATATTTAATTGGAAATCCCATTCAAATGTGATGTTTTAAAATTCCCCTCGTCTTTATAAAACTTATTCAAAGTCATAAAAGATTCCAGAAAAGTGAAATCTAAATTTCGTCTGATCATTGTAAAAGGAGGGAATATTTCAAAAACATTAAATTCACTACATTTTGATGATAGATCCCTTGCTGCACAAGACACAAGTGAGAAATATATTGCACTTTAGTTACTACGTAACACTTGAAGTTATACCAATGGTAATATATTTCTTGCCAAGTTTTGAGATATGTACCGATTTAGATTTATTTAGTAAAAAAACAGTAAAAACTGTATGCGACGTGTGGGAGGGAAGATTATCTGCGTACGTTTTCTTGAGGTCCAGATTCCCTTCCCGTCATTTTAAGTATAAATAGTTGAAAGATGAGTAAAAGTTTAAAATAAATAAATAAATACATTTTAAAACAGTGCGAGATTAGCAATATTTTAAAAAGAACTAGAATGGCTTGAAGCGAGTTGAATGTGAATATATATAGTGTCTTTAGACAGGTGCCTATAATCGCTTCCTTATTGTTTGGAAAATAGCATGTAAACATGACAGTCCTTTGGCATGTAGTACACTTATGTTTCAACTGTGGCTGCTTCGTATTTTACTGGAAAATTTCGTGTTGTTCTGTTTGA
Source organism: Gryllus longicercus (assembly GCA_038098605.1). Lineage (NCBI taxonomy): Eukaryota > Metazoa > Arthropoda > Insecta > Orthoptera > Gryllidae > Gryllus > Gryllus longicercus. Next base: position 1,747,316 of record JAZDUA010000267.1, on the reverse strand, counting down.
AATTTTAAGTGGTACACACTTGTTAAATATTAATTTTGTATTTCTTATCGTTTGAAATTGGGATCAGTTGACCAAGACATTGTGATGTGTTTGTTGAATGACTAAATAAATCACATTTACACTGCTATCAGTACAAGGCCTGGAAAATTTGAATTAATGCGGGCAGGATGTCATAATTTCTCTAACATTATATTACGAATTCTTTTGGAATGGCTTTTACATATACACAAACTTTTCAAATACTCGTAGACTATTTTATTTCTTAATTTTTGTTTGCAAATTAGACAAAACTATTTTACTTTCGAGTATTTCAATTCGTTTTAATAAGTACACACCACTTTTGATTTTTTCATTTTTTAATAAAGATGTATACTCAGTATTTCTACATTTCATTTATAGAAATGAACAGTGTATATTTTTCATGTATGAAAGGAAAACAAAAAATTGGGAAAGTGCTCAGAGATACTACATGATGAACTTACGCCATTTAACACAAACTCGTTTACCATTAAACATATTTTTTAGGAAATTTCTAGAATACCTAGGAAACATTGTTCACTTCACATCATATTACACATGATTCATGACACCATATTACACATGATTCAAACTTCAATTGGACTTTAAACGTTTTCTAAATATATCAATTTCAAGTTTATAAAATCAAAACAAAATATAAATCTTTAGTTACACATATCAAAGATTTATTTCACAATATATTATTGTGTGACCGAAGTTTACTCATTTGGTCGGCGTGAGGCACAATTTCTTTAGTATGTACGTGGATAAATAACGCGATTATAAACAAGAATACGGAACTGATACTGCCTAAGATTTATGTATTCAAAGATTAATGTACAGTGTAAGAAAAATACAACTGTCTCTCCTCTAAAGTATGTAGTAGGTTCTGCAAACAGACATGGCAACAAGCACCTCGTCTTTCCTTTTGTCACATCTCTAAGACCGTGTCTTAAGTAGCATAGTTGGAAAGCGACCGTATCCGCGGATTACAACATCTCTATATAACTGAAACTATTCTATAATTCAGGGGAAACGCTGGTAATAATCCCGAAGGCAGTACGCCGAGCTGCAGATCAACGACACAGAGGTTGGCCGGGGCAGCCGTTGCCCGTGGGTCCTCTGATTATGTGGCGATGTAATCTGTCCCAGGGTGAATTACCGGTGCCTACGTGCAGATCTCCCTCTCCACCCCCGCTGCTATCGTCCTCTCCGTCTCGCCGAGGACCCTTGTGTCCGTTGGGGGCAGCAGTGCCGTCCCCCCGTACTTCTCCCAGTCTGTCCGTCCGCTGCCTCTCCACATTCCCTTTCCCCGTCCGTTCGTCCCCTCTAACCCCTCTGATGGCTTCCAGCCATCATTCTCCGAATTGACTGCCGTCCTTTGATCTCCCGTACGCCTATTTGTGGTGTTCTCTGTCGACATCACTGTCACCATCTGGCGATACTGAGCAGGCAGTGTTCTTCATGGTAACCGGCAATTTTTTTTTTTTTTTTTGCTTTTGCGATCTCCCTCCCTCGTTCGTTACTCCACAATTGTTAATTAGCCTTCCAACATTGTAGTGATAATCCCAAGCTTAATGAATAGAATTGTTGCGGTCGGTTTGCATGTAAATTCTCCCCACTGGGCCCGAAATTTGCAGCTGTTACCACCACGTCACGACTACTGCCACAGCCGCTATTTCCACCATGTCCCCTCGTGTATCTCCAGCATCGCAGCCTCTGCTGCATACCAATGCGGAGTATAACATTCACCCCCCGTACATTTACCACACATCGTCTCCTTAATTTGCGCAACTCATCGTCTCTCTCAGTTCTATCAACATGGCACCATTCTTTGAAATAAGCTATCGCCTACCCTTCGTGAAGCATAGTCTACCACCGTATCACCATCCATAATATTCACTCGCTCTATTATGATCGCCAACAATGAAACATTCTCTATCTGCTTGCGCAACAGCCGTAAACCAGTCTCCCCGCCCAAACTTCACCAACTTCCTTTATGAATGCCGCCTCTGAGACGGTTCCATTTCCGGGATCTCTCCTCCAGCAGGCCCCGGCTTTACCTTTGGGCTCGTGTCCGCCCTTGTACGGCCCTGCGACCCTTTCGCCCTGGGTGCCCAAGCGGCGCGGCGCACCCCCCGCGTCTTGTTTCTGTGCGCGAACTCTTCGGCGGGGCGTGGCGTGGCGTGGCGGAGCGTGGCGTGGCGAGGCGAGGCGCGGTGGGGCGTAGTGGAGCGGGGCGGGGGGGAAAGGGGCGGGGCGGGGCAAGGACTGGAACGGCGCCACCGGACAAAGGCGCTGCCAATCGATGACGGGAATCTCGACGGCGCCGCGGCTGACGCTTCTCCGTGCCGTTACATTCACCCCCGCCCGATCCCGTCCCACGCCGCTCCCTCCCCCTCTAAACTGCCGGCCCCTCACGGCCACTCGCAGCTGCCGGGCCTCCGTTTCCTGCTCTCCCTACGCTCGCCTCCGCCTCCCCAGTTCCCACCCTCTCTCCACGCTTCTCTCGACTTTCCTCTTCAACATCCCAGACCCACTTCCCACGCCCCCTTCTCACGCCACCCCAAGTGCACCCCATGCCCGCTTCGTCCCTCGCCCATCTCACACCCCGACCCCACACACGAACTCTCGTCCAACTCCACGCCCGACCCCACGCCCGATCCCACGCCCGACCCCACGCCCGACCCCACGCCCGACCCCACATAGCCCATGGCCGCCGTACGTTCACTCCATGCGTGCCTGAAATCAGCAATGCCCGCCTCCTGCACCCACCCACGCCTCCCCCGCGTGCTCTCTCTCTCTACCCCCGCTCTCCACACCCTCCCCCACCGCCCCCGCTCCGCATCGTTCACGCTCGCTCCCGTCAGCCTCTGTTTGCCCCTTACCCCACCCACCACCGCCACTGCTCGTCCGCCCTCGTTCGCCCACGTTCTGCCCCGTCCCGCCCCGAAGTGCTTGCGTGCCGACAGCGACTGCAACGGGGGATGCCACTCTCTGGCGAAGGGCGAAGGGGCTTGCCCGCTCCCCGAAGCAACGGAGCGGCCGGCTTTCAACGCCCCCTCGCTTCTTCGCCCTCGCTTTCCTCCCTTTCGGGTCATTCCTCCCTTTTTTCGCTCTTCTTGCCATCTTCTGCCCCCAGCTGACCCGACGCACTGGTCGAACGTCAGCCGTTTCAAGAAATCGGAAAATTTTGTTCGTCACATTTTCAAATAATGTTTAATACTTTTCAAAAATGTATAATTATTTTTAAACCTTTAAAAAAATGAAGATGCAAGAATACTGAAATTGTGACAAAGTACACTGGAAAAATGACACAAATATCTATTTGGGTTTTGTCTATTTTGCTTTCGGTGACGTCTTATTTTCTTTTGGGCAGTAAAAATAGTTTTGAATTTAGTCATATATTAATAAAAAATCATATATTATTTTTGAGTTATTGTTTAAAATTAAGTCTTTAGTGCCAGCGTTACAATACTGTAACGCATTTCTTCTTTTTATTTTCTGTTTCCTCGGCTGTCATACATTGTGGACTTCTTCATGATTTTGCAAAATTGTTTGTTTAAGTCTGCAAACTGAGCTGGGAAGTTTGTTAGCTTCACAACGTAGAAGAGTCTGAGAAAAGACAGGGGGATATAAGTAACCGTACGATTAAAGAGAAATTTTGAATACACTTTGTTTATTGAATTTGGAATTTATTAAGAAGCAGGGACAGCTTTGTACAGTTTCATTGGATCACTGCGTTAATGTTACCTAGCAACATCTGCAATCCACTCATTCTGGATCTTTTTTTACTTTCTCGCGCTTCCTTCGAAGGAAGGCGGGAAACGGCGAATTTTCGGACGAAAAACTCTTTTCCGAAGCCCTGGTAGTAGATAAATCCGGTTGCTCTGTATAGTACATTACTTCTAAAACATGCTATAGTCAGAATGTTTGTGGGCCCTTGACACCGAAATATTGTTTTATAGCCAAACGTGTTTCTGTCTGTCCGTCTGTGGTCAAAGATAGTGACTAACCGTTCAGCCGATTTTCTACTAATTTCTCCAAACGAAATCGTCTTTGGGAGTTTTTAATTGGATATTTTAATTTTTGTGGGTACTCTACATGAAGTCGCAAAAACATTTTCAAAATTTTCTCAAAAGTGGCTTTGAACTTTTTGATTAGACTTTGTCTTTAGATAGCGTAAAGAACACTTAAAAGAATGGTGCAGGTATCATTATCGTTGAAATCCCTGATTTTTTTTGAAAATTGCAAAAGTGCATTTTTTAGGACGTTTTCTTTCAAATATAATATTGAATGTTTTTGCCTTGCACAAAGTCTGTTCCAAAACATCGGCTCTTTAAAAAAGGCCATGTGCAAAAACGAGTAATTTTCACGTAATTTGGCCATGAAAATAATGCAATTTATAAAAAAACATTTCCTCAAACACCACTCCAAATTTTAGAAGCGCAGGTTAAAAGAACGGCTCGGCTCTCATTTTGGTTGAACTCTCTGAATTTTCGAAAATTACAAATTTATAAATACGCTAGAAAGTATGTGCTGATTAGAACTACAAGTTAAAATTTATGTTTGTCCACTGGTCAGCCAATGGTAAGGCTTTACACATGATGGTAAGATGGAAGTGTAAAAAAAAACAGAATATTTATACATTGAATCCACTATTCACATTTGAGGCTCCAATTGGGCTCCTGTTTTTTATTTGTTAATTTTTTGTATCTTGTTTTAGTTGGTGATGGTCGAGTGGGTTACAGGCAAATTCTGCATTTTCATGTGTAAAATACTAATAGTATTTTATATCATAACTGAACTTTTTTAATTCCACTTTCCACTTACGGGAGTAAGTGAAAAAGGTTTTCTGATAAGTTTTAGAAAATGGATAGGCAATGTCGCATATCATCTTTAGAGCCATAGTCTATTCAGGACTCTTAGTGCTGGTCATCTTTCAAGTGCGAATAAGAAACGTAATGAAACTGGTCGTGAACTCCCTTTCTCCGTGCTTTGCACTCATTGCTGTGTTAGTGTCCGTTTCTTTTATCTGTTTGCAGAACATTACTTCCCATTTCCGCTCGTACTTGGACGCTGTACGTCCTCTTGCCTTCACCAATTAGGGCAGGTTTTTTCACGGATGACGACTTAAACCTTGAGTCCGCGCACACATTCGTTTTTGTCTTTACACATTTCTTTCACATTTTTCATTTAAAATCTCCGTTTTACACCACGTCAAGGGAGTCTCTTACTCGAACTCATTCCCCTTCACATTTCACATTTCTTCTGTAGCCGCCGTGACATCAGCTGTCTCTGTCGTAGAGAATGTTCTTTACGTTTTGTAGAGTTTCTTGCTCGGCTGTCCTGTCCTAATTATCATCCACCACATACTGTTTTAGTTCCATTCATTTCTCCCCAGTAATTCCATTATTGTGTTAATACTTATTTATAATTTTTTTTATAATGTCACTCTCGATAAGCACATTTCGTACCTACTGACAAAAACATCTTTCGTGGCCTGTGTCATAGATTGATTCGTCTTGATCCAGTTCTTTAAATTCAAATATACCACCGACAAATTTCTCACTATCACGTACCGGAATTATCAACTGTTTCTACCATCCATAAGCATTACCTACGTTATTAACGTCGAACCCTTGATTTTGCTGTTAGCTTTTGTCGTATTGTACTTTTCTTCTCCGTTTCCTTTATTCCGTTTCGCAGTTTTCCTGGCATCATTCAACCCTCCTTTTCCAAATCCCTACCCAGCTAATATTTTTCTTTATTGTGATTAATTACCATTTCTTTATAACAGATTTATACCTTATTTTGCCATACCTAAACCTCCTTTTCTTTCCTGCTTTCCTCATCTATTTCTTATTCTCTTTCCTATTTACCAATTAATAGTAATATTCATTTTCCATTTCAATCTATCGTCATTTCTTGCTTCCTTTAATGTGACATAGAGTAGATTGTGAATATCAGTGTCTAAACCTCACCACCATTCACATTAAACATTCCTCCTCAAGAAGCCATTTTCACTTGCAGCCTAAACCTTCCCTTTAAAACTGAAACTTCCCGTCTCTCACTATCACCCTCGCCAACAATACTAGATCAACGTTCATGTAAGCTTGCGTGACTCGTGTTTATATCTTCTTGGCTGCCCGGGTGACGCCGCGCTGTTGGCTGAGAGGCGGACGTTTTGCCTGTCATGTTGCAGGCTTCCTCGGGGCAGTGACGCACTGGTCACTGCCCTAAGGAAGCCTGCGACATGACAGGTGAAACGTGGGCCTCTCAGCCACTTGGTCACTGCCCTGAGGAAACCTGCGACATGGCAGGCAAAACGTCGGCCTCCCAGCCAACGACGCGGCGTCACCCGGACAGCCAAGAAGTCAACATGATATGAATCCCAGCCACTTCTTTGACACCCATCACCACTCCACAGCGACATCCCCCGCAGGCGCATTTATCATACGCCCGATTCCTACACAGTCCAGAGAGTCCCATTGAGATTCCCATAATCATCATCGAAACGGCTCACCCCGCTGTAATGATTGGATTCATCCTAATAATTTCATTGATTGATATTTACATTGCCCTGTCAACTTCTATGGTCATTAGCCCCGTACTTTTGGGGATGTTTTTTCCACGGCAGGTGGCAGCGTTCTTCCTCTGCTTGATGAGAGATCCGGCGGCTACCTAAACTTGCGAGGATTTCCCCATCCAGGAATCTCTCACCAGAGGGCACCTCCCCAGACGCCCCCCTCCTAAGCTCCCGTAATGAGTGGTAGGTATTCAACCATTGTCTGGAAAATAATTCTGGCGGTCGGCTGCTCTAATCGGTAATTTTCCTTGGTTTTTCCATTCAGTACCAGGTGAATGCCAGAGCAGTACCCTAACAAATGCGTCACGAACCGCGCACTTTCATTCCTTCCTCTTCCTTATATTGTGCCCTTACGCTACTTACACTTACAGGCACTACACATCCTCACCTATCAAGAGACCAATCGGGTGCTTAGGAGTTTTCTCGGCTGGCGCGATGACCCGCTGGGAGAGATACCTCGAGCGAGCTCATTTTAATTTTTTAATTTTCCGCACGCACAAGCACATAACACATAGACAACACACACACAATCGCGAAGCGCATACAACCATGCCCGTGACCGGACCCGAACCCACGATTCTTCGGTTGGAGAACGCCACGGGATGATCGCTTTAGCGATCCCGGCCACCCGGATCGGCTCAGTCGACCAGAATGGAATTTTCTATTCGCACCACATCCCGCTGTTGAGGGCGCTCACAGGAGCCCCGCTTGCTGCCTCGGCGCGGCCTCCACCCGCGACCCGGCGCTCCACCCGGGCGCGGGGCGGGGCACAGTTCACGACTCCGCTCAGACAGCCCCGCTGCGCGCGATGGCGAGCGAGATAAAGGAAATTGCTCCCACTGCCGCCCTCAACTCCCATTCGTCTTCTGGTGGTATGGGTTCCTAACGAATTTCCGGATCGAAATTGATGTGTTGTGAGATCGAAATGGGGTCGCCCCACCGACCCGTTGCGGAGCTGTGAGAGGCTGAGAAACATTACGCGCGTCATCAAAGGGAATTTTCCGAAAATTTGGTGTGAAATGTCTTATTCTAATGTGATGTTTCGTCAAGTATACAAGAGTTCTTTTTTCTGATTTAGTCAAGCGTATTCTGGACTGTATCACGGTTACGCTCCGATTATTCCATAATTTATGTTGTCTGTTGTTTGTTAAATTATGTCTTTACGTAATAAAGACTGTGCTTAAAAAATCTAATTGAAGTATTATTACACCACATTATCTTTAACCTTTTTTTAATATCACACAAACATTCCCCCCGTATTCCAGGAATTTCAATTCTTGTGTAGACTACTGCGGTTTCGCCCGCGGCAACTCTGTTCGGAGAGAATTTATACGCATGAAAGGATGTGTAAAGCGTGATATGAAAAGCCTGGAGTAAAAATACAGAAAAAGTATTCCGATTTGCACCTAAAAATACTGTGTGTATTTACCTCCTGCTTACAGAAAGCGTTTTCCGGACGTTTGAATGCGATGTAAAATATTAATTTAATATTTATGGCAATTATCTTTTTTGTGTGTTTTTAATAAAGGTATCATTTGTTGTCAAATAAACACACACATTCATAACAAAACTCTGTTTGGCAATGGTTTTAACAAGTCTGAAAAATTTGTGCTTGCAAAGCCAGGAAGACTTTCGTGAAGTTTATCATTGATATTTTAACATATTGGTTTGGCTTCCATAAAACGGCACGATTGATCTTTGGAGAAAAGACATATATTCAAATATCTAAATGTACATAATTACTTCTTATGGTCTTCGTTTGAATCTTGTTTTAATTTTGATTGATTTTATTTTTTAGATATAATGTTCAATAATAGATTTCATATAGCAAAAATGTTAACTCGAATAATGAAGTTGTAGAGCAGAGTGGAAAAAATTTAATTTTTGTAATTTTTGAAAATTTACAAAAATTAGTGAACATCGTACATAATATAGTATATGTATAAGTAAAATTCCTTTTATTTCAGCAAAAACTCGAACCTGGAAATAGAATCAACTTTAACTCAAGAAAATGGGAAAGAAACAAATTGTCGCCATTAAATTTTGAAAATAGAAGCTCATTTAAATATCCCCAAAAATTAAAAGATATTTTAAAATTCATAAGAAGTTCGTCGAAATAAATTTCAGAATATCACTTTTGATGTCAAAACTTGTGTACAGCTGTTGTGGATACGCTTTTCCGGAATCAAGACACCCTGAAACAGTGCGTTCCCATCAGATCTCGACATCAATTTCCTTGCAGCAATACGTCATTTTCTGTACACAACATATATACCCCATGTAAGATATTATTTGACGAAAAGTTAAGCAAAGTAGGCAAAATATTGTTTGAATTGTTAACACTTGTACGGATTACGCGGTCCATAGTTTCAATTACTTGGTTCCTGTTCCCCTGACCTTCATCCTAACCTTTAAACTATGATGTTTTGCATGCTTTACTTTGGGCTAATTTACCGGGAAGAGTTCAAATTAATTTTTAACTCGTTCGTGATTATGAAATAAAAACGTGCAAGTTTGACAAAGCGAGGAGGGTTCTACACTTCCTCCCTTCACTTTCACCAGCCACCGCAATCAAACCGCCCTCGGCGACTGCTCTCAAAGAGCCTCTCTCTCCCTCTTTTCCAGTGGAACGCAGCTGCACCGCCACCACCATCAACGAGGTGACGCCGCGAGCTTCGCCGACCGCCGGGAGCGTGGGAGTGGCCGCCGGCGCCGCCGCCGCCGCCGCCGCCGCCGCCGCCTCCGCCGCCGCTAACTCGGCTGCCGCCTCCGGCGCCAGCGCCAACCTGTTGGCGCCGCCGCCCGCTCGCCGCCCGCGGCCGCGCCCCGCCGCCGCCGCCGCCGCCGCCGCCCCCGCCGCAGGCCAGCCCACCGGCGTGCACGGGCAGGCGCGCGGCGCCAAAACGGTCAAGCTCTGGCTCTTCAAGGGCGTCGTGCAGGTGGGCAGAAGACCTCTCGAGGTCAAACCACAGACGAAAGATTTTGCTCTCGATATATTGCATTACAGTACAAAGAAAATTCTTCTTCCTTTTTCCGTTTTTCTTCTTTTTAGTTTTTATACTAGATATCTTTTAATTCTTTTTTGTATTTTTGGAAAACCGAAATACATTCTTAATAATATTTTTTACCCATATAGGTTATATTTTTGTCTATATTCTTCTCTTTTGTTAATGTTTCTTCTTTTATTCCTTTCTCATCTTCTTCCTTTTTCTTATTTTATTCTTTTTTACTTGTATTCTTCTTTCCATCTTCGCTTTTCCTAACTTCTTTTTGACTTCTGTCTATTCACTATTGTAAGGGAGAATGATAATTAAAGATATTCAATATATTTTTGTTATGCTTTATTTATAAAGTTTGAATAAATATCAAGGTTATTAGCAACCATACATAATATTACATTAGTTATTGCAGTAATATATTATATTGTAATTAATATAAGTAAATAATATTAGTAAATAATTAAATAAGTAATGATAAGGCAATAATACATTACAATTACTATAATACAATTCCCAAGTTACGTAAAATATAAGGTTGCTTCACTTACAATTGCATACATTCTACTAAAAACCTAAATACTTTAATTATACACTACAGTTTAGGAGCATTTCGTCCACAACAACTGGTGCGAGATTTAAAAATAAGATGTTTGCAAATTGCTCATGAATGGCAGTATGTCACTGGATAGCTGGCTCGTGAGCAACTTTTGGAGAAGCAAGTTGAACATTATCGCCCCAAATTTAGCTATATTACTTTCCATTTTCTCTACCAAGGCAAAGAAATGGTCAACTAAAATGAAATACAACATCAGACAGATTTCAAATTGGAAATTGAGAGTTAAAGTAAATATTTTGAAACGAGTATATCTTGATTTAGTACTCGTTTTTACTTCAGAGTGTAAAAATTGCATTAACTGACGTACGTTCATACGTATAGGCGTTTAGTACTATTAAGATATGAGAGCTTTTAAAAGCAAAGATTATTTCTGTTAAAAGATCTGTCCTCCCCTAATCAGGAATTGTTAACTTATAGAGACTTGTTAATTTATTTTTTATTGTTGAAATATGCAACAAATAACAGAATAATTTAATAAAATATAACACGAAACGCAAACAAGGAAAAATCTTTTTTGTATTGATATTTCCATCACATTCTCTTTTTTCTGTCTTTAAGATTTAATTTAATTTTTCTGATTATACTATCATTTTCTCTTTCTCGGATGAAATGTTACATCACTGCATGCAAAATAGTTGGACTCCCATGCGTCAAATAACAGCGTTTACTCTCCACTACCCACAAAAAATCTGGATATCTCATTGACACTTCACTAGCATCTTTGTTGCAAAACAATAGCTATTTATTGTTTTTTAACATTTATTTTTAGTCGCTTCGACATCTCTAGTTGTGGAAAGGCATTACTTAATATTTACATCACTTATAAAAACCACGATTAAACAAAATAAAACAGAAAAATTATAATTTACAGGATACGAATATATGACATTGTTAAAATCAAAATTGCAACATTGTACAATGTAGAAATAGATTTTATAGGGTTATTTCTCTTTTAAAGTATTACTTTATTCACAAAATTGTTATACGTTTCTGTGATAATCCTCAAATATTAAAATAGGTTCTTCCTCTTGGTCATCTACTTAATAATACTTGAGTCAGATTTCCTGAAATAGAGGCTATTGGTATAAAACATGATGGATGCTGATAAAAAAATTGTAGGGTGCACAGGTGGGATGGGGAACTCTAGTTAAAAGCTGATTGTGACCACAATTACAATGTCCTGTATTTATTCGTGATATTATCACCTGTTCTTTCTTAGAAATATCTTTGCAAGTTTTCAAAGAGTAAAAATTAACAATTTAAACAATATTTTACTCCAGTTGGTCGTGCGTTCTAGATATTTGTGTCATCTATAATTAAATTACATATAATAAATAAATGACGTTAGACCATTTAGGATTGCAGAAAAATAATATTTAGTGTATTAATGATTTCGAATGCGCGTCGAAATCAAAAGAAAACTACGGAAATTCCAGCCATGTGAGGAATTCCTATGATTTTGTTAGATATCCTGGAACACGAGAAAAAATACAAAGCAACTCTAAATCGCGATGACAATTGAAGCATATCATTTCGCAGTTTATATAATCACTTTGAAGATGATCGTTCACTGGCATTAACACTTTTTATATTAAAAGAAATCTGTAAAGATATATAAATCTTGTTATTTTAAATGGAGGGATACCGGGAAATTATGATTGCTTGCCTTAGAAAATATTCATAGAAAAAAAATTCATTTTCATCTACTAGATCTTTATATTTCGATCGTTACCTTTTTAATGATATAAATGAAATTGTATATCCTACACAGTCGATAACTACTGCTAGTAACATTGATACCACATGAAGGAATATATCATTTTCTTTCTCTGAATTTGTAGCTTTTTGAGAGTTAGAAAACAGCTTTCTTGATAAATCACTTATGTTCTATTCTGTGAGTCAATACTTTTTCAATAACTGAATTACATTGCTTTAGATTCTGGAACTTAAAAAAATGTGCCGAAATTATATTTCCTCCAGACGTTAAACACAGTTTTTATTATTTTTAGCGAAAAATCATTCAGGTCACCATTTGAAGACTTGAAATAAAAAAGGATGTAAGTGACATTTTCATATTTTCAAGAAAAATGAGTTTATATACAGAATTTCCGGGGAGGAAACGTCGAAAATTCGCAAATAAGCTCTTAAGACAATTTCCAGCATATTTTGTCTAATAAACTACTGGGATATTCTGAATGGTTGAACCGCAATAAGCATTCAAATGTTGGTTTGAAAAAATGCTTTCTAGGCAAAAAAGATTGCATTGCAGCACCATAAAAACACACCAGAAATATGTAAATTGCTTATAATTTACAAAATAAATGAACATATTTATTCAGAAAAAAATTAACGGAGAAATAAAAAAGACGTCGAAATGTGTAAATTGGGTACTTTTTTATTTCTGAGTTAATTTTCTGAGCTTATTTGCGAAGTTTTGAGGTTTCCTCTACAAACAACCTGTATACGTTAAACCTATTGACACATACAGCTCCTGGCATTTATAATCACCTTGTAACACTGTCAAGAAATGCGTCTGGACTTAAGTCCTTATTTATTGTATAGGGTTTGATTTATTCATCATTATTATGATAAAAAGGTAATTTAACTGAAATGGTATTTACATCCTTTTTTAATTCAAATCTCCAATTGTAGTTAGACTTAATAATTAATAAGTGTTTAATTAACATTCGAAATATAATAGTTAATGTAATAAATATAATAATTAGAAATATAGCGTTATAAACAATAAAGTGCAGCACATGATAATGAGCTAGTATAACAAATTAATTTAGATTTTCAATGCAAATTTTCAAAGGATGTTTCTTGATGTTTGTGTTATGATTTTGTATCCAGAAATATAATTACTGATTTAGAAGGTAACTTAAAAAGTTAGTCTTAAATATCTAGTAAATAATGTCAGTATATTATAAAAATATAGTCAAGAGAAAAAATATTTTTAAACGCGTTCTTGGAAATATTCTAATGAAATATTCTAATCACCGGAGACCGCACAAACTCGAGTTTTTAATCTCTTCGAAGAAGCGTGGGATTGGCAAATCCTAAAATCCCAGTTTGTGGCGCGTGTAACGCGAAGGTGCAGTGGCGCGCTGGGAAGCAGTCGACTTCTGAGGCATGTGGCGCCGCGCCTCCCACCCCGGCCAAAGCCGGATTACCGCCCTCCCTCGAGTCCTCGATCCCGATGAGGCGCCGGTCGCCCCGCCTCTGCTCAGCTCTCCCAAGGGAGCGGCTTTATCACAAAGAAATACCTCCACTGGGGAGTGGTTTTTTGTAATCTCGTTGCATGCTGTTGTAAGTGTTGGAACCGTAGTGGAAGGAGAGAATATTATTTGATATAGCATATCTCAATTTGTTTCGGATTCCATAATAATGTTTCCGACTTATTGGATTAATAAGTTAAGTCAAAAATTGTTTTAAGTTTGAATATTCTTCATTTAATTTTTAGTGATAGTAGTTGTTCCCTGAAAATTCAATATTGCTTTTGAAATTGTAATTAAAAATAAATTTGGTTATGAGTAGTGTTTTAAAGGAATTATTTTTATCATTCATACTTCTTGTTTTCTTATACTTTTCCTATTTATCTATAAACTATACAGTGTTGTTTGGTTTGATTTCTGGGATTTATCTGCTTAAATAATATAACAGGCCCAATTATGAAAATAATATACTCGAATTAAAGTAATCTCAATTGAGATTTGTGATACGAAAACTCGAATCCTTGGCTCATGTTTCCGCCAGTGTAATCTTTTAATTACTGTTTAAAAAAACTTCATTTATTTCTGCTTGTTCGACTTTGATGATCTGCAGTTATAATTCTGAGATACATTACTATTACGCTTATTACTATTTCACTCTATATACAATATATTATACTGTTCATTACAACTTATTTTTACTGGAATTTATTTCCAGAGATAATTGGATTTATTATTAATTCTGCAGTGAAATGTTAAAACATATGACAGAATATCCTCACTTTACATTCCTTAAGCCTACATTGATTAACAATAAAACTACAAAATAAATCATTTCACCCCATAAGCCATCACCACACTCTACTTCATTTTACCTCACCACCCTACATTACAATGAACCGCTATGTCTTTCTTCCACATTCGTCTCACTCCACTTCGCAACACAACATTGCAAGTAAATACTATTAGTTGTAGTAAAAATAATAATTATATAACTTTCTCTATAGAAAATACTAGTAAGTTAGCCATAAGAAATTATCAGCGTTATACATTGAATATATACACAATTGACAAGAAAACTAGTTTATTTTTAAATTAGGTCAACTTTTGGAAAAAAGGTTCAATGATTGTCGCAGTCAAACTACTCCAGTCGCTAATAGTTTGGTTTGCGAATGAAAATTTCTCAATTTTTAATGCTTTTACTACTTTTCAACTTTTTTGTGGTTTGAATTTTGTGCAGGTGATCCGCTCTGGTTAGGCATGTAGGTTTCCCGAAACGACGATGAATTTCATTCTTTTCATCCAGCTGGATAGTCTGTGTACGCTTTGCACACAGCATAGAGTCGCGTCTGAATCCGCCTTTTTTTCGAGTACCTCATGTATTATTCTCTTCTTCGTATCCCTGAAAGTAAATGTTGATGCTCTGCGCTGGAACTTTTCTAGGTTACCTTGCTGCAAATTTATGTATGGATCCCGGAATACAGTGCCATATTCTAACGTGGGTCGCATTATTATGATTATTTTGTAGCACTCACGATACTCTTCTTTAGAGCCTGCATAACGAAATGTAAAGATCTTCTGGCTTTCCCCACAACGATATTTGCTTGATTTTGTCAGCTCAATTTACTGTTTGGTTGTAATCCTACGTATTTGAAAGATGTGATTCGAGGTATAATATTGATGCTCAATTTGTGCGCAGTAGCACTACAAATTTGACTCCTACCAAACATGATAGTTTTGCTCTTTGAACTGATGATTTCCATGCCATTTGTTTCCACATATATTATGCATATACGTGAATTATATACGTAACCCCATGAATTATACTGTCATCATTAAACAGTATATGAAGCTAAAATTGTCGGCAAATTATTCACGAGTGCGAGAAATAAGAGATGTTCAATGCAGACACATCCTTGCGGAATTCCAGACGTAACGCTTGCGAAGGTTGATAAATATCTTCGGATTCGGATTCTGTTTCCTGATACGTAGTTCTTTTATCTACGGCACCATCTTTGCGACTGCATCCCAATATATTGTCTTTGTTATATTAAGACAATCGTGAGGGCGCATATAAAAGGCTTTGGCAAAATTGATTACTATCGCGTCAATCCCTTCATCAGTTTCATCAGCTAACTCCTGAGAAGCTGACTTTCGCAAAAGAATCCGTTCCTGCAACCGTGCTGGCCTCGTTGCAGCTACATCTTTGCCCTTCAGTTCTTTTCTGAGGTAGTTAATAGTTAATTGTTCGATGAGCTTGTATACCACTGACGTAAGTCTTACCGGTCTATAGTTACTAAGAACTGTTTTATCGCTGCTGTATAACATTTATTAATAGAGCTAACGACAAATCTTTTGTCACATAAGTGTTACTGATCGATACATTAAAACATAATTAAAATGGATAGTTTAGTGCCACCAACCAGTTTAATGAGGTGGCCTCGAGAGTTCCTGCTTTTCTTTAATTTTATTCTTTTCCGAAGAGTATTTACCTCGATCTGAAGTTGTGAGTTCTACCTCACAACTTTGGAATCAGAATACAGCTACTTTTCCGTTCCTTTCACATATTAGCGAATTATTAATACTAACAACTGAGATCTCAGTTTTCTTTCACTTCTTCCTAGAGACATATTTAAAAGTTGTACAATTATATTAGTTACACTATATGTTCTATTATAGTTGTTACATTCTACTTTCATCTGCAAAAATTTATAACGCGGCGACTTGTTGAAATTTTTTCCAATAAAATGAGTTTGCCTGCCATACACGGACTAGTCCAAGCCCTCTAAAGCGTCCTAAACGCTACCGCTGACCTAATTCCTTCTCAATGCTCGCCGCTGGCTAGTGACGCAGGAGCGCGTGTAGCGTGAGAGGCGCGTATGCGGAAATGCTACCTGGCGGTCCTCTTGCCGAACTAACGGTGACGAGAATCGTAATGGAGGATTACTCCCGATAACTGACTGTAACTGGCTGTGACAATCTTAATGGAGGATTACTCCTCAGCGCGCAATGCGTAATGCCCACACAAGGGCTTTGGAGAAGCGTTACGTCGATTAAGACGCAGCTTGGAGGATGGGTACAGATCCTTGAGTGTCTCTCCTTGTGCACCCATCCCAAAATGCATGGTTTAATTAGTTTATTTTAGCTCAATATTCTGCATTATGTATTAGCATTGATTATTTTCTTTAGCTCTGAACTTTAAAATGTAGTCTTAGGAATAGTGATGCATGCACTCGTTCGTTCATCCCATTCATATATGATGAAAGTTAATTGCTCTTTTACTTTCAGAGGATCTCCGTTGTTACAATATCATTGAATGAGTTTATTGAAAGAATTGTGGAACACAATTGAATCAACACAATTTCTTAATGTTGACATTACGTCTGGACAAACTTCTAGTACTTTGATGTCTATGATTTATGAAACAATTTAAACTTTTGACACGAGGATACCAAATTATGGCATATTCTTTACTGCCTATCATATTTACAAAACCAGTTAAAACAATACAAACCAAAATAAACAATTAAGAAAATATTTTTCTTTAATCTTCTTAATATTATATTGATTAATTGATTGAATAAATTTTCCGGGCACACAAACTGCTTCGCTCTTTAGTCTCGTTAATGTAAAGAATGTTTTATTTCGGGAGGGTGTAGTGTACCTTCTCCTCTGGATGAGTTGCGGCGCCGACATACACGTTGGTATGCGAGAAATTCCCTCTCCAGGAATTCCCCAGCGGGATACCCGTTTATGCGGGACAAGTTCTATGTTCCCGACAGGTCACACAACATGTACGGTAGTGTGGTGCATGTAAATGTAAGGCTTGGTAAGTGGAGAGGAGAGAATACGTAAGAGCAAGGAAAGATTGTGCGCGGTCATTGTTCCGTTTGTTAGGGGATTGTTTCGGCATTCGTCACGAATGATTGAAGAACCCACGGAAAAACTACCAATCAGCAGACCACTAGAATGCTCCTCCTAACACTAGGTGAATTCAGCCCATCCATGGATCTAGTGTCGAAAATCCTCCACCTTGGGACTCAGACCCTGGAAACTTCTGGTAAGTGTCCCTGGAGAGTCATCGGCAATGCTGATTCAGAGCTAAAATTAGTCGGGTCAATCTAATATTAAAAGTGTATGTGAATTTCATGATCCTCATCCAGCGTGGCCACTTCCTATAATAAATCATTCACTACACTTACGGGAGTAATGACCACATCTGTTAACGCTCCGGGAAACAATAAATAATCAATTACATCAAGATTTCGAGTCGGTACACTTTCCAAGGACTTCAGTTCTCCTCGTGGAATTAAAGAATAAAGGTTGCATGGCCCCACATAGTTTAGACGCGACACTTCAATGAAACCGGGATAGAAAGATTCCTCAGTTTGATTTCGGTATTATTGATCATCTCTAAATTGATCATCACACATCAACGAATAAATGTGTTATTAACCGGTTATATTAGAACGTTCCTTCTCTACAGAAGGTGTGACCAGGAGATCCTAGGTTCATGCCCCCACAGTGGTAAGGTTTTCGACACTACCTTGTCAGGTAAGTCGAATTCAGTCGCTGTCTGGTGGAGAATTCTAGCGACCGACTGCTCTGATCGATAGTTTTCCGTAGTTTCTCCGATCAACACCAGGCGAATGCTGGAACAGCACCCCAACAAAACGGGCCACGGATCTTTTCTTTTCATTCCCCACCCATTACTTACACACACATACACTAATATGTACTGCACTACCACATATCTAAAGACCAGTCGGGAACTTTGACCTTGTCCCGCTGGGGCGGTGCCCGGCTAGTGGGAGATACTTGGTTGCGTGAAACCCCGCTAGTAGACGTTAGGTCGGTGCCGGATTTCACCATCTAGCGGTGGAAAATATCCGAGACCTCCAGTGATGAAAGCATGCACTACGCTTACGGGACTAATAATCTTAGGATTTGACGCTCCCAAGATCACTAATCAGTCAATCAATCAATTTCGGTATTATTGATCATCAGAAAATTGATCATAACACTTCTATGAATGAATCTGCCGCACCGGATGGCCGAGTTTGTTAAGGCAGTAGTACCGTAGCGATCTCGGTCCGAAGGATCGTGGGTTCGCGTCCCACCTCCGGCATGGTTGTATTTATGTTCGTTCTTTCACCCCTATCACCACCGCGTCATGTCACCTTCACAGTTTCCATTCCGTTAAATGCAATAGTGGTCGCTAATGACCTAGCTGTTAAAGCGACCTTCAATATAAAAAATGAATGAATCTGCCCTAAGCGGCGCGTCGCGCCTCCACAGAAGGTGCGCACGGCGGGCGAGCGGGGCGGCGGGCGGCGTGTGCAGTACGAGGTGGCGTCGAGCGCCAGCGGGAGCGCCAGCGGCGGCAGCGGCAACGGCAGTGGCAACGGCAGCGGCGGTGGCGGCGGCAGTGGCTGTGGGGGCGCGCGCATCGAGCTGACGGAGTGCTCGCGCCTCATGGCCGGCTCGAGAGCGACCACGCCCGGCGGCGGCGCCACGCTCGAGACCAACGTGGACACCGGCGCCGCCCCCGAACCGGTCACGCCCGCCACCACCTACACCTTCAGCCGGCACGCCATCCGCTCCAACTACATGGACAAGAGCATCGAGGCCAAGAAGAAGGTAGGGGGATGCGGTCTTTGCTTTGGTTTAGTATGTTCCAGGCGCTCCTCGACGGTGAATAAGACACTAGCCTTTTATCGTCTCTGGGGGATAAGAGTTATAGATCTTGGAAGTGGTAGTAGGAATCGTTAGTTGGATATTCCAGAGATTGTGGCGTACAACGAAGGTCATTATATCTTAACCTAAGAGTATGCCTATATGACCTACGACTTGAACGATTAATAATATAATATTGACTTTGACAGATCCGGTCAGGTGACTGAGATCGTTAAAGCAGTAGGTGTTAGACCAGAAGACCGCGGGTTCGAGTCCCGTCTCAGGTATGGGTGTATTTGTGTATGTCTATATGTGTGTGCCGTTCTTTCATCCCTCACCACCATCATCATCGCCATCTCATCGTTCATGTCCCCAGGGCTAGCAACCTTGGGGATTGAAAATTCGGAATTCAGCTTAAATGCTGATTCCACACCAGAAAGATACTTGCAGCTGTTCAAGCAGAATGCACGCGTGGTCCGAGTTGGCCTACTTTTGGCGTAGTAGGCGAAAGACAATTGATTTCGACTGTGCACATCATTACATCAAATAACGTAAAGAGTCATTTTATATATTGAAGGGATTTTTTATTCTTGGTATAATAATGTGTCATTTAGTCTACTCTCAACACGTAAGTAAACATCATATAAAGGCGATCAACCGAGATGTTTTAACTCCTTTCTGGTGTCCTGTCTATGTCCGCGATACACGAAAAAGTTTCTTGTGCGCTAAAAAGAACATAGAATGTATGTCAGCTGCTACACTCAATTTTCAATATTACAAATCTTTATATGGCTCACTATAGATACGAAAGATATCTGCGCAGGCACAGTGGCTATGGGGCTAGTGTCATGTGCACCCCCGTTGTACCAAGGCTCTAGGTTTGTCGCTCGTGGAAGACCAGGAAACTATCGGTTGTGTTTCGGCAATGTGAGAATTTACAGTACATCATTTATCACCTGTGATTCGTATCGATATCTCAGTTCCTTTCCAAGTAAAATTGTGGTTAAACCACCAACTAGCTAGCTGCGATGGTGGTTTCATAAATTTCTGGCCTCACTAAGGTCTATTTGTGATACAAAGAAAAAAAGTATGTGATTTTTTAAATTAACTCAAACCCACGTTTAACCTGATTAGTAATCCCATTAATAGCTTATTACTGGCGAGACGTAATGTGTACAATATTCATGTTTAACCTAAGTGAGATCTTAACATTAAATACGATAAAATGTTACGATAGGCGTGTAATCTTCCTAATTATAAGAACAATTTTCGATCTTAAGTTCTGCACAATATCACTGTCAATGCCGTTATAATTTTACACTACTACAGGATTGCGGGATCTGCTTAACATCAATGACCACATCCTTCATCAATACCTATGCATGTGTACATCTGTCAAACGAGCGTTGAAGTAGATAACGATCGGACCGATGGAAAGAATCTGTGGAAGATACGATGAATTTCAAAAGACAGCAAAGAAAAATCACGTATATGATGGCGAAGGAACATTCGTCTATCTCTATGATACGAGATACCGAAGAAATCGCGAGAAAACTTGAAAGTCAAATATCATTTAATTCATAAACACGCTATAAAAAGGTACATTTGTAGCTTCATTACACTCAATTTTTGTTGAGCTCTCTTTTTGCTAGTTGTGTTAGACGTAGTTCCCGGAGTATGGGTTGCTATTTTCATAGATATATTAAAAACGTCTGTAGTTCTTTTACCAAAGAGAAAATGTTTCCGATAACCCTGGAGCGAAAATATCTAGTTGTCAAATGTCGCTAATCTCGCTCTGTTGGTACTTTTATCTATTTTACATCTATGTATAGAAGAAGGGTGGGGAAGAGATTCTGGATGCCAAGAAAAAATGCGAAGATTATACTTCTCTCCCATACGTCGCATTCAGTTTTCACTGTCCTTTGACAAAAATAAATAAAATAAATTAGATTTTCGTTTGCTTTCTGGGAGTGCTTGTAGCAATACAAAATTACATCACGTCAGTTAAATGAAGATGGCTAAACAATGAACCCTTCAAACGAATTGAAAGGATCAAAATCTGCATCAATCATTTTAAAACGTATCAATAAATCTAAGTAATGTATCTATAAATGTCTCGATTTTTATCCAATTTCCACCATATTAATTTATATTCCTTTATACATTAGAATTTCAGGGAAAATAAATTACGGGTCATAATTCTTATAAGTTACATATAGTATCTACCGTTAATTTGCAATTTTGTTTCGTCACGAAATTCAGAACGAATTTATTTTATATTATTTATTTCTCTTTAAAACCATTAAAGACTCTCTGAGACCCTTGGGAGAAGTATGATTAATTAAATAATGAATATATAGAATTATAAGGAATTAAATAAATATTCAGGGCCAGAACTTTTCCTAATTGTTTTCACCACAAAATATATTAGTTTTTCAATTTGTGTAACTCATATCATCAAAAGTTAAGATTTCAGTCAAAATACATTGTAATATATTGAGAGAAAAATTAAATATATTCAGTATTTAATCTTAGGTCGTTCATCAAAATATTTTCAGTCACAGAGCCGTGTCTAATTTCAAGGAATGAGTTATTGAAAAATATATTTTCATGTAAGTAATATTTTTTGTTATTTTTCATTTCAATTTTATTATAAGTTTAAAAAATCCCAAATATATAAGAATAAGTAAGTGTTACATTGAACCAGAAATACAGAGTTTACACACCCAGGAGAATATTCCTTGAGTCCACAAGCGAGATCAGCGACTCATTATATTTAAGCTGTTACCCCGAGAAAAACCAACAAGAAAAGTACACTCGACGAAATTAAGGTTTGGAAATGAAATTTTAGTAGGAAAACCGGTGAATTATGAAGCCCGTAATTATAATTGCAGTATTTTTGGAATAAAGCAGAATTAAAGTTGCCGCAAGAAGTAGAGGTTCTTTATTTGGGAAATTGTATAAAAACATAATCGTGTGAATTTAGCATGCCTTGTTTAATCGTGATAAATATACCTTGACAATAATATTAAATAAATTTGAAGAAAATTAAACTGTGTTTCTTTTCTAATTTTTTCAAGTTCTTGAATGGTTTCAGGAGATGTCACATAAAACACATTTTTTGTGAATTATTATTAGTTTTATCAATATTTTTAAATGTTTTATATAGACATGTGACTATGGGAATATATTAATATTACTGCAATATTAAGTCTGCAAAAAATACAGAAATCAATAGAGTGTGAAACAACATCAACACTTATCCCTCCAAGTAGTTTTATTATAGCGAATATTTCCTTATCAATTATTTCTTGAAACGCTCGTTGCGGTCTGTATTCGTAATTCAACTTACATTCATGAGTTAGGGTAGGATTCCCAGAGCTATATAAAAACTGCACAGCTTGCACGTCACACAGTTTTCAACTGTTGTTTGACTGTGGTTAAATAAAGAGAAAAAATCCTAATTTCAACAAAACGTATACGATACGATGTACTTTTTTACGTCCATCCGGCTGTTCCACATTCGGAATAATATTCCGCGTCGTAACGACCAGAAGCTGAGTTGAATTTGAAATAAACCACATCCCCACGAGTAGTGACCTATGAGCGCATTGAATTCACATCTTTCAAACCCTAAAATCCTCTGTTTAAATGCATGAAGGCATCGAAATTCCACATTCGCAGGGCAGCCGCTGTAGATACGAGTATAACGGCCCCGATTCGGAAAAAAGGTTCTCTAACCCCACTGCTGGAGTCTTTGTCGTTATGTGAGCCGTCGGTTTCATTCTTTTCATCGATGGGTTTTTGATGGTTCTTTTCTGTGTTACACTAGTTGGTAAAAAAACGTTTCTCTTTCATCGTACAAAATACACCTAATTCTGTGTGCTAGTTTTCTAAAATTGTAAATAGTAACAGCAATTATTGTCGCATAAAATACATAGAATATTATCTCAGAAACTCTTATCATTATTTCCGGGTTTTAAAATTTGTCAATGTGTAGTTGCAAAATTATGCATCTTTCTTAATAACTGTTATTAATCTAACAATAATAATGATAAAAGGAATAATAATAATAATAATAATAATAATAATAAGAATAATAATAATAATAAATTACCGACCGCTGACTTCGTAATCGGGAGATCCGGGTTCGATTCCCGGGCCGGCCATTCTGACCGGGATTTTCGTGGTTTCCCTCCGTCATAAGGCGAATGCTGGGATGGTTCAAAAAGTCCACGATCACCTTTCACCAATATCCTATCACCTCCTAATCCATTAATAATAATCACACTTCAAGGCTTAACAACCTTGTTGTAATCCAAGGATACAGCTGAAAAGCTGATCCTGGAAGAATTACACACATTAATCGTGTAGCGTGGTCAGTAATAGCCTATACGCCAATACTACTACTACTACTACTACTACTACTACTACTACTACTACTACTACTACTACTACTACTACTACTACTACTACTACTACTGCTACTGCTACTGCTACTGCTACTGCTACTGCTACTACTACTGCTACTACTACTACTACTACTACTACTACTACTACTACTACTACTACTACTACTACTACTACTACTACTACTACTAATAAATTTCTAAATTATAGGAATTTCAATCTGTAAATTTTTAAATTTGTAAAACCTTATAAGTACAATGTAGATATTTGTTATTATATATTTGGGTAATTATAAGACAACTATAAATAAACATAATAATATATTATTATTATTATTATTATTATTATTATTATTATTACAATTTTTCCACCCGGGGTTCTGGGTTTAAAGAGCTTTTAGGCATATCTTACGTCCGGCATTTGAAGTTAAGTACAGTGGGAACAATCCAAAGTTTCAAGTTTCAAGAATGACTTTGGATTTCGCAAATAATTTTGAAAGGAGAGCGAATTCATTTTCTCACGTAATGCACTAAATTTATGCAGAATGAACATACCTGTTCTGTCTATATTACTTTATTCATTATTATTAATTTTATATTAATATTTATTATCATTATTATTTTTAGAAGTCTGTGCTAGAAACGGAAACTTGATATACTAACATCTCTCCTACATTTAAATGTTACCATAATTAATGTTATTGACCGGTGCTGTGCCCGGTTAGTTGGATCCGGAAGTGTGAGCTGTGTAAGTGATACTGTGTAAGTGAACATGAATCTAGGGATCTTAAAATGAATGGATTTTAATTTACGCTGTACTTTATTCCCATACGTCACACGTTTATACATTTTTTATCTTATAAAAATGAATACATAAATAAACACTTTTCAAATCACCCTTATTGTTTACTTTCCACTCAATGTCGCTTGCTGAAGTTGATAATATTACGCTAAGTTGAAACTGTGAAAGTTGTGTGATAAGCATACTTTTGTGATTTTCTCTGAAGAGAAAATAAACAGATCCGTTCCACGAGGTGAAAATTAATATTACCTTCAAATTTATAAAAAAATACGCTGAACAAAACTTAGTTTAACAATATCCAGAAGCAATTTTTCAGTCTTGTGAAAAATTAAATTACAAGGGATATGATTATGACTTTTTCAGAGCAAACACTTCATATATTTTTGTCAGAAAATCCTTGGAAATCAAAATAGATGGAACGGCATTTTGCATTTTTTCAATTCTAATGAATACTTTTGCATTTCTTAAAAGCCCGTTGATTAAAAAAAATCATTACTTTGAAAACACCGAGACCTCGTAGGTTCTTTTTTCAAAGACAGTGACCGCGTATCTCTTCCATTGCATATGATGTTTTATTGCTTCGTAAGCCTTTTATTTGAAATACCTTTTTTTGATCATATACAGTAGAATTTCAAGACGAAAACAGATTTAATTATTATGTGCTTATGGTGACGAGATACTTCAAAATCATTAGTATGATCTGCATTTCATGCTCCGCTAGGCACACCAGAGTACAACTCCTTTACAATTGCTCTGTGATTGATCCTCAGGTGATTCGTATGCTGTTCGTGGTGGTGGCTGAATTCTTCGTGTGCTGGGCTCCCCTGCATGTCCTCAACACTTGGTATCTCTTCAGTCCGGAAGCGGTATACACCCATGTGGGCAGCACTGGAGTATCCCTGGTGCAGCTGCTAGCCTACGTCAGCTCCTGCTGCAACCCCATCACTTACTGCTTCATGAACCGCAAATTCCGACAAGCATTCCTTGGAATCTTCGACTGTTACCGGTATGGGTATGTGAGGCATAAGTTGGTATGTTAGCTGACAGTGAACACAGTTTTGTGATCCAGAGAAAACGAGAATTTGTATACCACTAAACCCAATAGTCTCGATATAGCTATTAATACAAATGCTACCTTATTTATTGATTCTGGAAAGTATAGAAATACACTGATACTAATTAACGATTTCCCGTCAAATCTTATACTTCATGATACTCGTAGTAGTACATTAATACTTGGTTATTAGCATAAAGGCCACAAAGTTATCGGTATATTGACCATAATTTTATTGACAGAATTACGAATCAAGTCCTCGATAAACTTATCTCAATGTGATTTTAGAAAGTATCGTACAACAAAAACAGGAGTCTATTATAAATATTTATTTCTATGTTTTAAAATAAATAAAATATAAAATATATAGTAAGAGAAAAAATCACTGCGTCTTATTATTCACTAGAAACACACTACCTTAAACGAAAATTTTTCGCAAAATGTGATCGACCTTGTATTACTCATGAATTAATTTCCCCGCCAAATGCTGTTTCCTCCTTTTTTGTCAATCGTGCCATTTTGGATAAATGTATTGCAAAAATGAGAATGTAACCATCGTAGTTGTATCTTGGACTTTTATGCCTTCAGAAACCTCTGCGCATACAAATATATCACTTACTACTGAATCGTTTTATCAATTCTGTAATCTGAAATTAAAATACTTTGCGTTGAAATATATATTAACAGTAAATAAAACCTCCTTTCAATGTCAATTTTTCTTTTGAATTAACTTCTGATCCCTCTGGTTGGGAAAAGCTTATAGAGTATAAGTTTTAATTTGTTTTGCAACACTACTTTATTCATAGGACAGTTTTTCTTAGGGATTATATTTACTTTATTTGTTTTTTGTTCTTATGTATCTTCTAATTTGTAGTGCAAATATGTTTCTCGTATGCTTCCTCTTATCTTTTTAGTGTATTCGTAAGTCAGATATAGAGAGTATATATTCACAGATATATATGAATATCTTTACAAAGATTGGAATTGATCAAAAATAATTATTTTGTACTGAGAACTTTTTTCGTAGTTACGAAAAGAATACACAGTAATTGTATCTCACTGTCGCACACAACAGAACAAAGGTATTTTCCGCGTTGAAGCCATCTTCCTAAGTTCTGGGCAGAACTCGTGTAATTCCACTGGTATTGGACGACAGCCAAATTTCGGTTTTTCGCTTCTCTGAGTAAGATGTCCTTACAACTTTAATGTTCTCTTCTGCAGAGAGCAAAAATATGTTTGACATTAATCTCTTCTCCTTATTTTATAATTAAGAGAATTAAAAGTGAAAGTCTTAACAGTTCTTGGGCCCTGTAAGCTGTAAAAACTTTACCGTTTTACCTGTAACCTATTGCCATTTCAAGTAATGCAGTGAAGATATTCCTTATTCAGCGTTTTTATCATTCCACATTTATTCATATAGATTTTTGAAAGGAAAATATAGAATAGAATAGAAGATAGAATTACTAGACGTATGTAAAAGTTATGTTTAAAATATACAATATCAGATGTCATACAATTTGTCGTACAATCAGTGAATAAGTTTTAAACCTTTTGCTTTCTTTTATACTACATGTATACGGAATATACGCGTATTATTTATACTACATATGTATGGAGTATATGCGTAGTATAAACAATGTTATTACGCAGGAATGCAGAAAATCTATGCAAACATTTCGGTACATAATTGCATTTCATAACCTCTATTTTGAGTAAAAATTTTGAATCTCAAACAATTACACATTTAATTTCTGCTAGATGCTAATATTTGTTTCAGGTATTTTCTCATTTAATGCAATTTTTTGATCACAATTGCTTCAAATGATTCTAAATGGTAATTCTTAAAATCTTAAGAGGTTTGTAATGTAAATAATTTTGATCTGAACAATTACGTCACCCTGCGAGTTTGAAACGGATATTTTGTTTTCTGGGGTTCTTTACATAAGCCTCAACATTTTCAACAATATCTCAATTTTTTATTAAACTAGGTTCTCAAGTAGCGTAAAAGACACATAAAAGAATGGAGCGGTACTCACTTTTGCTTAACTCTTTAAATTTTCGAAAATTGCAAGAGTTCAATTTTTTTCCGGCACCTTCCTACGATTCACGTTGAAGATGGAGATTTTTCTTGAATGACATATGTTGTTTGAAGATACATCTAAAAAATAAGGTCATATAAAATTTTTCGAAAATTGGAGTAGTTTATTATGTAATTTTTCGAGAAATATGGAAAATTTCAAAACAAAAAAATTCTCAGAAGCGGCTGCAAAATATTTCTTTATTTTTACTTGAATGTATTGAAGGACTGTAAAAATGTGTTCTGCTCTCACGTTTGGCAAACTCTCTATTAAAAAAAACACTTAAAACTGACATTCCAAAAGTATAATATCAAACCTGTTCGGAAAAAATACGTCTTAAAAAAGTCATGTAAATTTATTGAACAAGCGAGTAGCTTTTACATAATTTCGACTTAAAATTAATACATTTTATGAAAAATCGAAATAACGGCTCCTTCCCCCCCCCAGATAGTGTAAATAGTGTACAATTTTTGTCTTAAAACATAATTATGTTTTTCTTAGTTAAAAGTATATTTTAATTAAGAAAATATAATTATATGCTACAACTGGAGTCTTATCACAAACGTATCGTCCAAAATCAGATTCACCTAGGACTGTTCATTCAGAGGGTGTAATTTAAAATATCTAAGTCTTACTGTATGACATGGATTCATGTTAAGCGCATTACACCTTAACATGTATTGAGTTCTAGATTGTTTTGGGAGTGTTTAATCTCCATAGTGTGCGTCACAGGTCTTAACACAGTTTGCGTATTCTGTCGGAGCGCCTGGCGCATGCGGCAACCCGTTCAACTTGTCTGCGAGACGGGAAGCATAACGTGCAGGTGAAACAAACAAGGCGAGATAACGTGACAACGCCTCGCTTCTGGCTGTGTGCTCACCACCGAGCGTTTGCCCTAGGGTGTCTCAACTCGCTGCTTGGCTGCGTTGAGAGACATTTGTACGTCTATGAGGGGTCACAACGGTTTGAAAGTTCGACAAGCTGTGCCTCTTTATACAAATAGCAAACTCATCGCCTCGTTATTCGTGCAAAGCAGTATACGCCCAGTCTCAATTGCAGTCTCAATAGTAAAACATTTAGGTCATACGCAGGAAGTACGGTTTCTATTAGTGCAATATAACTGATTTCTTACAAGATTATAAAAAAGATAAATGATTGCTGAAATCACTACAACGCAATGAGAGAGAGGCTTTCAATAATTCACTGATGATCTATTTAGTTGTAGAAAAAACATATGAGTGAATACATTTTGTTCAGTACAATTATTTATTTCCGCAATATATTGAAAACGTGTGTTATGTACTTTATTATTCTGCTGTAAGTTCATTTATATTATATGTGAACGAAATGTTGATGTCCTTTTTTCCAAAAATGTCATGTACTATTTTTTAAGTCGCTAATGACCCAGTCGGTGATGTGACTATAAATAAATGAAAAATTATTTTTATTTGATTTTCTCAATTGCAGTCTCAAAAGAATTAACTGTTTAAGCTTTACTTTTTACTAATAGCGTATAGCATCACAAACTGCTCATCTACTTTGTGAGACATTAATATCACTAATAAAATATTTCTGTATAATATTGCCTATTGCCTTTTTGTGGCCTTGTGGTCTCGTCAATTATGAGCCTTTCTACTTCAAAAGGTATTGGGAATAAGCCCAACCCAAGATCAAAGAATGGAAATGGAAAGAGATTTGGGAAGGAACGAAGAATCCCGTGCGCTTCATAGCTCCTTGTATTGCGCCGGCATCCCACTGAATTGACATTAAACATATTAAATTTTTAATTCATGATGACAAATGTGGATAAGTATTTATGTGATCACACGTTACTTATTTCATCTGAAAAAATATATTTATAATAAACAATGAAATGAAGTTGTTTTTATTTTTCTCTCGATATTGTATTAAATGAATCGATTGAGACGCTTCATGGTCTTACACATGGTTCTCTCGCAATTTTATCCTGATACGGGAATTGTATACAAATACTTTGGTAAATAAAAGAGAGTTCTTTGTGTTACATTGAAATTAGGTGCTGAAAAATGTTACACACAATTTAATATTGTTTTATACAATTAAGCTACAACATGTTAGATAACAAATAATGATATATTTTTAAAATTCCAACCAAGTACAGACGAAATTAACACATTTTACAGTTGTAAGAAAAACACAATTCGCCTTTTGCTTCACCTTTCAGATCGATGAGCGATTTTATCGTTATTTTCTCATCTTACTTTTTATTTTTCTGTATACATCAAGGAATGTTTCCATTTGTTTCCAGTATACCTTTTTAACAAAGGTACTTTAGAGAACAAGTTCAATAGAACAATCGTTTTCATTTGATTCTTCTTTAACAAGTGTTCTTTCATCTTTAATATTTGAAATCTAACTAGTATATGCGTAGAAGCTTGTCAATTTTATTTATTGTAAACTATTTTGAATCAGAGAGAATTTAGTACGAGCCCAAAGAAATATTAAATGTCTCTTTGACAAAATGAACACTCCAAATGGTCAGAATGTTGCTGAACATTTAAGTGGAAAATGGTCTAGATCATGCTACATCAAGCCCCATCAGTAGCCATCAAAATGAGCAAGCATAATTACACAACACATTTTATTTTTATAATTTATTTTAGTATTCGTCTGAAAAACCTATTCGAGCTGTTTTATAAACAGTAATCTTGTTTTATGCACCTGACCCAGAAAAAATGTTAAAAACTTCTAGAGCATGAAAAGGGGGTCGGAAATTAGCTTCGATAATGAACAATCAGACATAGTTTGAATCAAAGTTTATCATTAACTATTTGCTTCTGATTGTCAAGGAAATCCGTCTACGTCGGTGTTAGGCTGGTACGCAACTGTGTCAGAAAGTGACATGCTATACACTAGTGCATGGGAGTTTGCCTAGAAATAAGGGGCAAATGACATACGAGTAACTACGTTATATGAAATTTGCCACCACATATTCGTTTGAAAAA
This sequence comes from Gryllus longicercus, assembly GCA_038098605.1. Lineage (NCBI taxonomy): Eukaryota > Metazoa > Arthropoda > Insecta > Orthoptera > Gryllidae > Gryllus > Gryllus longicercus. The sequence goes on along the minus strand of JAZDUA010000267.1, from coordinate 1,716,879 downwards.
TGTGATCATCTTCTAGAAGTTTGCAACATTTATTCCGAACCCTCAGTGTGGATGCGTTTTGTACTACATGTTGTGCAAGCGCCCCTTTGATTGGCGAGTAGTGCAAGCGCTGGCGTCGGCAGGCGGCCGTGCTGCTGCTGTTGCTGCTGCTGCGAGGAGGCGCTGGAGGTGCGCGGGCGGCCCGTGGCGGGGCGGCGCACCCATGTGGCCGGCGCGGCCGGGGGCGTCGTGGGCAACAACTCGGACGTCTCCGCCAACGACTCCACGCAGTGCGCGGGCCGCGCCAGCATCGCCGCTAGATCCGGTGAGTAAAGAGCCTGCCATGCACTGAAGTACGTTCTCCGCTTCTGCGTGACCCGACTCGACCCGACCCGACCTGACCCGACCCGGCCCGATCCGACGCGACCCGACTTCGCCCGACATTGTCTAGCAAGGCCTTACACGCGTTGTTCCGAGCCGCAGGTCGAAAAAATCAACTTCTACGCTAGCTTCATACGCTTACCTTGGATGGGGAAGTAAAGACAGCTGTTCCATGTTGTAGATTTACTGCACATAAAAAGATCGTCAAACCTAAACAAAGCCTTGGAGATAAATTCAAAATCGTCTGTTTCGTTGCCCAAGCGATACCTTCTTTCCTCCTAGATGGGGAAAAGAACTTAGAGAAATTTGCAGAAGAGCAGGCCGAATGGCCTGAGTCTCGAGGTAAAATATGGCATTATTGAATTGAATTGAATTGAGAGTTCAGGATAGTGAGAAGGACACCCCACTGCATACTCGGTCGTGACGCCCTTCAAACTTCTGACAGCTAGCTGCTGTTTGGTGGACTGGAGTTGCATTCACTGGCAAAAAAACGCATATGCGAGTTGTTCGAATCGCCGAAATCTTGATAAATGGAATTGTAAACTCTATGAAAGAGATTTTAACCTACTCCATTCCTATCTCTCCTTCTGGGCTCTGACCATAAACACTATTTTGTTTGCTAAGCAAACAAGATAAACGGTATTTTTTTATTTACCACGTAGGATAAATTTATTTCACAATTCAGTTCTGAAAATGAAAAATGTACTTAAGCTAATGAGTGAAAATTTGACTTTTGAATTAACCCTAGATTAAAAAGGTGCCGCCTGTCAGACGACGCAACGTGTGCCGAAAGCCTCCCTCACCTTTCCCCTCACTCACCGTTTCTTTAACTCTGTGTACTTTCATTGTGTGACTAGCTAAGGAAATACACGTGTCGTTATGCGCGTGACTATTTTCGATAAACGCCATTTGAGCCCGCGTTGTTCAATAGACTAAGACTTTGTTTGTCAGTGATACTTTTGGTGCTTTATCGGCTAATATTGTAGATAATGAAAAGAAAATCCTTGTCTTGTATCATTTAAGTTTTGTTTTGAACATTTAGCAATCATAATGTGACATTGGGATCGTAATAAAGATCTCATGACGAGGTACTTCTGCGGACGCTTCTTAGAAGCCCTGTGTGGACAGCAACCAAACATGTGTCTGCTGTGAGAGACAAGTCATTTAGGTGTATCTATAAAACCCTTTAACATGTATTTTGTGACTCCGTATCATACATGTTCAATCCATTGAATATAGTGTTTCATTGTAAAAAAATAGTTTTTTTTTATTTTTATCCAAAGAAGTCTGTCAGACTACGCCATTGAAATAATGGTAGGCACAGGGTGCATTTCTAATCTAGGGTTAAGTAGAAGGTCATAAATTATTTAATTATATATGAATTTATATACTTCAGAGTAGACATAGGAGGATAACTGTAACTGTGACGTTCTCTATAAATTTAAACAGATTTACAGTATGTTTAACGTTAGTGGAAGTATGTTTTTCATGGTCACCAAATATATTAGAAAACTACGTCTAGGAGGCCGTGAACTCAAAAAGATTCAAAAGTAGTGTTTTATACGAAATTTTTTAATGTCCCTAGAAATTGTATCATTGGTATACAAGTGAAACCCACTAAGTTCATTTTGTGTTCAGTATGTGGTTGGGGAAAACCACACAAGTCGTCAGTAGGTCGGCGCCGGATCTCGCCATATACCGTAAAGTAAAGATCACAGCAACCTCCCGGGGAATAACAACACGCACAACACTTACGGGTCTAATGACCCTGTTAGTTGACGTGTCCGGAATTACTAAAAACGAACAAAAACAATGTAAACTTTTAACAAGATTGCGGGCAGTCCGTGGCCCATTTTTTGGGTTCTGTTCCAGCATTTTCTTGGCGTTGATGAAAGAAAAAACAAGGAAAACTACCGATCAGAGCAGTCGGACACTCGAAATATCGTCAGAGATATGTGGCTTTGGGCATCAGATCCTGCAGTGCCTCTGACTGGGAGGTCCTTGGTTCGAGTCTCAACGGTGACATGATTTTCGATACAAACTAAATAGCTTGGTCGAATTCAGTCACCGTCTGGAAGAAACTCCTGGGGAAGCTGTTCTGATCGATAGTTTTCTGTGGTTTCCCCGATCAACACCATGTAAATGCCAGAGCAGTACCCTAACAAAGAGGCTACGCATCACACGCAATCGTTCCTTCCTCTTCCTGGACCTATTATAACCCTTTGCATGCACACACTTCCATTTTCATGCGCTACACTACCACGCATGCCAGGAGGCGGAGCTTAGAGATTGTCCCGGGGCGGTGGTGCCTCGCTGGTGGGAGATACCTGGTTGACGAAAATTTCGCTACCCGATAGGTCGGGGCCGGATCTCACCATCAAGTGGGGGAAGATCAGCGCCACCTCCCCAGGAAAGTATGGACTACACTTAGGGAATTATGACCTTAGCAGTTGACGCGCTGAGAATCACTAATCAATCAATCTAAATCAATCTAAGTCGAATATCCTGCCATCGTCGGGTTCGAACCCTTGGACTTCCCGATCTGAGGCAATGCAGTGACATCAGTTGATGATCTGCTCCACTTTAGCCGGTGCATCTCAAAGCTATAAATTCAGTGTTATACGAGCAGTGGAGTTAAAAATGGGATTTAAATAGTTTATAATTTTCGTAATAACATTTTTTTCATATCAAATGTAGAATCATATAAAGCTGTTACAACCTTGTTAAATATTTTCATGAACTCGTTAGAGTTAGAAGGGTGGCTCTTCTTGCTAGTTTGTATTACTCTATGAAGTGCTGGCATGCGTGGACTCTGATAGCTAATGCTATCTGAGCTCAATTGAATCAGAGAAAACAAAAAGGATCGATGTCACATTTTGCCCGTCTTGAGTTAACAGTGGTAAACTTCATAAAATATAAATTCAACTTTCGAAGCATAAAAGTCAGTTTTCTGTGTGATCTGTAGAGTGGCCTTCAACTGTTAATGTTGGGAAAAATGTTCGATGTCCGGAACGTAGTACCTTTTTGCTCGCTCTTCAAAATTTGAAGCTCCTGGATATCGAGGTTTTTTTTTACCAATGAATTGTATCTGAGATAATTTCATTTACGATCCAATTTTCTATGCCTTTACCCACTTTGGCTGCTTGGCGTTTTCAAATGGAACGTATCAACGTGATTTTGCTAATATTAAATCCCGTACAAAGTCTGGTTGACTGAGCGTTAACACGAAACCAATTGCTCGTAAGTATTTATATGTTGACTCATACAATTAATAATCAGTCCTAATAAATTCGCCATACAATTTGAAGTACCGAAATCTAAATATAACGTGAAAAAACGGTGGTTCTATTTATTAAAAGTTTAAGCGGTTATTAGTATGAACACAGGAATTACGCAATTACTGACAATAAAAAGTTTCTGATGTGGTTTGGTGAATTCAACTTTTACTTTCACTATTTTTGTTTTGTATGTTAAACGATGAATTGTTTGGTGTGGTGAACGAAAAAAGTGTTTGTTTTCCTCTTCGGAACGGATTTCATGCCCTGTGTGAACATAAAATAATTATGTTATGAATGGATTGCGTCAACGCATGGTGTAATTCAATATTTTAAAATAAATGAATAGTAGTAGCCTTCTGAGAATTTATTTTTAATATAACAAACGTTTTGAGTATTAATTCCTTTCTGAATGACAATCTAAATCAGAAAAAAGCAATACAATTGAAGTTTATCTCACAAAGGGTCCAAGCACTTAAACAATTTCTTACATAATTTTTAAAAAAGTTTCCTTTAGAAAAAAGTCGAAATTTGGTCTCGTTGCAATTAAAGCTTGAAGTTAAAAAATGGAAGAAGATGAAATGGTGAAGGATTTTCTTTACAATGTAATTATTTGAAAATACATGTTTTTGTGATCTTTTTAATCTGGCCCAGTGATATTACGTTGTGAATAGTTCCACACAAAACGACCAAATTTTCATATACTAATCTGTATTCTCTGCACGAATGTGTTAGGTCCACTGGTAGATTGATTATTCTGTGTTTTCGGGCGCGTCAACTGCCATGGTCATTATTATGCGCGATGTGGCGGGTTAGTTGCAAGCTATTGGAGTAACAGTAGTAGTAAGTTTAATTACATTGTATGACGAAAGAAATTTAAAATGAAGAATTAAAGGACATACGGTTAACATTAGAAATACTCCTTACAAACACCTGTTTATTTTTGGCCGTATTCTGAATTTAAGATACAGTCTAGCGTAATATATGCATTTTAGATGTTGAACGCAACTCATAAAAGATCTATATCTAAAATCTTATACATTCAAAATGCAGAGCACATGCTCAATTCATAATCTGAATGAAAGTCTCAATGCACTTTAATTCTATAAATTAGCCCATAGTATTCATTTTCCTTGTAATGATCATCCTTGTCATATTTTCATCGTATGTTTATGTTTTAAGACATACAGTGGGTGTCACTTTTCCTTTGGAAACAGCGATTACTTTCGATCTTCTTAAATACCTTAGAATTTTGTAACATTCAACCTGGGTGCCCTGTATTGTGAAGTAGACTTGTATATTTGTTAGTCGCGCAAAGCGGGCTTTGTCAAGAGCTTGATTGGTGGAGCTGACGCGTCCCTCGCCTTCTTACCCTTGCATGTGTTTGCACCGACTGAGGTGTTCAGGGCATTAACAGAAGATACTGTAGTGCGTCTGGCCGATAGGTTCTATTACGAGGTTGGTAGGGTTTTCGAACTTAGATACGAAATACATAGCTAGGTCGAAGCCAACCGCTGGCTGGAGGATAACACCGTCACACACACACACACACACACACACAAAATACGTTCCTGTCTGGGGATCAGACCCTGCTTACTGTATGTTTTTGGGGTCACTAAATCGTAATCTGGTGTCCATTTTACTCCATCACATCAGGATTCTGACATTACTAAAAGTATAAAAATATAAAAAATTAAAGATATTACTAACATACGGGTCAGACCATGTTACCTACATCATTTTGGGGTCGAAACCAAATCTGAAGTCCACTGAACCTCATTAAATAAGATTTTTCACATAACGTCAAAAAATTTAAAAGCCTGGGTGTGTTTGGAGAGAAGGCTAATGATCTGGAGCCAACGGTATAGGCAATTTGCCATACAGCAACCGAATGCCGAAATACCGTTTAGCACCGATCGCCACTCCGCATTGACCTTAGCAGTTGACGCGCCTGGGATGACTTAACAATGACATCAGTAAGAAACAATGAATGCATGTGAAGGTGTTCGTGGCGCGTGTTGCAGAGGTGGTGGTGCTGGAGGGCGAGGATCGTGTTTAGCACCGATCGCCACTCCGGAGGCTCCCTCGCGGTGGTGGAGGCGCTCCCGGATGACGACTCCTTCCGCTACCGCATCACGTGGCGGCCCCGCGAGCGCAAGGACAACTGGGCGCACAGCGGCTCCAGCTCCAGCGACCTCTACTCGTAAGGCCGGCGGCGGCGGCGGCGGCGCGCAGTGGCGGTAGGACGGCGCTGGCTGACTTCAAGAGGACAGCGTCTGTGTAATGGGCAGACATTCACACACTATGAGCAGGTGGTTTGGTTCCAAGAGTGATGCATGTTGTGTTATTTCTTGGGTTGCGGTTCGAAGAGTGTCTCACGGAAATCACGGAAAATCGACAAGAGTGCGAGTAATGACGTTCCATTATATTACGCCACCTTGTATTAATTGCATTCCAGATTAGTTTCAGTCACGTTCTCGTTTCAAGCCGCCTTTAAATATATTTACTTTCAGTCTGAGTGTTATGTATTTATATTTTTCGTTCACGCTTGGTGGAAGTGTACAATGTGTTCGACGTGGTAGATAGAAAATTGTTCTTGAAATATGGTAAGAAGGGCTCCGCTCAATAGTTCATATTGAACTTAACGACATAATTTCATACATTTCTGCATTGTCCAATACTGCTCCTCAAGATACGTTGTCTCGAAGTTTTGTTCATTTCAGTGTGAAAGTCTTTATTGTGTGATATCAAAGCGAATGCTCAGAACATATCCGCTAGAAGATTTTCATTTTAAAATATCGAACAAACAAACCCCAACTTTTCACATAACAGTTATTGCATTGAAGACTCTTCAAATTTGTGTGTTGTTTTTCTTCAGTTACATACTACAACTACGAGTAAGAGAACGCTGTAAGATGTTACTTTCGTATTCAAATTGGTAACGTTTTAAGGGCTTCTCATCAATTTAAGTTTTTGAATCTTAAGAAAAAGTTCTAATTATCAGGGGAATATTTAGAACATGCCTTCATTTTGAAACAGGACCTCCAGAGAAGGCTTCTGCATTTCTCATTATTGAAGGAAATTTAATCGTTTCTGCAATGACTAGAGGCAACTTTCGCGAACAAGTATTTGTATATGACTTCCTAAGATAATTCTTTAGGACAGACATATTCGCAAGACGTGTAAATGTATATTTGAAATTATTCATCTAATAAAAGGGAAAAATTGTTGCGATGTGTGAAATATTTGCTATGTTAACATAATACAAACCGAACCATGAGATTTATTTGAGGTTTCGTTCAATGAAAGTCAAATGCATCAATGAATTTGGGTCATTGAAAGATGCAAAAACAAGTTTGGGGTTTAAAATGTAGACATTTTAGGGAGAAATGCGGAAGACGACTCTCGATTCGGAGTGTCATTATGAATAGACGTTTTAATCTCTCTAGAAACACTTGTGCTCTATTTGTGGTATTGTGTCTTACAATATTGTATTTTTTCTTAGCTAGTGTGTGTAGCTATTGTGTCACTGCACAGCAAAAGAAACTTCTAATGAAGCACGAAGAAATTAGTTTTTCCCTTTGCGTTTATTTGACCACCCATTCACTGTCAGAGAAGCTGAGAAGTCTGAGTTTCGCTGTAAGAAACAGAAATTAGGGTTTTCCACAGCATGTGAAATTTATGTGCCAAAGATTCTTGGAGTGTTGATAATGACTGTGACTATCGGAATGACTCGATTTCGTATTAAATCACTTCTGCATTGAAGTGCAGAAAACGTGTGTCCATATATGTACTTCGTTGCTCAATCCTCACATCCACTATAGTTCCTCATGAATTCTTCATCAAAGTTGTGGATTAGTTTCTGGTAATAAACTAATAATATTCTATACAAGTTACAGGTTCAATGTGGAATGAAATACGTTATCTAAATCTTCCACGAATTGTATTAAAAATACATATTTTTTCTTCAAAATACCTTCAAAGCCCACAGTTAGAAGAATGCACAATCGAAAGAACGTTATCTGTGATTTAATGGTGCTGGTGTCGATTAGTGTCTAGTGGCAATAGGATTTAGGAATTGTTCGTATACTGAGGCTTTGATAACGAGAAGACAAAAATTCGATTATATGTGACATTGGCTTTGTTTGATATGTATTCTCAGAATATTGTTTCTCGAGCAGAAGTTTATTTCATAGACACTCATTAACTCAGCTGTAATTGAGAAGAATATGCTAGTTTTTTTATAACTCTAAAAGGCATGCCTGGAGCTACGTTGTCAAATGATACTTATTATTTTTAGTTATATATGAAGTTGCTAAATATGTAATGTCATGTTAAAATCACACGTACATCTAATCTTTTGTATTCAATTTCTCTTTTTGCTGAGACGATCATGGTACCTGAGAAATGAATTATTTTATCTGACATTTGTCTGTGGATAATCCTATCAGAGGGAAGAGGTCATAAATTTTCTCTATTTCTATACAAACTGTCAACTCATGGCTTTAAATATGTTGTGAACGTAAAATTATAGTTAGTATTAATAATTTCAACTCGTGCATTTGAAGATGCATGACCGAAAAAAACTGAAAAATAAATTAAATAATGTCTTCGTGTTAACTAAATTTGTAACAGAAACAAATATTGTTTTACTGCCCTATGTGTATTTAGCGTGCAATATTATGTTGAAAACTTCAATATATGAATGAAAAAAATCGTTTATAAAAACGTAGTGTTCGTAAGTGTGAAAATATTTTTGTGTACTTAACATAAAATTCTACATTCCTCCACGTTATGATAATGATCAACAGAATTACTATGATCAGAATAACAAGAAATAAATAACATGTGAAAATAGCAACACTAATAATTTCATTGCAAACAGCACTTCAACAGAAACTAAAGAGTATTTTGATGAAATAAAATGTGTAATAGATATTTTAAGTCGTACAATGTTCTGACTGTGTGAAGCGTGTATAAACATGCTTGAATGATTTTTGTGTACTTATACTACTACTTCTACTGGCGAAATAAAGTTGTAAGACGTTGTGTGATGGCGGCAGGCGTAATACAATAGAAAGCTACTTTTCTGAAAAGTAATAAACATATCCACTGAATAGATATCATGTAGATCCGAACATAACGTGACATAAATTTATCATTGATGTTCAAAATCAATTCTCTCATTTATGTTAGAATCAATGGCCATCTTGAATAATGTGCTACATCTGTTCTTCGTGTAGGTGTTAGTTGTATAGTTTCTGTCTTCTGTAACTAAAATAGTATAATATTAATAAGAAATGGTAATATATAATTGAGAAAATTCATATAGGTATTACAATGAAAACTGTGAATGTGAGAATCAATAAATCTCCAATCATAAACCCCATTCTCTCTTGGTTCCCTACAGTAAACCACTGTACTTGTGCTGTTTTTGCTATTTTTGTTGAAAAGTATTTAATGTCAAGAATTTTATAAAATACGTAATAAAAAGGTAAAAATTTCAGATCGGAATACCACTAAATTGTAAACCCCAGTAAATTGGGAAATATATTGGGGGAAAATGTTGGAGATATTACGCTTCACACATAGTAGTAAATTATGCTAAAAGTCGTAAAATTTGCGGAATTAGAAGAGATTTGCGTCTATCGCCATCATATCCTTAATTCTTTTATAAAAATAAATAATTATTCAAAGCCAAAAGTGTATTCTCGGATATTTTTCCTAATCAATGGCAAAATTAGAATGTCTTTTCAATTTTAAAGATATCAATGTAATATCGTTCGACGTTATAACAGCAACTCTTGAAACGGCAATAATTTATTTTCGAATTATCTCTCAACGTATTAAGCCAAACATATTGAGCGAGACGCCAATAATAGGCGAGGTGGTGCTGTATTTTTATATACATGGTCTTTTTTATGACATCACGTGATTTTTGAAGTATTATTCCCTGTAATATTCAGATAAGAAAATATTTCGTAGTAGGTATGAATCATGTATTTAATCAAATGAGAATTCACTCACAAAACTATTAGTTATTTGTGTTGCTGAAATGTCTGTGTAGAGGAAAGTCAGTGTCATGTTTTATCCAATAAGTGATATCATAGATTGAATACCATAACGAAAAGAGACAAATCATTGCGTTTTGAACAGGTAATTTGTGCATTTACCCTGCGTTAATTGTCCTATAGATGTTTTATATAAAATTGTAATATTCAATGATTCAAAATGTTGTACAGAATCAATATTCTCTCGAATGTTCGTTTTTTCACATTTCTTCTTGCAGATTTCAAATCAGTCACATTCTGTCAGTGCATATACAAAATACTTTCTATTTTCAGTAATATAATTTGTTAACTTTGCGGGAATCTGTAAAAACAAAGTTGAGTGATGCGACCTAATATTACATTAGTTATATTGTTTCATCATATTATGTACTTATGTTTGAACAACATAGTCACCGGATACGACTATGAGTTTTGGAATATAATTACAAAAAGGGAGTAATATTTACAAAAATATTTTGAATATGTCTTCTATAAACCAATTTCACTTTAAAACTTTTGAATTTATAAACTGAGTGAAAATTATTTCTTGTATATCTTTTATCTGTTATTTTTATATATCCCTTATTTATTAATATCTGTTACCACATAAAAACGAGAGTGGCGTGTAGTTATTTGTACTTTAGTAACGATTTGCCCTCACAAATGTACTTCCGTCCAGTAGTGACGTGTTCATTTAAATTGTAGTCAGTTGCAAAATACTGATACATTATTTATAACGATAATAATTGAACAAAATAATTATAATGCAGTTTCTGAAGTGTTAAAATTACAACTATTCTGAATTTGTGGGAATGTGTACTCGATAGAAAGTCCGCAAAAACTAGAAAATTCCAAGCAACATTAGTGTTCATAAAACATTTTTCTAACCAACATTTTATAGTAAAATACAAATTATAATTCTTTTCACGAATAGGAAAAATACAAATTTGGCAAATTCCTTCATTGGGGTTAAAGAGGAAGTTAATATCTACCCTGATGTGCAAGTTCTTAATTGTTTCGCAAACAAATAGTTTGCAAAGCATAATGCTTGTCGAAAATAGAAAAAAATACGACAACGTAACTGCAAATGACAAGTGTATCTTCGAAAATGTAATTGTCTGCGAGTATGTGTATGGGAGACAGATATAAATACATATGAACATAATAAAGGAATGAAGTAATCCGTTAGTACATGACAGTGTAATGGATGATCTTTCCTGCTCGTTTTCTCTTACTGAGAAAATGAGACGAATAGAATGTTGAATGTAATTTTGTGTTAAATGGCCATGTAATCTTGTAATGTGTTTAAAAAATGTACTGAAATACCTGCCTAATAGAATATGTTCGATATATCTCAAACATCACTTCATATATTTGTCATTGCATTGATATCAACTGTTAAAGCAGAAATGGTATCAAGAGTTCATTACACACTCGTTTATAATATTGCAAACCTGATTTCTTTGAGAATTTTTAGTACGGATTGTCAAAGTTGTAATGTAAATCTTAACGAAATGCTTATTGGCAACTTATTGTTTCCTGTATGTCATTTATATAGATGATATGAGTACCTTGAAAGGAAAGAAATAATTACTATTGATTTATTTTAACTGATAATATGACATCAATAATGCACTTCATGTGTAAGTTATAGAGATAATACAAGGAGTAAAATATAAGTTTTTTCTTTTGGCTAGAGTCAAAAACGTAACTTAAATTAATTCCTACAAGATACTTCATTTTCCAAGGTACGCTATTTTTCCAAATACCTATGCATATCAAATTAAAATATCCAATGTTTTTTGATTGGATTTTATAAAAACAAATTTAATGAATCAATGAGAATCTCTTCTCTTCCAAAGAACCGTTAAACAAATGTTTTATGTCGCCAAAAAAAGATGTTTGCGATTGAAATGACACCATACTGACGACCTGTTTTGGTCGAAATGCGATTTGACAGAAAAAAGTTCCAAATCGTTCCGGATATAAAAAACCGAAGGAATGAAGAAAATGATGAAAGTTTCATGAATATTCTGTAGTTCTATCTTTAAAGCTATTCCATTCCAATTTTCAATATTTTTCAAAGAACATTATGCTTTAAGTTTGTAATTGTTTTCATATTTGATACATTAAACATGGGTTTGTTGACGCCCATATGCCATTTTATGATTCTATTAGGCGGTACTATTTCATTTACATTATAATATAAGCATCCATACGCTAAGTAAAATGGTGCTCATGGGTTATGTTACAACGACAAATGTAAATAGACAAATAAATGTCAAATATTCGGTTGTGATGTATTTGTGTTTTAATGTAAGAAAACTCTAAGTGTATTTTATGATACACGTTTAAATGTTAATTGTTGAGTTACAGTTTAAAAAAGGCATATTTATTTATGTAAAATGGTTGTATCCCATATACTGGATCTCGGCAATTGCTTGTATAGATAAAACTTCCAGATTGTCCCTCTGTGTTTTTGATGTGAAGTAATATACCGAATTTCTGAACAAATGGCTACTTGATACTTCACGACAAAAAAGTTGGTAGATGGTCAGTACTTGTGAGTATTTATATGTTCCAAAATGGACACATGTTTTTCGTCTCTATATTAAATGCTTAAAAAAAGCACTGGATGATCAGAAAGGAAATCGCTTTCTCAATATGTAGTGAAGTACCGATCAATATATTTTTGAATTTCTATCAATATTAGTAGTGTGCTAGTTGTCATGGGCCGTAAATATTCAATGTTTTGATGTACATTGTTCATATAAATGTTTGATTTCCATACACTGGTTTACATGCAAACTATGGCAATTCATAATCGTAATACTATAATTGATGTGTGTTGTGAAAATTGTAAAACTTCCGAAAGTATATAGCGCTTTCAAGAAATTGTATTAGCTCATTATGATGTGAAAGTTAGTACTCGTAGATGAAGAGTAATTTTTCTTTGATTACTTACAGCATACAGTGTTCGAAAAATTTTCATTTTTGCTATTAATTTCTAATTTTCATTGAATAACTACTTTTGAACATGGACCATCACTTCTTACAACAAGAACTTTAATGAAAATTTCATGTAATCAATTCAAAATGTTGTAATTTAAAGCAAATTATTTTGAAATGTAAAATTGAAAGTAACTCATGTTTACTCATAAGCAGAAACAAAATGCAATCGTTTAATAGTTTGTGCGTTATCTCCACAAATAGTCTTCTAAATTTTGCTTATAAGCACTCTTCAATAAGCTGCTTTAATCAGCTGCTTAATGCACTCTTCAGTAGATAAATGCACACACCTTAAAATATTGGCTTGTATTTACTTCATTCTTGCAAGTAAGTATTAATATTGAGGTAATATTAAAGAGACCGTTTATGAAGAACGGCAAATAACGAAGAATTATTTTATATTTAAATTAAGTTCATTTTGATTTGTAAAATTGCAGTAAATTGTTTACAAATGTACTTTTTAAACGATAAAAGTATACAATACTTGTCTTAATAGACAATACTATCGTTTGAAAAGTGCATTTGATTGCTCAAGAAGCCCTTCAATTATTAAGATTGAATGAATGTTTTTGTTTAAAACGGGAAAAAAAGTTAGAAGAGTAAAATAAGTGAAATTTTAGGATGTGAGATTCCATTTCGTGAAGTTAGACCAGAAATTTTTATGTATTTTTCAAATTCTGTGCTTCATTCACTGAAGGGTGCAAGTTCAAACTTTCAATTACTCGAAAAACATAATTTCACAAAAAGATCGTATGCCTTCACTAATTGTTCTAGCGTACCGTAAATCATAATATAACGAAGTCATTAAATCATAAAATGTATCAGGTTTCTTTTTTGCAAATATAAATGACATTACTTTCTTTTTATCAATTGATAGAAATCTCTACAAAATATTAATAGTTCAGCAAGTGCATATGTCAACGTTTATATTGACACTGCGTCATATGAAGCGATTGATACTGAACGAGCAACTACAAAAGCATTTAGTGAATTGAAAATATGTTTCTGCTCTGCAATCTATGCAAGACATTCGCCCACACATTCCTCCTGCCGCACACCCTTTGGAATGGCTATTTTTAATGATGACTGCATTATGTTATGTAAACGTAAATACGCCTAATCTAGATGCGGTTGTATGTTTTTGGAGACGTTTTTTTTAGTGTTTTCCATTAATTATGAAAATTGTTTACGATTTCAGGATAACCAATATTACAAAAATATTACACGATATATTTGTATTACTTTTATTAGTCACGTTTAGTGCAGTTCTAAAGGGTGATGTTTGTAAAGAAGACACAGACATCTTTGACAAAATTTTTATCATAAATAAGACATATTCAGAAGTATCAATCTGAGAGAGTATTGTCAGCTCTATAGTAAACCATTACGTTTGAGATAATTATAACCTATTAAATTGACTTGTATGTTCATGTCACGGATCATTAATATAATTTTATCGTCTTAAGGGAATATTGAAGAAATTTTAATTTGAATAGGAAGAAGATATTGAGGTTTGATTTTCCAAGAAATAAAAATGGCAAGGCAACAACGTGATGTTTTCTCAGATTTACGCGGATATCTCTTTTTATAGTGAAAACATCCTTTCTTTCCCTCTGGGGCGATTATTTGATATTACTTAACCAAATATATTAAGCTGTTCACTGACCTCTAAATGTAATATTGATTATAAGTTATTCTTTGAACTGTTGGTAGCGCACTTTGATAAACGTATACGTTAATTCAGGAGTTACATTCATCAAACCCATATTAGAGAACATACATTTCAATTAAAGAAGTCAATATATTTCTATTAATAACGAATTTGCTTCTTAGGTGTGTCAGTATTTCGTCTTTCTGGCGAAGTTCTACTTTTTATTTATTTATTTATTTAGTTATTTATAATCATTGTGTAATGAATATGTAATAGTGCGTATTTGAACGTATTTGAAAATGCTTTCAATTGTTTTGATTTCAATGATTCCACAAATAGAAAAAAAACAGTAATTTTATTCGCTAGTAACACTTTGTTTTACTGCATCAAACAAATAATTGATAAATTTTAATTTCCATAGTATTTGTAGAATGTGATCCTGTTCATTTCATTCACGCATTGGCGGTATTTATATTTTTGATTACTGCATACCTACCATTTCTTAAAAATTGCAGATCATTAGAATGAGAATTTGTTTCCTTTATATAGGCCATTCAAAAAAAATTTGATCTTCAGCGTTTAGGTGATTGTCAAGCGATGACTATCGAACGATTCGAACGATGTCGAACTGTGACTATCGATCGATTTTGGTTGAAAATAGTGTGTCCTCTCTTAAAACACCGAAATTATTTTATGTTGCCACTATACTAGGGTCTGACCAATTGTATAATTGCGAGTTTATGTTTTTATTAATTTGCATGGATATAGGTAATGGCAGCAATTGGGTTTTGTTTTTTGAAAGTTTTATATGCATTCATTAATTATTACTGTACCCCCAATGAATGTCCTTGAAATAATATATATACATGTTGCATTTCTACCAAAACTATTTGAAACACCTGATGCTGCCCCGGTGTTTATTTATCACAATCAACAACTAAAGAGCACAGGGAATGAATTATAATTATATGGAGAATGTACTTATATTTATTTAAATTCTTCTCAAGCCCCCACCTCTCGCCCAGTTAGGTACTGTACGATTTTTGTTCACAAAGTTAAACTGCATTATCACTGCTCTTCGTTAGAGTATCATCAACATGATGTGAGATTTTAAATAGGGCATTAATCAACATACCTAAAAATTATTAAACTCGTTTGAAATCTGTAAAACGAGTCAACAGTCAAACATCATTAATTTGTTATGAAGGGTTTATCTGATATGTTAATTACTTAACATGTATTTTTACACAACTCTAGCTTCTACTTTTAGTCCCAATCTATCAGACTGTATTTACATTTTTGGCATTTTATAGTACAGCTGTTGTCTGGAGGAGAGTAATAGAAAACCTATATTTTGCATAAGGAAAACAACGGTTTTAATATTAAGTAGTTATGAGTTTCAATGATTTTTTTACTAGGTTTAGGGCAACATAATGAAAATTATGACCTAGATGTAGTATGTTCTCTCTTGAAGTTTCCGGAAGTTCCCCTTCCCTTTAATATGGTGAACGATAAAGTAAAACTGCACTGGACATCCCCTTTAAAACATATTTGACAATAATTAATTTGCTCAGTAATATTCAAATTGGTAATAAATTCAGTACTAAATTTAAGACAATGATACAATTACGTATATGACAAATTTATTTTCAGTTTACGTTTCATCTATGATAGTAACATTTAATTTTGCAACACAATTTCTCAGTCGACTGTAATTTACATGATTATTAGATTGTATTACACACGAATGCGAACGAATTTTACTTTATATTTTAATTAGTTACACTACTTCTCCAAAATTGTAGAATTTAAAGAATTTAAGAATAAAGAATTTTAACATTTTAGGAAAAATATTTAAGAACTCGTAAATAACTTTATTGAATAATATCAAATGTATTTCATCTAAGTTCACGTAAAAGAAAGACAATAATTCATAATTCCTAATTTCAATAATTATTTTTAAAAAATAAGACGCTCTTTTTCTTAGAATGTAGCATTTATATTTTCTTTATGAGTGTTTTATAAAGAAATATTTTGTGTCGGTAATGCGTTTTGGGAGAAACGAACATACTTTGATGAGCAAAAACTACTATATCTAGGTTTGGGAAATAATACATTTGGAAGTCTCATACAAGACACGTCAAGTTTTAATTGTGTGTCAGAAATGCTCTCGAAGGAAATCTGAGCACGCAATAATATTTTAAGCGTACACTTAGATATATTATTTTTACCAAATATATAAACTTCCAAGTCTCGCATTCGTAGGGGTAAATCGTCAGGAAAGAGAGAGAAGCTCCGTTATCCCAATGAATTTTGAAGGAGGAGGGAAATATATTTTCACGTTACAAAAGAAAAAGTATAAAAATATAAAAGTAGTGGCGACTTCTTAGGGAAAATCAGAGAAATGTCTTCAATAGCAATTGTGACACTTGAAATCTTTGAATTAGCTTGTATAAAGAACTTTTTAAAGTATTATTGTCCACAACGAGACATATTCGCCTTTGCTCATGAAAGTATGTTCGTGTTTCCCTTATGCTCATTACCGGCTTTGTAAAACTCTTGAGATATTTCAAGATAAACCTTATTCAAGTAGATATAAATGTTACATTCCATGCTGGGTGCGTCTGAATTTTTAGTGTTAAAGAATGATTGGAAATAGGATTAATAAACTTTATAAAGACTAAGAGGCCAAAAGCCTTTATATGTTACATAAGCATGTCGATTTAGTTTTTATGCTCGTATCTGTACGACAGGTGGAGCTTCGTTCGCCTAACGAGCAGATGAGCACGAAGGGGAAACTGAGCGCTGAGGGTGGCCTGCTTGGCTACGTCCATTCTCTGTGGCTTTGCTTAATCGGTTTACGTTTTTCTAATTTCCACTGCGACCATTTAGCGATCTCGCGGTTTCTAGAGTCCCTTATTCCAGCATACATTCATCAGTTCTCATGCAATTTTCGGATATTTCCGCCAGATATATTGAACAATGTTGAATATTGCTACAAACGTGGTGAAAACTATTGTGATTTTTAAAGTTATAATTTCAAATTAGTTTGTTGTAATATCGCATTATGTTTGCCAAAAAATATATTGAATATTATTCAGGAATTAAAAATATTTATACAACAAGTGTAGAAATTGCGCTTTTAACTCATTAGTAGATTTCAGTCCCCACAGATTAAGACAAGTTCTATGAAACTTTCTTGGACTGCATTGTTGTACAGTAGCACTGCATGCTTCCAAGTGCAGTGAACGATCATTCAGCAAATGCAAGAGTGAATAATATAGCACTGAACACTGTCAAACTAACACTGAATTGTTATTATTGCTCTAAAACGAGACCCATCTGGCTCATATACTTCAACGGATACTGGCAATCTACAGGAAAATGATTTACAAGAAAATTTTGATGGGAGGTGATTCAGATTTTTGTTCCAATTCTTGTTGTAGAATCACTTCATTCCGCTATATCTGGCTATATTACATTTAATTTGTTTTAATTTTTAAAATAATAAGGGAGGCATAGGTGTCATATACAGACTGTAGAATATATAATCTAATATATGTTTAATTTAAAGTCTTAAATCGAAAATAAAAATCCTTGGAGGTCCATGTACAATTTGTGGTTGCAATAGGTTCCCTAGGATCTATTTTGTTTTCCCTGACCTTCAATCCACATCTTTCATATAATTGTGTAATATGATTATGACCCGAAAGCGATTAAAACTTTTCATGTATGATCAAAAGGAGTAGGTACTTTATCATATGAATTGAGAGTATATATCCTTCACTATTTAAATCAAGAATTCGTTCCAACGGTCAATTCTTTCGTGTTGGATTCTCACTTTGTTAGTTATTTCATAGTTGTAAATTTATGAACGATGTAAAGGAGCAAGAATTATCCTACTTTTCGGTTTCAGACCCAAAAAATAGTTTTAAGTAGAAAAATTGACTTTTTTGTGCGGCAGCGTTACAATACTTTCTCTATGGTACGTAAATAGTATGCAAAACAGTTACATTAAATTGAAAAATAGGATTCTTTGAAACGATGATAATAATATGTAAAATACCTGAAACTCAAAATTTGGCAAATTATCTTTTTCTCTAGATATAATTTTAAAATATTATCATATGTGTATTTTACTTTGCAGCAGTATAAACCATGTTATAACCTTGAAATAAGTTCGGTGTTACACCACATGTTACAGGAAGCTGGCCAATTGATTTGTCTGTTCTCTCCTAATGCAAAACATACGAGAGTTAAAGATGACAAATGAGAGCAATAATTCAGTTTTTAGTTGAAATTTCGTCGTTAACATTCAGTTGAATGATGGTTCTGCTTAACTACCATTGTACATGATTGATTGAAATGTTCCGAATATGATGTCTCCCATTGTTCTATCATACAATAAAATTTAAAAATCATGAATATCCATCGAAGAAAAGTTAGTGTTATGACGCATCGTTAATTCTGCATTCGACTTAATTGAATGTCTTGTGCGTAGCTAGTTCTTTTGTTTCTCATCACGTTCAGCCAATTGATGAAATTCAAAAACGTAGTATTATTCCCTTAAGATATATGTTAAAATTACGGTTCCTAGGGTATTTGTTATAGTCAATTAAATGCAGATAGTTCTTGGAATCAAATAGCATGCGTATCGACGATTATGTCCACTATGTTGACAGGAATTGCATGTAATGCGTGCAGTACGCCTTTTGTGTCATCTTTTAATCCTCTGCCAGCGGATAGTTGGTCGTATCTTTTAAGGTTTGTCATCCCCTGTCGGTCGGTATTTTTATAACTTATATGCATACTCATTTATTTGCTTTTACAAAATTATTGTGTACTAAAACGTTCTTTGCAATAATTCGGTATTTTACGTTTAGTTAATTGAGCGTAGATTTAGTTCAACCTGGCAGTGCCTTTACGATTGAACTCTTGTTGATTGTCCTTAATCAGGAGGGTCCGTCGCGACCAAGGATACTTAATCCTTCTGCATCCGCAGATCTCGAGTTTCAATCGTAGGATTCACTCGGGATTGCGCGCAGTGCGAACATCCACTGCAAACCTCCAAGAGCGATTGCTGGCCCACCCGTCACTCAAATTGCGAAGCCAAATTGGAGAAAAAAAATGCACCGCCAGATGTCGTTCCAACACCACGTTTTGTAGCGACCCGATCAATTTTTATAATTTCTTATTGCTCATGACGTTCTATCCGAAAACACTTTTTGGCAGCACATCCGTAAACTATCAGATATAGTATGCAAAAAACAACACATTTCTTTCTTGTCTAAGTTGCTCACATTTTAAGATACAATTTCTGAGATGCTGGAAATTTTGTTATAAACTAGTTGAAACCTGAAGATGTATACTTTCTTTTCCAATAGGGAGGTATTGTCTTCTGTATGATGATGTTCGGTCCCCACTTGTAATATTCCTCAATTTCTGCATTTTATACATCATGCATGTTAAAAATATCAAGTCTTCCTTTTAATACAATTTTTTGTAATGGTATTTTCGTTTACTAATATTTGTAGAATATTTATTACTTTTATTGTAGTTATCTTGAAATTTCTAATGAATTTCTTGGCTTCATTTACATTTTTTACTTCTATACAACACGTTGTGATTTTTATCCCATATTTGCTCCTTTTTTCTTCAAACTTTCTTTACATCTCTATTCTTGCATACTCCTATATATTCACATATTTTATACACGTGCATTTACATTTTTTTTCGAAATTTTCTAAGGCAACCTACAAGTATATTTTAAATGAAGTTGTAGACGGGAATCATTATTTTTGTAGACCTTTCGAATTTTGAAGGTGTTGAGATCTTTCTTTTCCCCTTTTTAACGTACCTTTAAGAATCTTATAAATGTTCTGTATACTTTTAATAAACGAACTATTTATCTCTCTCTAGTTTTAAGTGCATTAAACATCGTACAAAGACGTACACTGTCATAGACCTTTTCCATGCACCTCTGCATTTTGTATTAGAGTTAGTAAAAATATGTAAGCCACTTATGCTATTAAGACGCACTTCTTTTCAATATTAATAATTTCCTTTTCAGCCCTATGTTTTAGTATTCAGTCATATAACCTTCTCCACGAGCTTGTTGCAGTAATGGTCCCGTGGTTTATTACTGTATTTTTACGATCACTTTTTATTATTAAAACTAATGTAATATACTAAAGTATTGGCCATTTGCCTTTGTTTTCAACATTATTATATTAAAAATATCAGTTTATATATCACATGTCATACTTTATCCATATTTCATCAATTCGCTGCAAATGATTTCCAGCATTTTTTATTTTTCTTTCCTTTACATTCTGAATCATCTTGAACAAATAGACTACATTTCTCGCAACTACGTATTCGTAATGGTATTTTAATTTACTTGCATTCGACAGTAAAATATTTATTCCTCGTTTTTCTCTTGTAATTGTTAATGAATTTCCAAGCTTCATTTACATTAGTATCTCCAGTAATCATGTGACCGTGTAGCGACCTACATCGCGATCATGCGACCTACATACTTAGCCCGTATTCCCATCCCATTTTGTTTATAACTTCGTTATATATATATATATATATATATATATATATATATATATATATATATATATATATATATATATATTCTTGTATACACTTCTTTAAGACCTAAGGGTCTTAACCCATTTTCATGAGGAATATCATACGATCCTTATACTAATATGCTTTTATGTCCCGTACCTGAAGATGTATACTTTCTTTTCCAATAGGGAGGTATTGTCTTCTGTATGATGATGTTCGGTCCCCACTTGTAATATTCCTCAATTTCTGCATTTTATACATCATGCATGTTTGCAAAAAAATTTGCTTCCAATATTTTTTCTTTATTTATTTCATTTTTCTGTCTTTCATTGTTTCTTTCTTCGAAATGTAACATTGATGATGGTTCAGGAAAGATCTTGTTTTGAAGCTGATATGACACGTTTATGGCAGCATTTCTGATTTCTGGAGTTTACTGGCATAGCAATTGAACTCAGAGTAAGAAATTGTAATATCGTGGGTAACATTAACGAAGTTTAGAATCACAATAACTATGCATGAAAATAAGTATATTTCATTTCCAGCAAAGCGTATTATAGAATATACTCACAATTATATCCTTAGTGAACATAAAGGTGTAATCAGTAGTTACAATCTTCAAGGAGGAAATACCTGAATAGTGAATAAATAATAACCGAATTTCAAGGCGCATGCGCAATTTTCGTATTGTATCGATTTGCCAAATTGTTTGACAACATTGTCTAACGAATATTTTTGTAACATTTTGTATGTACCAACATTTTCACATCATACATTAACCGAAGTATTATGATTTTGAAACTCATGTGAAACTGTTAAAGAATGTACAACCAAATATTCAATAAATTATTAAAATGTTAATATACAATATTTTGTCTGTAATAAGAATTTATAAACATAGTTCGCTTTATTGACTCAAATTCAGAAGAGTTACCTTACAGGTCTGGGCAAAGAGTACATTCTTTAAAAGGAAAATATACTTGTAACATTAATAATTGTAACATTAAACTTCCTTCAATAAAGACATCGATGTTATGAATATACATATGTATATTATTCATGAAAGGACGAATAGCACCTCCCATTTCTTGATCTTATTTCTTTGCTGGCAAGAAACACTGTTCCATATTGTTCAAGCGCACAGATTGAATACTAACATCAAACGTCTTTTCTATGTCTAGTTGTCTTTCTATTTCATTTCATCCAGCACGGGACATAATAGTTTTGCAGTATCATTCCTTCCATGTTTTAATTAGGTGCATTTGAACACGAAACTATAGACATACAACAAATAAGTTTGTTTTTAAAATGAGACATTAAAACCACAAATAGCTCCTTCATTTAATTGAGACACAAAATCCACTTTTAAGCTCTTTTGGGTTTACGCTTTCCATTTATGACCTAAACATATCTCTAGGAGTTCGGTTGTTCATATAATAAATATATAATACGTGGAAAAGGCGCAACACTCAAAATTGTACACACAACAAAATGTAGTATGAAATAACATGTACCAGCAAATAGAGACACTTACTGAAGTTCTTTTAGGAAAACTTGTTTCTCGGTTTGTTTCTTCCGAGCGGTATTAGTGATTTTTAAATGCCTTATAAGTAATGTAGAGCTGAATATAAGTACTGACAATCATGGACAGATAGTGGCAAATTTCTATTGTCGACGTAGGTCACACGTAAATCACGGATCACGATTATTCGTGAGTATTGGACACTTTACAACGTTTTTAATAATTGAAGCACACATTTTTTCACATAAAATACGATAATTCAGTCTCTTGTCTGGTTAAATTCGGAAGATTTGATGTGCGTTTAGGTGTAGAGTTAAATTCTTCTACCGGACAATTTTTCCACTGACTTCCCACTTGGGACAGTTGGCATAAGAACTCTCTCCTTGGATCGTCAGATGCCAATGATAGGTACCAGGCTACGTATATTCCGTACTCATTTCCAGTCGAGAATCCCACTCCCGTATCATCTCCAAGCAGACCTCCCACGGAACTACAAGTGCTCCTCGTAGATTCTGGTATCCTGTAACCACTTCTGTGACCGCGACACTAGAGTACTCTCACTCACAGACACATCGGAGAGGTTCTTCGAGGTGAACCTCCTGCGACAGCGAAATAGGGTGAGGAACGACTTCCTGAAGCTGGAGTTCATGAAGCAGTAGGTGATGGGGTTGCAGCAGCTGGAGGAGTAGGCGAGCAGGTGGAAGAAGCTGATGGCGGTGTAGCCGAGCCCGTTGTACACCATGCCGGGCGTGAAGAGCGCGATGGTGTTGATGACGTAGAGCGGGGTCCAGCAGACGAAGAACTCGAGCACGACCGCGCACAGCATCTTGATGACGCGCCGCTTCTTGAGCAGGCTCTTCTCGGCGTTGGAGCGGCGTAGCCCCGTGGGCAGGTGGTGCGCGCGGAAGGACGGCTTGGCCGAGGGCAGGCTGCACGTGTGGTGGAGGTGCGCCACCTCCGCGCCGCCCTCCGCCGCCGCCGCCGCCACCGCCGCCGCCCCCGTCGCCGCGCACGCGCGGCAGCCGTCCGCTGCCGCCTGGCGGGAGCCGTTGGCCGTCACGTACATCTCCACCTGGCCGTTGTCGCACGGCCCTGCAACAGACGGGGGCCGCCGTTAGGTCAGTTGGCGCGAGCCCATGGCTCCCTCTGAAATGCTAATGAGGTGTTGTTGACAATATTACAGAATGAAATAATCCAAGTAATCTTCGTCAACTTAGATATGTCAAGTTGACAAAGATGATTTCAATTATTTCATCCCTCTGAAATATTTGTAGATTTGATGCAAATCTACTTCGCAAATCTATTTTGGAAATATATTTTCGTATTCATTACCTTAAATAAAGTCATGTTCTTGGTTCCTATTTACAATCCGTTCATTAATAATATGATCTAAACTTTATATTTAAAGCAAAAATGGAGTATTAACCAGTATATCAAAAAATAATCAAATGAAATTGAGGAATAACATATTCATTCCCTTTTCAGATCAAAGCAGAGCTGATAAAATGTATGTCCTCATAAAACACTGAAGAATCCGAATTTTGATAATGAGTTTTGAAATGTATTTTAGATATTTTCAGTCCTTCATTAATATTAATTACTTTTTGATTCCGTCTGCTTGTATATTTTTCTACTATATTCCTTAAGTCCTATGGAGGTAAATATGCCATTAATTTAAGGTAATGTGAGTTACGAATATCCATGCGATTTGCTCTGAAAATAAATTACAAATTAGTAATTAATTATATTTTAAATATATCATTTTGGACATATGTTCAACAAACTTGGTATTAAAAATTAATTAATCCTTCAAATTTGAAAGAAATGCTAATGATGTTTCGTTAATTCTCATAAATTTGAAGTTAGAGTTAAATAGGTTTTAATGTAGATATACATTAGTTTAATGGGGTGCATTTTCTTCCAGGGTTTGGCTAACGTATTCAAGTGAACGCAGAGAACACAATTAGAACGTCAATTAAGGCAAAGAGCTCACAATATCGATACAAAGGAACATTAAAATGACAACAACAAACGTTATCACTAACTGCACTGATTTGACATCGTAGAACAAGATTTGTCCATACGTGAGTATTGTATTTTTTATAATTTTAAAGTATATTTTTTTAATTAAATGATAAGGGTTTGTTGAGCGTTTACGTGTCTGCGTGCGTTACGTGGTCAAGAGATAAGAGTAGTGCATATTATCCGTACATCTAGGAAGGGAGAAATAGTCCTCCTCCGCTGAAACGTGATATTTAGGCTTCTTAGCAAGGTACAGACACACTCGGAATAAGCTCTATGCTCCCGACATATGTACTAGTAAAGTGCATATAAGTGTAAGTGCGTGTGTGTAAAAGAAAGGCGGGTACAATCATCTGAAAGAAAAAAAAAATCGTATGATCGTTGGTCCGTTTGTTAAGGTAGTACTTCTTACTCGCCTGGTGTTGAGAGAGAAAAAAAATACCGATCACAACAGCCGGCCGCTAGAATTCTCCTCCAGACAGGGACTGCATTCGAAGTAGCTACATAGCTAGTGACCAAACTCCTGCAACCGTGGGGATTCGAACCCTAAGATATCCGAACAATACGGCACTGCGATAACATCAGTCGACACCGTGAGCAAGCTCAGCCTTTAACGTGGCGAAAATGATTTTAATTCGATCATAACCACGATAAGGCAGCCTCCGTAAAGTGACATAGAACTCTCACGGTTCGAACATATGCCGTACAATAAAGACGAACACGTTCCACTACCGGACTCATTGTTCATCACCGCAATTGAATCGTTTATTTCTGAAACACGTTAAACGCCAAATTCCTCATTTAGAGAATACTGAGAAAAAAAGTATCTCAATTTGTCTGATTTCAGAATATTTTTATTTATTAAAGCAGGTGATAAATGGATATTTCTCATATAAATATGCCCTAAACGGTGTGTCTGTTCTCTTGGAACAATAATCCACCACTAATATGGGTTTTAGATTTTGGCGTTTGACGGATTTCTGAAATCAACGATTCAATTGTTTATTATTAACGCCGTTTTCGTGGCGGGCCGGCCGAGCAGCTGGAGAGGCGCGCGAGGGCAATGGCGTTGGACCGCCGCTTCCCCGGCGTGCTCCCTGGTTCCCTCTCGCGCTCAGCTTCGACGGTTGACATATTGTCCTGCCGTACGTTCCGACTCGCTTATTTTGCAACAAGGACGACGAAGTCTGCTTCCTTCAAACTTCCTTTCGTTACTTCTACGTCAGTTCGCTTCGGAAGCGGTGTTGTGAGCGTTTTGCTCCCTTTTCTACGAATTGCGTGATTAGCGAGGTAGATTTTTAGCGAATCACGACGTTTACAGATTTCGAAGATTTGTGATACATTTGCAGCAGGAGATACACTTTGTCAAAATATGTTAGGAAATTCTTCAAATCTACATATAATGGAATCTCCAGTTATAATTCTTCATCTACATATAATGGAACCCCGAGTTTGCAAGGGAGATAAAATGTGCAGTGAAGAACGATATTACATATGATTGCCCCTAATAATGAGGTTCTGATACAACAAAATAATTTAGATACCAGAACATCATTTAACAGAAACAAAAATATACGAATTATTTTTTTCTACTCCAGAAGCAATGTTCGCCCTTTAAACCTATTATCTGTATTATCAATTATCAATGTGCGCAGAAATTGAAAGATAACTAAGCAGCCTCCAACCGTGTGGGAAGTGCCTACCGTGTCATTAGATACTCGGGAACTCGAAAAAATCCGAGAAAAAAGAAACAATGCGGTTTTTACTGCAAATTTCAAATATTTGACTGTGTTATACCGCCTATTCCCGTACTGCGTGTACCGACTGAATTCTCGTACGCAGTACGTCAGTGCTTAAGATATCGCTGACATCGTGCGTCAGCGAGGCTTCACTGCCATTAAATACTTACGTTTCACGTGTTTCGATTCGAAACTGACTTTCTTTCATGTTCGTGGTATGTAAAACGAACTATTGTACTGTGTATCCGTATCCACTATACTATGATTTTGCAGTATTTGTAAATAATGTTGGATAAAATGTTAATTTTTTACAGTGTTTAAGAATTAATTTGCTACAGTGTTTTCTTTCATGGTTTGTTCATGAAGAGTGTACGTTCTAGTTTATGGAAAACCATTTTCTGTTGTTTTGCTCCGCAGCATTTTTGGAAGAGCACGAGAAAAATTGTTCACTGCTTGCATTAAGAATTGTTAAAATCCAGATTCATTACGACGAAAATCTAGAAGATTAAAGGGGTCTTTTTTACTTCCTTGCTTTTCTTTAACTTGAAATCCATCTACGAGACTGAATAAAATATTTTACTAAAATAGTACATTACATGCTCTTTTTCAGTTTTAATTATTTTTAAGTCACAAGTTTACATATTTTTCTTTAACAAATACATTATGAAATAATCACAGGGCCTTGAATTCGTTAAGATCAATCGAAGAAGATCAATTTTTGAGAAAAATTGTTTGAACGGTTTCGGCGCTAGCGTTGAGCACGAATGGACGGACGGACAGACGATGGACATACAAACAGACAGACGAACGGACAGACTTACAGACCGGCGGACGGGCAGACAGACGGACGGAGAGATGAACGGACGGACAGACGGATAGACAGATGGACGGACAGGCAGTGGGACGAGCGGGCAGACGGTACTGATTATAGTGGAATTTTTGGTAATGTAGAATGGATAAAAATTCCTAAGCAGACTGGGAATCGAGCCTGTTGCTCCGCGAGTTCTGGCACAACACTTTGACACTGAGGCATCCATTCGCTGTCCTTTCACTCTTCTTATAACAAGGCATCTTGTATTAATAAAACTTGGAAACAATATTTCGACGAATAGAAAAATTATTGCCAATCAGTTTGGTCTGGAATCCGGAAGTCTTTTTCTATTAATATTTACCTCTCAATGGCCGTTAAAATATTGTATACGCTGTCCAATAAAATAAATATAAAGCATACTTTGATCTAAAGTACGTAGTTTTGAAAAACCTCAATAGAGAGCGCAGTTGGCTGCCAGCGTTTTCCATCGCTATCAATCTTTCGGTCCAGGCATTTTCGAATAGAAATATTACGTTTACAAATGAGAGAAAATATATTGCCTGTGTGTTAATAACAAGTTTAGAGGAAAATATTTTCACAGACATTAATGCATGAATAAATTTTTAGATATAATTTAAACCAAACATTAGTACGTTATACACAGATCATGATTTCAGCAGAAATATAAATGACATAAAACGCTAATATGCTTGATGATTTTTATTCATAATAATAAAATTTATAATGACTTTAAAAATAAACCGGTTCCAAAAAAAGTTAAAACTTATATCTCATATTTTATGAGTATTGAATAATTAATATTTCTAGCATCGGTCAATGAGTACATGAGAAGGCGATAACATTTAGGATGAATCACGAAAATCACTATTATAATTTATCTTCTCAACATTACTACGATGTCGATTGCAGAAAATATGCTATGAAGCAAGTAGAAGAAAATTTGTCTTTGCCTTATTTTGATGTGGAACGTCCTTCATTTTAATTACCCGAAGGGTGATGTTTGGTGACAAAGCAAAGTAATGTTGAAAGTTTAAGTTAAATAACTCATTTGATCTGTTAATATGTCATGACCTTGATACAAATAATACATTTTATGAGATTTCTACTTTCTTGGTTGAAAGAAAATAATGCAAGCAAATCAGTTTTGCCATAGCGATCTCGGCCCAAAGGATCGCGGGTTCGAGTCCCGTCTCGAGTATGGCTGAATTGTGTTCGTCCTTTCACACACGTATCATCATATCGTGTCATCCTCATAGTTACCATACCGTTACACGCAATGGCGGTCGCTAATGTCCTAGTAGTTGATGCGACCTTAAAAAAAGCTATTTATTACATAGTTTGCTTACCTTATGCTTGATATCGCAGTGTTTATTTTAATTTTTATTCAGTGTGTAAATATTAATAAAATTAAAAATTAATTAATTCTAAGTAACTCAGTGATTCAAAGCAATCAAAAGTAGTCACTCAAATTTTGTTGGTTCTGGAATAATGCGTTTTCACATTTGAGAGATCGAGAGATAATTGTTTTACTAAGTTAGTCATCCTAAATACATTAGTTGACTGTATTTTATTGCCATATAGTGCCACTGACTGAGATAATTACTACAAAAGATGAAGTTCCAAAAAAAAGAAACATTTTCAGTTAAGGTTTCAGACATATTATAGTGGAAAAGCGGAAGTTCACATTCAAAATCCATCATTTAAAATAGCAAAATTTGGAATTTTCTTACAATTTTCATTGGATCAACACTAATAACCATTGATGCAATATTATTTAAATTCCTAGCAAATGTGAAAAGGTCTCTCTCAGACGCCTGTAGCATTGCCTAAAGAGAGCAATTTTATTAGATTTTTTCTTTTTCATACTATTTTTTCTTTTTCAATTTCAATATTTAAGACATCGCTCAATAGTTGATCCGTTTTTTGTGCTTGAGGTCACTAATGTTATGCTAATGTGGCTTATATTTTTGCAGCCGTACTACACACGCGCCTTACTTAGCTATTGTGTATACGAAATAAACCATTACTCGGTTAGGCATCTTTTGTGTAGATGGATGTATCAGTTATCAAGCAACACATGATGCAAACAAACCTACATTTAGCCACGAGCGCGATGTATAGTGGGACGTTGCTCGGCATTACGTTTGTCGATCCAAGCGGAGTGAGTGAGTTCAATTGCACGATACACCATAAGACTCTCACGTGCTGACACGTAAGTTCAAAGTAAGTGCTTTTTGATGAAGAAATAAGAGTAAGTTGGGTATTTTGGTACTTCATTGCTGAATCTTAGTGTTCAAACACTCTACAGAACGCACAATACGTTCTACAAACCCCACCACGACTTCATTCTCGAGTACAGCGTACTCGAGTTTCTTTTACTAAAATATAAAGTTCAATTTTGACTATCCTATGGAAAACACTAGTTTTTGCAAGTCGGAATATCTTAAAGGAAACTATTTCAAATTGTTGTATAGGTTTGTATTGTTAGTTACCAAATAACTGATTCATTAGTTTGTAATAAAAGAAATGTTCTCTCCAAATAAACCAAATAAAAATCAGTAGAACTTACTTGTGGCTACGAAATTTCATTTTTGTAATACTCAGTTTTTTGAGCATACAAATTGGTCTACAAATTATTCAGACATAATTCGTCCTTTATTTTAGGGCACAAGTCATCTTACAATCCACATGCGCATTAGAAAACGAATCCCAATCGCTGCATCCCATGTAATCCGCTAAACTCCACCTCTGGCGAGAAATATTGGAGTGAAAAATGTGCGAGATAGCCATAAACGTACGTGATTGCCGCTGCGCTACCTCTCCGGGTTAAAGAGGTTCTCGGCAGGATACGAGTAAACTCATTTCCAGGCGAAATGCTCTCCGCTGCCAGGACGAGTGGAGGGCCTGAGCGAGAAGCCAAAAAGAAGGCTTGCGATCCGCGATCTCATTTAGATTTTGATAAGGAAATGCGAGCGCGCGCTTGACGCAACCAGACACGAGACACGACGCACAGTGGGCCACAGGAATGCTGTACTGGTGCTTCGATGCAACGCACACAAACAGATAAATGGAATGTCACACAGCGGTCGTTCAACAATTGAATGGCCACTTTTGATACAACTAATACATATTGGAAAAATCAATAACGACTAGTTCTGCAACATTTGTGTAGAATATAAAAGTCTCAAGTACAAGGCGTGAATGTTATTTAGTTTTTTTCCTTCTCAGAACTACGGAACGAGGTCTTATTTCTCTTTAAAATCAATATTATTTTTCTCCTTGTTGCTCAGTATAGTCTCGAATTGTATTAAAACTGTTACGCCGCTTATAATACGCTCGTACTTGGCACCAAAACATGTGTATCGATATTAATCGTTTAATGTTAGTGTCAAATCATTAGTTTGTTGGTTTGCTAAGGTTGCGAACGGCCGTGACGAATGTTTGATTTTCTCTTAAATATTTTAATATTCTCACGGAAACGTGTGTCTAGTTAGAATGCCGTTTGGGCACACAGCGCGTTGCCAACGGGCGGAGTCGCAACTGAAGCGCGGCGTAGCGGTTGCCACAAGAAACTGCTGCGCGCACAATCGATTCACGCGCGAGCGCAGAACTCGAAAGTCTCGCAACTCGCTCCAGTGGCTAACAGACCTACTACAGAGAGAGCCCTTGAGGGAAGCATTTCCCGTTATTACGTGCTAGTCATATAAGTAGAGCTAATGGTCGTGGGTGAGTTCCTGCGAATGTTGCTCTTTTTCGTCTTTCGAGTATACACTGTAGTAATTTACTACATATATAAAGAATCACGATTTATCTACATTTTTCGTACCGGGAAAGATGGCACAGGGCATTAACTGACGGTACTACACACCGCCTGCCTGGGAGGTCCTAGGTTCGAGTCCCGTCGGTGATAGGTATTTTCTTCATTAGCTTGTAAGCTAGCTCTGATCGATAGTTTTTCGTAATTTCTCCGATCCTCACTCTTCCTTGTCCTATCCTCATCTCTACTACACACACTAACACGCACTACTCAAGCACACATGCCGGGAGACCTGTCGGGAGTTTAGAGCATGTCCCGGCTGGGGCAGTTTCACGCCGGTGGGGGATACCTGGCTGGGAGAAACCCCGGTAGCCAACAGTAGGTCAGCGCCCGATCTCGCCATAGAGCGAGAAAAAGATTACCGCCACCGAGCAAAAAATGCACTACACTTACAAGACGAATGACCCTGGTAGTGGAAATCATTAAATCAAACAATCCACTTTTTCGTTACCAGAACCCGACAATAAGAATTTTCCTGTCGAAAATTCGCCGTTTTCTGGCCCACGATAGCAACACTTTCTCTCCTATATTCGTAAGGGAGAAAGAAGTGTAGATTGATTTCGTAGCTCATATCCCGGAAACTAAACTGTCTAAGTTGGTTGATTAAAACAAAAAAGTCGTTCAAATCGAAGTAACGAATGGTATTTCTATGTCACTCATCTATTCTTCTTACTGAAGCTTACAATACTTACAAGCTTACAATACATACTCTTACGCTCACAATATAAGCTTACAATACATACTCATTTAAAAACGACTCATCACTCTCAAAGTCGGTCGGACAGAAAGATAGATAGATAAATAAATAGATAGATAGATAGATAGATAGATAGATAGATAGATAGATAGATAGATAGATAGATAGACATGCTGACATGCAGACATGCAGACATGTAGACAGGCAGACAGGAAGACAAACAGACAGAAAGGCGTTTTGCAATGAATCGCCTGTTCCATACCAAAGACCCATAAAACTCGGGTCATGACTACACAACGTGTTAGAGAAAATAATTTCGAAACTTTAGAAGCATGATTTATTTACTTTTTTGTTGCTAAACCGGGCAATAAGAGTTTTTCTGTTAAAAAATTGTCGTTTGCAGTCACACGATTACAATACAATACTTTCTGTTCTTAAGGGAGGGAATTTATAAATGAAAATAGCTTGAATGGCTTAATTTTTAAGTAAAATCTTCTCTGCTGCATAACTGTTTCTTTAAAATTAGAGTCTATATTGAAGTTTAATACAATAAAAAAATGAAAATGATGTAGGATTTAACAATGATCTCTAATGTATTAGTTACCATTTAGACCTTGCAATTCTAAAAGTATATATACCTGTAACCATTATTGAACCTCAGCCTCTTGCTCAATAAATCCTTCTCGGTCATATTTTTTGTCCAGAGAAGAGAAAGTTAATTAATCGTGCACTGGAAAACGGCGAATTTTCGGCAGAACACTCTTATTGCCGGGCCCTTGTGATGAAAAAGTAGCAGTAGTATATAAACCAGGGCTACTTGGCCACATTCTTTGTAAACCACATTTTTTTAATATTTAAATGTGCCCATGGACGTTGATAAATAGCTGTAATTCCTCCAAACTCTGCTGGTAAAAATGATAACCAATCTCGAATAAGTTGTGAATGATTAATTTGATGCGCTTTTAAATTTATTATCCATTTCCATTCATAATATACATATAATATATCATGTACATATAATATATCATATACATATAATATATCATATATAATCAAAAAATGTTGAATATTCATAGTACATAGAGATGGTATGTTTTTTGGTGATGGTGGTGGTAATACAGGAGATTTATGACCATATAAACTTTGAATTGCTAATATATCATCTGTACGTAATCCGTGATAATAAGCATACATAATAGCATTTCTGTTATTTGTATGTTCAATTCCTAATGTATATCCAATTTCATGAAGTAAAACAGAAAATAAATTCTTTTTTCTTGTAGTATATTTGTATTTCTATAATAGTACCAATCTTCATCTAAATCAATATGAATTTCTAATGGAGAATTATTTGCATAAGGAAATTTAGCATGTGCTAATATACCACTTTTCCATCAAATTTACTGGAACACATATTTTGATCACGTTGACATTGATGTACTCCACGTTTATTCGATATAATTATATCAGGATGAAAAATATCTCTTTCAAACTTTAAATTTGTATGAGATGACCATGTTATAAATGCTAATTCTGTCATATCTAATATTTCCTGATTTACATTACTATAATTCCATTTTATTGTATTCTAATTCAATTTTTGTGAAGATGCTTTAAAATGAGTATCATGTACACCACATCGTGGCTGATTCAATAAATCTAATGTATCGCTATTTAACTCTCCATTTAATGGTAATTGATAATATATTTGAAATTTAAGAATTGCATCACTACCATCATCTTTTTCAGAATTATATTCATAATTTGCTAATTTTTGTATTGCTGATTCACTAGTAGCGACTACCGTATGAACAATGCATGATGTTTATGATAATAGTTTAAACCACATTTATAATATTAAATTAATTAATTTTAAATATTAAGCACTAGTTTCAGGTTTTATAGCTGTACGTTTTTGTGGTTTTCATGTAATACTATGTGTTACACTTTATAATCTATAAAATATTTAGCATATGTGTTGAGTACAATACTATTTTTCAATTCACCACTAGGGAAATATCAAAGACAAATCTATTTTTAAAACTCAATATTATGTATCAGTGAAATTAAATGTTTTTGTAAAATAACAATAAGAGTGGATGTTTGTCATTCACTACAGAGGAAAATAGAATAGTAAAAGTGGAGAATGGAAAATAGGTGGAGCTGTCGCATTGAGTGGTTTGTATGTTTTCGCAACTCTGGTCGGAATCTCATTTAATCTGGCCCCAAGCAGAGCTCTCGCTAACGAGTCTGACCGGGGCCAGTTAACGCGTGGTATGCGCCTCGCGAGCAAACGTGAAACGGCCGGAAGTTATTTTGTTAGTACTTCATTGTTTAATTTGTACAAGCTGAATGGCTAATGAACCCTTGATCCTCAGCTTACCACTGTACTTTAGCATGCTTTTGCTTTTCTCTGCTTATTGTAACTTTTCAAAGGTACTAATTATTGTTCGGACAAACCAGGTAGTTTTACAAAAATAATTAATTTTTCACTGATACGTTATTGCGTGTTAATACCGTCGATATACGCTGAATACCTGGATATACCTGGATTGGCAGGAACGTGGTTACGAGGGAAATATGAAAACAGTTGAATGACAATACATATTCTCATACGGAGGGAATTATGAAAGGGACTTATGGAACGGAAATATTGAACCCTAATTAATTTTATTAGGGATTTTTAAGGATGAATGACGATGATCATAAAACCCAGTTATACTTTTTTGTTCTAAACCATGAATTTGTTAAAACCATGAAGTATATGTTGGTGCCATTTGTATGGACATAAATGATATTTAGCTTAACATGATTTTCTCTATCAATTTTTTTATGCAGGCAAGGACATTAGTTGGTAACATATGCATAATTTTTCGTGTGTACGAAAGTGTTTACGACAATTTAAAATATTGGCATATCTGCGTAATTAAGTGTATATTTGTTTGTAAATATATATATACTTTTGTAATGTGGATTTGGATATGCACTATACAATATGCATTTTACTTTGAATATAATTGAAAGATAATTAGGTAATTCTATAATTGGTTAGGTTTCTCTTTAAAGTTATCCTGGTGCCATTTGAAAAGAAACATTTTTAAGAAACATTTTAGCTTTGCAAGTCAGTTATACATTTATAATAAAACACTAGTCACAGCGTAGACTTCATAGATATTTGAAAAACGTATTATCCTAATTAACTTCTTTGATGTTTTAGCTTCTGTCAATACCATCGCATTAATATCGGTATTTGCGTGTGCTTGACTATTGAGAGTGCTAATAACTGATACTTATGAATATCGCGAGTTCTATCACGTACATATGAGAAACATGAGATTGTGAACCACAAGAGTGACTTTGTCGCCTGCCAGGATTATTTTCATAGACCGATTGTTATGATCAACAGGTTAAGTAATTTCTATGACCACTTTCCGAATGGCGGGGGAGTCTCAAATACAAATATGTGAATCGCGCGCGATGTTCCCTTTCCATTCAGTTCTCATTCACGAGAGAGCACGTCCTTCAGTTCAGTTTCTCCCTGCCGAGCAAGAAGTTTTCACACATTACACTTAAGAGTTTTACTCAGAATTTACAGTAGTAACTAGTGTACCCGTGCAAGAATCCCCTCTTGTGGAAATCGGAACCCCCTTTTCGCCCACATCGGTATTTGGAGGTAAAAATCCTAGCAATATGTGATTGCTTGTATAATAAATTAAATACAGGTGTCTCAAACTAAACGTTACACACGTCTAGGGCAGGCATGCCAAGGTCGCGTTCAAGGAATCTAGCTTACTATAGTTCGCGGGCACGTAGCCCTTATCAACTGTCGCTAAGTTTAAATGTAAGGGTTGTACAAATTTCTGCGAGGTGACAGCACGTCATTGGATCCATGGGCCACGACCATCTTTTGGAGAATTCAGTTGTCAGTTAATTCCGAAATGTATCTCTATGAACTCCAAACACATTAATAAAACATAACACTAAACGAAGACAAGAAAAGAATTAGACATTCAAACATATTACTGTCTCTCAATAAAAATGTTTATCCAAGGCAGAATTTAAAAATGAATAATTATGAAATGGTAATAAGTAGTAAGAAATATAAAGATAATACAAACATATGTTGAATGATAAAACAAATCTGGGGAACATATTTCCGTATGAATCCACTATTCATTCTTTGTTTCGTTTAACTTCAGAATGCACGTAAACAGCCCTTTCTGGATTTGGAAGGAAATAAGAGCAGAGTCAGGGAATGTTGCGCGCGCCTGCAGGAACGGCGGGAGGGCAAGGAGCTCGTGCGGGCGCGGTTTTCCGTGCCTGCTCTAAGGCAAGCAGGAACTAATCAGGTACACGAAATCTCTTTGGCTATGGCACAGTGTGTATTTGCCAAACACCAGTGAAAGACGATTTGACTACCAATATAGGACAATCATATATATTGACGCCATATAGTTTCATACAACGACGCCATATACAACGTCGTCATATACGATGTTCATCCACATGCTCATTGACAAAAAGTGGTCGTTTTCAAGGCTGTTGCATGCCCAAATACACAATAACATTTTTTATGCGATACCTAACTTTTAACTTACTATACATTAAAATAAGAAAATAAAATATATATTAATACCAGAGGTCATTCAGGAATTAATCAGAACATCAGTACAGCAAAAATGTTTCATTAGATTGTTACAATTTTACTATCAGCTTTCTACGTAATAACGCAGTGAAAAGAAAGTATTATATTATTGCAGTACGAATACAAAACTTCGTATTGTGGGGCTGTGGTATCCATTTCCTTTTTCTCATTATGGATTACCACAAGATATTTGCTACCAGCACGGACTTTACAACATTCTGGTTACCCGAAAATCCACAAAGGATATGAAAAAACTACAACATCTGAAACGCACCAAAACAGATCAAGCTTCCCTTCCCATTCTTCACCTTACTCCAATTGAAACAATCATGTCACCATCTCTTGGAGATTTTCTTTTCCGGCTGCAGCAGCAGAAAACACATCCCCTCATCCGCGTTGTTTGGTATCTCGTCGTTGCCAACTCGGAGAGGCCGTGGAACCGAGCAGAGCAAAGCGGTGGGGCGGGGCGGCCCTAAGGGGTGGACGAGTGGGCGGCGAGACAGGCGTCGCCGACGGTGGCTGCTGTTCTCGAAGCCCTTTTCACGTTGTGGACGGCTGGCGCGAGCGCCGTAGGGAGGGGTGGGGAGGAGGAGGGGAAGGGAGAGCGGGTGGAGGGGTACGCCACGGCGCGTCGTGCCGCGCCTCGCCCAGCTCCGGAATTAATTGAATCCGACGGCAACGCGCTTTATGTCCGGCGTTTGCGTCGTGGACGTACGGGCATTAATTTTTTATAGCGCCGCGCGGTGGAATCGCCCCTTCGGCCAGCAGTGGCTGCATCTGCGCAGCCGCCGTCTCCGGCTCTCGTGTTCGGAGAGTTCCACCTCCACCGCCGCCTCCGGCCCCGTGTCGCCGCCTGTCCGCCCACGCACCCGTCACTCACCGCCCGCGCCGACTGTGCTCTCCAGCGTTGACCGCCGTTCGCTGCCCTCGGAGGCATCGTCCCCGGCCTCGCCCCCGGCCTCGCCCCCGGCCTCGCCCCCGGCCTCGCCCCCGGCCTCGCCCCCGGCCTCGCCCCCGGCCTCGCCCCCGGCCTCGCCCCCGGCTTCGCCCACACCATCTTCACACCGACTCAGGGCATCGACTGATGCCACTGCAGTGACTGACCACGACGTCCTAGTGTGGGACACCCGACGGTGACAGTATTTTGGACAGTAACTACTTAGGTCGAAACCAAGCTCTGTCTGGAGGAGAATTCTAACATCAGGCATCTCTGAACGTTAGCTTTTGGTAGCTTCTACGATCAACACCAAACAAATGCTGAAGCAGTTTTCAATTTTCTGATAAGTGGGTGCGCTAACCTTACGGATATCGATCCCCACCGTCTCCGCCCTCGCCGAAGCTTGCCCGCGTGTGTGGCGCTCCCTGAAGTTCGCAGTTCGCGCCCCCCTCCCTCGCTGCACGAACGACTCGCCGACTCTGCAGCGCCCCCCCCCCCCCGCACCCGCGATCTTTTTCTGGCGCACTTAGCAGTTCGGAGCCCTCCCATTCGCGATCCCCGGTGCTCGCAGACACATGCTCGCCCTCTTCCCTGACGTTGCGCGCAGCACCTGCACCTCCCGTATGTCTCTTCACCCACTTCGCCGCCTCTGCTCGCATTGCTCCACCTCCGCGAACTGAGGCTGCTCAGACCGCTGACCGTCTCGCTCGAATTCCCTACCATGGCTAACATGATTACATGGTACAGCAAAGTTTTCAAGAAGTAGCACTTGCTCCCCAATGTTTTTCTCGTTGATCTCAAAATCTGGATGTTCGAGAATGTGCCAATACCTTCGTACGTAATTATTTGCGCGTTTTATTCATCGTGCACCCTCGTGCTGCCATCGCGCCCATTGTGTTTTTGTTAGCATCTAAGGTCCATCTTTTCAAATAGGGTACATCGGTAGAGTAAGGTATTTTGCTCATAATTTCCTGCACATCAAACAACTCGCACATTTTATTGAATTATAAATGACATTTACTACGTATGGATACTGTAAATCTTTTAAAGATAACTTTTTAAATTCATTTCTTTATTTTTTTATATTTGGTAACTTGACGCACCGTTTTGGAAGGAGCATCGTTCATTGACGGAACTCCATTAATAATCCTAAATAATTCGTTGTTACAGCCCAAACATTGGCTGTTTTGGGTACACAAAACTACATGAAGATAATAAATGCATATTAGATGATTTACAATCTACACTGAAGATCTAATGGATGATGCCGTTCAAGTCATCTCATAGTTTCACTGTTGTCAGATTGATGGCGAGTATGCCGTCTTTGGACGTTTTTTGCACACGTCTTATAAGTCGAATACGTACGTATATGCAGAGTAATATACGTAGTATAGAGAAAGTTATGTAATGCGTATGTCGATTTCAAGATTTAAATGGAAATACAGGCTTTGTGGGTCCCCTGATGCCAAAAAATGTTTTTTCAAAACGTCCGTCTGTCCGTTAGTTCGTCTGTCCGTCTGTGAACACCATTAGCATCTAAACCATACTTACAATTTATTCCCAAATGGATATTCCCTGGTCGATCTCGAGACGGTGCAGTTTTGAAAAAAATTCAAAACAGGGGGGGTACTTTACATGAAGCCCGAGGGACATCTTCAAAATTTTTCCGTTCATCCGTCCGTCTGTCGACTATGAACAACACAAACGCTTAAACTATGCATTTTTTTCTAAACTGAATACTCCCTGGTCGACCTGACTTCATTGAAAGCTCGGCGACTTTGAATAACATTCCGTTCGGGGTACTGGGTACTTTACATGATGCCCGTGAGACATTTTCATAATTTTCTCTAAAATAGCTCCCAATTTTTTCTTTAAATTCTTGATAGGGATAGTGCTAAATGACCTATCTCACGTCGTTAATATTTAAATTAACGAAACGCGATTTGTATATATTATTTCTTTAAACATGTGTTTTAAATTGTGTTTTATAAAGTTTCTCGAAAAGCGATAAGTTTTCTCAAAATTTTTCAGAAATGGTCAAACTCCACCTTCTCAACAACGAATTAAAATTTGTCTT
This sequence comes from Gryllus longicercus, assembly GCA_038098605.1. Lineage (NCBI taxonomy): Eukaryota > Metazoa > Arthropoda > Insecta > Orthoptera > Gryllidae > Gryllus > Gryllus longicercus. The sequence continues at coordinate 1,677,670 of JAZDUA010000267.1, read as the reverse complement.
CAAACTTTTTGTACGGATAGTAATAAATGCATTGTATAAAATGGCATAACATCCAATTTGCAGTATTCTTTTGTTTATTTTTTAAATTATACAAATGTATGTCTTTTAAATCTCTCACGTCGTTAATATGTACATTTTCAGCAATTTGTATACGTCATTACATTTGTTAACAGAAGTGATTCAAATGAATTTCAATGAAGATTTTATGAAACTCAAAAGTTTTCTGTGAAAAATAGCTAAATATTTTGCATTTCCAGTAACGCTTAAACGACATTTTCTTAAACACGGCCGCACATTTTTGAACGAAACTTTCCATACAGAACAAGGTTTTACTCTTCTATAATATTCTTAAAGTAATATTTCGGTTCTAACATTAGGAAACTGGCAAGAGGGCAGCTGGCAAGAGGATGAGGCGAAACAGAAAAACTTGTTCAGGCCCAAGGTATTGGGGTAATACCAATTACTCGTAGAACGAGAAATCCTGTGGTACTTTGTAGCACCACTAGTTATTTAATGCCGTACAAATGCAAAATAGGACAGGTTCTTCTTTATAATAAGAAAAATATATTACCATGTGTTATTTTATGCCGAACAAGACTGTAAAATAATTTTGAATACTTTTGCGGAGCAATATAACAAGCCAATCTCTTGAGTACAAATATTTCAGAGTTTATTGATTTATGAAGTACTTGTATCCAAGTTTTGCTTGCACCAAGAATGGTAATATTTGACGTGTACAAGATATATGATCAAGGTGATTGTAAAAATAACATGATTCAGGTTTGTCGCAGTCAAGTCTTCTGGTGGGCAGTATCGAATACACTGATGAAAGTGATATGTCAGAGGGCCATTGCCACGGCTACAGCGCCACAGCGAGTAATGTACTCGAGAACGGGGGATATAATGGAAAGAAAGGTGAGAAACTTCAAAGAAGCCCTTTTCACACCAAACATTCGACACGCAATGGCCAACATCTGATCCCCGGAACATGTAGCTGGTAAACTAACGCGCTGCCCGCCCACTGTAGGTTCCCTATGAAACCGATCTTCGCAAGCTTCTCTCCTCCATTGTTCTCTGTCGTGATAACCCACAGCCCCCCCCCCCCGGTGGCACCGCCCCCATTCCTCTTCTCGGGCCTTCGGTCGTTCCCTCGCCCCTGACCGTTGCTGTCAGCCCCCGGCCGCTCTGTGGCCCGTCCCGCGCCTGTTCGCATACCGCCCCTTGGGCGCCCACTCCTTTCCTGCTCGCCCTCTGACCACCTCCGCCCTGCCACGGTCACGCTGCTCCTCGCCCGCCACCGACGCGCCGCCCCGGTCCGTTCTCTAACTGCTTCTTGTACGCCTCTTCCGGTTTCATCCTCAACTCCTTCCGGTTTTGGCACTCCCCCTGCCTGCCCGTCGCATCCCACTCCCTGCCCTACCTCCAGACCCACCCTTGTCTCGCCCTCCACCCTGGTACTTCCTGGCTGACACCCGCTTACTTACCACATTGCGACCCACCCCAGCCCAAGTGTGCCCAACGCGGCTCAAACCGGTTCACTCCGGCCGCCCACCCCAGCCAACCACGGTTTCCTCCGAACCACTCAGGTTCACTCAGGCCCATCCCAGTCCGCCCCGATTCAACCCGGCCGACACCGGCCCACTCCGACGTACCGCGGCTCACACCGACGAATCCCGACGAATTCGGCTCATCCCACCCCAATCTGCCTCACCCTCTCCCACTCCGCACACACGCGTCAGTCCCCACTCATCCCCACCCACGCCCTCCCACCCTCGTCCCTGCCCGTCTCCATCACCACCCTTACCCCTACGTCTTGCCGTAATGGCCGTGCCGCCTGTGCTACCACCGCTGCAGCGTTTGGGAGAGGGCGGCGCGCTGGCTTTTCTCGCACCGTGGACGTGGCCCGATGCCCTGCTTTCGCTCTGCACGTTCTCTCCCCCCGTGCCAACGCACTAGCGGCGAACCAAAAGCTGGAGAGGCCAGCCGATGGAAGCTGGCACGGCAGCGCGATGAGAAGGCCGGGACGTGTCGCCCATCCTGTTCCAGCGTGACCAGAGGCGTAGCTGAAGCTGACCTTCTGTGGGGTGTTGGTAATATAAAAATGAGCAATTCAAAAGTATGATGTACTCTAATTTGATTTTAGTTTATTTGGATTATTATTATTATTATTATTATTATTATTATTATTATTATTATTATTATTATTATTATTATTAGCGTAGAGGCCATTACTGACCACGCTACACGATTAACGTGTGTAATTCTTCCAGGATCAGCTTTTCAGCTGTATCCTTGAATTACAACAAGGTTGTTACGCCTTGAAGTGTGAATTATGAGATGATAGGTGAAGAGACAATCACAAATATGACTATGTCATGGACTCGAACCTGCTGCCTTCTCGACACAGACGACGGCTGCCGCAACCGTCTGCGCCACGAAGCCGACTTTATTATTATTATTATTATTATTATTATTATTATTATTATTATTATTATTATTATTATTATTATTATTATTATTATTATTATTATTATTATTATTATTATTACTATTATTATTATTAGCATGCAGCATATTATTAGTAATATTAACAGCAATAGTAATATACATACAAGTATGTTGGTCATCACGTAGTATTTCGACATGAAAACATTACGACAAAAAGCCCTCAGTCCGAGATGGTCAAGCATCGTAAGCGAAATGAAAACACTTTTACCGATTGTAACACATTATTGAAGATATTTTTTAATATATTAAATTAATTTAGTCTCCCTTAGTGTTTCATGTCTAAAAGTAGGTCCTGCGTTGCTTGTGAATCGTAAACTGAAAGTGGTTGATTACTTACGAAACGCCTTTTTGGACATGGACTCCGATATAGAAAATGAAAGATGAAGAACAATCTCTCTAGAATTGCTCTAGAATTAAAGAACTTATTTCTTAAGTGACGTATCTCCATTTCTGTTTGTTTCTAGTTTTACGTATTAATTAATTGATAAGACGCTTTTCCATCATGCTGCCAAATGTTCTATTCAAAAGTGATATTTCTCCTTTGTTAAACAATACCTTAAAACCGTTAATCCTCACTTCAAATATGAGGTTGAATATGATTAATATAAATTGTATGTCTTGGAGATATGCCACTTTGGAAATAATCTCATCAATTGCGTTCATCAACTAGCGTTCGAGAAATAGGTATGAATAGTATAATTTGCATGCTATGACCGCTCAGCCAGAGCCGGCTGAAGTGACACAGTCCAGAGAATCAAAAAGACATCTCGTTCGCACGGCAACAATCAGATTTCGCACCGCAACGGAGTGATTAATTAATTGAGTTCTGAATTTCGCACCGCAACGGAGTGACGGCGCGTGGCACTTGGAGGAGGAGACGGCAACCTTAACGATCCGGGGAGCGTCGGAGGGGTGAGGAACAGGGAAACGGAAGGGGTTGTACGGAGCTCAGACCTTGCAACACCTTTCCCGTTCTCACTTCCTTTGGCACCGCTGCGTAGAAATCTTCGTAAGAAAAGTCTTCTTGTACGTTTGAAAAGCTGGCTGACTTGGAATTGGGAGCGAGACCTACTATAAAAAATATTTTAAAAAGCTCGTAAGGGAAATAAAAGAATTCATAGAACAATTTACGAGGAAGAAGAAAGACTTACTCTTGTAACTTTTATGATGATAATGAGCGTAATACGATTTACAGAGCTTTTTTTAGTATTTGAGAGTGTGAAAACGCCGAATAAGTTTCTGGGGCAATTGGAACATGGTCGAAGAATTTCAGCGGCCTGGGTGACGCGAGGAAGCAGACGTCGTTTCCCAAACTTAAGGTTGTTGCTTCCAGTATTATTTTATTCAGTGGAGGTAGTAGAACAGGATTGTTTTTGTGAAAGCCATAAAAATTTCATAAATTTGTGTAAGGTAGTTAATCAAATCTAAGTGACGTGAAAAGCCGTTACAAAAACGCAGTCATTCTTTGCGTGAGTAAACTCTCTGATTTTCTTTGGAAGAACATGAGACCTTAAACTAAGAAACAAGTTTAAGTCAAGTAGGGTTATAGGTTTTGTTGATACAAGTAAAAGAGGGAATAAACTGAGTTTAGTATATGAATACCTTTAAAAAGATTAATAATCTTATTGAATTTGATTGTAAGTTGAGACAGGATGTTCTAATTGAGAGTGATTGCATATTGTTCCCGTGATATGTTTCCTCTATAGGATTTGAGAGATTTTTGTGTTTTATTGTTTTGTAGTAGTTATATGTTTTATACCTTTTTAAATATATGTGTTATGTGTCAAAGGCTATATTGGTCTTGTTCAATTTCCAAAATCTCGAGAATGATTCACCTAACCCTGAGATGCAAATAGAGAAGAAACTTATATGTGAAGGTTATAAAGTAATTAATTGGGCAGACACATTGCGATTTGCCCACCTAAGTATATTTATATGTACAATCAACTGCGGTCAGGGGAGTGTTGGGAATTGATGCACCAGCCTATGAGCCAGCTGGGGCGTTTGGTTTTAAAAACCGAAGAGAGGATGGTGGTTGCTTCTGGAAGCACTTCATTCGGTTTGAATAACCGGTTGGTTGCAATACTGTATTGTTCAAAAAAGAAGAATGTTGTTTCTGACTATATTCAATTTTACGTGACTTCTTTTTGTCAATGTTAAAACTAATTTACTCAAAAACTATTTTCAAACAGTATATTATTGAAGCCAATGCCAAAGTACCTTTAAAATGGGATTCATGTCAATTATTTTGGCAATGAATTGGTATCAATGTTTCAAAACAGAATATAAAATTCATGACATAATGTTATCCTAACACACGGAACAGAAATGACTGTGACCTTATTTATGCATTCAGGAAATGTTGTTTGAATCAGCATGTTTGAATATATTGAGACTAACATTTTAATAACAATAATTGTGTAAATCAAACATTTCACACGCTCTGGATTTTGCCGACATAGTTGTACTTTGCTTAAATGCATTTCCCAAGCCCACGACCGATAGAGCCAGTCTTTAATATATATTGGCGCAATGATCTAGTATTGCTCCCAAGTTAAGTATATTATTTTATAATGTATCGAATAACTTACACTCACAAATTTCCTTTCTCCATCAAGATAATGACAATTCAAAATGTCCAATATAAGTAATATGATATTTAAACACTTTGATGAACAACTAATACAAATTACACATCCCGAAGGGAAGGCGAAATACGATACACCTTTGGAATTACAACCAGTCGATAAGTCGATAAAACAGCATGCCCGGGGACGCTTAGTTTGACGTGCTGTACGTTCTTCTGAAGCCTGGGAATAGTTCGTTAATCTGGTCCCCGTTGAACCATTCGTCAAGAGCGAGTATTTGGTCAGGTAAATACAGGGCTCTGGCATAGATTTTGAGGTGTGACTCGTTGTGATGATTTATTCTCACGTTCTTATACATGCTCCCCAGCAAAGCTTTCCAACATTGGGAGCGCTTGATAAACGTGTAGCATCATTTCATTCTATGTGCAAGAACCTCCCTTTCCAATATGAGAAATAAGTTTAAAATAATGAGATCCTCGGTAGATAAATAAGGGAAGATCCAATTTTATATTTGCGTTGCATCTCGTATCAACCTACGGGAAGAGGTTGAACGTTTATGAATCGAATGTTTAAAATTCGTCGAATAAGTATTTTATTATAACACGGAACGTCATCGTAATAAATATGCACATAGCTTTAATCCCAGTTCCAGGATTCACTTCTCTGCTGAAACAATGTTTCGGCTTGCATGATATGGGGAATGTTTAAAAACTATATTCGCATTTCAGTGATCGACCGATCAAACCACATTTCTCACACGGCCGTCCGTTATGCTGAGTGAAGTAGGGGAGAACCGAGCTGGTTGTCACTCAGTTTCATACATCTGTCGCGTCGCTCTCCTAAGGGGTAAATTTGTGTCACGCGATATTCACGATCTAAATAACTTTCTACAAAAGTCTTTATACGATCAGTGTAACGATGGGAAATTGCGATATCAAATATCAAAAGATGATTAAACGTTTTAAAAAAAGCAAAGATAGCAACTTTGGAAAATTAGACATCTTCGTTTGCGAGTCGAAAACTTATTTGAATCTGTAAGCAAACTGCATATTTAGTTGTTTTGTATTGCTAAAGAATTGTAACATAGTCTACTCCTACCACTACTAGCAAACACATTTTGCCGTCAACGATTTCTTTTCGGTATCATGGTCCCACTGAACATGTATGCTGACTATATAATGTGTTATAGGAAGTAGTCTACTAGTCATAGGAACAAGGTTTATTCACGTTTTCAACCACGTAAACCAAATATCAACAGTGTTTTGCTCTTGGTACGCATGAGATGGTTCCAGAGCCTTTTGTGACTTTTCATTAAGTTTTAAATATTAGATCAGGATCGTCTTTACTGATTCTTTGTTTCACTTTATCCGTTTTTGGTTTTCAAATCTATATTGTAAAATACAATTTTCATAGATACTTTTATTGAAAACACTGACACAATAACTATAACTCAAACGATAATTTTTCAACTCAGACGCAATAGATCTGTATTCGAAATCAATAAATCTTACTCGAGTAGCATTGGTTGTAATTGTTTTTCATAATTAATATGCATTGGATTAAATTACTGAATGAATTGTTTCACTGATATAAGCTTATACGTTACTGTATGTTCGGTATAGATGAAATAATTAACTTTCCTATAAAATGAAATGGCAAAACAGTATAAAATTGAAACAGCAAAAATATTATTCTTCATATTCGTCATTACCTTCCAAAAACAAGACAGAAGGCGCGCTTACTTAGTAACATGTTTTATCAGCACAATTAAATAGCAATAACGATCCAGTTAATGGTGATTTGTAGCAATATTTGTCTAAACTGTGTGGTGGTAAACATTGGATTTGTGAAACAGGATAGTCAGTTTGATAAAGTGAATGTGGATTGCGCATTTTCACAGTTGACAAAGTACGTTTAGTTTTAATTGGATTTTGGTAGCACTGGATAGTTGTATTGACAGTCTCAATTCAAGTCATCACTGTCAACAGATGGTTATTACGACGAATTGGATTGAACATCGAGAACAAATCTAGTACTTGGAATGTGAGGTAGTTTTGTTGTGTGTGGAAACAATTTCAGAGCGTTTCTTTTTACTTTTTGCCATACTAAGTACATACATAATAAAGAAAAAATATTGTTTATTTTACGAATGTTCATTCCCACCTGAAAACTGTAAAAGTTCAAAAATTTTTCGATGTTTTCCTACAACTATTATTATTATTATTGTTATGATTGTTATTATTATTATTATTGTTATTATTATTATTTATGTTATTTTTATTATTATTATTATTGAAGATTTCGCTTTCAATACTCTGGCTTCACATCGTTTTATAATAACGCTGAAAATGAAAATATATATCAAGAATATTTCATTTCTTAATTTTTCTGTTTACTTAACCGTTATTGTCTAATTATAACATAAGCAATATCTTAAAAAGTACATGTACATTATTAATTGTCAGGAAATTTAATTTGATGTTACCAAACATTCCGACCAAGTAGCATTTTCATTTTCTCTGCTAGAAAATATTTGTGAGGTACCGTACAACTCTTACTATGCAGTTTAATAGATAACCTTCTTATTGCCTTTCACTGATGCTACCGGTGAAGTCATATACTCGTTGTACGCCGAGTTTGATGTCATTCACTGGCTAAAAGATTTTAAAAAAAATTTCCACTTCGTGGTTTACGACTCTTTCTTTAGGACATTTTCTGAGTTGATTTTTTTTCATCGCCACACAAATTACAGAAATTGAATATACTAGTATATTTTTTCTGTATTCGACCTCTGTTAACAAAATATTCACAATAATCAGATTCGCGAATTTTGAGAGCTCAGAAGAAAAAACACAAACATAAATGATGATATACATCTGAAGGTTCAGGAATTCTCTCGTAAGTTCTTAAATTAGAGAAAGTAAATCTTTGATTTTAAGTTGAAAATTATATACTCTAGAATATTTTCTCGTGATATACTCAAAACATGCAAATCATTTTTAAATGTGCTCGAAATGCATACTTATGTTTAAGTAGTGCTTATTGTATAAATACTAAAAAATGAATGTGACAAATATGATTTTTTCTATCTCAATACATATTTATATTCAAGTTACTCATGTTCAAAGCTACTACATTCACTACACAAATTCTCGCATTACATGTAACTTTTCAAATTTAAAAAATTGAGAACATTAAATAAAAATGGGACACAATGGCATTTTATATCGTTTATTCTATACGAGAAAAGATTTGAAGCAGTTATTAATATTTTTTAAATTAAATTGAATTAATTTCAAACGGAAAATACGTGAATACTACTGGCTTTTAAAAGATGGACATGACCATATTTACAGATCATTTTTTAGAAATAATTTTAGAAAAAACTGTCATTAATATTGCACTTTTATAATATTAATATCTTGCAAATTTCAAAAATACAGAGAGTTCGTATAAAATGGGAACAGAAAGGAGTTCTTTACTATCGTTTTCTACTTACGAGAGAAAAATTGTACCAAAAATTCTTGGAGGTGTTTGTGAAAAAAATGTGTTTTAAAATAACGTATATTTCATACCAAATTACTCTCTAATGTGACTACTCATATATTCAAAAAAATTATACATGAAATTATTTCAAAATCTATTTTCGAACAATAGATTTCATTGAAGAAAAAAGCTCTATGTGTAAATTTATTTGAACTGGAAATGGGCATAAACCGGTGGCAGCTAATTACATAAATAAGATAATACAGCTAATATGCAAATTATATAATGATAATAGCACAACTGTAGTAGGTTGTTAGTTTTGAATATTCACTTAACTTTGGATTGTCCATAAAAACACAAAGAATTAGCATAATAAAGGCATTTAGTCTCATTGCTGAAAATTATACGAACAAAAATAGCCAAATGAGAGTTAAACATTAAAGGCGAATACATTTCTCAGGAAAGAAGAATGTAAACGGTCAACAAACATTGTGTAAAAAGTCATTAAGAAAGGATCTTTTGGAGACCAACATTTTCCCACGTTCTCTTCGATTACCTCTTCACATTGAAACTAATGTTCCCACTTTATGAAATAATACAAATCTAGAGCCTGGAGAAAATAAAAATGTCTCATGACCCACCTCACGACATAGGATGTGGAAATGCGACTCTTTAAGGAAATAAATTTTTGCGATTTTAATGCGACCTTTCTGTTCTGAAAAAAATTAATTTGAGAACATAATAATTTGCTTACGTTCTATTCTCTTTAAAGTAAAAAAATGTGATAAGTATTTTTCGATAATATTTACTAATGTATATTACTAATACTACTTTATTTCATTGTTTCAGTATTTACATATTTCGCATACCGTTCTGTTGATATCAACGAATTTGGGTATTTAAATACGAAGAAATAAATATTGCTGAAGCTAGTAAAGACAAACCATCATATTGTTTACCATAAAATGTTCATTGAAATCATTTTCTATTCGTTTTCTATAGGCTGCTTCCGTCGCATTTAATCTCACTTAAGAACAATAACGTAAACATCGTGGTCCCTTCATGCGATATTTCTTCCCTGTATAAATAAATAAGTGATCTCGGTGGCTCTTTAGTGAGTGTCCTCGCTTTGCACGCAGCAACCGTGGGTTCGATTCCTGGTCGGGGCAAACATTAATTGCGCAATTCCCTTTTAATGCCCCAGTATCTGTTGCTGTGTGACGATGACAAAGCGCACATCTCAGGTTGAGAATACCAGAATACAGCGTAGGGATGACTGTGTGCTAACCACACGTACCCCTTAACCCATGGCCACAAGGCCGGCACACTGCTGGTAGGCCTTAGCTCGTAAGGAGCTGTTGTGCCAAGGTACAGTTGGGAGCTGACTGATTGTGAGGCTGACTGAAACTACTAGCTGTCCCAAATATATTACTCCAAGTGTCAAACTTAAAACATCATTCGACAATGAGTAAAGCAAATAACCCAATAAGTAGAGCTAACGAAATTATGAACAATATGCTGAAATATGTCATTATTAAAATATACAAAAACCTGTAACTATCTTACTATCTTATCTCAGTCAAGTGGACGTGCAAAATTTGCATCTGACGACGAGGTGTCGTTAATATTGCTGTCATCAGTGTCGCGGGAATCCAAACCTCCAAGATCGATGATAAATCTATCGATGGCGTCTTCTAGTATCCCATCTTTCTCCCAGTACCCTTGTTCTATCTTAAGAATGGTTGGGGAATCCCGCTCAATCAACTGTAGATGCAGATCTCAACGCATCTGCAGTCACTTCTTACAACTTTGAAAGGGATATATCTCCAGAAACATTGTGTTCTTTGATTTCTCTCTTCTCTTTGGTCTAAACTAACTCTATTGGGTTTAGATCACAATTATAAAGCGGCAAACGAATTACTGTGTGGCCATGTTTCTTTAACGTGGTGCGACTCGTTAAGGAAATAATTTTTTGCGATATTAATGCGACTTTTCTGTTCTGAAAAAAAAAGCATTTGAGCACATAATAATTTGCTTCCGTTATATTCTCTTTAAAGTACGAAAAATGGGATAAGTATTTTTCGATAATATTTGCCCTTTTTTTCGATAATATTTACCCTTTGAATTTCGGTACCCCTTTTGTGGAGGTTTGTGCTGTACGAAGACGAAAAGTCCAAATTTTTTCATAGTCATGGAACAAGCAATGTTATTATTATTGAGCCAGTCAACCATCTCCTGTGTTACAGCATACGTAGAAGGAGACTTGTTCTCTTGGAGGCAGTGGTATGATACATTGTCAGGCACAATCACACTTTCTTGGGAGAGATTTGGCAAAAATCTTATCTTAAAACCCATGGCCTGGAATAAGCCACGAAATGTGTGCACAACCCAAGGAAAATTAATTTTCTCTTCGATTGCCGCCAGCAGTATTTGTGCAGTTGAGACTTGTTTTCTAAGAGTATAAAAATCATGAATCAAATCAAGAATCACTCTCTTATCAGTCATCAATGCGGATTTTTTTGGTTCACATTATGGCCTTTTCTTACCGGGAGTAATCAAGGCCGCCCCGCCGGCTTCAAATCCTTCTTTTCTAATTAATCTCACAGTTCGAAATGATACTGCAGTATAGTTTGTTACCCGAAAATTGCTGTTATGCAGCGTGTGTTGAACTCCCGAATTATTTTCTTCGTCACATGTCATAATAACGAGACGTATAATTTCCCTACCTTCATTGTGTATTGTTTTGCCTTTTCTATGAACAGAAGTCATACCGTTTCACCAAACGTCACAAACAAAATTAAAATTAATACGCTATACACTTGTGTTACGAACGTGACATGCCGAACATCTGATTTTGAGGCAACTTCTTAAGCAATATGTTCATTAGCAAAAAGTAACAATTTTCGACTCCTCTACATATCTTAGAAGTTCGTAACATTTATTCTGAGACATCTATATGTATACCTGCGCGTTAAAAAATGAATTTCAGTGATAAAGAAGGTGACATTATCATTATTCCACAAGTATAAAGGCAATTTCAAAGGGTAAGAGGCATGACGTGGATCCATCGAGAATGTTGAATAGATGAATGCAGCGACGTTATTAATTACGAGCGTAATAACGAAGAGAAGTGCAGAGTGGTGCAAATACAGAAGCCAAGAGAGACTCAAACACTAGAGTTTGGAGAATCGACAAACTAGGAGCGGCGAAGGATTTCACGTTTTCGATGCTCTGCAGATTTTCGTAAAGCGGATCTTCCAGATCAAGAAAGTGAAATCCTCTTACTTCCGACCAAATTCTTGGGTCTCAAATATTCTTTTTTCTTTCAGCATGAGAGGAACGTCATTAATTTTATTGCGGTCTTTTGAACATTGAAAGCACTCTGAAATATTACTGTTCTTTCTTTTTTAGACTTTCGCCGCCGGCAGCGAACACAGTTTTTTGAAGTGCTTATTGCTGCCGTATTTACGAGTTAACGCTCATGAAGGTGGAGTGTAATAGGTGGTGAAAGTGTCACATATGACGCGGTTCCGACCATAACTCTTCCCCTACACACATTTTTAAAACCAAGATATAAAATTGTTCTCAGAAAAGTAATGAAGAAAAGAAGAGCAAGGTGTAAACTCGTGAAACTAAGAATTCTCTCGAAGATGTCGAACGAACTTCACGATTGAGGGAACTCAAAAACTCGAATTTCTCTGTCTCAATTTATTTTATTATTTTCAGACTCTCTGTGAACATGCCGGTTCATAATAATATGTTACAAACTTCTAGCGCTTGAAAGAGGCCCAAGAATAATCACATTTTGCCAGTGAACATGTGGTCTCATATAATAAAATGGAGTCTCACATAATCAAATTACAAAAGCGTCATTTTTATAACTCGTCTCGGATTGGTAGGCCACACATCCTGCACTGATGTTTTGCAGATACACAGACTCTCTGAGAAAGACCTCTTCTGGAAATGGCAATTTTGAATTTTTAGCTTTGATTATAAAAAATAGTGAAGTACGCCTATAAGATTTGATATATGCGAAGTAGATGCAATGTGCATTTTGTCGCAATCAGAACAAAATAAAGAAGATATATGAATTCACAGTTGTCATTGCTATTATTTTGCTCGTTTTCTGACTTTCGTGTGTTTGCCAAACCCCAATGCAAGATGCGTTGTGTATTAACTCGCGGCGCGATGTCATAAATGTGTAACTTATTATAAAAGATTTTGCATCATACGACCGGTAAAGGACGCTCAGGGCATCAAATGATGTCACTACAGTGCATCTGTCCGGGAAGTCCTAGGGTTTGATTTCCTTGAGGTTTTTGAATAGCTGGGTCGAATTCAGCCGCTGTCTAGAGGAGAATTCTAGCTGTTGGCTGCTCTGATCGGTAGTTTTGCGTCGTTTCTCCGATCAACAAACACTGGCAAATAGAGGAGCAGTACCCTACTAAACTGACAACGCGCGATCTTTCCTTCCTTCTCCTTGTTATATCTTCACCCAATTCAACGAAAATAAGAGCCATGCGTACTTTCTTATATCTGTGGAAAAAGTTTGAAGAAAAATATGAGAGCGATGTTTGAGAAAAATATTAAACATTTTATACAAAACTACGCGAAATATACTGTTTTAAAAAATATACATGACCTTTTCTAAAGAGATATATTTTAACAACAGACTTTAACTAAGAAAAAAATCTATCTTCAATTTTGTTGTTTTTAAACGTTAACTTTTAGCAATTTTCGAAAACACAGAAATTGCTGAAAATATGACTAGCATCATATTTTTTCACCGTCTCGTGATTTATACGCGGAGAAAAGTGTTTAAAAACAATAAAAAATTGCCTGTATTTTTGAAAACTACTCAAATTTTCGAAAATTTCTACATGACTATATTTGAAGATCGGTCTTTAACGAACACATTGCATTAAGAAAAAAGCGATATCTTCAATATTATATTTCTAGGAAGATGCCCAAAAATTGCATTTTTACAATTTTCGAAAAATCTGAGATTCAACGAAGATGAAACCCATTCTCTTCACCGTCCTTTTCGCCATCCAAGAACAAAGTTTAATTGTTGAAGCCATTTATGTAAAAAACTGGTGCCATTTTTGAGAAAATTTTGAAAATGTTTTTGGGGCTTCGTGCAAAGTGCCCTCAAAAATCAAAATATACATTTAAACTACCAAAGCCTCCAGTTCGTTCAAATCGATCAGAGAAACTGACCGATGCTAGCGTTGACACTTTGCCAGTTACTCGATTTTTCGGTATCAAGGACTTAAAAAAATATAGATTCTGTGTACACCACGTGTTAGAGAAAGTAATTTCATATATAGCAACAGGATTTAACTACTTTTTCGTTATCAGGGCCTGGCGAAATATTTTCTGACGAAAATTCGCCTTTTGTGGCTCATGATTACATCACTTTTTCTTCGTATGAAGTGCGAGAATGTAAAAAAAAAACATTCTTCACAAATATTGCAAAAACCTAATGCATAGTACTCCCGAGAGAGAAATTACTGATGCGTTTCAAAGTATCGAAAAAATTGCTTCTCTGAGCGGGTATAATAATACGCCCTGATTACTTACAGTAAAAAAGTATACAGCTTAAAAGGTGTATGAGCACCTACCGTAGTACGCAGCCAATAACCAAGACAAAATAAGCAATTACCTCGTCGTGTGCTATCCCGCTCAGACTTACTTTCTGAGTTAAAGAGGACAAAGCTGCAAGGGTTATGAAACAGTCTTTATGCCGTGCGTTTTGGAACGGTACTTCACAGTCGAGTGCGTTTGAAAGAGATGACACACAGGTAACCAAGATGAAGTCTTCGTTACGTAATTGAAAGAACGTGTTGTGCAGAGCAGCACCGGCATTTACAAGCATACATTTAATGAAAGATATATGCAAAGCACAGCACTGAGCCGATGTGCACGAAATACTACGGTCTATGAAATACCCACTGCTGTGACCTGGTTTCCCAGACAACAAACCAACAACATTGGTTGTGAGGAAGACAGACGCAAAACAATACTTCACTTTCCATGTTCCTCGTTCCATGTATTCATCATTTCTCATGCGCAATTTGTCAAGAAATCTCTTTTTTTCTACCCGTCATAACACAGAATTCTAATAAGATTTTTTATGATTATTGTTACAATTTTAAATACAGTTTCACGTACTACATAGTATAAATTGGAATTACATATTAACAGATCGATTTTACTGTTTTAATTTATAATTCTAACTTCACTATCGTTATTTTTATTATTTTCGTATTTTTATAATTTCTTTGCAAGGGAATTTCTCTGAATACTTTATAGATTCATTTATTTATTTATCGTCAAAACTCAGTTAAAACTGTCTGACGGACTACTAGAAGAATTGGGATTTTTCCAATGTTTCTTGAAATTCTTTTCTCTACCCTAACTCATACATTTTAAATAAATTTATGAATACGTGTGGAAACAACGATTTTGGCAAGAATTGGTGTGAACATATTCACTCTTACGTAATAAAGCTATTTGCAAAGCTAAATGGGGTATATATTTCAGCTAATATCCCTTATCATTCTTTTAAAAATCAATATACTGTTGAGGGAAAATGGAGAATGATTATTTGAATCCCCAAAGGGCTGAAGAAAACGTGCACAAATATTGAAGCTACTTTTACAAAATAACGGGAAATCTCAGCACTTGTTCAGATGATCAGGGAAACTAAACAATATAACGGACAGGAATAGAGGTAATTTACCAAGAAGCTGAGGCACAACTGTTATTACAAGCATATTTAGTCTTTTAGAATTACTGAGCCTAGATGACAACTAATACATTAAATATCAGTGTTGAATTCAAAATTATTATATTTTTCTGAATCTGGATCTGACCCTACAAAAAATTCAATTATGAACAAGATGGACGTATTACAAAGGGCTAAGAGCTTGAAAAATCACTTTTGGCAGACGGTCTTTTGCATACACGAGCAGTTCTCGCGTGCGCGCGATACAAATTCGCGTTACTCTCCGGTCTCTTCTTACGCACTACAGACAAATAAACAAATCGTAATGGCAGTAAAGTGAATTGTAATGTTCTCAGTTGCCCTTGCATGTACATAATCCTTCAAATACCAGCACAGAAGCAAATTACATTTTATACGATCACAGGATCTGGAAGGTCACAATCCCGACTGATGATTTTTCACTGAGATACCCACAGATTCCGCTGGATATGCTGTAGATAGAGACCCACAACGTGACACTTCGGACAAGATTGGAATGTATACCATACATATGGTGGCATATTCAGAAGCCTTCTGTAGAATAGTCTTCTGTAAGAAGTTCCAAGAAAACATGTACTTGGGTTGAACTTCGTTTAGACTTATCTCTGTCTTGTAATTTTACATATTTCTACATGCTATACCAACGCTGTTCTCCGTGCATGTGCCATTGATATAGGTGAAGAGATCTATCTATTTATTTAAGGTAAAAAAGTAAAGTCTGTGTGACGTACTATGAGAAGAAGTGCAATCCCTGCACGGTTTCTTGAGCTCTAGGATCTCTTCATAAACATGTGAGGTAAAGTAAAAATACAAATTTAAAATAATACGCCAATTTTTACGAGATGAAAACGAACATCTCTTAACTTCGTAATGAAAATGTTAACGCAAAAGTTGTTGCAATTATTTTTTCAACGATAACGTTCGTCAGAAAGAAATAATTAAAATGACAGAAAGTCCCTAAAACCTGAAATTAAATATACGAAGATTGAACCATGCTTCATCCAAATTATCGCAAAACAATACTTGTAACATTTGCGATACACCTTAATTTGTATCTTGTTTTAATTTGTGTTATTCTGTTGTTCGATTTTAGTCTCCTAAGCACTATATGAAGTAAATTTCACGATTAACTTCTTTACTCCATTCTTTTCTTCCGATACGGCCTCACCTTGTGATGAAACTCTTCTTTTTCTGTCCGTACCACGCCTTTTTCTTTTCTTGGAAATCAAATATAAAAAATATTTTCTCGTCATTTGTGTTTTAGAATTTTCGGCAATAAGATTAACAACCTTATATTTAAATCTCTTAATTTTCCCATAAAAGTAACCTTCTGTGCTTCATTGCAGAGGAAGTATTGTTATTGTCGTTGCAATAATAATAATAATAATAATAATAATTATTATTATTATTATTATTATTATTATTATTATTATTTAATCGTCCATAGTTCACTGGTACTGAGATCAAAGCGTGACTACTAAGTTATTAATACCCCTAAGTTATTATACTTACGACATATGAATAAGCTTTATTATTGTTTGATTTTTCATTGTTATTTGTTAGTATCAGCTGTGACAAGGCCAAGACGAGGCGGGGGACTCACCCGGCGTGCCGTCGCTGCGCAGCGCGTGCTCCAGCTCCATGCCCTGGCGCAGCGTGCGTGTGATGAGCGAGTAGGTGGCCGCCAGCGCCACCAGGGGCAGCACCAGCAGCAGCATGTCCAGCAGGATGTTGTACATACGCTCGTAATCCGGATCGGGCCAGCTCTCGCGGCACTTGTGATGGCCTGCGCACGGACACAAGAGATTTATGGCGATTTCGGCTTACCTTACTTTCCAGGCAGATGAAGAGGGCACTCAGATATTTGAATGTTCTCTCCGGTTGAGGGGGTCAGGGCATCAAGTGATGCCACTGCAGTGCATTTGACCCGGAGGTCATAGGATTCGTGTCCTGACGATGGAGACGAGATTTTCGACACTAGCTCGGTCGAATACAGCCGCTAAATGAAGGAGAATTCTAGCATCCGGCTGCTATGATCGGTAGTTTTCCGTGTTTCCTCCGTTCAATGCCACGCGAATGCAGGACAAGTATCATAACAAACGGGCCACGGACCGCGCGCGATTTTTCGTTCCCCTTCCTTATCCTATCTTTACCCGTTACACTTACGCTTACATGCACTATTACATGAATTACATACACACACTTACATGGTCTACACTACCACACAGGGAGGCCAGTCATGAGCGTAGAGCTTAGGCTGGGAGGGGTAGCCCGCTCATGGGAGATACGTGGCTAGGGATAACCCCGCAACCAGACATGTAGAATCTCACCAACCAGGATATCACCAACCAGCGGCGAAAGATCACCGCCATAAAACATGAACTGAACTTTAGAGGCGACGTAAGCATCATTTAAACGTGCACTGCACTTGATAACGATTATAACAGACGCGTCGGTAAACACGATATATCAATCTTTGGAATGTTCATACTAGTTCGGGTGACTCTGCGTCCAAGACAGTGAGTGAGTATTTAGTGTTTCGGGCCACGTCAAGTGCTTAGAATATTAGTCCCCTAAATTCGTGTAATTCCTCGGGAGGTAGCGAGATTCCTCCCCTCATGACACGTGAGATCCGGCGCAGACCTACATGTCGTCTCGAGGAGTTCCCTTTTTCCAGGTCCACAAGCTGCACTCTGCCTCTGCTGAGACATGCTCTAAAGTTTCCACTGACCTATTGCCGTGGCAGAGTAATGCACTTAAGTGTACGTATGTGTTTGTGTGTGTAAAAAGAGAGAGTATGATACCAGAATGAAGACGAAAAGTGAAGTCCGAGGTCCGTTTGATGAGGTATTGTACAGACATTCACCTCGCATTGATCAGAGAAACCACAAGAAACTGCCGATCACAGCGTTCGTTTTCACATTAAGAGAATGAAGAAAGTATTGTGAAGAAATTAATTCAAATCAAACATATTATTTTTGTTTAACATTTAGATCAGAGGCCGTGAATATTATAGCCAAATCTGGATAAATAATACAGACATGTGCGAGTTTTCGTTCAATTTCGTTTAAGCGAGTACACTTTGCTTTAAAACCAACGCTAAGTAAATGAGTTAAGCAAATAGAAATTGCAATGAATGAGCTGTCACTTCCGCTTATGTTGTTATAACAATGGGGCAGGTTCTCTCGCGCACTTAAAACGGTTTCTCATGAGTGCCAGTCAGAATGGCAGCCAAGAGACCCGTGTTCTGTGCAGAGAAAATTGTAAAATTACTTTGCGAAGAGGATATGAGGAATTCATAGCACGGAGCGAATGAAAGTGGGAAAGAAAACATTAGTTTCGTTTGCTGCTTGAAATGTTTGAGTTAGTAGCGGAACCTCGAACTCCCCGTTTAACTAGTAAATGTTCATATGGCATAGTTCTCACGAAGGTGGATAAAATTATACGCTATAAATTCCAAGTACATCAAGAAATTAAGTCCGTTAAATGTGAAACCGTGATATCAATGTTCCTTCTCGAACAATAATGAAGTGTATAAATACATGTATTAATAAATTCCCAAATAAACAAATAAAAGTAAAACAATGCACAGAATGTTTAAATAGTGCCATAGTACATGTTCAAGATTGTTTCCACTGTGCGCCCTTTCGCAACATCACCTCTGTAGATGCGGTATTGCGTTTCTCCACCCACTCGCTTTGACGTCACCCTCTTTTCATATCGTGTTCGACGGGTGACGTCACCGCGCTGGGGGTGGCGCAGTGATTGGCAGTTGGGGCAGTCGTTGTAGCTGGGTTGCGGTGGCAATCCGCCTCGCCGTTTTGTTAGTCTGTACACTGACGATTGATTTGTGATCAGTGATCACCATTATGGAACTAATTGTAATGTTTATGTACAGCGTGTACTAATATATACTGATCTATGAAGAGTACATAAATAACTTTTTTGGTGGGAATAGGGCTAGGGGCTGCGGGTTATGGTCCAAGTAATACAATGAGTAGTTTTCTGTACAGGAAAATAATTTTTCTCTTACACTGGAGTTTTCAAATGTTGTTAACCATGCTTTGCTGAAACATTTTTTTATCAGGGAGGAGAAGGGATTCAGGAGATCCAGAAAACGTGGGCGGATTATTATTCTCCCTGACACGTCACATTCAGATTTAGACAGCTTTTTTGACGACTAATGAATAAATAAATATTACCAAGAGAACTAAAGTAACGAGCAAACTATTTTGTATAGTTTGCGTAGTTTTTAATAAGTTATGTTTGCTTTTAAAAAATTACAGAATTTTTCAAAATTTACAACATTATCAATATTCTTCTAGCAAATTTTATACTTACCGACATTTTACTTTGTTTACCGATGCACATCTAAATACTTGTGTTAATGTTCAAAGACTAGCTAAAATGAGTATTCAGTGTTGACACATTTTGCTTGCGAATCTGGAACTCGTAAACTCCACGGTAAATTTGTTTTCATTATTTGCGTGCAAACTTTGCTCGAGTGGCAATCATAACAATTTGTAATAATATCATAAATACTATACAATTGACGAAAATAGATTTCAATGGAATTTACCGCCAAACTTGGTTTAAGAATTTAATTTATTAGTCGTTACCGAACTATATTTGATTTAAACTTATCTATTATTGAATGTGAGTAGACAACAATTATACGTGTAAATAAAGTATTGGTTACATTATTCGTTTTTTATACTCTACTTCACATTATATTACAATGTTGTTACGTTTATTTTCGAGAATGTAGTGTTATTCAATGAATATGACTAGCTGAGAACTTTTTTTCATAAATAAAAGTTATTAACTTTAAGTTATTAGTTATTAGTTTTGGAATTCTATTACTAGTATAGAACTATTAAAATATTGCAGCCTCTACAGTCTCCTTTGAGTATTGAGAATAATACCTCCGATGAGTGAAAACACTGCTTATGTAATCGTCTTAAATTTTTGGTCCCGAAAGAACGAATTTGTATAATCGTCTTCAATTTTTGCTACGCACTTACGTTGTAAAAATAAAATATTAAAATCCTGCAGGGAAAAGTTGTGTTTGCAGTCATAAAAACGCGTACTCTGGGGTCCTGATATCGAGAAAATGGATAAATCTTATTCCTATTTGTAGCAAATAATTTTTCTTATCTCCAATGTGGTCAGAATCCGTTTGTTGTCAACTAGCGCTTAAACCATTCATTTGTTTTGTCCAAAATTGATGAAGCATTGATAAATATTCGGAATTCTAGGTTTCCTCGAATTTGAAATTGATGTTTTGATTTTTTGGGGTTCTTTTCATGAACCCCCAAATACGTATTACATTCTCAAATCATATATTATCGTATATTATTATCGTAGTATCGTATATTATTTTCAAAATTACTTCAAACGTTCCTTTCAGTTTGTGTCGAATAGAGCGAAGGATGTTCAAAAAATGGGAAGTGTTAGTTTTCGTTGAGACCTCTGAGTTTTAAAATTTGTAAACGTTCAATTTTTTATGTGCCTTCCTACAACTACAATATTTGAGAGCGAGATTTTTCCCAAAATGAAAACAGTCTCTCAAAGATCTTAGAGTAATGTACAATGTGTGTGTAATGTAAAATTTTTCGGAAATGTGATTAGTTTTCGGGTAATTTTGCATGGAACGCAATTAAAATATTTTCTCTCTCTATTTTTTCTATTTTAGTCGAATAGAGCAAAGTATCCTTATCAAAATGACTAAGGTTGTATTTTCGTTCTGTATTTTTGAATTAATTACGAAACAATTAACATTGCACAAGTAAAATTTTGATGACTGAGACATTTTCATGAAAGAAATCTCATTAAAAATTGAAATTGTAAGTAAATTCAGGAACAAATTTTTTCGACAAAGCGAGTAGTTTGTGCACAATCAATGCTCGAATTAGACAATTTATAAAAAAATACTTTCCTCTAAGCCGCCCTAATTTTTTTCATTAAATAGTTTCTTCGAATAAAGCGAAGAACGCTTAAAAGTAGCCCAGATAAGTTTCGTGGAACTATTTGAATTTTTAAACTGGCAAAAATTACAAATAATTCGGAAAAGTATGTGCTGTTGTAGCACCAATATTTTTATATTCTTGCACAGTTTATGTACGTAGTATAGAAAAACTTTTGTAATTCTACACAACGAGGAAGTTTTCACTTCAATACACGTTTTGGAGGTCTCATATCAGAAAGTATTCACCGATCACCTGGCGAACTTTCGAAGAAAATTTCTTCTGCACTTTCGTAAACTCTTGTAAGAATGAATTAAGTGCGGAAAAACAACTATTTATTTCTAGACAATATTGAAATAGTTCTTGTTGTGCAATATGATAATGCACTGCATTATACAAATACATTATTAGTTTTTTCTGGACGTGTGCACGTCCCATCTCGGGAACGGCTGTACATTTGACATCGTTAGCATGCAAAAGGAAAACAAGAAGTAGGCAAAACTGAGCATGATCGTGTTCTATTGTGTGACCTTCTCCAAACTGAGGACTTGAGAGTTTACTAGATCTCACGAAATTTTACTAAACACGCAGCTACTGCAGGCGCTAAACAGTGACTTTTCTTTATAAAATTACACAACTCAGAATTCACTTAGCTGGAAATTCGCTTCTCTTGCCGCTGGCAAGAGTTGCCTTGTTCCGACTGAGTGTAATAAAGGCGAAGGTCGTACGGCACTCAGCAAAGTTTCGGCTATTAGTCTTTGCCTTGCAGCTGTAACTTATGACTCCAGTGCAAACCTGCGGTCACCGCTCCTGAATCAAAAGCAGTGGAAGGAGTATCTCCACAGTTTATTTTTTAACAGTGACGAGACCTTCCAGACCGTTAAAGAGAATATTCTGACCATGATTTGGCTTGAAATCATATTTAGTTTAGTGCATTACTAATAAAAATACTGCCAGGTTAAACTTATTAGAAATATTTATTTTGTATTTTTCCTTCTGAACAAAAATAAGTTTTTACGTTTTATCTCTCCTAAAGTAATAATACAATTCTTGAATTATTTGATGGAATACAAAATATTTTAAAATATGAAAACGTTTGTACTGATGGTTGTGGCGTAAAAACATGTCCATGGTAGATTAGAGAAATATTAGTGAAAATTTGTATTCAAATGATCGAGAAAACAAAATACGATATTGCGTTGCGTGTAAGTTATGCCTCAATAGTGTGTTATTCTTTAATAATAAAAATGCTAAAACTATGACATTAATTTGTAAATGGGGTTCGAAATTAGTTCTCCTGTGGTCATGAAAGCTCTCCGAGATATACGCGTCTAATCTCCACCAGTGACAGTTTGTTTGAAGAATGATTGTAAGTGTGTGTGTACTAATTCAATTAACCCTGTTGCACTTTTCCAATTTAGTATAGTTGTACTGTTCGGATTTATAAAACCCGGAAAGTTTTTTACATACTAGCGATTAATGTTATAAAATAACGTATAATGTTGATATTAAGTGTAGTTAATCATTAAAGCTTTAATAATTTGTTGCACTATGGATAAAATAAAATTGCTGCTGATTTTCAAGTTACTACTTTTATACTTGTAAATCAGCATATATTTATATTTTGGAAGCATTTAGCTAAATCTGATTTTTATCCCTCAGGCCCTGGAGATATAGAAGATGAAATGATTGTGATAGTGAGGGGTGAAATGACGGCACACACACAGGCCTTTATTTTATTCAAGTCAAAAAAAATTTTTTGCGTCAGTATTACAATTTTTTGTCTCAAGAAAACGCTCAGCTCAACGCTCATTTTTGTCGTTTTCAAAAATAGCTTCAAACAAAGATAAACAAGATGTCCTCAATAGCACATACTTTCTCGCATTAGTTATACCTGCTCTTCTATATTATACTTCTACATAAACATGCAAAAGTGTTTCCAACCACCAAAAACAATTTTCCGCACCAAGACTCGATCTCGGGCCTTCCAAGTTAACTCGCAGCCAGCCATACCACTACATTACAAAAGCGCGGCAATTCAAGGATTTGGACCGACGCTTAAAAATGTAATTGTGTCTACCCAATATTTCCAACACTCAATTCTTGCGATTTCCGAAAATATAGAGTTCACCGACAGTGAGAGTAGCACAATATTTTTTTAAGCTTCGTTGTTACGTACGAGGAGACAATAATTGGTGCAGTTTTTGTGAAAATAATTTATTTTAAAAATAGCATAATTTTCAAACATAAATTATGCGAAATCAAATGTTTTTATATAACTGTACATAATTTTTTAACAGTTAATTTTTTGGATTAGACTCTATTTAAGGCAAATATTACTATCTTCAATTTTGTAGTTTTTAAATGTTAATTTTTTCAATTTTCGAAAATACGGAGTTTGTCGAAAATGGGGTCACCACACTTTTTTTTACAATCCCTTAAGGGGAAAATTAAAAGAAAGCGATATTTGAGAAAAAAACATAGCATTTAAAAACTATAGAGATTGTCCCAAAATTTGCGCAAAAGTACACTGAAATTACTCATGTTTTCCAAAGATTGAACCTTATTTCAAGATCTGTCTTTAAAAAAAAAATCATTGAGGAAAAATCTCTATCTTCAATGTTGTAGTTATAGGAAATCTGTCTGTGGGTTCTGGTACAACAGCCTCTGACGGGGACAAGGCCTACTAGCGGCGTTTCTGGCCTTGCGGCCGTGGGTTACGGGGTGTGTGTGATTAGCACATAGACATCCCTACGCCGTATTTTTGTCTTCTCAATCTGAGAAGTGAGCTTTCTGAACGTGATACAACAAAAAATACTGGGATATTCAAGGAAACTATAATCTTCCCCGATCGAGAATAGAGCCCAGGGTCACGTCATGGAAAGAGAGCACCGTGGCCAGTGAGATACCCGCGGAGGGTAGTTGTAGAAAAACCCCTAAAAGTTTGCACTTTAGCAATTACGAAAAATCAGGGATTTCAAAGAACATGAGACCTGCACTATTATCTTAAGCGTCTTTTAAGCTACTCGAGGGCAATGTTCCATCAAGGCATTTTTGAAATAATTTTGAACATGTTACTGACGCTTCATGTAAAGTAGCCCCAAAAACCAAAATGTCCGGTTGAAACAACAAAGCCTCGAGTTTGTTCGTCGCACGATTTCAGCGTTATCGAAAGCAGTGATGCCTAGAGTATGAGAATTCTGTCTGTATGTGTATTATGAGAATTGGCGGAATAACACAATTTATTTGGATTTATCAAGATTTGTTCTCGAAAATTGGTAATATTCATACCCAACGTTCGAAAATTTCAAAGAGAATGAAATAGCCTTTCTATTTCGGTGCGACTCATACTTGGTTAACTTCAGTGACTTGAGAACCAACATCAACATCGCTAGTTTAACACCATACAATATAAATCAGGAAGCATTTAGGCCATATGAGAAGCTGTGCATTAAGTTAAAAGGATATAAAAGAAAATGTTCTTGAATCTCCTGCGAACTGCATATACAGCTTCCCATTCCGTATTGCTTACATACCAAGCGCGTGAAACGAGGTAGCTAGCATAGTTGGCTGCGGTGGCAGCGGCACCAATGCACAAAACAACGGGTTGCAGAAATGAGTCCTGCAGAAAGAGGTTAGGGTTAAGTGAGAGTTCGGCCGTCCAGGTTTGCAGCTTTCGTGCTTCATCGTCGCCTCGTGTATTGCTGTTATGCGTTTCGCTTTTCCGCTTTTTGCCGTAACGCAATTGCCGTCTCGCGTTTTACCGACTTGTATTTTGCTGTAATGCATATCGCCTTCTCGCATTTTACCTTCTCCCGTTTAGCCGTCTCGCGTTTCACTGTGTCTCATTTTGCCGTCTCCGGTTTTGACGCCTCCCGTTTCGCCTTGTTCTCGTGTGGCCACACATCAACTGTCTGTCCGTCCGCCTGCATTTGGCCGACTCTAGCGCCTAAACCGTTCAGGAAATTTCTTCAAAATTTAAAATACATCAAAATAAACGAGTTTGAAACGGATAGTGAGAATTTGGGAGGTTCTTGGGGGTAAACAAGTACATATTCGAAATTGTCTCAAAAATAACTCCATAACATATTTTAAACTTTGTCGTCAGATAGCGTACGTGACACATGAAATAAAGACTCACTTTCGTTGAAATACCTTATTGCTTAAAAATATGAAAATACATTATTTCGGCGTCTTCCTACAACCACACTATTAAAGATAGAGATATTTTTCGCAATGAAATCTATTCTTCAAACAAGGTAATGTAACAAATTTTAAGAGGCAAATAGTTTGCCCGTAACTTTTGCGCGAAATTATTGGAATTGATAAAAGAATAAGTTTCGAAAAACGGTTTCATTTTTTTCCTTTAAACGTTTCCAACAGATGGAACAAAGAACACTTAAAACATGTAGATCTCGGCGATCTCTTTTCGAAAGTTGCAAAACTATAATATTGATATAGCCATAATTAAGAATAATGAAGTTTGTTTTTAAACCTAGGTTTTGAAATAATGTAAATAATAACCTGTGAATGTTTGAAAATTACAAATGTTTTTGCAATATTGGTTTAAACACTTTCGCAGGTTCTTGCATTATTATAATATTACGTATATGTTAAAATGAAAGAGAGTGTGCTGTTCTAGCACCATTGCTTTTTTCTTCTTGCCGTTTTCATAACCGCTACTTCGGTCTTCCGGCGCCTAATATTCTTCTTTAGTCTTCCCTATTCTTCCAGGAATCAGGAGGTAATTTCCACTTCTCAATTATCTTTCTGATCTGGTCGTTCCATCCTGGTCTTGGTCTGTCTAGTTTTCTCCTTTCACTTAGTTGCCATTCTAAGGATCTTCTGGGAAGTCTTCTCTCGCCCATTCGCTGTACATGTTCAAACCAAGTGAGTTGTTTCTTTTCAATTTCCTCTATAATATCATGTTGCAGATTACTTATTTCCTTAACCTGTGCATTCCTGATTTTTTCTCTAGATATTGCTGCAGCTCTTCTGGGGAAATCCATTTCCAAGGCTCTCAATTTTCTTTTCTGTTGTTCTGGAAGCTGCAATATTTCTGCTCCATACAATGTAACACTTTCAATCATACATTTATATATTCTATTTTCGTTTTCTTGCTTATATTTGGATTATAGATAACTGCATTCAGGGCTCCTAAAATGTTTCTTCTTTTAATGTGTCGGGTTTCACATTCCTTTCCATAAAAACCCTGTTTTCCTATTGTTGTTCCAAAGTACTTTTTGTCCTCTGTTGTTCTTATTATTTCTCTAGTTTCCATGGTCAATACATGTGTACTGCCTACAGTCCAGTATACTGTTTTATCTAGGTTTAGGCTTAGTCCCCATTTCTCATAATCTTCTTTTATCTTCCTAGTCATATATTCAATATCTTTTTGTTCTTGCGCCATCAGCACCTGATCGTCAGCGAACTGTAGGGTAGAGTGTTCTATTATCATCAAGTAGTATTCCCATCCCAGAACATTTCCTTTTCCATACCTGTAACACCGCATTAACATACATTTTAAAGAGGGAAGGTGACAAACAGCATCCTTGCCGTAGTCCTTTTGATACAGGAAATGTTTGGGTCATCTGTTTTCCAACTTTCCCTTTTCCCTTTTGATCTATATACAATTTCTTCACCGCATTTACTAAGATTTTATTTACATTACTTTTATTCATAATTTCCCATAACTTTATTACTGGCTCAATATCATACGCCTTTGCTATATAAAGGAAGGCCATGTGAAGTTCTCTCCGTGTTGGCCATTTCTTTTGCATCACATGGGACAGACAAAATAGCTTATCTAAGCAAGATCGACCCACTCTAAAACAACTTTGTTTTTCTTCGCACTCCTTGTATCCATCTTCTATTAATTTGCTTAATATTCTTCCATATACCTTACTGAACGTGTTTGTCACTGTTATCCCTCTATAATTATGGGCTGTCTGTATGTAATATGCTGTATGTATAATATGTAATGGGCTGTATGTAATATATGTCTTTCCTTCCTTTTTATATATTGATGTTATATAAGGCATTTTCCAGTCTTCTGGTATATCACCTTTATTTATACACCCATTCATTAGCTTCGTCATCATTCGCACTAGCATTGGTGTTCCATTCTTTATCAGTTCGCTTGGGATTTCTCCTGGACCCGGAGCTTTACCGCCTTTCATTTCTTTGATACATCTCTTAACCCTCTCTTCGGTTACTGTAATTTCCCTTTCCCGAGATATCCTTTCCCTTCCTGTTGTTCCAAGAAAGTCTGATCATTCTTCATTTAATAATTTGCTAAATTACTTCTCCCATTTGCTTACAGATATCCTTGTATGCGGACTTTTTTCATTTGGGGAGATTTTACCTCATTTATGAACTTCCAAATCACACTTGTTTTTGTTCCACCTATGTACATTGCTACTTCTTGATATTTATGCTCACATGATTGTTGTTTTTCTTTTAAACTGCTTTTGAAGTATGTTATCGATGTCGTTACCGAGATTTAATCAACAATCAGACTTTTCCCGGACGACTGCACCGTGTATCGAAATATGAAAGACGAATTCGATGTTCATCAACAGTAAAAGATATAGATCAGTATATACCGGGCAAGGAAAATAGCTTACTAAAATTCGATGGCACTGTTTTCAGAGCTACTGGCGCGAGATATGAAAGTTAGGGTTGTTCTAATAGCTCCGGAGTTAAGTTATATCACTGAAAACCTGGTCATTTGGAGATATTAATTTTTATTTACTCTACTAAAGGAAAGAAAGGCCAAATGACAAAGGAAAAATGCTTATTGAAAGTAAAATTAATCATATTTAATCGAAAGTATCTTGATTTTTAATCGTATTTATTTAAGATCGATGCAATAATTGCAATATCCTCCTACGTTCATGTATGAGTTTTAATAAAGATTCTTATTTGTTGAAATAACTGAATGCAAGAATGTATAACTTTTAAAGACGTGTTGATTAATTGCACTTTATATTCAACAAATAACTGAACTTTTAATAAAACATAATATAAAACGAAAACAAGCAAGGAACTCACCATTCTAATACGTTCCTGGCCCTTGACAAAAATGTTTATACAAGCAGAGTTTAAACAGAGAATAAACATGAAATAGTAATAAATAGTAAAGACTATCAACATAATTGAAATATAGGCTGTTCGATATAAAAAAATCTGGCAAAAAATGTTGTATCGAGCCACTATTCCCCTCCTGGCACCGCTTCAGCTTGCGTATGAATACCTCTTTCTGGATTAACAGGGGAAATATAGCGGAGTCAGGGGAAGTTATCCGTGCTCGTAGGGGCGCCTGGCTTCCCAGGCGAGCAAGTAACTTATACCGCTGCAGTTTGGCGTGCTTGATATAGTTAAATTGTTGAAATGGTTCCAAAAAAACAGAATGCAAATAAATCAAATGCAAAACGATTAGCTTTATGAAGGCTCGAACGAAGGAAACACTTCAATATACAATGGGTATATATAAATTTCAGTTGGGACGTAGCTGTAGATATATCGGCGTAATAATTCGAAGTGACGTCAGTTTGGCTTATCGTGTTAGATACACAACACAGATGACTTGCAAAGCTCATTTTGTTATGTGCTTATTACGGAAAGTTAACTGTAACTAGAAAATTCAACATTATAGTTTCTCGGTTCATCCTCGTAATGAAATACTAATGGCAGAACGACTATTTTCCCTCATAAAAAGCAACCACAATGGAAATATATTTTTGAAAGACTTGAAATGACTTGCTATATATGTATAGGCGACCACACACACAGACTTGAAATAAAATACAGAAAACAAATAAGAAGTATACCAAAATTCAAGTATGTAAATAGGACCACTAAAGACTGGAACAATAGACCTGGTAGTGGCTCTTTCCTAGAGTAAGTACGTTATGCTTCCGAGGGTCATCAAGAGTGTAGTGATGTGCAAATGGTGTAATGACTTTTTTGGGATAAGGAAATGTCAACATAAGTTCTGACAAAGAGCGGTGAATGTACTTCCCGTTAATATACAAGTACGTTATCGGGTAGCGAAGAAATATGCAGTGAAGTGAAGTGATATGGAGAAAAGAAGGGCCATAGTTACTAATTTTTATGTTAATTTGTTTTTTATGTTTGTAAGTATTCTTTTAGTTTGTGTATTTGTATTGATTCATTCTTTTATGCTCATTTGCCATAGAGAGTTCGCTCATTTTCAGGGCTAAATTATTTATTATTATTATCATTATTATTATTATTATTATTATTATTATTATTATTATTATTATTATTATTATTATTATTATCATTATTATTATTATTATTATTATTATTATTTTTAAGAAATGATCTTCACGCCTAGAAAAAATAATAACAATCGTTCCGTGATCATTGAAGTATGTAATATAAACTCTTATTCGCATCTTTGTAGGTAACATAAGGTTATCATTGATTGTACCGTGACCTGCAGAAGACACATATGATCTTTTGATTTTTAACAATAGTTTCTTAAAAATAAACTCTTATTTTGGAAAATGCTCAGTATTGATGGATGTTTGGTATTTTGTTGTTTTAGTGGTATTTTTGGTGAGAGGAAATATTCCATTTTCTAAGGGATTGCCGACAACAATCACTCTAGACTAGTACGACCAATAAAATCTAAGAATGTGTGTTCATTAGTGATTTTTAACTGGCAGAGATTCTAACCAGAAGCATGAAATTCGATTATTTAGCGACAAAATCTCTCTAAAAGTATTATGTGCAACTTCTTATATTCAGGATTATACATTCCACTCAGCAGATCATCGAATATAACTTATGATGAGCACTGAGCTGTGGAATTAGGAGAGCAAGAAACATACAGACGCTAAGAAAATCAGCCACACCTCTACCTAACTTGCAACAAATTTGGCACGGAACATCCATCATCACGGAACATCCTACAAATACTACAAAACTTTCAGATCGATTAGTCTTTGAACATATTTCTTCGCTAATAATTGCGTTGATGTCAGAGAAATATCGACATTCTATAAGCACAGAATATTTGAGAGTCATCTTGGCTGTTTTATGAAGTCTGCGAAACTAAGAAGAAAACTTTTTGAAGGTAGATAATGGCTACAGAAGAATTTTACGCCCATTTTCTCCCTCTTGAAACAGCGATTTTCCACAAGGGCGTTCTCGCCCTGAAGCCTTTTCCTTGTTATAACACAATGGACACTTTTCTGACAGATTTAGGCCGCCTCAGAGAATCTCAGGAAGCCGTTAGACTATAAAATAAAATGAAAAGAACATTGTAATTACGACAATGTAAGGCAGAAAAGAATTTCGTGGCCTGGGTATCTCATTGAAATGATACCTTATCAATCGAATGTTTTTGACAATTCCATATTTTCGTGTTGAAAAGTTTGGAAATTAATAATAATGAGGTCTATATTTTACAAAAGAAAAATCTTTTATACATCTCTTTTACTTGAATTTTAAAGAGGGAACATTAACTACGTACAAAGAATTGAGTAAAGTCTATTTATGAACGTGAAATTTCATGAAATTCAAATTTCCTTCTACTGCACTGCCATCTAATTTAATGAGTGTAATTTAGTAGTGTAAACTACGATTAAAAATAATTTGAATATCAGCTTTGAATCAGCATGTACAACTAAAAATATTATACTTGATTCATAAACAACTGCATCTCAGAACGTAAATCCAGTTCCTCTAGACTAGGCTTGTCACTCTGAGCCCGCACGACCTACTTTCCTTCCTGGTATGCCCGGTGCTCCTGCGAGCATGGGCCACTTTCCCTGACTCTGCTCTCGTTGCCTCTCCAAATCCAGAAAAGTGTCAACGCGCAACATACAGTATGGAATAAGATTTGAATTATTTTTATGACATACTTCATTGCTTACTACTTTATTTCATTTATGTATATTTGTTTTTGGAATTTTGCCTTCCGTAATCATTTTTTTCAATTGAGTCTAATATGTTTGAATGGAAACGTCTTGACATGATTTCGAAGTTAGACTTTACTAAATTATTTATTATTATATTTACTGTGTATAGCAATATTGTGAAATTAATCAACAAGTTCCTATGTAGTTTCTCTCCTCTAGAAAAACCTCCTCTTAGATTCGTCATATAACCCTCACGGACGGACAGATATTTTAAACATCTTTGTTCCTGAACGTGGGAAGTTAATACAATTATTGCCCTCTTAGGTAAATGCGATTAATAATCAAGATATTTCTATTTTAAATAATTAATTTTAACTTTCTAGTGATAATTTGAATTATTACAGATATATTTAATTTTTATGGATAATTTTCTTGCTTTAGTAGATGAAATTGGAAACAATACGAATATCTAAATTCGGAGCAATAACTGTCCGCTAACGTTTCCAAAAGACTGCCACGAGCCAAATATCCAATGATGTACCACCATCCCGGTGAAATTTGTACAACCCTTACTTTTAAATTTGACTCTGGTTGCTCTTAGTGAAAAGTCCGCAATCTCGAGCAAGATAAATTACCTCGCCTGCGACCTTGATATAGCCTGTCTATATTATGTTCAATCTGTTTCTGTAATACAATTTTTAGTACGGTAGGAGACCATATGATTATCAAGAAATTAAATTCCAAAACACTAATAGAAGAGGCGAGAATTTAAAATGTTTGTAATAAAATTCATACTTCGGATATAAATTGCGAGTAACGTCAACTCTCGTAGAGGAAAACGAATAAATGGGAAACATGCCCTGTTTGAACACCACCGAGATGGCCATTTACATCAATGCTATAGGATTTCATATTTTCCTTGCGCATCTCACGTAGCGTTGTATGCACCAAACATAGAGAGGCCTACTTTCACTGTGTTGGTGGTGACAGCTTTATAACAAAGCCATCATAACAATCGAAGGGCCTGCTGTAGCATGATCGAACTTTATATCAGGTTGTACCTGGATAGAGGCGGGAGGCGCATCGCGACGGGGTACCGCTGTTGTTGCCGCGATAACCAAACAGTACCTTTTCGGGACGTGCCGTTATCGCGCAACTTGACACCGAGGCTGACCGACGCGCGACCTCTCTGCCGAAATCAATGGAGCGTGTGTGACAGAAAATTGCCACGCGTGCCCTGTTGAGTTGCCATATTTGTGGTATGAGCGGAGCCTAGACTGGAGAGGAAATAAAGTTAATAAGTAAGCAATGATGAAGTTGATTAACCGATGTACCCTGTTTGGAATCATATCTGACCCAACTGGAAATATTTTTTTTTGTTTATTTATTTATTTATTTCCACAGACCAGCATAACTGCTTTACAGGGATTGTTTTCATACAATAACAGCTTGAAATACAGGTATACAAATAAATAAGACAGCAGAATACCTTTCAGTCAACATTTAAACAAGTATCACATTCATAAAAAATACAATCATTCTTTAGATAAATAGAAATATGTGAAGCCCAACAGGTTCCTCATTATTGTTTGATGTTTTACAAGTAAGTGTGTTGATTATTCTTTACATTGTTTATTCTAATTCTGAAAGATTTAAGGGGGGTCAGGAAATTGTATTAGATATTTATCATATGGAAATCTGTTTTTGATTCGGGATGTTGTTGCTGATGAACCAAGGTTGTAGTGGTCAGTTGTTGGTATATTATTCAAAGATGTGAAAAAGGAATGTGCGCGTTTGAGCAGTATATGATGTATAGTTTCTGTTTTTAATTCTGAGTGTAATTGATTGTTTCTAATGAACCAGGGGGCATTTACAGCTATACGTAGGATATTATTTTGAAATGTTTGTATTTTCTTGATATTAGTCGCCGATGTGTTGTACCATATTGGGCATGCATACATTATAATGGGGAGAATTATTGCTCTGTACAGGACTAGTGTACATTCTGTTTTGAGAACGGTTTTTCTGTTAATTAATGGGTACAATTTATGAAGTCTTCTATTTGCTTGGGTGATTTTGTCATTTATATGGTTTGTCCATGTTAGTCTGGTGTCCATTAATATTTCCAGATATTTAATAGGTTTCTTTTTTGGTAACCAATCCAGAGTTTTGTTAAGTAGTTTTAGGGGTTTAAGAGTAGTGTTTATTGGGCATAGTGTGAATATTTTTGCTAGACATTTGTTTGGATTTAGTTTTATCTTCCATTTGTCTGCCCATTGTGTTACTTTGTTCAGTTCCTTTTGTAGATTTTTTGTGGCTGTTTTTAGACACTTGTTAGAAGTTAGTATTGCACTGTCATCAGCAAATAATGCTATTGTTGTGTTTTGAGTAGTTGGGAAATCTGCTGTGAATATATTGAACAAAGTTGCAGATAATGGGCTGCCTTGTGGTACTCCAGCTGTGATTTCTTTTTGTGTAGAGTAGGTTGAATTTATTCTTACTGAAAAACTCTTTCTTTAAGGAAGCTTTTTATTATTTTTACCAAGTAAAGGGGTAATCCGGATTCTTGTAATTTAAATATTAAACCTTCGTGCCAAACTCTGTTAAATGCTTGGGTTACATCTAAAAATACTGCCAGTGTGTGCTTTTTTTGTTCGAAGTTTTTATATATTAATTCTGTAATTCTTAAAAGTTGATGTGTTGTCGAGTGCTTTTCTTTGAATCCAAAT
Organism: Gryllus longicercus; assembly: GCA_038098605.1. NCBI lineage: Eukaryota > Metazoa > Arthropoda > Insecta > Orthoptera > Gryllidae > Gryllus > Gryllus longicercus. Next base: position 1,643,731 of record JAZDUA010000267.1, on the reverse strand, counting down.
TGGAAAGGTGTTATGTATTGTATTCCATTAATATATTTCAGAAGTCTTTTTAAAATTAGTTTTTCCATTACTTTGGCTACAATAGGGATTAGGCTTATAGGTCTATAGTTTTCTGTAAATGCTGGGTTTTTGCTTGGTTTTGGAATTGGTATTACGATAGTGTGTTTCCATTTTTTGGGGTAGTACCCTGTTCTTAACATTGGATTGAATATTGCAGTTAGATAGCTAATTGCTTTCTTATTTAGTTTTTGTAAAATTATGGTTGCTATTTAGTTAATTCCAGCTGATTTTTTCTTAGGTAGCTGTTTGATCGTTTGGTATATTTCATTTGGTGATATATATTTTACTGGGTGTGGAACTATTGTTACTTCACAGTTATTGATATGGTTAAAATTGTTATTGTTTGTGGTTGTATTTGGAGTAAATGTTTCTTGGAAATGTTCTGCTAGTATTTCACATTTTTCCTTTGTTGTTGTTGTGGCTGTTTTATCTGATTTCTTTAGTTCTGGTATGATTGTTGGTTCTTTCAATATTTGTTTTGTAACCTGCCATAAATTGCTGTCTTTAGGATTTATTTTTTAATGTAATTTTTATATTGTTGGATTCTGTGCTCGTCTAAAACTAGTTTTACTTGGTGTGTTAGTTTATTTAGTATTTTTTTGAAGTCTGGGCTTCTATATTGCTGCCACTGCCTACGTATTTTGTGTTTCTTTTGAATTATTTTTTCAATGCCGATAGGTATTTTATGTTGTGTATATTTTGGTTTATAATTTGGGTTAGTATTTGCTTCTTTTGCTGCTTTTTGTATGATTTTAGTGAAGGTATCTAAGGTAATATCAATTTCTTCTTTGTTTTTCATGAATCGGTTTGTGGGAAGAGAATTATCGACGTTTGTTTGAAGTTTTACCCAATCTATGTTTTTTGTGTCAAAGCCAAATGACAACTCAGTTTTAATATAGTTCATATCAGAGGTGAAAATAACAGGACAGTGGTCAGAGTCTAGTTCAGGTAACACATGAGCATAGAGGGTGTGTTTTAGATTTTTAGAAATGGTAATGTTAATAATATCTGGATCTGCATTACAGTTTTGGGGGTAATGAGTAGGGTTTGTTGGGGCTATGATTTGAAAGTTTAATGTTGAAGATGCTTTTAGCAACTTTCTCCCATTAGGTGTATTCACTTTACAACCCCAATTGATATGTTTGCTGTTTAGATCTCCCATTAAGATTGTAGGTTCTGTATTATGTAATATTAGCTTTAATTCATTTATATTGATTTGTTTTTTAGGTGGTTTATATGCTGTTATGATATTTAAATATTCATTTTCTAAAGTTATTTTTACTGCTATTAGCTGTAGGTTGTTCGATTTTGGAATAGAAATTAATGAGTGGTCTAATTTCTTTTTAATTAGTATTGCTACTCCCCCTGCTGCATGTTGACATATTCTGTCTTCTCTGTAACAGTTATATCCAGTGATTTTGAAAGATTGTCCTGGTGCAAGGTGTGTTTCTGTTATGCATGCAATTGTTATTGAGTGTTTTTTCAGGAATTGAATAAGTGTATTTTTTTATTTTGTAAGCCATTTGCATTCCAGTTAAGAAGTGTTATTGATTTTAAGTTGGGCTGTTTATCCATTTCTTATTATATTTGAGATTTGATTTGATACAATGTTTTGTATTTGTGGAATTAATGTAGATGTTATTTGGTTAACTATTGTTGGTAACATCTGCATTATAATTTGTGTGATATTTGTCTGTATGGTATTTTGTGTAACTGTTTGAGCATAATTGGGTGAAGTTGTATTTTGACTGTTATTAAGAGCCAATTGTGGATGTAGTGTATTTTGATTTATGTTTGTTTGTTGTGGGAATGTTTGTGAGTGAGTTTTGTTTTCATATTTTGATGTGATTGGAGAGCTTGGAATTGGGTATTGAATTGGTTTGATTGTTGGATTCTCTTTCTTTTTGAAAAGTACTTGCATTGATTAGAGCTAGCCATATGATTTTCTTTACATAGAGTACAAATTGAGGGTGGTGGGTTTGTGGATTGTAATAATTTACAGTCTTTTGTCCAATGATGTTCTGCACAGTAGCCACAATTTGAGGGCATTGTGCAATAATTGTGTGTCCATAAGTAAAGCATTTTTTACATTGAGGGGGGCCTTGTGGTTTCCTTCTTATTTCTACTTTTAAAATGCAGTGAAGTAATTTGTCTAGTTTAAATATTTCCTTTCCTTCAGTGGAGTTTGATAGTTCTAAGGCTACTACTTTGAATGGTAATTGTTCTTTGTTAGTTAATCTGGTTACTTTTTTTTATTGGATAGTTTAGACTTTCTAATTCGTTGTAAATTTCTTCTTCGGTGAATATTAGGGGTACATTTTTTATTACTACTGATAAGTTTTTTTCAGTTTGCACACAGTATGTATAGTAGGGAACACTTTTTTCTTCTCAATATTTTCTGACTTTTCGGTATTCTGAAACGTTTTTCATTAATATTTTTACTGAATTACCTGTTGTTTTGAGTGTAAAGCCGTTTTTATTAGTTTTTTTAGGTCTTCTGTTAGAAGAGTTATATTTCCTCCGTTTCTGAGGCAAATTGGGGGAATTTTTACATTTTCTAATTGTGGTTCATTGTTATTTACATTTTCCTCTGATTCGTCTACTGATTCTAATATTGAATATCTATTTATTGAGGTAATGTCTTTACTTGCACAATTGATCAGCATTCTACGCTTGGCGTCACTATAGTTACTTACTTTTGTGAGTCCTCTTTTTTTGGTGGGTTGATGTTGTGCGCTTGTTGTCTGTTGAGAATCACTGTTGATTTCTGTAGGCCTATCCTCTGCAGTTTGGAGGTTTCCAGTTGATTGTGCGCGTTCCACGTATATTTGAGGAATATGTGCCGTTGTTTCTGCGCTGTTTGTTGCATCGGTCCGTGAATGATGAAGCTGTTGTTGTAGAATTTGGTTTTGGTATTCTAATTTGTTAAGATGTTCTTGGAGAATATGATTTTGATGTAGGAGATGTTGATACTGTTGTTGAAGATCTGCTATTTGGTTTTCTTGTGAGAATTGTGAATTAGTTTGTCTTGTGTATAATTCACAGTTTCCATCATTATTTAATAGTTCGATGGATCTGCTGATGTGTTCTTGTGAATCTTCTTCTGTTAATATTTTGAGCACTTTATCGTAATATTTTGTAGCACTTTTTACTGTGGTATTAACAATTTTTAGTTTTGTTATGACACACACTATAAGCACACTTGATGATCTTGTCTCTGTGACGGTGCACTATTACTAGTCTAATTGTTTGTATTGTAGTTTTGCCGCAATGCGGCAAAACGATCGTTGACTACACCTATTCAAACGCGTTATCGATCGCACTAGCACTGATAAGACTTGTTTCAGTCACTGATAACTGCACGAGCAAAACTTTTGTTGTTTTTAATTAATTTTTTGAGGCAACAATATAAATAAAATATGCAAAAATTAATAACGTTTTTGCAGTCAATGTGTTAATAAAATATTGATTCAAATGTATAAGATAATTTTAAATGAAATAAAAAATGCCATTTTTTGCCGGAGTGACATATGACATAAAGAGTTTACCTAATATATAATGAAACACGGTACAAGGATTAATAATTAAGTTATTAAATTGATAAGTAAACCAATAAACAAAGAAGTAAACCATCAAATAATTAAATGAGCACTTAAGTTAATTTGCCCGAGAACTAAGCGCAGAGGAGATGTTGCGGGCAAACTACTATGGCGCTGTTTGATTTCGGGTGCTGCGGAGGCCGAAGAGTGGAAGGAACCCGCAACGTCCACGCCAGGACATAAACAGTTTAGAAGATTAATATGTCCTCGTCGGAGGACATCAGGTTTTCCCTCATCAGGGTTTTTCCCTCGGCCGTACCCTATGGTCCCACGGCTTTGATGGAGAGATTATCTGCAGTGAATGCCAGAATTCAAAAAGTTAGAACGCGGTAGGATGTATGTATTGTATTGGTTTAAAAGGCCCTCGGCCTAGCCGTATAGTAAAGAAATAATGCAAACACACACACACACACACACACACACACACACACACATATATATATATATATATATATATATATATATATATATATATATATTGAAACCCAGAATATGTGTTTCATTACACTAATTAAATCATTAGTGTAAGAATTCAATAGCTATTCTGGACTGCGCGGTGCGAGCGCCGGGCGCTGCGAGCAGCGGGCAGCCGGCAACGGTCGCCGCCGCCACCGGTGCCCGCCGGGAGGCGAGCGTGAGAACGGCGGGTACAAGCGTGGCAGCGCGCACGTGCAAAAAGTTCGTTAGTTGGATTGAGGCGGCCGCCGCCGAAGGATGTGCCGACGTGCGGCCGGCGAAGGCAGACGTTAGCAGAGCGGCGACCAGTGCGGACGTGTAGCGAGGGCTCTCCGCTAGTGAATGGACGCATGTAATACGCGACATAGTTATGTGATTAGGAATCGCAAAGTAATGGACATGTAAACAGAACATTAGAAGTATCAGTATAGTAAAAGATTAGTGTTGGTAAAATAATTGACGTCGCTCTTATTAGTTGGTGCGGAGGGAACATTCTTGAAAGCGTGCGGTACAGAACTGTGACCAGTATACGGAGTAGGCGGGGGTCGTGTAATTAAACCCACTAATGGACAGTGATTCGAGGAAGGTGCGCAGCCGAGGTATCAAGATCCTGTTCGGGGAAGAATTGTTGGAGCATCAGTCGTGGATGATCACCACGCCATCTGCTGCCGACGGCCTGCAGCAGTAGCAGAGGTCGACAACCCTGTCGGCACGAGCGGCTCGACGAACCTCATAGGTATTCAAACGGGGCCCCGAAGGTATGAAAGTTGTATTTTACTCTTAATCTTGGTACCAAGGCGGAGTATAAAAACGGTGTCTGATTATGTAAATAGTAACTTTGATTTAAAATAAATCTGGTCATAATTGTATTTCTATGTATGAATAACTTCCCCAACGTTGCACCGACTTATCCTAGGACCCATTCACGTAAAAGACACCCTCTCTTAGTGTTATATTGCAGTGAAGATACCCGGCACCACCAGGTACGTCACAGCTGGCGCCCGAACAAGTGGATAACGTATAGTTAAGAAATGTGGCCTTAGGGAAGTTGGTGAAATGTTGGAAAATAATGTGCATGTAATTGTTGTATAGTAATGCAGGGTACAGATGAGAAGCAGGCAGTGTAAAGTGTATTATTATAGAGAACAGAAAGTAACAATACATGTGTTAGCACAACATGCATAAATCAAGTAAGCATAATGAAATGTTGATAATTACAAAAACGGTGGTGCGTAATTAATTACGGGCTGACATAGGCAATTATTTGTGAGCATCCAATATATAGTTAATATTGTAGTTACTGAGGTTATGAAGGCTATACATGTACATGTTACAAATAATATAATGTAATAGAATTCCAAATTTTGTAAGACATATTAATAATATTTGAATGGCTTGGCAATTTTTTTATAACATGGAAATCAAAGAAATGGGGAAGTAGTAATAATTCTTATGAGAATATAAAGGTGGTTATTAGTGTTGTACAAATTATGCACAAAATTGTTTTTTTGCTGGGAACATTCACGCAGTAGTGCATTATTTATTGGTGATGGTAAAGTGTGGGGAATTTATTAGAAAAGATACCAGATTGGGAAATATATACCAGCAGTGTGAATGTTTGTTGTGAATATCTATATGATATTATTGAGGAAAATTCAGGGAGGAGATATGACATGCAAATGTGAATGATGATTATGTACATAATATAGCAATAAGTGCGTTGAAAAGTAATTTCAATTAACAAGGGATTTATTATAATCTGAAAGCATTTTTGTGTAATAGTATTAACGAGTCTATTAGCAGTGTATATGTGTTTCAATGGTAATAATATTAGGTATTGTAAGGATTATGTTTATGCATTGGTAGGTGAGTGGAAATTTATATGGCTATTGAATTAGTGTTATTGTGTTTATGGTGGTGAGTGAGGCTTGTTCGGTATTAAGTAGCAATTGAAATAGGAGTGAATTAAACCATTCACGAAGAATATACAGGGGTTGTGGTGGATATAGTGCATTCATAGGTTAACTGTGGTATCGTCGGTAGGTGAGGTAAGTGGAGAATTTGTGCGGTACTTTAGTGCAGTGAGAATCGATCGGACAGCTCAAAGCAACAGAATGGAGGCGCAAAATGTAGTGCTGGTCCGGGAAGAAAAGGCGGATGAAGTAGGGGAAATAGATGTAGGAATCGATAACAGTAGGTCATCGGAAAGTAGGGATAGTGGTATTGGAAGTCGGTTAGACGACACGTCAGGAGATAGCTTCAATAAAGAAATAGAAATCACGTCAACGCCGATGAACCAGGTAGCAGGAAATCCGAATCGGGGGGGTGGAGAAGATACCAATTTAGACATACTACAGATAATAATGATGATGCGGGAAGAACAGAAGAAAGCGGCAGAAGAACAGAAGAAAGCGGCAGAAGAACAGAAGAAAGCGGCAGAAGATCAGAAGAAAGCGGCAGAAGATCAGAAGAAAGCGGCAGAAGATCAGAAGAAGTTGATTGAAGAACTGTATGAGAAAGTAGACGAACAGAAATTATTTACAGAGGAGCAGATTAGGAAGTTGGCAGAAGAACAGAGTAGGAAATTAGACGAACAGAAATTATTCACAGAGGAACAGATTAGGAAGCTGGCAGAAGACCTGAATAGGAAAGTAGATACAATAGGGGGGCGAATAGGACGCGCTGAAGAACAAATTGAGTTAACGAAGAATGAGATGACTAAGATCGCGGAGCGGGTAGAAAGTCACGAGCAATGGACCGCCGAAGAATTAGGGAAACAGAAAAAGGAGTTAGAATCCCAAGTAATCAATCTGGGGGGAGAATTAGAGAATAAGCTATATCAGCGATTAGATGATAGAACCGCTATGCAGGACGAGAAAATTGAAAGGATACAATTGGTAGTCAAGGAAGAAATGTTGGAGAACAAGAGGGAATGCGAGGAGAAGGTTGTGTCATTACGAACAGAGATTGAACAAATAAAAGAATGCAAGGCATCCCCAATCGCAGCAAGCGGGACGGTACCATTTACCCCTCCAAGATCACTAAAATTTTCAGGTGACGGGAAAGAGAATCCATGCATATTTATGAAGGCAGCAGAACGACATTTAGATGTTATCAATACTTCGGAAAGGTGTAAAATACAATTATTATATTTAATGTTAGAAGGCAACGCCAGGATATGGGCCGATACATTTGATAAGTTTCCCGAATCAGTAAAGGCATTTAAAGATCGATTCCTTGAGCGGTACTGGAATGAGGAAATTCAAATTAATTTTAAAATTAGCTTGATGAATAATCATTACAACCAGTCCATGGGAAGTTTGCGGGAATACGCAACAAGGCGTATTATGGAATACAAAACGCTATCCCCACCGATGAGCGATCAGGAAATAATATGTGTATTGACGAGACAGTTCCCAGTCACAGTGCAGAATCTTTTACGTAGTGTGCAGCACACCGACCTGGAAAGATTCCAGAATGTGTTAGGAGGGTACGACTTGACGTTCGCAGGCGTACCAAAGAACAGAAATGAAGGGAATGTTAATATGGTTAGATCGGAACGTAACCAGGGGCAAGGGAATGATAGGAACAACGATTACCAGAGAAACCAACGCGGAAGAGGGGGAGACGGATGGAGACCAGAGCCGGGGAACCAGAGACCGGACTGGAACGGATCTAATTCAAACCGTACGGAGACGCGAGGCGGGGGCGGGAATGCACCCGACCGATTAGCACAGCCTAGCACAAGTAGTGATCAAGGACACTATTTAAACTAATAGAGTCCGCGGTGATAGGTGGCCCCATTGCGGACGCGGAAATCGATGACGTAAACGCGGTCTCCATAAACGCTATGCAGCCGGTAACCTATGATACCCAACCGTGGCGGAGATGTAAGAACTCAGCGGTCAGAATCAGGAAATGTCCCACGATATCGATAGAATGTGAAGGTATAATTAAAGAAGCTTTAGTGGATACAGGGTGCACGACTACAGTAGTATCAGAAGAAATGTATGAGGAGTTAAAAGCAACAGGAAAAGAAGTAATGTGTTTGCCTATGAATAGGGCGTATGTGATTGGGGCAACTCAGAAGAAGTCAAGCCCCATCACAAAACAAATTATGTTTCAAGCCAGGATTGGCAACCAAGTATACGAGATGGTGGCCCTGGTAGTCAAAAAATTATTGTATTCGGTAATCATAGGGATGGATTTTCTGGTCGATCACAGAGTAAATATAGATCTAGAACGGCAGGTGGTAGAACTGGGGAGCCAGGCGGTAGGATTTGACCTGGGGATGGACGAAGAATACGAAGCGTGTACGGGCGTAATGGCAGAAGATTCATTAGAAGAACAGCTGAGGCAGCAAACGGAGAAGCAGACTGAGAAGTTTGCGGAAGAACAGAGCAAAGAATTAGGTAAACAGAAAAGATCCGAGGAGGAACAGAATAGGAAGGCGGAGGAACGGAATAGAAAACTAATAGAACAGAACGGGAAGGTGGTTGAAGAACAGATTAAGAAGCCGGCAGAAGAAATGGGAAGAATCACAGAAGAACGGAATAGGAAGATCATCGAAATATGCGAAAAACCGTATGGGAAAGCGGAGGAACTGGATAGGAAAGATGAGGTGCTAAAATTTCAATCATGCCATCAAGTAGATGCTAGGGTAGCGATAACAGATAGAAACGAGGGGATGACGAACCAAATCCATGAGGAAGTCAAGACAGCGGAGGGCAAAACGGTGGAGGTCCAAATCGAGACCGAGGAGGATGTTTATAAAGTGAATGTGAAAACGGAAGAATTGAAGTTAATAAGGGAAGAAGAAATGGAAATGAAAATAGAAGAAATGGAGCGCATAGTAGAAGAAGAAATCGTGGAAAATATACAAGGGTGCGAAGAGAAAAGAGTACAAGAAGAGTTTAAACAGGAAGAAGACGGGAAAATGTCGCCAAGTGTCAAGTATGGGGTGACACCAATTATGCCTCCAAAGTCGATGAAATCTCTGGGAGATGGGGCGGAAAACCCTAAGGTAGTTCTGCGAGCAGAAGAACGGCACCTAGCATCAAACAACATATTGGAAGGATACAAGATCCAGTTATTACACCCAATGTTAGAAGAGAACGCCAGGACATGGGCAGAGAATTTTGGTATATTTCCGAAATTTTTGAAGGAATTTGAAAACAAGATTTCTGTACGAAAGCGGAATGAAGAAACCCAAATAAACATCAAGAGCGACCAGAGGAATGGCCATCACAACTACATCACGGGAAGTCGTAGTGAATACAGAACGAAGAGCGTTATGGAGCCAAAAACATTATTTGCTCCTATAAAATATCAAGGAATTAGTTGCATGTTAACGCAACAGTATCCTGTCACCGTGCAGAGCTTACTGGGCAGAGCAGATCATACCGATTTAGGAAGGGGTTTGAAGATATTGGAGAGGTACGAAGTCACCTTTGCAGACGCCCCAAAGCATGGGAATGAAGGAGATGTAGGCAGGTCCAAAATGGAGCGAAGTCAGGGGCGAGGGAAGAATGATGGTATAGTCAACCATTGGTACAAACGTAGAAGAGGTCGTAGCTGGAAATGGGACGACACTTACCAAGATGTGCCCAACACGCTGGAAGCTATGTCCTACAACTGTGAGTTAGGAAATCACTGTCAGCAAAATGGGGATGAACTGTCGCACAAGAGACAAGACATAGTAGGACATTACAAGCTTCAAATCGGAAACCTGGTTCAACATGGATGGAAAATAGTGAAGTGCGAATAAGCGCAAGATTAGTGTTAATATACGTAATCACATGTTAATTCAATTCTAAGTTATAAGTGTATATAGGGCGTCGAGGAATATGCAAAAGAGTGCAACCATCGGCAGTGACGATGTTACTAGTGTGAATTTTGTCCAGAAGCGGGAAAAATTCAAAAAAAGAAAGGGGGGGTGATGAAACCCAGAATATGTGTTTCATTACACTAATTAAATCATTAGTGTAAGAATTCAATAGCTATTCTGGACTGCGCGGTGCGAGCGCCGGGCGCTGCGAGCAGCGGGCAGCCGGCAACGGTCGCCGCCGCCACCGGTGCCCGCCGGGAGGCGAGCGTGAGAACGGCGGGTACAAGCGTGGCAGCGCGCACGTGCAAAAAGTTCGTTAGTTGGATTGAGGCGGCCGCCGCCGAAGGATGTGCCGACGTGCGGCCGGCGAAGGCAGACGTTAGCAGAGCGGCGACCAGTGCGGACGTGTAGCGAGGGCTCTCCGCTAGTGAATGGACGCATGTAATACGCGACATAGTTATGTGATTAGGAATCGCAAAGTAATGGACATGTAAACAGAACATTAGAAGTATCAGTATAGTAAAAGATTAGTGTTGGTAAAATAATTGACGTCGCTCTTATTAGTTGGTGCGGAGGGAACATTCTTGAAAGCGTGCGGTACAGAACTGTGACCAGTATACGGAGTAGGCGGGGGTCGTGTAATTAAACCCACTAATGGACAGTGATTCGAGGAAGGTGCGCAGCCGAGGTATCAAGATCCTGTTCGGGGAAGAATTGTTGGAGCATCAGTCGTGGATGATCACCACGCCATCTGCTGCCGACGGCCTGCAGCAGTAGCATAGGTCGACAACCCTGTCGGCACGAGCGGCTCGACGAACCTCATAGGTATTCAAACGGGGCCCCGAAGGTATGAAAGTTGTATTTTACTCTTAATCTTGGTACCAAGGCGGAGTATAAAAACGGTGTCTGATTATGTAAATAGTAACTTTGATTTAAAATAAATCTGGTCATAATTGTATTTCTATGTATGAATAACTTCCCCAACGTTGCACCGACTTATCCTAGGACCCATTCACGTAAAAGACACCCTCTCTTAGTGTTATATTGCAGTGAAGATACCCGGCACCACCAGGTACGTCACAATATATTGTGACGTACCTGATTGTCGGTACTTTCCACTGCAAATAAATTATAAAGGACGGGTGTCTTGCTCGTGAGTGGGTCCCTTGAAGGAATCGACATAGCATTGGTAAATTAAAGTAATGAGTTTGCACAAACACAAATACAATTTATTTATAAACCAATATGTTGTATACATGATCGAATACATTAATGCTTGCCATCTTGGTACCAAGGTTCGGTTTATCATATGATTTCATCATACCTGGGGCCCCAACAAATACCGCTTTTGTTCTGGATTATCGCCGACGGTGGCGGCGGCCGGTGACCTCCACGGCAGCCCGACGCGTCCGGCGGTTGGTGGTGTAGATTCGCCTCAGACCGGCGGCAACGCGGACTCCTCGGCTTCAGCCCCTGGTATTTTGACGTGCTGCCCCACTTACGTATTCACAACCTCTCGGCAACGTCCATCTCGTTCCCGCGATGTGCTCGAATTATGTCGCCGCACGTTCCCTCTAATTATTGTTCACTTCCTTAATGTAACCGCGGAGCACGTGGTCACTACTCGCGTCGATTTCACTGCACACAGTTTTAGTGTTATTTCCACAGTGTCTGATGGCACACGCGCAATCTACAGTTCTTTACGTACCAACCTCTCCCGCCTTCCACTTTCCCGACTTCTAACTAGTATTTCCATAAATCTTGCACTGATTAGTTTCCTTCGTCACTAGCCACATCTTACCCTGCCCGCAGTCAACCGTCTTCTGCCCTCACGCGCTCGGCCCGTAACGGCCAAATTCTCGTTCCCACGATGTGCTCGCGGCGGCGGCGGCGGCGGCGGACAGTCCCCTCCCGTCACCGGTCGTCACTCCTGCCGCTTATGCCGCGCAGTTCAAAATGAGCTGTAGTTATTATTATGCTCAATGTTTCTATTTGCATATAGAAACGCTCCGCGTTTCAATATATGATGAAACACAGAATGTGTTCCCTTACACTAATTAAAACATTAGTGTAAGTAATTAATATCTATTTTGGACTGCGCGGTGCGTGTGCCGGGCGCTGCGAGCAGCGACGAGAGCTGGCGACGGTTGCTCCGCCACCGGTGCCACCGCCGGGAGGCCAGCGTGAGAACGTCGGTTAGAAGCGGGGCAGCGAGCACGTGTAAGCAGCCGTTGGGACAGTGAGGCCGTGCCGCCCGTCGATGAAGGACGTGGCCGGCGTGCTCCCGGCCGGGAAGGAGTCGTTAGGAAAGTTGCGAAGAGGACAGACGTTAGCGGAGCGGCGAAGAGTTCGGACGTGTGGCGAAAATCCCGCTGGTAGTGCATGGACAAAGAGAACATGCGGTATAGTTAATGAACTACTAGCGACTGGAATATAGTAGACACGTGAATGAGCTATTTAAAGTATCAGTAGAATAAAAGATTCGCGTCGATAGAACATTCGATCGCGTTCGTGTTAGTTAGCGTAGTGGAAGCCTTACCGAAACAGTGTGGTACGGAACTAGAACCAGCACGCATTATAGATGCAGGTTGAGTAATTAAATTCATCGATGGAAGGTGGTTCGAGAGAAGTGCAACGCCGCGGTATCAAGATCCGAGTCGGGGAGGAGCCGCAAGGTCACCAGCCCAGGACGACCGCTACGCCATCAGCCGCCGACGGCCCGCAGCTGCTGTAGAGGTCGGCAATCCTGTCGATGCGGGCTGTTCTACGAGCATCAAAGGTATTTGGTCGGGGCCCCGAAAGTATAATAAATGTCTGTTATAATAACTCTTGGTACCAAGGCAGAGTATATAAAGATTGTCAGATCATGTAACTAACAAATTTGATTTGCAAATAAATCTTGTTCATGATTGTATTTCCATTTTTGATTAGCTTCCCCAATATTATACCAACTTATCCAGGGACCCATTCACGGAAAAGATACCCTCCTTTAGTGTTATATATTGCAGTGAAATACCCGGCATCACCAGGTATGTCACAATATATATATATATATATATATATATATATATATATATATATATATATATATATATATATATATATAATTGAAATAATAATACATATAATTGAAATCCTATTAAATAAATAAATAAATACGCACGGGAAGCATTTTGAGCACATTTCCTGCTATTCGCATAAGAAAAACGACTTGTGTCAGCAATAAGGGTGGTGTTTAAACCTTTGGTTTTGCAATTTACTGCTTCAGACTTTCTTTTCGTGTCCTATTTGCTCTCTCACGCGGTTCAGAGTTGTCATCCGTTCGTCTGTATCCAATGCCTCCGTTTTCCGGTTCAGATAGGTTCATAAAAACTACAATTGTTCCCTAGACGCTTGGCAGGAAAACTGTTGTGATTCTCGTTGCCCACTGTGCAATTGTTTTCAACAGCGTACATCGTACTACTCCGGAATATTGTTCTTTCGTAAACAATTCGTATGTCGCACGGTGTGCAACTACCACCGTCTCTGTAACTTCAAAGTTAGCGGAGTGTAATATGCAACTCTGGTTGTCGTCACCTCTCTACCGCTTAATCAGTGTGGGAAGCTTTGAATTAAATTTACGGTTATTGTATCAAATGATCTGCGCCTCAGCAAGGCAAATGATCCATAATAATCTCTACATATGCAAATAATCCGGGAAATCGAAATCTACGAATTCCATCAAAGATTTACTACGTAATGTTCAAAAAGTTTAAGAAATCGTGGAAATTAGTGTTTTGGAATCTTCCTTGAAAAGCTGCATTTTGTTTTGCTTTTCTGTGGCCTCAAATTTGAAAAAGAAGGCGTTTGAACGTAGTGGATGCCGTATATTGACGAGTGTACGTGTGACCTGAGTGACGGTAACATATAACAGACCTTAAAGGGACACCGAAGCGCTACGCGACATCACAAATGCCACGCGATCTATTATTGCAAAATATTAATAAAGATAATTCTCAAGCTTGTGCTCTCTTTCATCTCCTAAAGTTTTGAGAAACAGCAATATCTTCAGTATCGATTTTTGGGTATTCTATGTTTACAATTAGGCTTTCGATGGTTAGCGAGCTCGCTTTCCACGGCACAACACCGGATTCGATTCTCGGTCGGGACAAAATTATAACTGTACTTCCTTACAAATGTTCTATTGCCGTGTGATGATGAGAAAGCTCATCCTGAGGTTAAGAAGACCCGTATGTACAATGGAGTGATGTCGTAGTGCTAACCACATGAACCCCCTTATTCCATGGCCGAGAGGCTGGGCCACCGCTGATCGGCCAAGGCTGTTGAGCCTAAGGACATATTTACAATATCATTGCACGGTCTAGTTGTTGAAGTTGGAAATGTGATCATTACGAAGGAAATACCAATATTTACAAATATTATGAAACATACAGCAGTAAAGAGAATCCTACATACATCAGTAGAGGGGGCCCTACATACATCAGTAGAGGGGATCACAGACATAAAATAAATTTAAGACAGCAGAGAACGGATGTCGGCCAATTTTCTTCCACAAATCGAACAATAACGGAATGGAATAGATTGACTGCAAAGACCATTAAACACTTTCCCTGGACGTTCAACTGCTTAGGAAATTAATTTAGGGTCTTATTAAGTAAATAAATGACGTAACTAAGAATAGTAGCGATGCATCAGTGTTATATTGAGAAGTGATGTGCCGTGCAGGGTAGAGCAGAGAAATAGCGAAGGAAGTGATTTAAGGGTCATAGTGAAGTGAAGTGAAGTCCAATGTAGCGTTGTGTGGTCTTAATTGTACAAATATAACAAATTAAGTTGTACACAATTCAGAGCGGAGTTAGATTATAGAAGTTTATTTTTCTTCTTGTAACTTAATGTTTTATGAATCAGTCAATTTTTATATTATTATTATTACTATTAATAATGTTTTATTGTCATTTTTATTTTACCACAATTTTTATTATTGTACCCTTATTATTATATACTTTTTATATTAATTATATGGCCTTTTTTATGTAAACAGCTGCCACCTGGTTATACCCAATTGCAGTTTAAATAAATTTATCTTATCTTATAAATAACATCTGCATTATGTAATTAATACACGTTATCTATGATGATCCCATTTTAGCAAAATCTATTATTGCCAAATATTGACAGAAAAGCGTATTGCAGCAGAAAACCCTTCACTACATTCGAATAGTTCACTCACTGGATATATCTTTAAGATACAGAAGTCAAGTAAGCTGGGAGCGTGAATTTTAACTTTGCTCGTGGAAAGTCAGATTCATTTAATGAAAGTAGGAATAATGTTTGAAGGCTAGGAGTAAAATAATGGAATTTTGTTAGCCTTTTATTCATGTAAAACCAGGGATAAAGGGAAAATATTTATGAACGGAATATGCCCCCAGAGAGCAAAATGCATAGCCGGAAATCCGGTGAAATGAAATAAAAGCCTTAGAAGTCGCGTAAATGTACATAGCTTCACACTCCCAGGAAATTCTTCCTCATGTGCCCTTTTGCTCGTTCTAATTTGTGTCTCCGAAATTACACTATATCGATTCACTATGCTACACAAGGTAAATCTTTTAGTGGGCTGGAATCCGTTAATATTCATTCCTACGTTAATGGCTCAATAAAGGAAATGAGTTGCCCGGAAATATTCCAGGAATGCAATAAACGTTACTTTGTGAGAGGTTGGAGAGACTCTCGAGACCCCGGATAGGGTGTGGAGTATCCTGTTTAATCAATTATTATGAGTTGCTCTTGCTTGCTTCGCGAGCGATATCTTTTCATGTCCATTCAGATGTTCGCTTTAATACAACTTGCTAGGCCAACTTTAAATCCTACAAGATCAATTTCACATTCAAACTCGTTTATTCTCTCTACTTATTGGTTATAAATCTGGAGATCTTTTCCTGCTTACTTTGTCTTTACACTTTCTCCTCTGGTCTTTCGTGCCATGTTTTGCGTCTTCAGTGCATTGTGTTGTTTATTTGTAACTATTTTGCTCTCGTAGTTTTTGATTGTTAATATATTATTCTATCGTTCCAAATTACGTTTCCATTCCCGATCAATGGTGTTTTTCTTTTGTCTGCTTTTAAAAGTCGGATGTAATGTATGCGTCCATATTGTTTTGCTTACTGTACCCGCTATTTTTTATTGTTACTTTATTTCATGATTTCTAAAATAGAGTTTACTGATCGTGATAAATAATTATTTTATATCCATTGTATCATCAGTATTATTTTTCCGAATTTTCTTATGTACACTTTTCGAATACTATTAATTTTTGTAATTTTGCATCTATATAAATTAATATTTAGACA
This sequence comes from Gryllus longicercus, assembly GCA_038098605.1. Classification (NCBI taxonomy): domain Eukaryota; kingdom Metazoa; phylum Arthropoda; class Insecta; order Orthoptera; family Gryllidae; genus Gryllus; species Gryllus longicercus. The sequence continues at coordinate 1,627,442 of JAZDUA010000267.1, read as the reverse complement.
TCTCTCGCCTCAGCAATACCACGAAAATGTTTTATAAAAGTGATACTAAATAATGTAATTTAATTTTTGAATTCTCAGAAAAGTAAGCTGTGCGTCCTTTTACCATGGAGTACGATTAATAATCCTTGTTTTCCTCATAACACCTAGGAATAATTTGAATACATTATTCAATACAACTCTTTATGTAACAAAGTAAAAGTGTGTGTTACTAAAGGTTTATTACAATAGTTACGATAAACCCTACAATAGAAAGGGGCATATTAAATATTACAAGAATCACGCTAGCACACAGTTCACTTGCTCTTTGAGAAAAATCATTTACATCAAAAATCAAAGAAATTTAAGGATTATGAAATCTCCCAAATATTTCACGTATGTGTACATTCAGCAGAAGTAAGTTTTCAGAGTTATTTTCATAAACATGGATAATTCCATTGACATTCATTTTCACTTTTTATCAAACAAGTTTTGCCTTTTTTAACATGATAATTTCTTTCAATTTATTTTAATAATACTTTTTGTTATACTTGTTGTTTTCATTATAACAATTTTATTAGTTATAATAATTTATATTAATATTTTTGTAAGAAATGTTTTGTATTTTAGGAGCACGCAAAAAAGAATATTTAACTAGAAGTGAAAATCAAAGAATATTGAGACTCCTCTGTTTTCGAGCTCGAGGTATGCTAATCGTCCATTGAGATGGTGATATTTTAATGTAATACGGCAATCTACTGAATACAAACCAGAATATTACTACGTATAATCAAATTTAGAAATAGTAGGTGCTTTCCTTTCCTTCCCTAAATTTGCGTTCCAAATAACTTCTTTTTTTAATTTTTTCATTTCATGTCATGAATACGACACATTATTATCTAAATTGAAAGAAAACATTACCATAATATATTTCAGAATAATTCCACATATTTGTTTAAACCTATACAATTACTGAAGGAAAATAAAACGACAGAAATCTCCCAAACTTACCCTGATACATTATGGCAGAAATTGGTTGATCAATATCCTAATCTAAAAATTGGTCGGTCAATTAAAGCTCCCCGCTTATATTTTTCATCCCTTTTTCGAAATAGGCCCAGGACGTTGTTATTCTGCTTAAATTACTCCTTTTGAAGGGACGAAGCAACCTGATTGGAAACCTACGCAAGAATCATTTAAGCTGTTCGCCGCTAAAGCGGCTATAGGTTGGTTAACAAGATCCAACGGATTAAGTGGATGAATGCTGCGATCTGTGTTGGCGGATGAATCGCCTTGATCAGGGAGCGGCCGCTTTGTTCGATTTGCAGGCGCGGCCGATGCGTCTGAGGCGCGGGGGCGGGGACGGGCCGCAGCGAAGGGGGGATGTGTGGAATGTCCGGCACGTTGCCGCCCACGCACGCATTGCCGCGCCACCCGACGCAGTCCGCGCGTGGGCCCCCGCCGTGCCCCTCCCCCTCGCCCCCGCGCTTCCGCCGTCGCGCGTAACGCTGTTTATTTAGCAGTAATTGCGAACGGCATTCGTGGTTCTCCACGTCCCGCCGAGCCCGCGATACCTCCCCGTTGGGGCTGCAGCTGTCAACTGGAACTTCGCTCTGCCCGCGAAGCAGCTGCATCCCTCCCGAGACGCACTGTGGGCCAAATGCTCCAATTCGACGGAAGAGCCGTTTTCAGTTGCAGCCGCGGTGCGTGTGTATGCGTGTGTGTAAACACGATGCGTATGTGGGTATGGGGGGTGAAAGCAATTAAACTAGAAGCGGTTTCGTCAGCGCCTCGCTTAAACTGTACTCACCGGTCTCTCATGTCGCACTTGGGCTATTTGCGAAATCGGAGCTTTTAAAGTAATGCCAGAACAGAATGGCGCATAAAAAATTAATTTGTTAATTCTTTATTATTAAATATTTTGTATTAATCAATTATAAATAATTAATGAAAATGAAAATGAATTATTTACGAACAGAAATGTATGAAAAATATAATAGTGTAAAATGTACTAACAAAAATTGTGGTATGTAACGTAGCACAACGTAGACTCAAACTTACTGCGAGAGACACATAAAAATTAAATTAATACCATTACGTCCAAAAAAAACTAATACTTCATTTAACTCTTTTAATGACGGAGCCTAAACGACTACAAGTAGAGCTTCAAATTATAAATTGTTAACATGATCGACGACTCATTTCATAGCATACAATTAGTGAATCAAATATAAAATACCTCAATATTTAATGCGTTTGAAATTTTTTATAGAATACTTACATTGTTTTCTCAGTTAAACACTTTACGAACACATTTGAAATTATCATAGTATTTCCGCTTCTGTTATTCATATAGAGAATTGAACTGTAAATGCGACTACAGGAACCATTATGACCTTCCCAAGTTTATTTAGTTGCAGCAAGAAACAACTATAGATGAACTCTATAATTCCTTTTTTATGTTGTATCTCCCTCTAATTAACTGGCACTTAATTGCGTTTAATTTTAATCATATATTCATTTCTTCTAAGCTGACAAACACCACTCAATTTACGTATCCAAACAGTTCAACGCACCTGCGCGGAAGCCAAGTAATTAGTATTTACCTTTGTCTCTAGTAATTTCATTCCAGGAATATAAGTACCATGTATCTCTATAGTTTTAATGTATCTTTATAGCTTTATTTAGCGCGTGTGAACGAAACATTTTTCCTATAATCATTGTAGATGTTTATAGAAACGTAAAGTGTATTTGAATGGCTGATGAAAACGTAGAATACATTTGGTTACATTTGGCTACTTGTGTCTAGAACGAAAAAACGAAATTAGTCAATAGTACGCCTTATCAGTAATACACGAAAACGTATCAAAAAGGAAAACAACAATTTGAACAGTAAGCTGAATTTCTCACATTGTGGACATTTGTTCTGTTTGTGCTAATACAATACCACAGTCATGCGGATATATTATGCTTAAAAAATACAACTTAACATTTTTTTAGCACTGATTTATTATTGAACACTTAGTTTTTCACTTATTACACATTTTTGCTTATTATTTTTGGTTATTAACATATTTGTTGTTGTTTTCAAATATTGTAATAAGTGATAATCCGATTGTTTAATAACCAATGAGAGATTCGAAAAAATATCACGTTGTCTTGATGCGTCATACGTATAGTTAATGAACACAAAGACAGCTTCTCAATGATAATAATATACCAACGTCACGGCCATGGCAAATAATGGCAACAAGGTGAGCCAAATGCTCCAATTGGACGGAAGATTCGCCGCTGGCGAATCAAGAAGACAAAATGCCGAGTTGAAGTGAAGATGACGTAAATAGCCAACCCTACAATTGGGAAGCTCGCGGATCAATGTATGCCAACGAATTCAGTTGCTGAAGTAAGAATCCCACTTGGCTGCTTGATCCACAGCAGATGGTGGGAAAAGCTCGGTGACAAAGAGTAAATGAGGCAGAGAAGTGAAAGAGAGTAGCACTTCGCTGACCTGTAAGGTCGGCTGTTGGCATAGTGGCAACGGTCTTGTTGCGCATGCGCTTTGTACACGTTTGCCAAAATAGAGGGCAACCTAGTAACGACAACGCTCGCTCTTCTGGCAACACATTTGGGTCAATTAAAGGAAATTAAATCGTGAAACGGAAGCTTGAAAGTTAATTTTCAGAACCCATTATCACACGATCATTCAGCTTCGCCATTTGGATGTATCCACAAAGTTTCCAGGGTTTCGTGCGTCCAATTATGTGAAGTCCACTTGTGAAATATGATATGTAGAAACACGAAAGAAAAAATCAATTATTGTCAAAAAAACATAACTGACATTTATTGCAAAACTGGTTTTTTGTAAACTATTTTTCTTTGTTTATAGACTAATGATTTATTGTAATAGCGATGCAACTGCAGTGCCTAAAACGTAAGGCAAAGTGAGTTCGAAAACCTGGTTTATTGCACAACCACTTCAACTTCTGTAGAATTAGATTATTTAACCAAATAGCTAGTATCATGGCTAGTAATACTCTAAACGATTGGCAGACACTGATAGTAAGGTTCCACCCGTGTGTGATAAAACTAACTGAAAGTGTATGCTTTTTTGTTGTGTTGTGCTGATATTGGCCAAAAAAGAAGACAAAATGTCGAGTTGTAGTGAAGATTATGTAAATAGCCAACCCTAAATGATGTGTAAAACAATGTTGTTATAGAATAAATTAAACAATTGCAGGAAACCTGATGAAATTGAGATTAAATACCAAGCTGAAGCTACTGCTGGTCTGTTTAAATTTTATGAATTGTGTTCGGTTGACAAAAACTACAGTCTTGGATATTATCGCCAATTATTTAATGATTTTTACCTAACAATTGCAAGAACAATTCTTCAAAATTTTACGTTTATCATGAAGTAATTTGCCACAAAGGCTCAAATGATGTTAGATCTTTCACTCACAAATATGTGAACTTTTAAATTGATGAGAATTGTAGTGATCAGAACAAGAACCACATTATTATAAGATACTGGACTGCTTTGATTGAAAAAGGCGTATTTGATGTTCTCCAATTTTACCATGTACGAGGCCATTCCTTACTTACCTATAATAGAGCTATTCATATAATTGATGGGATCTACACAATTTATAAGTAGACAGAAATAATATCATAATCATCGAAAGAATTGACCGTTCTCGGGCTTCAAGAATGAGGTGTTTAGTGGTATTTATTCTTCAAATTTAATTGCATGTTTGATTCAGGTATGGTATACGTCTAGCAAAGAAAAAGAAGACACAACTCAAAATTCCAAAGTTTTGTGAATGTATGCATAACTTTGAAAACAAAGGAAAGGTATTATGGAAAACACGTGTTACACAATGTCTCGTTACAGTGTGACTCGTTACACAGACACCTTCACCATAAGAGTACCCGTAAATGTATTTTCCAATGAAACTCCTTTTGCCTACAAATGCTGCATATAAAAGCAAGGATTAAATGTATGATCTGGTTATTTTTATTTTCCCCTACACGTACGTATATACGGAGTAATATAAAAAGAAATATACGTAGTATACGGGAAGTTATGAAATGCAGCGGAAAATCGATGTCGAGATTTCAACGTAATTACACGTTTTGGGGTCCCCTGATACCGAAAAAGTGTTTTTTCGAAACGTCAGTCTGTGCGTCCGTCTGGTGTCTCTGAACGCTACTAGCGCCTAAACCATACGTAGATTTTTTCCAAATTGAAGAAACCCCTGTCCATCTGGCTCGAGTCGAATCTTTGAGATTTTGAAAAAAAAAAACTTTAAAATTTGGGTATACGTACATAAAGACCCCGGACATTTTCAAAATTTTCTCAAAAACGGCTCAAATTTTTTCTTTACATTTTTTGTAAGACTAGAATAAAATACACTTATAAAGATGGTATAGATCCGATTTTCACGGTTAACACTGAATTTTCGAAAATTTCAAAAGTATGAATTGTTTCGGTGTCTTCCTACAAATACAAAATTAAAGATAGAGATATTTCCTTCAAATAACATTTTCTCTCCATATTGAGTTCTTTCATTAAGATCATGTATATTATTTTGAAAATGTTAGTGGTTTTTCCTGCAATATTGCATGCAATTCGTGCCATTTTAAGTTACAAAAACAAGATTTTCTCAAAATGGCTACCATTTTTTTCTTTGCACTTTTGGTAGGGATAGTGGTTAATGTACTCTATATGCCATATTTTTCAATTCTTTTGTTTTTTGAAAAAAATAAAAAAATAATGTTTTGACTTGTCTCTCTCGTCGATAATATTTATATCAGCAGTTTGTTGACATTATTGTATTTATGAGTATATCTGCTCTAAATAATGTGATATAAAGTTTCTTGAAAACTCTATCGTGTTTTCAGAAACGCTCAAACGCCAATTTCACAAAAACGACTCCTACTTTTTTCTTGAAACATTTCGAACGGATAGTGGTAATTGCACTCTTTAATATGACGTTAAGTTAATTTTTTCAAAATTACACAAATGTAAATTGTTTGAAAGATTCCGTCGACATGCACATTTCTAGCAATTTGTTAACACTATTGTATTTGTGAGCTGAATTACTTAAAATTACTTCAAATTATGTTTTTTCGAAAACTCAAAAATGTTCTGTGAAGTAGACCTTCAAATGTCGAATTTACAGTAGTGCTTAAACGCCAGTTTTTTAAAAACGACAAAAACAACAAATCTTTTTAATGAAAAATGCCATTTACGACAAGGTTTTACAGTTCTTTAATTATCTTAAAATAATATTTCCGCTCTACAATTACAAATCCGAAAAATTAAGATAATATAAAAATAACGATACCATCTCGATTAGGTTTTTGTTCAGTTTCCCTGATCCAGGGAAATTGAGGAAATTCTGAGATGGTCCCTTTTTTGATTCTAGACGCAAATGTAGCTTCACTGTGCGCACGTTTCGTTGAACTCTCCTTTTGCTCGTAGTGGTAGGAGTAGCGGTAAAGGTGAGTTACTATTTTGTTAACAATGTAGAAAAATCATATCTGCAATTCGCCTCCCGTTGCAAATAAGTTTTCTGTAACTCGGGAACAAAAATGAAATTTTTTTAAATGTCGATCTCGCGCCCTTTTAAATTTGACTTTATTATTTGTATTTAAATTTCACTCATCCTTTAACAATTTATAGTTAAACTGATGGGAAAGGATTCTGGAACTCGAGAAAACGTGGACAAATGATCTTCTGCCCCATACGTCAAATACAGTTTTGCAGTTTTTAACTAAATCTAAATCTAAATTTACTTTGGGTGGCGATAGATGGCAGATGGCAAGAATATGTGACAAGTTCAAATAGCTAACCGATACCAAAGGAAATATAAAAGTAAAACGGGAAAGTCTGTGCCGTTCTGTAGCACCACGAGTTTACATTTTATTCACGCCCAGGAGTAAGCAAGACGTGCGGCATGTATGACGTTCTGCGTTTACCGTACCTACTAGGCAGACCTGAGCTATTCTTTCCCCATACTGCTTGATAAACTGAGACAAACGTAATGGAAATCTACATCTATTTTTGTCCCGACAGAGAATCGAAAACGGGATCGCGCCATGAAAAGGTAACACTCTCTCCAGGAGCCACTTGAGGGGCAGAATCATGAATTATTAAAAATTCATAAGCAAGATTATCTAAAAATACGAATACGATTTTTTCCTAAAATATATGCTTAAATCGAGGAATGTTTATCAAGTAATATAGCATAGTTCATACTTTCATTATTTTTTGGGGGATATAAAAAATGCAAAAGCAATTTTTTTTACCGTGGTTATTCCTTGAATGTTGAAACAGAATATTTCTCTCTGAAGAAGCATCCTACTTATTATTTTCAGTTCATGAATGACGAGATGTCTTATAAGGACTTACCCCTTCGAGAAATTTAAGGATTCCAGGAGACGACGCCGCCCTCTTGACGAGCGCGTAAGGCAAATTGCCTTCCGCTCAGGTAGCGCTGTGTCTTTTGTTAAGGGAAAGGCTCTTTGATCTCAATGTTAACTTTTCATAATTATATTGTTTTCTCAGAAACTGTATCTTTACTAGATAAAACAATATTTTAACTCATGTTCAAGGTATAACTTGTGCATCTACTGATTATTTGTCATGGCTTCATATCCCCATACAACACCAAATAATAGTTTGTCACATTAATAAATTTTTAATAAGGGTGTTGAAAACACTCAGCTCGGCGACTGCGGGTGTATATCCAACTATAAACCGGTGACTGACGGGTATAATCAAGGTGAAATTGATAACAAAAAATATTAATGATATTCATAATTGCTTTCTGATGTAAAACTGGAAAACATTTAATAATAAATTAAAGATTTACTCCTTTTCTGTCAGACTCATCGTTAATCGATAGGAAATTTAGAACACTCAACTAATTATAATTATTTATCCACAAGGTAACGCTTATACGAAGAAAAAAACATTTTGCATTACGAACTGCAGAAACGAATTTGCCTGATTATTAAAAGTCTCAACTTTGGTTGTAGGTTGTAACTATTGCTAAACAAATAATATTAGAAACTCCGCCAAAGGCGTCTCTGATTAATGAAAATCAAAATATTTACGCGAATATAGGTATTGGTAATAGCCTTTTACGTGCAATTCTTTGTATTTTAATGATGATATATGCGGTACATTATAATAAAATGAGGGGGGCGATGAAGCACATAATTTTTTTTTTTCAAAGAAATTGATGCAAGCAGAGAGTTTGAAACCCCTGGTTTTAATGTTTCATAATATTTACTTTTTCATAATTCCTTTTGTTATGTATAACTACAGGATCCTCAAAGGTGTATCCAGAAAGTATTTCATGGATCAGTTATAATTTCAGTTTCGACTCACTCGTATTAATTTTTCAAACAGTTATAATTTATAAATTATTACGTTGAATTTAAAATAATCTATTAATGATGTTATCTTTTCTTTGGAATATGCTCTCAATATTTGGCAATTATTTTCAATAAATTGCTAAGCCACTTATTTTCAACAGGAAGGTATCTCTCAACATGGTTTTGAACTAAAAGTTGACACGGATCATGCCTTGACTTGAAGAATTACTGCCTTGAAGAATTACTTTTGCAACAATGTGTAAATTTTCATTTATATTTTCTGCTAGGTGAAAGCATAATTTGTACTTTCGCTGTTATGAACTTACATTTTTACACAAAATACTTTTACGACTATATTGAACGAAGTTGATATAATTTTAATTTTTAACAATCCAAGAGGAAACAAAACAATATTTATATCAGTCTAGTCGTCGATAATGATATCAAAATGTATTTTTTAAGGTTTTACGAAAATTTTTTTACCCATTCAAATGTTCTAAATTAACAAATGAAGAACATCGAACGTTTGCTAATGGAATGGTTCACTACCGAATTTACATTACACCGTTTCATTATTTTTTACAATATTGAACAACTTAATAATAAATCAAACGTCTTTCAAGAATCCTATTTTGTCATAGTTTAATCGACACAATCTACATTTAAGTAACCTTATAGACACCACTTCATCACTTATATTTTCAGCACCAAATAGTTCGCTTTGAGCATCAGGTCTGTTCGGGGAAAGAATTGCTTCTAAAACACAGTATTTGTTAACACGAATAAAGCCTAGAACTATATGTACCTCCACTCTCCTCATATTTTAGTTCAAATACTTCTCATGTGCAAGTATGATTACGGCGCACACACTGATGAATGTCTGCAGGGCAAGTATCAATCACAAAATTAATAAATGATAATGTCCTAGGGGTCCGATTTCGAACACTACCCATACATCACAGTACTAGTTCTGTTATTCCTTATCATGTCTAACGGTTTGACATATCTAAATTAATAGTATATTTCCGGAGTCGAATATATTGACATTAGAAAGCAGCTTGCAGTACTAGTTATTGTAAATTATTACGGCCTCTGCTAAACTGGAGATACTCTTTTTCCTATTTTGTGCACTTTTGTTACAGTCAGAATTTTGAATATTAAAAAATATTTAAAAACCTTGAAAATGTCAGAGTAACATAATTATTATTAGCAATAAATAAAAAATTCCTCAAACAACAGTCAAACCTGTCATTTCTACAAATATATTACACTTTAATATTCATTATGCGTTCTGCCTTCAAAACGATGAAAAATACAACAAATGATGTGTAATGATTGAGAGTTGATACGAAATGGACATTATGATTGTTAAAATTTCCAAAAAAATGGGGTTTTAAAACACATTTATATGTAATTCTGTCAGACACTGTTTCCTACATAAGAGTAGCTTCCATTTCAAAATTATGATTAACTTCACGTGTTATTCGACATATGATTAAAAATACTTCTACCCCATACGTTGCAAATAGATTTGACAATTTTTGAAAATTTATATACATTTAAAGAATTAATGATATATGAGCTGAATATGAACGTTTATAATGCTTCACAAAATTATTATTTAAACTTACAAACAAAAAATTATACATTTTCAGTAAATCTGTTTACATTGTGGGGTTGTGGGAAACGAAACAGCCGTTAACTTAGCAAAAACAAACATAAATAATAATTACATACAAATCTAAGTTATACAATTGTACAATACAATGAATCTCATTACAACAAACTTACTAGTACAGAGAATAAGTGAAGCTCTTTCCTCATATGAAAGTATAATGTTCCTATAGTCAATGCTGAAATCTCTTCATTTTCTCCGTATACTGAATACACAACGCAACTTGCCTGCTCATTTGATTTCGAAAACATATGTTCTAATTACTTCGAAGTGATTTCCATATACGTAACTACACGTTCGTGCAAGGGCGATGATACTTTTCTACACGTAGTAACTCAACCATATTGACACTAGTCACAGCAGAGTACGTGGGTGCGTCTTCATTACACGTCGGTATTCTTAAACTACTCGTTTTAAGTAGCCTACAGAAAAAAACCAGAGAGGTAACTCAGGGGACCTCGCAGGCCAATTAACTGGCGCAATGGTAATTTTTGCACTTTTCTAAAATATAGAGAGCTCGCCGGAAATAGGAACATTACCAACAACTTTATCATCATTTGTTGCATATCAGGAGAAATTTTAACACAAAATTTGATGTTATATTTAAGACATTTTTTTAAAGATTACATTAACTTCAAGCAGAAAAAACGCAAAAACTACTTGTTTCTTCAAAAATTGTACATGACATTTTCAAAAGACTTAATTTGTTAAGCATTTCATTTGAGTCAAAAATCTCCATGTTCAATATTGTACTTTTGGAAATATAACTTTATGCAATTTTCGAAAATACCCCATGTTCATCGAAAATGAGAGAAGCCCTATACTTTTATTCTCTTTTACCGATTTGTTGGGATAATATTCGTTTAAAATCGATGTAAATAACAGTAATTTGTAGAAAAGTTCATCTTCAATTTTGTAAATGTAGAAGGACCGAAAAACATTGAACTATTTCCAATAATCAAGGATTTCAACAGAAATGAGGAACTGCACCATTGTTTTAAGCATACTTAACTCTTTTTCAAGTCAAAATTTAATAAAAATATGCATAGCCATTTTTGAGTAAATTTTGAAAATGTTGACGCTTCATGCATTTATCGTAATTTATTCTCCAGTTGGCAAACTCTAGTTTAGATGCTAAATTAGACCTTAGACACAGAAAGACCTTTTACTATCAATCGATTTTTAGGTACCAATAACCACGATTCAATTTGTTATAAATATTGTTATATAACTTAGGGTAATATTCATATATATGAACTCATATCTTCGTGTTGGTTAACATGTATTAAATACACCTATGTTTCCATTTGAATCATCAAGCAATTGATTATTATTATTATTATACGGCAACTAATGTGCCGCTCGAATACGTTGATTTTAGTTAAAACCGCATTTCAATATCTTTATCGGTTCTGGAGATATTTAAGTGAGCGGCCCTTGATCGGGAGGCTGGTTGTGGTGGGTTGCTACTCTTGAAAATGCTCCAAGCCCTTCGTATGTTATTTGAATCTTATATGAATAAATATCATACGTTATATATGAATGGAGCTTTGAAAGGTTCAGAATACTCTTACATATCATGGTCAATTTTAATTAACTACACAAGTTTTGCAGATTAAAAATTGCAAACTGGAGTTAAGAAACTTTCAATTCTAATCAATACTTCTCTTCTTTCAATGTCCAAAAACAATGAAAAACTTTTCAATTAGAACGACAAGTACTCAACAACGCGGCATTATTATTTTGTAAAATTAATATTTCGTGGGGGAATAATATTTGAGTTACGTTCTCCACTCAGCCTACTTTTGATTTCACGATGTTCTTTGATGTCTTTAAATGTCGCTGAACAAAACTTATTTCAAAAACAACTTTTGCAAACAATTTAAAAGCACTCAAAGCTTTTAAGAAATATAGTAAGATGGAAAATCTCCTTTCGTGTGTTCATACCCCATATTTAACTTAAATATTTATAACGTTGGAATGTTGGTCTCAAGTACATTTGCGAAACGCACAAAATTATTGCAGAATTGTAGAAAAATCCTTTTAAGTGAGGAAAACTGAGTAACGGTACAAGAAAGACATAATTATACGTCTTCATTCTCTGTTCATAATTAATATGTTCAATTTGAATTTAATATTTTCAATTTTTTGAAAATTAATAATTTCAATTTAATTTTTTTAATAAAACTATTGCATTTTGTGTTGGCAATAATACTGTGAGGGAGAACAGCTAAAATATTTTAAATACTGTCAATATTGGTGGAATATTTTTTTGAGAAACACACACTAAAAGAATGTAATACCTGAATATGTTTTTGTTCTGATTCTACATCTTGATTGAAGGAGTTGAGGGTCTTGTTTCAATGTTTCTTTGTGCGCACCTGAATGGCGCGGGTACGTGCTAGATGCTCAACTTTTCTAAGGATATTGCCAAAGGAAGTTCTTAAACGATATCGACAAAACTTAGACTGTACTTATAAACTTTCTTCTCTCTGCAACTTTATACTTGTCAGAAAATAGCAGTTACGTTAAAACAAAGTTAACGGCTAAATTTCAACAAGAGAAGTCTTCAGGGGAACCACAAACGATTCCTATGATGACAGTGATTTATTTTGAAGAACATATCGCAATTTCACTGTACAAAAGTTATTGAAGAGGGAAAAAGAGGTTCTCCGCCTGATATATAAATACGTTTTTATATGGGGACACCCTTATAGGACTAGATACAGACTTCTTTATAAATTCTAAAGGAAATGTAAGTAAAGACTCAAAATACGAATAAACAGTTCTATTTTTTCTTTTAATGTAATAATAATTTCTCCGTCTTCAAGACGTTTCTTAAGAAAAAGGATCAAATGAAAGTTGATGATATTTTGAGAAATTAGACTTCATTTTTCAATACGTTGCTTAAGACCTATTAATAAACGACGCATTTCTCTTCATCCTGCTTGTATAAATCTCCTACATACGCGCATGCTGCGTCTACTTCATTTGACAGCCGTTGATGTGTGTCAATAGAGGTGGAAATCGCATCAGCTCCCTAGCACTGAGTACTGGGCCTCGTGGCTGAGTACTGAAGTTAAGCGGCTTTGGACGGGGGAGCAGTTGGACGGGTGACCACCCAGCAGCACCGGCTGGTGCGAACAAACTGAGCGACAGTAGTTAATGGCGCTTTGCTGGGACGGGGATACCCGAGAGAGTTAAAAACCACTTTAACAAGCCAAGCCCTCTGCGATCAATTACGGCCGCAGGTTCTCTCAGTCTAAAGCAGGAATGGATACTCGAAAGTTTCCGAGGTAAAGTCAGATGGAGTAGGCGTTAATCACACTACTGTCACGCTATCAAAGACCCCATATAAATAGCAAGACTCGCTCCGTATACAAATCAACGTGCGTTCATAATCCCATTGAAACGTCTGTAGCATTTACCACAAATCACTGTTGCAGGATGTACACGTCTCATCGAGATACTCATATGAGTAAGTCCACGTCAAATTGCACATATTTAAGGAATATTTGACCTTGAAGTGCCTGATTTTTAAACTTTTTTTTGTGAAGGGTAGAAGCAAAAATATGAAACACTTTTTTTTTCATTTTTTCCTAAACCTTATTTTTCGAGATTATATTAATTTTCGAAATAATGTTTGCATGGCTATACTTAATCATTTTTAACTCGAGTTATAATTGTGACAGAAATTTAATATTTTGAGAAATTAAAGAACAAAAAATACTTTTTCATTTGATGTATATATTGGATTAATTGAATTTTTTAAAATAATGTTTGACATATTTTATTTTTAATGTTTAAATTTCTCCCAAAAATTGACTTCAAAAATTTGAAAAAATACCATTTTAATCTCAAAAAGTTCTACATAAATCTGGTAAGCTACAAAGTGGAACACCGCGATAATTCTGAGAAATTAATCACAAGTGACATGTGTACTTGCTGTTTTTCTGCAGCGTCTCCTAGAGTGTTACTCCTCAAGCACATGTCAATCAGCCGTAGACGATTACCATCATTATACTTTCACAGAGCAATAAACAGAAGTACCCCTTCACATCTTACTATGTACCTCATATATTCATATGAACTTCAAGGTCTATTATATTCAAATGAAAAAGTGTCAAACGTATTCAATTTTGTGTTGAACGGACGGAATATTATTACGAATAAGAGTATGTGATACAGTTGAATACATTCATATTTCTTTTGCTTCACTTTACAGAGAATATCGTTAATTGTCCTTTTCATAAAAACGAGGTTATATATTTTCTCTAAAATGTTGCAATAGCTAGATTGTTGCAATAGTCCTCTTTCAAAAATATTCAGCGTTGCTTAATATATAAAGATAATGTTCTTCACATTATCTACTCACTGAAAAAACTTCCTACATAAATTAATAGCTTTCTGTCAAAATTGAAGGTTATATTTTATTAAGAATATTTTAGTTGCCCCCCTCCTCACTATATCACAAGGACCCTTTCTATAAACGTTGCGAAGTGAAGAAATGCCAAGAGAAAATTGTTTCAGTGGTTTAAGGCGCTCGCACGACAGACACAGAAGGACGTTCTGACCTCAATCGATTTTTCGTTATCCAGGACCCACAAAACCTAAATGATGACTACATATCGTGATAGAGGATGGTATTTACTATATTTCTTAAATCGACTTTTAATTTCCTCTTTTTCGTTATCAAGATTCAGCAACAGAGTTTTTCCGGAAGCAATATCGTTGAATTCCGGTGTACGATTACAATGTTTCTTATTGTGGTAAGGTGAGAAAGTAAAAAGTACAATATCTACTTATTCTTGCAGATTCCACTTTTATTGAACTGACAAAACCTATCAAGGATATCTTTAATATGATTGTTTTATTGATTGGATTCCGGGCACTTCAACTGCTAAGGTCATTAGTCTCGTAAGTGTAGTGCATGTTGTCTTCCTCGGGAGGTGGTGGTAATTTTCTCTCGCTGGACGGTGAAATCTATCGCCAACCTTCCCGTCGGCTAACCAACTAGCGGGGTTTTCCCTCACAACCCAGCTCCCACCAGCGGGGCACCCTCCCAGCCGGGCCAAGCTCTAAGCTCCCAAACGGTCTTCCAGTTTGTGGTAATGTAGTCCATGGGAAGTGTGTGTAAGTAAGGGATGAATATCGAGCATAGAAGAGGAAGGAAAGGTCATGCGCCGTCCGTGGCACGTTAGGGTTCTGCTCCGGCGAGAAGCCACAAGAAACCACGGAAAACTACCAATTAGAGCAGCCGGCCGATAGAATCCTCCTATATAAAGCGATAGATTTGACGAGATATGAAGTCTTTCCAGGGACAGCTATTAGAGCAAAGAATTAAGAAACATTTTGACACCCGTGGTATTAATTTCCGTAAAATTTACATTTGTATATATTACTATTAGGTGAGGAGAAATTAAAGACAATTTTTGATAAATGTCTTCTTTCTCGTAGATACTAAATATCATTTTAAAATTCTACTGCTTTTCCAAATTGCCGGTAAATAAAAACTTATGTACATTTTAACTTGTAAGTGCAATGTAGTATAAATAAGACTCAGGGTAATAACGGCAGATCCCAACCGACCTCACATTTTCAGTTAGAAGTACGGCGGTCAACACCTGCTATATACCGTTCAGATGCTGAATAATCAAATGAAATGGGATACCGAAAAACCATCCAATTCCATCATCAAAAATTAGCCTGGAGTGAAAATGAAGATGAATGAAAGCAGAAAAAGTCTCTTCTTTTCTCAAAACAAACCAGGTTGAGATAAGCCGTTATTTTTCTGAGCGCCAGAAATATTTCCGTAGAAATGTGTGGCAGTATGATGAGTTTTAAAATTTGCAAAAGTGCGTGAAATTGGTGAAAAGTTCTGCGTCGTATTTATTCCCAAAGCATTCCCAGTATTTTGCGTGAGAATGGACTAAAGATGACTGCAGTAATTGCTACATTATCTATCGGTCACCGGGCCCCGTTATTTGTCCATGTTACTCGCGTATTTTGTATTCATATTTAGCAGCCCTCGACAGGGCCCGTTGCAATGCAAGAGATTTGCAGTGCAGAATGGGCGTGTGCGGCAGAACGACGAGCCTCGCCCTAGGTGATGATAATAAAACGGCAAGAAATATGAGCTGTGAGGTTTTTGTGCGTAACTGCCTTGCTGTTCGGTGCGCTTTGCCTATTGTGCCAGCAACCTGTGGATTCAGTTGGAATAAATGTCTGCACTTCCAATGTCTGCGGTTCCAGAAATATATCAAGATTTTTTAATATTGTGAGACAAAGGTTTCATTCGTATTAAAATATAACGAAGTATATTAATATACACAATAATACAAAAACTAATGGCTCGGTAATAGGAATAATGTATAACATTGGCTGTTCAACTGAAACAAATTCGTATATAAATTAACATAATTATAGAAATCACCTGCAAAACGAAAATCAATATATGTACATTGAGCGTTAAAGAAGTAATTTCTATCATAGTTTTATTTATATGTTAATTTAAAACTAAAGAAACGTTTAACGCTTTTCTAGACTCTTATTAAATTTGACTATGTCGTACACGACATGTAAAATTGACTATGTCGTACACGAAAACAGATATACGAAATATATTCTGGTTTTGTAGAAAGAAATGTAATGCTGCACAAAATAAAGTTTGTGACGCAAAACACGTTTCGAGGAGCAATTGATTGAAATTTTTTTTTCGAAAAATCTCTCCGTCTGTCCGCCACGTTCATCAGTTTTTATACAGATTAACAGATTTCCTTCAGTGAATGGCAGACAAATAGACTTTCAATCTGTTAAGAGCGTGTCTGCACTAGTAGTTTTGAAGCACTTACTATTCTTCCACTATTCCAGTCTCTAATAGTTCTTTCAGATCCAATCTGAAAATATTCAACGCACGCCCTGCATGCAGTGCATTGCTAATGCCGTGCTTTGGCCCACTGTACGTGACACATTATAACTCGACTCTATGTAAGAAGAACTCCGCCCACGCCCACCGAGTCTCTCCCTCCGAATTCACTCGCGGCGCGAGAAAGAATTCCGGCGCCTAACCGCCCACCCGGCGTATAAAATACGCGCCTTCCGGAGCATCAACGGCCCCGCCTACGCACACCTGCACTCCGGCGCAGCCCGCCGCCGAAACGGAAAGGCTACAGCGAGCGAGTCAGCGAAAGAGGGCTTCCGCGGCGCGACAACGGCCGCAGTGGGGAGCTCCCCGTCCCCCGCCCGCCTCCGCCCGCCAACCGCCCTCCTCCCGCCCCCGCCCGCCCACTGCCCGCCCTCCGCTCCCCACCCCCCGCCAACCGCCCCCCGCTCCCCGCCCCCCGCCAACCGCCCCCCGCTCCCCGCCCGCCTCCACCCGCCAACCGCCCTCCTCCCACCCCGCCCGCCCACTGCCCGCCCTCCGCTCCCCACCCCCCGCCAACCGCCCCCCGCTCCCCGCCCCCCGCCAACCGCCCCCCGCTCCCCGCCCCCCGCCCGCCTCCACCCGCCAACCGCCCTCCTCCCGCCCCCGCCCGCCCACTGCCCGCCCTCCGCTCCCCACCCCCCGCCAACCGCCCCCGCTCCCCGCCCCCCGCCAACCGCCCCCGCTCCCCGCCCCCCGCCCGCCTCCACCCGCCAACCGCCCTCCTCCCGCCCCCGCCCGCCCACCGCCCGCCCTCCGCTCCCCACCCCCCGCCAACCGCCCCCGCCCCCCGCCCCCCGGGAAAAGCTTTGTCCCCGAGATAAAGGCAGCCAATTGCCGAGGGAGCCTCCCGCCACGTGGGGCGAATACGCGAGCAGCCGAGGAGATCCGGCGGCGGGGACCGCGCTTCCGCCAAGCACCGAGCAGTGGGCATGCTTCTCCTCGCGGTACGGATGCCAAAAAAAGTCCATGTTTCTACAGCCTACTTCTTCTCCAGAAAATCGTTATCAAACGCACTTACTGCACAAACTTTATAATGCTGACGCTTGAACGATCACGTTCATCGCGATTACAATGCATACCTCGGCTCAATACGGTATCCTACAGTAAGTCATTTACTGTCACTGTGATTAGAAAATGGAACTTACTACCCACATATCTGAAACAAATTAGCGATTTCAGAAATTTTTTAAAACACTGATGTTTTCCACCGAAAACATCAGTATATTCATACCGATGATTCTTTTCGATGTTTTTTTAGATCAATATATTTTTCAGAAGAAAATATGTTTAAAAAACATTATATTACCGTCATCGATGATTTTTCTTCTTGTTTAAGGTCGCAACAACATCTAGATCATTAGCGACCACCATTGCATTTAACGGCATGGTAACTGTGAAGATGATATAGGGGGCGAAAAGACGAACCAGAAATACAATTATGCCCCAGGCGGGATTCGAACCGCGGGATTCGAACCCGCGATCCTTCGGTCCCAAATCGCTTCGGCACTACTGTCTTAACGATCTCGGCCATACGAATCGGCTTTCGACGATTTTGTAGGTGAAAATGTGATTAAACTGCATTTTCAATCATGTCTCTATAGAATATCGATTAGAAAATTAAGGTGACACAGTGCAGCTGTACTTTGATTATTTATGAACGCAAATGAATAAATGGTACAACAGCAAAACACGATATTCTTTATTTTTTGTTTCCTTCTTCTCATTCAATGAACATTATTAATAAAATATTACTGATACGTGACCAAACAATAAAATGTTTCATTTAATGACTCTAATTGAAAAGAGGCAAAATAGGAAAATACCATCTGTTTTATGATATTTAACTAATCGATAATTTGAACAATGTTTTGTCGATGTTTTCAGACTTTCAAAGCCTTCTGGTGATGTATCGATATTTTGATCAAATTTACCGTCACTACCTCTCGGGCGGGCGCGTCGCAGCGGTTCCAGGTCAGTCGGTCCACAGGATAAAGCCCAATTAACACTAAGTCCACATCAAACATGTCCACACTATGTCTACTACATAATGTCCATGAACGGAATGACCACAGCGAAAATTTCACCATAACTTCCACTGAATAATGTTTACCAATCAAAATGTTAAAAAAGAAAGAATGCACAAAATGAGTAAAGTCAAATTCTGTTCGATCGAAATATATTGTCTTCATCAATAATAGCATTCACATTCCACTCTTAGCATTCTTATCAGTAACAGAAATGTGTTGTTGTAGGAATTAATATCAATTTTAAGGTAATTCGCATGGCGAACAACATGAAATCCCTCCACTTGGTCAGCGAACTGACAACGTAACCAAAGTAACCTAAACCCTACTAAATGCATAGAAACAACCTTGGCCCTAAAACGTGCCTGATTCCACCCTCTGCATATCATGTTCTTCCTTCAAATGGGTGGAGCATTGCCATCTATCCCCTACCTTGGATTTCTTCTGGATACCCGTCTAACCTGGAAAGCCCATATACCTTCGCGTCTAAATCTAGCGTATTCCTCTCTTCGCCAAGTCTATCCTCTTATTAATAGAAAGTCATCCCTTAACCTAAGAACCACTCTACACTTATACGAGTATAAATCGCTAGTCCTCAGGTACGCAGCCCCGATATGGGAAGGTGCAGCCCCCTCAATAATAAAACACATCCAAACCCTATAAAATAAAGTCCTTCTCATTGCCGTAAATGCCCCATGGTACATTTCAAATGTACAAATTCACAATGACCTAAAATTCCCACCAGTAGCCTACCATAATGCCCACCTCTCCAACAGATTTTTCAACAAGCTTCATAACCTTCCTTTCCAACCGACATTCTTACAAGGAAAAACCACTCATCCTCATGTAAACCGCATGCCGTCCAGATTCCCCGAAGATAAATTCCGTCCTCGGTAACTCCTATTCTATCCCCCTGTCGTAGGCCCCGTTATCTCACTCAAACCACCAGCAATAACTCCTAAACACCCCACCTTGATTTCCCATTGAGGAGCCAATTGCGGTCATCCGCTTTATTGTTTTTTCTGTATTGAACATAATGTCCCTTAACGAAACAGTTCTGTAAAGTGTCTATGTACTCTGTATCAGAAAAGTATTTAATAAAAAAACAGCCAAAAACATGAAACTGAAGCAATCATGATACAACTCCAAAGTAGACATTAATGTTCGAAATCCCATTAATTAGAAATATGTCACAAATGAAAGACGAATTGAAGAAATAGTAAGCAGATACCAAGATTACAAAGTCAAAAGCCATGTGAAACAATATCTTCGTGCTCGCTCATCCGAGAAGAAATTGAGAGAAATACGAGAAGAAAATTTAAAGAAAAAAGTAGAAAAAATGTGGAAAATTGTTCAGAACATAATTGTTTAAAAACTGTCGATATTCATCAAATGCAATTGACGCGCCTGGAATTCTTAATAGGTCAATTAATCTAACAACTGTCGAATCTTCCTATTAGGCGTAAGTCTGACCACTGTTCGTCCGATGGTAACAATTTTTATGTTTCATAAAAATGGCCACAAATTCGGGAACTAACAACGTGGTAACATTTTATTTGATATTTTAGATTCATTTTTTTGTTACTGTATCATAGTGTATTTTCAAATGTACTTGAGAGATAATATTTATCCTTGTAGAGAACGTAAATAAAATAACAAAAAGTCGTGTAGCATCGTAAATGTATATGAACATGACTTCTTCATTTATCGGTCTGTTTTACGGGTTTATATAGAATAAATACTAGGGTGGTTCATTGTTTTGCGTCCACTAAAAATACATCGTTGTGTTTCCACACATGCGTTTTTACGAGTCTTTCTGCTATTTCACATTTCAAGTCCATTGCATTGTTATGGAAAGCACGTGTGAAGTTTCCTGTTCTCTACTGTTGATATTGTGTTTCAAATTTTATCACAATGTTTATAAGCAAAACACACAAACAAAATTATTTTTAAAATTATTCTCACAAATTGTAGTTTTTTCTAGCCTTTATATGATAATACTCGAAAAAAACATGGACATTTCACTGGAAATAATGTAATGTAGTAATTTACGTTTCTCAAAATCGTCCACACTATGTTCTACTACATAATGTCGTAGTATTGACTTCATATACCAAATTGTACACATACGTTGCAAACAATACTCAATGCACATAAGTGCACATAAGTGAAACAAACCTCAACAGCATACTTTTCATGTGAACGATATCAAAGAAGCGCTGTTGGAAAAGTGAGAAACATAATGAATCCGCCATAGGTAAACAAAGTTACTACTGACTTTATTTTTTACATACCACCTTAAACCAAACGCAAATAATAAATAAATATTTTACATTAACCGACTTCTGAGTATTGTAGTAGATGAACTATCACGCATGAAGCGAGACACAGTACAATGTAAAATTTGCCAAAGGTATGAACAAACCAGAGCCCACTGTGCCTATCCATTCCGATGTGTCAAATGCAGAAAAGAACAAGCACATGATAAATGTAAAACAATACAAGAGAAAATCTGTCAACATACACTCTGTGTGGAGCCAATCCCCCCGCAAACTTCAAAGGTTGTCAAATGTACCTGGAAATTCTAAAAAGGAAATATAACCTGCAAAAATTCAAATAAAGAGAGGAATCTTCTGAATTAAAATGACGATACAACCAGAAAGCCATGACACTTCAAAATCTTTAAATTCACAACAGGTTCCCAAATACATTGAAAAACGTATGCAGATATTATACATCCAAAGTACGCAGAACATCAACCACATTATGATGGCAGCCAATCGGTACTGAACATCATCCAACACTCCTTTAAAAGATTTGAAAATGTTCTAATGCAAAAAAGTAAACAGATAAATGGACTACTTGACTTAGTATCGATATTAGTAACTAAATTAATCAATGTACACCGTTTTCCGAATAGCGGCCTGAAATGCTAATGGTCTGACGCAACAATGCCAAGAAGCCTAAATACAGGGTGGCACATGAAATTTGTTTCTTTCATTCATTTCTTTCATATGAGTCGCACTAGGTATCCCGTTGCAAATCTCAACAGCAATAGCAATAGAGCTTGGAGAAACAAATGAGTTACGAAATAACGTGTATTTCACGATACGGCAGCTAGGAGTATAACAATGGCCGACAAAGGAAGATTGACGACGCAGCAGCGATCGGCGGCTGTTTTTCTTCCATTAAACGAAAACTCTTGTTGTGATATGAGGCGTTTTCGACAACAATTTGAGAGACGATGGGCACCTTGCAAGAGAACCATCCATAGACTGTATAATCACATCGAACTTTACCCGCACTTTCGTTGGCCTTCATTGCATTTCATTGTACAACACTGTACTCTGCACTTGCGCTCTGAAGAAATCTGGAGCGCATAACTCCCGTGCTTCTCGGAAGGGTTGCCAGCACCTCTGCAGGTAAATTGTGCCAGTCAACAATGGCCGTAACCACAAAATTGAATTTTCCTACATCTATTATTTGTTTTTTTTATTTTATTTTGTGTGAATGTTTGCTCCTACTTAAGTAGAATAGCATTTTAAGTCTTTCACTGATAGCTTTTCATGCCGGTTGCTTTGTGAATGCCTTGAAGAGAACACAGTCGTGCTGTCTTTTTACATGTAACTACTGCTTCCCAAATAACACTTTCCCCGTTATTTATATTCGCAAATTTAGCCATTTTTCTGCAACCACAATGGAAGTTTTATGGATGACAATGAGCTATGTCACCGGGCAGCAATTGTTCGTGATTGGTTTGAAAATATTCTGGACAATTCGAAATAATTATTTGACCATCCAGAGGGGCATGAATGCCATTGAACATTTATGGATCATAATTGAGAGGTCAGTTTGTGCACAAAAGCTCGCACCGGCAACACTTTCGTAATTATGGACGACTATAGAGGCATCATGGTTCAATATGTCTGCAGGGGACTTCCAACAATTTGTTGAGTTCACGCCACGTCGAGGTGCTGCACTTCGCCGGGCAAAAGGAGGTGCGACAAGATACTGAGAGGTATCCCATGGCCTTTGTCATCTCAGCGTATGTTTGTTGCATTAATCATAATTATTTTCGCTGTGTAATTTTTTATTTATTTTTGGAAACCTTTCTTCCCCATTGCTCTCTTACTTCGCATTTCTTCGGTACAACTTCGACTCCACGTTTTTAAATTTTCCAGATATTTAAAAGTCTTGACTTGATCTAAGCTCGCTCGCTTTCCTGACGTGCGTACATTGTTTTAATTCCTGCCATATTGACTCTTATCTTGTTTTTCCTGCTTTTAACTTCATTCTAAAATGTCTTCTTTAAACTCAGGTCTTGAAAGAAGGTCGTGTACATTTTTTCGAAATAATTATTGGTGTTATTTTAAAACTTATTTGAACAAATATTTTCTTAAAGGCGGATCAACATTTTTCCTTATATTTTCACTTTAAAAAATCATATAAGATTTTTGAAAACTCACTAGAAGTTTATGCCTAATTTCTGTTTAATGTTAAAGTAATAAAAAAATATTTTCTCAAAAACGACTCCAAATTTTTCTTTAATTTTTTGCGGAAAGAGTTGGATGGTTAAAAATATGAGGTCGGGCTCAACTTCGTTCAACTGTCTGAATTTTCCAAAATTGCGAAAGTTTGACATAATGCGAGAAAGTATGTGATGTTGCAGCGCCATTACTTTCCTTTTGATCTACTTTCCCCAACCCGATGTGCTGTTCTTGAGCGATATGCTTCAGGGGGCATTTTCCACTGCCTCTTCACACAGTGTGAGTTCGCAGAAGGGTGAATAAAGTTTCCGGAAATGAAATGGAGCAGAGTAAGCGGATATGATTACTTCGCTTTCGTTCAGAGAACTTGCTCTTCTTTCTTCAGCTTCCATTTTAATCCAAGGCCGGGTTTTATTCTTAGAACATTCCTTCCTCTCGTTCTGCCTTACGTACTGTTTTTATCTTTCATTACTATTTATACTAGAAATATGGTTTCATGTGTTTTTGCGGACTAGTAAAGAAAACAATACCACGTACAGGAAACATGTTGCCGGTGCAGTTGTTCAATACAGGAAAAACAGTTTTAAACGTGTATTTTAACTCAGAAAATATGGATTTTAAACAATTTACAGTACATGTAAAGTACCGTATATTGCACTGGTACCCAAAAGCTGTTTATCGAAATATATTACTTCCTCGTGAATGAAGTATCAGTAATGCTTCAAAAAGCATTGTTGATTTTGGGAAATATACATTTCGAGAGTCTCTGGTAATGAAAAAAATGTTTCCTTAATCGTCTGTTCGTCTGTGAACAACAGTAGCGCCTAAACCATATACAGGATATTTCCAAAGTGTCTATTCTCCTATTGATCTGCCCAGACCGAAAGATTTGCAAAACTCAAATAATTATTTATGACTTTATTGTGTAAGGCTTACACAGAAAGCTGCTATAGATAAAGTACTCTAGTGTTGTGAAAAAGAGTGAGTTATAGACAGAAAACCCTCATTGCCAGGCTTTGGTAACACAAAAGTGGACAAAACTTGTTCCTGCAGTAAATTACTCCCTCTAACACGTTGTGTAGTCAATATCTATGTTGTATGGATCCTTGATAGCGAATAACAAAATGTGTGTGCGTCTCTCTGTCTTGTGTCTTTCTTTCTGTGGGTGATCAGCACTAGCAAATAAAATAAAACTTTCAATCGATTTGCTACAAATATGATATTTCCAAATAATTTAAAAGATCTCAACGCCCTGTGATTTGGAAACTGCTATTTTGACTTTTGAGGGTACTTAACGAGAAACGTCAACGTTTTCAAAATTTCCTCAAATATGGCACCAAATGCTTACATTAAACTCTGCTTTCGCGTAGAGAAACTCGGAAAAGTACATGTAAAAGTGGCCTGGATCTCATTTTAGTAGAAATGTCTAAGTTTTCGAAAATTGCAAAATTTCAATTTTTTTGTCTTATTAAAAGTACATTATTGAAGATATATTTTTTTCTTGTTGAGATCAAGTGTTTGAAGACAAATTTTGCAATAAGGTTCTGTAATTTGTTTCGAAAATATTAGTAGTTTTCGCGTTATTTTGCATGAAAAATAGGCACATTTTATTTTTATAACAATGATTTTCTCATTTACTACATTTGGCCTTTGTTACTTAGAACTGCACACAATAATTGATTGGGTGATAAAGACACTTATTAAATTTTTCTTGAAAATATTTATTTAAAAAATGAAGCTCACTTAATTAACAGTGATTATTTCTGGAATTTCACTTTATTCCCAACATAATGCTTCAAATTTAGTTGAAGTTGGTGAAATAATAATCACGAACATTTGAAATACAGTTGAGTTGGAGAAAAACATAGTAAAACATGTTTTATAATCACATGTTGAGAGGTCCACACGGGGTGGGTTTTCCAGACGGCTTTGGTTCGGGGTTGTCGTGGACTTTGTTAATCTCAGAAGCTCAAAAGAATAGCTTAGATTACATTTCCGTTGAACGCTCTAAATATTCAAGAATGTCGTGTTGAAAAATAATAGGAGAGACAATTAGGTTTGTAAGCGTCGACCCAAGTGAGTACGCCAGAGTGAGTGACTGGTTGTGCAATAAAACGCACAGTCGATGGACCAGAGTTCGAATCTCGGGGCGAAAAAAATTTTGCTTGTTGAAAACACTATTGCAGATTCATATATTACTCTAATATTGGAGACTCACGTTTCAAATAATGCGAGAAAGTATGTGCTGTTAAAACACCACTAGTTTTGTTTTCGATCCATTCCCCGTTGTTTTCTGGGATTTATGAAAACGAAATATTAGAATTCTGTCATAGGGACAGTGTTTTCACCACAATAACCTGCGACACGTAACTCATTCACTGTACACAAACGTTTCTCATGTCGCATATTATTTTCACACGACAAATGTTATATATTAGTGATCGCGTTTCAGTTCGGAAATTGTGATTTTCTTAGTGGAAGCACATGTCAGACAGTACTATACTATACAACGCCTTTTTCTGAAAAACTCGAAAAAAATATAAAAGACGTGAAAAACACAGCCAACAACGAACTAATACTACTCGCGAGCTGTTAGGAGCACTTGGTCAGTACCGATAAACCGCGTCTCGTAATATGCTACATCGACGTACTGAGTAAGAATGAAATTTGCCTAGGGCCAGTTGGCAGATTTGAGTGTGCAGCAAGTTCAATACGACCCGATGCTTTTGATCACATAGTGTATCTTGAGCCGTACAACCAGCGAGGGGAAAAGCACCTCTTGCAAAGTACGCGGAATTAACGAAAGGTAATTACAGAACAGAGAGAGTCGAGAGAATACTATTTATAACTGAAAAGTTTTAAGAAAGTTTTAAAACAATTGGTGACGCCACTCATTCCTCGCTTACACCTCGCATACACCTCGCATACACCCCTCGCATATCGGCGGCGACGGTGCAAATGGGCGGCGATGGCGCAAATCCGCGGCGATGGTGTAACGGTTAGCGTAGCGGACTGTCATACCCAAGTTGGCGGGTTCAAACCCGATCGGAGCTGTGGATTTTTAAATTCGAAAAAATTCTTCGTACGCCATCCTTCGGAGGGGAAGTAAAGCAGGCTCTCCCATGTTAGTAGATTAAAGGTGCGTTTACACGGAGAAACAAAGTCTCCTAACTTCATGACGTCACGAAGATAAACACTCTCTGACGACTTTACACGGTTCGAAATATCTCCCGAAACGCGAGTCTCCTCACTCACGGGAGAGTCGTTTCCTGACATATCTCCGTAAAAGTATCTCCTAGGTGTTTACACTTGATACGAATGTCTCTGGACGCTCCATTGTCGCAGCCATGTTGAATAAACAGCTGATGAGCGGCGGCTAGGAGTTTGAGGTTAGCAATGTCTACGGTGTCAACGCTTGCAGCTGCATGTGCGGCCTTAATAATTTTGAAGAAGCGAAGAAAACGAAAGAGACAAATGTGGGTAAAAAATGTTTTTCTGAGAAGAGAAGAGCAAAGTGTATACAAAGTTTTGATGGCGGAATTGCGGGAAGAAGATGAAGCCATGTACAAAAACTTTGTTCGTGTCACTCCCGAAGGCTTCGATTTATTATTGGGAAAAATTTCTCAAGCAATAAAGAAGCAAGACACGGTAATGCGTAAAAGTATTTCTTGTGGTGAAAGACTTGCTTTGACGCTACGGTTTTTGGCCACAGGAGACACATACAGTTCTCTGTCGTATTTGTTCAGAATTCCAGTATGTACAATTTCAAAAATAATCCCTGAAGTTTGCAGTGCCATATTGGAATGCTTAAAGGATTATTTTAAGGTATGTATCTTTTTGAAAAGTAACTATATGATTAAATATGTTGAAAGAGGCGAGGGCAATATGTAGTAATAAATTTAACCATTCCCACCTCCTGTTTCCAATTATTTTTCCATATTTGGAGGCAGAGAACATATTTTTTAACATTGAAAAATGTATTTGCATATTTCAGTATTCAAGTTTCATATTATGATCTTACAAATCATTGTTGGAAGATAAATATAACTTTAATTTGCAGAGAAAGTGGTGAATTTAGATGTACTAAACATAAATATATAGTTGGAATTGAAAATTCAGTTTGTTTTATTAAATGTAAACTTAAACGTTCTAGTCAACAATTTTGAGGTAGCTGCCTACCTTCAATAAAAAATACTGAAATTTCAAATTTTTCGTGTTTTATTAAGTTGTATGCTGTGTAATTCTCTTTTAAATGCTTCAAACAATTTTTTTTGTTTTTGAAAAAAATTTCAAGCTAGGGCCAACTGAATTGAAGATGCATTTTCTCGAATTCGGAATTTTCAATCATTCATGCATGTCAAACAAATCAAACTTTAATTAGAAAAAATCGGATTCCATGCTGAGAAATAGCGTATGAACTAGAATAGCTAATGTATCATGAAAAGTTTCGGTTGAACCGATTAAATTGAAATGTCAAGAATACATTTATGAACAATTTTTTCCCAAACAATCAAATCTTGTCTCTTTAGTTTTCACAGTACCTCTAATTCCTTGTTCATTCACTAGAATAGACAATTGTGATTATTATAATATTATTTTTATAATTTGATTTTTGAGCATAAAAGATCTATTGTACAAGAAATAAAGAAAATTCTAGAATTTTTTCAGTTCAGGTGGACAGCTATATTAATTAAATTACTCTTTATATAAGTAAGTCTTCGTTTAGGCTCTTTGTTTTCCACAAATCCTAGCCCTGGTTATCACCATTTCATCCCAATAACTTTATTTGTAATATGCATGGTGGTTTAAATAAAAACACTTATTTTAAGCTTAACAATTTTTATTGCATTGAATTATAATGCTCTTTCCGAGCATTTACTATTAGTTCTGATATATCAATTTTTAGTTTACATTGTAGTCTCTCCGGCAGATCTCTGAGAGCACTTGCCACGTGCTCTCCGAACACTTGATGTTCGTCAATGTGTCTATCTAATACAGATATGCATTTTTAAGACTTCGTCTTCGGAAGTCTCTCTCTTTTTTTTGGAGGGGAGCCATACACACACGTCACAGATGCCGCAGATGTTGATGGCACTGCATAATGACACACACTTGGTGCCAACTGGCTCTCTAGTAATGTTTCTTGGGACTCCATGTCAAGCTCTAATTCAGTCGAGGTTTTGCTCTGGAAAAGAAAAATACATTTAACTGACATTCTATTTTCTAGGTACCTACTACTGAAGATGAATGGTTGAAGATCGCAGGGGAATTTTCATCCCAATGGGATTTCCCAAATTGTATTGGTGCACTAGATGGGAAACACATACACATTCAAGCCCCTGCCAAGACCGGAAGTCTGTATTTCAATTATAAGGGAACATTTAGCATTGTACTTTTGGCATTGGTGGATGCCAATTATAAGTTTTTGTATACCAACATTGGTGCACCAGGACACCATGCTGATGGTGGTATTTTTGCTACCAGCAATCTAAATCAAGCCATCGAACAGAAAAAATTAAATATACCGAATGCCAGGCCACTGCCAGGGCGACATATGAAAATTCCATATGTTATAGTCGCTGATGATGCATTTGCTTTACAAGCGAATTTAATGAAGCCATTCAAGCACCAAACGTTAAATGGCATGAAACGTGTCTATAATTATAGATTATCTCGGGCTCGACGCATTGTTGAAAATGCCTTTGGAATGGCTGCTGCCCGGTTTAGAATTTTACTTAGAAGCATCGAACTTCCACCTGAGAAAGTGAAATTGATAGTGGGCACTATTTGTGTATTACACAATTTTTTGCTGTCCACCTCCGGCACAGTGTATGCCCCGCCTGGAACGTGTGACAGAGATGTCAATGGAATATTTGAACCAGGAAGTTGGAGGAATGGTACGAATATTCCATTCCTTGACCTTCAACCAACGCAAGGAAGAAACTATTCAACAAATGCCAGAGTCATTAGAAATGAATTTAAAGAATATTTTGTAGCAGAAGGTGAAGTTCCTTGGCAATATAAATGTATATAATAAAATATTGACTTACCATTGAATCAAATGCGTTTCCTTTTTCTGCCTCTCCACCTCCATATAAAAAATTGAGGGATTTAAAAAACTCCCACTTCGACGTATAAACGTCTTTAGCTCCTGCTCCACTATTCCTTGTTCTTTCCTTTTTAACTTCATTTCGATATTGGCATCTCAAATTGTGAATTTTATTTTCAATTTCTTTTGGGGTTCTTGCCAACTGTTCCGACATTTCAGAAAGGGCAGCATTCCGTTTCACCCTATCTTTATAAAAGGAATGGAACTTCCTGAAATGAAGAGGTGCATTTATAGTAACTGAATTGCCAATTAATTAAAATAATATTCCAACAATCAACATTAATAATAAAATTTGCACATGTGAAAATATTTTGAATAAATGTATTTAATTAAAACACTGACGATTACTGTATGCTTGTTATAATGCATTTGTACTCAAAGTAGTGTTATAAGCAATTATAATTTTCAACTAAGTATAATACTTCTTACAACCATTGTCCACAAGCCTATTATTAATGCAGGGTTTTTTCAGGTATTAACAGACCACTTGGTTCAGGATGATAATTTTAAGAAAATTATACTTGCATATTATTATAAGTATATGCATATTATTAGTGCGTCTATATGTGTATATACATACATACATATACATACATATACATACATACATATACACACACACACACACACACACACACACACACACATATATATATATATATATATATATATATATATATATATATAATATTAGTAAAAAATTATACTTGGACGAACTGCTTTAATTTCTAGAATTTGTAAACGCCGATTTTTAGTTTAATGTATTTTACCTCCATAAACATTCCCTTAACTCCAGCAATTCGATTAGTTTTGTAATGTTCTCCTTCGACCATCTCCTGTAATAAAATCACAGTTCAATAATTATAGGTTCAATAATTATCAGTCAGTCATAATCACAGTTCAATAATTATTCAAAATTATAATAATAGGATATGCAAGTTAAAAAAAATTATTTCAAGCAAAATGTACAAGAATCATCCTCCAAAACCTATAGAATAATCCGTATATTATTTCCGAAATCAATATTTTATACACTGCATTTACTATTATACTAAATTTACTATATTACTTATTATTTATTATCTATTATACTACATTACTTATTAGTATACTGTATACTACGTTGAACGTATACAATGCACATTGTGTACAATGTTCCTCGTAAAATTTATTTTAAAATTGTATAAAATTATATAGCATGTACTCACGTCTCTCCTGTGCTTGCAATAGCTTGCGTAGCTTCCATTTCACAAATCGTAAACACGATATCGTAAACAGATATTCAAAATTCAATTGGAACGACTCGCAGACACAACACGCAGAAAAGCTACTTGAGCACGTGGACACACGCCAAGAGAGCAAGAACTCTTCCAACTTCCTTGGAAAACTGTTTATCTCCTACGAGACACGATTTCTCGTCGATACCGGAGCCTTTACACTGCTCTCTTGCGGACACTTCGAAAATCTCTTGTGACGTCATGTCCCCGGGGAGAAGATCGCTCTCCCTAGAGTTTACACGTGTCTCGTAACCAGTTCCGGAAAGTTAGGAGAGGAAACTCTCTCCGTGTAAACGCGCCTTAACTTCATGACGTCACGGAGATAAACTCTCTCTGACGGCTTTACACGGTTCGAAATATCTCCCGAAACGCGAGTCTCCTAACACACTGGAGAGTAGGATCCTGAGATATCTCCGGAAAAGTATCTCCTTGCTGTTTACACTTGATACAAATGGCTCTCGATGTTCTCCGGCGCAGCCATCTTGAATAAGCAGCGGCCAGCAGTATGAGGTTAGAATGTGACAACTGTTGCAGCTGCCTGTGCCACTTTTACAATTTTGAAGAAGCGGAGGAAAAAAAAGAGAGAAGAGTGAGTGATTTGGTTTTCTTGAAAAAAGAAGAGCTGAGTATTTATAAACCTTTGATGGCGGAACTGCAAGAAGAGGATTTTAAAAAAATATTTATTTGCTACCTATTCAATTGCATTACATTTTATTCACAGACAATAAAGTAAGACAAGTTTTAATTTATGGACGATTAAAAATGTTTTTTTGGAAAACGTGGTCGGAGTCCAGGATGAGGAAAATAGTTTTGACCTAATGTAAAGGTTTGAAAAATGGGTAAAGTTGATAATTTGTTTTAGAAACTTTTAGTGAAGTTAAGTATAAACGATTTGAAAGAATCAATTTTAAGTTCTCTGTAAATTTGTGTTATGATATAAATTAGGAAATATATCAAATGTTGCGAAGGAGATTATTTTGAATTATTTGAAATTTGTTAATTTTGGAAGAAGAGGCATTACACCTAGGGCAGGCATATGAAAGAGAAAACCTAATTATGGTTTTATATAACAAGTTTTTACAATTGATCCGTAATTTCAAGTTTTAATTTATTAAAGGACGTAATAAAAATAATATTATTATAAACGATAATGATTTCATGTACAATAACTTCGTAACTTCAGAAGGATTTGATTTTTTATTAGGAAATATCTCACGGAATCAAAAAGCACGAAAAGTGGAAAAGAATTTATTTCGGAAAGAGACTTGGTTTGACGGTACGGCGGTTTTTGGCCACAGGAGATACATAGAGTAATTTGTCATTTGTATTTATAATTCCCCAGTATATAATTTCCCACAAAGAACAGAAATCCACCGATCACGTTGGAACGCCGCACAGACACAGACAGACGCAGAATGGCTAATCGAGCACGTGAACACTTGCAAGAGAGCAAAAAGTCTTCCAACTCTCTTTGAATACTATTTATCTCCCAGGAGATATGATTCCTCATCGATACCAGAGCCTTTACACTGCTCTCTTGCGGAGACTTCGAAAATCTCTTGTGACGTCATGTCTCCGGAGAGAAGGTCGCTCTCCTGAGAGTTTATACGTGTCTCGTAACCAGTTCCGGAAAGTTAGGAGAGAAAACTCTCTCCGTGTAAACGCGCCTTTACTTGTATGTAAAAGATCCTCAAACATAAATGAAGCCTCTGAGCTAAGTTCAAATCGCCTGTTTCGTCGCCCAAGAAATACCTTCTTTCTCCGCTAGTGGGTGAAAGGGCCATAACGAAATTTGCGTGGTCAGACGGAAGAGCGGGCCTGAGTCTCGCCACGTAAAATAAGGCATCAATTCAATTCAATACACCTATGGATTACCCCAATAGAGATATGTGCTGAGCCTGAACCATTTTCTTACTCGATGGACTCAGTGGCAAGGAGATGAGGCGAAAGAATCGTACTCGTTTCGTAGGCCATACTTCAGCTAGCGTTCCGGCGTGCACCTGAAACCAACTGCAGTAAATAATAGGAATGACTGATCAGGGCGGCCAGTATCCAGAATTATGGTTTACGCAGTAGCATCAGCCGAAACAGTTACTCAGCTGGTGCGAAAAATCCACCAATATCTCAACTAGAAACTACGAATTAAAAACGCACGCAGGCCTACACTCAAGCCTGGAGGAATATTTTATGATATATGAGAAATGCTAGAAAACATAAATAAATGAAAGATTCAGCGCTGGATGTAACATTGTTACAAAACAGTCAATATTTGTGGAAAGTAAGGGGAGGAATAATTTTGGAATGGTTTGGAACTCGCAGGAAACAACATCGTATCATAGCACGTCTGTATAATAGCATACAGAAATTGTGGTAGATTGTGCGTACGGTATCCCGAAGATAACATAAAGCTTTCACACCATCTCCATCACACCGCGATTAAAACTGACTTGACGTCTGAAGACATCATCCCGCGCAAAGAGATTACTGACTCTCTTGCAAGGATATGTTTGCAGTTCTCACAGCAATTGAGGTCATCCGACCGGATTGACACATTTCCCGCAGTGCTTGCAAAAATACTGACTGAAGCATAATAAAGTCAGTAAAGAAGAAAATACGGCACGTCATACCGACTTTCGTAAATGAGAATACCGTAACTGTACAAAACTTTGTCACATTCGCAATTCGTCAGGCACAAATTCCACCACAATCGACTGGGATCAAACAAGTTCCAGTAATGAGTCACATATCGAGTCTGTTGAGAGAGGTCCCTACAAACACACATCACATTATTTTTAATTGTTTCGTTTTTAAAACATACGTACAGACATTTTGCAAGTTTGGAAATGTTAATACCCTTCTGTGAATGACACGTGTCTATCCGAATCTTTCAGACAAAAGCTCCTCGCATTGGTACACGAAGAGAAGAGATTGAACGTGCAGGTGAAATGACGATTTTACCTTTTTTTAATATTAGCTGCTGGATATTCGTGTGTAGAAGGAGATTTCTGCAGCACATGTTCATATTCAAGTCTTTTTACACGACGGCCGTTCCTCGTGCTTTCACAAAACCTTTCTATGAGTTGCGAGCCTCAGTGCCGGGAATTTCAATTTAAAGCGCAGATTGACTTTTTTGAGCGTTTTTCATTGTGCATCACTCTATACGACGTATTACTTGAGGCTGAAAAGCTCATTTATTGTTTCTTACAGCTCCAGCGCGAATATGGGTCAGTGAGTTAGTAAGAGACTGAGCTGTAGAAAATACGACGCTATTTTAAAATTAACTGCTGCCTTTAATAAAGTTTGCAATATTGGGTACTAGTCTAAATTAAAAGAAGCTAAAATTTGCGAGTTTGACAAATGAAAATAGTTATTTTAATAATAAGTGCTTCGAATGGATTTTCTTTGTACGATCAAGATTGAGTTTTTGCCGAGAGCGATATGGTGAGGTAAAAGCGATCAAGATCCTACAAAAAACAAATCGAAAATATAAGTATATTTTCTATAATGGTATAAAAGTCCTTTTTTTAATCTCTGTACATGGTAAACAAAACAAATGCGCTATTTTTGCGCAAAAAAGTCTTATAGTCAAAGTGACGTGACGTTTTTCAGATGTCTTAAGAAAAGATTAATTTCGCACAGGCGTAGCGGTTTCGTAAAATCCTCATTTTTGTACGATCGCAGAAAAAGTGTTAGAGACGATTAATCCCTAATTTGGGACATGTTTTTGTTTTTCATTTTCACGCTCTCAATAAAGATTCAATTAAACCAAAGTATTCAATAACACAATATATAATCTACCTTCGTTTCAAATACAATATTTTAATTCTATTGTTTCTGAGTGTGTAATCGAAATTGGAAAGCCTCATAAGATAATCATGAAGAGAAATGCACGAGTGATATTAAACATATTAAAAAACCAATATGTTTATTGAAAATAACAATAATACAATATATCCTGGCGTTAAAAATTCATATAAAATATAACTCGTTGAAAATTTCACTTTATCGATCAACAGTGTTGCCTGTCAGTCCGTCAGAGACAGCCGTCGAGTCAACATCGCGCCGCGCTGCGCACAGTGACAGCACAGTGTTGCGCAGTGAGCTTGTGACTTTCCTTAGTCTGCATGTTAATTGTGGACAGTTTATTAATCAGCAAATACTACAGAGAAGTATAAAACCGTTATCTCTTCCTCCCCTACGGGGGGACACGTTAACGGGAAATGACCTCGAATGAAGCATCGGCTGAAGGGAAGGCCTCTGACTACAGGAGCCAACCCGCCTCAGGTCAACCTTCAAGGCGCACAAACTGGATAATATCGTACAAAATTCTATGTATCCAGACGAAGAGCAAGGTTTGATAATTGATGGGAAAGACTACAGTACATCTCTAGAAAGGTATGTAGAAGCCTTAGCTACTATTGTTTCACCACGAAACATAATATACGCTTCCAAGATCTCAAACAGCAGAGTGTGCATCTTTCTTAGCAGTAAGCAATTAGTTGATGAAGTAACAGATAAATTTAAATCTATTAATATAGATGGAAGTGAACAAAATATGCGACCATTTGTCAGTAAGCAGAGGCGAGTAGTTTTGTCAAATGTTTACCCAATGATCCCCAATGTAGTAATTGAAGAAGAACTTGATAAATTGAACGTAGTGCGAAGTTCTAACGTGTCTTTCCTTAGAGCGAGATTCGGAAAAGAAGAATTCACACATATTCTGAGCTTTCGTAGGCAAATGTATGTGCTGGAAGACTCACTAAACAAGATACCTGATTCTATGGTAGTTGAGTACAAATGAGAGAGAAATTGGATTTATATTTCTTATGGAACTATTAAATGCTATCAATGCAAGGAAGAAGGTCATGTAGCAAGAAACTGTAAAAATGTAGATAATATTAATTCTAATATCACGGCAGATTTAGCACAAGGCACAAACAGGAATGTTGAGCACAACCACAACGATAATTCTACTTTTGATGAAGACTTCCCTTTAGTTGAGACTGGAAAGACAGCTAAAATAACACTTTCGCAGATCACAAATACATCTAGTAATAGAACCTCGGAACCAACCTTGAATAGTTCGGAAGAAAGAGCACAAGAATTTGCTAAATCTGTCAAAAAGAAGAAAAAGAAGTGCAATCGAGAAAACAACTCTGAAAATAAAAGTGAGAAAAAGAACATTAGTGAACAGTTAGCTCCAGTTAAAGAAAAATTAGAAGAAACTTCCAAAGTTCTTAATTATGAACAACTCAAAGATTTTCTAGAAGATACGTACGGAACTAGTATGGCACTACAAATATCTCTTAATTATACTAAGGAAACTGATAAACTGATTGCATTGCTCAGAAATATGTACCCATTACTAGTGGATAGAGGCATGAAGTCCCGTTTTACGAGAATCATGAAGGAGTTGAAGGATCCGGTAGCGTCTGATTCCTCAAGAGCATCTTCGGAGAACGAATGTTTATCAAGTGAAGAAGAATAATGAAAATCAAAATTCTGCAATGGAACGTGAACGGCTTCCGGGCACGATAGGAGTTCTTCCAAAAACTTCAAAATGAGGAGAACTTCGATATTGTCTGTATACAAGAATCCAATTTTAAAAATAACCATTATACCCATATCAAAAGTTTCAAGTGTTACTACAAAAATAGATCATGTGTGAATGCTAGTGGAGGTGTGGCAATTTACGTTCGCGAATCGTTTGTAAGCAGTGAAGTGCAAATAACAAGTGATCTTGAAGTAGTTGGTGTATCCATAAATATAGGATCTAGAAACATCATGTTGTGCAATATATACATCCCAAGGTCATTTCAACTGCGTAGTTGTGAACTTGTAAGTCTAATTCAACAAGTTAATAAACCATTAATATTACGTGGTGATTTTAATTGTCACAATGTGCAATGGGGCTCAGTAAGAACGGATATCAGGGGGAAAGTAGTAGGTGATTGTTTTGAGAAAGAAGACCTTGTGTTATTAAATGATGACAATAAGCCTACATATTTCAACGTGGCAACAGGAAATGTAAGTACTATCGATCTAAGTATGTGTACGCCGAATCTAGTAAGATACTTACAATGGCAAGTTTCCGATGACCTATTCAACAGTGACTATTATCCTATCACCGTGATCTTCGAAGATACATCGGAACATGAGGTTATTTACGAGCCGCGATGGATTATCTCGAAAGCAAATTGGAGCCTATATGAGCGAATTATTGAAAGCAAAATTAAACATTTAAATAGTAACGATTTTGACTTAAATCAAATAGATGCAATCTTAGACAGCTTTGAAGAAATAATTATGACCACCGCTGTGGTAACCATTTCGAAAACTACAGGTAAAATAGGTAAAAGGAAGTTACCGTGGTGGTCTAAAGACTGTGAGGAGGCTGTTAAGAAATACAAGCATTTGTTTAATGTATATAAGAGGTATAATACGGATGCAAACAAAATCCGATTCAAATCTGCCAGAGCAAAAGCAAGGAAAATAATAAAAGAAGCCAAAAGAAATTGTTGGAGGGAATTTATTTCATCAATTAATTACAAAATGAATAGTATAGAAGCCTGGAAAAGAATGAACGCCATAAATGGAAAATGCAAAAGTACCAGCATTAATTCACTCTACACTTCCGACGGTACCAACTTACATGATCCTTGGGATATTTCAAACAGCTTTGGGGCTTCATTTTCATCAAACTCTAGTGATCAGAATTATGATAATGATTTCATTAAATACAAAGAAGAGATTGAGAAAATTAAACCCGATCTTGAAGAAGCAAGCACAGTAGATAATGATATTCAACATCTAAACGCACCCATCACACTAAGAGAACTGCATGAAGCAATACATAAACCTAAAAACACCAGTGCCGGCCCTGATGGAATCCCCAATACATTCATCAAGAAGATGACTCCATCCGCCATAAAGTACCTGTTGCATATATTTAATACGATCTATATTCACAATGAATTCCCTAAAAAGTGGTCTGAAGCTATTATTGTGCCGATCCACAAACCAGGGAAAGATAAATCCCTGATAAGCAGCTATAGGCCTATGGCATTAACATGTTGCCTTTGTAAACTACTAGAAAAAATAGTGAATCAGAGATTGAGGTGGTACATGGAAAATCACCAATTGATTTTCCCATATCAAAGCGGGTTCCGGAAAAATCGTTCAACAATGGACTGTCTAGCATCAATAGAAAACAGCATATACAACGATTTTGCTAATAATATGAACACCTTAGTTGTAAGCTTACACATTGAAAAAGCCTATAAGATGGTGTGGAGAAGACGGGTAGTGAATTTAATAACGTCGGCCAAGATTAAAGGCAACATTAGCAAGTTCATTTACAATTTCCTAAAAGAACGCTTTATCAAGATTAGAATAAATGGAATCCTGTCGGACAGCTATAAAGTTATGAATGGTGTCCCACAGGGGTCAGTACTTAGTGTTACTCTATTTTTACTTATTATTAATGACCTCCAGAACAATATTAAACCTCCAGCCATCATCAATATGTATGCGGATGATAGCAATATTAGCATAACTGGCAAAGATATTACATCATTAGAAGAAAAGGCTCAAAACATCTTAAATGGAGTCATGGAATTTTCAAGGAAAACCGGGCTCAAGATTTCCAAGACAAAATCCACTTTCATAGTTTTTTCTATGAAACGATCTCATAGAAGAAACATTGAACAAAAATTAGGACAGCATAAGTTGGTACAGAGTAAGGAAATTAAAATTATTAGGAATGATTTTAGATGAAAAGATGACATGGATTCCTCATATCAAGAATTTAAGGAATGAGTGCACCAAAAGAATGAGCCTTGTCAAAGTCATAAGCCATACATCCTGGGGAGCGGACTATACGATTATAAGGAGAACGTATCAGGCAATCGTCAGATCAAAATTGGACTATGGCTGTATACTCTATGATGCGGCCAAGAAGAACATCAAGAGAATGTTAGATCCTATCAATAATACGGGAGCAAGACTGACGTGTGGTTCTTTCAAGACCAGCCCAACAATTAGCATTTTGTGTGAAGCAGATTTATTATCATTAGAAAAACGTAGAAGAAACCTAATTATGGGGTATGCGATTAAAGTGGCAGCCATCAAACTGAATCCAATAAATAAAGTGTTCGAATATGCATACAAACATTATAGAATATCTAGATATAAAAAGAAGCTCTCGAGACCCCTAGAAATAAGAGCAATTCAAACACTAAAGAAGATACAAGAGAAACTACCATTCCTAAAGATTACGACTGTACCTGACTATGCCCCCTGGACAATACGGGACATCAACGTTATTGAATATCAATATCCCTAACAAGCAGAATACTAATCATCGTAAAATTGGTGCTCAAATAAGAAATGAACTAGCAAAATGTGATGGTTACAATACAATTTATACTGATGGCTCAAAGATTCTAAACAACGTAGGTTGCGCAGTAATAGCTTCATGTGAGGTGATCACCAAAAAATTACCGGATGACTTCTCAGTGATATCCAGCGAATTATATGCCATAGCTGAGGCTCTTAAATACATCATAAGGGCCAATCAAAAAAGATTTATGATAATAACAGACTCTAAAAGTGCTGTATCTGCAATAATGAATCTATCCATTGATAATGTATTGGTCGAAGAAATAGTTGAAAAAATCAACCATTTGAACACTGAGGGTAAAGAAATAGCGTTGTGCTGGATACCCTCGCACGTTGGCATTGCAGAAAATGAATTGGCAGATAGAAAAGCTAAAGAAGCAGCGCGAAGTGAAGTTAGAAGTGATATACCAGTAAACTATCAAGAATACCTCAAAAGAGTCAAGAACAAATTAGCTGACCTCGACAGTAAAGAATGGAACATCTTACAGGGTTGCAAATTAAGATCAGTTAGGAAACTTGAAGATGATAATCCAACGGTCAGTTTCTGCAGAAATGATCAGGTCGTCTTAACACGATGTAGAATAGGACGCACAAAATTTCCACACGGCTACTTATTGAACAGGACGGATGCTGATAACTGTAGTGTGTAGCTTGTTTGCCCTGGATATGAAAGTGCAAGAAACAAGTACAAATTAAGTTCTCTTAAATAACTCAATAACAAAGAACAGGGCATTAAATTCATTTGCTTTGTAAAGGAAATTGAAATGTATAACAATATATAACCATATATGTAAAATTCTAAGTTACTGTGTTATTTTGTACTGATTGTGTATTATTAAGGTAGTCGCTAATAACTGTTTGTAGTTGATGCGACTGTAAATAAATCAAATCAAATCAAATCAAAGTGTTGCCTGTAGACAATCATTTTAATATTTCAAATGGAAATTGTCTAGCAGGATTAATATATTTCAAATAAATGAAAGCACTATGTAAATGAATATTTAAGTATTACATTGTTTATTCAATAAAAAACTAATAGGCTTGGAGAAAAAAGTGGATAACCTACATGATGGTTAGAAAAATCAGATATTATCTTTGCAATTTATGGAGACAAATTTCTTAATGATGTATATCACTTTAACTCACTGTGTGTGTACCTATAATACTCATCCCAAACATGTCTTCTTAAGTATCCTTTCTATATATCGCACAGAAACAGCTATAATCAACATTATCGCACTATTCCTTTTGATCTTGTGAATAGAAAGTTATTTGAGTAAGTGAAAATCAGAGTGGTGCAAGTGACATTTTATAAATTCTGAGAAATCTGTTTATTTAAGCCAATATCATTGTTAGGTCGTGGTTCTTTGCCACTGAAATGTAGCCTAAAATATACATGTTTTTCTCAGAATTTTTAAAATGTCACTTATACCGTTCTGGTTTTCTCCGATTCAAGTGTTTTATTTTTAATTGTACTCTCTTAAAATCTCTTCCTCAGCTTTTTCGATTTTCCTAGTTGCTGTTCGCATGATTTTCGATCGATAATTGTCCTAGTTGTGGTCGATAAAACTGTGATTTCCACGAGATAGGTAATAGATTAAATCTCCGATATTTTAGAGATATTCATCCATCGTCTTCTGTTACATGTGCGACATTCGCTTTTACTATTTGACTAGGGTCGCTAAACGTATGTTTGCTTGTGAACTCCAACTGCCGTACAGACCCATAAAAGATTGGTAAATTGGAATGCCAATACCATCTAAGAAATAAAATCAGAAATAATTCATTTTATGCATGCTTAGAACGCAGTCATTGTAGGCATTACTGAAACCCACCTAAAAACAGATTATTCATCCCCAATTATACAATATACAGGGCAGACAGATCTGAAAGTAGAGGCGGCGGAATACTCATAGCCCTTAAAGAAAATAATTCATTATCAAATTGACTTAATAAATACACTCTTTTTCTTTTAAAAATATTTCGTGACTTTCTTAAACGAGCTACTTTTTGAGAACAGATTTTGTTTCAGGAAAAAATCTCAATCTTCAATTTTGTAGTTTTTAAATGTTAACTTTTTGCAATTTTTAAAAATACTGAGTGTTTACCGAAAATTAGACTAGCCCCATTTTATTACTGTCCATTGATACATACGAAGAGAGAATTTAAAGAAAAGATTTTGAGCGGTTTCTGAGAAAATATCTTTTTTAGATATTTCATAAATTTCAAGCACAAATTACGAAAAAAATATTGAAGACATCATGTTTTAAAGAGCAATATTACACTTGTGTATTTGGAAGCTAATGAACTGTTTGTAACATGCAGATTAGTGTAGCAAGTACCTTAATTGTTTGCAATTTAATATATTATTTTTATTATTTACTGTTATAGTTTGGCTAAGATAAGTATATTCCTTAACAAAATCAATAGTTTAGTATTATATTGTAATTGTATGTTCTACCCAATTTGACATTAATTTTGCTTTTCTTGGGTTCTTCGTTAGCCCTACGTTTTTGGTATATTTTATTAATCATTTGTTGAAATTCTGCCCCCTCGTTTGAAAACAACTCTACCGTTTGAGAAACGTAAATTGGTTCTTTTACCATTTATGTTTAAAACGTATTTTTTCTGTCCGGTTAACTCTTCTGAAGACGTATTTCAGCACTCATAAATAATTTTGGTAAAATTGTGTCCCCTTGTCTTACAGATCTTAATTGTTTGCAATTTCCTGTAATTTAATTTGTGGGTCAATAATTTCAGTTTTAACTTTCGAATAACTATCTACATCAATTATTTGTAAAATTCTAATATAGTTGTGATCTTCCCCTACCTACTTTAAGGCGGGAATCTCGCTTACATGCCCTACAGAATCGAAAGTCTTTGTGTTATATATGAATGCCATGTATCATGTGATGTATCACAAAAGCTACAAAGAATGTGTACGAAAAAACTTCACCACTAACCCTGCACATTAAATTGGCGATTATTCACTAAAAAGTAACTAATAAACCCATCAAAGCATCCACAAGCATTAGAGCCAACTTCTTTGATCCAAATACTCTCATGCATAGAAATCTATGTGCTATCAAACTGCGTCGACGGTGCAAATTTGCCAACTTTTTCCTATATATTATTTATAGATCTCGCACACTTCTTTTCGAGAGGTATATATCCGAAAGTGAGAAATGTAAGCTTCACCTTCTACGATATCAAGGAAACAAGATACCGTGAAACCTGTGTGAAGGGATCACTAATGATTCTGACAAAAATCGGCAGATTATATACTCGTAGGTGGCCGCTTAATCAAAGGGGTGATAGCAGTCATATGGCTGAAAGAGTAAATTAAGTCTACCAGTTTTAAATACTGTTAAATGATGTATGTATTCTTTAAAACTTTTAACTGTCATACATTTCAGTTCATTCAAGGTTTTTAAGAACATTTGTATCTTCTTTGCTCGCATCAAGACACCTCATTGGTTAGTAAATTATTCTCTTAGTCGAGACACTCACATTCCATCCTCGACGCGCCAGATACGTGTCTCTGAATGCGCGCAGTCACGCCGTCGCAGGGAGACATTAAATCAACCTCTCTTCCCGACAGACCAACTAGACTTTACGGATGCATCTAGGCATCTGAATGGTGAGAAATAAACGGGAATTTATCCTGGAGCATTACAATAGTTTCTCTCTACGAAATACGAACAGGAAACGGTAAGCAGTAATAAAAAGAAATAAAAATATAATGATGAAACTTAAATAAATAATTCATTAAAGAGTAAGTAGAAAAAAAATTAAAAAATATTACTACTAATATCCCGTGACCAGTGAAAAAGTAAACAAAAAGTAAAGTAGTAGCGTAAGTAAAAAATTTAAAAAATATTGCTCCTACTATCCGATGACCAGGCAGAGAGGCGGGTGAACGAAATCAATTCCTGACGAAGCATACTGTTGCGCCGTGCGGAAAGTCGATCCCTCCGCCCGCAGAGCATCCTGTTGCTTGTGCAGCGCACCGACCGGCCGCAAGTTTACGCGCCCCATAACTCAAGGAGTTGAGCGCGCGAATTCCCGACATGCCTCCGCCAGCGGCCGAGCCCTCTTCGCGCTACTTGGCGGACGCCGAGTTCGCCGAATGGTTACAGGCCGAGAACGCACGACTTGCTGTGGGCGAGCGCCGCTCGGGGAGGGGGCTAGAGGTGATGGGTGGGGGAAACACACTGGGGACGGAGGAGGAAATGTCCTCAGACCGCAACGAGTTTACGACGGTTACTCAACACCGAAGTAGCTCTTCCTCGAAAGAGGCGTTTATGGCGCGTCTTTTATTTACGGAGAAATACTCCACAAAGAGAAGACATAAAATGGTTCAGGGTAACGAAATAAGAAATTGGATGGGACGTATTCTGAGAAGAAAAGATGGGGAAGAGTGGGAAGGATTGGAAAATTTTTACATTATTGGGAATTAAAAGCGGAATTGAAATATTTTTATATCAGAATAAGAAATTTACTTGCTTTGGCTATCTCACACTCACAGTAGTTAATAATTTATTGCACAATCGATTGCATAAATAA
The DNA here is from genome assembly GCA_038098605.1 of Gryllus longicercus. Lineage (NCBI taxonomy): Eukaryota > Metazoa > Arthropoda > Insecta > Orthoptera > Gryllidae > Gryllus > Gryllus longicercus. The sequence goes on along the minus strand of JAZDUA010000267.1, from coordinate 1,583,618 downwards.
GGGCTGTTTCATATTCCTCATATTAGGTAGGAGCTATAGGACAGAACGCACGAACGTCCGTAAATATTCAACGGACGTCATAAGAAAGTTCAAACCTTACAGCGAACTAGTGAAGAGATTTAGTTCGTAGAGTTTCATCACTCTTCCTGGTGACATTTCTATAAGAACGCCATTTCCAATTTCAGAACGCAAAAAGTTTACTACACGAACTACACCTTCCTCTATTTCCTATATTTTATTTTTTATATCAACTAATACGAGTTCATTGAAAACGAAATACATTTTAGTACAAACTTTCATTGTAGTTTTCAAAACAATTTTAGTGAATTTGACTGCCCATATTTCACCGGTCGTGAATGAATAATTCAAACTATTAGTCAAAGTGCTCCCTTCGGCCTTATTAATTCTGGATTATGGTAAGAAGAATACTTGCCCATGGATAGCCACATGAGCATTCAGCCAATAGTGTTCGTGTAGCAATCGATGAAATTCAACCAAAGAGATCTGTGGTAAAATTTTCTCCAATGATGTCTTATCAACCACCAAAATTCTGTTTACTGATTGGCAGAAATTCTAATGGAATATTGACGTGTGTCATAATGCTACAAATTGTATAATAATATGTGGATCCATGTCCGCACTTTGGAAATCAATGTATTAAAGGTAACAGTAGCTTTCGAAGGTATGGAAAAAAGAAGTACTCAAACTCAACATTAAGCGACCTAGCACAAAGAATTACCTTATATAGATTCTTCTCTCAGAGAACGGATTTACCCAGAAAAGCTAAACCTACAAAAACGGCACAAAAATTGGTGAAAGAAAGGATAATTTGTAAGCGACCACGATTATTTATTAATTATCAACATGCAAAACAACATTTATAGCATCCGCCTCCAAATTTTGTACTTCTGAAGAGCGTTTTATCGGGTTTGGATTAAGGACATCATGTGCCCAAGAGATCCAAATAAAATTAAGAGTAATTAATTCAGAAAAAAATATAGTTCAGAAAGACGTTAAATGAAAATATGAAAGATTAGTACATTGAGGCAAATATAGCCATGCCCTTTTACACTAATAACTTTCCTAGACAGTTTGTAAGAAACCATTGGGAGAGTTGTAGAACTCTCCAGTAATTGCAAGAGAGGTAAACAATCCGACTAGGAGTAGGGCCCACTTCTACTTGACCGTGATGCTTTAAGAGACAATTTTAGAATTATAAATTATAAGACCAAATTGGATATATATAACTTAATATAATATCTGATGTAGTTTTGCTTCTGTTATTATATATTAACAATGATTTCTGATTCAGCTATTTCGGACGCAGTCAGTCCACGATAACTAAACAGTTAAAGAAGAAAAATATAGTAGATTTTCTTTATACAATATACACTTTGGGAGGTGAAAAGGACACAATTTACGTTTTTATATAAACTTTGATTTTTATTAGTGAATATGTAAATTATAGATTTTTTATTTTATTTATTTGTTTATTTTTTATTTATTTATTTATTTATTTATTTATTTATTTATTTATTTATTTATTTATTTATTTATTTATTTATTTATTTATTTATTTATTTATTTATTTATTTATTTATTTATTTATTTATTTATTTATTTATTTATTTATTTATTTATTTATTTATTTATTTATTTATTTATTTATTTATTTATTTATTTATTTATTTATTTATTTATTTATTTATTTATTTATTTATTTATTTATTTATTTATTTATGTATGTATTTATTTATTTAGCGTCAAAAGTAATTTTAATCTGACGAATTGTGTGGAGAAGTGCAAAATGTGCATGATTTTTTAGCTTTAGATGTCTGTTCTAACTCCAATACATATTAAGCAAAATTATGACTACATTTAGCAAAGAGCGTTTTTGACATGAATTTATATGAAGATATTCGCTCCTGTATAATAAAAACTATTTGGAAAGGCAAATCAGGTAATGATGTAGGCTATTATCCCTAATGCTTTACGTGACGGAATCAACTTACTAACGGGATGAAATGAAAAACGATTATTCGAATATCTACACACCGGAAAGAAATCAAGAAAACGTACACAGATAGTGAAGTTACACTTTCGTCCAGAAGCACAAGGGGCCACTCCAGCATTCGCTAAGTGGAGAACAACCTGATAGAGATGAGGGTCATAGACCCAGAAACTGAAGTACCATCGCCGACACGAAAAAAGGGAAGCGGCCAAATTTAAGACCCAAGCTTTCTGCATATTCTGGCAGCGCTGTAAGGAGAATAACTTAATCTGGGTCTTTGATAGTCAACTATTACAGAACGTTGTCTAACAACTGACCGACTGAGAGGCTGATAGGCTGGAATTTCCCTAGATTTTACACAATCATCTCTAGCTTGAACGTTCCTATGATAGGTATGTTCATTCTACCTACCGATTGAGAGTATTGGTGCGGAAGGCACAAGTAGGCTGGAGCAGCGTAGTACAAGACATTCGACTGAATTACATCCAGCAGTATAACTCTGGAGAAGACCACAAAATGATGGCCGGAACGTCAGCTCGATCGACGGAGACGCGCCTCATCGCGGACAGCCAAGAATCAAATGACTCCGGCCGCGGAAGCCTACGAAACTATTTCACCTCAGTTACTCAAAAAACAAGAAATAATCTTCAAAACCGAAATTTAAGATTGATATGAGCGTTAAATATTGTTATTGTAGAAAGTCTCCCGAACATCTAAGTAAACTGAAGAATGTTCCGGATCACGGGATTCGTTCCCGCTTAAATTCACACACGTTAAAACATTTTACTGTGCCAAAGTTACGGAAGATTTAATTTAATATTCAGAGCTATTAGTACACGCAAGAACAAAAATACTGTTATTATGTTGGACTAAGCAATAATAGGAATGTATAATAAGCTTTCTATGCATTGGACATTTTAGGGGCGGATTAATCCGACTCTTGCCAGCATGCGGTATTCCCAGACCTGGACACTATTTATTTTCCACGCCTGGGTTAAGGGAGAAATGGGATAAGCATGATGTTTTCATTTCTCTGTATCTAGCATACTAGACCTGCATAAACTTTTATTTCCTCTCACAGCTCTAGAAACTGAGACGATTGTATTAGAAAGTCCAGTTTTATTTGTCACTACCGGGAATCAAATAAGGAATCCCACCACAGAAAGCAATCATGCTATCTACGAGCCAGATGAGAGACATTAATAAACAAAGTATTTGTTTAATAATTATTGCTTAGTCCAATCGCAAGCAACAATCCAAACCGCGTGTCGAGAGGATGTACTGTATTTCATGCTATGAAAGCGAAATTGTAGGTGGATTTATAAAGTAATATTTTATATTTCAGAGCATTACTAAAAAATATATATATTGAACTAGTGGTGTTTAAACAGAATATACTTTCTCGCATTATTTCTTACTTCTCCGCTGCTATACTACCACATTAATCTGCAATAGTGTTTTCAACCAGCAAAGCTTTCTTTTCGCACCGAGACTCGAACTCAGGTCTTCAGGGTTAATTAGCCGTTACCCTTACCGCTAGAAAGCGTCGTAAGGATCGAACTCGGTCCGACGCTTAAAAATATTTTTGCCTTAACCCATATTTTTTTCAGTTTTTGTAATTTTCGAAAATACGGATATTTTACCGAAAATGGTATAAGCTCCATATTTTTTACCATACGTAGTTATAAACGAGGATAATATTTAATGAAAAAATGGTGCGGTTTTTGAGAAAAGAATTTTCTTTGGAAAATGCATTAGTTAAGACACAAATTACGCGAAATCTACTGTTTAATAATAATAATAATAATAATAATAATAATAATAATAATAATAATAATAATAATAATAATAATAATAATAATAATAATAATAATAATAATAATAAGTCATGAAGTTTTTAAAAAAAGGTATTTTTTAGAACAGACATTGTTTAAGGCACTCATCGCTATCTACAATTTTGTGGTTTTGAAATGTTAACTTTTTGCAATTTCTGAAAGTACAGAGAATTCGCCGAAAATGGAACCAGCATCATATATTTTACAGTCCCTTTATACATATGAGAAGAAAATGTAAAGAAAAAATTTGGAGCGATTTTTGAAAAAAATAAATTACCTATATATCGCTTAAAACAACACGAAAACTATTTTCGAAATGTTGAACGTTACATGATTTCAAGGCATGTCTTTAAAGAATATATTATATTGGAGTTGTAAAAAGACTCCCAAATAACTTCACTTGGGCTAACGGACATACGTTTGACCGTCAATCGACTTTTCGATACCAAGGACCCACAAAATATGGATTCTAGCTACCCTACGTGTTAGAAGTAATTTACTATATATAGGAAGGGGATTTATTCACTTTTTCGTTACCAGGGCTCTACAATTAGTTTTTTCTGTAGCTAATTTTTCGCTTTCTGGCGCAGAATTACTATACTTTCTATTCTTACATTCGTAAATGCAAGAAAGTAAATATTAATCTTGAATAATGTATTTATACCAAATTAGACGTGATTCATTTGTATTATTGTGCAGTGTTTTATTCGAGAACAAAATTAAGGTTTGTGAGAAATTTTGAGACATATTTGAGAATGTCTCCAGTTCTTTTTTGCAAATATCCGAAAAAATCAAGTTATTCGTTTCGAATTCAAGGGATCGCGATATCAGACAGATCAATTAAGAAATATCAGTAATGATCGGAAAAATTTCTCTAGTTATAGCTAGCGCTGTTCCCAAACAGAATAACTTTTGCGGTAAAGAATTGGTTTTGTGTCAAGATTCAAAAACATGTCCGGTCTAACTTATTATTGGAAAAATAATTTACTTCAAAAGTAAAAGCAATTTAAAACAATTCTTCGTACCATTGTTCTAACTGAATTTGAAGAGACAAAACAAGATTTTGCTGAACGTTTTCGAATCATCGAATGTAAGAATCAAAATAACATGAAAATGTATAAGTAAATGTATCAAAATAACATGAGATGTACTGTAAAAGATCTTGTCTGTCCCGGTGACGCCGCGTTGAAGGCTGCGTTGCCAGTGATCATTTACATGACTCCGGCCGCGGAAGCCTGCGACTAGATTTCACTGTGTTGTGAATTACCCAAAAAGATCTCTCAAGTATTAAGGATGTATCAGGGTTTCAGTAATTTAACTTTTACTAAAATATTTTTTTAAAAACATTTTCTATATTTTTTTAAACAAGATTGTGAGAAAAATTCGAAAAATTAAACACGGTCTTATTTTAGAATGTTTTTGAGGAATCGGTTTAATTATGTAAAAAATAATTTTTGCAATTTTCGAAAATTGATATTTCAAAGAAAACCAGACCTGCACTATTTTTAATCGTTAAGTGTCCTTTAATCTCACAGAGGAAAAAATCCAAAAATGTGGAACCATTCTTGAAAAAAAATTGAATGGGTTAAGTCTTAATAAAATTTACCCCCTAATATAAAAAATCCCTTTAAAATTTTGGGTGACATGCAACAAATAAATTGTATTGAATTATTGACGTTTTCCCTATCCCTTGGATTACTTGTATTTCTTACAAAAAAGTGACAAATCATGTTCTCGGAATTTAGGCGGTCGGTGCCCTCTATCTTTTGTAAATCTTCCACGGCCGTGGACAAGCCAAGACAAAGGGATTCTATGGCATGGTTACCTAAAGCACACAACGAACACCCCTTCATGAAAACGCACAGAAGAGTGAGAATGAGCAATGTTATAGGGCGCGAAATGTACTTCGGGTATTAACTCCGTAAGTGTTACCTCCTTGGAGTTGGCGGTGTTCCGACCCTTCTCAGACGTACTCACTCAGCCTCGCCCTGTCACCCTTCTTCTACAATTTCTTTTCCTGGCTGATAGTTTAATAAATACCCTGACAATGCGAAGGTGATGCCAAGGCATAATGTTTTCTAATATTACATTACAAAAAGGGATTTTGGATAATCCAGCTAGTTATATTTTTATCATCCCCCTTTTCTATAAATCAGAAGAACAATTGTTTCTTCAAAGTAGGTAATGAGCGGCCGGTATGACGTAGGCGATAGTGCTCGTCAACGGCAACAACGCTTACCTTGCTTGGTAGGTTTGAGCTCACTGAGCGCCGCGATAGGCGCCATGCACGCGAGACTGCCGCTCCAGATGACGGCGATCATGTGGTAGGCGTGCGACAGCGTCTGCCAGCGCCGGGAACGCAGGGGGTGGCAGATGGCGTAGTACCTCTCCACTGAGATGGCCACCAGCGTCCATGCGCTCACGGCCACGGAGCATGCTGCGAACAGAATGCGTGCGCTGTTACTTCGCTGAAATGATGTTCCAAAATTAGGTCTTGTTTTTTAACCTTTCAGTGGTTGCGCTCAAAATCGGGACGCGAGTGGTCGCGTTGATTTCATTTGTAAGCCATTTTTAAAAAATTCTTATTAACAAAATTTTACGAATAAATCGTCTTTTTGTCACTTATAGACTAGTCATGGTATCAAAAACCAAGGACTGTTACAAAATACTGTTTAATTTATTGTAAAGTTGACATATTAAAAAAATCTGTGAGTATTTATTTATTTATTTATTTATTTATTTATTTATTTATTTATTTATTTATTTATTTATTTATTTATTTATTTATTTATTTATTTATTTATTTATTTATTTATTTATTTATTTATTTATTTATTTATTTATTTATTTATTTATTTATTTATTTATTTATTTATTTATTTATTTATTTATTTATTTTTGTTCAATTATTTAATCAGTGGATCAGTGGTGAGATGAGAGAAACCTGAGAGACTGTTGAGAATTCGCTTTCCCCAACAGAAATTCTCCCTGGATTGACATTTTATGGGCGCATTCATCCATGTTTTCCAGCTAGCGCTGTTCTCTGTTTTATTTATTATATACGCCTGCGGGCAAGGTACACAAGTGACGAATTCCCATCAACTTACCATGGCTACTTGGCCTGAGATTTCTTTCGTCACACAGCTGTAGAAAGTGAGTCGGTTTGAATTACAAAACTACAACTTAATTTTTGCCCGGCCCGAAATCCAACCCGGAACCGCATGCCTGGCACCCTATTCATGTGCCATTCGAGGAGCGCAAAAATAATAGTAACAATAGAAACATTAATGTTAATTTTAATAATAATAATAATAATAATAATAATAATAATAATATAATTTACAGCACTAAACACAAGTTGCATAGTTAGTGTTCTTACCAATAAATTAAAGTTTATTATTGACATCAATTGCGTTCTACATCTTGCCTGAATCTCTCTCTTAAGAGGAAATCAAAACTGCAATATTTCGCGAAAACTACTATTATTTGAAAAAAGTGCACATAACATGATATATTTCAGTCTTTAACATTGAAAGTGTAAAATGGAATGGTATTGGATATAGAATTCTGTTTTGACATACTAAATTATTTTTCATGTAAATTAGGTTTCACGTTTTCAAAGTGTTTTCTTTCATTTTTTGATATGATTTTCAGAAACAATGAATATTATAAACAATAATAACTATAAAACCTTAATCGGTGACTACACATTTTGAAATATTAGCACAATCCAAAATACTCAATTTACTCGAATTGTTTTCTTTACTCTGCAATACAATGAACTTATTATCCACGTCATTAATTTTAATGAGAATATCATGGCGTAAAGTTAAACATTAGTATTGACTTTCTCATAATGATTTTTGCCCATTCCTAAATGAATCGAAGTCAACCCTGGCAGCAGAATTGACTCATTGGCTTTTTTCTAGAAAAATGGAACGTTCTGTTTTCAATTAACAATAGCCTACACACAATAACAATGGTTGGACACATCTGCTCGAGTTCATTGATGTCACACGATGTAATTTTTTATTTCATTTTGTGAATAGTGCTATTTATATTCCATATAAACGACATGAATTATTTCCCTCTTGAATTCAAAAAAGCGTAATATATATTCCGACCACAACACGCTTAAAAAGGACAAACATACTATATTGGATATGCATTGTTTAAATATTGCCTGACGATATTTAGATAGTGTCGGAAAACGAGAATTTTTTAATATGATTAAGTCAAAAAACAATTATGTAATAAAAATATAGCAGGTATGAAGCTATATTTTACAAAATATCTTTCATACTTAAACTTCAAGGGTTTTATTTTTTGCTTTCTACTCTACCAAATTTATAAAACCTTGCTTTAAATGAAAGGTTGAGAGTCACAGATGTGCGTTACTGGCTATTAATGACAGGTTTTATAAATTAATAATTTAGATTGTTATTCTATATTAATAAACTTAATATTAAAATTAATAGAATTAATGAATATCATGCATCATTTGTTCGTAGCGTTGTTTGATTGTGTCAAGACTTTCAAGATAGGCTTAGTCTAGTGCGAGTAAGCTTAGGGAGAGTGAAGTTATAGTTAGTGGCTTATAAATTCAAAGATTGAGTGTTTTTCAATGCAATTATTATTGATGATACACGGACGTTGGCTCAGAGCGTCACCTGATGTCGCGGTGCCTATGACCGGGAGGAAAAGATCGTTCGTAGGAAAAGATTTTCTCTTCTATGTTGTATTAGTAGGAAGACAAAAAATTTTGAACTTTTAAAATTTTCGAAAATTTGGGGAGTTTAACCAAAATTAAATGAGATTTTTTATGCGTTTTGCTCTATCCAAGAAAAGTTCAAATATTATGGAGCCATTTTGAGAAAATGTTGAAACTAGCGAGAATTGAAGTAAAATAACCCTCAAACCAAAAAATTCGTTTCAAACGCCCATAGTCTATGTAATGCAATACGTTTTTAAATTAAGTTGGAATACGGATTTCACTGATTCATTGAATTAAAACACACACATGCAATTCTTGATACATCTAAAATATTTCTACTACATTTCCAGAAAAATGCTTGTGCCTTGTGTTTATAGTGAACAGTACGAGGAATCCTAATGTTTCAGAACATCTAAATATTACTCGGTTTATAATTCTTAGAGACTAAATACTGAACGACATGTATCAATTATTTATTTTGGAGGGGGCGATTTTCTGTGCATGTTATATTTTTCTCTATGTTCTAAGACTCTACCTTTTGTACGATGTGACCGCATGGATTCAGCTAGTATCTTAAAATAAGAAAACCAAAATTAAGAAGAATATTTTGCTTTGAGAGACTGGTGTTTAATCAGCTGGAAGCTGTTTGTTGTTCGACTTACTTCAGATGCTCTACGTAGTGATCGATTTCGGATGTTGTCCGTGCTTTGTCACATGTCTTTTTCCACCATTCACATTCCTCACACTTTTTTTATTTATTTCTCTCTTTTTCTTTCTAAAGACTCAAGGCTACTAGTAGTTTGGTTTGGCATTCAGCCAATGGGTCGATGGTCTAACGATGCAAAGCAATGGCTGGTGTTGGGGGGCTAGTTCGAAGGGAGGGAGAGGTTTCTAGTAGAGCTCATTGCAGCATAAATTTTCTCAATCGTCTGTAGTCCAGCACCATTAACACTAAAAATATGTTCGTTTTTAAACCATAAATTTCCTTTTTAAGGATATATTTATTTTCAGACAATCCTCTGTAAGTAAATGGTGAGATTAAAGAGAAGCGAGAATAGCTCTTGCTATTGAATTAATTGCCGTGTCAGCATGAGCTACGGCTTAAGGGTTGAACTTCAACAGATATATGCATTAATTGGTTCTTACTCGATCACGAAAGAAACATTACTGCTATGACTATCATACTATAGCCATTTTTTTTCTTTAATCGGCCGACTAGGACCACGCATGCAAGCATCCTGCATTTACCGTGGCTCAGTTTTTATTTATTATCGCGGTAGCAGGTGCTTGCAACAACTTTTGGGGGACCAGCATTTTAGCTGGATACGATTTTTATCCCCCACGGTTGTTAGCCCTGGGGGTATGGAAGATGAAATGATGATATGATGATAATGGGGGTGAAAGGACAACACATACAGACATACACAAATACACCCATGCCCGAGGCGGGACTCGAACCCGCGATCTTCTGGTCCGAAACCACTCCGGCACTACTGCCTTAGCGATCTCACTATAGCCATTATTATTATTATTATTATTATTATTATTATTATTATTATTATTATTATTATTATTGTTATTATTATTATTAATAATATTATCATTAACATTACTTATTATTAATACTATTAATATTATTAGTATTAATATTACTATTTTGATATCACTACTCTCTTCTTCGTAAGTTTGAAAATGTCCACATTTGTGTCCAGTTTTCTTGAGGCTCAGGATCGTACGTCCAGAAATGATTCGAATGTTTGAATAACTGATTAGGCGTAAATAAAATATTGTTGCGCTGACCTTTAGACAATGTTGGAAAAACCGAAATATCGAGGTAACGAGACCTTCAAAACTGTTTAATAAGCCGATGCTTCTTGATGGAATGCACGAGATCAGCGTACGTCCTGAATTTTCTGGAAAATTTACTTAGCTAGCATTTGGCATTGAAATACCATATCATATCTCTCTCTGGATAGACACGCGATGACTATTGGATAGCGTAACCTGACATAAAAAGTTTGGTGTGCTCAGCTGAAGGTCATCAAGTTCATTATAAGCAAGAATAGAAATAAGTCCATAAGATGATCAGAAATCACCCGCATTGTGGACCCCGAAGGACTAGTGGTGCTACAACATGGCATTTCTCGTAATGCATACAACTGGTAATTAATATGTAAAATGGTGATGGATATTTACAAATGATGTACCTCCTCTAATATTTCAACTATCTTGCGCAAATCTCTATTAAACTACTTGGCATCACGCCAACCTTCACCATGGTCTCGGCGGAGAAGGCAGCAAAGGTCATCCAGAACAAATCACGGGCACGTGGTCTCCCTACAGAAATGGCCGACCTCGGGCAACTCTGCGTGACGTTCACCTTTTTTCAGTTACGGGAGGCCTTTTATGTTCAAGTGGAGGGTGCCGCAGTGGGTTCACCCTCGCATCAATTGCCGTCATATTCTGCAAGGAGGCTTTCGAAAGCGAGATATTGGAAAACGCTCCCCTCAAACTCACGACGTTAGTCGTCTACGACACCTTTGTGGTATAACCTCTCAGTCAGGACTACTGAAGCGACACCTATAACAAAACAACGATGTTGTCAAACATCGATTTTTATTAATTTAAATTAATTTAAACATCACTTAAAAACCGGATGTGACGTGATATGGGGTGAAGTTACTTTGAAGTTACATTTAAATTGACGTAATATTATACATAAATTTTGACATATAAATATACACACATTTACATTAAAATTATAACTTCCATGTTCAGACAGCATCGACCAAAAATCATCGACGTTTTAAAGCTGATTGAGTAAAATCTAACAAAATCTATGCGCAACGAAATTTAATTTGATTGTGGCCATGAACATTAATTTATAATTGAAATTGAACGTAAAATAAAGTTAAATAATAAAACCAATAGACAGAATTGATCCTGAAAGCGTGAGCGCCCAGTTTCATCTCAAAGGTTCCGCCAGTTCGTCGACGAAGGGTACTAGAAAAAAGGGGAAGCCCTGCACTCACGGTGAATACTTTGATCGTCTCTGCAAGTACGAAACGCGGGAGATGACTTAGGGCACTAACTGATGACAATGCTTTGCCTCTGACCGGGAGGTCCTAGGTTCGAGTCCCGACAGTGGAAAGATTTTCGATGCTAAGTCTATAGCTAGGTCGAGTTCAGTCGCCGTCCAGAGGAAAATTCTAGCGGACCGCTGCTCTGATTAGTAATTTTCCGTGGTTTCCCCGATCCACACCAAGCGAATGCCGGAGCAGTACCTTAACAAACGGGCCACGGACCACGCGCGAACTTTTCTTCCGCTTCCTTGTTCTATCATCACCCCTTACTTACTTACACTTGCATACAATACACTACCCTTGGGGAAAATCCCGCTAGCGGACGGTAGGTCGCCACCAGATCTCACCATCCAGCGGGGAAATATCACCGCCACTTCCCGAGGAGAAAACATGCACTACACATACGGTATTAATGACCGTAGCCGTTAACGCGAACAGAATCACTATTCAATCAATCCACATGCGAAATACGTGGAAACACGCAAGATATACCAGGACTTCGGGGATGAACTCGGACGACATAAGAATAAAGTAGACTGTATAAACGGCATTCGTTTGTAAAATGTTTGAATGTTCAACTTGATAAAGTGCGTCGAACGTAGAGATGACTAGAGAAGGTTTGTTGAGGTCAACATCCTGCAAGAAGGGCTGTAGAGCTTATGGAGGATGTGATTCTGACTAAATTTGTAATAATCCATTTAGTAGTTTGATGAAATTATAGCTTTTCGATGTAATCCTCCTTCGACGTAATCCTCCTTGGGTACCCAAAGACGCAGCAGTGAACTTTATAATCCGGCTGCCTCTACGCGTCCTCATTGGCCACTCACTACCCAAAGTTTGTGCAGCGTCGAAGTAGGAATAAATCAAGTTACTTGCCAGAACACAGAATATTTTTTAAAAACTTTCTTAATTCATTAATACATTGGTAGAATCCACGTTATTGCCTTATATCTTTAGTGTTTCCACCATCTTCGTTAGAACAGAAAGTGTACTGGTTAATATTGCAATCCTGCGCCGGAAATCGGTGTTTTTTTTACAGAAAACACTTATTGGCAGGTTACAAAAGGCCCCAGTTACGAAAAATTGGATAAATAAGGTTCCGATAAATAGTAAATTACTTCCTCCAACATGTTGCAACAATTCATGTTTTGTGGGTCTTTCATACCGCAAAATTGATTCACTGCAATACGTCTGTGTGCCCGTCTGTCTGTGGTCAATGCTAATTCCTGAAACGCTCAGACTATTTTCTCCAAAATTTTCTCTGTCGATGTGAATGAAATCAAGAACTTGAGATTTAGATATTGATGTTTTTATTTCTGGGGGTACTCTACATTATGACGAAACAAATTTTAAATTGTTTTAAAAAAATGCTTCCGGATATTTGATTAAACTTTTTCCTTGGTTTACGTAAAGAAAGCGCTAGTCACATTTTTTTTAAATTAAAAAATATAGAAATAATGCGAGAAGGTAGAATTGGGTAACCTAGAAGATAGCATGCTTACTGCTACAGGCGAAGTCTGAATAGCAGATACTTCAACACGAAAACCTCGGAGTGGGAGTAACCAAGAAGGGACAGAAGATGGTCACTTGTCACAGACATGGTAGGGAGGAAAAACCTTGTGGTGCTGAACAACGGAGGTTCAGCTACGTATGAGAAGTACATCTTGAGATCAATCATAGACCTCACCCTTACCTAAAGGAAAACCGCCGGACAAATACACAAATGAACGGTTCTAGAAGACATCACTCTCAGTGACCACAAATATACAGATTTCGGCATACGAAATAAAACGCAGGAAATTAAAGGTCAGGAAAAGAAGCTGGAACCCTTGTGGAACTTGGGCAAATTAACTTAGAAAGCACTAGAAGAGGTTCTGAAGGAACAAGAAACCCTGAACAAGTTCAACTGGACAGAAGGCTCAGGAAACACGCTTCTGGGGGACGTGAGAACAACGACAATGAGAGACAAGTCCTGTAACCGATGGATGCCAAAGAGGTCGAAAATAAACCCCACACGGAAACCGATGTACTAGTGGTCTGACGAAATATGAGAATTGAGAAAAAATCCCTGCAGACAAGACGTCAAAGCACGCGCTTCACAACAGACTCGGGCTCCTCGACAATGCAGACAAGGCCTAAAAAACGCTATGAACAATAGTAAAAACCATTGCTGGTCGCAGCTATTAAAGGAAATAGACCACGACTCATGGGACAAACCTTGCCAAGTTGTCACAACAAAACTGAAGTTCACGCAGAATCTCCCGAATTGGATGACCTTACATGGGTAAACCAAATTATAAAGACTGTTTTCATCGCATCAGAAACTCTCGTCGGAACAATGCCAGCCATGTAAAATAACAGAACACCAAATGTTTAACTCATAAAAACTACAGAAGTTATGCAGTATCCTTATGAACAAAAAGGTCGCAGGACTCGACGAGATACACCACGAAATCCTGAAGTCGGTGGCAAAGGTTCCCCCCAAACCTCACCTGAAAGCATATAATAGATGTTTGAGGGAAAACGTTTTTCCAAGAGTATGGAAAAAGCAAAAAGTTTCTCTCTTCTTAAAAGTCAGTAAGCTACGTCACAAGCCCACATTTTACAGACGAATCTGCCAACACGATGGGAAAGGTATTCGAGGGCCTAATATTAGAAAGACTGCAGACGTGGCTACATTCAACATGCGGTCTGTCGGAAAACCAACATGGCTTTCGGAAAGGTAGATCGACAGTCGACGCCGTCAAAACTGTCATAGAAGAGGCCAGTAAAGCCTAAGAGGGAGCAAAAACAACAATCCTGTACTCGTTATCAGGAACTCCTTTAACTTGGCAAAATGGGAGGAAATCGTTAAGCCTCTGATAGAGAACAACACACCCCGGAATACATCATCAGTACGATTAGGATCCATCTAAGAGACAAAAAATTACGAAGGCTAAGAAGAACCTATAAAAATAGGAATGACCTGTGGTGCCCCACAAGGTTCCAAACTTAGACCTTTCTTAAAAAATATATTGTGTACTACAGTGTACTGAGAATAAAACTCCCGCAAAAGGTCTCAATAGTGGGCATTGCGGACGATTGGATAATAGTGGCAATGGCGGAAACATTGGCCCTATTAAACGTCATCGTCAACGACACACTGAGCAGAGTGATTAAGTGGCTGACGTCCAAAGGGCTGGAATTCGCAACCAAAAAAGGTGGAAGCGTTACTCAACGCGGACAGACGATCCTACCTCAATCCAACATTCCTAATAGGCATTGAAAGAAAGAATGTCACAATAGCCTTTGCTACCTAGGAATGGAGATTGACAGAAAGCTATGTTTTAAATCACACTTTGCCGAGACGGTGGTTTAGAAATAGCACTAGGTATAGCAACATCGCTTTCAAGACTGATGCCGAACATCAGGGAACACAGCAACAAGAGAATACAACTTCTAATGAATGTGACGCTCTCGAAAATGCTCTATACAGCTCCTATTTGGGTAGAATTTCTCTAAAACAATACTTTGAGAAGGAAAATGCAGACTAATCAGAGGAAAAGAGCCCTATTCATAACAGTGGCGTATAGAAATGTATCAAGAAGTGCTGTTATTGTGCTAGCGAACGTCCCTTGTATTCACCTGCGTGCTCTAGAAAGGAAAGACGTTTACGATCACTCCCATGAACAAGAAGGCAACGGACAGCGAACGCCCCAAGACAGGGTTAGCGCAATTAAAAAATCAAAACAAAAGGTGATGTACTGCTGGTAAGAGCTGTGACAGAGAGGAGACCGGCAGATGGACTCATAGGCTCATCCCGAACATATGTAAATGGATTAGCCGCAAACATGGGTTCGTGACATAGTACCATTTAACCCAGGCATTCACAGGCCATGGATGCCGTAATGCATGCCTGAAGTGATTCAAAAAGATAGAAGACGCGGTATTCTTCTACGGCACCATGAACTAGACACCGAACATACGCTCGTCCTCTGCCTAAGATGGAACACGCTAAGGCATCGTATAAAATGGGAATTCGAGTGTAATGCTCACCAGAAAACTTTTTGACACTAATAATCTGTAATAAAATGTGAACAGCGATAGAGAGATATATCACTACCATCCTCAAGAAGAAGGAAGAAGACGAAAGGAACAGCAGCTAAAAGTCGTACCTCAATAACACGTCAAAGTATTATAGCTGGTAGCATCCTGAAATGATCCATAATTGCAGTCCCAGGGTAGATAACGCTAGGTACATAAAGAATTTGGGGTTTTGATGAGGAAAATCTCACACTGCGAGGGCTCCTCTTCGTTTTGTTGAAGATTACCGCATTTCCGCTCGTAAAACAAAGATACATGGATAGACGGATAGATGGATGGATAGGTAGATGGATAGATAGATGGATGGATAGATAGATGGATAGATAGATGGATGGATAGATAGATGGATAGTAGATGGAAAGATAGATAGACGGATAGATAGATGGATAGATAAATAGATGGAGAGATAGATAAAGCTTGTTAGATGGCCGAGATCGTTAGGGCAGCAACGCTGTAGCCGTCTCGGAGCAATAGACCGCGGGTTCGAGTCCAGCCTCGGGCATGGGTGTATTTGGGTATGTCTATATGTGTGTCCGTCCTTTCACTCCCTATCATCATCATGTCATCGTCCATACCCCGTGGGCTAACAACCCTGGGGGATAAAATTCGAGATTCAGCTAAAATGCTGATCGCCCGATAAGGAACTTGGAAGCAGGATGCACACGTGGTTCGAATAGTCCTAAATGCGAAAAACAAGGTAGATAGATGAATGATGAATAGATAGATTAGATAGTTAATCTTTCTTCACATATTCAATTTGCCTGTGACTACAAGGCATAGACATGTCTTGTCGCAGCTTATCCTCTTCGGCTAAAAAGCGCGCGCGCGCACAGCACGAGGCGTCCGCTGACCGCTCCGCCACGTGGCGTCTCTGCACGAAAACAGTCGGTAGCAAAGAGCGCGCCTCTTCCGCCCGCCTTGTCACCTTCCGCCGCTTGGCATCGACCCGGCGCCCCGCGGCCGCAGGCTGCGGCGCCGTTGGAATGCGACGCGCCGCGTCGCCGTATCGCCCCCGCCCCGGCTCGTGCTCGCAATGCAGAGCCCGGAATGGGACAAGTTTGGTCGTACGTCATCTGCTGAGTCAACATTTATCGAACGAACGGGGAAGATGTACTAGCGGGGATAGAAAGTTGTGGGGAGTGTGGAAAAGTAGTGGTGCGTGGGTGGGACTCGGGATGGGGGATTTCGGCGTGGTGAAGATGTGAAGGAGCGTTAATAGAGCGGATTTGCAAATAATTATGCCTGTTGTCGCCGGCTGCGCGTAAATATAACTTCCTAATGTGACTGTGTTGACAGTAAAATAAATTTTAAAAGTCGTAAATTTTTAAACGCATTCCATGAAAAGCAACGGCGTGTTTCCACATTTTAAAATTCCCGGAAAGAGAAAACAGTTTTCATGCATTTTTTGTCTTTTATTTTTGTAAACCTTACTAATAATATTTTCCCTGAAATGTATTTCCCCTAACCACACACTGGCTCAAATATACTCCAATGTTTCACAACTTTTTTTATTCATATTGATTGAATTAGAGGAGGTGTAAAAGCGGTGAGTAAAAAAGAATAATTATCTGCGTCTATTTTTATTGTCAATGGCTGTTGAAACTGTTAATTTCCCTGTGTTGGCTGCCTGTCGTTTGTGTATTAACTTTCACCAGAACGCTACGTATGCGAGAGACACCGACAATAATCTAATAATATCTTCATCCGCGCCTGCGCTTTAAATCTGTATGTTCAGACCGACATGCTCATGCACTATGCAAGACATCTGCTTCCTGGAGGTTTTCAGGCAATGTCTTTAACTCACAACTATAAAGGTGTGCCGTCCTGTATTATTCCCTCGCCTCGTAAGGTGCACCCAGCGGTAATTCTGCGCGACGTCAAACCACGCCTAATGAATTATGGCGATGGCACTTTCCATAATGAAATTTCTCTCCCGAGGAGCACACTCCGGTGTCTCAACGCGGAGACTGGCAAAATGGTCTCGGAATATCTTTTATCATTCGAATGCTGAGTGGCGATTCAAGAAGTGAAAGAGATTCCCAGAACGCGTAAATAATCTCTACTTTCCGCACGAAATGACGAGCGGCGGGATGGGCAGTAAACAAAGAAAATGTGAAGGAAAGTAAGAAGAACGGAACAGCAGGAAAAACAGATTTCATAAACGGTAGGGTGAAAAGTAATGTAAATACTGTGGTCGTAAACAGGAAAAATTCCGGGCAAATAATACAGTGGTACTACTGTGCAATTAAAATTATTTGGGACTTTTAATTTTTCAATAATATTTTCGTGGTTGAGCGATATAACAAAATCCTCTGTCACGACTCTTGAATGAAAGTGGGTATTTAATTATGAACAATTACGATTCACACACTTGTTTTCGCGGACGTCATCTACACTGTTGTGTAGTTATGGGCGGGTGATTAGGAAACACGTAAAATAGAGATGTTGGGTTCGATGTGAGTTCGAATGTGAAAGAGTGGGAGGGAAAATATTAGCGGCCAATCATCGTACAGGAGAAGCCGTTCAATTAATATTACTTAATCAAATACAGGTGGCTGCTCGAGGATCAACTTTATAATGTAAGCCTCCTTGCTCTTTGAAAGAGGGCCTTGCCCTAATAGGGATTAAACGGGATAATAATAATAATAATAATAATAATAATAATAATAATAATAATAATAATAATAATAATAATAATAATAATATTAATAATAATAAAAATAGATGTTGGTATTAAAAATGTTGCAAAACACCACAAACCCTGCAACGATAAAAATATATCTTTAATATACTCAATATTTTGACTTCAGTATTTTTCCAGGAATAAATTTAAAATCATTGTTTGCAATTCAAGTCAATACTTACTAAGCCTTTACCAATTTCCTTTTCAATGGTCACAGCCCAGCACGGCGTGCTGATAGGTTCTACACGCAAATTTGCAGATGTGTCTCGTACATGTCAAAGAATCAATGTTCTAGGTCCAAAATTAATTTTCATTTCTGATAAATTTTTATAGTTCTACTTATTTTGATTCAATCATCAGCATTTTCATGAATCGTGGGTGTCACTCTAAAATAATATGAGAACGTCCTCTCGATGTGACTGTGTCTGGACGTGACTGTGTACTGGTCTGTGACGATTTTGTAAAACGAGATTGAAAGGGAGAACAATCTTATTGGTCTGTTGATTTCCAATCTTAGAACCGTTTGTATCACGTCAGGTTTTTTGCAATGTGAGTCCACATTTTCAAATTTACGAAACAATTATTATTTTGATCACGTCCTGACTCACAAAATGAAATATCTCATTTCTAAAGTCTGAAGGTAAATGATGAAAACTAAACCCACAATAGGAAAATACTTCTTCTCCTCGTCGATCCTTCCATCGACACCTACGTACATTATTTCTAGAGAATATCACGTAAAAGTAATACAGTTATTTTAGCTTATCATATGTTTTGTTATGAAGTTACATTTTGTCATTCCTATCCAATTTCACTTTTTACATGTACAAAAAAGTCACCGTAATGTATTTATGACAATCTGCTGGAAAACCAGGCAGCAGAGATTGACTGACAATGGCGTACCTACACCAATCAACGAAAGTATAGTTTTTGATGAATATAATATTTTTAGTCCTGTCATGTTTAGATTTTAAAATCTATCTACGATCTATAAACTTTCCGAAATGTATAGCTGGACAATTTGAATATGATAGGTTTTATGTTATTTAAAAGCAAGGCCGAAAATAAAAACAATTCTTCAAAAAATATTACATTTCAGGCTATATTGCAAAAATATCTGTCGTGATAGATAATATAATTTACAAATACGAGTTATTTGAAAATATGAAAAATCAAAGATTCGAAATGTTGCACCACGAATAATCGCTGAGAGCCAGAAGGCGAGACATTAAGTAGATACGAGGATTAAAGGAAAGAGACAAACATTTAAATTAATTTTTTAATTCATTAATTAAATTAATTTTTTAAATTAATTTAATAATAATTAATTAATTTTAAAATTCGGAAATGTTTATATTAACATCTAGCAGCTTTTACCAGCACAAATACTTCTGAACAATTTCACAAACATGGTTTTCAAAAAAGCACGTTGTACACTGCTCAAGAACAAAACAAAAATTAGCACGTGCAGAATATTGCAATAAATCAAATATTTTAACTAAAACTGTTTTTGCTAATTCTGCAAAAATATAGTATAGTATCTATACAGTCCTTTACATACAAAAAATATTTAAAACCACACAGATCCATACGCAACATGTGTATAGCAAATAATTAGGGAGAGCCTGTCTTTCGAACCTTTGCTGCCGTATGACGTAAGCTGTTTCGTAGGCAGTGATGCACTGAGTATGAGAAGTTAGCCGGTACGCCCAATATGTTTATACGATAACTAACAAACAAATATTTTCATTTTTTAGTGAAAATATAATTTTTAAATTCTTTTTGGCTTTTTTCGAGTTCTTGCGTATGTAACGAAGTCAATTAAACCTCTGACTTGCTATAAGTTGCTTGGATCTTTCTCATATCTGCACGAAGAAGAAGCTATAGACGGTTAGCATAACATGTGACAGAAATATACTGTGAAGAACATCAACGTTAATAATTTCCTCTTCTGATGTGATTAATTGTGGATATATCAGAATCATCGCAATCACAACGGTACATTGACGCCACATCGCGGGCTACCTCTGGGGTCGCTAACTCAAGGGCGAATGCCACGGGCCATGACTGTGTGTGCCCAACCGCGAGCTCAGGACTGACGACGGGTCGAGGCGCAACCATCACAGACGCGAACCGCGCCGCTGATGTCCCGACCAGTGTTGATGGCACCCATAGACGCCACCACGCCGCCTGCTGCCGCAGCTGTCGCCCGGCAGCGCGGCCACCGACCGCACCGCGCCAACCACCAGGGCGAAGGGTCGCCGCTCCCGTAACCGGGGTCGTGACCGCCGGGAAGGACGCCGCCCTGCTTCCAACGATGAACTCTGGCAGTACGGCCGAATTTAAGATACGTTAAGTATAAGATAGTTTAAAGGAATAATTATAACGGGAGGCTACACTTCATGCAAAGGGAACATTAAATCCACCTTTCAAAATATCATGTTTCAATGCAGTATTAGTATGAGAGTAAGTCCTATCACGCATGCCTCCCTTGGTAGAGTTTACGGACTGAGCAGACTGGGCAATGTTGGATCGCCGTAGCCAGGTAATCAGGTGAGCCGGGGCTGTCACACGGTGTGTGTAGTTACAGTACGGAAGAATAAACTGTACAATGCAATCGGGGTGATGCAATACTTGTTTCCGCCAGAGTATCATCCGTCAAATTCATCTCTTTGTGTTCTTCTAAGGTGTATGTGCTGGATTTGGTGAAATGAGTGATTGCAGCAATGGTATGAGGCAGAGGAAGCAAAAAAGCTCACCGATTACTTGATTGACCTTTTCAGGCACATCAACAGGTAGGATCAATAGTTGCGAGAGAATAGAGTGTTTTATGCAATAGAGTGTATTATATGTGTTTCTGCAAGGTGGCGGTGTTCCTTATACTCTAGATGGTGATATCCGGAGCCGACCTACACGTCAATTTCTAGCGAATTTCACCCACCAGGTACCTATGCCAGTAAAGCACTACTCCAACCAGGATAAGCTCTAATCTTCAGATTTGTCTCTTTATATGTGACTGTGTAGTGCATGCAAGTAAAAAGACAAGTTAGGACTAGGAATAAGAAGGAAAAATCGCGTGGTGGTCCTTGAGCGTTTGTTAGGGTACTGCTACGGAGAAACCACAGAATCAGAGCAGCTAGAATTGTGGACACTAAGTGACAACCGTGCTAAGGGCAAATAATTGAATTCCGAGATAATTAAGAAAACTGTTTCAGAAGCTCGCGCGACTAGATTGATGCGCAGTGTAGTGGCGACAATTTGAACCACTCAGAAAAATAATTTCAGATAGTCCATTTTACACCGCATAGCGCTTGACACTTACCACGCTTTTCAGCACAAAATGCAAATATTTCACATTTTAGCACTTAGCTTGGCTTTCATTTATGCTCTATAATTCTCCTCCTGACATTCAGGTAAGAAACCATGACGAGTACAAATCAGAGCTGATAGGATTCTCCTTCAGACAGTGGCTGTATTTGGCTATGTAAATATATTCGAAAAACCGCCACCGTTGGTACTCAAACCCTAAGACCACCCGTCAGAGTCACTGCAGGGGCCTTGGCAATGCTGGCTCTGAGATAAAGCCGGTGAGTTTCTCCGAGAAAACCTGAAGCGAGCACGCCTTGTCTTCCACGAACTCCACATCGATCGAACGGGAATTGAAAGGGTGAACACTACACCCCTCAACATGCCACACGTCGCCCCTTAACGTGGTTCTTCAACCTCTTATTTTTTCGACGGTTCATCTTCGCTCTTGGCGCACTAGTTTACCACCGACGCGAGAGGCGAGTGGGCAGGAAGGGAGCAGGTCGGGCCGACGGATACGGGCTGCCGCAAGGCGAACAATCTGGGAGGGGAGGGGGGAGCAAGGGAAGACAGGGGAAGTTGGTGGGGCCGAAGTCTGAAACCCGATGACCGAGTGGTGGGCGGAAGCTTCTTGAGCGACCGTGTCAGGCCGCGAGCTTCCACGAAGCATCTCTCGGGGAACTTTCGTGTGCGGCAGGCAGGTTCCTTCTCCCCCTCCTCCCCCGCCTTTCGCTGCGACTCCGTCTCCTCTCTCGCTCTCTCCCTCGCTTCCGCCTACACTTCCGCCGCCGTCTTTCTCGTCTCCTCCGACGTGCCTCGAATGCATGCTTGCCACTCGACGCATTACGTCTGGCTCGTGCTTCGCCGTCGCCGCCACCGCCACCGCAAACCGCCGCCGCCGGCACAGCCGCAGCCGCAGCCACAGCCACAGCCACAGCCACAGTCGCGTCTTACCGCGTCACGTCGCCAAGTGCGAGAAGAGGCCAAAAACATCTGTCGCCGTTTGTCACCGCCGTTTGATCCCCAATTTCATGGCTGCACAAACGCGCTAAAGAGAGCTCGCGCTTCCTGCGTCATCCTCTTTAATGCCCCGCACCCTCTACGTGCGCTGCGTGATTCTCGTACTGTAAGGCGGTTGAATTGTGCCGAACCCCGTTTGGATTGTATGAGAAGCTTGACTGTACAACACTTCACTACCACACGTGCCGGGAAACCGATCGGCTGCTTAGGGCTTGTCCTGGCTGGGGCGGTGCCCTGCTGGTGAGAGGTGCCTGGTTGGGGAAACCCCCTACGTCCACGAGTTGGTCAGCGTCCGATCTCACGATGTAGAGAGAAAGGAATACCGTCACCTCTCGGGATTAAAAATGCACTAGCCCTACTGGAATAATGACCATAGCAGTTGACGCACCCGGAAACACTAATCAATCATGGTATGACCACATTTTCCGGAATCAGAATTTTTTACTATTAATGTTTCTGACAAATCTATTTTTTTTTAAATATCAAAGATCACATAAGTTCAGCAAATTTAAATCTAAGCAAGTAAATCTTGAACCCATTTTAAAAAGTAAATGCATTAGAGCAAGCTGACAACAGTTAAAGAAACTGAAATCAGTAAAACAAAATAAATGTAATTCAAGGGCTTGATTTAATCAAATAATTGTAAAAAAATATCTCCGAAACGTTCTGGAATGAAAACTTTTAGAACTTGAGACCAAGGAGTTCGAACTGAATTAAGAAATAAAGATTTATGAAATGAAGGAATAGGTGTAAAACATGATAACACACGTGGAAACGTTTGCGAGATATAAGCAAGTGAACATTTTTGCTAGAAGAGGTTAAAATGATGTAGACTAGAAGAGGTTAAAATGATGTTAAGATGTCAAAAGCCGGGTAACAACAATGCGCCATAATTTGAACTATTTAAGGTTCTCAGAGCATGGACGGCAGATACAAGCAAACGAAAATTTGAATATCACAAAAACTGTACGTTTGAGGGTTACCACTCGAGCCCTTCAAATATATTTTTGATATTGGCCGCTAATGTAACCAATTTGGTGTTCTACAATTGACGAAATAATAGTCTACTAAAAAACTGCAAATTTCAATCGCTCCATCATCTCTTCTGGAAAAATTTATGTAGTTTGTAACAGTATCTTCCTAAATATTTTTGAAGAAAACATTGCAAATAAAGTACAATAGTTCTATATTTATCCTCTACTAAAATACTGAACAGTTCGATAGAAGAGAGTTTAAAAGATAATGCAAAGTTCGGATGTATTGTACAACCGTTCACAAGTAGACACATCTGCTAATAATTTTAGCACGTTCTAGTTATTAATGTGCCAGAAATGTTATTAGTGTTAGTAGAGGCCAAACACTAACACTGTATCATTTTGTGGCATGTTCAGTATTTTATCGGTCACCATAAAATCTCACGAGTTATGTGAAAATTTACATAACTGCGATCGTAAACACATGAATACTGTAGCTGCGGCAGGTTAGTACCATATTGTGAGGATTTGTTTGCGATGTACAAGTGATTAGTAAACATGCAACATTCGTTTCGAGAAAGGTGGATGAAAATAATTCTCCTTAACCTAGAGATGACTAAAGAAATGTCGTTCGGTGAGGAGGTTTGGCGTTGACTTTGAGTGACGACACCTTCACATCGTCAGTTAAAAAGATTAACAGAGGGGAATGCGAAGAAAATAAGTATAATGTACGGGACTAATGAATTCGCTCCGGGATACCCAAATCGATCAATTATGCAAATACTGCAAAAATTCCCAACATATTTTCGGAATACGACTCGAGGACCTTTCTTGAGCAGGAAATTTATACATCCTGTGACCTGTACTAGACATCTCAAGAAGAGCCCTTCCGTTAACCTCTATTATCCCTCGAGAAGAGCCCTGTAATTGCTATTACACTCTATAATTGCTAACACAATGCGTAGTTATAAACAATGTATTTCTAAGTATTTCTCTTACATTGACATTGGCTGGTCATATGCGAGAGATGTTGCTTTCAACTCCTGTGAATGGCAGGGAATTTGCGGGTGATTACAGACAGCTATAGTACAATATTGTCTGTCATTAGCGTCCCTGGACATTTTTACTCGGAAATGGGTTACTGAGTCAGTCAAATTATAGGATAACGCCATTACAAGTCAACACAAGATGTTGTGAGATCTTACAGGAAATCAAGGCGTGCTACTCTAATCACGTAGATAGATAGATAGATAGATAGATAGATAGATAGATAGATAGATAGATAGATTTATTATTTCTGCAGGTAGGTTTACAACCTGGTGGCAGAACACTACAATTTACATATTACAACTAAGAATAGTAATACACTGTAATTGTAAAGCATTTTAAGGCAATAATAACAATAATATAACAATAATAACAATAACAACAATGATAACAACAGCATTACCTATACATTTTATGAATGTCCTGCACGGAATTTTTAACTAATAAATACACTTCACTTCACTTCACTTCATTAAATTTGCACTTCACTTCGCTACACTACCCTTGCATTTCACTTCACTTCACTTCACTTCTCTCTCCACTACATCTATTGCAGATGTCACAATGTATGATGGTTTCACCATGATCTGATTCTCAAGTGTGTATTGGAACTTGGAAAGTAATATTTTCCTATTTGTCTTATCTAATACGGAGGAAATATTTGAAAAATATTTTCTTGAATACAGCTAATACATTTTTGGCAGGTTTCCTTGTCTGAAGACATTGTAATTTCGAATATTGCAAAATATTATCACTTCAAAACTACAATACTGTTGATATGTTGCCACATATAATTATTTTCAATAATTCAGATATTTTTATTTACGAGTACATTACATTAAGATCTAATTTTGAATAACATAGAATTTCATTAAGAGAACAATCTCTTCCATGAGTAATGTAATTTTTGCAAATTTAATTTTTTTGTCGCATTTTAGAAAGAAAATAACAGTTTAAAAATGGACTATATTTCACTAAAAATTTTGCCAAATTAATCATATTTTCAAGAAAATACACAAAACCTTTTTAAGATGTCTTCGAATAATAAATTTGAGAGAAAATTCTCTTTAATATTGTATTAGTAGAAAACCGCTGGAAAATTGTACTTTTGCAATTCTCGAAAA
This sequence comes from Gryllus longicercus, assembly GCA_038098605.1. NCBI lineage: Eukaryota > Metazoa > Arthropoda > Insecta > Orthoptera > Gryllidae > Gryllus > Gryllus longicercus. Next base: position 1,557,738 of record JAZDUA010000267.1, on the reverse strand, counting down.
TTCAAATATTGCAACGAATATGGGATATAGAGATTGCTTTCAGCTTCCTTTATGCTATCCAAAGAAAATTTTAATCCATAAATTTTGGAGTCAATTTTGAGAAAATTTTTAAAACATTGTTTACTTAATGTAAAAATGTCCAAAATGAAAATATTCTGCACAAACTCATAGAGCCTTCAGTTCGGCCAAAATGATAGGAGAATACCAAGATCGGAGAACATCGTCTGAACGGTTTAGGCATTGGTGTTATCAACAGATGGGCTGACAGACGTACAAACTTTTGTCGTCAACTAATTTTTAGGAATCAATGACCCAAAAAACCTGGACTCAGAGTATACAGTTTTCGATATACTACATTAAATAGCATACAATTCCGACTTAAAGTCGTGGTAACTAAGTAATTCCCAGGCATTTTAGGATCCTCTGGGTTCCCTAGACTTTCCCAAAGGACAATGAAGTTCCTTTCCTGCATATACTAGCAGCAATGCTAAATTGATTCATCTTAATTTACAAATTGTGTGTAGAGTTTAATAGAGCTTCTGAGAGCAATTAACGAGATGGTCAGTAGGTCACCTCGAGGCGTGATCCCCAGGGTCTTGATGGCACTGACTGTGAATCTTGGCATATCCCCAGAGGCTCCAACCACCACTGGCAGGATCCTGGCGTTGCGTACTCTATGAAGTTGGGCTGCCAGGGGGATGACCTTTTGCACCCTTGCTTTCAGAAAACTAGACTCATTCTCGTGGCGGACAATCACAGCGTGGACCCCTTCGCGACTTTTTATTACCAGGTCAGGTTTGAGTCTCACTCCTTCGGCAACGGAGAACGTGGCTTTTGTCGACACCATGGTGTCCGATTTCCGAAGCATCTTCCCTTCTATGTTCTTGATCTCGTCATGATGCTTTATTCTTGCTGGCTTCGTAAAAATGCACTGAATGCAAATTGATGGTTTCTCCCGCTGTGTTAGAGTACGTGATTTAGTACACATAGGAAGAAGATTGTTCAATTCTTTTGACACAGCGGACCCACAAAGTAAGTATTTCTATGGAAAAATCTGCTATTTCTGCCGTAGCATTACAATAATATGCCTTTTCTACGTTGGAGGGGGGGGAAACGGAGATAATGAAGAGGGCTGAAAATCTCACCAAAACGGGTGGCAGAAAATACAGTTATATGTTTCTGGAAAGACGTATAACGACTAAAATTCGCGTGGTGAAGAACATCGAACGGTGAAATTCGAATGTGCGAAAAGTGTGAGAAATTGTATATTTTCTGTCAATGAGGAAAAAATTAAGTTTGTGAAATGACATCGAGTGTTCGAAAACTCTCATTTTCAGTGACAAAATTTAGTCCTATTTTTTAAATATATTTTTTTCTCAGGGAGACAAAATAGGCTCTCTACTGACAAAATAAACAGCGAGGTGTTTGTTTCTCTTTCCATGCGTGTATTTAGTTCTTTATCACGACTGTAAAGTTTCTCTATTATTTGACCTATTATTTAACCGACTTCTTGCTATGGTGTTACATCTAATTTTTTTGTGGAAACTTAAGTGAAAAGTTTCATAAAAGTTATTTATAACTTCCATACTTTTTTCTTAAGAGAGTTTCTTTCTCTCACTGTGTTAAGAAAAGAGGTTTTCAATGTTACAAGTCTTTTCTTTTAAATTAAAGCCCACTTATCTTAAGTTATTCCGCTAGTTATAAACTCATATTACATTTTTCACTGGTATATGAAACGTTTTTGTAGATTTCAACTTCCAAACGGTGCTTCTACGTTGGGTTTTCGGTTGCTAGTGAAATAAATAACATTAGGGAACAAAAACTGTTTTTTCATACTTTCAGGATGAAAGTAGATGATTTCACAGGAAACGATCACGCTGATTCCGGAAATCATTATGAAAAATTTCTATTGCTCAAGTGCAAAAGGTTTGAACATATTTAGTATTTGAAATAAACAAAATCCAATACTTATTTCCGCATCGTCACTCCGGTTATATTAGTACAAAATTTTATGAGCATGATTCATATAAGGTAAGAACAAGTTAAAAAAGGAATATGCATATTCGTGCAATAAAATCCATCATTAATATTGTTTTTTGTATTCTCCACAGCATTGGTAGTGGCGATTGACAATTATTTTAATTTTCCTTACAACCAACACCTAAAGTTCGTTGTACAGATGGCACATACAGGTGAGCAGCCTATGGTTTATCATGATCGCAAAGACCGCAGTGAAAGTATAAAGAATATGCAAGTTTTGCAATTTCATACATTTTTCTTAGATGTTTGGGTATAAATCTTCCACAAACGTAACAAGTTTTCGGGTTTATTTGCACACTTTCGATGTGAAAAGACGATTAACATTTCATCAAACCGATTCAATTATACAGATCATGTGGCAATTTTATCTTATAAAACTACAGTACTGTAGTGTATTAATGTACTTCAGGCACACGCAAACCAGACACCAACCTCATGCGCACTGCTGGTACAGTTCCGCATGACATCGATCACCCCAACAATTGTAAACTTGTATACTTAAGGTAAGGTTCTAAAATAATTAATTTCGGTGACGCGCAATAGAAAATTTGAAGGTGCCCTTGAGTTGTTTTCAAAACATACACTAAGGCCTACGAAGAACACTAAGTCCTACGTGTAGTTTGGCGCAACAGACGAGAGAATAAAGACGGTGATCTTCGTATACAGGGGGTAAAAAAACAAACACAAAAGGCTAATTTTGTTGACATCTCCTATCCAGCATAGATGAACTGAACAAATATTTTATATTTAAATAGATTTTATGCGTATTAATATCTTACAGGTGTAACTTAAATATATTTTCATTAATAGCAAAATAGGGTCAAATGATACGGTTTACTTAAAGCCTGTGACGTGAAAAGACGTTTTTATTGTGATATTCGTATAAAATTAAGTGTGTTGCGTACTCTACCTTCCTGGAGGCAAAAATCTTATTTCCTAGTATAATTACATTTTTCTGATACATTTACTTCGTTTCGTATAGTTTTCTTATAAATTCTGGAGAGGTTCATTCAACCCTGGTATTGTGTTGATTTGTTTGACATAAAGGAAGTAAAAGCTAGTATGACTTATGGGAGAGAAGTGCAATTGTCGCACATTAGATTGAGTTTCTAATACCTATCACCTTTTATATCACAATTCTTTCAATTATAGACACATTAGTTGTTGATTCTTGTATTCGTTCTTCAGAATTTCCTAGCAGGATTGTATAACAAACGTTTATGGTATTTCCATTGACATTCATTTTGATATTGCTCTGTTCTGAGTACTTGCATTGTATTTTTTATGAAGTACAAGTTGAAAAGTACAGCAGAATGACTGCAACGGAGTCTTACTCCTATTCGCGTTTCGTCTTAACGAAATATTAACCTTCTTTCCTGTAGTATACATTTGCATATCAAAGCATTGTGATCCTTGACTTCCACCCCACGTTAACAAAGGCTTTCACAAAAACGTTTATTTCAGAGTAAAAGTGAGTTCAGCGTTTACATTTGAGTACTATGGCTCTTCGTATCTCTTGGTTTATTAGATAACCTAAATTAATTGACTTTCAATACACCACGTTGTTCTTTTTCGTGCACAGATAAATGCATTAGTAATTAGTATAATAGTAATTACTAATGCATAGAATAGTAGTATAGTAGTAGTTAGTATAGTAGTAAATATAATGCATTAGTAAATAGTTAAAACATTAACAAAAGGCTAACCAGTAATATCAGTGTTATTTTTATTATAAAAACGAATATGTAGTAAAAGTATTTCACAGAGTTTATTTAGCAAAGCAGTACGGTGATCTAAAACAATACGTCACTTTTGAACTGGCACCATACTCCTATTACGTCTTACAAAACAGAGAGAACGCATGGGAACTGTAATAACAGTACATTATTTCATGCCACTTCCGAGTCACATACTTCCAGCAGAAAAGAAACATGTGGTTGAAGCCGGAGCATTTTATTGCACGATGTTGTGTAGCAGCGTACGGGCTGTTTCATTTCAATCTGTATGAAGGATACCAGCTATATGCAAAAAACAGTAATGTAAATGTAATGTAAGAAAAACAGTAATGTACAGTAATATAACGAAAAACAGTAGTTGTATCTGGTGGATATCAGAATGATACCGTGGAGAGAAGAATTATGAGTTCAGAAAGGTATCGCCATCAGCACAAACAATATTTAATGGCTCGTAGTAATTCAAGAAAGAGTGTGGAGATAATTGAACTCCAGCAACGCGAACACGCTTAAGACGACAGAAGATCTAGTGAAAAGTGGATCCAGGTTCTTCAAAACCACAGAAATTAAAAATAACTCAGTTACCTACGTCATTGTTTTCATTCACTTCAATCAATCAGAATTATAAGAACATTACACCTCATGAATAGGAACCAATTATTTCCTACTTTTCTATTTAAACTATATATGATTATTACACATACATTATTTTATTCGATTTTAGATATTGGGACCCAAGCTATTCTATTCAATTTTCTTTCAAAAATCCAAAACTGGGGTGAGGAATTAGGGTGGATATGGAGGCGTAAAATTGTGGTGAAAAATCACACTCTAGTAAAAAAAAAGCCAGACTATTTAAATGTATTCTATATTTTGATGGGCATACAAATTTGCACAAATACAGGTTTGTCTGTGATTTCCACCATTTGCAACAATTGTGAAGAAAAACCGCTGGGCCTTTCTTTGAGAATTCTCCTACGTTTGGAGTGGCTATATCTGAGAGCTATCTTTCCAATAGAATCCTACTCCATGACAGTGAGTCAAATACTCATTTAAACTACTAATTATTTGCTTTAACGTAAGCGCATACTCGTTAGGTAGAAGTATTAATAGTAGTAATAATAGTAAAGGCTCTCACAAACGGACGCGGTATACCCGCAACGTGTGTGGCGCGGAACGCTCCGCGCTAGGAGAGGCGGCGGAATTCGCGGGACCGTTCACACCGGAGTGTCAATTACGACTCAGAGTTTTCCTCATACGCTAATCAAACGCTTGGGGAGCTCGATCCAGAAGGGAGTGATGACTCCCGAAGACGGACAGACTTTCACGAAACTCGAGCGGCAGCTGTCGAAACGTGTTCTACTGCGTTCCAAAATCTGCAGATAAGGAAACGCTGCCAATCCGCCGCGACGCTGGCCTGCCGCGCAGGACTGAACATGTTCATTAAGCAACACATGACGCGAAATTTCCACTGCGGACATTCCGCGTAGGCAGCGGGTCCTCTGTGCCGGTCTGTGGGAGCCTGAATAGTAATAATAGAAATAATAACAATAGTAATAATCATAATAATTATATTAGTAATAATACTAATGACAATATTTTAAGAAGAAATTCATTTTATTCTATTGAAATGCTTTCTTTGAAGCAAGTAAATCTTGTTAGTTGGGAGATCGAATACTCCGACTGCAACTCTTTCTAGAACGTTCAAACGTCAGTTCAACCTCAATAAGTATTAAAAACCATTAGTATTTAATAGCTCTTTATTTATAACAAGCGTAGAAATAGCAAAAAAAGAGAGTCCATTAGTTAATATGGGGAAACTTCAGAAAAAATTGAACATTTAATAAAATTTTAAAACGTTAAAGTTCTTTTACGATGTGATTAAGATAAATCATTTATGTAGCAACTTTGTTGAAAACAACAAAATCTTCAAAATTGCACAGGATCAGTTTTGCAATGAGATCAAATATAAAAAAGTTATTACACAAAATTTAAAAAAAATGCCCGTAAATTTCGTGTTTTTTTCACCAAAACTATTCCGAAAGTATTTCGACCAGGAAAAATTTGAATAATCTTACCAATACCGATATAAACAAAATAAAAATACACTCTAAGTAACCAATGGCAAGGTAAAATGATTTAGAGGCTGCACTAACAGGCTTCTACCAAACTATGCGGCAGCACTAGGTGCCCGGTCGTTGACGGATTTTGTACTCGTTTCGGAGATGGATACATGAAAGTCTCTTCACATGTCATTGTCACCCATATCTCTCGCACATATTCACCCGTCATTCATTTACCTTCTGTTCGTGATTAACATCAACAGCGTGAGTGCTCGGCTCCAGATCACTCAAGCTCTTGTGCCTGCATCCAGTCTTCATTGACAAGTATGCAAATGAGGATACTTTGTTGTATACGATACGTCAACGTATCTAAGGTTCACGGCAACAACGTTCCCAAAGAAGGTATTCGTAATGCAGCAGCTGAAGGTACTGACCACCTCCTTAGTGCTTCCAGCCGAACTGTCGCGATTTTCGACCTCGAATAGAACTGGAAATTTCTAGTTCACTATAATATGCAAAGAGAGCAGTGCATTTAATTGCCAAGTTCCTTGGTTTTAGTTGTTTTGTTTCCTATACAAAATAAAAGCACAATTGCAACAGCATCTTATCGATTTTGGAAAATTGTCGTCGTTCAAATCAGATAGTCTCTTGGTTGTTTTACATGTGCTGAAATCATTTTGTTCTAGAGTACTCCCAATGCGTCACTATTGCAATTTATTACACTTCACATGCTTTTGGGCACATGATTGTTAATCTCGTTTTACGCACCGCTCTGCAAAAATGTTAATAGATGAACGACTTTCACACGATAATGGGTTTGTTTTATGTCCTGCTTTCGACATGGTTGTCAAGTATCCTATTGTTAAAACGGTCAGGTATCCTTTTGTATTCAGGTATCCTTCTGGCATGCATTCGCTATGACATTGTCTTAGAGAAATTTGATTTATTGTCCGGGATAACGTTCACGTTATAATTCCGGCCGATAATTGACAATATCAGGGGTAGAATAGGCAGCGACTGAGAGCTTAATTCTTGAGGGTGCGGCAGGTTGCGTAGAGATTCTGTTCAGGGGCGCTTGGGTCATCATTAGCTCATAAACAACGCCCCCATTTTGCGTCTATGTGCCACAGACATACGCACATTCCGTATTGTACTAAGACTATATCCTTTGCACAAGTGCAAGCAATAAGCTGAAAAAGTTTAATCGCAATCCGATGAGCGGTACGCATACTCAAAACATTGATTTGTTACACATTAGATTATTGTTGTCTTCTTCTTCATTATTATTATTATTATTATTATTATTATTATTATTATTGTATAGGCCATTACTGACCACGCTACACGATTAACGTGCGTAATTCTTCTAGGATCAGCGTTTCAGCTGTATCCTTGGATTACCACACGGTTGTTACGCCTTGAGGTGTGAATTATAAGATGAAAGGATTATGATGATAGGTGAAGGGACAAACACAAATATGACCATGTCTACGCAGGACTCGAACCTGCAGCCTCCTCGGCACAGACGACTGCTGCCGCAACTGTCTGCGCCACGGGGCTGACTTATCATGATCATTATTATTATTATTATTATTATTATTATTATTATTATTATTATTATTATTATTATTATTATTATTATTATTATTATCATTATCATTATCATTATCATTATCATTATCATTATCATTATTATTATTATTATTATTATTATTATTATTATAGCCACATCGGTGGCTCATGGACAGCGTACTAGCTTTCTAATACAAATCGTCTTACTTTCTAAAGCTGTGTGACCGTAGGAAGCTCAAGCACGTCAAATAAACTAGATATGGTGATGGGAAAACGTCATGCTCACCCCTATCACCAGGCGTGAATAATAAATAAAACGTGGGTCTAGTCCTGGGAATATAGCTAGCTAAATTACACTGCTGCTGTGTGACGACGAGAAAGGTCACTTCTCAGGTTGAGGAGACCAGAATACGGCGTAGAAATGTGTATGTGCTAACCTCACTTAATTCATAGCCACGAGGCCGGGACGCTGCTGGTAGGCCATGACTCCATCAGAGGCTATTGTTACAGTCAGTCAGAGAGAGACATATAGACAGACAAATGTCACCAAGGATCAGTGGCAGATATCAAGAGAAAAATGCTCAACAACGTGTGATGCGTATTCGCGTGAACGATTCTAGAATAGTATTTTATGAAACGATTATGAAATAATGGGAAATATTACACGTGTGTGAAGTAATATTACGATACGAGCGAGTATTGTAAACGTCACACAGCTAGCTAAAATAGCTATAACATTAAGTTTCCTACAGTACTTTTTCTACGACTAATAATAGCTGTTACAAGATAAACATTTACATTGAACGGCTACATGGCTGCTAGCAGGCAGTGTTCAACCAACGACACCAACCGGACAGTCACCCAGGTCTCTCAAGCGACATAGGTGAAGCATAAGCAGAATTTCAAACGAGCAAAATATGAATCAAATTAGAATTACATTTATTAAATAAATGTCACGAAAGTTCAGAATCTCTTTTTATTTCTTACGAACTTAATAACTTCCTCTGAAGGGGATTAAATATTCTGAGTTTCTTTTGAGTTTGAGAAACAGAAAGGCACGTGCAGTTTACCGTCAAAACATCACAAGTTGCCTCGGCACGTCACACGGCACGGCACATCACAAGTTGCCTACGCAATCCAACGATACATTGAACAGTACGATGTCCAATGATTGATTAATTATCAAATGTAAACGTTTTTGTGATTAGTCAAACACCTATTTTATAATGAAGCTGGATCGTAACGACTATCAGTACGCAACAAGTTCCAATCCAAATTCCAATGCAAGAATTATATAATGGGAGAAGAAAGTACTCAACTCGCCGTAACCTATTTATTGAAGCACATGGATTTCAAACACCCTTTCACAATTTTTACTTTCCCGTATACGTACGTATATAAGGAGTAATATACGTAGTATAGAGAAAGTTATGTAATGCTGCGGAAAATCGATTTCGAGATTTCCAAGGAAATACAAGGTTTTGTGGATCCCCTTACACCGAAAAAGTGTTGTTTTTTTAAAACGTGCGTCCGTCCGTCCGCCTATCCGTCAGTCTCCTGTCTGTCCGTCTGTCCTTCCGTCGGGTGTCTGTGAACGCTACTAGCACCTAAGCCATGCGTAGGATTTTTTCCAAATTGAATATCCCGAATTGAAAAACCTGTCCATCTGGCTCGAGTAGATTATTTGATATTTTGAAAAACAAATCTTTAAAATTTGAAGGTACTTACATCAAGATCCCCGAAATTTTCAAAATGTTCCCAAAAAGGCTCCAATTTTTTTCTTTAATTTTTTTTAAAGATTAGAATAAAATTCACTTATAAAGGTGGCATAGGTTCAATTTTCACGGTTAACTGTGAAATTTTGAAAATTTCAAAAGTATGATTTTTTCGGTGTCTTCCTACAAATATAAGATTAAAGATAGAGATTTTCCTTCAAATAACATTTTCTCATACTTTTTTTGAAAATTTTAGTACTTTTGGCGCAATATTGCATGCAAAATGTACAATTTTAAAAAATTACAAAAAACAAGATTTTTTCAAAAACAGCTCCAAATTTTTCTTTAAAAATATGGTAGGGATAGTGTACTCTATAGTATACGTTTTCAAAAAGGACAAAAATGTGATTTTATGACTTGCCTCTCGTATCCTTAATATTTAAATTAGCGGTCATTTGTTCACATAATTGAATTTACTAATGCTCTAAATAATGCCATATAAAGATTTTCGATAACTCAACCGTTTTTTGTGAAAACTATGACAAGTCTCCCCATTTTCAGAAACGCTCAAACGCCACTTTCTCACAAACGGCTCCAATTTTTTTTCAAACATTCAAACACAACGAATAGTGGTAATTGCACTTTTTATAATGACGTAAAGTTAAGTTTGGTGTATTTTTTAATTACACAAATGAAAATGTTTTGAATGATCTCTCACGCCGTTGATACGAACATTTCCAGCAATTTGTTAACAATATTTAATTTGAGTTAAAGTATTTAAAAGGATTTCAAATTAAGTTTTTCAATAACTCATAAATTTTCTGTGAAAAAGAGTTTCCAATTTCGAACTTACAATAACACATAAACGCGTTTTTTTAAAAACGACTCCAAATTTTTCATAGAAAATTGCCATTAAGACGAAGTTTCACTGTTCTTTAATAATCTTAAAATAATATTTCCGCTTTACAATTAGGAAATGGAAAAATTGAAGAAAATGTCAAAAAATGTACTTTGGGCGACGATAGATGGCAGCAGTCAAGAATATGTGGCAAGTCCGAACAGCTAACCGAGACCAAAGAAAATAGAAAACTAATACGGGAAAGTCTGTGCCATTTTGTAGCCCCACTAGTTTATAGTAAAATCATGTTCTGGAATATTTGCGTAGTTCACGTTACTTAGCATCCCTTACAACTGAAAATCCGTTTCCATAAGCGTGTCTGGATCACATCAAAATGAGCTTCCAATTTTTGAATAATTATAGCATAATCAATGATCATACTCTATTGAAGTGAAAGATATGTATAAATTAACATTATAGAGTCATTATTAACATAGTCATATATTAGTAACATAGTCATATTATCTGATGAATGCAAAGAAGTTTACAAACTTATTGTCATATAAAAAAAATATTACATCTGGATGACAAGAGAAACGTTTGTACGAAATTAATGCTTTCAATCAAAGCAAATTCAATATTTGAGTATAGTCTCACTGTGAGCAGTGTGTCAAATACATACAAAGACTATACGTAACTAAGGGGTTATTATGTAATGTTCATAAAAATACCTTAACTTGTTTTGCACATTCTCCTACTATATATTCTATATTTTTCACGACTGCAATATAATTTTATTCTACGTAAAAACATGGTGTTACTATGGTTAATAAAGCTCTTTTACCATTTCATCCATATCGTTCGACAATAAAAAGAATTTTGGGAATCTCAATCTGCCGTATCGCGGCATTCCCATTACCGTATTTCAATATAACATCTCGTAGGACGAAGTGGAGGAAATTCGTATTTTCAATTTCGAAGAGCAAAATTACGTGTAACAGCAAGGATTTTAAAAAACTTGTTCATTACCATTTTATGATCTGCTATTTAGAGCCGAAAATTTGCTGGAAATAGGACCAGCTCTAATTTCTTTGCTATACTTTACATACGTGAAATACGTGATACTTACGTGAAAAAAAATGCAGCCCTTCTCATTCTGCGCCAAGAGAAACTACGTATCTAACAATAGAGATTCCAAATTTTGTTAGTGAAATATACACTTGAAAGTTGTATTATATTCATTTTTCTGCATTAAATCGATGACTGGATCTATGTCACCAAAACTCATGAAACTGGAACTCGGTACGGCGAGAACACGATAAATATAAAAGGGAGTTATGATGGACAATGGAAGGATGGATGGAAGATGGGAAGTAGTAATATTCCAATACACTTTTTCAGACATTTAACCTACATTCGTTTTGCCCTTGTGTCGTTCCGTCCTTCTTTTGTTCATTTATTCATTCATCCATTCATTGACTGAGACAGTCATTAATTGGCTCATATTCCAGATTTTCCAGAAAATATTGAAGATGTACTTGTTTTGAATTACTGATTATTATTAGCATTTGATTCGTTGAAATTGATTTATTTTCGTCAAAATAAGTAACAAATATAAGTGACTTATTGGGGAGAAGTAAGATATTCGATCATCGAGAGAAGTAACACAGTGCGCAGCACGATCACTTCGCAATCAGGAGATCCGAGTTCGATCCCCGGGTCGGCCATTCTCACTCGGGTTTTTCGTGGTTTCCATTTGGCCAAAATGCCAATGATGGTTCATAATTGCCACGATCACTCTCATCACCCCACCTATCAACCTACCCCGCACTATCAACCTAATCTTTCACCCCTCAACATCACACTATTACTTCATTGAGCACTCTCTGCAAAAGACAGGACGCAAGGCAAGGTTACCATTTAAGACAAGGTTTAATGGTACATTAGTTGGCTAATAACAATAACAACAACAACAACAATAATAATAATAATAATAATAATAATAATAATAATAATAATAATAATAATAATAGTCATAATAATATTCGCTCAGTGCAAGGGAGAAGAAAATACACAATTCTATTCAGTATATACAATATATGGCAGTTTCATATCGTAGTTTATTTTAATGAACGTATTCCTGAAACGCGGTTTAAATATTTGTTCATAAAAAAATAGAATATTAGTAAGATAAATTCTTAATGTACCTGCCTGAGGGATCATGTTTTATTGCACATATTCAGTACCTTTGATATAATATGCTTCAAATGCGTAATATCAAAAGGTATTCATGACGTAGCGTAGGAGTCGAGCAATCCAGAGAGCAGTTTGTAGTACCTTCTTGAGGGAAGTAATTAGGAGGCAGAATTAACGAGGGGAAACATGATACTAAAGCAACAAAACGTTGATAAACTAATATTTGTACAGCGCTTTCATGTGCGGACTCTCGGAAAATTCCAGGAATCTGAGGAGCTTGTTACGCACAACTTAACGTTGTAGTTAGCACTGTCTCTACAAGTTTCCTCTGCCAAAGCGGAGAAACATGTGACAGACTTCGTCTCGAAAGCAAAGGGTACAATGTACTGCACTTCCAAATCACTTTTAGCAACTCACTCGGCAGCTCGAATAGCAGAAGACAGTGAGATATTACTGTCAAATTTTATTTGAAGTTTTGGAAAAACAATCAAACGTAGATGACTTCCGGGGGGGGGGTACATCTGCAATTTTTCTTGGAAATCGCCTTCATGGTGGCTGCGGAGATTCCAACACTAAAGTGTAATCGTTGTGTGTTTTGTTTTCAAGTGCGTTAACTGCAATGGTCATTAGACCCCCAAGTGGAGTGCAGGAAATATCTCCAGCGTCGTTTCTTTTCCGGTTGGAACGTGAGATCTGACGCCGGCCAGCACGTCGGCTTGCGGGGTTTCCGCTACTAGGTCTTTCCTCCGTCCCAATCGGGATAGACCTGTCATCCTGTCTCCCAGCATGTGTGATGTGCTCTCGGCCTGTCTCACAACAAGTGTGATGTGCAAGCACTAAATGTGTAAGTGGAAAGACGATGACAGGCATTGCAAAGGAAAGGCCGCGGATATTCTGTGACGTATATGTCAAGGTCCGGCATTCGGCTGGAGTTGATAGAAAAAATCGCGAAAATCTACTGATTACAATATTCGACCACTAGAATTCTCCTCCAGACAGCATCTGAATTAAACCCAGCTCTCAAGCTACTATCGAAAATCGGGCCCGAGACCTAGGACATCCCGGTCAGAGACCCTGCGGTGGCAGCAATTGATCCCCTGAGACATTTCAGTCGGTATATTGTTGTTGCATACGTGTTGTAACTATTGGTCTATGTAGTTTCCTAGAATATAATTTAGCTTACCGTTGGCCAAAGTGTGAGCGCCGCGCTCATATTTGTATTCAATAGTTTCTATTAAAAGTTTCAATAAAAATAGACTTGCAAAAGTCTGTCTAGATTCCTAGAAATACATCACGGATGCGACAGTCAAGAATCTCAAGAATCTGCACATTCAGATAACAGCGAGCCATTGCTTTCTTTGCATTCTTTCATTCAACGGCGTTTCATTCTCCAGCTGTAATTTTTAATTTTACCAATCAGCATTGATATAAACAGAAAATTACTCTATCTGTTAATTATTACTGAAGCTGAATAGCTTTTATACAGTTTATAGTCCATGTGTATTCCGTTTTGTGGATTTCATTTACAAACCAAAATATCAGCCTTTTTATGTTATAGTAACGCAGAATTCAAACGATAATAAATTAAAGAGTTAAACGTTTATTTTTTGTATGTCAAAAACATACTGTCACTATTTGTAAACTCTGTAAAGAAAAATGTTCAACTCTTGAATGCATGGTCCGGGTCTTTTGGACGCGGCGGCAGATTTGTAGCTGAATATCAGAGTTAAATTTTTGAATCCCATCTTCTTTTAATATCTTAATCCTTGAATGCATGACCTCCGATTTTATCACTTTTTCATTACTTCAGCCCCAAAACTCCGTTTTTATTTTAATAAGAGTATTTTTGAAATAAATATTTTTATACTATTTAAATGGCCATATATATATTTATTTTGTCAAGTTTTATTTCTAGAATTAGATCATAAATATTTTTAAAAATAAAGTACATGCAAAAAATGCATATAGTTTATTAACAATTTGTAATTATTTTCACCATCTCCAGTTTTCACAAAACAAAATGCTATGGCCCCTGCACACATGCGTGTTGCATTTGCAGCAGGTTGTCATAACTTTCCTAACTTTAAATGATGGGCATACAAAACGTCTTTTTTCGTTGTTCTTATTTCCCCCCTTGATAAGATTTTCCATTATTGCCTGACCCGAAAACTTTAAAAATTCTGAAAACTTTTTCCTCTCCTTTTATCTACAATAAATAAGATTTAAAAAATCGAAGCAAAATTACAACAATTTTTTATGTGTAAGTTTTATGGCTAAAATCCTAAATACGACTGACGGTAGGGGTACCCGTTTATTCGGGCATTATCAAGACTGAACATATCTGTAAGAATGACCCTGAACGAATCATTTAGAACTTTATTCGTCTAATGTTGGCAATAGCCACAGGACCCTGGCTGAAGTAGGTGATGGTCGGTAACTGAAGTGTCTTCTGCAACCAGTGGTCCGAGAAAATGTATTTAACAGTAGAAGTTTTCCTTTAAAAGAAGAGACGTAAACGTTGACAGATTGAAGCGTTTTGGGAATAAATAGTTCAGAAAAATGAATTAAGTATAATCCTAATCCGCAACCGTACTATTAGGTAGTTTTGTCTTTTTTCTATCGTTTGAAAAACAAAAGGTTTCAGGTCATTAAGTCCTCGGACAGATAACCTAATACTCAGTAGGTTCAATGTAAGAGAAAGCTCATTGCGCGGTTTGGTCTATTGCGATATAAAGTCTACGAGGCAGAAGGTCAAATAACACAGGTCTAGTAGGTATATACCGAAGGTCTAATACGGGTACGCACAGGACAGGGGTTCTAATAACTACTAGGTATAGGAGGCACAATTCAGAAAATGTCCGTCTCTCATCACGCCTCCATGTGGAAATATTAGGGATACGTAAAAATGGATCAGAGGAATAACAAAGTCCTTATTGCTCATTTGTTGGTAGAGCATGTGCGAGGTCAACATCCAATTATCAAATTCTAACCATTTCATCAAAGCAAAGAGAAGCAAATGGTAGCAAAGTACTACAATTACAAAGATAGTAGAGGTATAGATCGATACATGCGCTCCTTGAGTTACAGATGAACCTCTCAAGCTCCGCGAATATATGAAATTAAATAATGACCATTTCAATATCTTTTCTTATTATTTACGTTATGAACGTAGAAAATTACAACTTAAACTCTATATGTAGTTTGATTTTGGACATAATAATATACACATTATAACTCAGATAATGATAACTTGGATGACATTGTGTTATGTATTTTTGCTAGATCAACATGAATTATTCATTCTTGTCAGTTGCGCCAATTTTAATGAGACATTTTTAACAATGAGTTCATTTTTTATTGGACACGTTTTCGTAAACCGTCTGTCATTAGACCTTTCAATAACTCACTGAAATAGCTATGGACATCCTCAGCCAGTTCATCAGTTATCGCCTGAACGCCTCTGCGATCATAGAATCCTTAACGGAAACTTGGTTATTGACAGGGCTTGATTTCTGGCGGAATGCGACGGAACGGCGTTCCGCAACCTCGGAACAAATTATTTGAGGAGTGTTTCGGGGTCTAAAATAGTATAAATCAAGCACTGGTTATTGATAAAATAGGATTAAGAACGATTAACGATGCACACCGGTGGAATGCACATTGTGAGGTGAAACGCGTGTACCCCGGGAAATCTGACCGCGAACACGCTTTGTTCACCACAAATTCCACGTAAAACCGCCTGGAATCGAACCCGAGCAGCTGCACTGAAAGCACAATCTGATCACTATGTCACAGGTCACCCAATTGAATTATTGTTTATATATTATAATATGTCAATGCAGTATTCGTCAAGACTCGTTTAGATAAACTATTTAATTTATTGCAATGTTATACGACAGTATTTTATTTGTTGTTCTAGAGAAGAGTGTGTAATATTTTGAAAAACAATTTTGTGGTTTTGTTTTGAAGTACTTTTGCTGCTGCAGGTTATTAGTAGGAATTTTGGAGACCAGCCAGATAGCAGTGTCGAGTTCTGTCGCTGTCTTGGGAAGAATTCTAGTTGCCAGCTGCTCTGATCTGCTCTGATAGTTTTCATTGGTGTCTCCGATCAACACCAGGCAATTACCGAAGACGTACTCTAACAAACGGGCCACGGACCGCCCGCCATCTTTCCTTCCCATTCCTTGTTCTATCCTCACACCTTACTTACGCACACTTACACTTACATGCACTACAGTATCACACATGCCGGGAGAGCAGTGAAGAGCTTAGAGCTTGTGCCGGCTGGGGCGGTGCCCCATTGGTGGGTGATACCTGGTTGGGGAAAGCCCGCTAACCGACAGAAGTCCGATACCGTATCTCTACATCCAGCGGGGAAAGACCACCTCCCGTCTAAGAACATGCATTACACTTTCGGGACTAATTAAATTGTCAGCTGACGAGGCTACGAGTCGGAAGAAACGAAGTCAGAAATAATTATGTCGTAAAAAAATTCTACCAAACGAGCTGATGACATACTATGATTATCAGTTCTTATTCATCGTAAAAACCGAAAAAAACTTGATGGTTCATTGTTTTATCTAACACATTAGACATATGTTGCATCAGCTATAAATATGTTTTGTTCACAAATATAAATGCAACCCAAAGATGTGCAACATATAAATATGTTTCGTTCCCAAAAGTAAATTCAGATAGCAAAAAAAGTTAACAAGAAATAAAACTTTCCAAAGAAAACTTAGTGAAATATTTTGTAATGCTGTTGGTGAACGTAGAATACGCCTGCCACGAAAGTAGTCAAGTGAACGCCCATTGAAAACAAGAGATCCGATGAATAATTCAACTCTTCAAATTCAGTTCTACTAACAAAACGGGAAGTGGCATTTGTGTTGTAAAATAGACAACTAAATTGCTCTGCACTTATCCAAATAAAATGTTAAAATCATTTCAATGGCACTTGTTTTACTTGTACGTAATACATTTTTTCTATTTTTTACTTTATATTCATTAATTTACTACCATGCATCTTGTAGAGGTACTGCTTTACATTATTACACAATTTTAGAATTAAATAAATGCGTATATTTAAAATTACCGTTGATAATTTTAATTTCCTATTATATATACTAAATACAATCAATAAAAAGTAAATAATGTGCAATCTAAATTACATGGTTTCATTTGCGCCCGGCGATCTTAAGAAGGAGTAAATTAGTGGTCCGCACCCGGGTTAAGAAGCAATCGGGATCTCACGCAGAGTTTCTGCTTTAAAAGTGATATCTCGACGCATTACGTGAATTTGGAAGATGGTCGTTCCTGCCGCCTCGCGCGCCGCATGGGCGATGGGCGATGGGCGATGGGCGGCAGAGGGCGGGGGCTGCGTCCCCGCGGGCGCTGACGGCCCATCGCCCGTGATAGATTGCTCCCGAGGGCGGCCGCTCGCCACCACGCCGTGCTAATGGCGCGCAGATCACCGACGCCCAAACTCACGGCTCCCTTCCCAACATCTTCACGGCCACGACCTAGCGGACGCCTAAGGGAAATAGATACACGCCTCCGTTCGGAGGCAGTTTCTTACAACTGAAGTACATAAGTACTTACTGCAACGACTCTGTGGTAGCACTAGCACTGTCAATTCCTCTGCGGCGTCGCTGACTGGCAGGTAATACTCAAAGTGTCGACTCCGGACGGTGGCGGGGATTCGATATAGCATGGTCGGATACAACCCCTTCTGGAGGAAAGTTCCAGTGGTGGTTGTTGACTGATAGTTTTCAGTGATTTTTTCGATAATATGGCGAAAGCCGGAATATTGCATTTTAAATTAGAATATTAAAAATAAGAAATATTTAAATAATATTCATAAGAAAGTGTAAAATGCAACAATTTACATTTGCAGTAAAGTGATGTTCGTGACTCTTTCACAGAATATGTACTAATAATATCTTCAATTAAAGTTTCTTTGAGCTTTTCGTCCCCTTCATTGGCCCCATGATAGCACCTCGCACAACCTTGAAATGGGTCCTGCTCAGCTGATCGGTCTGAGGGTCAAGTCAGTCTTTTAAATATCTAGCAAGTAAGTTAAAATGGAATGGAAGTTGTACGGAATAAATAATATAAAGAGTTGCAATGAATTAGAAATTCTAAACAGTAAAGAAAGATGCTGACATCTAAAACTATTCCAATTTATACGACAAATAAATCTGAGGAATGTTTAATGTGTAGTGTACTATTATGTGGATACGTGACGTGGATAACAAGAGATTCTTAGAAAGTTTAGAAATGGGATTGCAGAGTAAAAGGCTGAAAATACAATTGGCCGAAACAAATAAGAACTCACAGAGAAATAACAAATGAAACAGAGAGCACAGGACATAGCAATGTCTAGAAATCCAGTCAAAACCTTTCATAAGGTGAAGAAGTAGAATTCATACAAATAATTCACGAAATTTGGGAGGGAAGGTAGTTTCGATTTTGCCTCCCGTCCCCAACCCCCATGATAGCACCCTGTTGACATGACGAAAGCTTTGAAAATAAGCCTCATTTTCATGTCATGACCTACCTAAATCTCGTCTATCACTTTCATCCATATGCTCTACGTTTGACACGCCTAAACCGATAACGGGTTGTCGATGAAGTGCGATTTTCATGACTGACAAACGCGGGAACATGCGCGACTGATCGACACTCCGGCCGCAGACAAACACAGACGACACGCAGGCCCTGCATATAGCGGTGCAGACTATATTACACAATCTGAAAGAAAGCCCATATGTTTATAAAAAAAGTAATGCACCTCAGTTTCTGGGTTTATGTTCCTCATTTTGGTCAGATTTTTCGCCCAGATTCCCTGGTCCATTGCGTAACTACTTAGATGCCACTTGTTTTTCTTCTGAATATAAATATAGCTTTACTATTCACACGTTTTGTTGAGCTTTTTTCTTCCCAGTTGCAGGAATATATCCTGGAGTGTGAGTTGCTACTTTGCTAACTATACTAAAAGATTAAATCTTTAATTAATTTATCGACGAAAATACTAGTTTTCTACAAGTCAGGAGCAAACATATCTAGATTTCAAACCTTACTTTGTTTCCATTGTATTTATCATTTAACTACTTGGATATGAGATATGAGGGTATGAGTTACTAGAGCTCAAGAAAACGTGCGCAGATTATACTTTTCCCCATACGATACACACACTTTGTACTGTTCTTTAAAGAAAATAATTTAAAGAAATAAGTCAATGGAAAGCCTGCAGGCCATACGTCGCAGATTGAAGCCGACAGTGTCCGGAATTTCATGAAATAAAGAGAAACCGACTTACAACAAACGTGAAAGTAGCAAGTAGGAATTAAATATCTTACATTTATCCGTTCATTCTGTGCGGACTAAACGGCTCCGCCTAATGACGTCTGACCGTCCAATGCGACTAACGGCCTTGTTCCGTCTCACCGTGCGTTAGCAACCTCTCTACATAACTAATTTTAATATTGATTTCTCTCCTTACTTTTTTCCTTAGATTGAAGGTCATTCAATGATTCCTCGGCGTAGTATTAAGTAGTCATTAAATCATGAGACTATACATCAACACGCGCGCTATCCACCCTATTGTTCCTATACATCGTCGTAGACGTCTAGACAGTAACATGGGTTAACCACTCCAATCATCACACACAGTCTGAATACATTATAAATTCAAAATGTCCCCAGAATATTTCATTATTCTTTTTATGTTTACAATAGCAAACATACTTTTTACTGTCTCGCTACGGACTAGAAAGAAAGTTATGAAATGCTACGCGGAGAAACGGCGAATTTTAGGCAGAAAAATTTAATACACGACCCTGGTAACGAAACAGTGGTTAAATACAGCCACTAAATTTAGAAAAATAATCCTCTAATACGTTGCGTAACCAGAATCCATATTTTGTGGCACCTTGATATCGAAAAAACAAATGATGGCAAAGCGTCCACCCATCCGTTAGCCCGCCCGCCCGTCCGTCCGTCGGCGAACAACACTTGCGGTTAAACCGTTCCGCCCATTTTCTCCAAAATTAATATTCCCCAGTCGATCGGGCTTATGTCACGAGCCTCTTGAATTTGAAACCTTTATTTCAAATGTAAGGCGTACTACATTAAATCCCTGGGTCATTTTCCAAATGTTCAAAAAAAATTGCTGCCTCGTTTTTGATTAAATTTTGTTGTTGGATAATGTGAAGGAAGTTTCAACCTTCAAACATGAGGTTTTGTGTTGTGAAATAAATAGATCGAATGAACACGTTAAGAATGATCCAAGAAACTTATGATAAACAGAAATGAAGAAAAAACTAGGTATCTATGCCTGGCATGCCTGGCAAATGTATCAGGTCATAAATGTGAAGGTCGTGAAAGCGTTAAAGACGACCCCCAGGGTGACCGATCACAGCACTGACAAATGAGTCTATCATTCACGTTGTTCTGATGGGGAACCACAGAAAGAATGTTGAGAAGATATTACATAGGTAGGACTTTCAGTTGAAAGTGCTCACATTATGCTCCGCAGACATTTTAACTTGCATTACATATCTCAAATGTTAGTTCCAAAATTTTGTATCCGGAAAAAATTCTTGCTGCAGATCATATCAGTATTTCCTACTAAGTTAAACTACATAATCACTGAAAACGAATATAAAAGCAACTTGTACTCTCTAAGTGTCTGAACTATAGTCATGTAAATGAAATTCACATTATCTTCTCAGTAACACAAATTTCCTAAGAACACGAGCAGAGTCAAGTTATACTGAAAATTATTCTTTGGCGCTCAGGGTGTCTCACATGATTTTATTCCAGAAGATTGTACTGTAACAAAAAATATGCATGTGGAAATACTTTGTCAATAAGAAAGCAATAAGAGGCAATCAGGGATGCATAAAGAAGAAAAGGATCGGGAAAATGGCACATCTGGCTTTGTTTTACTCGAAAATGCACCATCTCTATCATTCATTTTGGTTCAAAACTTACCTAGCCAGAAACAACCTTAATACAGTATGGCATTCTCCATATTTTCGAGATCTGTCTAACATCTTCTCACATTTTCGTCGGGTCTAAACGCATTTTTAGGGTCAAATATTCACGAACGCTTAAAAAGTAACAGTAACGATAGACCTACGACTGGTATTGCGAAATAAGTTCCAGAAATGTGTAAGAGCAGAAGAGAACTCTACTGAAGAGAATGGACAAATCATGTTAAACACACACACACACACACACACACACACACACACACACATATATATATATATATATATATATATATTGTAGCGGTACAGAATTATTAAGATAAATTAAATTGAGTAAAGTAGACCTAAGAAATGTTTTACTGAAGAAAAACATACGGTGTCACGCGTGCAGCTCTTCTTCTTGCAACAGCCACGATCCCCTGACCCATTTCGGATGTTCATGACACCCCACCCAACGGCCGAAGAAAGGGTAAATTGTAAGGCGCCCAGCTGCAGCCCCATCTGGAATACTTTCGAAACGCCTGTCATCGTGATCGGGGAAACAAAAAGCAATAATTCAGTAGCCGGGAAGCCCCTTCAGAGACGTGGCCTACTTTCGAGACGGTAGAGAAGGACACTATGATCCGACGGAAACAGACAGAATGGAAAATTCCTGTACTCCGCCGGAGCTTATTGGCCAAATTTAGTGTACAACGCCATCACCTTTAGCCAATAGCGACGCGATCGTTGTAGGGAGCAAGAACATATGAGGAGAAAGGGTGGGGATAAAAGTTAACTTCGTGCATTTATGAGAAACAAAATTT
The DNA here is from genome assembly GCA_038098605.1 of Gryllus longicercus. Classification (NCBI taxonomy): domain Eukaryota; kingdom Metazoa; phylum Arthropoda; class Insecta; order Orthoptera; family Gryllidae; genus Gryllus; species Gryllus longicercus. The sequence goes on along the minus strand of JAZDUA010000267.1, from coordinate 1,535,782 downwards.
CAGTAGGTAGAGAGACTTCTCTGGGGTGGGAGCTATTCCCGAGGAGAAGCGAGTGCGCCTCTGAAGGCAGTGGGCTGAAAGCACTTGGTTGAGAAACTTCTCTGGGGTGGGAGCTATTCGCGGGGAGAGGCGAGTGCGCCTCTGAAAGCACTTAGTTGAAATCACTGGGGTGATAGACTAGAATTCTCAGTGAGAATTTTAGAGGAAGTGCAAAAGCACTTCAAAAGTAAATTGGCGAATCCTTTGTAATTGCGTATTCGCTACCGGATTTCGCAACTTCTGAATTTGTATTTGAGAGGATTCGCATAGTTCAGAGGGAGACATTGTTGTGTGCTCCGCAACTGCGATCGGGGGCGATATACCCTGGTTATCTACAAGCTCCGCCGAAGCAGCCTCCAGACGTCCTTTCGCTGACCACACTGACCACTGCCAGACGTCACCAGACGCCGGCAGACGACACTGACCGCCGCAGCCGCCGTTGGTGAGGGCGTGCGCCCCGAACGCATTCCAGAGAAGGCCGTCCGCAAGCTTCGCCGCGCGCCCCGGGTCCCCTCGAGCACATCTGCCACGGAGGACTCTCAGGCAATGTAACTGGGGGAAATAAACCTTTTGAAGTATTGCCAAAGCGGTGCCGCGCCAAGGCAGAAGAAAGGTCCTCAGGGACAACTCTGTAAATCTAACTATAAAATAATTTTGTACTCTTCTCTAGTTGTAAGCTTTCCTTTTAATTTTAATCTTTATTTTTTCTTTTATTCAATCTTTCCTTTCTTTTATTTTATTAATGTAACTTCTCTGGTACAGCTTTGTCCAGGAATAAACGTTGTCTTTTACCAGTAATCAAATTGTTTATTTTGAATGCCCATGAATTTAATTAACAATTCCTTCCATCACCTAATTTTTAAATGAGCAAAGGAAATTGTTACAATTGGCTAGTTTTTAAACGAGTAAAGGGAATAGGACCGACTGAGCTATAACCGGGCCGCTAACCGCGTATTTACCTACGATCCCAGTCGCGGAGGTGTTAGTAGCATTATATATATATAATGCTACTAGTATTTTAACGTTGAAATCATATAAAGAATTTCACAATAATAATGGAATCTTCTCCTACACTTCTCATGAGGCGCCCGTCAAGATGAAGTCACAGCCCTTCCAAAGCAGAGGTCCTTACTCAAATCGACGTGCAAAAAGCAGTTGCTTTCTTCCTCGCCGAGAAGCCGTGGGCCATCTGTTACGGGCGACGCGCCAACCGCAAAGAGCACAAAAAGCATAACTCCACCCCCGGCCCCTCATCCCCCAAACCCTCATCCCCCTTCCCCCTCCGGGCCGCGTGGCGTTCGCATGGGCGCGCCCGCCGCGGCGGCCGCCGTGGTTGCGGTGGCCCCTGACAGCAATTTGCTGCGGCGGCGTGACATTTGACAGACGCACGCGCTTGCGCATGCATGCGTGGGCCCGGCGAGCGCAAAACAGTGCCGCGTTTGTGCGTTTGTAGGGGGGGCGTCATTGATGTTATAAGTTCGTGTCCTTTGCTCTTCGTGTAACCGACTTGGTCTAAAACCGATATGCGAGGATACACCGTTCTTCGTCTGTAATGTAATTGTAATTTTAATTGTAATTAGGTTTGTTGCTGTAATTAAATGTTCCGGGAAAATGTTCACGAAGTTCACGAAATAATAATAGCATTTTCAAAGCGTTTTACTTTTGTGACACCGCGATTGACTAAGATTAGGTTAATCGTTCGGAAATATATAACAAATATGTTCAATGGTTGCTATTTGTGATTCTAAAAATGAATTTCAACTTCGTATTTTCACATATTGTTTAGAAATAAATGGGTTTTTAAAAGGTTTATTTTCTTTTGAAAATAATATGAAGTAAATTACGCCATTCATTGTTATTTAAACTCATTTTTCCACTCAATTTAATTATCGCCAATAATATTTTTGTTCAAAAATGTATTTTTTACTGGCAAATGTCAGCCTAAAAATTGAAATTATTAAGATGTTATTACGAATCAATTTTCGCGAAGGTTGATTGATTAACAGGCTGATTCATGTTACCGGAAATGTCAACTGTTGTGGTCATCATTCCGCGGAAATTAGTTAACTGAACAATTGGAAGTTATTATTAAACATTTTGAAGCAAATCATTTTGATTTCGTACACGCGTTTACTTAAAAGTGCAAAAATTGCATTACATTCCTACGTTCATGTTAGTAACAGCGATTCTCATCTCTTAAAAGAGCTATTGGCACGTAAGAGTGATATAATAAATCAAAGGGGAAATTTACTTAAAAGTTAGACTACATATTCTTGTTAAAATATTTCATATTATTTTAAGTAATAAAGTATATATAAGCAAATAAAACATATCCCGGTCAGATGGCGTCGATCGCTAACGCTGTAGTGCCGTTTTGGTTTTGGACCAGAAAATCGCGGGATCGAGTCCTGCATCGGGCATGGGTGTATTTGTGTATGTCTGTATGAGTGTGTCGTTCTTTGACTTATTATTATTATTATTATTATTATTATTATTATTATTATTATTATTATTATTATCATTTCATATTCCAACCCCCGGGGGCTAACAACGCTCGGGAATAAAAATCGGACTCAGCTAAATGCTGGTCCCCAATTAAAGTTACATGCACCTGCCACCGCGATAATGATACTGAGCCACGGTAAATGCAGGATGAATCCATGCGTGGTCCCACTCGGTCTATTCGCGATCAAAAAAAGTGTATATATATTGAAACACATTGTGTTTCCTTATACTAATTAGAACATTAGCATAAGTAATTAGAATCTATTGTGGACTGCGCGGTACGCACGACTAGCGCGACGGACAGCGGTGAGGAGGGCCAGCCGCCGCCGCCGCCACCGTTGCCGCTGCGAGGCGTCCGTGGGAACGTAATCGACGGTTGAGAACCGAGCACGGAGCGACAGGGAGCCTTGGCCGTTACGAGTCAGTTGGGTCGAGTCGGCCGTCGCCGAAGGACGTGGCCGGCGTGCTGCCGGCCGGCGAAAGTTGCGGAGAAGTCGCCGTGAGCCGCGGACGTGTGTTATAGAATTTAGCCCACGCAAGAACAATAGGCGTGTTAGGTTGATATCGTGAAAGTGATCAATATAAAAGATCAATGCTAGAAAACAGTAAATTGCGCTTATGCTATTTGTCGCGGTGTGTACAATTCCAGAACTGTGTGTATTGCGAAGCTGACGCCGACACGTGCAGTGGCCGCGTGGTTAGTAGTTATATCAAATGACGAAAGACAATTAGAGGGAAGTGCGACGCCGAAGTACCAGGAGCCGAGTCAGGAGGGATTCCCGAGGCCGCCAGCCGAGGCAACCGCTACTCCACCAGCCGCCGACTGCGCCCAGCTGCTGCGAAGGTCGGCGAACCCGGCCGATGCGAACCGTAACCTAAGCATCGAAGGTATTTGTTGGGGCCCCAAAGGTATGATAAAACTCATGTTAAAGTTGATCTTGGTACCAAGGCAAAGCGTAGAGGTATTATAAATAATGTAATTAACAGATTTGGTTTGTGAATAAATCCTGTTTATGATTGTACCACATTTACTCATTAAATTCCCCAATGCTGTATCGACTCCTCGTAGGGACCCATTCACGAAAAAGATACCCTCCTTTAGTAATTTCTTGCAGTGAAAGTACCGGCATCACCAGGTACGTCACAGCTGGCGCCCGAACAGTCTGGAAATCGTGTAATTAAGAAATGTGGCCCCAGGAAAGTCGATAAAACAGGGGAAATTACCGTGCATGGAATAGAAGGGAGAATATGTATGTCAATGCATGTAAAATGTAATATGCAGACAGTGAAAGAATTTAGTATTTTGGAAGGAACAAAAGTAACAGTATATGTACTGACAAAATACATGTAAAAATTTGTGAGAGTATAGGATTTCTGGGTAATTACAAAAAAATTTTTTTTTATTAATAGTGGGCATGCACGTGGAATTATTTGGAAAAGTATCCAGTATAAATTTCTTACTATAGTTACTGGACTCATGAAAGCTAGTAATGCACATATTGTAACTGATAAAAAGCAGTATAGTTTCCAAGTTTTTGTAAGACAAGTTAATAAGGATTTAAGTGGCTAGTATTTTTCATAACATGGTAGCTAAAGAATTTGTGAAGTAGTAATAATTTTTGTGGAAGCATAAAGGTATTTGATTGTTATATAAATTCTGCACATTATTTGCTTGGAATTTACATTCAGTAGTGCATTGTTCATCGTTAGTGGTGAAAAACTGTAAAATTTATTGGAAAAGATATCATATTGTGAGGAGTAGTAGCATGGTAAATGCATATTTTCAACATTCATGTAGTATTATTGAGGGAATTTTACTGAGAAGGCATGACATTTAACTGTGTGTAATTGTTGTAAATATAATAGAATAGCAGTTGTGATGAGAAGTAATTCTTAAGCAAATAGTGGATTTACTAAATTTGGGAACAATTATCATAATTTTATTGAGTTTATTAGCAGTGCGTATGTATGTAAGTGGTAGTAGTATTACTTATTGTGAAGGATATGTTTATATATTGGTATGTGAGTGGGAATTTATATGATTACTGAATCAGTGTTATTGTGTTTTTGTGGTGAGTGAGAATTTGATCTTCATCAGTTAGTATCTGAGGCAATAGTGCATTAAAACAGGCACGAAGAGCATTTAGTGCAGTGGTTGGTATAGGAAATTAAGAGGGCAATTATTGCATTGTTGTTAAAAGAGGCAAATGGAAAAATCGTGCGAATATTTTGGTGCAGCTGGGGTCGAACGGGAGGTTCAAGGCAACGAAATGGAGGCGCAAAACATAGAGTTGGACTTGGAGGGGAAGGTGGATCAAGTAAGGGAGACAGATGAAGGAATTGGCAGTAGCACTCTATCGGAAAGCAGGGATAGTGGAATTGGAAGCAGGCTGGACGATACGTCAGGGGACAGTTTCAATAAAGAAATAGAAATGACGTCAACGCCAATGAACCAGGCAGTAGGAAATCCAACTTGGGGGTGGGGAAAATACCCATATTGACTCCATACAGATAATGATGAAGATGTTCGAAGAACAGGATAGGAAAGCAGAGGAACGGAGCAGGAAGTTGGCTGAAGAGCAGAATAGGAAGATTGTGGAAGAACTGAATAGGAAAGCAGAAGAACGAAGCAGGAAGACTGAGGAACAGATTAGGAAGTCGGTAGAAGAACAGAATAGGAAAGCGGAAGAACAGAAGAGATTCACAGAGGAACAGAATAGGAAGTTAGCGGAAGAACTGAACAGGAAAACGGAGGAGCAGAATAGGAGGTTGGCTGAAGAACTAAATAGGAAAGTTGAAGAACAAATTGGGAAGTTGGCTGAAGAGCAGAGTAGGAAATTAGATGAACACAAAATATTTACAAAGAAACAGATCAAGAAGTTCGCGGAAGAACAGAGCGAGAAACTAGATGAACAGGACAGGAAAGCTGAGGAACGAATTAGGAAATTTCGAGAGAAAATAGGTGGGCAGTTGGAATCTGTAAGTAAAAATATTGGAACACTCAACAATGAAATGTCCAGGGTTGCGGATCGACTGGAGGCTCGGAACCAATCATTGGCCAATCTATTTGAAAAACAGAGAAAGGAAATAAAGTCTATAGTAATTAATTGGAATGAGGTGCTAAAATTTCAACCACACCATCAAGTGGATGCTACGGTTGCTGCAGAGGATAAAAGTGAGGGGATGACAAACCAACTTCATGAAGAAATCAAGACAGCGGAGGGCAAAACGGTGGAGGTCCAAATCGAGGCCGAGGAGGATGTTTGTAAAGTGGAGGTGAAAACGGAAGAATTGAAGCAAATAATGGAAGAAGAAGTGGAAATGAAAACGGAAGAAATGGAGCGTATAATAGAAGAAGAAATCGAAGAAAATATACAAGGGTGCGAGGAGAAAGTAATAATACAAGATGAATTTGAACAGGAAGAAGAAGGGAAAATGTCACCGTGTGTCAAGAATGGGGTGACGCCAGTTATGCCTCCAAAGTCGCTGAAATATTCGGAAGATGGTAAGGAAAACCCTGACGCAGTTATGCGAGCAGCAGAACAGCATCTAGCACTAATTAACACCATGGAAGGACACAGGATCCAGTTCTCATACCTAACTTTAGAAGGAAACGCCAGGACATGGACAGGAATTTTTAATGTATTTCCTAAATTCTTGAAGAAATTTAATGACAAAATTTTCGTACGAGATTGGAGCAGGGAAACCCGAACAAACGTCAAGATAAACCTGAGGAACAATCATCACAACCACGTCATGGAAAGTATTAGTGAATACACAACGAAGAATATTATGAGGCCAAAAATATCATTTATTCCTAGGAGCTACCAAGCAATAATTTGCGTAATAACGCGACAGCTTTCCATCACTACGCAGAACCTATTGGGCAAAGCAAGTCATGCCGATTTAGGAAGGTATCAGAAGGCAGTGGTAGAGTATGACTGCACATTCGCAGGTACTCCAAAGAAGAAGATAGAAATACTGAATGCACAACAGAGAGAGCAGTGGTCGCAGTTGTTGACAGAAAATAAACAAGAACCACCGAAGACGAAGGAGAAGATATATCAAGCATTGGTAAAATCAGGAAAGGAAAAGAAGGAGAAACCGAAGAAGAAGACTCACCAGTTTAGTGAGGGACAATCGGTACTGCTACGGGTTCCCAGAGTATCGAACCCAAACTTAAAATTATACCCAAAATTTTTTCTGCTATATGAGGGGCCATATTTCATAGACAAAGTAACGGACAAAAATGTGGCCAGACTGTTAAATAACAGACAAGAAGTGTTAGGACACTATAATGTTAACAGTCTGAGACCGTGTCCAATAAACGAGGACAATAGTGAAGGGTAAATAAAGTGTATTATTAGTATTAGTTTAAACAATCACGTGTAGAGCCAGATTTTAGGGAAATAAGTGTACATAACGTTTCATGTAGTGATTACGATGGCGCCACTATCGGCAGAGACGATGGTGATGAAGTGAATTTTTCTTAGTGAAGAAAAATCCGAAAAAGGGAAGGAGGGAGTGATGAAACACATTGTGTTTCCTTATACTAATTAGAGCATTAGCATAAGTAATTAGAATCTATTGTGGACTGCGCGGTACGCACGACCAGCGCGACGGACAGCGGTGAGGAGGGCCAGCCGCCGCCGCCGCCACCGTTGCCGCTGCGAGGCGTCCGTGGGAACGTAATCGACGGTTGAGAACCGAGCACGGAGCGACAGGGAGCTTTGGCCGTTACGAGTCAGTTGGGTCGAGTCGGCCGTCGCCGAAGGACGTGGCCGGCGTGCTGCCGGCCGGCGAAAGTTGCGGAGAAGTCGTCGTGAGCCGCGGACGTGTGTTATAGAATTTAGCCCACGCAAGAACAATAGGCGTGTTAGGTTGATATCGTGAAAGTGATCAATATAAAAGATCAATGCTAGAAAACAGTAAATTGCGCTTATGCTATTTGTCGCGGTGTGTACAATTCCAGAACTGTGTGTATTGCGAAGCTGACGCCGACACGTGCAGTGGCCGCGTGGTTAGTAGTTATATCAAATGACGAAAGACAATTAGAGGGAAGTGCGACGCCGAAGTACCAGGAGCCGAGTCAGGAGGGATTCCCGAGGCCGCCAGCCGAGGCAACCGCTACTCCACCAGCCGCCGACTGCGCCCAGCTGCTGCGAAGGTCGGCGAACCCGGCCGATGCGAACCGTAACCTAAGCATCGAAGGTATTTGTTGGGGCCCCAAAGGTATGATAAAACTCATGTTAAAGTTGATCTTGGTACCAAGGCAAAGCGAAGAGGTATTATAAATAATGTAATTAACAGATTTGGTTTGTGAATAAATCCTGTTTATGATTGTACCACATTTACTCATTAAATTCCCCAATGCTGTATCGACTCCTCGTAGGGACCCATTCACGAAAAAGATACCCTCCTTTAGTAATTTCTTGCAGTGAAAGTACCGGCATCACCAGGTACGTCACAATATATATATATATATATATATATATATATATATATATATATATATATATATAATTTATAAGTAATTAAGTATATATTAATAATTGGTTTAATATCAGACTACACATTATCATTTTGTTTTCAATTTTCCGAGGTCTACCTAAGTTCTATTTCGTGTGATCTGAGTCCAGCCCGGATATATCTGAATGCCTTACTTTTGTCTCAATACCTACAGAGGGAAGAACGTCACTATTTAAGTAGCAAAATATGTTTATTAGAATATATCTGAATTAATCCTTTGGAAGTCGCGTATCGTTTTGTGTTATTCGTTCTTGAATGGAAATGCGCAGCTTCCCCATTCTTTTCTTTCTTTTTGCAATTTATTGTTTGTGATAAATTGTGTTAATTTTTAAAATCTAAAATTTATAAATGAATTGGTTTCAAGCGCAATGTAATATAGAAGGCGATCGTAGCAAATTCTTACGGTAAATACTCCAATACACGCTATGTTTTATTGATGTATGAAAAACCTATACAGGAATAATATTTTTTATGAAATACTGATGTCACCTTTTTTTGTTCACAAGCGTCGCAAATAATTCAATATTACGCAATATCATGGACGTTTATGTATGCGCGTGAGGGTTGCAGGAATTCTCCGTCACAAACAATGCATTCTATTTTAAACACATTAACGCGTACAGCAGATTTTCTTTTCTTAAACAATATTATAAAAGGTACTTCTAATTCCAGAAGAGCATGACAATACTATTTTATTTGGTATTTTTCACAAATGGTCTGGGGACGCTTACAGTTCCCAGGCGACTATTTAAACCTGGGGAGATTTCTCAGGGCATCAACTAATGCCACTGCAGTCCCTCTGACCGGGAGGTCCTAGGTTGAGCCCCGATGGTGACACGATTTTCGACATTAGCTTGTCAGCTAGGTCGAATGCAGTCGCTGTCTGGAGTCGAATTCTAGCGACCGGCTGTGCTGGTCGGTAGTTTTCAGTGGTTTCTTTGATCAACACCAGACGAATGCCGCAGCAGTACCTTAACAAATGGCGCACGGACCGCGCGCGATCTTACCGTCCCCTTCCTTGTTCTATCCTCAACCCCCTATTTACACACCTTCACACTAACATGCACTACACTACCACACATGCCGGGAGACCGGTCGGGAGCTTAGCGTTTATCCGGGCTGGGGCGGCTCCCCGCTGGTGGCAGATACCAGGTTGGAGAAAACCCCGCCAGCCGACTATAGGTCTGCGCCAGATATCGCCGTACAGCCGGGGAAAGTCCACCGCCACCTCCAGAACAAAACATGCATTACACTTGCGGGACTAATAACCTTAGTTGTTGACGTGCCCGGAATCACTAACAATTATTCAATCAGCGTCTACTTAAGGGCTGAAAAAACGTCTTGTATATCACTTCCCTTTGAAATATCGGTTCCCTTTGTAAGGCAGTCCATCAACACCGCGGATACACCGTTGCGGGAACAACAGACGAGCGTCTAATAGTTTCTTGTGATGAAGCTTAGCGCTTCTATTTTCGTAGCTTCACTTCCTGGGGCGCGTGCTCCGCGACATGTTGGAAGGCGCCTCATCACAGTTACGAAGACGAATGCGCGCGCCGCACAAAGACAGCGAAGCGAGCCTCGCGTCCCGGGGAGCATCGCTACGCGGGGGGGGGGAGGGCTCTTGCAGCGAAAGCACTTCTCTATAATGGTTGGTTCAAAATTACGTTCTTTCTGGACGGCTGCGAAAGCTTGGCCGCAATACGATATTCGATTTCCTCTGGATAATACTTGTTTTGTGAGATTTGTTCAAGATTTGAGATGATTTTTGTTTACTCTTTGTCTTGGTTTACAGCATTAGTTGAGGAAGGGAATATTATCTTATAAACTACATTAACTCTACTACTCGACGAACGTCGTAAGACTAATGTTTTTACATAATACAACAATGTCCTTCTGAGTTTCCATGTGAACCTATGGTGATCATAGTGAAGAAAGAGAATGATTTGTAATCGAATTGTACTGATACAGAGATTGGAGCTGATATATGAAAAACGTAGGGTTCTAGTACCCATGGTGACGCATTTTCGACGTAGCTTTATCGAATTTAACTCCGATGTGGAATCCCAGAGACGAAGTTAAGTGTAATGTTGTACCTTAGAGATTTGTCCTAATGTCACGTGACTTGTAGTTCATACGATGTAGAAGTTATTAATGTGCTAAAATTCCAGTTTCCTGACATCTCCGTGCTATCCTACTATTACACGAATTGCTGACGCAAATTTGACTTACTTAATTCACACCCGCGAGGAGTGAATATTCAAATAAGAGATTTTAATCGGGTTAGAAAAGTGTCTAAATAAATTATCTCATGAAATAATATTATTTTAATGAACATTGCAAACATGAAAACTATGTGTTTCAGAAAAATTAGTTGTTTTGATAATTATACTCGAAGGAAAGTAAGAATCGCAGTAATAATTTGCCAATAAAAATGGATGTGCTAATTTCGAAATTTTTAAACCTAAAGCGAAAACACATGCTACAAACTATTACGAATTTCAAATATCAACTTTGACTGTGTAACTTCAGTGTTATTAAGGTAGATCGGATACTGACGAACTTCACAATCTAACTTTGAATTTCTTCCTTCAATTCTGAACCAATGGTTTTCTGAACTATCTTTCGCGGTGGCGCCGTCACAAACCCAGCAAAGCGTTTTCACGGAGGAATTTAATTAGATTTTCAAGAGTAAGTTAGTTCTGCGCGTGGTGGCCAGTCCGTCTAATTAACTTTCATGAATACCTGCACCGGGTAAGGTCGACTAGTGGCTGGTCGACTAGTCAACTGTTTCTAGTGTATGTTCAAGTGGGTGTAAATTTTGCAGTCCCCAAGGGGGGGGGGTCTTTGAACCATCTCACCGCGTCAAGAAGAATTTCACACGTAGGTCAAATAAAAGATGTTTCGGTTTTCTGCCGAGCACTAAGCCTGTAAGATCTTCACTTTCCGTAATTTTTTTTCTATTCTCGAATTGCCGGAATGCAGACTGCGCTTGCTGGATTGGTGCATTGAAATTACGGTAACGAAGTTCAGAAAAGAAGAAAAATATGTATTTATGAAGAAGTAATCATTTGCAATTCACCAAAATAATCACAATTACATTTCAAAAGAATTTGTTATTGTAAGTTGTTGATATTCCCTGGAAAATGACCGGTTGGAAACTAATTTTACTCGTAACCATTGACTGTTTTTTAAACTAACGCAGCACATGACAATCATTAATAACTGGAACAATATTATCAGAATGTGCTTACTACTTTCGTAAAATTATTTCCAATTTATCCTACAATTCTATGCCATTTTTCTTGCGTTGTGTTCTGTAACTTGTGTCGTTGCAATACCAAAATTAGAAAACCATTTCCCGAGAGATATTCAATTATCTTTTACAGCCCAAGATAGCTCTGGCCAATTCCTAGAAGTACGGCTTCATTATTACAATTTGAAGAAAAATACATCAAATTTGCAAAAATATTTATGCGAATTCTGAATAAGTTTTCGTGTATGCCAGCATATTTAGAGAGTAGTAGAGCTGTATCAAGCTGATCACCGCATATCAGAAGTTTCTCTTCTTTCCATATTTTGTACGTATGTTCAAAATTCCTGAACTCGCACCCAGAGGCTAGAGTTAACAGTCGCAAACGATTGGTGAACTAACAATGAACACTAGCGTAAGATTTTCCCACTATTTTGTTTAGATAATGAATAACTTCATATTTTTGAGCTTTTATAATTTCTGAACCTTTGGTGATAGTAGTTTTGCTTTCCAACTATTATCGGATTTTTACAAAAAATTCGAAACCGTCGCTCTGCGTAATCGATTCCCAAACTCGAGTTCCACGAAAGCCAATTCTCTTACAGTAAGACCTGCGCATCATCAGATTAGAATATAATTTTAGCCTTTGTCTTAGAGAAGAGGCGCGCAAAGCAAGCAACAGGAAATGTTGAAATATTTCTTTGAAGAAGGATGTCATCTGCGGTTCTGAGGAATGGACCGATGACGTAAACGATTTTTTTTTGGTATCAAGGACTCATAGCAGTGGGTTATGATTACACAATCGATTTCGTTTCGATTATGTCATTTACAATATATTGGAATAAGATTTATCCACGTTTTCGATATGAGAGTCCAACATTGAGAGGATTTTTCAAAATATTATTCTTTGTCGCAGGCAATATCGTTTTTTGTCAAAGACCGATGTTATATTATATTATATTATATTATATTATATTATATTATATTATATTATATTATATTATATTATATTATATTATATTATATTATATTATATTATATTATATTATATTATATTATATTATATATTGTATTATTTACAATAATGTATAATTATGTAGTAGGCAAGAATGAGGTCAGTTTCCCGCGTGACTGACGCAGACGTGTCTCCGTGAGGTCTCCGGCCACAGGTGTCCATGGTGTCGACTGAGCAGTGGCGGCAGGTAGTGGAGTCCAGGGGACCTCGCGGGGGCTCAGGGTTGTGGCGAGCGTTCTTGACGCTGCGATGACGTTGGTGCTATTGGCGATTGGTGGGGTGGAGTTGAATCCAAATTCCACTATTAACGTCGGTATCGTCTATAGAAACCAGCAATCACAACGGAAATTGCAAGGATTTGATTGAAAGGATCGATGTGATACAGCACATATGCGGCTGGCGCGCTACATTGATTAGATTAGATTTGGTTTTATATATTTTGTCAAAGAATAGTGAAAACTATGTGACGTATGGTGGAGAAGTATAATCTGCGCAGGCCTTCCTGTGGCTCAGAAACCAAAGAGTTCCAAGAAAGCGACGCTACGAACATATGAGACCTAGTCATTTTCGGTCCCTAGGTAACCACAACTAACAACGGGAAAGCTCAACAAAACCTACGGATAGTGAAGCTACAATTATAACCACAACAAAACAAGGGCTATCTCAGAATTTGCTCAATAGATCAGGGAAACTGGACGATCACCTGATCGATATGGGGGTCATGGTTCCAAACGTTTATGTACATTACTCTTTAAAGGTATATTAAGCATTTTTTTAAGTTATACAATGAAAATAACTAATGTATTATATACCATTGTTGAAATTTATTTTTTTTTCATTTTCTTGGTTAGTATAGTCTATCATTCTGTAGAAACAGTAATACAGCAAAAATATTTAGCTTGTTATTCACTGCATGTTTTATTCGATTTTAATTTGATTCAGCTTGCAATGTGTTGTATAGTAATATAAGTGTATTATATGTGAATTTCTTGTAGTGAGCTGGTGATACTAACACCTGATGAATATGATTTCAACGACGTGGATTGTAATTATGAATATAAGTATTGCATTATAATATGTTCTCACCGTTAGGTACGTTTTCAGAATAATTACTGATTCGTAAATCAATAAGCAATGCAATGAAATGAAATTCAATCAATAAGCAATGATAAGATTTCAGGATCAGTTTAGAGACACTGGGAAGAATCACGTGGATGTCATTTGCGTATTATTTGAACTTTTTTCTGCAATCTAAAAGTCTCGATAGCACAGTTTTCCCACAATATTTTGCCAAATTTGAGGTGGGGATGTCATTTTCAAAATACACACAACGAGCTGCATGAAGCCTGACAGAATTTGATAGAATTCGGAATACGTAACTTAATAAACTTAATTTAGTGTTTAATTCAGTTATCTTGATATTCCATTTGAGATTTGACTAAGCTGAGAGACTTACAAATGTTATTACCTTAACATCAACCAATTGTTTATTGTTCTTATTCGATGGCGAAAGCGATTTCCAGTTTGAAATGTAAAAATACATTTAGAGTTTTTCCTTCATGAACTAATAATTTATTACGAAACCAATTCAAACTCTTGAAATTGCAATATTTATTGTGTCTTTTGGGAAGGAATATTTGTGTCATTTGCAAACCAAAGTGTTTTATTATTTTTAGTGGAGGAGGATATATCGGTTACGTATAAAAGTATAAGAGTTTTTCTGCCAAAAAATTCGTCGTTTTCCGGCGCAGTTACATAACTTTCTCTTCTTATGAAGTACTGTCTTCGTAAGGGAAAGAAAGAAAAAATGACAGGACCCTGCGGAACCCTATGTTCAATTGGCAAAAAATGAATAAATAATCTTCTTTCGTTTCTTCTGGAGTGACTTAGTGCATGAGAGATGAGCATCTACGTTGATCCGTGACTGTAATAACGTGAACAATCTCGGAAGGCGATGGTTTTAGAGTACATCATGCAACGTAGAGAATGTTACTTATACTCTGAAAGAACAGTAGTATACACCGTTTTCCTGTCTCTAACTCAAAATTCATTCATGGTTCAAAGAAGGTACTACTTGAATCGGTGCAAACAAAAAGGTTCGATGTCACATTTGCTCGTTTTGAGTTAATGGTGGGAAGTGGTTCTTAAAATATAAATTCAACTATCTATGCATAAACGTACGTTGTGCGTGAACTATGTGACGTCTGTAGAGTGTTCTTCAACTATTAATGTTAAGAAAAAAAAAATATAGATGTAAGGAACTTGGAAACTTTTCTTGCTCTTCAAAATTTGATGCTCCTGGACACTGAACTTTTTTTTCTGCGATTCACTTCTTGTAATTGTCAATAATCTGATACTGGAAACATTCATTCCTAGTCTCACACCACATGACACATTTCATCATTCAATTTAATCAGCATATACTTGTCGCAATACTGAAATTGAGGTTAAAACTAACACAGCACGTTTCACAGAGCGTCTCTCACCTCATCTTCACTGTGAAATCAATATATGACTTGGTGAGCATTGGGTTTGCTTTGTGAATTTTTTATTGTTCTGTTATAGTATGTGACCGCGTCGGACATTGTGTTGGAGTCGTTGAAATGTGTCCCGTTCTCGGCGGAAATTTATTTGATTCCATGTTCATGAATACATGCGACAAACAGGAATTGGACACGGATTGAATTACAGGAAAGATGTACATCAGACCCAATAGATTATATACCTAAAGAGGATGTCTGAACGTCCCAATCTAATCTTGAGAAACACATGTGGTTCATTCTCACATTACTTTATGAATCTAAAATTTAATAATGAAATGGGTAGTCTGTTGAGACTTACAACTAATTGCTTTGTTAACTCAGCAATACGAATTTTTTTAAGCAACTGAGACAACAGAGATAAATAATAATTTCATAAAACTGGAATGCAATACGCGTGAACGCATTCGTTTTCAGAGAGACGTTTTGAACCTTTCAACCATATATGGGAAATTTATTTCACTTCTAATTCTTGCATTGATAGAACTATTAAAATCCTTAATTGGTCTTACTATTAACTACCGTCAATTTACTTAGACATTCACGGCAAATCTTTATATTGCGATATACTATGAGAGTGTATTCTTACAAAGCTTTCATCTTCTGAAATATTTGAGTGAATTCTTAAAAACTTTTCTAGATGTCTAATGATCAAAATTAACTTTTTTACTATTATTACAAAAAAAAATCTTAAATTGTTGCGTGAAAACACAGAATGTTAATTAAAGTTTTTTCATTGGGCCTTTTATTTAATCATTGCTCATTAGTGTTGAAAGTTTAGGAAAGTTTTTCTATGTGTAGATCACGAGTGTAAAATTAAAAAAAGAAGTTGAATACTACAATATTTGTCCATTAATTAACGATTACATTTTATAATGGATAAGAACTCCCAGATTTTAAAATTTGATATGAAAATTTGTATTAAAACCAGGCACTTTAAATCATGGACTCACATGAATTTAAAAAATATGTACAGGCAGGATAACAGTGCACTTAAATAAATAATGTAAAAAAGTCCACTGACAGAGGTCGACTATACGTGTTTAGTACATTATTTTTTTCTTCATTAAGTGTACAATTCTGTTTTTTATATTGTATGTACTGTAGAATAATCTTTTAAGTAGTGTCTCTTTATTATTGAGAAACGACAATCTTATGTTTCCAGAAATTCTTGTTTATGTTGCGAAAAAATACAAAGAAAGGCCTTTCATAGAAACCTAGTGAGTCGCCTAATATATTTAGCAAACATAAAAAAATGAATAATTAATTAACATAAGATAAAAATGAACTCTTCAAACAAGCTCAAGACTGCACCGCTGAAATGTAAAATGGCACAACAGGAACACTAAACATATACGTACTAGGTTTTCCAGGTCCCGATGGAACCCGATCTAGATAGACCGCATCCCAAAACAAATATATAACTATAGACATAAGAGTAAAAGGGATGTCGGCTGCCCAAGATTAAGATGGCAAGATGAGAACCGAACAGGAGACTTCTAATCTCTGATGAGATGATGATGTAAAAATTAACATTTGCCTGTTTTTCGTGCAAAATTCAACGAAAAGTTATTTCTGCGAAAAATATGTGAAAAATATTTTATTAGTATTTTTTTAAAATTGTACATGACCTTATATGAAGATGTGTCTTAAAAAATATTTCAGAAAAAACGCTATCTTCAATATTGTACATGTAGAAAAACGCCAAAAAATTGCTCAAAACTTTTGCAATTTTCGAAAAAATCAGCAATTTTACCGGGCATGAGATCAGCACCATTCTCTTAAGCGTATTATACACTATAAAAGGACAAAATTAAATTTTAAAAAATTGATCTAATTTTAGAAAATTTTGAAAATGTTGTTGAGGTTCCTTGTAAAGTATCCTTCAAATATCAAAACACTTCCACAGCCTTGATTCCGTTCAGATCAGTCGTGGAATATCAATTTCTGAGAAAATCGGCTGAACGGCTCAGGCGCACAGACGGGCACACAGACAGACGTTTCACGATTTTTCGCTATCAAGGACCTCAAAGGCATGCATTCTGGCTACATTAGGTGTTAGAGGAAGTAATTTACAATACATAGCAATATGATTTCTCCAGAGCCGTTTTCTATTACCAGGGCCTAATAATAAAAGACTTTCTCTATAACATTTGTCGTTTTCCAGCGCACAATTACAATAGTTTCTCTTCTCATGAAGTACGGGAGAGACACTAAAAGCAGATGTACTGGTTGGTTGTTTGACTTATTGATGTTTGCGGGCACGTCAACAGCTATGGGCATTACAACCGTTCGTGTATGAATGTTTTATCACGGGAGGTGGTGGTCATTCTTTCTGTTATGACCAGGAAACAACAAAGATAAACACGGTTTCTCACGACGTGTTTTATTCCACAGTCCAAAAGAGCAAGTCAATTTACAATAGCCAAGTTCTAACAGAATTCCAGGAGAGAGTCCAAATACGTCGCTAAATCACCAAATATCCGTAGGGGCAGTCCAGAGTTCGTAAGCACTTCGACGTATCAACTATTCACAATGTCACTCTCTAATCTCTTGCAGACGCTCGCTTCCAACTGCCTCTCGCCGCCCGAGCGGCTCTTTTTATAGCTCGCTCGCGGCGAAGGATCGCTGGCCAGCCCGCTGATAAGGGTGGGCTCTCGCGCGCCGCTGTCTGCTCGGGCGTGACGGTACTGCCGTGCTGTCGGACAGCGCACTCTCTTGAGCCGTATCGGTACCGTCGACCGGCGGCAACTTTAAGGGAGCCTGTTCGGCCACGGCACCCTCCGCGCCCAAATGCGTTGCGTATGGCGCAAAACGCACTGAACGAGTAACCCTCCTGGGCCGGAGTTCCGTCCTGGTCGAACAGGCGGGTTCTCTGCTGCTGCTGGTGGCTGCTTCCTCCCGTGTGTCAGCTGCAACTGTTGGTGTCCCAACGGCCGTGCGCTCCTGTGGGACATAAATTATTTCCTTCATCACTTTTCTGCGGAATTCCTCGGGTGATATCCAAGGCCTGTTGTCTACTTGACTTTCGTTAGTACGAGGTCTGATCTGCCCCTGGTGGCGTGTGACCAGCCTTTCTAAGGTCCGCACCGCGTAAACTCTGCTGCCTCGAATTTCCTGTATTATCCCGGGCACCCATGCTGGTTCTTTCTTAAGTGACTGAATATATACCTTGTCACCTACCTTGTATTTTGGTCTAATACCTCCAGCTGTATGCGGGTCGCTAGGGCTGAGCAGTGACAGCAAGGTCCGGGGCTGCCTGCCGTGGAGCACTTCAGCCGGGCTCTTGCCTGTTGAGCCTGGCAGGACCCGGTATGTCGCCAGGACCCTTAATAGAGCTCGGGACTTTGGCGTCCCCGCTGCCCGCGCTTTCCCCATGGCCGTTTTGAAGGTTCGTACGAACCTCTCCGCCTCTCCATTAGACTGTGGGTGGAAAGGCGGTGCACAGATGTGATGTATGCCGTTGCTCGCACAGAAATTTGCGAATTCCTGGGACGAAAACTGCGGACCATTGTCTGAAATCAACACCACAGGTAGACCCTCTGTTACAAAAATCCTCTCCTGCATCTCTACGGTCTGCGTAGATGTGGTGCTCCCCATTTCAACTACATACGGGTAGTTTGATTTCGCGTCCACTACTACCAACCACATAGACCCCCAAAAGGGGCCGGCGAAATCCACGTGGACCCTTTCCCATGGTTCTGTCGGCTCCGGCCAAGGTGTCAGGTCTTTGGGGGGGGCACTTTGGTTGAGCTGGCAAGCCTCACATCTCTTTAGCATTTGTACAATGTCGTTATTCATCCCCGGCCACATACAGTGCCGCCTCGCCAGCTGCTTCGTACGAACTATCCCCCAATGTCCCTGGTGTAACAATTTAAGTACTGTCTGTCTGAGGCTCTTGGGTATAATTACTTTTGTGAACTCTTCGCCCTCCAACAATAAAACTCCAGCTTTGCATGACAATCTGTCTTGTTTGCTATACCATCTGGCGTTGCTTCTTAATTTTCGCGTTGGCCACCCTTCTCTGATGAAGCGCCGAACCTGGTTCAGCTCTGGGTCCTTGTCCGTCTCTCTTGCTATAGTCCTAGCCTCTAATGGGAAATCTGCTAGGTTTCCTAGATCCTCCAGGTCTAGCTGGAGGCACTCCTCTTCAGACGCGTCGAAAACTGGGTCTGGGCCGGCGGGTAATCTAGATAACGCGTCCGCGTTCGCGTGTTGCGACGTGCTTCTATAGTGGATCTGATAGTCATAATCTGCAAGAAACAACGCCCACCTCTGCAACTTCTTGGCTGTGGATTCTGGGATCCTCTTCCCTGGGTGAAAAAGTTGCACCAGCGGTTTATGGTCCGTAATGATGTGAAATTTGGTCCCGTAAAGGAACTCGTTGAATTTTTCACCGCAAAAATGATTGCCAACGCTTCCTTCTCTACCTGGGAGTAATTTCTCTGATGTTTGTTTAAAGTTTTCGACATAAAAGCGATTGGCCTCTCGATCCCTTTTCCATCTTTTTGGGATAACACCGCTCCCAGCCCGTAGTCTGAGGCATCTGCCGCCACAGTTGTGATCCTTCCCGGGACAAAATGATTAAGTCTTACCGTGCGCAGTAACTCTTGCTTTAAACTGTTCCACGCTTTGTTGCAATCTTCCGACCATACAAACTTGACCCCTTTCTTTCTCAGGTGGTTTAAAGGAGCTGCTATTGTCGAAAAGTTTCTAATAAACTTATTGTAGTAGTTAACTTTGCCTAAAAAAGCTTGCAGCTGTTTTAGATCCGTTGGCGGAGGCATCTGAATAATGGCTTGTACATGCTGCTGGGTAGGGGCTATCCCCGTGCTGTCCAACACGTGCCCCAGAAAAACTACTTTCTCTTTGAAAAATTCGCATTTCTCCTGATTTACCTTAAAACCCCTGTCTCGCAACACTGTAAACAATTTCCTCAAGTTTTGTGTATGGTCTTCTAGGCTGCGTCCTGTGACGATGATATCATCTAGATAATTGCAGCAACCATCCAGGCCCGAGGTAATTTGCTCTAGACAGCGCTGGAAGATTGCTGCCGCTGAGTTTACCCCAAAAGGTAATCTGTTATAGCTAAATAGACCGAGCGGAGTGTTGATTACCAGTACTTCCTTGGCCGCGGGATCCAACGGTATTTGTAGGTAAGCATCCCTAAGGTCTATTTTAGAAAACTGTTGTCCGCCTGATAGTTTGTAGAAAAGATCTTCCGGCTTGGGAATCGGATTCCACTTCTACTTGTTGGTTCACCGTGCTTTTGAAGTCGCCACACAACCTAATCTTCCCGTTCGATTTTTTCACTAGAACCAAAGGCGTGGCCCACTGGCTCACTGTTACTGGCGTAATCACCCCTTCTTTCTGCAGCCGTGTTAATTCCTCTTTGACTTTGTCTCTAAGTGCCCATGGCACCGGTCTCGCTTTGTAAAAGCGAGGCTTATGTCCCTCTTTAAGCTGGATCTTAGCCTGAAATCCCTTGCATTCTCCCAACCCGGGCGAGAACACCTCCGCGAATTCTGAAACTAAATCTTTAATGACGTGCACCTCATCCTGGTCTGATATCTGATTCACCTCATCTACGACTCCAAATCCCAGTTTATCAAAGGAGTCTAATCCCAGGATGTTCGTTACATCATACCGGTCGACCACTAATAGTTCTATGACTGCCTGCTTGCTCTTGTATGAAGCTTGCACGCGCACACTCCCTAACACTTTAATAGGCGTCTTCCCGAAACTGGTCAATCTTTTTTGTACTTTAGCGTAACCGGGAGACCCTAAAAGGCGGTACGTGTTTAGATTGATCAGCGTAACCGGTGCTCCCGTGTCTAACAGGAAATCTACTGGTTGACTGCCTACCTTAATTTGCACCGTTAATTTTCTCTGCCCCTCTCCACTAATGACCTCACTAACCATGGCTACCTCCATGTCTTCCTCGTGTCTTGCGCTTCGTGCCGCATGTCGTTTTTGTTCACAGACTTCTTGGATGTGGCCCATTCTCTTGCAGTAAAAGCATTGCGCATCCCTGAACCTGCACTCGGCTCTACTGTGATACTTCCCGCAATCTTTACAAGATTTCTTTGCCTTGAAAATGTTCGTACTTCTCGCTTTCCTTGAGTCGCCGCCCCACTCTGCCGACTTTGCCCCTATCTGCTTATTTCGTCTACCTTTCCTCGCTTCACTTCTTTTCTCTCGCGCCGTTCTCGTACTGACACTACTACTTAAACTGTTAATACTATCAGAACTGCTGTCTTTCACTGAATTGTTATCGGTAACGCTACCCACGCATGATCCGGCCGTGATTTGGCGGGCTGTCTCACGCGTGGTCTCGTAAGTCTTGCACAGGGTTTTAATTTCCTCCAATGACGGATCTCCGTTTTGCAAGGCTAAAAACCGAATTTTGTCCTCCGGCGTGTGCAAGACCACCATATCTCTGATGAGTGTTTCAGCGTATGATGTTTCTCCTTCTGATGGCGGGCATTTGAAATGACACTGCCGCGCCAAGCCAGCTAATTCCGTGATCCACTCGCAGTGCGACTGACCTTCGCTTTTCCGGCACTGGAAAAATTTATACCGAGCTGCCAGTACATGCGGCGTTTTGTTAAAATAAGTGTCAAATTTGTTTTTAATTTCTTCCCAACTCCAATCAGATGAGTCTCTATCTGGGAGTAGTTTTCCCAACAAACTCGTCACTTTGTTCCCAACACAACTTAGAAAGAACGCTTTTTTTGTTTTTGCGTCACCTACCTGGTGACATAATAAGTGTTGTTCAAAACTCTCCAGGTACTCTGACCACTCCTCCGAGTCGGGCTGGAAGCAGTGAAATTGGGGCGGGGGGCGTCTGTTGATAGCTTCCAACAGAATCGCCAGCTGCTGCGCCTGCGCCTCTGCTTGCTGCCGCTGCGCCTCAGCTTGCTGCCGTAGCTGCTGCGCGAACGCCTCCTGTTGCAGCTGCATCTGCTGCTGCAGTAGTGTTAGCATTTGCACTAACGGGTCGCCGGCTTCCATTCTAGTTTTCCTCGTCGCCATGTTGTTATGACCAGGAAACAACAAAGATAAACACGGTTTCTCACGACGTGTTTTATTCCACAGTCCAAAAGAGCAAGTCAATTTACAATAGCCAAGTTCTAACAGAATTCCAGGAGAGAGTCCAAATACGTCGCTAAATCACCAAATATCCGTAGGGGCAGTCCAGAGATCGTAAGCACTTCGACGTATCAACTATTCACAATGTCACTCTCTAATCTCTTGCAGACGCTCGCTTCCAACTGCCTCTCGCCGCCCGAGCGGCTCTTTTTATAGCTCGCTCGCGGCGAAGGATCGCTGGCCAGCCCGCTGATAAGGGTGGGCTCTCGCGCGCCGCTGTCTGCTCGGGCGTGACGGTACTGCCGCGCTGTCGGACAGCGCACTCTCTTGAGCCGTATCGGTACCGTCGACCGGCGGCAACTTTAAGGGAGCCTGTTCGGCCACGGCACTTTCCCTGCTGGATTGTAAGGTCCGTCATCGAACTAAATGCCGGCTTGCGGGGTAGAAACTTCTCCAAGTATATCCCCACAGCGGGGCACCTCCCCAGCTGGAAGAAGCTCTAAGCTCCCGATTTGTATGATCGTGTAGTGCATGTAAGTGTCAATGTATGTGTATAAGGTGGGAGGATAGGTGAACGGAAAGGAAAGAATGGTCGTTTGGGATCCGTTCCGTTTGTTAGGGTACTGCTCTGGCAATCGTCTGTTGTTGATGTGGCGAAACCACGGGCTGTTGATTGGAGAAACCACGGAAAAAGACCGATAACAGCAGTGGGATCCTAGATTTCTCTTCTAGACACTTGCAAAATTCGATTTGGTTATTTAGGTAGTATGAAGAATCCGCCAACAACGGGACTCGAACTGTAGCACCCCCAGGTCTGAACGCAGATGATTCAGCGGTAATGCTGTTTCTGAGGTAAATGTGTCTTGTATATATGTACCTGATATAATGTTAATATTGTGTAGCGTGATTCGTATCTGAAGACTCCACAAATTGGTTAAAATGCTAACTGAGCAGGAGTTATATTCTGTAATTTTCCTTAATATTTCTTAAACGAGGCTCCAACAAAGATTTTTTACTATTATTTATATTTTACTTTGATTAAAGCACTTTATTTACCTGTGTTGGCACATTGCCGACCAAATTACTTAAAATTTGGCGCCTTGTTTTTTAACAGAGCATTTGATGTTTTTGGAAGGCGTTTTAATGGAAAGGATTATAAATTTTAAACTTGGCGCCTCTGAGATAATCAGTCATAATTTTCCCCAAAAAGCCGCGCGAATTTCTTCTCTGTTGATCAAACATTCATTTCTTCGTACAAAGTTCCTTGAAGTCGATTGTCAACTGCTTTCTATTAGTTCGGACCGTGACCGAAAGATCGCACCAGCTCCTGAGCAGCCCCGCGTAAAATCGACTTTGTCGAAATACTAGGAATTACCGATTTTCTACATAAAGACGTCTGCTCGCATTGTCACCACAAGCTAATGCCGAAAGCTGAATAAAAGCGTTTTGAACGTCTTCAAGGTTCGCTCCAGGGTGTGCCAGGCACTGGATGCAGTAGAAACATGAAGCAAAAACCACGAAATTCGTAAGGAAAGGTTTAATTTCGTTTGGGCAAAAGTAACTGTGACAACTTCTTCAATACTCGTTATTTCTTTCTCCAAGTAACAATCTTTGTCAATTGTGTGTTATCTCTTTTCCAGAACACTCTTGTCTGACAAAAAACTACTGGTAGAAGAGGTGATGTTTCGTTGCAGCTTCTATTGCAATGCTCTCCCAGCTTTTCTTCGACTATTTCGCTGCCTGAACAACCTGTATTATAAATATTTACGACTAGTTTGTATTTTGGCATTTTATTTTCACACAAAATTAGTTCCTGAATGAAAATATTTTATTTCTTACCTTGTAATTTGATACCGAAATATTTATCTTCTGTTGAAAGTGCGTACATATTATGAATTTTCGATGTACACAATATTATTATTTTCACTGCATTATATTTATTTCTGAGCAATAAACATACATGAATTTGTAAACTGTACAATTACCTTGTTTATTGATATTGTTTAATGATGTTTTATGTAAAAATACCTTGTCTTTCACCAAACTGTCAACTCATATTTGCACAAAAATTCCAGTAGTTCCCTTTAAAGACAGATATCGACGCTGACAAAGCTGCATGGGCGCTTCAGAGAGTAGACTTCTTTCATCTAACACGATTACGTACCAACACTTGTTTATTTACTGCACGTCAAAAACAGTATATCTTTGTGACGTTTGTGGAAAGAGGAACGCTGGCTTCCGACCAAGCAATCGTTCACACACACCCACACCACGTACACATTATCGCGGATACATGCGCGACTGCAAAGGCGTGTTGTTTTCACCAATATGTTGCGACGAGTGGGAACGCACTAGCGAAACCAGTAGTCCGCGCATTCCGGAATAGGGAAGGGTCGTCCGATTGGAATCCGTTCAGATAGCAGAAGTGGTGTTGGGAGGTGGGAATAGAGGACCGGAACGGGGACGAGGACAGGGACAGGGGCAGGGATAATGGTGGGGTAACTGAGGCTTGGAGGCAAAGAGGCATGGGATGAGTTAGGTGGGGAGAGGAGAGGTCGGGGGACGGGTGAAGGGCCAGGATTTGAAACCGGAATGTGGGGCGGGAGATTTCGACATCACTTGTATTGCCGCATCGATCTGACATACCCGCCAACCCTCCGGAATTCCGGTAGCCCCCCGCACCCAGCGAGGATTTTCTTTTTTTTTTTCATAGAATGCCGTCGTCGCGTGCCGACACCGGCACCGTGGCCTTTCACTTCACCTCTCACTCAAGATCGACTGCTTGATTGATTGCACTGAAAAACACATTTGAAAAATTGGCGGATATCTTGGTACCTAACACGTGTTCTAAGATACGTTAAACGTGCTGACTTAATATATGCAATCCATTTTTCTCCATCAACCACAATTTTTAACCACTCTTCAACCACTTACATTACACTAGAAAATGTTTCTTAAATGGAGTACTAATGAACATGGAATTATCTTAGAAAATAGAGATTTAATCACATGACACGCAAACTAGTTAGTAGTAATATATAATATAAATGGTTGACGAGTGGTTAAAAATGGTATATAATTTCAAGGTATCATTCACACATAAAATCCGTACACACTGAAAATACATAATGTATGGTATATTTGGTGTTAACTTGAGAGACATGTGAACAGATAATTAATTTTGAGAGACATGTGAACACCAATATTTTTGTAGGCACTATTACACTTCTTCACAACATTTACATAGCAGATTTATAATTTCCAAGGAAATTGGCTACAAATGATTTGAATGCCATCAATGCACTTTTTTCAGTATCATTAAATAAGTCTGGGAAATGGCTGCCAACAATTACCTTCTTTATTTGTAGACCCGTGAACACATCTTTCACTTTTTCATGCCTCAACTCTGAAATCATGTTGCACAGGTACTGAAAAGCATCCGAGTCGTTCTCTAGTGCTTTTCCATCAATTTTTCATCTATTCCAGTTTCATGTAAAACGGTGGCATGATTACGTTTTCAGAGTCAATTAACAACACATGAAGAACTTTTTTTATTTCCTGAGTGCACTCTAGTTTTGATTGGCCATTTTTTCTCTATGAACTGGAGCTCTCTATCTCTACTGTTCTACTCGCAGATAAAACAGCAGTACTTGATGTACCCTCTCAGACGTTTTCATGAAAATGATGGTGATTTTTAAATCACCATAGATACACTATTTATACCGTCAGTTAGCGGGGTTTCCCTCGACCTGCGTATCTCCCACCAGCGAGGCACCGCCCCTGCCGGGACAAGCTCAAAGCTTCCGACCGGTCTCCCAGCATGTGTGTTAGTGTAGGGCATGTTAGTGTGTGAGCAAGGGGTGAGGATAAGGCAAGGAAGAGGAAGGAAAGATTGCGCGTGATCCTTGGCCCATTTCTTAGGGTACTGTTTTTGTCTAACTCCACAACACATGGGAAGACAAAAAAGCAACCATCTGCTACTTCATTTCTTAAAGATTTTGATCCTTAGGATGCTCGCTAGAATTTATGAAAATGTCTCATTATTCCCACTAGTGACCTGTCACAGTTCCCATCATCAGATTCTCAAGGGTACAGTGAGACAATTTCATTTTCAATTTTTTTATACATCGACAAATGATTGTATGGTAAATCAGTTAATGTTGTCAAATACATAAGTATTGCCCAAACATTTTGAACATTTTTTCGGTATCTGATGTGTTATTTAATTTCATGTGTCTTACTGTTCACAAACATCTCCTACTCCTCTTGGATGAATTGTATTACTGTGTGTTCGTATGGGATCAAGACTACAGCCTAAAATGTTAACACCATTTTCTCCAAAATTCACTTTCCACGATATACCTCACCGCAATCATGGCTCTGTGAATTTAAAACGGATATTTTTATTTAGAGACATGAAGCTTCAATATTTTCAATTTTTATTTTTTTTAGTGACTCGAAAGTTTAAATTCAACTTTTTCCTCCGATAGAGCAAAGGAAGCTCAAACCTAAAAGCCATTATAGTTGAACTCTGGATTTGCAAAAACTGCAGAAGTTCAATTTTTTCGTCTTCCTGCAAGTACAATGTTAGAGAGAGATTATTCATAAATTTTATGTACAATTTCTTGAAAATAGTTGTAGGGGTGGTAAAACAATAGCTGTCCACCGCCACTCACACCCTCGGCGGCGCGACGTCACTGCCTAGCACGGCGCCGAAGCGACGCTGGAGGTGGTAGAGGAAGTGGGGGTGCGGTTACACCCCTCCACCCCTCGCTCTCCGAGGCACGGGTTGCTCGGCGGTGACCGAGCAGATGACCTCAGATTTGGACGTGCGCTGGAGAGCTGTTCACTGCGTTAGGTTGTGTTAGTGATTGACCTTCGCTACTCGAACTGTTAATTTCTCCCGGAATTCTGTTACGACGCTACGAATGGGTACATTCGTGGAATATTGCAACATCACTCTTAAACGGTACGTCTCTGGTACTGGACTTTTTATGGAACCTGGCAGACCTGGCACGATTTTGGATCTTTGTTGCAATAAACTTGTTTTCTATGAGTACTGAGTTCATTGCCCTTTTTCCAGTCACATCAATAATGTTAGTAGTAAAATAATTGAAAACTGTAAAAAGAGAAAATAGTGTAATGTGAAATATAGACATATAGACAATGTTCAACAGTTTTTTTCTTAAAAATCGCTCCAAATTTTTCTTTAAATTTTTCTTGAATAGAGTATAGTACGCTCATAAAAATGACACAGTCCCTATTTTCTGTTAACACTGTATTTTTTAAAATTACACAAAATTAGTATTGCGAAACTACAATATTAATGATAGACATTTTTCTCAATGAAATGTGTTCCAAAAATAGTCCTTTAAATTAGATCATGTGCAATTTTTAGAAAATACGATAGTTTTCGTGTAATGTTTGCTTAAAATATGGTCATTTTATGATAAATACTGCTACAAGTTTTTTCTTTCAATGTTTTTCCCGCATAAAGTAAACCACGCATGAAATTTGACACAGGTTTCACTTTCGCTTAACGCTATAATTATTTTTAAAATGTAAATGTAAAAATAATGCGAGACAGTGTGTAGAGTTATAGCACCAGTAGTTTCCTATCTGGATAGTAATTACACTATTTCATCCAGCTAAAATTATTTCAATTTTGATGCTGTCTAGCTGGTTAAGCTGGTTAATACTAATAGCATACTAGCATTTCAGTGGAAAATTGGTAATTTTTGCCACATTACAATACTTTCCTTACACAACGTATGTAATGTGCGATAAAGTAAAACTGAATAACCTTTGAGAAATATCGTGCATACATAGGCAGCGGCTAATAAGCAAATGTAAATCACTTTCCTCGCCTGATGTTCCCATCGTATGCCATCATCGTATCATTGGCCAAAATTTAACTTACCATCATCATCGTCAGTCTTTGAAAGGGTTATTCTGAATTTTTCACGTATGTGAGTCTGTATATGCTTTATAATGGTCGTCAGAAAATCAACCTAATGGGAAAAATCTCAACTACCCGTTGATTGCTCCCTACAAGTTTGATTGTTACGGGTTTTCTTCAATAACTTCTCAACGCTAGCGCGCGAACCATTCGTACATTTACAATGAAAGCCGATTATTAAAGTAAGAAGTTATTAGTACGAGAATATCACTTAATTCCTGAAATGAATTATTATGAACTCTCCAACTGTTTATCCCGTTTCCGTTTTGTCATCTTTCTGAGGTAAATTCCTAGAAACAGAGACCCTTAAAATCCACTTACGTTATAAGTACTGATTTTCTCGATAAATTATGGACCGTGATTAGCCTTTTGTTCAAGAACAAAGGTGAATTAATCTTTATACAAACACAAACGGAGTTCTGGAGAAAATCTCTCATATTTTCACTTTTCAAATACGTAGTGTTTTGCGGGAAATAAAATATGCTTTCTTGGACAGAAAGATTAGAAATAAATATCTGCATTTATTATATAAAGCGAATAAGAACGTTGGATGGAAAACGAATCGTTGAAAGTATTATTGTAAGTCATCCATATTCCTACTTTGTACATTCGAAAAGGCTGTGTAGGAGGGTTCTTAGGTTAAGTCATTCATAAGTAGCGAGAGTATTGCAGAAAACACTTCCCAGAATCGTGAAGTTTTACGGCGTTGGCACAATGCCAAGTTCGTAGCGAGGTCATATTCAGGAAAACAGATTTTTATTGCGGCAGACTTCTTTGGGGGAAAACAGGCACCAGTGAAGTGCAGGGTGGAACAATTTCATGAAAAATTATGAACAGAGATTTGACCGGCAATAATTAGAAACAAAGAGGTTAACTACTTGATATATCACGATTTAGAAATTATATTTGACTACAACAGCACATACGTCTTCCATTATTACTATCATCTGCCATAAAACATTTCGGAGTGTTCAACGAAAATTAGTCTTGCGCCATACTTAAGCGTCCTTTGCTCTATCAATGTAAAATATTTAAAAGATATATTTGGAATGTTTTTGGAAAATATTTTATTGGATTAAATTCAAGTAGAAATTACTCAAAAACCAATCTCGTATTTTCCCAAAGCTTGTTCTTCACCTTTTTGAAGATCTTATTTTTTTAACATATTTCATTTATAACAAAATCTGTCTCTAATATTGTAGATTCTAATGTTAACTTTTTGCAGTTTTGAAAATACAGAGATTTTGCCGGAAATGGGTGCAGGACTAGTATTTACCATTCTTTGATACATTGAATTGAATCAGCCAAATGTGTCTCATAAAGGACATGGTCTCCCGCAAGAGCTCTCTTGTAAAACTCACGTGGTAAGCTATTCCATGTAGGTAGTATTTGATACATACGGGGAGAAAATTGAAAAGAAAAATTTTGAGACGTATTTGAAATATAAATTGTTTAAAAATTGCCTATCGCACAAAATTACGAAAAACTACTCATATTGTCAAACATTTTTATCATTACTGCCACCAGAAACAGTATAACTTTCACATGGTTGCTTTGTTAGTATAACACACACTATTCAGATGCAATGTTTCGGTCGTGCCACCGCAACCCCTAGATATCTCACGAAGATATTCCAATATTAACAATGACCATATTTGCTACCAAAAACTAACCCAATTTCTCTATCACCTCCATTACCACCCCTCATCATCAGCATCACAACATTGCCATATTACCCTCATCACCATCATAAATTTACTTTATCGCTCTCATCATTACATTACCTCAGATCAGCCCCGACGCCAACATCACGACGCATTTTGCTTTTATCTTCTCGACCCCCAATCAACGTCTGCAAATTATGTGCGTCTCTCTCAAGAGCTCTCTGTCATATTCTTCTCACTCCATTTTCATCTCCGGCGTGAGTATTTCTTCCAACAGTCCAAGCCCCCCTCTCTCTTCACCACTCACCCCTATTCTAATCTCCTTTCTCATCTCCGCTCCGAGTGCAGGTCGGATTTGAAGGTGCTGGTGTCGTTTCCGCCCTATGCGCTCTTTGCCCTTCCCTCTCCTCTCCCACCCCTCTATTTTCTCTCTCTCTCCTTACCGCCCCGCGTTCTCCCTCCCCAACGTCGTTATCTTCTCTGTCTCTATCACATCTGTACTTCCATAACGTTGCGCGCTCCCTCTCCATCTTTTCTATATCTACCGCTACGCGTTCAGTATCTCTTCCGTCACTCTCTTTCTTTCTCCACCGTCAACCTCTCTTTCTCTCTTTCTCTTTCAGCCGCCACTGTCTCTTTTATGTTGCCCTCTTTTATTAATCACGATCCATATGTTGTCTTCCTCCACATCTTCGTCCTTATCTCCCTATTTTCCCAAGTTTATACGTCAACATCTTCCCCTTGCCTGTCTTCTCCTTTTGAATATTTATGTTTCAGAGTTTCAATGGGCTATTCTCTCTTTGCAATTTATAATGCAATTTATAAAGAGAGTGCAGTGATATTATCGACAAACAGAGGAAGGTTCTCATTAGCTGAATAAAAAGACGGCTGACAAAACAAAAGCACTGAAGCGTGTTTGTAATAGCCGTCTTGACTTTACGGCAATACACTTTCTAAATCATCTCTGTACCATCGATGTAGTAAGATACTTTCTCGCATATCTCGTTTCTAGTCAGAGAACCGTTTGCAAACTTAATAGAGAACTGGTGATTTTAACTGTAGGTTTAACTTTGATTATAAGTCCGTAGATTAAAACAGTATGCTATTTATTAAGTACTTTCCTTGATATACTAATGAAATCAATTTCCAAACTTAAGGAATGAAACATTTATTTTTATTTAAAACTATTTTGAGTTTGTTTAGGTTGCATGCGAATGCATGAAAATTATGTTGTTACTACATCACGAGTTGTTTGCATGCACGTGAATTCCAATGCTGTTCATTATTTTCCCAGAACTCCAGAAACATTTCTATATTATTATAAACACACACGCGCACACAAGCACATTACACACACGTTATATGAATATGTAAAAATATTTCCTTAGAAAAATTATTATTCGTGCTACAACATACAGAATTTTTCGTATTATTTGTAACGGTTACGTAATATTTTGCTATTGCTACTTGTATTCTGTATTTCACCTATTTATTGAAACACTTTATTCACTAAACAATGCCCAAAGATTGAAAAAAATACATTTCTCTGTTTTTAAATTAAAAATTGTAATGGAAAAACATTTTTTCTTCTAAAATTCGGTGTATTGTGCTTTAACCTAGCGACAAGTTCAGTTAAATAACTTTGGACGTAATGGTACTAGAACCGATGCGTATCGTACACTCATTCATGAATTAACTCCTAACCTCTCAGAACAAGAGTAATTTGTTTCGAACTTGAATTGAGAAGACGTCTTTTAATTTTAAAAAATAGTTTGGCAAAAAATGCTGTAGAAATTATGCGTTGGACAGACTCACATATGTTTAGGAGGGTGAGAGATGGGAGCTTCGACATAAACCTCACCGTAAGTATAGGTAGAGACGCATAAATTCCGCCTTAAATGAATGAAGCTATATATATTCGACGCCATTTCTTAAGCTGCTATTCCTTTAGCTTGTCGATGTTCGTGTAAAAGTGAAACGATTACTTCACTGGGGTACCATAAGGGATAGGGGCCAATCATTTAAATCATTTGTGTACATAAATATAATTGCTAATTTGTATCGTCTTTGCAGCTTGCCTCAATGACCTACAGGATTGCAGTTACATTCAAGTACGCTGAGCCAACGGGTTCGAGTTGTTCGATTCATTCGGAAAGGCAACTGACTGGAACTCAGGGCTGCCCTAATAGGACATCCTACATGTTACAAACATAAAAACTCATGTTTTGTCATTCCCCAACATTATTGCTCTATAATTAGCGGAAGGCAGCGGATATCCAGCGGAAGGCAGTGGCAAATCACAATTGTGATCACCTCCCCCAAAAAAAGTCATCAAACCGTAAGCTTTATCTCTCGCCTACACTAACAACCCGACTATGTCATTCCTCCTCATCAACAGCATCACCTTTGCAAGGAGCATGTCGGTTTTGAAATAGGGTTCAAGTTCGGCCGTGTTATTTGGCATTTCAAAGGCCTAAAGGCCACAGGCTCGTTTCCGACTGCGTGCGCGGATCAGCGGCACTCGACGCGCGAGATGAACGCGGCCCGGCGCTGACAGCCGCTGCAAGTGGAATCGAAGACGAGGCGTCATCGCGGACGGAGTAGGCGTCGCGGGCGGCAACGTGGGAGGCGTGGGGCGAGGGACGAGGGGCGAGGGGCGAGGGGCGAGGGCGGGCGCAGCGTGTCGATAGGAAATGTCGGCCCGCGCCGCTCCGCTCCGCCCGGAACGAGGAAGGATAGGCCTCTCCTCCGAATGAAGGCCGCGCGTCGGCGGCGCGGCCCGCTCTATTAGACGGCAGGCGCGTGCAGATGAAAGGGAGGGAACGACGGGAGCGAAGCGGCCGAGCGGAAGCCGTACGGGGAGCAATGAGGAAAGATAGGAAAATAAAGTGGATAGAACAGGTTGAAGAGTCGGCAGTGGAGAGAGAAGCACGATGAGCGAGCGCAGGATGTTTGGAATGGATGGGGAGAGAAAGAAATTGCGCAGAAAACGAGAGGATGTACGAACAAACGATCTTATTAAAAAAATATTGATGCTTGTAGAAACAAATGACAAGAAAATATAAATGTCAAATCTTTTCACTTAGATCTATCGTGAAGCAATACAATGGAAGTTTAACAAGTATCTTTTTCCTATTTCAGTTCTTGTGATTTCAGTTGCCTGATTTGCCTGATTCTCTAACAACTTCCGTAAAGGAGGTTGAGAAAAAGAGACCTAATGATGATGTCGAGGTGAAACGTCCGCAATGGTTATTCTGGGAATTACACTAAATAAATTGCACGTGTAAAGTTAAAATTTTGCAAAGATGCTTAATTGCAATTAATATAATAGAAACATCTGGAGCAAGTAACAAATTCTGTGAGAGAAAGAGTAGAGACGACAGAGTGACGAGTGTATAGGAAGATAAGTCCCTTATTTTCCAACTTCACACTTTTTTAACGCATACCCGCTAAATAAATTCGATCTACCCAAAACTATTTTCCCCTGAAATTTCTTATCTGTACAATCATTTTTACTTGTGCCAACTTCTGTATAACTATCTAAGATCGAATGAAAGCGTAGGTGTCCACAGTCGGAGTCAGTAGCTACTTGGCTGTGCGGGGGACGCCATGTCCTAAGTACAGTGGCCAACATTTCGGTCGTAACTCTCCGACTTTCCTTAGGGTGAAATGCATTTCGCCCTGAGGAAGGTCTCAGCATGACAGGAACAGACGGATAGCCATGGCGAATCCCAGGCAGCCCATTAGATGCATCGAAGACAGAACATGACACATCGAGGTCTCTGGACGTATACCTATATGCCTGCCGGTAAGGACCATCACTTTCTCCCACCCTGATGACTCATCGAGAGTCATTTCACTTCACTGTAGACCCTCTTGGCGAACACACGTGACACGCAGCTGTTGACCTTGATTATGTTTCTGTTCCCCTTTTCAGAAATAAATTGATGAGCAGTTAAGTGACCGGTAAGAACTAAAAGCTGATATCTATTAGTTGGCATATACCAATACCAAAGTGACTCAGTGCGTAGCGCGCTGGATACGCAACCGAGAGGTCCGGGCTCTATTCCCGGGCCGGCTGTTCTGAACGGGGTTTCCCTCGGTAACAAGGCGAATACTGGGATGGTTTAAAAATCCCACGAACACCTCCCACCTCCCACTACCCCAACTAACACATCCTACCTTCACCATAGTCCTTTCACCCCACATAATAATAATAATAATAATAATAATAATAATAATAATAATAATAATAATAATAATAATAATAATAATAAAAATTCCAATAAATCCAGGCTTAAGGATGAAAGACGAACAGATTTGGGAGGGAACGTTTGCACGCGATCCTCATCCCCATAATGCAATGCGTCAATGTGCGCCTTAATTCTAAAATAATCATCTTGTACTAAGGTTCGGGGTTGGTTGGGAGAGTGTAAACCCATTATCTGTCTGCTAACGGCCTCCAAACAATAAAAGTACTGTTCAGATGATTTTCGCATCTAGAAGCATCAGTAGAAGCCACAGTTACGAACATTTTCGTAGATTTCCCAAACTTCTTCGGTTTCTAGGCTAAATTCCTGATGTGAAATTCAAAATGCAATTAGCACATACTTTCCGAAAAGATCCTTTGCCAAAATTGGCAATATTTATCTTTTTCTGTTTTCCATTAGAGTATGCGAAAAACCCATCTTTTCACTAATGGTCACTTAAAAACTGCAAAATTTTAGAAGTGTTCAGGCACTAGCATGAACAATTCTCAATCAATATCCAACTCCCTGACCATGTCTGTGACCAAAAAATCCAAGAAAGACACAAAAATAACACTCATGTTGCAGTATTGCTCTACCAGTATTAAAAAGATGGGTTCAGCTTATCTTTATGTATACATTAAAATGACAAAACTATGATATACCTGCTAATGTAGCGTAGAATCTCGTTTTGCCCGGCGCAGTGCAGCAATTCGACGTGACATGGACTGAACATGCTTCTATACGCGGCCATAATTGCTTAAGTTTTGCCTGTGCAAGATTTTGTGCACGAATTGACCTCTCGGTTTTTTCACGCAGTTCCTTGTCAGCACTGACAACTTTGCGCAAACGTCGCTGCTCTCTGTCATTAAGTGATGGGAGTTGGCCACTGCGTAATTCGTAGTGAGAGATTATAGCTGAAATTAGCTATTCTCGGCACACTCTTGATTGTGGATCTCGCAATATTCAATTCCCTAACGATTTCTTAAATTGAATGTCCATATCTGGCTCTAAATATCATTCCAAGTCTGTTAATTCCCGTCATGCGGCCATAATCATGTCGGAAACCTTTTCTCACTTCACTTCAACCTGAATCATATGAGTACAAATGAAAGCCCTGCCATTGTCCTACCCTTTTATACCTTTGTACGCGATACTACTGCCATCGATATACTTACGTATTGCTATCCCATGACTTTTGTCACCTGAGTTTATGGGAAATAAATAAAAAATTCTAATCCTTACACTAGGACACCTAAGCTCTATGTTCTGTAGGCTTGAAACCAGTGGAACGCTTTTAATCATCAAGTATTATATTTTGTGCTTGAAGTTGCCACTACTAATGCAAAGGATTGCAACTTGTCCTTTCTTGTCTATTGCAAGTTTAAATTCTCTTGACCGTGAAATTCGAAACTATTAAATGAGGTTACTTAATTCTTCCCCAAAACACGAGAAGCGTTTATTAATAAATAAAGGTTAAAAATCGATGGAATGAAATTAAATACTGATTTTTAAATACTTAATTTTGAAACTACCTAAGCTGTTGAAGTTGTCAATGTAAGGCTGCTTTAAAAAGCCCACGGTGATAAACTTGACAGATTTTGTTACTAAGACAACAGGAAAACGTTTAAACGTATTCTCCCACGCACTCGCTGAGGTAGTTTGCCAAACTACCTCTCGTTAGTTCCAACCAATTCAACAATTGTTTTTGTTCGTTGTGGTTTTGTTGGTTGATATGGTAAGACGTTACTGTTTGGTGTTTGCAATCTCTTCCTTTTATTATTACTACCTTTCATACTCCTAAATAGTAATTTCATCATTCAACTCTTAGAAGATTTACAAAATAATTAGTAACTTCCACCATGCGTAATCTCTTCGTGTAAACTTCGGTGTTCTCTTACAGACAGGTCTGCCAATAAACACGCTGCTACTTTATAGTAGTTTGTGTCGATATAGGTAACAATTATTCAATTGCAGTTTCATTGTGAATGTTAAACTATTTCTGACAGAAAAGAATGAAACCAAGAAAAGTGTCCCAAGTACAGAAAATGATAAACAATTATGTAACAATGCCACTCTTCAAAAACTGAATGAATCTAAACACAAACCAGCAGAGATCATCATAAAGTATTGCTACATAAATGTAGAATTTGTTATTAAATATAAACTAATTTGTTGATCAAAATCCTAATGAGCTTGCAACTAATAAGAATTGTGAGAAACGATAGTGCCTTATTGAAGTCCTTAAATCCAGATATCGCACAGGAACTCGCCACTCTGTGATACTGTTCTCAAAGATTTTTCAGCAGTCATCGTTACTTCACTTGGTGATGACACGTGTAATCAAAGACTGGAAATCGGGTTCCATTGACGAGATCAATGGTGGAAGTGAAAGTGTTGTCAATCAGGTTTTTGTCAAATTCGCAGTCAGCTTTTTTCACACGGTTCCGAGAATAGAAATTTGTTTGAAGTTATTCTTTCTTGGAATGTGATATTTTCAATTTTGTTTAATCTATCTCAACATCGTTCCCAAGAAAACATATCAGAAAAGAAGTATCTGCTCTCATTGTGAACCAGTCAGTACAGTCTGCTTCATCAGGCGCCTTATCAAACTGAGCCTGCGGACTGACGGCAGTGACGTGACATACGCACCGATATCAGTTCTGTCGCGCATTTGTGTGCCATCCCTGGGTGAAATTGACGTGTCAAACTTTTGATTAACAGAGTTACGCAACTTCGGGGTGCGTGTTCCAGTCAATTTTCGAAAGTTCACAGAAGCGCCTTGGGCGTCGGCCCCATTCTGGCGCGCCATTCTCCTCCATTCCATTCCCCTCCCCCGGTGGGGATCAACAGCGTTTCGCGCTTCACGTTTCACCCCCGCGCCAAGCCCATCGTGAGCCACTATCTTCTCCGCTAAAACGAGCTGAGCCGTCGTCGCCACTGGCGTCGCCGCCTCCTCCGCGTCTTGATCCATCTCCTTTTCATCGACCTCTTTCTCCATCACCTACACCTTCCCCTCCTCCTCCATCTCCTCTTCTTCCCTCGTCTTCGTCTCACCCAGCTCCTCCTTCTCTATCCTCCTCCCCTCCTTCATCTCCGCCTTTTCACCCTCCTCTTTCACCTCATTTTCCTTCATCACCTCATCCTTCACCACCTCATCCTTCATCATATCATCCTTCATCATCTTATCCTTCATCACCTTAGAGTTAATCTCCTCTTCCATTACTTCCACCTCCTTCACTTTCTCCTTCTTTATCTTCTCCACCGAAACTTCTTCCTTCACCTCTCATTCACAGTCTCCCCCTCCGAATTCTCAACACCTCCACCATCTCCCCCAAATTTCCTCTTCCACATCTATACATTCTCTTCCGCAACCGCGGCTGCTTCAACCTCAGCCACAACCGCGGTCGCAGTCTGGGGACTACTCCGCAGCCGGCTTGGAGGAAACACAATTTCATGAAACGCTTTACTGGCGTCATCGTGGTCTGAGACTGTTGATATAGTCGCTTCGACGCGTGTATAATATCATTTCGATTTCCTCAGCACATGTCGATAACTCAAGGAAATAGGGGAATCTCTTTGCAGTTTAGGCGAGAGATACTGGAAGTTCTGGTTGAGATATATATCAAATTGCTTGCAATACAGTAGAAAGAAATTGGATGGTTCAAAAATCCACATTGGTATCTTGGTGATCTCTTAGCAGAGAGTGATGCCAACAAGTTTTCAAAAAAAAAATTCAGAAATTCAGAACTGCTGCTAAAATTCAAAGTGTTGAACCAAAGGAAGTTTTACTTCAGACTAGCCTAAAAGATCAAACATTTTGCAGTAAACTTAAATGGAAAACAGTGAATTCCTTTTCCACAAGATCATAATTTTGGCTCCAGACGCAATACCCAGGCACCAGTCCCGATACCCGGCCACCCTAAGTGGGTTTTTCCTCGTTTCCCATGGTCATAAGGCGAATGCTGAGAGGGTTCCACAAACCCCATTAACACCTCCCACAATCATCCCAGTCATTTTACCCCTCTTCAATACCCTATCACTTCAATTGTATTATTATTATTATTATTTTGTTTATTCTCAAAGTTTTTGGTTTCACATTGATACCACACAGATACAATATCAAAGCATGGTAACACAGGCATATTTAAAATCTACAAAACAAATTAGGGCATTCTAACACATAAACATAAAATAACTGTTTTCAGATTGTAAACATAAAATAACAGTTTTCAAATGCTAATAACAATTACAATTTCTAGAGTGAGCTTTCAAAACCCAACATGTCCTCCCATGAATCTCCTGACTAGTGAGCAGGTACTGATTACAACCGACTTTTATTATTATTATTATTATTATTATTATTATTATTATTATTATTATTATTATTATTATGTTAGACATCTTCAAGGGCCTACTACGAGGTGAGTCATTTACGTTACGTGCATGAAGGTATTTTCAGTTCTCATTAGCTTGTACGAGTGGCTGACACAAACTTTGTGGGAGAAAGTATAAACCCCTATTTTTTAACTAATGGAGGAGTGCCATTTTTTCCAATCCAGAGATTTCATTACTTTATATAAAAGTGATTTTATTATACGCTATGTTTTAATTGTCGAAATTGAGGAAACATGGATTTGTCAGAGTATTGTGTAATTTTCTTTGAAATTACTACAAAAATATTCTCCCACTGCGAGAATCGTAAAATGTTGCAGGTAAATGTGTGGTTCTCTTGACAGACATTTCTTTCTCTTTACCTAGTGTATTCCTTTCTCGTAATAGTAGTACACGTTATAAAATACAATATCATAAGGCACAATATCCAGCTTTTGTGGGTTTTTGATGTAGGAAAAAATGTGTCTAACAGTCTGCATATGAAATGCAAAACACTATAAGTGTTACTACACACTTTCATGTGTTTTCATATTTTTTTAAAATTTGTTGCGTCTAGACACAACGCGTCTCCTAGCTCCTTAAGCAACGTTGAGCCCACTATGGAGTAATCCTCCGTTACAAGAGCCCTCTAGGAAAAGCTGAATACTCGTAGTCAGGTCAGTCACAGTCAAGTCAAGGTCGGCAGGTAGAGTCTTCGTTCTCGCGCCCTGTATCATCCACCCATCGGGAATTGGGAAGGAATAAGGATAGAAGTAAGGTTGAGGGCACTTTCACAGGGGTTGGCCTAGCTCCTGTGAAGCAGACAAACTCGTTTTGTTGTAACAAAGTTTACATGATGTTCGACGGGGATTCTACGGGAATCGAACCCGGAACCGCAGCGTCGAATGGCAAGCGACTTTCGCACCATTTCCCGATCGCATACGTATATACAGATTAATATACGTAGTTTAGTGAACGTTATCAAATGTTGAAGAAAATCGATTTCGATATTTAAACGGAAATATACGTTTTGGTGTCCCCTGATACAGAAAAAGTGTTTTTTTCAAAACTTCCGTCCGTCCGTCTGTCTAACCGTCTGTAAGCACCACTACCACCTAAACCGCACGTACATTTTTTTCCAAGTTCCTATCGCGTAGCGTAAATGAGAATGGTATATGTCTCATATTCGTTGAAAGCACAGATTCTTTTACAGTTGCAAAAGTGCGTTTTTGGGGGGTAGTCTTCCTACAACTATAATATTGAAGAGAGAGATTTTGTCCTTGATGTGTTCATTAAAGATCGATCTTTAAATACGTCATGTTCAACTTTTCGAATATATGAGTAGTTTTCGTGTAATTTGGTACACAATATTGGCAATTTAAAATTAACACACTTCCCCAAAATCCGCTCGCTGACAGCGTTGCAGTACTCTGATTGAACCGCGATGTTGAGAATAAATCCAAGTGTTTGTTAGAAATGGATTACAGACTCAGCTCCAAGTGTAATACAGCAATACAATAAAAATATCAATATGTTTAAAGTGATAAAAATTATAAATTTTAAGTTAACCGTTGCAGTGGTAAGAATGTTTCATTCTAATAACACAATATACTTAGGCACTAGTCATGGCAACTGTTTTTTCTCTCGATCCAACAAAAACACGATATTTGGTTGCAATAATCCATCATGGAGGGTCTGTTTATGGACACATCTGGTCTCAGACACATTCACGGGGTAGAATATCGATTAGCCATTACCGAGTTGAGTGATGGTCTGGACACTAACACAAATTTTCAAATGACCACTACTGGTACAAAATTTGAAAATTTTAAAATAATTATAATTAATAATTTTTAACGTAGGGTTCTATTCGGAAAGAGCTGTGATAATAGCTCATTAACTTTCACATAGTTACTTTAGTACTGCAGTTCAAGAGTTTTCTCAAAACTTTGAAAATGTTCTTTAGTGTGTCCTCTAATAGTGGCCTCTATTAGTTGTCCCCAGCTTGCGAGAAAAATAGTAGTGTGGCTAGTGAATCAGCCTGAATACCTCGCACTTGCTTAGCCAGGCCCTGAACTCTTCGTGATAATACATAAATCAGATAATATGCGTGATTAAAAATTTCAATACTTTTTAGACGTTTATAACAAATTATAAAATCCTTGCGATTAATTTGCACAGAAGAAATTCTAGAAAATTATATTCTTCACAGAATTCGAAATTCTGTCTGGCTCTGTCCACCCATGCTATGGATTGGGATGTTGAGAAGAATGTAAAAGCCTCGGAAGTCAGATTTTAAGAGCTTGCCTTAGAACGATCTGGTTTTGCATAATCGATGCGCCAGGAACGTCAGAGGATTCTTTTGGGTTTAAGCAGTGGCTGCTTCCATACTCCTCTCTGTTTCGTTCGGAAATTTCAATGTTGGATAGCATCCGCGACTTTGCTGTAGTCTGATATAATCACAACAAAGTTGCCTTTTTCGAAACACTAAATGGTATAATTGCCACTAAATTAATTATTTGATATAGTAACTTTTTTTGCTTTTCAAAAATACTTTAATACATTGTGCTTTGAAAAACTCAAATAGAATTACTTTATATATTTATTTTTCGAAAATTCTTTTTGAAGTTTGTTTTGACATTCACATAATAAACAGCGATATTGACTCTTTGAATGCCTCGTAGTATTGGGGATATCTTTGTAGACAATTTCTGTAGTTGGTCTCCAGAAAATAATCAAAGAAATGTAAGATCGTAAAGTAGTAGTACGATGTAGACGTAAAGTACACACTTTCTTCCTCCATCTGTAATTCCCCTCTCAGAAATTCCCATTCGTGTTGGCGGAAGGGGAATGGAACGGGCTGGTGCATGTGAGCGCAGCCAACGTTGCCATTACCGTATGAAAAAGGGCGGAGTAGCAAAGACGCTACTGCGGAGAGACATTTTGAAGGCTCTGTACATTCATAGAGAGTGTTGCTTATTGCAAGGCGTCGTCGAGCCTGCACGTTGAAATTTACCAAAATATTAATTTCGATTTCATACGAAAGAGTATTGTTCAGTAAAGAAACACAATTTTTTTATTGCACTTTTTCATAGACTTTCAAATGATGTGGCATTTGGGTTAACTCTATTTCATCCGGTTACGTAATATAGGAAACAGATTATCAGGTAGTTTTGAGTATATTATTGCATAATTGGCGTGTTTGCGTAGTACCTAAAGTTTTGAATGTTATTCAGAATAATATTTCTTAATTCACTGGTTAAACAGAATGCTATGTAATTGCCAAAGGTTTGCATTTCGTAAGATAATGTTAGCAATATTAGAGTTGTGAGAACCTGGTACATTTACTAAATTCTAATAGCGACCTCTTCGTTGAATTTCGCCCTAAGTATTAAAGAATATGATAGTATTGGAATCCTTGTTTGATGCACTGATGAATATTCAGAATTTAAGCGTCGAATGGATCACTTCGTTTCCGTAAGACGCCTTGTTATTTTCGAAGTGGAGGAAGAAAAGGGAACTTGAAAAAGAGCTTTTGTAGCGCTTGGAAAGAATTAATATATGCATTTGCATGGGATATAACGAAACTCCACATTTTGTAATTCGATTGCAAGCTATGCTAAAATCCCATATGAGGTCTTCTCGTATGCAAGTAACACATGTGGCTAGAAACGAATTCACACTTCGTATCGTCCTTGTTTCACTCACATACATATTTATGGAATTTAAGTGGCAATTTCATAAACACAATGTGTAGAACGATATCTTTTTACCAATAGAAAAAATGTCGATGATTTTTGACGGTATTATGAGAAACTCTAT
The DNA here is from genome assembly GCA_038098605.1 of Gryllus longicercus. Classification (NCBI taxonomy): domain Eukaryota; kingdom Metazoa; phylum Arthropoda; class Insecta; order Orthoptera; family Gryllidae; genus Gryllus; species Gryllus longicercus. The sequence goes on along the minus strand of JAZDUA010000267.1, from coordinate 1,493,746 downwards.
TAGATCTCTCAGGCAATATTCTAAGTTACAAAAATTATTGCAGCAGAGATATAATAAAAGAATTAGTGGTTTGATCGATATATTTCTAAAAATCAGAAGATGAAATGCATATTTAAGTCTTCAAAATGATGTTTCCATTATGTATGTGCAATTCCGGCGTATTACAACCACGTATGTTAATTGACTGAACCCCTCGTGTGTCCCTTGAGTGATAAAACTATTAGTACTACAAAAATACACACTTGGTCGCTATATTGCTAACTGCGCCGATATATTATATTACTGAGTAAGAATTCGTGAAAGGTAACAGGCAAAATGCAAATTTTTCTTTTTATGCTGAATTGTTACTTAATCGATAGATTCTGATGCCCTTATTAAGTGTGTAAAATATTTTTTTAAAAAATTCATAATTACTTAAGTTATAAACAATTCAGTATTTATGCATCTTTTAGTTGCAAAATAAATATCTCACAACAGAGTTGATATAATTTAATGCTTCCAACGGCAACTTGAAGGAAAAAGTATATATTTTAAGATACACAATATTAATTTTTAAAACTTATTAACAATCCCTTTTTTTATTGCAAAATAAAATGTAAAATGAAAAAAATCCGTGTTCTGCGCTTTTTAAAAATATTTTAAAAAAACATTCTAAGAGGGAATTTAATATAGATTCAGAATCCGTTAAAAAAAGTTAGCAAACATTAATACATAAAAAGTAATTAATATTTTTATCGAGCGGCGCACGGTCGCGCCTTAGCTTGTCGGTACGAACGAGTCGCAGCACGCTTTTGTTTTACAACAATTGTTTTCGCTTAAGAAACCATTCTTATTGTTTCTAATTTCTACGCAAAAAGGTAAGCGTAATTAACATTGCATATGACTTCGTTTTTTATTTTGCAAATTTATAAACAATAATTGTGTATTGTTATTAAATAATCTCGATTAAAAGCGTTAAAATGTTCAATATTACTGACTTTATCAATATTATTAATAACAATAACTGATTTTTCTAATCATTTACATTATTTATTATTTCATATTGTCAGTTCTCATAGTTTTATGTTTTTTATTATTTTAAACAGATTATATAAAATGCCTACCCCGAAGAAATGTTGCAACCCACTTAAAAAATCCAAACACAATCGTGTCTACAAAAATTTGAAGCTGATAACGACGCAGTGGAATCGTATCTTTTCTAATTTAACTGGAAAATATATCTGTGATTCATGCAGAACGTCAATTTATAGTCAAAAAGTTACTGTCTCTTCCGTCGAAAAGGAAATCATTATTGATACTACCGAAGAAGAATCTTCACGGGATGAAAACTACGTGGACAACGAAAAAAATGACCCTACATACAAGGAAGAAACAGCTGAAAATGATATGCTTGGACGTGCAACAAAGCGACAGAAATTGCCCGATGCAGACAATTCTTTGATAGACGAGACTTTGATTCGAGATGTGAACAATGCGTTGTCGAAAGCTATTTTCCGAAGTGAAAAAATCGAAATACTTACAACGCTTCCTGTTTGCATTAGTATAAGGAAAATGCGTGAGTTGTTTGGCGTTTCGCATAAAATGGCATCAAGGGCGAAGAAATTAAGGAAAGAAAATGGCTATAAGTCGCGTCCACCAAAGAAAGTTGGTCGAAAAATAAGTGAGGAAATTATTCAGAAAGTAACAGAATTTTATTTGAGTGATGATACTAGTAGAATGATGCCAGGAAAAAAAGATTGTGTTTCTATAAAAACCGATGTAGGTAGAGAAAATGTGCAAAAGCGTTTACTTTTGTGCAATTTGAAGGAAGCACATAAACGTTTTCAGGAAAAATTTCCTCAGTTTATCATTAGTTGTTCTAAATTTTCAAAACTGCGACCAAAACAGTGCATCTCTGTTAACAAAGCTAGTTGCCACAACGTATGTGTTTGTAAAACACACCAGAACATGAGATTAAAGTTTTTTGCTCTAAAATCCGAATTTCAGAAGAAAAATCACACCTTCACCTTATCATACCATAAGGCATTAAGAGAAATTATTTGCAAAGAAGCTCTTCCATCTTGTCATCTCAGAAATTGCAAAAATTGTCCTGGTGTTACTGCTTTTTGCGAGAAGTTGCATGCATTATTTACAGAATATTCCGTGAAGGAAGTAAAGTACAGGGAATGGATAAGCACTGATAGGTACATATAATTACATTTCAATTTTTTAATTTAATGATAACTTAATATATTGCCTAAATTATGCATAACATGAAAAAATCTATTTTAAACTTTCAATTAATTTTACAAATCAATTTTTTAAAATTAATTTTCTGAGTGCCTGGCAACGATTTGTCAAATTTCAGAAATTTCTTTTGCTATACAATTTTAAATTTAAATTGGAAATTTGATTTTTTATAATACCTTACTGTAACTCTATTAATTTTTGTATAAATAATTTCACAAATAACTTTTTTGCTTATTAGATTTTTTTTATCGGGAACGGCTGTGGGAAGATTGACTATCGGTCCTTCCTCATACCAATTACTTTTGCTTATTAGATGTTTTAATATATTTTTCTAGAACTGAATTCGTTGAACAAACAGATTCCATAGAAGCATTTTTAGAGAAGATAAGAAAAGATTTGCCTGAACTACTGACGCATGATTTTATAACAAAAGAACAAAGTGCTTACTTTAGTGCAAAAAAGGACAGCTTAAAGGAAGGTGAATTTTTGGTAACGCTGGATTTTTCAGAAAATTATACATTTCAAATACAAGATGCAATACAGGCGCATCACTGGTCAAATACCCAGGCTACAATTCATCCATACGTCATGTATACGCGAAAAGACGGCAAGATAGTTTCGGATAATTTTGTTATTATTTCTGAAATCGAAAAGCACGATACTGTTAGCGTTCACCTATACAATACAAAACTGATTCAGTATTTGAAAGACAAGTATGCGTGGATTGAACGAATTATTTATTTTTCGGACGGAGCTGCGAGTCAGTACAAAAATAAAAGTAACTTCCTGAATTTGATTCAACATGAAAATGAATTTCGTATTAATGCAGAGTGGCACTTTTTTGCCACTTCTCATGGCAAAAGTGCATGTGACGGTGTTGGCGGGACAATCAAAAGGAATGCTTGGAAAACAAGTATGCAAAGAACGAGATTAGATGAACCATTAACAAACGCAAAGATGTTGTTCGTTTGGGCAAAAAATTGTTTTCACAGGTCAATGTCTTTCGCGTATTGCACCAAAGAGGAATATGAAAATGAAGCAAAACTTTTAAAACGAAGATTTTCAAAATGTAAAGTAATCAAAAACACCCGACAGTTTCATTGCTTTTTACCGAACGATTCTAAGTCACTTAAATGTAAGCGATATTCGTCAGCGTCTGATTACGAAGCTCATAACGTTCTGTAAATAAATTTAATTATTAATAATAATTAATGTGGTTATGTAAATAAAAAATTGTTTTAAGCGAAAATTGGTACTAAAATTACTAAATTTTAAATTAAAAAAAATATTTGCGTTAATATTGAGAGTAAAATCGCAGAAACACAGTATGGTGCATCAAAACCTCCAAGCTACGGTACGCTTCTCGTGGCGCGACCGTGCGCCGCTCGATAAAAATATTAATTACTTTTTATGTATTAATGTTTGCTAAATTTTTTTAACGGATTCTGAATCTATATTAAATTCCCTCTTAGAATGTTTTTTTAAAATATTTTTAAAAAGCGCAGAACACGGATTTTTTTCATTTTACATTTTATTTTGCAATAAAAAAAAGGGATTGTTAATAAGTTTTAAAAATTAATATTGTGTATCTTAAAATATATACTTTTTCCTTCAAGTTGCCGTTGGAAGCATTAAATTATATCAACTCTGTTGTGAGATATTTATTTTGCAACTAAAAGATGCATAAATACTGAATTGTTTATAACTTAAGTAATTATGAATTTTTAAAAAAAATATTTTACACACTTAATAAGGGCATCAGAATCTATCGATTAAGTAACAATTCAACATTAAATGAAAAATTTGCATTTTGCCTGTTACCTTTCACGAATTCTTACTCTACTACATAAAACAGCAATTATTTTACGAGACTCGAACTCAGATTCTAAAGGCTAACTTGCCGTCACTCATACCACTACGCTAGAAGGTGCCGTATGGGACGATCTCTAGCTGTCGATTAAAACGTGAATGCTCGCTACAAGTAAAAAGACTCTCAAAAAATCTGTTTGAAACTCCCAAAGCATCGAGTTCGTTCAGATCAATCAGAGAATACCAATTATGGAGAAAATCGGCTGAACGGTTTAGACGCTAGCATTGGCATAGAAAAACGCTTAAGGGAATGGTGCAAGTTCGCTGAAACCTCGGATTTATGAAAAATGCATAAGGTATTTTTTAGGATTTTGGGAATCTCCCTACAACTGCAATATTTAAGATATATTTATTTTCTGAATTAAATCTGTTCTTTAAAGACTTCAGTTGAAATAATGTCCTGTACAATTTTTCGAAATGTGAGTAGTTTTCGTGAAATGTAGATTTCAAGAAATATAAGCATTTTTAAACATCTATTCTTAATAAAGAAACGGCTCCAATTTAATTTTAACCTCATATTATCAAAGGACGGTAAAAATGGTGGTAGTTCCATTTCCATGTAACTCTGTATTTTGAAAATTCCAAGAAGATAACATTACAAAGCTACAAGTTTGAAGATAGAGATCATTGCCTTAAACACATGCGTTTAAGAAATGTCATTTATAAGTATTGAAAAAAACTAGCAGAGTTCGCTCAATATCTGCTTGAAGTTTCGCAAATTAACAAAAAAATAATTTTCTCAAAAACCGCTCCAATTTTTTTCTTTAAAATTTGTTCTCAGTTTGAACAAGTGACTTTTAAAGAATGGTGCAATTCTTATTTCCGTTGAACTCTCTCAATTTTTGAGAACTGCAATTTTTGAAATAATGCAAGAGTATATGTGCTGCTGTAGTGCTACAAGTTTTATTTGCTTCAGTCATATCTCAAACAGTTTTACAACTTCTTCTACAGCCTTGGTCTAAACCTATCATCTTACAGCTTATTGTTTCAGATTATATCAGAACGTGGCATGTGCACTTATCATGTTCTGACCAAATCATTTTCTCTATTACAACGTATGTGTGAAGTCAATTATAGAGAGTAATCATGTTTGAACCAAATACCATTTCAATGTAAATGTCAATCTTTGTGTGATTTACCTCTATTTATATAATGGTAGAACTGATTCCAATTAATCCGAACAACATTTTCTGGTTACAACTGACCAGAAATTTGGAAGAAGTTTACCATTCATTTGGTGGGAAGGCCCCAGAGAATACTGATTCTAACCAAATAACTTCTTCGGGATTGTAATTTATTCCAAAAGAAAGAAAGAAAGAAGGAACGAAAGAAAGAAGGAAAGAAAGAAAAAAGACAGAAAGAAGCCCTTTAGTTTCAGGAATTAAACAATGTTTTTCTGTCGGAAAATTAACACTCTTCCTGCTGCATTAAATTTTTGCGAAGTAGATAATATACACATATTTTGAAAAAATACATATACAAATATATACATACGGCATTAATTACATTACATAAATACAATGGACATCAAGTACATTTCAGATAGTGGAACGTTAAAAATGTTTTGGCATTATAATATTTCCATAGGAAGATACTCATGACTTAAATTTTTGTTATTTAAATGTTGATAACTTGTTTTACTTGCAAATTGAATGTTGTTAACACTGTGGCTTACAACAAACATTGAAAAAGGTCTTGGAGACATCATGTTCTGACCACTGTTTGGAGGGATTTATCATTATTGTTTGTTAAGTTGAATGAATGAACTGTAGTTACGTACACTGTCAGAAATTTCTATATTACTTTTAATGTAAAAGTACATGAAAGTAATAATCATGTGCGCACATAAAATTTAATGCATTTGTGAGAAAATTTTGAAAATGTTTTAGAGGTTTCATTTAAAGCACCCTGAAAAATAAAAGTATACTGTTGAAACTCCGAAAGCCGCTTGTTCGTTCAGATCGATAGATAAATAACAATTTTGGAGAAAAACGGCTAAACGGTTTAGGTCTTAGCGTTGACCACGTTTTGCATTGGACGTTTTCGACAAATAGAACTAGGGAAGCTTAAAGAATGGTGCAGGTCTCATTTTCGTTGAACACCCTGAATTTTCAAAAATTGCTAGTTAGAAATAATTGGAGTGCTATTGCAGCATCACTAGTTATTACTATTTCAGAAATATGTTATCTTCAGATGTTTTTAGAATAAGAGTGTAGAGGACATTTTAGTTAATTTATTTATTTTTTATTTTTTCTAAATTGAAAAACTTGTATACTGGAATTCTTGTTTTTAGTTGAGATGAGATTGGATAATAAAAATGTTGGGTAACGTAAATGAACAATCTATAAACAAGTTTTTCATTTGAATGAAACTTAAAACTAAAAACAATGAGGAGAATTATTAGTACATGCTTCTCAAATATTTTGACAGATATAATATTCTAGCAGAATTGGAGGCTTCGGAATTAAATTTATAATTGGTTGTAAATAAATAGAAAATATCACAAGTTGTATATGGTTTCGAATTGGTGCTTTTATCATCTATGTACATCTTTTTACATCTATGTCCATCGGGGATGTAAAATCTGCTGGCCCATATAGATTTACTGCATTTAAAAGATCCTCATGCCTAAATTAAGCCTCTGCAAAAAATTCAAACCACATCTTTCGCCGCCTGTGTGAAACCTTCTTTCTCCGCTAGATGGAGCAGAGCGAAATTTGCGTGTTCTGAGGGATGAGCAGGCCGAATGGTCTGAGCATCGCCACGTAAAATAAGGCATCATTGATTGATTGGTTGGTTGATTGATTTGGAGTGTGAGACCCGAGGTGCAACAACCAGGCTGCACACCTTCCTGCGACGGGGTCGGGGTGTTAACTCCGCCCGATCAAAGTGGAATTTGCGGTGGATAGAGCAGGTTGCAGCTGATTGTTTCGGGAATCTCATGTTCCCCCCTTCTCATTCCAACATCTTCTCTACATCTTCATGCACATTACTATCTTTGTCATCACTACCATCTTCATCATAATTACATCGCAACACAAACAGGGAAGACTCCACAAGGGCGATGTTGAGATTACTGCTTTCGGAACTACGTTCATTACTCCGTCTGCCCGGAACTCACACCAAGAGATAAGTAAATAAACCGAGAGAGCGCGCAAAGCCTGGAGGTGGGCACAACCGTGCGGTGCCGAAGCGGATACAAGCACTGGAAGAGACGAGAGACGGAAGAGATAGAGAGAGAAATGAGAGAGGAGGACAAGAGGGAGGATGTGAGAGTCCCGAGTGTTTGTCGCCGAAACCGAGATGGCCGATAACGGCAGTTGAGGGCGGGGAACGTGCCTATTGATGCATTGATGCATTGAAGCCCTGGGGGCCCCCGGCGCAACCGAAGCCTCACAACCGCAGGAAATTAGGGCGTGAATAGCGATGTAATGGGCTGTCTAAGTGGGACTGCCGCCGGGGTCACGGCGGAGGGGTGGACACAATTACACGTGGGAAGGGGGCGCCGGCAGTTAGCGCCCGAGAGGTAGCGCGAGGACATGGACTGCGTGAAGAACAACACTGGTAATTATTTAACGAGGAAAATCTATTAATTGGTACTGCTAGTTCCTGCACCATTCGATACTCTAGTCTCGTATAAACACGAGCATAATCAGTGCATGTGTGCTGAGTTTATTTTTACTTTTTAGGATTTTTTCTACTTTATTCATTAATGAACAATCACATCGAAATTTCATTTTATCGAATTTCATTAGTTTACTATTAACAGTGTTCCAAAAATATAACAGATATATATTTTTGCTGAACATAATTATTTCGAAGATGCAGATTATTCTCACGACAAGATAAAAAAGCACTAATACTAAACATGATCCGTCAGATTTAAAAACTGTCTCCGACACCAGATGTGTTGTGGTACTATGTTAGAATGTTTCTATGCCTACCTTTCCTTACAATCTCTCGACAGATAGTGTCAAAAATCTTTTGTTATCTTCCATTAATAAGTTTATATTACATTGGCAATGGAATTCATCAAACTAAATGCTTAGCCACTCTTTAAAATTTGCAATGCACGATGCAGCCATCTTTCTGCTACGATACATTTTTAACATATAGATTATTATTACTTCATATTTAGAGATAATGTTTAAGGAATTATAATTAATATTGTAATAATTTTTAAAGCAATTTTCCAAAATTTAATGTTTTCTAGAAAGTTAAAATCGAGAGTTAAGTGAATAAGTTTGGCTACAGAACCAGATATATTTAATTAATTATTATTTCCTGTGATGTGCAAGATTGTAGATTTTGTAATTTACTCATTTTCCAACGCTCAATAGAGAAAGAAAAACGTATTAATAAATATACCAACAACAACAACAACAAATATACTTATTCTATTTTTCTAACTCGTGCCCACCACGAACCAATTCCACCGCCACAATCTAATGAGAAAGTTCGTTGACAATATTGCTGCCTCTGCAGAACTGTTGAGCGTCGTAGTATTCAAGTCCTCACGTCGCTGGATTTTCGACGTCAGCAAGATATCTGGGTTCAACAAGTGCTGACAGCAGAATTCTAGAAATCGGTTTTCCATGTTTTCACTATCAATACCAGGCGAAAGCTGGTGCAATAACCTAACGAACAGATCACGGTCCGCTAGTGAGGTTTTCACATTCACGTCTCATCCTCTCCCTTTACCAACTTATACGAGTATACTCTTCCATTCACGACACTACCTCGCATGCCGGAATAGACGTATGGAACTTGGTGCTTGTTCGGCCGAGGCAATACAACTTGAGAGGGGATACTCGTAAGCTGATATGTAGGTCAGCGCCACACCTCATGTTCGAGTGGGAGAGCAAAACACCGCCACCTCCCGGGATTATTAGGTCCTACACTCACAGGACTAATGACGTCAGTAATTAACGCGCTCGGTATCAATATTCGTTCACCAAATGCAGAGCCCCATTACCGTTAATATCTAATGGTCTTGTGGGCAGTTGGGAGGAGGTGATATTTCATTCGGTCACTCGCATCACAGAATCTCGCTGGAGACCAGTAAATTGACATCACTATTTTAACTGAATGGACGAGAGAGTACAATGTAGATCGTAGTTTCAGTACTGAAGAGAGAGGGAGTGAGACATGTTCCACAACTGCGAATATCATATATTCCTCCGTTTCACACACTGCAATTAGAGGAATCAACGTTTGTGACGCCAAACGGCCTTGAGACATCGCAGTTCTTACCCAGCTAAAGAGAAACTAAAAACATATATTTTGTTACCGTTCTTAATTACATGTACGGCCCGAGAGTGATCTACTTCAAGCAACACAGTAACTCATGGCCATATTATACTCTATGAGAGCGTTTTAAAATTAGCCAACTCGATGCATCGATCTTCGCCGCGAGTGGCAAAGCATCTCCGACGTAACCGGAGAAGTGTGTGTGTGTGTGTAAGTGACGGGAGGAGAGTAGAAAATTACCGCTACCTGTATCTTCTTGCATCCCGGTTTAAGATTACAATCAGGGTTTTATTTACGAATTTTCTCAAGTCACATTCCTTGTAACCTTTTGTGTACCTGTTTTAATCTTTTTACCTTAAATTCAAAAGCGCTTAGAACGCTTAGATACTGGTCTCAGATGGCTCCATGCTCATTTCCTTAATGACTGCTCTTAACTAGCGAAAATGAAACTAACGGTATACCGTTCTTGCACCATTCATTGAGGGGCATAGGGTTACATTTCCGACAAGAGCGGAAAGAATTTTGAGGAAAGTCAGAGAACAGACAAAAAAATTAACATAATCAGGATAATTTGAACACTAATAACCAAACTAAAGGAATGTGGGATTTTTTTAAAAGAATATGATATCTCGAAAATTCATAGAGAATGTTGTCTTAAAAAATAATGACAGAGAGGTGAGAGGTTCGGTAGAAGTTGTAAGTCTGCACATACAACGCTCATCGAGAATCGCAGACACAAATTTCAATATCATACCACACAATATTTGCTTCATACATTTGTTTCTTTTAAACTCTAAGGAAATTCAGAAAACTAAAAAAGTATCAGATGATGATGGCTGGTTCAGGTGAATTTCATTTTCAAAACAACAAAAATTTTAAAAAATGAATTCAAAATTATCCACTTTCTCTTTTGTCAGTTTTATAAATAAATGTTTAAATTTTTTTATACGAATGGAAACATTTATCACAAATACAAAAAGCTATTTCAGACAGCCAACGCAGATTCAAAAAATCAAAATTTATGGAAACCGCCATTTTTCTCAAAGATGTTGCTTCATTAATGAATCGAAATAAAGTATCTATTGGAACATTTTTAGATTTTACTTTCTTTCCCTTGCGTTGTAACAACAGAGAAAGTATTGATATCGCAGGCTTCCGCGGCCAGAGTCATGATCTGGGCTGTCCGGGTAACGCCGCGTCAAAGGTTGAAGTGCCGACGTTTTCGACCGACCGCATCCTCTTCTGGTACGCAGTACGCGGTCCTGAATGTATATTCAGACCGGTACATGTCGGTTGAAACGTCGGCACCTCAGCTTTCGACGCGGCGTCACCCGGACAGCCCAGATTAAGAGAAAGTATTGTAATTGTATACCGGGAAACGCCGAGCTTCGTCAAATATTTTTCGACAGAAAAAACTCTTATTGTTAGTCTAGCGCTAGGTGTTAACTAGCAAGTTAAAACATTACACACTTTCTTGCACTAATTTTTCTACTTTTGCTGTTTCGAAACTTCAGAGTGATCAACAAAAATGAGACCTACGCCATTCTTTTAAGGGTTACTTGTGTTGTCAACGGAAAGAATTTTTAGAAAAAAAATTGAGCTAATTTTGAGAAAATGTTTTATTTTACTTTATAAAAATCTGACTTTTTAGAATTAATTTCAAGTGAAGATAAAACTATCTTCACTTCTGTAGTTTTGATATGTTAACATTTTCAAAAATATAGAAAGAGTTCGCCGTCAAGAGACTAGCACCCATTTTTTCCCATAGGACAAGGAAGAGGCTGGAGAAATTGCAAAATGGTCTATGACTAATTTGTAAGGGGAACTGCTCCAGTATTGTAAGGGGAACTGTTCCGGTCTCATGTTGATTGGAGAAACTGCGGAATACTACTCATCAGAGTAGCCGGCCATTAGAGTTCCCTTCCAGACAGCGAGTAAATTAGATCTAGCTATCTAGTGTGGAAAATACAGCCACCATCCGGACTCGAACCCTAGTACCTCCCAGTCAGAAACGTATCAATTTATTTCATTAATTACATATTAATTAAAAATAATAATACAAACTCTAAATACAAACTAAAAATATAAAATTAACTCATCACATTCTTGATAATAAGTATGACATTAAAATATGCTTCTCAATCAAAGACTTTTGCCTATTTAGTGATCTTTATGATAGTTTATACGACAGATTATAGGAATAATGAAAAATTCTCACTGTCAAGTATTAAGAAAGACACTGGTGCCAAGAATTTTTCTGCTTTCACAGATATTTTAGACTTAAATTACTGCTTCTCTAAGCTTTTTATCCTCTCTAGAATTTTACAGTAGGGGCACAATTTATCCCTCTCCAAATTACTTCAAGACTAAATCCGACATAAAATCAATGTAATAGTAATAAATTTGTCTTAAAGAAGTCTGGAGTAAATCTACGGTGCAAGGAGACGTTCGTTTTGATCTATGAACTTAAGTATTTTAGTACTACGATGAGCGGGTTTATATAGACAGTCAAGTATTTGCTCAAGTAATATCAATCTTCAGAGTTGACACTGACCGACGCACGTAGTACGTTCTCAGGAGGTTTCTCAAGAGCATCTTAGCAGCGTCAGTCAATTTCGTAACATCTTCTATTCTATTGTTGTAAAGAAACTGGCAAGCCGCATTTCGTAATGTATAACTTCTAATGGGTACGAATAATATTCTACTTCTGTATAAAATTAAACACTCATGATAAAATACAAATTGTTTTAAGTACATTTTTGAGAGAAGAGTTGATACTATATTTGGCGTAATAATGTAGGGATTTCGTTTCTAACGAGGATTGATAGAGAATATATGTTAGCTCTTAATCGTCCGTTTCAACAAAAATGTTGATCATTGTTTACTTTAAAATATATTGTAGCGTTTTCTTTATCTAAGGATAGTACTTCTGTAAATGTGACGAAAGAAAATATAATATTTGTGGATGTGAAAAACATTGTCATCGCAGCGGCGCATTACGGAAAGTTAGCGAGCAATACATCTCCCTTTAAATGAGGAATATTTTATTCGTAATGTAGAATAGAGCAACAGTTTTGAAAATGTATTTTATCTCTGTTAATTTATTTTTTCCATGATGATACGTCACTTATGACGTTTGATAACATTCATTAAAAAATTCGTAATGTTAATATTACGCATCTGCAAACAATAAAATTCGAGTTTGTAAGAACTGTATATAACCATTAAATGGCAATTAACAATTAAATGCTAATTAGTTGTGGGTAAAATGTTTGCTGAGTAAAGAGATATACATTCGTTACATACATACGTGTTTCTATTAAGAAAGTTGAATGTGATGTAACCTAATGAAAAGAACTTATATGAAATTGATATTTGATGAGATAATATTATACGAAAATGTTTTATAAAGTCAATGAATTTCCATGAAACGACCTAATTTCAAAGAAGATACGCTATAAATTTAAGCATATCGTAGATCGTATCGTTTCGAAGACATCAATTTCCTAAGCGATTACAAGTTATAACAAAACATGAAATTCATGTTTACATATGCAAATAACACAGCAATGCATATTTTGTTAACTCATTATTGACATTTTTAGCATCTCACTCATGAGAGTGATCTTCCAAATTTTTCAAGGCGCCTGAAAAAGTGACATCGGCGGTTGCGATTTCATTCCTCCAAATCCCTTTGTCTTCCTTGATTGAATTTTCATGTTGTCTGTGTGACGTGCATCCAAGAAGAAACACGGAACTTGTCGAAGTTTATCTTGCATCCCCTTTAGTATGTGGCATCTCCCATTTAACTTATCCCTGGCTCGAAGTGTCGCAAAGTCCTCTCGCTGCCAAAGGCATACTCGGATTTCGGGTTATGGTCATTGGGCTGCCAAAAATTACGTGCGACTTAAGTGCTAGGGAATCTTTTACACTACTGAACCTGGCGTGCAGCCAGATCTCGCCTCCAGGACCAGGCCTGCCGTGGGTTGCAGTGGAGATTACAACGCGGCGTCCTTTTGGAAATATCCATTCCATTCACGCGATTTCTATGGATTACAGAAGTAATCCACTTTCAAGTTTTCTCTTAGCGCTGGTGACATAGCTGGGGAGATGTGAGATATTTGTATAGCTGGGAGGATAAAGAATATAATCATGAAATTGTATTAGAGGGTGCAAAGAAAGAAGATTGGTCACGTGTTTTGTGGAGGGTTTCGCTTCCTCGTTTTTAGGAATTAGTCAATTCGAGTACGGCAAGTGGGTAGGTACTGCGTGTTTGGAGGAAGAAGCGCTTTCAAGACACCGCTCCATACTGATACCTTGAGATTACATAAAGATATTATATATATATATATATATATATATATATATATATTGTAAACAAACCTAATGTGCACGGGGGAGGGCGCCAGGTTCGGCTCCTGAAATGTAACTGAATGGAAGAGATGGGAGGTCAGGAATGAACACAGAGTCATTTGTAACGAATACCAGTTTATTTCTGGCACCAAAAGCTACCAGGGAAATTACAATGTCGCAATGGGCGACGCAAGTTTTTTTACTAAAATTACTCTGTGAATTAATTACAAGTGGTTAATTCTGCTGGGCCTGAGCGCGGCCACTTGCAGTTTTTCGCTGTTATAATTGTTCAGTGAGACGGCATCGTCTCATAGTTACCACCAATGGCTGCCGGTCTTCGTGGGCGGGCCGAGGCGGCAGCCTCAAAGCAGAGACGGCGGCGGCTCCGGGTTGCTGATCTTCTGCGGCGCGTCTTCTCTCGCTCAGGTAGCGGCGATTCCAGGTTGTCAGCTCCAGCAGGCTCAGAGGGGGCGAGTGGCTACGGGCGTTGACGTTGCGAAAAGGGCTGTCACTTAGCCCGGGACGAGAGGCGGCAAGGCTGGCGGGCCGAAGCGAAAACGGCGCGGGATCCGGTAGTTTCCCGCCCGAGTTTTCTCCGCAACAATTTACGAGTCGCGTCCTGACTAATTCGGCTGTGGGAAAGTCTTTTCCCAAACTCGCATCCCGATCGTGAATGACTGGATAACTTTTAGAAGTGAAGTTCTCATGTAACGAAAATTTCGAAGTTCCACGAAGAAATTTTACAAGTCGAGACTGTCGAAGGAATTTACAAGTGAAGTTCGCCGGAAAATCTTAGAAGTAGTCTCTTCAACAAATCTAAGAAGAAGTCTCGTTTCGAAGAAATTTTTAGAAGTGTTCCTCCGAAGAAATTTTACAAAGGGGCCTCATTCCTACTCTGCATCGCGTTTATAAAAGAAGTTCCTTTCCCCTTCCCAAATTGTTCCTGGCACCAAATTTCTCCCTTCCCTCATGGCGAAGCTTCCCATTGGCCGAGGGTGGCTGTGTCGCAGGATTCTGATTAACCAATCTCGTGTCGATTTCTCTGTATTTTTCCGTAAATGTTCTCTGTCTGTCGCTGGCTTCGCTCTCTCACTCGCTTCCCTTTGTCAGTTACTCCGGGAGCTGATCGCAGCTGTCTGGACACTTGCGCGCGTAAAAGCGCATTTCACGGATTCCCGATTCCCGGATTCCCGGACCGTCATGGGCTAATCGACACCCTACTGTATTTAGAGAGAAACAACTCCCGCGGGACTTCTGGTGCCCGTCGCGTGCCCCGACGCGTGCCAGAACGAATGTGAGGAGTTAGCATTGTCCGAGAAGGGATCAGTTTGATGGCCAAGAAAGGTTTCGCTCACGACGCGTCGTAAATGTGTCTTCCTCGCCTAATTGACACCCGGCCCAACTCCATCGGGGCTGGCATTCCCTGGTCGAGCGGCAACAGAAAGAACGCGAGGGTGGCGCTTTGTTCGGCCGGTCTTCGGCCTGGGCCTTTATGTCTGTTTATGAGGGGCAATAAACCAGTTGCCTCTGGAAAGAAGACCTGTGCGCGGTCGGGGGGTGGGCCTCCCTGTCTAGCGAAGGGAACCGTCGCGGTGGAGGCCGCGTCCCTTTGACCCACTTCTTTCTCGACGCGAGCTATTTCCAGCTGTAGGAATTACTTTGTTATTGGCGATGCCATAATAAAATTATATTAATTAATTGGTGACGCCACAATATATATATATATATATATATATATATATATATATATATATATATATATATATTCGTAAGGCAAGAAAGTAAAAATTTAAGTGACTTAATTTCATATACACACCATTTATAGAAAGTTCATATAAAAATTATAATTAGTCTTTATATAACCTTTCTCTTTTAACGATACTATGGTTTCTGTGATTCTCGTGAATTTTTTAATTTTGGTCACAATAGAGTTTAATGCAATGCTCCTCAGATATGATTTTACCTAACCTTAGTGTCGCCAAATATTGTGAATCTGCAACACACAGGCCCAGAGTTTCAATTCTACGAGTTTCTCTTCCATGAGACAACTAATTTACGTGAATGTCAAAAAGTCGATTTCGTGCTACGTCTTTCAAATGATTTTTGACAGCAGAGGCGCGATTCCGGGAAATTAACACGCAACGTTAATTGCGGAGATAGCTCGTTGAATTTCGGAACTTATTTTGCTGGCAGAGCAGTTGGATGGAACGTTTAATCGTAGATGCGAGCGTAACGATCTTTCTTTAATTCATTTCCTCCTTTAATTTAATTGATACGTACGTAAATGATGATCTAATTTGCATGTAACAAGAAAAACCTTGCACACTAATTGGTCTTCTTTGATATTAGTATGTCACGGACTTCGAAATACGTTTGTTTTTGACCTGCGCCTGAAAACTCGTTACTGTTAAACCCAAGTTGCAGGGTTCAAATCTAATTGAAGCCGTGAATTTTCAATGGCGACCATATCCTTCGTACGCGCTCATGCGGAGGGAAGTAAAGAATATTTACTGCATGTAAAAGATGCTCAATATCAAGAAAGCCTCCGAGCTAAATTGTAATCGCCTGTTTCGTCCCTCGATTAGTACCTTCATTCGCTGTTAGATGCGTCGCCACGTAAACCAAGACACGAAGTTTCTTACTTTCTGCGGTGTTGTATTTTTAAATCATTCTATGTCCCTTTAAAAAAATTCTTGCACGAATTTCTGAGTTAAATTGTGATAATCTGAGTTTTGTTAGACTCCTTGGTGAGTGTAGTCGGCAAGTACTCGCCGCCTTTTCCAAGGAAACTACTACAAACAAGCACTGTACAATGAAGTTTTTTTCCTACGGCTATTGCCAGCCGACAGCTGATTACCCATTACGCCTCAATGGGACGCATATTCGACCAAACACTAGATACCAACACCTGCGGGCTCGTCCGATCTGGGGTCAGCAGAACGCGAGGCAGCCTGTGACAACGCGTACATTAAAGACAAGGGACAAGCAACTATGGCTAAGACGCGAATCGAACCCCCCGAACCCTCGGACCGAAGCGCAGAGCCGGTACACGTTCTTAGCCACCTAAGCCATCCATGTAGATCGGCACAGTGCAAAATGTTCCCACTTGCTTAGTTAGTATTAGCTCCTCTTTAATACAAGCAAGTCACACTGTGCCCGTACGGGCTCCGTCTACACCTGCGAAGCCGGTGCTCCTGTGAGCACTGGCCACTTGCCATGCCTCCGAACGCATTTCTCCTCAAACTCCAGAAATGAGTGTACTATATGCGTAAAGTGTAGCGGGAAAGGTAAGTACAAAGCGTGCTTGAAATACCACAAAGAATTGTTGCTTTATACAAAAGTAAGTTTGCTTGATGTCTTCTTTCGAACATCTGAGATTTGATTTATGTTTCTTGATTTTACTACTTATTACTTTATTTCATGTTTATTTTTGAATTTTTCCTTGTATTAAACATTTTTGTCAAGGGGCACGAGTTGGTTTAAATGTCCAAATCATTACTTGTTTTAGTTTTGTGTTACATTTCATCGAATTATTTTGTTAGATGTTATAAACACCAATGATGTGAAAAATTAAGAAGTCTCTTTCACTTTTTAACAGCTTTTTAAACAGGCACGAATCTTAACCTGAATGTAGGAAGTTATTAAAATTATTGATTTCTCATTTATACGCAATTACAAACTAATATTCTTTCGATTCAAAATGTTTAATTTCACACTCCATTGACAATAAGAAATATGATTTATGTATTTCATTTTTATGATTTACTTCTTTGCTTTAGTTGAAGAAATAGGAGTTAATATCGCTTTCAGGACAGAAACTGTCAACTGATTTCTCTAAAGACTTCTCCAGAAGACTTTCATGAGCCAGGTATCCAGAGTCGTACCGAACGTTTTGTACACGTACCGAACGCACAACTCCGAACGTTTTATACAACCCTTACTTCCCTTACGAACCTCACGCCATTTACTCTGCTCGAAGTGCCCGAGAACTCTAGAACACCAGTTACCATTCCCGTGACCTTGTCGTGCCAGTAGTAGTTTCGCTTTGTCGCGGTTTAGGAACGTGAAGGACTCTGAAATTGGGCAGCTCGATACGGAAAGGAACACTGATCCGGAACAGCGTGAGGGAATAGAAACATGCATGAGGTACCTCCTACTGCTCTATCACGAGAGTGCGGCCTCGTTACAAATTAACATCAGACTAGACGTCCCCTGGGTGAACAAGAGAGTTTCCACTTCCATTGCATCCCTCTTGGGAGACCTGTCGGCGCCTTCCTATTGCATGCCTATTGTGCGGGCTACGCTGGGGTCGCACCTGAGCGCCATCTATAGAGTGAGTTGTCATGGGCGTTTACCTGAATTGAGTCAATACATTAATGCTAGTATTACCAAGAGGGGAATGGTGAAGGGGCAGAGGTCACCGACATTAATTTGTTTTTGTCATTGGTTTTGTTGCATTGGCAAGATATTTTTAGAACGCTAAAAATCTTTGATATTGTTTCTGATGTAATATTAGTTCAAAATATGATTCCATTTATCACATTTTTTGTTCTGAGTTAATACAGGATTTGTGTCTGTGAGCAAAGACGTAATCTGAAGTATTTTCTTGAAAACTTAACATTTATAATACATTTTGAAAATATTTGTAGTCTTTTATTTTTAAAGCTATAAATATGTTGTTTTTTTTAAGTGAATATGTAAGTCGACGTTTTATGGGATTGTGTTGTAATGTTAAAACTCTGTTTCTTTTACAAGAGTGTAGAGTTTAAGTTAGCCCAAATTCATTTACTTCCCATTAATCGACGATACGTAATGTGGTATTGCATGTTATATCAAAAACTATTTATGCCCCTTGGTTTTTAATTTATTACAATGCATTTTCTAAAACACTAAATTTTGGGCAACATCATTACATAAAAATTAATGGTGATCTCCATTCATGAATTAGAGTCCTTCATGGTTCAGAGTTTTTCACTCACCATTCATGAAACATGATTCTTCCACCAAGCGGTAATTGCCATAATGTCAGAGACAAAGATAGTTCCATATAAAAAGTTATTTTTTGCCCACTACTCCAAAATTTTGTAATAAAACTGTATTGTGTATTCTGAGTGACTCACCTAAGATTATCACTTCAAATGTTTCTTTCACCGTTGCAGTTATTGAGATGTTTTCAATAAAAAAAGGTTTAATGCGAGGAACACATTCAGGTCCATTTTCTTCTTTAGTCTCCTATTCCTTCTTTTCTGTATGCCTCCTCATTTTAACCATTTTTTCGTTTTATCTTGGTACGCAGATCTCCTGAACATTTGTATGAATTTGTTTTTATCTACTCCACACCTATTTGTCATCATTAACCCATATACTAATTCCCATATAAAAAACTTTTTTTCCTCTCTCTTTTTACTCTCTGATCTTTCTCTTAACACCAATCAGCTATTCTGTCATCCTGGGTTAGATCTTTATTTCCATATTCTTGTATCATTTAAAAGAGCTTTATTCTTAAATAGTATATCTCCTTTTTGACGTTTGTTTTCTACTCTACCTTTTAATCGACCCTTCTCACCTTACTCCACTGTGTCTATAACTTAAATTTCCAACTATCGTAATGTCTCTTTTAGCCATAATTACACCCCTTTCGGCACTCTATTCACTGGTGTGGCACTCTTAATTACGAGACAGTCTTTTCTATTTTATTTTTTCTCTTCTAAAATATTCCTTAATACCTATCAACCTTTTCTCAGGAGTTATACCTGCAATCTATTGTTTCTAATAAGTGTTTCTGCTACATAATCTTATCTTTCGCTCAAACGCTTAAAATAACAATAATTATTGTAATTTTATAAATTCTTTAACCAGAAAATTAAATTACTTAAAACAAAGTAATGAAATATGAAATATTCTGTTGGTACAACTTGAAAGAATAAAATATTTTTAATATTATTTTCCATTATCACCTAAATAGTGTTTATCGAAATACAAAAAAAAAAACTTTTCAAATAATAGCTTAATAAACCAAGATGCATTACAACACAACTTTGTTATATTTGTTCCATTTTAATAATTATGGAGAGATTAAATTTCTTTCCGTAATTTCAATGGGCAAAATGTCTTTTGATACTGTTCGTACTACTCTACGCTGAGAAATTGTTAAAGAAATTCTAAACGTGTTGAATAGATTGTAATTTTTGGTAGGATTGATCTGAAGATATACATTCACACAATGTCATGAAAAGAGTTAATCTTATTACGATAAATGGAAAGAAAGGGAACTAAATGGTTCAAATTTGGCAGGTATTAGACATACAAATAATTCCATTCGGGAGGAAAGGGCATATATAGTTCTTATGTGAATTATAAAAGAGAGTCGTAATATGTGTGCTTTGTATTGAAATTCATGTTATTGTGTCCATTTCGTCATTACAAATTGCAATATGCCTAGTAAAAGAGTTAAAGAGCAATTTGATTAATTGAGTTCGAGAGAAATCGCATGTACGGCGGTACGGGGCTGAATGGTCATTATGTTGAAATGAAGGACAGCTGTGGTGGGGTCGTTACCAGGGCAACAGTTCACGGCAATGTATAGAGGAAGGCACGTCCACTCCACAAGCATGGATTGGACGACCACTCCACGTCCACTCCACAAGCATGGATTGGACGACCACAACGAACTTCTGTGAGAGAGAACACGCGGATTGCCGGAGAAGTGTGAAGAGTCGCAACATCCACGATTGTTGACATTCAGCGAGAAGGACCAAGAGTCCATGTTGCGGCCCCACATCTAATTCCGTTCCCCATCCTATTGCCACTTGTGAGTGCCGTTAGCAGCCGCCACTCGAACCTGATGTTTACTCTTCAGTGACATGTCAAAAGCAGTGACATTTTGCTTTTTAGGTGATAAAATGTATATTTTGTAAAAAATGATAGCGATTGCGGCATGAAAGATGATATTTTCTTATTTTACAGTGTTAGTGCATTTGTTTAAGTGTGTACTTTGCGATGGTGTCATTGAAATTCAACAAAAGCTGCTGTTGATTCCCACCGAATTATTGTTAAAAAAACTACGAAGTTCATAATTGTTATTCACTAAGTTCTCCCTTGCAATGCAAACTGACAAAAAATTACATTTTGCGAGTTCAGTATGATGTTTGGCAAATTAGTAATGCTTATACGGCCAAAGTGTGTCTCACCAGTTTCACCTTCATCCAAACCCCAGGAGTTCTCCATTTCATGTCGTCACAACATCGAACTAAGAGGGTAGGTAGGTTGGTACAACCCTCGTCAATAACCGAGGGGATTCTGTTCGAAAAGCCCTTTAATGTATCCAGAGATAAAATAGATATATAACAAATTACATGACAATCCACCACTTAATTACGACTATTCCATATTGTTCATGCAATTATATATGGAAGAAACATTTCAAAAAAATACAAAGACTATACGAGTCAAACAAGGAACGCGTCAACAGTTTGTGTTTGCGAATTTGCAAATCAACTACCTGAGCAACTCGTCCGACAATGCGAAAACCATTCGATCAGGGCTAAATTCTGAACTGAGTTCCTAAAACTTTCCTTCGCTGATTACGCAACGGAAAATGGCAATAGTGCTGAACAAATGAACAGTAGTTTCGGAATAAATGTTACGAACTTGAATGGAATGCAGAGATGTCGAAGATTAACTTCTTTTTGATGATGAGAATGAAGTAGAAAATCTCATATTACGAAGTTGTGTGTGACGTCACACGTGACATTAGCTACTGATGGCAGGCAAATCATCCGGTCCTGATGGTCTTTAGGTCCGACCTTCGGTCCGGCCTTCCAACCGTAAGGCCTTCGGTCGGTCGGGACGCCCGCCAGTCTTTCGGTCCGTCTCTCAGCGCGCGTCCCCCCGTCCGTCCGTCCGTCACTCCGTCCGTCCCTCCCTCCGTCCCTCCCTCCGTCCCTCCCTCCGTCCCTCCCCCCTCCGTCCGTCCGTCCGTCCGTCCCTCCATCCCTCCCTCCGTCCGTTCGTCCCTCTCTCCCTCCCTCTGTCCGTCCCTCCGTCCGCCCGTCTCATTGAAATCTCTGATTTTTCGAAAATCGAGAAAGTGCTTTTTCTGGTGTGTTGATACAACTACAATTTTGAAGATGAATATTATTTCCTTTATAAAATATGTTCTTTAAAGACAGAGTTGAAATGTTCAATTTTTTGAAAATATGAGTACTTGTCGTGTAATTTTGCGCGACATATAGGCATTTTTTAGCAATTGTTTCTGAAGAGCTGCTTCAAATATTTTTTTAAAAAATTATCCTCTTAGGGCAGTACAAATATAGCGCTCCGTATTTTGTAAATTGCTTAACAAAATTGTAAAATAAAAAGTTAACATTTCAATACTAGAAATTGTAAATATCAATTTTTGCTTTAAACAAAGTCAGTTTTAAAAAACATCTCTTTAAAAAAGGCCGTGTGCAATTAAAAACGAAAAGTGTAGATTTCGCGTAATTTGTGCTTAAAATATAATCTGATTTAAAAAAAATGTCTGACTTCTCCAAAGATATACCCGAATAAGGCGGTAAAATGTGCTCTCAAACTAAATCCATATTAGCGATGCCCATGTGAAAAAGAATAAAAAATGACGTATATTGTCAAATATAAGCCTCCCATGGCAACCTGCTGCAAAGATACATCAAGAAATGTAATTTTCATGTTTTATTTTTATCAGCTTCCACTGCATGTATCAAGCTAAAGAAAATTACAGACAGGGGAAAATAGGTGAATTTAAAGGTATTTGCGTCAAACAATTTTGACACCACCTGCGTCGCCGAAGAAACAGAATAGAGCTCAGTAAGGGGTTACTCAGTAAGGGATTTATGAGCGCAAAATATACGAGGGACCGTACCGCCACTGAGCAAAGACAGCGTCGTCACAATAGTCCGATTAAAGTCACTTTGTTCCTAGCCACAGTTTGTATGAACGGAATCTACAAGTAAATACAATATTATTTATTTCTATCACCATTTACACTCGCAGGTTTTCTTGCTGCAGTGTCCGGGAGGCCACGTGTTTCCCAGAATCGAAACGTTGACACTCTCTCCCCCCACTCAGCTGTCAGACACAAATTAATGTAATCGGACAATATGGACCACGAGAGATTCAGCCGTTTACCACTACGCACGCCTCAAGAGCATCGAATCCCTCGCATCGACGAAGGATGGCTACAGATCGCTGGCTACAGATCGCTTGCTACAGCCCTCCTTCTTTGAGTACCACGACCTGTCGAAGGAAACCAGGTTCACGCATCACTTGACCTCGGGAATCTGGTCGCATCTTCGAACGCCATCACGAGCTTCTTTTGATTTTGGCATTGAAAGAGAACGACTTCTTACGCGGCCAAGCCAGGAATTTGGGGTCGCAAAATGGCCGTGAACCGCCACCACTGTTCCAATTACTCAATACTTAATGAATAATTATAATACTAATTATTATTATTATTATTATTATTATTATTATTATTATAATACCCGCGCACTCACAGTAAGATGTCTCACCACACAATTAAAGCTCCTAAAGCAACGACAGCACAATTAGTACGTTCAAATAGGAGACCACGCCGGGCCCAAGCTCGAATTAACTATAGTATTCGCGTGCCAAATTGGCATCACGCGAGTCTGAGCCCGTTGCGATGCCGTCTGCGCCTCCGAGCCTACGCTCGCCGAGCAATGAACGACGAGGTCGCCAGGGGCGTCCCTGTGTACCCCGCGCCGCAGAGCCCTGGTCGGCCGTCGAACCACGTGGAAACGCCATGCGCCGACAACACCGCTCCGGAAAGGAGACCGATGGGCCACGAGACAATGGACAACAGAGGAGCCAGCAAACTACTAAAAGGAGCACAAACTAGATGTAATATATTTTAGTAGTGCTTGCGGTCACTTGTAATTTTCCATCATCAATGTATCAACTATACACCCCCATATTTATTTTTTTAAGACTTCTATCTAGCCAACGATAGACGCTTACCCTTTATGTCCAGATGGGATGCATATTCGACCATATGTTAGACACCAACACACTTGCGGGCTCCAACGATCTGGGGTCAGCAGAACGCGAGGCCCTCCGCGACAACACATACATGAGGGACAAAGGACAAACAACTACTTCGAAGGCGGATCTCGAACCTAATACCCTTTCGACCGAAGCACCGAGTCGACACACGCTCTTAGCCACCTCGGCCATCCAGGTCGGTCTTATATTAATTAAATTAATGTTAAATTAATTTTCTGTGTGTAATGCACGGTATTTCTGTCTAGCCCAAGCCACAACCCTGTTTCAGAGCAGCCGAGCAACTGCAGAAAACAGATCACACACAATCGATCAGCCAGTGACGGCTGATGCGTGGTCGCTTTCATCGGCACCTTCTCAGCATGGAGCCAAAATATGCGGCCGTAGCCAAGGCTCTTACATAAGACTATGCTAAGCTAATAGATGTTGGCACGGATACAATTAAAGTAAGCAAAATCCTGATTTCATGTTCCTTTCTTAGGCTTGTAGGACATTGTACATTTGGAAATTTTATTAATGAGAGAAGAGAAATAACTTTCTAGAATGCTATTTGGCGACATATGGTATTCAAAAAAAGAAACTTCGAGATTAGGTTTAAGAAAATGTTTAAAAAATTGTACTCACTGCGTTTATATGTGTGAAGGCTGTACGAAATCGCAGTATAAAAACGTTTGGAAAGAAGGTTTAATCAAGAATCAGCAATGCAGAAGCATTGTTGTGTTACCAAGATGGGAACAAGAAAATAGTTCTGCAGTTTAATTGTTTTGTTGTAGATTATTTTGTGTGAAATGCTTGACACCACGGAGTCAACCTTTTCACGTTTTTCATCTATACAATATACATTAATACGTGTTCCATCGCAATTTTTACTATTTAATAGATTATTTGGCATGATCAAAATTATTTAACAAACATGTTTTCTCTTGTCGCCTCTTGCACTATTTTTTATTGTATTTTTCTGGCGTTGTTACTGTAATTTGTGATAATCGCATTGAATTTTCTGCATTACACGTTGACTGGTAATGGGTGAAGAATTTCATACCACATGAGAAGAAACTCACTGATATCAGTATCATACAAGAAGTTAAGAATCTTAAGCTTGTGGAAATACGCTCGTGCGTTTTACTAATTCAACACTTTTTGAAATACTTCGTGGAATTTGCTGTTTGTGGAAGGATTAAATATTCATATTTTAATAATTGAATACACACCACTCTATGCAGTAGGTTTAATCCTATTCATCATCGCAGCTCTACTCGCATGATTTAATGAATATATTTAACCCACCAGTAAATCTGACATACAATTTACGCGGCAGTTAAAGAAAAGTTGAATAGAATCTGTGCAGATGAGACGAAACATAATATCACACCGAGGAAAGAGCTGTGTCTACTTCTCTGGAATCGTAAATATTATGGAAAATAAGTTCCATTTGAATTAAATATGTAATTGACGTCGATAATATGCAATGATATTTCCAAAGGTATTGCCAATTTGGTATAATGCTCAATAATGCACGAAACTTGAGAGCACAGTCATTGAGTACGCTATGTGGTTATCATTTATCTTATTTAAATAGGAGATTAAATCCCAATAATCATACAGTACTGTAATCAGATTAAAACTCAGTACAGTAATACAATTACAGATCTGTAAGTATCATACAGTACACAATAATCGCACAGTAAAAGTACATATGAATGGCAGGATTCAAAAAGTACTAGTAAGACTTTTATTACTGGATTCATACTTTAAAATAATTCACAATCGTACCTTAAAAATGCCATAGTCACGAAACAGCCGCGAGAATTTCCGTAGATAAAACACTAGTCGCGGTATCTTCAAAAAGATAATCTAAATCCGTACAGCAGTCTCTACATTCACCGGGAGCCGTCCAATATCCGAAGCGCAGTCTCACTTCGTGGATCGTCAGCATTTCGTGGCCCTTCTATCACTGGTCACCTCTCGCCCCCACGTGATCACTCGTCTCCACGTCATCACTTGTCACCACTGGTCTCCACGTTATCACTCGTCACCACTCGTCCCCAAGTTATCACCATTCGTCACCACGTCACCACTCGTCACCACGTCACCTCTCGTCACCACGTCCCCACTCATCACCACGTCACCAATCGTCACGTCACCACTCGTCACGTCACCACTCGTCACGTCACCACTCGTCACGTCACCACTCGTCACCAAGAAACTTACACTATATGTCTGCCTCCGCCGTCTGAGTAACTCATTTATACCCAAACGGCGGAGTAATCGTTTCGTCGCCATAACTCGGACATGGCGGCGGGGAGCGAGGGCAACCGCCTCTCAGTTAGTGCTCACCCGACCGCTGCTTTGGAGCTGACTGCACTTAGAACAGCGCCTACGGTAATTGCCGCTCTTTCGCCGTTACGATGGTACGAAGCTTACGGCAGACATTTCATAGTTCATGTTCAGTAACGACAAAAATCTACTCCATTACATATACACTCTGCGAAAATATAACATAAACAATCTAAAAATGTATGTGAATGTTGTTTTTAACTGATACAGATCACTTGTCTAGAAGAGAGTCAAAAAATATGTTTTTTGATGCAGCTTAAATAAAAGCTTCGGTCACTTGTTTTGGACGTAAATGTAGCTTCACAATGCGCACTTTTTGTTGAACTCTCCTTTTGCTTGTAATGGTACGAGAAGAAGTAGGGCGAGTTACTATTTTGTTAGCAAAGCAGACAAATCATACTTGCAATTCGTTTACCGATGCAAATAAATTTTCTATAACTCGGAAACGAAAATGTCTATTTTTTCAAATATTGCTAATCTCACAATTTTTAAAAATTTATTTTTATTTATTTATTTTCAACTTTTACTCATCTTTCAACTATTTATAGAGTTTTACTGTTTTTTTGACTAAATAAATCTAAATCTGAATCTAAAAACTCTCTCTTTTCATTGCTAATTTAAAGCGGTGAGACCCTAGTCTCGTCGATTTCTGGCTGGGTGGTAACCTCCGCGGTGAAACTTGCACGCAAGGAATCCTTATTACAAATTTGCTTAAAATAATCTCGAAATGTACAGATTTTGTCAAAACGTGCTATAAGTTATACTGAAACGTGTAACTGAGTTCGGGATAGTCCTGATTTGCAGTTAAAAGTACAATACACATCGTTGTACGTCATAATTAACAATGAAGTTCATTCTGATTTTTAATATATTTAAAGAGGTTCCTGTGTACACATTGTTACAGGAGAAAAAGTATCCTCGGAAATACTCTAGGGCAGTCGGAAGATTAGTTTCTACCCTTAGAAACAAAACACGCTGTTTCCTTTCTTCCTCATTATACTTCAACAAAATATCTAGAAGTATTAGTAAAGAATCAATCAACTTGAAAACCTCACATCCAATCAATAGTCCATACAACAAGCGCAGAAAAAATGCTGCCTTTCACAGAAACTTTGCTACTTATGTACAAAATGATAAGACCATCTACGGCATATACATTCGTAACTTGCCGCAGCATGACACCCACCTATCTGATTATATTATTGACTATTCAAAACCAATATTTAAGTACAACCTTCAATTCTCCCTCGTTCACCTCTACCTCGTTAATAATATAAGAACTTTAAGTAATATTGGTATCGAAATCTCACAAACTCTTCTAAAATTCTATTTTTTCTCTCAAATCTTGGTCAAAATACACACAATCCATTGCACATCACAACCAGATTTTCTTAGGATCTCTTTCACCTACTATGGATTATGAGTTTACAAACTGAAATCTTCCACACGTAAACCATAAATGCGCAAATTTTAGTAGTGAAAATAAAAAAAAACGAAATTCACAAATAGACTGAAGGGTTATGACACTATGACCCGCATTTGCCGGGGCATGAGGTTAAATAAATTCATTGTACACAATATACTCGTACTTCAAACCCCCGAAAGACGAGTGTGGAATAGGAAAATAAACGCTGCGTTTTGTTAAATGACACTTTTTAACGATGTGCAATGTTAAATGACGCACGTTAAGGGTTATAATTAATGCGTGAAATTGATTGGTGTTGCCGTTGACAAATATGATCACTATTATGTTGATAGATGTTTATGTAAATAATTCCATAAGATGTATAATAGGTATATAAATTTTTAAACTACGAAATAAATATTGGGTTACAACACCATCGAATGCATATAATTAATTTTTAATTTTGATTTGATTTTATCGAGATTTTTTATTATTACTTGTATCATTTTTACTTTCTCGGCCTTACCAAGAAACTTCGTAACAAGAGAAAATTATGTAATCGTGCGCCGGAAAACGATGAATTTTCGGCAGAAAAGCTCTTATTGGACCTGGTAACGAAAAATGGATAAATTCTGTTGGTAAATATAGAAAGCATTCCTCTAACACGTGGTGTAGCCAGAATATGTTTTGAGAGTCCTTGATACCGAAAAATCAATTGACGGCAAAACGTCTGTCTGTGTGCTGTCAATCTGTGGTCAAAGCTAGCGGGTAACTATTCAGCTGATTTTCTGCAAAATTGATATTCCCCAAACGATCTGAATGAATTCCAAGCTTTTGAAGTTTGAAACGGATATTTTGATTTTTAAGGGAACTTTACATGAAGCTTCAAAAACATTTTCAGTATTTTCTCAAAAATGACACCCAATTTTTTGATTAAACTGTCTTTTTGGATAGAGCAAGAACGCTTACGAGAACGGTGCGCGTCTCATGTTCCTTGAAATTCCCAATTTTTATACTTGGTTCTATTCACCATGCATTTGTCATTCGGATTCACCTTTTTGTGTCAGGTGATTATATCCTTTATAAACAAAGACGAGTGTAAAGGCAACCCTAAAAAAGCGGCAGAATATCATCAAAGTAATTTATTTCCTTTTGAGCAACCTGGTAGTGTTGTGTGGAATTGTTTCTTTGTGGAGACCAGTGAAACAGAATTTGGGTCCTGATTGACTGCGAACCTTTGAGTAAATGTACTCATTGATGAACCAAACGATTCGTTGTTCGCACACAAACGGCAGTCTTTCCTCCTCACAGTCGGTAAACGGGTTATCAATTGTCAACTGGCTTTTTTCAACACCCTAACCCGGGCTATTTTTCAATTGGGACGTGCCGGTCTGGCGTTATAAAAGCTCTGTTTGAGAATGAAAAATCTCCTGGCAATTCCATTCTGAAAAGTTTTCGTTTTAAATTTCAACTTCGTATTTTCAGCTGTCTGTAACGAGCCTATATCAGTTTACAATCGAATTCACAATCTATTTTCCTTTCAGAATTCTTTTTGACAGTAAAATACGATATAAAATAAAGACACATATGTGAGACAATTTTCTCTGCCGGAACGAAATTTCACAAAATCATAAAATCAAATCTACCACAAGATCGCCTAGAAATACAACCAGCACAAGCGACGACTCTCCAGACTGTGTTGTCCATAAGACACATTAAGTATATACACGTTTTATAATGTTTAGTTTTTGTGTTTTTTAAATTTTGTGATTATCAGTGATGAGCCTATTTGTGGTTAAACATTAATAACATTTTTATTGAAGCGGATATATTCGTACACTTATTCATGTAGTTTTAACTCCAAAACATTTGCCATTCTTGGTTAATTTTATTAACGATTTAACATTGGAAATGAAATTTACATAACATGTTAATGTAACCCTACATTGTTGTTTTTCGTCATTTTTACTTTAAGTTATAAATAATTTAATACAGGTTTTTTGAAAGATTTAACCAGAACCTCATTCTGGAAAATGAAAACTGTTATTTTTTATGTCTGGACTGCATCTCCTGGCACAGATGTGAATCATTCCCCTGAGTCAACAGTGAGCTCATGCGCGTGCGGCAGTTAAGTATTTTTTGCCGCAGTCTAATCCCAGGTAGCGCTGAGATTTTGGAAATGCCGTCACCCTCACAGCCTAGTAGCACGAGACAGAAGACTTCCGCAGCCGGCCAGTGCCTATACTCGCGCAACTTTACTTGACCGATGAATTAAAAAAACAATTGCGTACAGTGGGGGTATTCATTACGAAATATCTAGATTTTATGAAACAGTGCCAATCTCTGAAAAATCAGTCATGCGTTTGCAACTTTCTCAATAATTTGCGTTCAAACTTTCTCAGGAGTTCGAGATATCACCTGTGATGTATCTTCTCCTGTTCCTGTCATTTCTTTAATTATATGGAGAAAAACACAGACAGGTGTGCTCGTCTTTTACACAAAATGGTTATATTGCGCGCCAGTTAAGATGTGTTTGGAATGCTGTCATCAGTGCTCGCTGCGAGTGTTTACTTTCAACTGTTTATTGTGCCAGGGAGGGGGAAGGTAAGCCATCAGCCAAGAAAAGTTGCGCGGTTATTGCTTGTCTGTTCGGGAGACGCCGCGTCCTAGGCACAGAAGCCAAAATTTGGGCCGCCACGTTGGCATATCTGCCTAGAACGTGGCGTCTTCTGGATAGCCTAGTAGGTAGCCTAGTAACATCACAATCGTGAGAAGTGACGCCGTAGCTGCCGAGCACATAAGACTCAAGGCATTCCGCGAGTAAGTTTTGAAAAATGAATTCCTTTTGGAACAACCTGACAACCTTTCTTATGCATCAACATGCGTTCACTATTTTCAGCTGCCTCTTCCACACATATGTCAAAATGTAAATGGTGTAGAACATTCATGTTTATAGAAATACTTAAACAACGTCTCGATTTGATAAGGAAAATTAATTAATGAATGAAAAATCTATACATATTCTTTGACACGGGATAGATACGGGGACGCTTAATACTGGTAAATAAGGTTACTACTTTTCCTGTCCTGCCCTTCCTCTAACCCCATTACTCCTATTTCACAACGCTATTGCGTAAGATGGTAGCTTTGTTACTTGCTTTGCTCCTCATTCACATACAAGTATAATCGATTTTTAAGTGATCCACGCTGCTTCTGCTCTCCCGTGTGCACCAATGAACGAGGGAAATAGATTCCCAAAGCGTATTTTGAAATTGATGTTTTAATAGACCTATAAAAGCGTTTGGTTTTATGTGAGGTTCGTTTTGCATTATCAATGACTATGGATTACCACAAGATTTCTGCTGCCACTACTGAATTCATTCTAAATGCCAATAGGGACGAATGCTTGTTCCCTTCATTTCTTCATCACAAACGCATTCCGGAGCTATCTGGAATCTTATTGTACCTCTCCAACTCCACAACTCACTGAAGAATCCGCTTTCTTTCAGGGTATTCGAAATATCTTGTAAAATCTGATTGTTTCTACTGCTCCATTGTTTTTTCCCCATTAAGTGTAAGGGATGAACGAACTTTCGAAAGGAATACAGAACCTTATTCGAATCTCGAGAGGCATTGCCCATTTATTTCTCAATAGAAGTAATTTATTTCAACAGCAGACAATTATCTTATAGATGCGTCATTAGCCATAGCTTTTGTCCAAGTTTTCTTGGAATAACTGGAAGAGCAATGGTAACTTGGAGCGTCTTTGAATAATGGTCTGCACAAATACAGCGATTCATTAAATAGTTTATTTTTCATATTTTGCGGCGGGTTCTTCATTTAAACTTCGTCGCTTGAGGAAACAGTTATAAACTTGAAATGTAGGAACTTTATGTAGTAAACTTAAACACGTGACAACTCAACCAGACGACCCGTCTTCTTCAGGCGCCGAATGTCAGGCCGGAGTTTTAAATGGAGCATACACTTTGCAGTACAAAACGTAAATGGCAGTGCCTGGTGAAGTAAAAATCTTTGTAATGGGAAATAGTATCGAAAAATTTAATTGGCGAGCAAATCAGTTTCTCAAGGGGATTTTCGAGAGACCAATCTAATTCCGTCAATATCGTAATTGAATTTGTTATCGACTTGGCAAAAGCGTATTACCTTAGGGACCGGGTTCATAAACGACCCCTCGCTGGTTTCCTCAAGGGCTTTCACCCTGGGGATGCTGTTCCCGTGTATTGCCCCACGCGATATCCGCTAGACACCTGTGATGTATGTTCGCAGGCAGCAATTCGGTTTCTCTCAGTAGAAGCCTCTATCCACATTAAACGTACATTAATATCGACACAGGAGCCAATAAGTAGGGCGTTGCAGGTAATTATTAGAGGCAATATGTGAATTGGGTCATGAAGTTTTCGTATGAATGAAAAAATAAAAGGAAAATTTTAAATGACATTTTAAACAAATTTCGCTATCAAGATATAATTTAATACACTTTCTCTCATTTTATTGCAAAGAATACCGATTGAAATATTGAAAATTGAATTACGGAGAGTCTTGTAAAAAGAAACATAAACAAGTAGTGCTACAACAGCTCATATTCTCCCTCATTATTTGTAACATTTGCAATTTTCTAAATTTAACAATGTTCAGTGAAAATGGTGCCTATACCAATTTTATAAACTTGGTTTTCTTTATTCTAGATAAAATTAAAGCAAAACTTTCTAGATGCTTTTAAAGAAAATTTTCTTTTTAGGGTCTTTATTTTTAAAAAATATGGAAAAAACTATTAATTTTTTTCGTTTGTTTCAAAATAATATTCATGAACTTATTTTAAGACCTAGTTTTTAAATTGATCTCATTAGGGAAAAATCTCTCTTTAATACTCTAGTTTTGCTATCTTATTTTTCGCAACTTTAAAGGAAATTAGGGGAATTTACTGATAAAGGAACATGTGCCATTGTTATAAGCATACTTTACTGTATTCGAGATAAAAATTAAAGAAAACAACGTTTTTGAGAAAAGGCATTTTTCAATTACTTATATTTCAAGCAAAATTACACAAATTCTATTCACCTTATCAAAATATTATTACAAGTTCTTATTCAAAGATACATCATTAAACAACATATTACATTTTAAACAATCTATCTTAATTATTATAATTGTAGGAAGATTTTGAAATTATGTAATTTTCGAAAATTCATCGAGTTTAAGAAAAATGCCATTATTAAGCATAAGAATTTTCTCTCACTGGAAGAAAATACGTAACCTAATAATTTTGAGGACTTTTTGAAATATTTTTTTGTAAATGTTGAGTTTTCGTGCAAAATTGCAATACTTTCTCTTTACCACGTGAGTATGAGTGAAGAAGTAAGTTAAATATAATAAATGATCTTGGATTGGAACAGTATTTAATAATACGGTAAAGTAAATAATCTCCGCAAAAGATTTAATAAACACAATAATAATAACACTTTTCCCATCCTCAATGGATCTCTAGGAAAATGGAGAAATGAAAACGTTAACACAAGTTGAACACAAAAAAGAGGGGTGTACAGTGAATTTAGTGGAAAAACAAACAAATAATATCATATAAATACAAATAGAGAGTACTTACTGCCCAAGCAACGTGGGGAATGTACAGGAATGTAAAACAGAACAGAAAATTAGGAATGTGCAAGTTTCTAGAATTTTAATTAAATAAAGAAAATTGTTTTTTAACAAGTTGACTAGATAAAGAGATTGCAAAAAAGGGGGAAAGGGGTCAAAAGAATGATTAGGGGATAGATAATCAAATATTTAGAATGGGACTGCTTTTAATCAACGAATGTTCATTCAAGACAGAAAAATTAGTATTTTTGAAAAGTTTCCCGTGTGACACAATACAATAAGAACGAATTATGGGAAAGAATGTAATACAATAACAATTGACATATACTTTGGAATAACTCAACCACCTGCTATTTTGTATTAAGTCAATAATGCGCTTATTTGAGAACGATTGCATAACTTATCAGCGAATAAATTCGAATGAAGATATTTTCATACTTCAAAACGATCTAAATAGCATTCATTCCTGGGATACCATAAATAAAAATAAAATAAATGCCGTTAAAAATAATTCACTAAGCTACTCTAAATCAGCAAAGAAGCTTTACTTTGAATATCACATGGGAGGCATAGCCATCCCACAAGTACTATCAAATCCCCAATGTTATACTAAAACGTCACTTTCTTAACCTCCATTCGGCCTTCGGTTACCCCCTGATTGGAAACACTAAATTGTTATTTCCATTCTCAAAGCAAATAAACCACCCTCTAACCCGAACAGTTACAGACCCATAAGCCCGTTGCCAACATTCTCTAAACTGTTCGAAAAGGTCATCCTTATTCGCATCAACAAATTCTTAGGAGAAACAAAAGTCATGCTCAATGTGCAATTCGGTTTCCATCCACAGTTTGCTACCACCCACCAGCTATTACGCCTTTCGGAATCAATAGCTCAATCATTTGAAAAATAATATACCACAACAGTCTTCTTATGATACTCACAAGCGTTCGACCGTTTATGGCATGACGGTCTGCTGTATAAGCTCAGAATACTTGGTGTTCCTGACTATTTTTACTATATTATAAAGGATTTCCTCAGCAACAGACACTTTTCTGAAAAAATCAATAGCTCCGAATCCCAAAGCTTTAATATCAAAGCTGGGGTACCACAAGGATTTCCACTTTCTCCAAGGTTAAAGAGGATCCCAGATGGGACGCCCTCCTTATTAGTAATAATTTTAACATAGTATATATACTATCTGTAAAAATCTCTGTAACTATTCTGTAAAGTGGTTAATCCATTGCCCCCGAAAAAAAAAACCAAAAAAAAAACAACATCGCATCCTACAGAGGCTCTCTCATTGTGCGAAAAGAAGACACATTGTGCTGGCTCTTCAAGGCGTACAGTATGTCATCTGCGTGTATAGAAGTAACGAAAAGACTAGACATCCTTTTCTAAAGTGGGAGAAACGAGCACAAATGCACAATAAAAAGTAGAGGTCAGAGATCCGACCTAGGGAAATATTAATTTAGAAATCTTACGATTAAAAAGTGGAATGAAATACCTGCCGCATTCTTAGAGCCTCGTAGTACCTGTCTCTGTTGATGTTTTCGAAACAAAAATGAATAAGTACATGTAGGGGTAGCACATGTAAACGTAGGGTAGCACATGTAAAGTGTAGTGAATTGAAGTGAAGTGAGAGTGGCTGGAGAACTAATTCGTATGTTTAAAGATCTAACTTAAACTTAAAGAGCTACAAATACACATTGTGATTCTTAATTTCAAAAGGAAAAGAAATACTGTATCTAAGTGTATGTATGTTCATGATAATGTATATGTATATATGTGCATATGTATCTAGGTGTATGTTTATTTATGTATATTAGGAATGTATACTACGTAGGGCAAGTGCGGTGGTGTTGTATGTGTACGTATAACAGAGCATTCATGTAAAAGTTTGTGTGTTAGGCCTATGCATGTTTTAATGGCCTATGTATGTATGTTATATGTATGTAGTAGATGTAGTTGTAATTTCTTTTAATGTATTTCATTGTAAATTGTTTTTAGCACTGTAATTGTTTTCATATTGTAAATGTAGATGTATTGCATATCTTCTTAGTAGGCTTATGGTTACCATCTGACAATCAGCTAACTGTAACCAAGCAAATATTATTATAATGCAAGGCATGTTGCCGAAGTAACTAAGTTACAAGAACTCTACTGTTTTGTTAACGGCAGGCTATTCACATAACTAAACTTTTCATCGATATGGTGCTGAATAATCTTATAAATAATTGTACAAATGCTGCTAATTTACTGAGTTTCAAACTATTCGATAATTTGAATACTATCAATTTTTTTTAAACAGGAATTTCGGTTATTTTTCTTTTCATACACTGAAGATCAAGAAATACGAAGGAAAAATATAAATACAGAGCACAAAATTTAAAAAGTGTAGTAAAAATAGTTTCACTAAAAAGAGGGAACTATTCTGTAGCCTAAAAGAAAATTTGTTCAATTTTCGTATTTTCTCACTCGAATTGGCGAATTTGCTTTCCAACTTCGTTACAAGTTAGAGCATGACAATGTCTTCATTTCAGTGTGGGCTCACGATTCTCATATAAATAAGATCAAAAGTACGCAATGGAAGCTCCACACAAACCGACCAAAGCACAAACAAGAGAATTCAGTGTTCGCATGTCGTTTCCCAGTGAAGGAGAGGAGTTTCATGGGTGTAGAAATCTGATGACCGCACACAGGAGTGCCCAAAGTTTTTTAAAGAAACAATTTAAAAAGAACATGATAGAAAATTTGCATTTGCAATGTTTTGGCTTTTGTCCCTTTGATACTCGTCCGATTTGGCAAATGAATATTCATTTCATTGATGTTCGCGGCCATTAAATTGATGTTATATGCCACGTCATATATTTATTTCGAAATAAAAATGATAAGTCGTCGAAAGTTTCAGATTAAGTCAGAATTAATGAAACTCTCACTTTTGCGGTATTATGTAATGTGATAGGTAGACAGTTTCTACACTAAATTTATAGTCTGAAATTATAAATTTAAATAACAATATAATACACATATGTATTCTCACGATCTATTTGTTGCACCCAGTTATTTATTTTGCCAGTTTACATACTTCTCAACAAACATGTCTATAGTTTCACAGGAAAAATTGATCCCAATGCTGTTTTCCGTCCGTTCTCTATGGTTTTTCCAGCAGTAGAAAACGCAACCTAAGTTACTTGCGTTGAAACTGAAAAGTTGAAATGTAACTGTTATATTGCAGTTATATTGCAATAATTTTTACATTTCAATAGTACACGGAACATCGGAGAATGTAAAAAAATTGCAGTACTTCAAAATGTGAACATTACGTAGTGTACCATGTGTGTCCAATGCTGTGGGTTTGATTTTTGTTCTGTGTTAACTTTTATGTTGAAATTAATTATTTTAATATAATTTTATATTTTAATGACAGAGTTAACATATTAGGTTTAATATACACATTTTGTATTACTACAAGTTGTATTTGTACAAGAAATAATCTTGTTGACATATTGTATTTCTATATCTTTTTATTTATTTATAGGTATGTTTTCTGATGTGGTCGAACACGCGCCATTAAAGTTGCCGCCAGAAGTTAGTACCGGCGCCGCTCAAGAGAGGGCGCCGATCATCATCCCTACAGCTCCGTCACGCTCGGGCAAGCCTCGGAGCAGAAGGGTTCACCCTTATCGCGGAGCTGGCCGGCGGACCTTCACCCCTAGCGGGGTGTAAGAGCGCTGCCCGGGCGGTAGTAGCCAGTCAAGAAGCGAGCGCCAGTGAGTTAACAGTGAAGTGTACAGTGCGACGTCGAGTGAATACGAACTAGGACTGCCCCAACGGAGAAACTGTAAACAACGCTACGCATACGGAACATCTATTGGAATATTGGTTGACTTGGCTTATGTTAGTGGATTTTCTATTGGTTTGTGGAATAAACAGAATTTTAAGAAATTTTGTTGTTCTTTGTTGTTTTGGTCACAACATTTTCATTGTAGATACTTGAACAGGCTACCATCTGAGGTATATCATAATGCTCGAAAGCAGAAAAATAAACATAATAATATGTTATATGAGTGTTAATGATAGTAATAACTATTATTGACAGATAAATATATTTTTTTTGAGAATTTATTTGCAAAGATTTCCATTTATTACAAAGTTTTTTCTTTATTTGATATATCAAGAAGTATATCTTATATTATATTCAAACCATGGCTGTATTGCAAACCCACCAGTGCATAAGAGTCCGTATCATTTAAAATATTTTTCAGAAGATAGTATTTTGCCTAACAATTGGTTAATTTCATAGGTAATCATTGAGACGTGATGTACAATATTTAGAAATCGGTGTACGGTGAGAGACGAGGTAAAAATTGATGATCCTGATTTATTGCGTTTTAATGGAAGCGTTGTTGTATCATACAGATGACAGCATATTTATCGTAAATATTCTCGTATGGCGATCTCGTATATATTCTCTAACACGATTCTCGTATGGTATTCTCGTATATAATCATGGCTAAATGATTCTTTTCACAATAATCTAATATGATATTCTCTTTGAAAGCTTTGATTTCTTGGTAAATTGCGTGGTGTAATATAATATTTAACAAAGAAAGAAACAGGAACAGTACCGCGTTTTGAAGTTAACCGGAGGCGTTAAGTGCTATTGCCCTGGCATAAAAATGAAAGGGTATAAAACACATTCGCTATTTTTTGTTCTTTTCAATATTTTTCCGTTCTGAGCAATCCACTTAAAAAATTTGACACGTATATACCAAGTTTGTTTATAACCTGGATATACAAGAATTTAGCTTCTCTCCTCACATGAATCACGTGACTTGGCGTTACGCAGTACTTTCTGGCAGATCAATATGTCTCCTTTTGAGAAGTAAACGATGGCAAAACTGCGCCCACTATTTTAAAGGAAACTAAAAGAAACTATTATTACAAGATAAAATAATTGTACACTTGTACTTACTTCTTTTTCATAACATACATTTGGATTGACTATTTATCTTGGAGAAACCACTTTCTATCTCATTCAAATGTACGGAGAAAGAAACTGAAATATTTGTGTGAAAAGTTTCATCACTCTCTTATTTCTTTTGAAACTGGTTTCCAAATTGACTGCCTATACAGTACTGTTGATACGAGAACCCTGGAAAGTATGCAATTTTTTCTGTAATAACTTTATACAAGGGGATACTGTATTAGAAGTGTGTCCGTGTTCCATGTCTCGCAAACCGGCAAAACTCCACCTTGTGTTGGCTTAAGCGTGGACGATCTGAAAGATGCTATTGTAGCGTCATGCACAAACGTAGATACAGCTGACCGCGTGCTCGTTGCATTGCAGACCACTTCGGTTAAGGGTGGGGCGTCAAGGTGTGACGTAGCAAAAACCTAGTGAAGGGGTGGTGGGCGCAGTCAACCCAGCTAGGCGGCTGCGACGCTTCACCGGTCCCTTTTCTCTTCGAAGAGTCGAGCTGTGCGGAGCGGAGGCAGCGCGCCGGGTGGGTTGCGGACCGCGTGCGCGTAGGCGAGGGCCGGCAACGTACTTTGTCGTGATGTAGTTAGACTCAAGTGACGAGTCGTGTAGGAATTCTTCTGTGCTTCACACAATTGGATCAATTTGATATTTAAGTAGAGGGTGTGGTCCCCTGAAAATGAAAATTACTTATAGTAGTGGGGTCGAATTATTTCGTTTAGGTAACTATTGTAGATTAGGTTCATTTCAGTGGTGGGTTCATTAATAAACTAGCAATAAGTCAAACCCACTCTCGTCTGTGTATTATTGCACTCTGCATGACGCCACACTATGTTGTTCGACTTTTGGATTTCCCTCATCTCCAGGAGACCAAGCAGGTACTCTGCATTTGCCCGCGGAAGTCTACTACCATAACCATTACACATTATCGCGTCTAGCAATTCGCTGGCGATATTACTAGCAATTTGGGCGACAGCTGGTGGGCGACCCGACCAATCCCAACGTGCTCTTTTTCTGTTCCTCTTCTTGCCTTTGATCGCGTCCAGCATAGTATAATAAACAGACCGATTGGTCAGTGCTTGTTTGTCGCACGTTTACGTGAAGACAAGAGAGCAGAAGTGAGAGAATGGAGCCAGAAAAGTAAAGGAAGTAGCAGGTAAAAATGGAAGAAACGGAGAATGATATACAAATGGAAGTGAGGGTAACAGGAAGAAAGGAAGGGAAGCGGGAAAGAGAGATATGGGAAGGACAGGCAAGTGTGATGGATGGAGGGTGAGCGAGACGTCGAAAGAAACAGTGTGAGGCAGAACTGCAACCATTTTTACCACACTCTCTTTACTATCCTTTTATATTCCTCACACTTTTTTTATCTTTTCTTTCTATACTTTTTTTTTCATTTTTTTATTCTATCTTTTCTTCTTATAATTGTTCCCTTTTTCTAACTTTTATCTGCCTCACCTCTCCCTCATCAATCCTTCCTTATCCATCTTACACACGTTCTTCTTTGCCCCCTTTAACACTAACTCTCACTTCGATTTAATTTCCAGTTTGTTTCATTTACCCTTCCATTTCCTCTTCTTCTCTGACTTTTCTCTCAATTTCGCTCTTCTTCTGTATATCCTCGAAGTATTAATGGCTGGTACGAATTGAAATAAATTTCTAATTTTAATCTAATAAAGAAGAATATCATCCCATAGAAGTGACATTTGTTCATAAATGTTGCATGAAAAATTCATAAACGATAACTGACACTCGTTTTTGTTTTATCATTTACTTAATATGTGATAATTTCACTGAGTATACTAGAAGATCACATAAAAAATGCATCTTATGCTTTCCAAAAACGATCTCTTTAAGTTCTGAGAGTAGCATTAAATCCCTTTACATTCATGAAAAATATCAGGTCACGCGGCTTTCATTTAGGGTCACTCTAATGGATGAAGTAATGCAATATTTACATCTTGTAAGAAATGCATGACATCTCACCATTACTATTCCATTACGGAGCAGTTTCTCACCATGCGTTATTGATTCCGTAATAACCCGCTCACCTTTTCGCAGAACGGTGGGTAAGGTCGTTGCCGAACTTGGTACGAACGACGCTGTTTGACCGATTCGGAGCGGATTCGATAGACGCTCCACTTTAAGCGCGACGCCCACCGAATCCGCTCAGAGCCCTTCAAACCGGCTCCGCGCCGCTTCCCCCGGGATCCCGCCCCTGCCTCTGCCCTTGCTCGTGCCTCTGCCACCGCAACTCGCGTCACACCCACCGCCCAATCCGCCAGGCCGGCCCCGCGGCCCCCAACGCCCCCGCCGCCCCGCCGCCCCACCGCCCCCGCCGCCACGCAACCCCCGCCGCCCCCCGCCGCCCCCACCGCCCCCACCGCCCCACCGCCCCCACCGCCCCCGCCGCCCCCGCCGCCCCCGCCGCCCCCGCCGCCCCCGCCGCCCCCGCCGCCCTCGCCGCCCCCGCGGCCCCGCGGCCCCGCCGCCCCCACCGCCTCGCCCTCCCGCCGTCCCCGCCACCCCCCGCCACCCCCGTCTCCCCCGCCGCCCCTGCCGTCCCACCGCCCCGCCGCCCTTGACATTCCTGACGCCTATGTCGCCTCCTCACTCCCACAGCTTCCCTTTCCCGCTTCCCCTGGGCTCCATCTTCCCCTCACCGCTCCGCTGCCGCTCACTCTTTCTCGCGCTCTGGTCCCCACCGCAAATGCCCCCTCGAAACACCCCTTCCGCCGCCGCTACCGCAACCGCCTCCGACCTCTTGCACCTCGTCCGTCCCACCGCTCCGCCCCCGCCCTGCCCCCGCGATGCTCCTGCCCCGCCGCAGCGTTGCCTTCGGCCGGAACGTAAACTACGCCCACCTCGACCTTGTCTTCGAGGAATTGTCCCGAGCGGCTGTTGCCCTGTTTTCACAGCCCCCCACTCGCAGAATCGTGGGTTCCGCCATCTGTTTACTCAAGATAGGGGCTGCGATATTCGGCGCGAAAATATATTTAGTGCTATCACGTAAACAATATTTACGAATGGAAGCTCCTGTAATACAAGCGATGGTAGGATACCAATAGGATAACATGTAAATGTACTATAATAGAAAAAAATGATGTCATCTGAACATTGCTTGATGTTTTCAATTTGTTACATCACGAAGTTAATGGATGCTTTTTATCTCACTATGATATGTGAAATAACCTCTGTGTGCAAATATATCAATCACGATTCGAATATTAAAATAACTTCTTAACATATCTTTAAGTACAAATAGAATTCAGTAAATACAATAACTGGAATTATTAATGTGTGACATTTGTAATTTTAATTACTGCATTATGGATGATATGAATGCCTGTTACGGTTTTACATCATTTCAAACTCTTTTGAAAACTATTAGATTATTATTTAAAAATCTTTCCTGCATGCATGTGTAGAGTCATGTTAAATATATTGTTTATGGAAGAAGTGTTTATTTTTTAAAATTCCATACTCAGTATTAAAAGAAATACTGATGAATGCAAAATCAAAATCATTATTCAAAATATTGTATCAAATATATATATTTTCTCGATAATCGGCCGACTAGGACCACGCATGCAAGCATCCTGCATTTATCGTGGCTAAGTTTTTATTTATTATCGCGGTGGCAGGTGCTTGCAACAACTTTTTTGGGGGGACCAGCATTTTTAGCTGGATCCGATTTTTATCCCCCACGGTTGTTAGCCCTGGGGGTATGGAAGATGGAATGATGATGATAATGGGGGTGAAAGGACAACACATACAGACATACACAAACACAAATACGCCCATGCCCGAGGCGGGACTCGAACCCGCGATCTTCTGGTCCGAAAGCACTCCGGCACTACTGCCTTAGCGATCTCGGCCATCTGATCAGATATATATATATATATATATATATATATATATATATATATATATATATATATATATATTAATATAACAAAATATAATATATAATATATATATATAACAAAAATATATATATATATATTTTTGTAAACAAGCGGGGGAGGGCGCCAGGTTCAGCTCCTGAAATGTGGCTGGATGGAAGTGTTGGGAGGTCATGAATTATCACACTGAGTCATTTTATAACAAATAGTGGTTTATTCCTGGCACCATGAGCTGCCAGGGAAGTTACAGGTCGCAAAGGGCGACGCAAGTTTCTTATTATCTCTATTCTGTGAGCTCATTTCCCTAATTACTAATAGGCTAATTCCCTTAAGGCTAACATATCAGGCTTAATCTCTAATGACACATGCAAGCCACCATCTATGATCTGCAGGGCCTGAGCGCGGCCACTATTAATTTCTCGCCGTAAAATTGTCCTGCGAGACAGCTTCGCCTCGTAGCTTTCACCGCTGGCTGTGTTGCATCCCAGGCTGGTCACGCGGCGCCCTCGGCTGTAGAGGCGGCGGGCAGTCCCAGGTCGCCGACCTCTCGGGGCGCGTCCCCTCTCAGCTGGTGGCGGGCAGTCTCAGGTCGCCGACTCGAGCAGGCTCAGTCGATCGAGAGGCCACGGGCGCTGACGTAATGCGACGTGGGCTATCAATGGGCCCGGCGTAAAAGGCGGCGGAGACCGACGGGCCTATGCGGGAATAGCGCGGGATCCTGTGATCTCCCGCCCGAGTTTCCTCCGCGACAAGTCCACTAGTCGCGTTCAAATAAAAATAAACTTTACTCTGGGAAAGTCTTTCCCAAGTCGCGTTCCGATCCTCATTCCTCTACTCCAGGAAGTCTTTCCCTACTCGCGTCCCGATCGTGATTGCTCTACTCCAGGAAGTCTTTTCCTACCCGCGTCCCGATCGTGATTAACTTTCCTCTGTGCGTCTCGTGTTTAAGAAAACTCCCTTCCCCCCTCCCAAAATGTTTCTAACTCTGTAAATGTACCCCTTCCCTCATAGCGAAGCTTCCCATTGGCTGAGGGTAACTGCGTTTCAGCATTCTAATTTACCAATCATGTTACAGTTTTCTTGTAATTTTCCAAAGATCGCTCTCTTTCTAACTCCGGCTTCTCTCCTTCCTCTCGTTTCCTTTGTCAAAGGTTCCAGAAGCTTCTTGCAGCTGTCTGGACACGTGTTCATGCAGGAGCGCATTTTCAAACGGTCGGCAAAGGCTAATCGGTAGCCTGTCATGGTTAATTCTAAATAGCCCCTGTGGGGATCCGGGTGCCTTACCCGAGGCGCGTGCCAAACGAGTGCGGGGGCGGGCATTGTTCGAAGGGGGGTCGGCTGACGGCTGAAAAAGGTCTCGCTCACGAAGCGTCATAAAAGTGTCTTCTTCCTAATCGACACCCGTGCCAACCCTTCGGGACTCCGCGTTCCATCCCCGGGCGTGCGGCAGAGAAAGGTGGCGCGAGGGCGTGCATTGTTCGAAGGGGGGGTTTCGGCCGACTGCTAGAATGGTTCTTATGAGGGGCAATAAAGGGGTCCGCCTCTGAAAGGGGCTGAGTGCGGTCGTGAGGGGAGCCCTTCGCGACAAAAGGCCTTCGTGACCTACTTTTGCCGCGTTGGAAGCTATCACTCGATGAGATTATTATGTTATTATTGGCGATGCCACAATAAAATAATTCTAATTGATTGGTGACGCCACAATATATATATATATATATATATATATATATATATATATATATATATATATATATTGACACATTGCCGGCCAAATTACTTCGAATTTGCCGCCTTGTCTTCTTTAACAGGGCGTTTGATGTTCTTTGAAGGCGTTTCAAAGGAAAAGATCATACATTTTAAACTTGGCGCCTTCGAGATAGTCTTAATTTTCTCCAAAACCCGCGCGAATTTCTTCTCTGGTGTCCAAAAATTCATTTCTTTTTGCAAGTTCCTTGAAGTCGAATTCAACTTGTTCTATTAGTGC
The DNA here is from genome assembly GCA_038098605.1 of Gryllus longicercus. Classification (NCBI taxonomy): domain Eukaryota; kingdom Metazoa; phylum Arthropoda; class Insecta; order Orthoptera; family Gryllidae; genus Gryllus; species Gryllus longicercus. The sequence continues at coordinate 1,449,775 of JAZDUA010000267.1, read as the reverse complement.
GGAGCGTCACCGAAAGATCGCACCAGCTCCTGGAGAAGATCCACCGGACACTCCCGCGTAAATTTCAGCATGGTCGAAATGCTGAGAATTTTTATATCAGACAGCTGATCGCCTTGTCACGACAAGGAGTGCGGAAAGCTTCGTAAAGAGAGTTTTGGAAAGTCTTCAAGGTTCGACCCAGCGTGTGCCAGGCACTGTATGTAACAGAATCACGTAGCTAAAGGCCACGGAATTCGTAAGGAAAGGGCAATTTTCGTTTGGGCAGAGGTAACTGTGACAACTTTAATACTCTTTGTTTCTTTCGCCAAGTAACAATACTTGTAAATTGTGTGTCATTTATTTTCCAGAACATTCTTGTCTGACGAAAGAACTACTGCGACAGAAGAGGCGATGTTCCATTGTCATTTCATTTTCATCAACAATGCTATGCTCTCCCAAACTTTTATTCAGCTATTTTGCTGCCTGAACTATATATATATATATATATATATATATATATATATATATATATATATAATATCTAACACCCCCTTTACCCACACACTAACTGTATACCTTCTGCACACACATCCGCATGCACTGTAAGCGGGTTGTTAAGATATTATGCTCGTGAAGCGAGCTTAGAATCTCAGGAAGCAGGATCTTTGGGGTACGAGAAAGGTCTGAACCCTTGACACAATAAAAGTCACACAAATCACACAAACGAGCATATAATTCACTCAAAATTCTGTGGCATGAGTTGATAACAACAAAAAACAAATCAAAATAGAATTACACTTTCAAAATGGTCAAATAAATACAAATAAGCAACTTTTACAGCCTATTCAATAAATGAACACTTAACTTTGTTCAGAACTAACTTTCTGAAGCAATTTCTCTAACCAGTACTGGGAATTCCCTTTGAAAATTCAATACGTCTAAATTTAAGTTATTCTAGTTACAATTGCACGTGAAATTAAACTTAATTTACAATCTCTTGCCTTTCTTTAAAATATTACATACAATAAATAATATGTGGGCAAGCGCACTACTCTCAGTTTATCTTTTAATTATAACTGCTAATAACAGAATAATGACTGCTCCAATAGAATGGTTTAAGGCAAGCAATAACGCATTAAATCTCCCACTACAAAGCTGCAAATTATTACCACCCGAGTCCTCAGTTTTCTAACACTTCTGGAACTATTCTTTCCCTGCCGACGTGAACTTGACCTAATTTCACAGTTCTACAGGTTACCTCGAAACTGTCCACTTTCCAACCTTGGAGTCGCGTGCTGCGTTCCGCACCGCGTTGCTCGATTCCGGCCTCTGCGTTGCCTGCGCTGTCCTCTTGCGTCTTTTTCTTTCTTCCTGAACGGCATCTTCTCCCCGGTCGACTCGCGTATTCTTCCGTCTCGCCAATCGGCCTCTTCTCCTCCCACGGCTGCTACCGCCTTCAATTACGCCCAATTTGTAGAAAAATGTCCCTTGCACTTCCCTGACTGCTAGTGCAAGTACCTCGCTCGTTCCTAACTTTTATTCTGTTAATCAAGAACTTTCAGAGCTTTCCTCACAACGGGCAACTTTTTACTTCCCGCATTAGTTAATAGAAGAATACTTCCCTAATTCCTCACTACTTCGCGGACGACTAGCTAGACGTTTTTGCAACGCCGTAAACTCCTATCTAAACAGTCGTTGCGGCGGCAATTACTACCTAATCTGACGAGCGCTGATAGAAATCTGCTTTCTTGCCGAGCGGTGACTTACTAGAAGAACTGCTGACCCGACGCGTGCTTGCAGAAGAGAGATGTTGACTCCAGGCGTGATGGTTCGGAAAAGAGGTCTTCCGCTTGTGCGCCCGCCTATTTATTGGCGTTGCCTGGGGAAATTCTCTGTGGCGGGGGTAACTTCTCCTCCTTCAACCCTTTACCAGGAAAAACGTGGCTTGATAGTTCGTGGTGATTAGTACGAGCAACGGATACCAGGCTGCGCGTTTTGCTACTCTGGTTTTCGACTGCTCTTCTCGCTGCCTGTGAACGTTCATGCCGATGAAACGGTGGTGTTATGGGGTTGTATAATCCCATATCGCCACAATATATATATATATATATATATATATATATATATATATATATATATATATATATATATATATATACACACAGGGTGAGGCACCTAAGTTGGCCACAGCAAATATCTCCGAAACGGTTTGAGATATCGGAATCCAGTTTGCGCCAATTTGTAGCAGTTGACGGGGGAAACAACACATATCGTTTTCGTGTATGTACCATTTTTAATTGCGAAGATATTGACGCAAATTTATTTTTTTAAATGAAGTATATATTTTTTCCAGCAGCATTATAAAGGTCTCAAAGAGAGGAATACAATGATATAAATATTGTTAATATTTGAAGAGAGACTTTTGCAAAAATACATTATGTCAAGTAGCACGTTATAGACGCGGATGCACACGTTCTTTAGAATTTTTCCTTGTTTACGGAAAATGCGTTTGACATTGCTTGTAGCCAGATTCTATCTTTCTGACTTTCAACATCCGACCTCGCGTTCGCGAGTCAACACTGCCCACGGCTGAGGGTCGTGAAGTGATACCGACGTGTAACCGTCCGAAAACCTGCAAGTGACAATTTTCATTAATTAAATTTAATAAAAAATCAAAAATTAATTTAGTTTGTCACAAATTTATCACGAGAATTGAATATTTTCTTTATTGTACTGTTGATATACTATAAATGAGGCAGAAAGTAAAACATATTGTTCTTTTGTAATTAGAATGGCATACTAAAAATGTATTGAATGGTAGTACTTTCTAAAACTACCTGCATACTACATCCATTGCAGTAAAAAATACATTATGAATTATATGTTAGGAAGAGGAACATAGGAATGCAACAACGTAATAATTTAAGACAATCAAATACCAAATTTAAATTTTATGAGTGCGTCCAAGTAAAGTGTAAATTCGGTCGTTTTCTGATTATCTTAATTGATTGAACAATACGGGACATTCTGCATTGTGGAATACAAATTTTATTCCTTTGACAGCAAGTTATTTACACAGAATAAGTTTGGTATGCTTCAAGCCAGTGCAGTAACATAAGAACTTAAATACAAGAGAGCAAAACAATGAAACACAGTACTGATAAAAATAAGACCTTTAGCACACATAAAAGAAATTTACATTCCATAAAATAGAACGCGGGGTAGTCTTCATGTCATGTGCTCAATATGTTTACCGTGCACGCCAATACACATTTGCAGTCTCCTTTCCAGCGACCGACGCACGGATTGGAACGTTTCTTGCGTTATCTTGCCGCAAGCTTCTGTAATGCGCCTCTTCATATCTTCTGGAGTCGAAGGAATGTTTGCGTATACAGTATTTTTCAAATTTCCCCACAGAAAGAAATCAAGTGGTGTGAGATCGGGTGACCGAGGCGGCCATTTAACCGCACCACCTCTTCCTATCCAGCGACCTGCAAATGTTTCATTTAGAACTGCCCTTGACACTTCAGCAGAATGTTCAGGGCAACCGTCGTGCTGATACCACATGCCAAGACGCAACTCCAAAGGAACTTCATGTAGCAACGTTGGCAAGGTCTCTTTGAGAAATTTAGAATATACTTGACCTGTCATTTTTCCTTCAATGAAGTACGGCCCGATGATAAAATTATCAATGATCCCGCACCAGACGTTCACACTCCACTGCCGCTGATTTTCCACTTGACGGATCCACTTTGGGTTCTCCGTCGCCCAATAGTGCATGTTTCTTAGGTTTACTTGTGCATGGTTTGTGAAAGTCGGTTCATCGGTGAAAAGTATTCTGTTTACGAATCTTTTGTCGTCTCTCAGTGACATAAGGATAAATCTACAAAATTGAACACGTTCTTCATAATCACCTTCATGCAACTGCTGGTGAAGGCTAACGTGGTACGGATGGAATTTGTACCGGTGAAGTATACGAAGAACACTTCTCTGACTTATACCTGAGTCTTTAGCAATCTCTCGCGAACCCACATGGCAGTTTGCAGCCACACATGCCATAACATCTACTGCCTTGTCCTCACCGGTAGCAGGTTTCGTTCTCTCACGTGTTTTTGAATTCCAGTCACCGCTTGATTACTGACGTCGGCATATTCTTACCAAGGTTTTTCTTGACAAACGCTTCCTATTCGGATACCTTTTCCCGTAGATTTCCGCTGCTTGCTTTGCGTTCCTTCCACACTCACCGTAAGTAAGAACAGCGACGATTTTTTCTTCGTTTGTAAATTTCATTACGAAAGCCAACGTTGAACTGAAAGTGTTGTGAGATGTTCAGGCGGCGAAATAGTCGAAGAGAAGTTGGGAGAGCATTGTTGATGGAAATGACAATGGAACATCGCCTCTTCTATCACAGTAGTTTTTTGTAGAAAGATAGAATCTGGCTACAAGCAATGTCAAACGCACTTTCCGTAAACAAGGAAAAAGTCTAAGGAACGTGTGCATCCGCGTCTATTACGTGCTACTTGACATAATGTATTTTTGCAAAAGTCTCTCTTCAAATATTTACAATATTTATATCATTGTATTCCTCTCTTTGAGATCTTTATAATGCTGCTGAAAAAAATATATACTTCCATTTAAAAAAATAAATTTGCGTCAATATCTTCGCAATTAAAAATGGTACATACACGAAAACGATATGTGTTATTTCCCCCATCATGTGCTACAAATTGGCGCAAACTGGATTCCGATATCTCAAACCGTTTCGGAGATATTTGCTGTGGCCAACTTAGGTGCCTCACCCTGTATATATATATATATATATATATATATTGAAACCCATAATATGTGTTTCATTACACTAATTAGATCATTAGTGTAAGAAACCAATTGCTATTTTGAACTGCGCGGTGCGCGCGCTGAGCGCGGCGCGCCGGGGCCGGCGAGCAACGGATGCCTCCGCCGACGGTGCCACCGCCGCCGGGAGGCTAGCGTGTGAATTTCGGTTGGAACTGGGCACCGCACACGTGCAATAGTTCGTTACGAGAATCGCGGACGAGAGCCGTTGGCAGAACAGCGACAGCGGCAGAGGTTAGCAGAGCGGCGACCAGTGCGGACGTGTAGCGAGGGCTCTCCGCTAGTGACTGGACGCATGTAATACGCGACATAGTTATGTGATTAGGAATCGCAAAGTAATGGACATGTAAACAGAACATTAGAAGTATCAGTATAGTAAAAGATTAGTGTTGGTAAAATAATTGACGTCGCTCTTATTAGTTGGTGCGGAGGGAACATTCTTGAAAGCGTGCGGTACAGAACTGTGACCAGTATACGGAGTAGGCGGGGGTCGTGTAATTAAACCCACTAATGGACAGTGATTCGAGGAAGGTGCGCAGCCGAGGTATCAAGATCTTGTTCGGGGAAGAATTGTTGGAGCATCAGCCGTGGATGATCACCACGCCATCTGCTGCCGACGGCCCGCAGCAGTAGCAGAGGTCGACAACCCTGTCGGCACGAGCGGCTCGACGAACCTCAGAGGTATTCAAACGGGGCCCCGAAGGTATGAAAGTTGTATTTTACTCTTAATCTTGGTACCAAGGCGGAGTATAAAAACGGTGTCTGATTATGTAAATAGTAACTTTGATTTAAAATAAATCTGTTTATAATTGTATTTCAATTTATGATTAACCACCCCGACGTTGCACCAACTTATCCAGGGACCCATTCACGTAAAAGATACCCTCTCTTAGTGTTGTATTGCAGTGAAAATACCCGGCACCACCAGGTATGTCACAGCTGGCGCCCGAACAAGTGGATAACGTATAGTTAAGAAATGTGGCCTGAGGAAAGTTGGTGAAATGTTGGAAAATCATGTGCATGTAATTGATGTATAGTAATGCAGGGTACAGATGAGAAGCAGGCAGTGTAAAGTGTATTATTATAGAGAACAAAAAGTAACAATACATGTGTTAGCAAAACATGTATAAGTCAAGTAAGCATAATGAAATGTTGATAATTACAAAATTGTTGTTGTGTCAGTAATTGTGGGCGGATATAAGAAATTATTTGAGAGTAACTTATATGAAGTTATTATTGTAGTATTGGGGTTATGGAAACCACACATATACATATTACAAATAAGATAATGTAATAGAATTTCAAATTTTGTAAGACATATTAAGAGTATTTGAGTTGTTTGGCAACTTTTAATAACATGAAAATTAAAGAAATGGGGAAGTAGTAATAATTCTTGTGAGAATATAAAGGTGGTTAATAGCGTTGTACAAATTGTGCACAAATTTTTTTTGCTGGGAACGTTCACTCAGTAGTGCATTATCTATTGGTGACGGTAAAGTTTGGGGAATTTAATAGAAAAGATACCAGGTTGGGAAATATATAGCAGCATTGTGAATGCATATTGTGAATATTTATATGATACTATTGAGGAAAATTCAGGGAGAAGATATGACATGTAAATGTGAGTGATGATTATGTACACAATAGAGCAATAAGTGTGTTGAAAAGCAATTTCAATTAATAAGGGATTTATTATAATTTGAAAGCATTTATGTAATAGTGTCAATAAGTTTATTAGCAGTGTATATGTGTAAATGGTAATAATATATGTATTGTAAGGAGTATGTTTATGCATTGGTAGGTGAGTGGAAATTTATATGGCTACTGACCTAGTGTTATTGTGTTTTTGGTGGTGAATGAGGGTTGTTCGTCATTAATTAGCGATTGAAATAGGAGTGAATTAAACCATTCACGAAGAATATACAGTGTTGTGGCGGGTATAGCTAATTCATAGGATAACTGTGGTATCGTTGTTAGGGGAGGCAATAGGAAAATTTGCGCGGGTATTTTAGTGAAGTGAGAATCGATCGGACAGCTCAAAGCAACAGAATGGAGGCGCAAAATGTAGTGCTGGACCGGGAAGAGAAGACGGATGAAGTAGGGGAGATAGATGTAGGAATCGATAATAGCATGTCATCGGAAAGCAGGGATAGTGGTATTGGAAGTCGGTTGGATGATACGTCAGGGGACAGCTTTAATAAAGATGTACAAGTTACGTCAACACCGATGATTCAGGTAGCAGGAAATTCAAATCGGGGGGGTGGAGAAGATATCCATCCAAATGGAATGCAGATGTTGATGAAGATGTTAGAAGAACAGAATAGGAAGTTATTAGATGAACAGAGTAGGAAAGCAGAAGAACGGGATAGGAAGGCAGATGAACAGAATAGGAAGATGTTCGAACAATTGAATGGGAAACTGGATGAACAGAAAATATTTACAGTGGAGCAGATTAGGAAGTCAGCTGAGGAGCAGAAAATTTTCACAGAGGAGCAGAACAGGAAGTTAGCTGAAGAACTGAATAGGAAAGTAGAGGAACAGATTGGGAAATTGGCAGAAGAGCAGAGCAGGAAATTAGACGAACAGAAATTATTCACAGAGGAACAGATTAGGAAGCTGGCAGAAGAACAGAATAGGAAATTAGATGTAATAGGGGGGCGAATGGGACGCGCTGAAGAACAAATTGAGTTAACGAAGAATGAGATGACCAAAATCACGGAGCGGGTAGAAATTCATGAAAAATGGACTGCCGAAGAATTAGGGAAACAGAAAAAGGAGTTAGAATCCCAAGTAATCAATCTGGGGGGAGAATTAGAGAATAAGCTATATCAGCAATTAGATGATAGAACCGCTAAGCAGGACGAGAAAATTGAAAGGATACAATTGGTAGTCAAGGAAGAAATGCTGGAGAATAAGAGGGAATGCGAGGAGAAGGTTGTGTCATTACGAACAGAGATTGAACAAATAAAAGAATGCAAGGCATCCCCAATCGCAGCAAGCGGGACGGTACCATTTACCCCCCCAAGATCACTAAAATTTTCAGGAGACGGGAAAGAAAATCCATGCATATTTATAAAGGCGGCAGAACGACATCTAGATGTTATCAATACTTCGGAAAGGTGTAAAATACAATTATTATATTTAATGTTAGAAGGCAACGCAAGGATATGGGCCGATACATTTGATAAGTTTCCCGAATCAGTAAAGGCATTTAAAGATCGATTCTTTGAGCGGTATTGGAATGAGGAAATTCAAATTAATTTTAAAATCAGCTTAATGAATAATCATTACAACCAGTCAATGGGAAGTTTGCGGGAATACGCAACAAGGCGTATTATGGAATACAAAACGCTATCCCCACCGATGAGCGATCAGGAAATAATATGTGTATTGACAAGACAGTTCCCAGTTACGGTGCAGAATCTTTTACGTAGTGTGCAGCACACCGACCTGGAAAGATTCCAGAATGTGTTAGGAGGGTACGACTTGACATTTGCAGGCGTACCAAAGAACAGAAATGAAGGGAATGTTAATATGGTTAGATCGGAACGTAACCAGGGGCAAGGGAATGATAGGAGCAACGATTACCAGAGAAACCAACGCGGAAGAGGGGGAGACGGATGGAGACCAGAGCCGGGGAACCAGAGACCGGACTGGAACAGATCTAATTCAAACCGTACGGAGACGCGAGGCGGGGGCGGGAATGCACCCGACCGATTAGCACAGCCTAGCACAAGTAGTGATCAAGGACACTATTTAAACTAATAGAGTCCGCGGTGATAGGTGGCCCCATTGCGGACACGGAAATCGATGACGTAAACGCGGTCTCCATAAACGCTATGCAGCCGGTAACCTACGATACCCAACCGTGGCGGAGATGTAAGAACTCAGCGGTCAGAATCAGGAAATGTCCCACGATATCGATAGAATGTGAAGGTATAATTAAAGAAGCTTTAGTGGATACAGGGTGCACGACTACAGTAGTATCAGAAGAAATGTATGAGGAGTTAAAAGCAACAGGAAAAGAAGTAATGTGTTTGCCTATGAATAGGGCGTATGTGATTGGGGCAACTCAGAAGAAGTCAAGCCCCATCACAAAACAAATCATGTTTCAAGCCAGGATTGGCAACCAAGTATATGAGATGGTGGCCCTGGTAGTCAAAAAATTATTGTATTCGGTAATCATAGGGACGGATTTTCTGGTCGATCACAGAGCAATTATAGATCTAGAACGGCAGGTGGTAGAACTGGGGAGCCAGGCGGTAGGATTTGACCTGGGGATGGACGAAGAATACGAAGCGTGTACGGGCGTAATGGCGGAAGATTCATTAGAAGAACAGCTGAGGCAGCAAACGGAGAAAATTGAGGTATTAAATACGCGTTACAAAGAGCAACTACTGCAGCTGCTGTTGGAAAATAAAGAAGTCTTCCAGAAGAATCGCGCCCCAATCAAGGGATTCACATTTCGAATACAACTGACGGATACGACGCCATTTCGACAGCGGAATTATCCGATACCAGCTGCGCTGAAGCAAGATGTCGCAGAATTATTGGCAATAATGGTGAATGATGGAATTATAAGAAAGGCACAGACATCCTACACCAACCCAATCGTGATCGTCAAAAAGAAAGATGGAGGAATACGATTATGCCTGGACGCTCGAAGACTAAATGCGGTAACAAAACCATATAGGGATGCTCCATTACCGGTGGAGGAAGTATTGCAGAGGTTCGGAGGGAACATCGTCTTCTCCAGTACCGATTTCAGTAAAGCCTATTGGCAAATGCAAGTGGCGGAAGAGGATCAGCAATATACAGGGTTTGCATTCGAAGGAATCTGTTATGTATTTTGCAGAGTGCCATTCGGACTACGAAATAGCGGAGCCGCATTGATTCAATGTGTTGACAAAATATTGCAAGGGAAGCTACAAAATAGGATTACAACATATGTGGATGACATAGTTTTGCAGGCCAGATCAATAGATCAGCATTTTGAAGATCTAAGAGAGTTATTTCACATCCTGAAAGAAAACAATTTGGTATTGAACGTGAAGAAATCAAGCTGGTTTACAAAGAAAATAGAATTCCTGGGTTACGTGATAAACACAGATGGAATTAGTATGAAGCCGGAAACCATCGAGGAGATCAAGAAGATACCACCACCGAAGACAATCAAGCAGGTACGCAGATTCATCGGCACCTGTAACTATTACGCCAGATTCTGCCCGCAATTTGCGGAAGCGATGCATCCATTCTACCAATTAACAAAGAAGGACAGAAAATGGAAGTGGGATGAATCATATCAAGAAGCATTCGAGAAAGTTAAAGAAATGTTTTATAAGAGTTGTTTTATTGCACATCCGGACTTTTCAAAGAAGTGCGTGGTTCAGACAGACAGTAGCGATGGCATGGGTGCGATGTTATACCAGGTATTTGACAATCAGGAGAAAATAGTAGCAATAGCCAGTAGAACGTTAAAAGGACCCGAACTCCGATTTTCGGCCACGGAAAAAGAGGCGAACGCTATCATATGGGCTGTAGCAAAATTTAAACCTTACCTGAAAGGGAGACACTTCACAATAAGAACGGATCATCAAGCGCTCACATTTTTAAGCAGATGCCACTTGCAAAACGATAGACTGCATAGATGGGTACTCGCACTACAGGAGTTCTCATTCGACATAGAACATTGTCGCGGGACCCAAAACCATCTACCGGATCTTCTAAGCAGACATGAACCAGGCAGGGACAATAAGTACGCTAACGCCAGGGAGTTCCACGTCATGGCGATCGATTTAGGAATTGCGAGATCACCCTTATTCGACTGGAACGACCTCATTAGGTTACAAGAAAGTGACGGCGAAATCCGCAAAATCAAAAGATTCAAGCAAGGTCAGATGGCGGAAGAAGAGGCGGAATTCGCAACGTTACAACAAAAGGAGGATAGGTGGAAAGTGGTACAGGAAGCTGTACTAATTAAGACAAAGGACAACCCAGAAATATGGAGGATCTGGATACCTCAGGCTTGCACTAAGGAATTGATCAAATTTGCGCACACATCATTGGCACATTTCGGTGCAGAAAAAATCTGCCAAGTTTTACAGTCCCTTTGCTATTGGAAAGGAATGCGGAAACAAATTAGGCAGGTGATCAACTCATGTATGACATGTCTGAAGGTAAAACATACCAATCGGAAGTATGACGGCCCAATGCAGAACATTATACCAACAGAGAGAAATGATTTGGCTGCACTGGACGTGTATGGACCACTGCCCCGTGCAGAGCACGGTAATAAATATATATTCGTAATCATGGACGTCTTTTCAAAATTTGTCCAAGTATATCCCATCAACAAGGTAAATTCTAGGAATTGTTTAAAGTTAGTGCAAAGGTTTATGCAGACCGCTGGTTCATATAAAAGGATATTATCGGACCATGGAACAATGTTCACAAGTGAGAAGTGGGAAGAAGGTATACGCGGAATGGGGGCAATTCCCATCCATTCGTCGGTGCGCCATCCTCAATCGAACCCGTCTGAACGAATAATGAGAGAGCTATCGAGGTTATTTAGAACGTACTGTAAACATGACCATACAGCATGGAACAAACTAATTCCGGACATTAACCGATGGCTGAACCACATCCCGCACGATAGCACAGGAATCTCCCCATGGGAAGCGCATTTCCAAACTAAACCGCCCCATATTTTATATGCGTTGGAAAGACCTGAGATATCGCAGGAACCAGCTAAAACATCAGAACAAATCTACCAAGCGCTAGTGAAGTCGGGGAAGGAAAGGAAATCGAAAGTAAAGAAGAAGATCCACAAGTTCAGTGAAGGGCAACTAGTGTTACTACGAGTTCCCAAAGTATCAAACCCGAATTTGAAGCTGTATGCAAAATTTTTCCCATTATATGAGGGACCATATGTGATAGATAAAGTTACGGACAAGAATGTGGCTAAGTTACTCAATAACAAACGAGAAGTGGTGGGACACTACAATTTCTATAACTTAAGACCTTGTCCCATAGGAATGGAAAATAGTGAAGTGTAAATATGTGTAATATTAGTGTTAATATAAGTAATCACATGATAAGTCGATTCTAGGTTATAAGTGTATATAGGGCTTTTAGCAATATGCAAGACAGTGCGACCATCGGCAGTGACGATGTTGTTAGTGTGAATTTTTCCAGAAGCGGAAAAAATTCAAAAAAGAAAAGGGGGGGGTGATGAAACCCATAATATGTGTTTCATTACACTAATTAGATCATTAGTGTAAGAAACCAATTGCTATTTTGAACTGCGCGGTGCGCGCGCTGAGCGCGGCGCGCCGGGGCCGGCGAGCAACGGATGCCTCCGCCGACGGTGCCACCGCCGCCGGGAGGCTAGCGTGTGAATTTCGGTTGGAACTGGGCACCGCACACGTGCAATAGTTCGTTACGAGAATCGCGGACGAGAGCCGTTGGCAGAACAGCGACAGCGGCAGAGGTTAGCAGAGCGGCGACCAGTGCGGACGTGTAGCGAGGGCTCTCCGCTAGTGACTGGACGCATGTAATACGCGACATAGTTATGTGATTAGGAATCGCAAAGTAATGGACATGTAAACAGAACATTAGAAGTATCAGTATAGTAAAAGATTAGTGTTGGTAAAATAATTGACGTCGCTCTTATTAGTTGGTGCGGAGGGAACATTCTTGAAAGCGTGCGGTACAGAACTGTGACCAGTATACGGAGTAGGCGGGGGTCGTGTAATTAAACCCACTAATGGACAGTGATTCGAGGAAGGTGCGCAGCCGAGGTATCAAGATCTTGTTCGGGGAAGAATTGTTGGAGCATCAGCCGTGGATGATCACCACGCCATCTGCTGCCGACGGCCCGCAGCAGTAGCAGAGGTCGACAACCCTGTCGGCACGAGCGGCTCGACGAACCTCAGAGGTATTCAAACGGGGCCCCGAAGGTATGAAAGTTGTATTTTACTCTTAATCTTGGTACCAAGGCGGAGTATAAAAACGGTGTCTGATTATGTAAATAGTAACTTTGATTTAAAATAAATCTGTTTATAATTGTATTTCAATTTATGATTAACCACCCCGACGTTGCACCAACTTATCCAGGGACCCATTCACGTAAAAGATACCCTCTCTTAGTGTTGTATTGCAGTGAAAATACCCGGCACCACCAGGTATGTCACAATATATATATATATATATATATATATATATATATATATATATATACATACATTTTTTATTCGTTTTAAATGCATTTATATATATTCATAAATATGATACTACACGCATGAACATTTGTCACCGAGAAATAGCTAAAAGGGCATTGTATTCATTTGCAGTGAAATTATATTTTTTGCCCTTCAAGGAGGATTCATTATGTTGTTTAAAACTTTAAATATTTCTTCGTGATGAAACCCAAAAATTGAATAACATTAGGATATAAATGTGATCTGTTGTACTAAATCTTTAAATTACTTTGTTGTAAAAAACTTCACTTCACTACCGTCTGTTCAGGTGAAATTCTATAGTGTCAGTAACATAAAGGTGAAAACATGCTATATCATTTTGCGCCTCGTAGTTTCTGAAGTAATGTGTTGAAAATATTGTAAGGTAATGGAGTAACAATCGTAAATATAGAATTTTCCATATTGCTGATGATTCCGATGTATGATACCTGGTCGTTATCTACTTTACTCTGCAATATACAATACCTTGTAGAAAAATGAATCCTACTTCTATTGTTAGGCATAATTGTTTTCTTCTCAAAACATAGTTTTTAGTTTAAAAATATAAATCTCAATTTATTTGTAAAAGTGAAAAGTATTTTGATAGTCTGCGTTCTAGTTTTACATCCTCAAATAAAAAAAATCACGGCAGTGGGGGTGATCATTTTCAAATATTCGGTGATGGCTTGTCCGCTTCCCACGGGACTTTGAAATGGTCTCCTTTGCTTGCAACTCTCAGCCGTTCACGAAAATATCTTTTGGCAGGCAGTGCGCGCCAGAGAACCCGGTGCCTGGCTTTTCGGATAGCTGCGGACGTGCTGGTCGAGCCTGCGGGTGTTCCGCCCTACGCCTGTAAGAGGATCCAACAGACGCAGTGCTTTCATGGCAACCTCCGAATAACGTAGCACATGTTGACAATCCCTTCTTCGGTGAGATGGTAATGGAGATGGAGAAGCTCAATGAATTTTACGTCTTCTCTTGGTGCCGTGAGTTGAACAATAACGTCGGAGAAGGCCAAGTTTGGAGCTACCTTGGTTTGCAACGTTGCTGACACAGACTTCCAGAAGTGACCTCGAAAACACAGAATTTCCAAGAACATTTTTGAAACACTTTTGTAATCCTACTGCCTAACCAATTGAAGGAGTTCGCTAGACACATTCTTCAACAGCATTCAAGAAACTAATGGAGCTGTGACCACATACTTTCTCGCATTATTTGTATGAGACCTAATTTGCGTTAAAATCATCGATATTTCGAAAATGCCAAAGTTCAAATTAATTTTCGTCAACTAGAACTATGATATGAACATAATACTACACGATATATTAATTACGAACTTTATGCAAAATCTTATTGCATCTCTCAATCCTTGTCTGGGAGTACCAGCTCTTCTACATTCCGTTCCGAGCCACGGTAGGAGAAGGTTCTCTCTCGTGCTCCGCTAGTTATCGCAGTAGCCTGTTATCAGCGCCACACCCCAGCAGACAGTCGACAGACTGTCGCCGAGCGCGGCGAACGGTCGCCACTGCTGCTTGCTCAACTGTGTGTATAAAGTGTTAGTGCTGGTGTACGTATACAAAAAATACTGTTCTCAACCAGATATAAAAAGTTTAAAGACTAATGGCATATGCCATTAACCCCGACACAGGGCTAACTTTAACGGAAGCCCTGCGCACCATCCACAACGGCGACAACGGCGTCGTTTCACCAGGGATAACAACTCCAGCTAGCAGCGAGGCCATGGACACAAGCCTCGCTGGGACCCCTATTCCAACCATCGCCGAGGCCAGCAACAATCCGGCCTACCACAGCCAGATATACGGGTCGGCATCTCTCCCAACATCACAACCTGCACTCGGACAAAAAAGGTTAGTGTCAGTGAAAGTGACTCCGAGAACAAAAAAATGAATCGGTCAAGTTACATTACGAGTGAAAATTCAAATAAACCCACTGAGCTCCTTTACAATGTCCCCATAATGAACAGATTTACAGAGCTCGGTGAACAAAGTGTTGAACGCGAGAACAACAGGTTTCAATACATGAACGAACAAATTAATGACCACACCAATCCAAACATTAAGATACCACCTATATTCATAGCCCATATTCAGAACGTCGCTGAATTCAACAAAGAAATTAAGAACTCAATAACCAACCAATTTACATCAATTATGGTTAATAACAAGCTCAAAGTGCTCTTCAAAAACATATCGGACTTTAGACAGGCAATCAAATACCTTATCAGCACAAACAGAAAATTTCACACTTATAAAGACCCTGCAAATAAAAAATTTTCAATAGTCTTCAAGAATCTCCATCCATCCATTACGCAAGAAGAAATTTACCAAGATCTCAAGGCAAAGTGCCCTTCGCTAATCAGTGTAACTCGGTTATACAAAGACAACATCCCCATCCCGGTAGTGGCAGCCGAGTTCGACGGCAGTCAAAATATAGACTATATATTACAAACTAACCAGATCTGTAACTTGATAGTCAAACCTGAAAAAAGGCGCAAAGCCAAAGGCCCCATTCAATGTCTCAGATGTCTTGATTTCGGGCACATTAGAAATATTTGTAACCATAAAATTAACTGTGCAATATGTTCCGGTAATCATTATACAGTAACGTGTCCTGAAAGTAAATCAAACCCTACCTGTATTCTCTGTAAAGGAAACCACCGTGCAGACGTTAGAAATGAAAACTGTATGTACTATAAGGATATTGTCGAAAAGAAAACCACCACTACCTTTAATACAAGAAACTCATTCCAAAGAGCAACTCAATCATCTTTTATCAACCAAAAAGAACAATTTCCATCTCTACCCCCAACCCAGCCTTTACGCAACTTCTCTAGAAACAATCACCCTGTAATCCAACCAGGAACCGAAAACAATATGAGATCACAGCAAATCCGTACCCAACAAAACCAACAAGATAATAATAACAATCCCCTTTTAAATACAATAATTAATTCTATATCGTCCTGTATTATTAACTTCATAAACTCCCTCATACCTTCAATAATTAATACAATTCAAAGTGCAGTAACAGCATTTTTCAATAATAATAATGTCAATACAAGCCCATAGTAATTTATCACTCACAAATTGGAACGCAAATGGGATCTCATCCAAAAAAATAGAACTAACTCAATACCTACACACATATAGTATAGACAGTGCTTGCATAACAGAGACACACCTAAAAAATAGCAACAAATTATACATTCCAGATTATAAAATTTATAGAAGCGACAGGACCGAACAAAAAGGAGGAGGTGTTCTCATTGCAGTCAGGAATAATATAACCCATCATCAAATTTATACACCAAACAACGCAGAAATTGAAACAGTGGCAATAACCCTAACACTAAACAATGAACCATGGAATATAATAACAGCATACAAACCTCCATCAATAAAAATTCAACCCCAAAATATTCTCAATTTATTCACCCCAAACATAAAAACACTAATTCTAGGAGACCTAAACGCTAAACACACAAACTGGGGATGTCCGTACAAGCAACCAAGCAGGAAAAATACTATCACAAATCACAAACAATACCCCTATCAACATACTATCGCCTCCAGAACCTACATACTACCCAAGAGACGTTACAAAGCAACCAGACATCCTTGACATCGGACTGACTGACAGCAACATAAATTTTTATTCAACACCGTATCATGAACTCGACTCCGACCATCTACCGGTTAATATACACACTCGTCAAATCCCACCCCCGCGATCCCCAACCCCCAAAATAAACACACTCAAATTAAACTGGATTAAATTCCAAAACATAACCAGCAATTTAATACCTAAAATCAAAATTTTAAACAATTCCTTAGAAATAGACAACGCCGTAACATTATTAAACACCATAATACATACAGCTATATCAGAATCGCAGCCCTCAAATACTCAACCACATAATAAAATTAATCATTCTTCCCTACCGGTAGAAATCACAAACTTAATACGCGTCAAAAACAGGACCAGAAGGCTATGAAATCAAACCAAAAACCCACTTATAAAGACAGAACTAAATATATTAACTAACATAGTTAAGAAATCAATAAAAAATCATATGAACCTCAAATTACAGAACAAGATAAGTTCCTTAACTGCACAAAATAACTCTATATGGAAATTCACCAAACAAATACTAAAAAAGAAAACAATAATTCCTCCCATCAACTCACCAAGAGGCAAGTTATACACCCCAACCGACAAGGCTGAGGAAATCGCCAATTACTTTGAGTCAACTTTCACACTTAACCAATCTAAACCGCACCCGGATCACAACACAATAATACAGTCCATAAACCTCCCAAACTACGGTCCATATCACAATATACATTACACAAACCCTAAAGAAATAAAACAAATCATTAACTCTCTCCCGATAAAAAAAGCACCAGGTCATGATAAAATCAATAATTCAATACTAAAACATTTACCTCCCTCCGCAATAGCATACTTAACTAATATATACAATTCATGCTTCAGAACAACTCATTTTCCATCCACATGGAAGCATGCCATCATCCTACCTGTTCCAAAGCCAAATAAAAATTCAGCAAACACCGACAGCTATCGCCCGATAAGTCTTCTACCATCCCTGTCAAAAATCTTCGAAAAAATAATACTCCAACGTCTTAAAAAGCACCTACAAATTACAAAAGCTATCCCAAAAGAACAGTTTGGATTCACAGATCATACATCCACACAACATCAACTCCTCAGAATCACAGAACATCTCAACACTGCATTTCAGAGAAAACATCACACAATACTCATATCACTCGACATAACTCAGGCATTTGACAGAGTCTGGCATCAGGCACTAATTTTTAAATTAAGAAAAATAGGCACTCCACATTACATCACCTCAGTAATTCAAAACTATTTAAGCAATAGAACCTTTGCAGTAACAATCAACAACAATCTTTCCAACCCCAGGTTAATTAAAGCAGGATTACCTCAAGGTTCCCCCTATCACCCACACTGTTTAATCTATATGTAGCAGACATCCCCAGTGATGAAACAGTAAAAATAGCACAATTTGCTGATGACACACTTATCTTCTCCTCCAGCCACTCTCTAACCAATATCAAAACTCACACACAATTGTATCTTAACCAAATAGACAGCTGGTCATCCAAATTAAAAATAAAATTAAACCCAAACAAAACTGCAGCTAAAATATGCACTTTAAGACCATACACTCCACCAACCCCACTCACATTAAACAATGAGCCCATCCCTTGGTATCCTCCAAATAAACCCATAAAATATCTTGGACTGCACTTAGACACCAAAATGAACTGGAAACAGCATATAGACATAAAAATAACCCAAACCAAAAACAAATTGCATCAATTAAAATCAATAATAATCAGAAATAAATTCCTCCCATACAAAACAGCAATAACCTTATTCAAAACAATTATCAGACCTACCCTCCTCTACGCCTGCCCTGTATGGACCAATGCTGCAAAAACAAATATCAACAAAATTCAAATTGTTCAGAACCAATTCCTCCGTACAATAACTAATGCACCCTGGTTCATAACTAACCAACAATTACATAATGAATTCAACCTCGATCTCATCATGCACCACATCACCTACCTATCCCATAATTTCTTCTCCAAATTACACCATATCCAAACTTTATCATCATTCAAACTTTGTAAAAACCCCATCCTCCCCACTCGCATAAAAAATAAATACCCATTTCATATTTTTTGTAAATTGTTCTCAGACCTGGAATAGTTCTTATGAGGTGCCAATATGGTCCCCTCAACCTTTGTAGTAGTATTAAGTTAGGATAAGGATAGAATAAGTTAAACATAAGCCATCAATACATATGTAGAGTTATATATAAACTGATCTATGTACAAAATAATCAAATAAATAAACTTAATAATAAAAAAAACAGCTCTTCTTTTGGCAATTTGGCAATCGCATGATATACCTTTGGCATTCCATTTACCTTTTTATCGACCTTCGACGAGTGCACACAGGTTTCAGGGAAGAGGAACGCAACTATGGTGTTGAAAAGAAGGGTTCTATCTCTGGGCAATCATTATTTCTCGTTTCATTCATCCTAGTGAGAACGCGCGTTTAGAAAAGAAGAATCGTGAAAGTCGTCATTTTAAGGAACTGTAATATTTTTATTTAAATATTTTCAATAATTATTAATTCACTACAAACAGGCTGAGTTTTGCTCAGTTCCAGCATTACCATTGTGTCTGCAGAGACTGTGACCAAAATGTTTTTTTAACTTATTTATTTTTTCTAGATGGAATACATCGTTTAGTATAATTACTTTACAGATGTGTTTTTACACTTATGCTAGTTAAAATATCTCTGCTAACGTAATCTATACATTGGAGAGGATACTCTAGGGGAGAACCTCGGGGTGAGATTTCACGGTTCGTTAAGATTTTGAGAAAGTCTTCAAAAGGGAATCAATTTTTTATTCGGGTGTACGTTTTAGTTTTCTGTAATTTGAAATGGGATGCTGCTAGGATGACTGTTAGATTTTGGTAGAAATTATGTGATGTATGGGCTATCTGGTTTAATATTGTATTGAGTTTTAATTCGGAATGGAGTTGTTTATTACATGTGAACCAGGGGCATATGTGATTAATCTGATAATTTTGTTTTGAATTACTTGGATTTTATTGACATTTGTGGGGGCAGCATTTGTCCATATTGCGCATGCGTAGAGCATTAATGGCCTTATTATAGCTTCATAAATTGTTGCAGAGTTTGTGTATGACAGGGATTTGTGTTTGTTAATGTGACCAGAATGTCCTCTGGTTCAAATCCTCACGGTGGCGGATTTTCGACAGTAGATCGATCAGGAGGAGAATTCTAACTGCCGGCTGCACTGATCGACAGTTCTTCGTCTTCTCTCCGGTCAATATCAGGCGAACGCCGGTGTTCGGAATTGCCGCACTTGTCAAAGTATTAGTGGACTGTATGAAGGATTGATAATTGAATTGGGTTTAACAGTGCAGCAGATTCGAACCCTTTGTTAGCTCAAGGAGACTGCTGGTACGGGTTGGACCTCTCATCTTATAAAAACAAGTAGTTGGCACACAGTTCCCCTTTTGTTTATTTCAGAAGGCAAGTCACAGGAGTACAGTATAACAGTTCGATGGTTGTGATCTTGTTGCACCTTGCACACAACAGATGTAAGTCTTTTCGTGAATACCCACACGAGCGAGACACGTTTAGTTGCACAAGAGCTTAACGTTGGAGTACTAATTAAATAAGATTGTTAATCTGCATCGCAGTCACCAGGCCGACCCGCGTATGCGTTCGAGTCACTGACGCCCGGTAGTTCTCAAGCGATTAGCACAATTAACTTCAAAATATATAAAATGAAGCTACATGCTTCGTAAGGTTCGTTTAACGTGAATCTTTATCACGGAGATCGAGTAACGTCAGGATCGAATGGTGTTTACTCAGAGACTAGCGCGACCGTTTCTTGCAAGTTGCGACAAGATCTCGGGGCATGGAAGGGATGGCGATTAGCCAATCCTGAATCAGAATACAACTGAGTTTAGATTGTTCGCCCGTTGGCGTAGCAAGAGGCGGTGGCAAGGGGTGTACATACTCTCCCCTTGTGGGTATCATTTCTGAGAATGTCTCGGTGCGCCGGCTGGTGGCTACCGTGTTGCGCAATATTGTGCGCGTGGCAGTTACTCCCTGCAACGGCTTGTAACGGATTTACAGAATGATTAGAGGAATACAGCCTACGCAACAATGATCGCTTGCCTTGCGTGGTGATTGATTCCTTATGCAATATTTCTATGTGGGACCGAACACCTGGAGCAGTGCCCTGGCAAACGGGCGACGAACCACGTGCGATCTTTCCATCCTCTCGTTTGTCCTATCCTCTTCCCTCAATTATGCACACTTACATTAACACTCACTGCACTACCACACATGTAGGGAGTTTAGAGCTCGTCGCGTATGAGGCAGTGGAGTTCTGGGCAGAGATACCTGGAGGGGGAAATGATCCGTATGCCAATGTGTAGATTGTCGGCGAAACTATCTTGTAGTTGAGGAACACCCCCCCCCCCGAGTTAAAAACATTCACTTCACTTACGGCACTAATGACCATAGATATGACGTGTCCGACAACATCCATAAATTTTCTATTGATTTATATTTTATAAATATTTGTATTATTTTTTCAAAGATTTTTATTTGTTGGCAATTAGTGTACCTAACAATTATAATAATAATTTTTATTATTATTATTGTTAATATTATTATTATTGTTGTTATTATTATTATTATTATATCATGAAGGGCTTGGCGATGATGTTCCACGAGATACCTTTCTGATTTCTTTTTGAGCCGGCTTTCATTACACAATAATAGTTAATATAACGTTGCGGTTAATAAATCAGTCTGCACATCTTGAATACCACGTTTTGTTTCTGGAGCATATTGGTCCGAATCCCACGATGAGATGTATGTTTTGTGGGCACGGTTGTGCCCCAGCCCACCTCACCCCACCCCTCTCTGCCCAGCCTCGTACATCCCGAAAGGACTCTGGCCCGGGACACGTACATGACAGACATGAGTCTTGAAAATACACGCGGTTGCCAAATTACCATCACAAGAGCAGGTGATCCGAATGATAATTACGTTCACATCATATACATATTATTAAAATCATTAAATTTATTAACACCTAAAAATGCAATTTAATTTTAACAAAACGTTGAGACTTTTGATATAGGTATGCCTTCAATCAAGCATATCATTACTGCACGAGCCAGTCTCGTATCTCACACTGCACCATCATGCTGTGCAAATTTGCGACCTCAAAGGACAATCATTACCTCTGTGAACAGTTGACTGCAGCCACAGTGCGACTTTGTGGTTACCACTGCATAACACAGTGTATTGACGAACGTCTGTGTCAGGTAGTTGGGACGTGTCCTAGTGACGTTCATCATGTGATGTGCTCATAGGTGTTATGTAAACCAGTCTCCTACGCGTGTCATCCGAAACACACGTACATGCGCTGACGTACTGGCTAACATACTTATCCCGGTAGCACGATGCTGCCTAGAGCCGAAACATACACATTTGCCAGTGGCCATGGAGCATCGAAAAGCCTTGTTTCCGCGTGGCTTACAGGGTTCGACAACTCAGCGAGTGTTTGATCAATTAATCAGCATTTTTGAAACAGCATTATTCCCATTTGTTTTGGTAGACTTCAAATAATTCGGAAGGTTACATGCTCCAAATTGGGAAAGGTCCAGTTTTATATATTTTGTTTAAAGACAAAAATAATCGTATTATTCTTTGTAAAAGTATTATGTCACAACTTTTAAATTAATTTACAATATGTCTACTGATAATCGACCAGCTTCTGTTACATACGTTCTTAATAGCAAACAAAATTTATCCAATTCTTGTACCAAAACCGTCTGAAAGCTAATTTAAACACAAATCCTGTGCAATAAAGTACTCTTATTTTTTTTCGTGGGCAAGTGAAATAGGAAAAAGGGGCTTACGTTCAACACGATTAACGATCACGGTACTTTCATCGTTTACTGTGCGCGCTTGAGTTATTGCAAACGCATGCCCACCTTTTCAGAGCTCGCTTCACGTTCCATATTTGTGATAAGAAAGTTGTTTCTCCTCACTGATTACCCTCGTGCGACACTCGAGATTGATAACGACGTTGGAGTAAGCGAGTCACTAGTTTCACTTTTCGATCAATAGACCCATAAGGAGCCACGATGGGGGATTCAGACACAAAAGTTTACTGATTATTTAGTACTTTCGGGTACGTCAACTACTATGGTCTAATGTCCCTGGAATTTAGAACAGGATATATTGCGGAAGGTGGTGGTGTTCCTCCGCCACTCGAAAGTGAGATACGATATCGACCTACATTCTGGAATGCGGAGTTTCTGGTACCGTCCCAAGCGGATTACTGCCTCAGTTGGGGCAAGCTCTAATCCTCCAAGTGGTCTCCCGACAAGTGTGGAATGGATTTGAATGAGAATGGAAACATTGAGAGCGATCTGTGACCCGTTTGCTGAGTTACTGCTCTCGCCTGGTATTGATGAGAGAAACCACGGAAAACTACCGCTCAGATCAGCAGGCTGCTATAATTTTCTTCCTGTAAAAGAATGCATTTCACGAAGAGTTAATGGGAAATGAAATTTAGGACTTTCAGTTCACCGACGCAGAGAGGAAACAGAAATGTCCATTCTGACAGTTAAAAAACTCTTCTACGATTGATTAATTGATTAATATTTCCAGTCACGACAACTGCTAAAGCTCGGAATCTCACGGTGTTCCTCTTCCTCGTTGGATGTTGATATCCGGCGCCAACCTACAATTTGGTTTTCAAGGGATTTCCCCATCCAGATGTCTCTCTCAGTGTATCAACGCCCCAGCTGAAAGAAGCTCGAAGTTTCCAACTGGATTCTTGGCATTTGTTGTATTGTACTGCATGAAAGTAAATGCTTTTCTGCTAAAAAGTAATAGAACCGTATGTTTTGAAAAATATGTCTAAGTAATTGTCTAAGTAATGGAGATGCTAATCGCAGTATAAAAGCATTTTGATAACATAATGAATAAAAAACGCAAAACAATACCGCGAAGACGAACGTAAATCCAGTAGCTTAATATTTCCTAAACGTTTTTGAAGTACTGTATTTGCTTACCCTTGGATTGCGGCAAGGTTGTCGTAACTGTCTCAATAATTTCTCCAGCGTCGTTTTTTCAAAATTAATTTATTTTCTGAATATAATAAGCAATATCTTTATAAATGTGTATACAAGAGAGGAAATGCTAAGGGTTTGTCATTCATGAGAGTCACATAATTTAAATGAAGTTATTTTAAACTGAAATTAGTGGAACGACGTATAGAAGGGAAAGTCCGTTAATGACATTTTATTAGAATTTTTCGAAAGAATTCATGAACGTTGGTAATGAGACGAATTTTAATTTAGATATTACTTTCGAGTTCAGTGAGCGTGTTATCCAATCACTAAGAAAGGTAATAAAAAAAAGAATCAATATCCGTTCTGAGTAAAAAATTGAGTAAAATACATTCATCTCCTGTGGAAAAATCTAACTCGAGAGAGAGAGAGAGACCATTTTGTGGTTGCTTGCATTTATCAAGACGTAAAATTTATATTCAGTGAAAAGTCATTATAACAACCACGTTCGGGATGAAAAATGCCCACTCAAGAGAGATGTCTCGAATAGATAAGTTCTGAAAAAGCAGAAGTATTTGTCTATACGTAAAATGTTTGCCCCTTGAGTGGCTCATGGACTACGCGCTAGATTTTGTTGTGAGGCGGGCCCGGTTGCGATTCCTGGTCGAGACAAAAATGAGACTATTTTCTAATACAAAAGGTCTCAGTTTCTGTAGTTGTGTAACGAAAGAAAGCTCAGGCAGGCCAAACAAGCTTGGTACGGTGATGGCAATCCGTCGTGCTGCAACATATCTTCCTTATCCCCAGGCGTGGATAATAAATAAAACAGCTAGCTTGTAAAAGTCGGATTATTCTGACTCAAAATGCATACATACATACATATGTTCAGAGAATTTTCATCATACACGTCTTATCGAAGTCGAAGCAAAGAGATCACTCAAAAAGAATCACTTCACTCAGAATGTTAAAGATGTGTATTTTAGAGTGGGAAAAGACACAAAAGAAACATTATATTATTATTCAATTACTTTTGGAATAGAACATTAATTTTTTCTATTTGAAAATGCCAGAAAATTAAACATGTGAAATTGAATCTTTCTGCAGTATTCATCCCTCGAGTCAAACTCATTTGACCATCACAATTATCGAGATATCCTTGAACATTTACTTTCACAAAAGACAAACATCTCATTGTTTCTCTGGATTCAGACCGACCAGGGTATCAAATTATGTCAGAATTCCATTAGTTACGAGAATTAATTTCCTACCCCAAACTGTTTGTCAACGCCAACCGCCGAACAATATGCTTCCATTGGCTTCCCGATTCCTCCTGCGCCGCTTAAATTCCCTCTGGAAGTCGGGTCTCTTTCATTGCGGGCGTTCCCTGGCTACTTGGCCGGGAGGGTGAGACGCGAGGGTGCAGGGCCGGGGGACGCTGCGGGCAGCGGGAAGGGGAGAGGGAAGGGAGAAAACGGGAAGGGGGAGCAGAATAGGACGGGGAGGGGCGGCGGCGGCGGCCGCGGCGGCGGCGGCGGCCTCCGTCCGAAGCGGATTGATTAGAGGCCGCAAGGGTTTCGCGGGGCATGCCGACGCCATAATCTTCCGCTGCTGGAACCGTGCACGAAGGAGGGGAAGGAGGAGGGGAGAGGGGAGCATGGGGAGGGGTGGGGAGGCGCGTGGTGATACGACAAAAGGAAATCCGACAGAACGAACCTGGAAGAGATAAAGGCACACAACAGAAAATGAAGAGAAAGAACATACGCGAATGCAATTGGCCGAAATGAAGCCATTGAAGTTGAAGGTAAGAATAGAATTAAAGGATTCTAGAAGATAAAAATAGAAGATAAATTCAATCGAGAACACAATATACATAACAAGTTTTTAAGGTATAAAGAGAAAATAAAAAACATTTAAAATATTTGACAATTCTAATTAGTCTGCAGTTGGGGAAAATACACACAAATAACAGTTAAAGATGTAGATTGCGAAAGTTTCATTAAAGAGAAAATTTCATGTGACTTTGAAGGAAGTAAATCATTTATCGCACAAGTATATATGGGAGGAAGATTCCGACAAGAATTTCCTTGTTTCTTCAGTTTTCCTTAATATACAAATTAACGTATATTTTCAATTTTGCAGGAAAGGAAATGTATTACATTCAAAAACGCCGAATGGAAATATGCTACACTTTGATAATAGCAACACTTTATTATACTAATGTTTTGATTTATCACAGTTCAGTTTTGAAAATCAGTGTTCTAGCATAATCAAACGCAAACGAAGATGTAACTAAGTTGTAACCGCCCCAGTCATCGCTTAGAAGGTGCGTAACCCGACCGACCACAGAAAGCGGCGTTTTGCAGTGGGATGCCGGCCCGTGCACGAGCACTCCTGAAACGCGGCCATGCGAGACAGCGTTGCGATCAAGAGCCTGTCGAGGTCGAGGAGCCTGGAGCGCAATTCGTGTGAGCCACAAGACGACGGCGCGGCCGCCACGACGCTGTGCCACTGGATGACAGCGCAAGCGCCTCTTCAGCCTCCGCTACCGGCGCGCGCGCCTGCCCAGGATTCCTGGTTTAATGAGGCTTGTCCCTGGACAAAGGCGCGTGCGGATGGCCGAAGATGGATCGCGCCCACGGACCTGCACGTTCGCTGCCTTTCCGCCGGGGCAGCGGCAAAGAGCGGCGGGGATTGTGAGCGGGGGTGGCGGGGGAAGCGGGGTTGGTTGTGGGGGCGTGTCGGGGCGGCGGGGTGTCATGGGTGGCGGGGAAAACTAGTGTAGCTGCCCCTGCGGCAGTCGTGGCTGGTGATCCAAATAATGGTTTAAATTTGGGGATTCTGGTGCCGGGGTGGCGGGGACGGCGGGAGCGGTGGGGCGGCGGGGGCGGCGGGGGCGGCGGGGGCGGCGGGGGCGGCGGGGGCGGCGGGGGCGGCGGGGGCGGCGGGGGCGGCGGGGGCGGCGGGGGCGGCGGGGGCGGCGGGGGCGGCGGGGGCGGCGGGGGCGGCGGGGGCGGCGGGGGCGGCGGGGGCGGCGGGGGCGGCGGGGGCGGCGGGGGCGGCGGGGGCGGCGGGGGCGGCGGGGGCGGCGGGGGCGGCGGGGGCGGCGGGGGCGGCGGGGGCGGCGGGGGCGGCGGGGCGGTGGAGGCGGCGGGGGCGGCGGGGGCGGGGGCGGCGGGGGCGGTGGAGGCGGCGGGGGTGGCTCGGTGGCGGTGGTGGCCGGGCGGCGGGGGAGGAGCGGGGGAGGCGGCGTGGAGAAAAACTAGTGTAGCTGTGGTGGAGGCTGGTGATCCAAATGATGGTTTAAAATTGGAGGGCCTGGCGCCGCTGCACCTGCGGCCACAGGATGCGGCTCGTTCGTCCATTTCCGAGCCTCGTATTTTTTTCCCGTCCCTTCCTTTGCGCCCCCGGCAGATTGACTATTGACTCGCGGCGCCAATACAACCGACCCTACCCGTCACTGATTATATTTAATCGATATCCGATATAAAATTATCAGCACAATGAACGTTGTATTATCAACACTTTATGTTCAAAGAGCAGGGAAAAAGGAAAGAGATTGGAAGGGAGAGTGATGCAAAAAATGTGGGAAAGTGAAATACTCCACTGGCTTGTAGCCTTCATCCTCAAACGTACATAAAGGGCATTGCTAAAGTTAGACGCATAGCTTACGCCAAAAATATGATTTCATTCTCAATATCTACGGATCAAAGAGAAACCATGTCTCATTACATAAAATCTAAATATCTAGATAAGCAAATAATGTTTATGGTCAAATTAATAAGCTTTCTGGGAAAAACTTCTGATCAAACGTCAGCCTAAAAAATAGCGTACTAATATTTCAGTTAATAATTCGATTTCAGTTAATAATATGATACTGAAGTTAATAATTGAGGTTATTTTTGATACAACGTACCTCCATATTAGTTTGTTTTCTAGATTTACTTATCAATATATTGTGAAGAAGCGCTTAACTTACTCTATTTAACTTACTGCACTCTAATTTACTACACAATGATCAAAAGAAACAATAAATTTCTGCGTAAAGCTCTTCAGGCACCTTGGTTCAATACCAAGAGATAAACATTCCACTAATTCTCAATAGCCGAATTTTTCTTCACGAAATTCATCTTCGCCGAATCATTATGAAAATTACAGAATATTTCCATTCAAAATAATGTATACCTTGTACTACCAATTATACACTCGGTAAATCCACGAACTGAAAAATAAGGATATGTTGACACTTCCTGAAAAATGATTTTAGACCCCTCATATATTCTTTAAATATCGAACTACACACATGTAATAAAATCGTAAATACAAGTAGACAATCCTTTTATAACAAATAAAAAATAAATTAAATCAAAACTAGTTGCCGTCTGTGAAAAATCAGAATTAGCCCAAAAGTAAATTAAATATCCACAATGTTATTTATAACATCCAATCCAATTCAACTTCCTGATAAGCATGGAATGCTTATCAACAAGAAAATTATTTAGAAAAGAAAACGTATTGCAATATTTTCATTATAAACCTTCGGCTTCAAGAAATTCTTGAATGAATTTTATCTAAAGACGTATTTGAAATCCACAACTAACTTAGCACCTTTAAAAAATATGCCAAAGATTGCAGTGCTGCAGAATATATGCATTATATTGCAAACAGAATTAATTGTGAAAACTAAGGATGTGACTTGGGGTGTAATTGAACCACAAAGAGTCGAGTCAAACGCTGGCCAAGAACCATATAAATAATATTAACTGATCTCAATATGAGAAGTGAAATTTTCAAAACTAGGTTTCTCAAGGTCAACAGGCTTAGAGTTTTTTAAACCGAGAGAATCACTATTTTAAAAGATTGCATTGGGAAATATTGAATATTTACAGGACAGATAACATATTCAGTACTCGCTGAAATGATGACAAACATCTTGTTTACAAACATTTGTTCAGATTGCTCATTGTTGAAGCTTCTTTTCACGGATATTATCGTTATTCTAGGATTCAGTATAAATTCTGATTCGGGAAAGTTTCTGAACAGGGATCTTCTGAACACTAACGAACTTTTACAATACATAAACGTAAACTTTCTACAGGTTCCTTAATTTTATTTTTAAGATCACACGATGTTTGTTGGCGTAAGCAAGGTATGCAATTTTAATTTCAATGTAATACAATTGAAAATGAAAAATTGTTTATAATATATTTCTCCATTTATAGGTCACACAATTCGCCTGCGAATTATTGATCTCACTAACGAGGTCAAGACTCCTGTATCGCATTTCCAGAATGGCACTATTGCTTATCATGCTGACAGCATAAAACTTAAAAACTATGTTATTAGTTTATCTGACGATGGACTAAGAAATTGGACCAAAACAATGTGAAGAGGTATATATTTCATTTGTATTTGTTCATTACAGAAACTTTTTGGTGTTTTATTTAAATTCATTACATAAACATTGTAAATGTGTTATAAAACGTCTTAATAAAAGTATGTCAGTCAATTTTTGGACTATCTATATTAATGAATGATATACAGCCAAAAATACAAAAATGAAACAAGATACTGTATAACGGGTGTAGTTTTAATATCCGGTAACTGAAAGTCGATATCACTGTGAAAATACGTTATCACATGTATTTCATATTTATGAATTGACACAATAATAAGTCGAATATCAATAATTACCTATGTTTTTATAATGCCGTCAGTGCGTATTTGTGATGCGACTGGGCGGTCAGTAATACAAGTCCAATAAATCCTATCCCTTGCTTTCAGAAATGTCAATTACATCCTCAATTCCTATTTTTCAATAATCGTTGTTTATGGTGATGCTCCGTCCATTAAAACACATGTATAAAAATACAATGAAAATCGGATAGTATGCAAGTTTGGTTTATCGATATGGAACTCACATTCTGCATTGCAATGCAGACTCGCGTATTCATAATATACACCACTTTTTTTGAGAATGTCATAAAATCAGCTTTAAAATATTCGATAAAACAATATTTTAAAATGTATTGTTCTTTGTTTTATAAACAACTGAATAAAACATAAAATCATCTTATGCATTTTTATTATAGTTGTTCTTTTGGAGAAAATTCAATATTGAGGGCGTCCGTATTACAAAAATAGAGTACAGTACCAAAATTTACGAATGTATGGAATTAAAAAATCATACTTTCTACCCCTTACATAACAAACTAACTACCCAAATTTCGCTTCGTTTATGTAGGAACGTGTTATATATGTGAAACCTTATCAAGAAAGCTTCGTTTATTATTTCCATCAGACGTATTTGCCCTTAGTATATACAAAATTTAAAAAAATGATTAATAATACAGTCCAATACTTTCCTGCGTCTCTTACCGTTTTTCATTGAATGTCTCTTATCTTCGATGGATATTCGCCGTACTGTTCCGTACGATTCCACGATGTACGTATATATGAGAAGTGAGGGATGTTCTCTATTTCTATTTTTGCGAAATTTCAGTCTAAAATTTGAAGTAACATTATCTTAAAATATATATGATATTATCAATACATCATTAGAGCGAAATCATCGTATTAGTGTACTCAGATTTCAATCCAGTAATTTTCAATTTACTCTTTAATTAAGTATCGTATTGACAAATATAACAAATATATTGTAAAAAAGAATTCTGTGTTCATAAATTAACAATAAATACATATACAGTAATTGAGAAAATAAATGGCAACATCCACAAAAGAATTTTAAAAAAATTCTTCCATTGCATCAACATTTTGGCAGTACAGGAAACCTGCATGAAACAAACAAAACGTAAAAAATTTCATTCATTTCCAATTGACGTCAAACGCGTTACAAATAACTGTAGAACTATATGTGAACTAATTTTAAACTTTACGCACACAGTTCGTTCATTCATTCATTCATTCAGGTGTTTTGAACACTGATTGTTCTCGATTCGTACAAAGTTCTTCAGCTCGATAAAGCCAGCAAGCGAGTAAACAGGTTCCGCCACGTCGCGAGCTGGAGCTGAGGATTTTCCGCGCTGTGCCCCGCGGCGCAACGCTGCGGCCGGGGCGGCCGCGAACTCTGTCCCGGGGGGCACTGCGCGGCCAAACACCGTTTCGCTCTCGCCCCCACTCCCACACCGCGCACGCCCGCCGCACCCTCTACCCCCCGCACAGTCCGCTCGCTGAACTCCCCACACCTGCCACCCGCCCTCGGCCGCCTCGGCCACCCGCCGTCCTCCGGACGCTGTCACCCCAACCACCGCCCACGGCCCAAGCCACCCTCGCC
Organism: Gryllus longicercus; assembly: GCA_038098605.1. NCBI lineage: Eukaryota > Metazoa > Arthropoda > Insecta > Orthoptera > Gryllidae > Gryllus > Gryllus longicercus. The sequence continues at coordinate 1,418,693 of JAZDUA010000267.1, read as the reverse complement.
ACCCGTCGCAGCTGCCACACATCCCATCTGCCGCACCCACTAAGCGCCACAATCACTACCCACAGCACCCACCACTCGCCATGCTTTCCACCCACCACATCTAATACCCGCCGTCTGCTCTACTCATCCCACCCACTATCCGCCGCATCCACCACCCGTCACAACTGTTATCTGTATTATTATATATTTACCATTTTACTCCCGACCCTAGAAAGCTGTCAGATATTGCAACAATGTTAGGGAACAAAATAGCAAATCCCAGCTGCTTCTGCGTAATATGCCGCGACTTCCCTTTCGTCCATGCTCTCTCATTTCTCATAAATAAATCTCAAAATTTTAGGCACCAGAAAGTGATGATTTAGTCATCTAAAATAGGTTACAAAATTGTGCAATTAGGCACAATTAGGCATGAAAAGTGACGTTTTAGTCACTTAAAATATTTGTTAAAAAATTACTAAACAAGACATTTAAAAACAGAAATTCAAAAATACGTATCGGGGATATAAAATTCACAAAAGGTCTAAATTTGACACTTTATTATTCAGGAAAGCCTAATATTTTTACATTTATGAGTGACAACAAGCACATTATTTTATTCAAATTCTTTTCTTTCGTTCTTTTACACTTTTCATTTTCAACCTGTCAAGGGCATAGGTGAATCGGGAATGGGTTCTATTGCCTAAGAAGTGCGTGATCGGAGACCAACCTGAAACATCATATTTATATCGACTTGCAGATTTACTTGTGTTCGATATGTTGGGTGAGAGATTTCAGCATAGTTGATTGCGTAATCAATCAGGGAATAATCGTGTTTTGGGAAGTATTTGCATTTCGGTATTACACATTTAAAAAAAATAGTAAATAAAATACCATTGTTCTAAAAAATTAATTGTTTTAGGCAGTTTTGTCAAACAATATCAAAACAGACATCAATCACCTTTTTAGGGTATTTTAGACACTATAGATGCTTTTAGTAGAACTATTTTTTCATTATTTGTTAACATCTGCAATTATTTTTCACAATCTGCTAACGTAACTAAATAAGCATTTGTCCTAAAATCCGAATTCTACTCATAACACATATTGCATATGTGACCCACGTTGTTTTGTAGCAACCCATCAGCATTCCATATGTTCCCTTTCGTACCAGCACTTCACATTCTCAAATTCGCATGCCTGAGTTCCTATTCCAACAACCCCACTCACGCATCCTTATCATAAAATATCATCAATCTAGCATCCAAATGGCCAAATCTCGAATTGTATTCTCTTCCAATTTTGCTTACTTTGTCAAACGTCTCTCGTCACACTCCCGCCCGTCCTCCTTAATATCGCAAACCCTTTCTCCACACTTCTCACGTCATCTTCTCTTTACAGTCGATCTTAATAATTCGGCTCTTCAATCTCGGTTACCCACTCTCTGGTATCGTACAATATTAATGTGTTACACATACATTACATATCAAACAAATTAATGCCTGTCACAAAGTTAATTCGTTACGTCGCAAGATATCTGGTCACTGTATGTTTTTTAATATTAATTTTTATAACACTTTATTTCGTTCAGTGTCCGCTAAAGATTCTGTTTATATTCTATGTAGCCTGAAAATTAAGAATGAAACTTTCTTGCAACGTTGCATTACATTATGTACAGAAAAAATGCTGTCTTTTTCGATCCTCATGTTTACTTCTAAATAATTTTGTGCATATGTCTGTCAAAAGCACTTCACTTGCCAAATATCTTCCATCTCACACGCACTCCCTTCGGTTTTGCACACACACACTCTCGTCAATCTCCATATCCTGTCTCCGGAAAATCGCACACTCGCTCTTTCCAATTTGGCCCTTCCGCTCCCGCTCTCCCTAATATGGCTCATCCGCCTCAACCTCGCACACGCGCTTTTCTCAATGTTGAACACCCACCCTCGTCAATCTCGCATGCTCGTTCTCGTCTCAATCTCCAGGCCCTGCTTTCTCAATATCTCATGCCCGCTCTTTTCAATCTCGCGCACCCGCCCCCTTCGATCTCCAACCCCCATTCTCCTTACTTTCGCATTTCACCTTCATCCTACCTATCTCGTTCTAATCATTCGCATTCATATTTCACCTTGCACTATCCTTGCATCCAAGTTGCCACTTTCTCAATTCATTCCTCACGACCTCTACTCAATCTAACGCGCCATCACGTGTTTTGTATCGATTCTTACAGATACTCTAACATTACACAAAATGCTCTTCATACTTCTGGTCAAGGCGTTTGTTATTTGATTTTTATATTTATTACAATACGAGGGTCTAAACTGTCAGAAATATCATTAAATATAATGTAGTTTAAAGAAACTTAAATGAACCTTGTACTCGATAAAGAGCTTAATATATTTGCACATTAAATTTAATGCTTAAATTAAAGCCAGTGAATGTTTAATGTAGAAATTGTCCAGTTTCTCCTGCCTCCCATCGTTCATTGCATATATTCTTAATCACCAGTGCATCTAGAACATTCGTTTCTTCCTTGAAACTTTGAATATTGCATCCTAACGTGAATGTGTACGATACATTTAACGTGCGTTTATGATAATTACTTTAATGTGCATTTCATTAAAGTAATGCAGAGATCTATGACCGTGTACGCTTTACAGCCTACCTTGAATGGATGAATAATATTCGTAGGTAGAAGCTTCTGGAGTAATGCTATGAATGACGATGGAGCATTGGAGAAATTAAAGGAAGGGAATATGCAAGAGAATCAGAGAAACCCCGCCACTGATCCAATTATTGTACCACCAATTTCACCTGGATAGAGCAGGATGTGAACCCCGGTCCCAGCAGCTGAAGGCGAATGATCGCAACCCTACTTCACGGGTCGCCCAACGGCCATGACTTCGCTCACCATTCAAGGGGACATTCCAGATACGGGAGATCGTCGTTTCGTTTCAATCTTCCTTACTCATCACGTCACAGTTGGTCTACATCAGTGATGGTCTCTTGCTGGTGGCAGTAGCACGCTTCGTGGCACCGGGACAGGCCACGAGCTTCTCTGCGCAACTAGCGTCGGAAAAAGAAACTATCAGTAGTAACCTCAGTTTTCCAATTTACTGGAATCGCATGTAAAAAAAGAATAAATGCAAAGAAAAATTGAAGTACAAATGTAAATAATAAATGTGCTTAAATGCATATATCTAAATCCCGCCTAATCGTATTTCATGAACGGTCGTATACGCATAAAATCGTTCGGGGCGACTTTGACTATCTACTGCTCTCTCGAAGCGATGTGATCAACTGCGTGGAGGGGGTGATTTCGCGGTGCTAACCGTGCCACGGACTCCCGCTCGTGGCATCGACCTTGTCATCACTGGCCTGCATTTCACTGCTGGCGTCGAATTAAACGAGTTATTTTCCTCCACTCTACTGTCGTCCTTTCACAAGGGTTGCGTGTAAATATAGGGGGCAGTGCTTTCAACATCCTTGAACTGTACGCAGATGTAAAACCCTTCTAGACACCTACAACGCAGAGCGTGCAGGATTCTCGCCTGCCGTTCTCGACTTTATTACCATCGCACGATGTAAGCGGCGTTTCAGAGTAAACCAATCACGTCGGGTAACGCGAGACGTGCGTTAAGCACATGTTAATTTAAACGGGGAAATTAAATGCGAAGCCAAGGCTACAAGAGAAAGCAGATTCAGCACCCACTTGTAGAGCTTTAGACGGCTTCATTACCCCACTGCATTTGGCAACTGAAATCTTTATTCGTGATGTAAAGGCCGTAACCCTGATGAGGTACCAAAAACATATATAAAATGTAAATAGATAAATAAACTAATCGAAAAGAAATGTTATTCGAAACGCATCCGTTACACAAAACTAAATTTTAGCAAATATGTGATGCCGAGAAATATTTTAAGGTTCATATCTTGTTTGTGCCCACTAGATGCATTTTGGCCGCAACCGTACGTCACAGTGTGACCCGCCCCAGCCTGTGTGTCGCTTCTTTCTGTCCCTGCGGGCGCAGACGCATTTCCTGCAACCACTTGCAAGCGTGAGCAAGCAATGCAGTTTATCGACGGTCGCGTTACAAGTTTATAGATGCTGTTGGTACATAGGCGGCCGAATTAATTCAAATTTGGCGCCACGCTTGGAGCTCATTCAGTCGGCTACTCTTTGAGGTATTTAAGAAAGAAAATGATACATATCAAACTACCCGCATTCGAGATAGTTTAATTTTGGCCCCCCAAATACGCGAATTCTCGCACAAGTTACAAAAAAATTCATTTTATATTGTAATGACTTTATGATTTTACTAATTTAATCTGATAAATTCCACTAATTAATTATTTATATCATGTCATTTGTAACGCCTATATCTTCTTAATTAATCTTTCTATAATTACTTTATTTCTTCAATTGTTTCAATAATACCGTTTATATATATATATATATATATATATATATATATATATATATGCACTGCTAAGCTTGTAAATTATTGCTCCAATGACTTACAATTTGGTTATCTCCGACGTACAACAAACGTCTCCTTACCTGTTGCACGTGGATGTGTGACTCTATACAGAAATAGTGATTCCTGCAAATTCTGTTGAATTTACTAATTATCCAATTGATAGCAAGTCAATGAAATAACAGCCTTTTCTGTCCAAACAATTAACATTTATTACATAATACTTATGACATTTTTTGAGCTCATTATTAATTAATGATTCTACGGCCTTGTAACATTATTCAGCCGTACACGGCATTGATAAAGTTCACAAGCTTTCGGAATGTCTTCGCAGTCGATTTGATGCCGCCGTCTTCTCCAGAAGGGAATGTTCTGAGTCCTCCTGTGGTGTAGTTTATGACCCTATTGTCCGCGTAAGCAAACTTTCTAAGTTAATTATTCTACGAACAAACCTTTCCTCAAAAACGTATCTAAGGTAGGGGGCACCGTCTTCTAGAAAAATTAGCAGATACAGGATGATAATGGTAATAATAATGATAATAAAATAATGATAATGATAATAATAACAGAAAATGTGCGCAAGAAAGGAGGAAGACCGTCAATCAAACAAACAATATTGAATGTGCTCTTTTAGTGATGAAATATAAATAATTGGTCATAATAAGAATTGTAATTCTAATAAAAATAAGAAACGTAATTTCATAATAACGGTTGTTAAGATAATTGTAATTTAGCATTATTTGAAAAAATATGTTATTTACGTAACTGGTACGGAAAGTGAGCCTTCGGCGAGCGAATTAAATTTTTTCCGGACGAGACAAAATTTGAGCCGAGACAGAAGTTTTGAAGGGGCTTGGTGAAATAATAATAGAAGTTGTGGACATTATTTTTATACATTTTTTAAAGTTACAAGTATACTCTTAGGAGCATTTTCATTATCCGAGACGGCAACCCAGTGCTCGGTCGCTCCGATGTTGTGGTTAGCTTGCGGTACACAGGGATTTATTTAATTAGCGGTATGCGTCCCGGAAAATGGAACTATTCAAACGAAAGTAGAACTTTTTATTAATGAAGGGTAAAACTAATTTAAGGCTTTTGGTTACTACAAAGAAATTAAGTAACAAAACACTTTTTCGAAAATTCTAAGAAATATGATAAATTCCTACAGACAAAAACATTTATATGAGGCTTATCCTCAACACTTAATTGGAAATTTACTGCCATCTGTGCACTAAGAATGACAAAAACAGAAACTATACAATAGCATGTTCGGCGAAATGGTGCCTTTAATTACCGAGAAAAACTGTTAATAATAAAAATAAAGATAATAGTAATAATAGTAATAATAATAATAATAATAATAATAATAATAATAATAATAATAATAATAATAATAATAATCATCATCATCATCATCATCATCGACAGCAAGGATTAGACCTCTTGGTCTGTTCCGTCTCAGAATTGTTCATGCCATCTCTTCAAGGGACGTCCTACACTTCTTTTTCCTTTAGGTACATAGTGAAGAATAGTTTTACTTATTCTATGTTCTGGCATTCTCAGTACATGACCTTTCCAGTTTTCTCGATATTTCTTTATGGTATCTATAACCGGTTCAACATTTAGTTCTTCTCTGATATCTACACTTTTTTTGTGGTCTAATAGTGAATATCCTGCCACAAAACGAAGAAATCTCATTTCTGCAGATTCAATTCGGCGCAGCTGATCTGATGTTAATGTCCAGCTCTCACTTCCATAAAGTAGTAATGGCAAAGCAATAACTTTGTAAAATCTGAGAAGAGTTTCCTTTTGCGCATTATGATGTAGAGTTCGCTGTAACGTTCCACAGAAATATGTGAAGTTGTTCAGCTTTATTTCCATATCCCTTGATTTTATATAATTAAAATGATATCCAAGATATTCATTTACTTGTTCAATTATTTGGTCATATATAACTATCTTTGCTCTTAAAGGTTCAAGTCCTTTAAATGCCATCACTTTTGTTTTACTTGGTGAGATTTTCATATCATACTCATTAGCAACCTGACTTAACTTGTGGACTGCTATTTGAATTTCATATTCAGATTTTCCTATGATAAGCTGGTCGTCGGCAAAAAGTAATGTTGGGATCTCGACATTATTAATCTTAAAAACATCATTTAAAGTCTTCAACCATTTTTTAATGATCACGTCCATATATATATATATATATATATATATATATATATATATATATATATATATTGAAACCCAGAATATGTGTTTCATTACACTAATTAAATCATTAGTGTAAGAAACCAATTGCTATTTTGAACTGCGCGGTGCGCGCGCTGAGCGCGGCGCGCCGGGGCTGGCGAGCAACCGCTGCCACCGCCGACGGTGCCCGCCGCCGGGAGGCTAGCGTGTGAATGTCGGTTGGAACTGGGCACCGCGCACGTGCAAAAGTTCGTTACGAGAATCGCGGACGAGAGCCGTTGGCAGAGCGCTGACCGGAGAGACGTTAGGAGAGCGGCGACGAGTGCGGACGTGCGGCGAGAGTTCTCCGCCGGTGTATGGACGCATATAACATTGCGACGTATTTTATGTGCTATTAGGAACCGCAAAGTAATTGACGTGTAAATAGAACAATAGAAGTATCAGTATAGTGAAAGATTAGTGTTGGTAGAATAATCGATGTTGTTCTTATTAGTTGGCGCGGTGGAAACATTCTTGAAATTGCGCGGTACAGAACTGTGACCAGTATACAGAGTAGGCGCGGGTTGTGTAATTAAACCCACTGACGGACAGTGATTCGAGGAAGGTGCGAAGCCGAGGTATCAAGATCCTGGTTGGGGAAGAATTGCTGGAGCATCAGCCGTGGACGATTACCACGCCATCCGCTGCTGACGGCCCGCAGCAGTAGCAGAGGTCGACAACCCCGTCGGCACGAGCGGCTCTACTAACATCATAGGTATCCGATCGGGGCCCCGAAGGTATGAGAAATGCATTTCACTCTTAATCTTGGTACCAAGGCAGAGTGTAAGAACGTTGTCTGATTATGTAAATGACAAATTTGATTTAAAATAAATCTTGTTTATAATTGTATTTCAATTTATGATTAACCACCCCAACGTTGCACCAACTTATCCAGGGACCCATTCACGTAAAAGATACCCTCTCTTAGTGTTGTATTGCAGTGAAAATACCCGGCACCACCAGGTATGTCACAATATATATATATATATATATATATATATATATATATATATATATATATATATATATATATATATATATATATTAAAAAGCGTTGGCGAGAGCGGGCAACCCTGTCTTACTTCCTGGTTTATATATGCTGATTCTGTTCCATTTCTTAGCATTCGGATCATGATTTTATTATTTCTGTATAATGATTGAATTGCTGTAATAAGGTGGGAAGGGAGTCCAATATTTTTCAGTGTTTCCCATAATAGTCTTCTTTTAAGGCTATCAAATGCTTTTACGTAGTCAATAAAGACATAATATGTCGGTAGTTTAAATTCCCTTCGCTTTTCAGTAAGTTGTGTCAGTACAAAAATACAGTCTGAGCATGATCTACCTTTTCTGAAACCATGTTGTGTTTCAGATATTTGAGTTTCAACAATAGGCACTAATCTTTGATTGATAATTTTTGCATAGATTTTATAACAGGAATTTAGAATTCTACAAATTCATAACATCATATGTTACACAAATGATGATGACACATTGAGGAACATAACGTCTTAGCGAATGAACAGAAAGGATCTAGAACCGGATTTCAGGGATGCAAGGAGCAACTCATTATAGACTCTGTTATTATGGGGCTTATGGTAATCATGGGCTTGAAAAACAAAGAAACTTGTACGCATGCTACATAGATTATGCTGAAGCATTCGGCACCGTTCCCCATTCTTGGCTCCTTCAATGTTTGGATGTATTCAAGGTTCACCCGTTTATCCAAAACTTCCTGAAAACCGCGATGAGTCGATGGAATACAAAACTGTATCTCTCTAATGGAAAACAACCCGCCACACAAATACTATACACATTCGCCGAAGGATTTTCCAGGGTGACTCTTTAAGCCTTTTATTTTTCTGCTTAGCCTTGAATCCCCTGACTACTCTACTAAATTCATCTAATTATGGCATCGCTCTTCGAAAAGGGAACTCAACTCTTCTTTGTGTCTCGCATCTTCTTTACATGGATGCTCTGAAGCTCTATGCAGACACAGAGTCATATGCGGCAACTAATAAGCGTGACGGAGAAGTTCACTGACGACATCAAGACGTAATTCGGTTTTGATAATTGCAGGAGAGTATATATCATTCGGGATCATATGCAAATTATAAATTTGGAAAATGACAATGCATCAAAGATTACCTTCATAGAACCGTATGAAACTTACAAATACTTGGGTTTCCAACAGTTACCTCGAATCAAACACACTGCTACTAAGAAAATGCTAACAACTGAAGTGTGTAAACGATTGCATGGGCTCTTAAAAACTCACATCTCTGCTAAAAGCCTTGTGCAGGCCATCAATTCATTTCTTATTCCAGTACTGACACACTCCTTTGGCGTTATTAAATGGCGCAATACCGACCTCGACAACCTCCAGAGGACAATTTGAACCGCTATGACTCAACACCGAAAACATCATCCCCATTCAAGTATTGAGCGTTTTACCCTTCCAAGATCACAAGGAGGGCGAGATGTAGATCTCATAAATCTGCATAGCTCTCAAATTGCATCACTCAGAAGATACTTCCTGGAACATTGTGGGAGAGTTCGGCAAGCAGTGAGAGCAGTTGATAATAACTATAGTTCTCTGAACTTGAAAAAACTTGATCCGCTTGTTCAACCAATCACTGAAACCGAAGAGAAGATAACCTCATGGAAAGCGAAAGCACTGCACGGAAGGTATCCCCATGAGCTGAGTAAACCAGAAGTCGACATCTCTGCGTCGCACGCATGGCTCCAGCACGGGGATCTCTTTCCGAAGACAGAAGCCTTCATGATAGCTATCCAGGACCAAGTGGTGCCAACTTTGAACTACAGAAAACATTCTAAGCGATTCAACCATCCATTACTACTCGTGTAGAAGATGGGAGGCAGCAGGCGAAACTATCCAACACGTGACAAGTGGATGTAGCGGCCACGCACAGTTGCAATACAAAAAGGGGTATGATAAGTGGCGAAGCCGATCCACCAATTATTGGCATTGAAAACGGGCTTACTCCCCACTTCCGTGCCGTATTATAAATATGTGCCTCAGAACGCGCTTGAAAATAGTGAGCACACTCTCTACTAGGATCGCTCCATTATCACTGACAGACACGTCGGCGGCAATAGACCCGATTTACTTACATTGATAGAAACCATCAAGAGAAGATACAGAAGTATACCCATCTCGCCCATGAAGTCGCAGCTCAGTGGAACTTCAGTAAAGTGCCTATACTATTATTAGATACAGGAGTGATCCCGAAAATGCACTTCGGGCACTGGAGTGTCTTCTCTTAGATGCCAGGAATACATATAATAATCAGAAGTCAGTCATTTGAATACATGTATTGTTAGAAGCCACCTGAATCTTCAATAAAGCGACCGCACACTTGGTCATCATTCCTGTGAGTAGTTGACATACCGACCAGTAAATACTGTAAATAATAATATTATTATTAATAATAATAATAGTAGTAGTAAAATTTATCATGATATATTTCAGCTAGGATTATATCAAAAGTACTTGACCTTAAGTTTAAAAGCGGAAATTTGCATATGCGCTAGAACCAGAATAACGTAGACGAAGTTATTTCAGTTTTACTGAACGTCAAGGCCTCCTAAAACAGAAAGCTGTTTAGCCGGTGAAACGCGGGGGTGGGTGGTTGGGAAGAGGGCGGCGATTGCCGCGGGCGGGGCCTCCTGGGAGAGCAGAGCCGCGTCTGCGAGTTGCGACGGCAGAGCTTAGAGGCCCGGCACTGAAAACGCTGCGGTTGAGCTCGCTCGGTAACGGCGCCGGCTTTGCTCACTTCTCGAAGTGCCGGGCCACATGACGTGTCATGCCACAATTCTACATACAGTCGCCACGTTGAACAAACGGCAGGCAGCCCCACGCCATGCGAGGGCTGTCTATGGTTTTCTCAGATATCCAGGAACTTGGGGAAAATCCAAAACTGAAAATTTCGATTGTGAATGAAAAGTTCAAACAATTGATCGCATAGATATTAAAAATCTAACACAATCTAAATCATACGCACAAAATGCATACCAAATGCATGCCAAAATATTTCTGCGTGACTTCTGAAAGACGTACCGATCGTGATATTGTGGGATATCTACTGTGAAATATGATTTCTTATGTAATAATATAAAGTCAGTAAACTGTTTTTATCTTAGATTTTTTCAACAATATGAAATTCATTTTAGTTTTAGTTTTGTAACCTTCAAAATAATGTGTATTTTCATCAATAAAACATCTTATACAAGAATACAATATGTTTTAAGGCTATGTTGGAGCGTTTCGCTGGCTAAAATTTTCGTGACAAAATTAAGTAGTAAACCTTTTTTAAGCAGTAAAAAGCGTGATTTCAGGTTTTTGGCATTGTTTATTAAGAAAAATAGCTTAGCGTCGTTATATGGGCGCTTTACTCAAATACTTGTTGGGAGAGAAAGGAAATAGATTATGAGGAAATCTGTACATGAATAAAAGAGGTGTCCTTTAAGCATTGTAGATTGACTAGCATTTTTATCTACCCTTTCATTTACGATCATATAATATTTTCGCATGGGAAAGGTATGATGTGATTGATTGAATATGAAGTGTTTCTGGACACGACAACTACTACGGTCGTATGCCGCACATGGAGAACATGTTATTTCAAAACGTTCCTTTGCCATTGAAATGTGATATCCGGCGCCGGCCAATACGTCGGCTTGTGAGGTTCTTAGCTTCCAGGTTTTTTTCCCAGCGGGGCAACGCTCATGCCGGGAAAAGCTCCTACGCTCTCGACCGGTTTCCTACGTTTCTGATAACGTAGTGCATGTGTGTGTGTATGAGAGAGAGAGAGAGAGTGGCAGAGAGAGACAGACAGACAGACAGACAGACAGACAGACAGAGTGGGGAGAGAAAAATAGACATGACTAGGGAAAAAAACATGGTTCAAAATTAGTTGGATAATCCTTCAGTTTTCACCTGGTGTTTATCAAAACCCCGGAAAATTTCCTATTCTGACTGAAAACAACAGGCTGAAAAAATTCTCCTCCGAATAAATTCGATTTCGCCAAGAAGCTCCTGTTGAAACTCCGCCACCTCCTGGTCAGTGACGCTGCAGATGCAGCGGTGATCCTGTCTCTGAGCCAACGCAGTCGGCATAAATGTAATATTTTGTGCGAAATACAGAAAGACGTACTCCTTGAGCTAACTTTGAATCTATTAAACCATAACTTATTGTAGTATATGTGCGCACTTAAGGCTGTATTCTTAGATTGGCGGGGCATCATAGTCAACGGGGTTTTTAATTCATAATGACGCTGGTAAAATAACAAAAATGCCTTTCATTTTTGTTCATCTTGCACACATCGCTGGCGACATTAATAAGATGACAAAATATTCAATTCGATAAAGTGCTATTATGTAATGTTTCTCGGAATATTTGTTTCGGGAGCAGTCACCACCAAACTGCTTTCCACTGCTCACGTACTCCTGAGTAATTTTTATAATTATAAAATAATAAACTTTATTCCTCAGTGAAACGTTCCTTTTCTTTATTTCTCCTTCTCTAATACGTTTTAATACAAAATAATTGTTTACACGGAACCACGTTAGTAATACTCCAAACATTAACTTCTCTTCATGAATTCCAAAAACAGAAGTGTCTGAACCTGGTTCGTCGTACGGCCTTGGTTTGCTCCTACGATTATTTCATTAAGGGATTGTGATGAACGTCAATAGTTTTATATCTAAAATCAACAACAACAATAACAATTTAGTCCCGCCTCTGACATGGTTGTCTTGTGTTGGTCTCTGAAAATTTGTGTGTGTCTCATCATTCATCATTATCATCAGGATTATACCCCATCCGCCAGGGCTAACTACTCTGGGGTGTAAAAATGGTCGAATTTGTAATTGTCCCTTCACCCCTCATCACCCCCATTATCTCATAATTCATAATTCAAGCGCAACAACCTTGTCTTAACAAGAGATACGACAAAAAAGCTGTTACCTATAATTACACACGTTCATTCCGAGCGTCGGAAGATAACATGTAGCGAGGCCATAAATGGCCGATAAGCAAATGATAATGATAATTATGAAGACGATGATAATAATAATGATAATAATGATAATAATGATAATAATAATAATAATAATAATAATAATAATAATATCAACAACAATAATACTGTGCCTGGGTCGGTTCGTAGAATGCTGGATTCGCAATTGGGAGTTCCGGGTTCGATCCCCGCGCCGACTATCATAATCGTTTTTTTTGCGGTTTCTCTTCGTCATAAGGCGAATGCTGGGATGGTTCCAAGAATCCCACGAACACCTCCCACTACCCCAGCCACCATCATCCTAGTTCTTCTAGCCGTCATCATCCTATCACTTCTGTAATAATAATAATAATAATAGTAGTATAAATAATAGTAAAAATATTATATTAATATATATTATATAATATATTATATATAAATAATATTTATATGTATATATTTCCCACGAAACTCATTTACAGTTTCTCTCCTGAAGTAAATATTACCATGGTTATGACAATCTTGATATTCCGCGTACACAGTATTTGAGCTCAGTTTCTATCACTTATATGCATTAGGGTATTGAAAACAAAATCTTTCGATGAGCTGGTTGGCATCTTGGTCGGTGGAAATTCCCTTTACTTTAATTGTGTGTTCAAATTCAAAATTCATTCATTCATTTTATTTATTAAATCGCTTCATTTTTCTATAGGATTCAAAATTGAAACCACCACAATACAAACCGTAAACTGTGCTATGACTTGATATATTCTGCGCGTGATTAGAGATGTTTTTCCAATAAATATTAAAATATTCAAAGTGAAAGTGCAACTCGTCACCTCACTAAAATTCTCTTTTATTTCTTTTCTACAAAACTTATTTATACCACTTAAGTCGATTTTGCTAATTAATCTTCCACCCCACATAGTGCATATGGCATTAAACGAAATACCTCACCATTATTTCGGACTTGGCATTGTTTCATAAGCCTGTTAAATCCTCGGCGAAGATATTTGTGTACGTACATTTTGTTATAAAGGACTCAACAGAAGGTACGTAAGTGTAAGTTTATCGAATTATAAGTTAGTTATCGTTTTAGTTCGATGAATATCATTCATGAGAAATTTTCGCATTATTTTCGTTTTATTTTCGTTGCGACCTGTGCGATAAAATTTGTACTCTCCAAAATTTTCCGATGTTGTTGAGAGCAGAAGTCATACAAATTAGCCAGATTATCTTCGATTGTTTGGTCGAGAATGTTTCATGTGATAATGATGAATGATTTTGATGTTCAGAGAATGGAATTTCCACTACAAGAATATTATTATGCTTTTTTTTATTTTGCCATTATTTGTGAAAACGTAATTGATTGCTAGCAGGGGGAAGCTACAGAAAGAAGGGGAAATAAAAGAGTTTCGGTCTTTGTTTAAAAAGATTCTGTCAAAGTCTAAGTAGTACATCACGAAACATGATTGCATTCATTGATTGTTGTGGGTGTCAAAACGTGAATAAAAACATAGCATTGGTTTGCGATTTAAATAAATTACAGACACTCAGTCTATTGATCATACATTTCTAGAGCCAAGGCACACAAGTAAGGAGACCTAAATTAACCAAAAATTGTAGAACAGATCGTCGTAGATACAGAAGTGTATGTTCTATCTCAAAGATTCGAAGTAATTTAACGAACTTAAAAAATCATTGATCACCTGAAATGATTTTAGTGTGTTTTTGTCAGTGAATTCACTGGGTGCATAATCAATGAAATCTGTTTCTAGAAAACATGAGGGAATCTCCATTCCCTGGCGGATGTTACAGTGGATACGCAATGAAATATCAAGGCCCAATAATGCTATTCAAGGGAACGTTGAATAAGAAAATATCTTTCTGGAAAATAGCCGTTACTAAAATTGGATTAAGTAGGCCATCTTCTAATGAAAATTTTAAATGAGTCTCCAGGAGTGAAATTCAAAACAGCAAAGTATAAAAATCTACAGTAGCTTAAAGAATGAACTGAAGTTGACGTATCTGCAGCAGGAGAAGAAAGAACCGTTAAATCCATCTGTTGATTACATGTTTTACTGAAAATGTGGCTTATGAAGAAATACATGTCTAAAACAATAGGGTACCAAATGGATTTACCCTGAGTCATGAATATACTAATAACAAAGACAACACTATTTCATCTGATCAAGATGAGTGATGTGCATCAAATTAAGCAAGTTATTTACAGTGGTTGCAGAGGTTTCCCCATTAAGCATTTCATTTTGTATTTTATTAGTTCTGATATTACAAAATAAATCATTTAGATTTCACATCACTTTCCTCTCAGTGAATGTTACATGGATATATCTCCTTGGTTTGCGCTCTGAAATTTTTGAAGATTAAAAAGAGGTTGGCGTTTTGAAAAGATTAAATTAGGTAAGTATTTTGACATTGCCGGTCAAGTACTATTAAATTTTAAATGCATATTTAGTACTACTCTGTACACAAATCTTATAAGTACAATTAACTTCTGTTGTCAGAGAAACAAACGCTTCCTTTTTATTCACATTTTAGTTATAAGACGTTTCCCCCCTTCTGTCATATTAACACTTGGTACCTGATTTGTATTCTGAGCCGCTAAAATATGAAGTAAAAATGTGTCGCACTAACGCGCATTTTGGATAGAGAAGAATTTCCCATTACAATTCCTCTCTTGTATGGTTTTATGTTCACAGGATTTACGAAACAGTACAAACCTCGTTGAAAAAACACATACTTGTTACTCCGTGCCTCGCTCTATATCTTTCACACACGCACACATACACACTTTCCGATGCTCACGAAAACCTCGCTCAACATTCTGAGCGTCGCACCAGATCGCTGGTGTCGTATCGCCAACGGCGCTCATTGAGCGCTCGTGAGTGCTCGGGTTGCGATGGGCATTAGCCGCGGCCGCAATTTACTGAATGAGTAGCGCAGACCGGCTGCTCTGGGAATGCCTGCGGTCGCGTCACCGCCGCCGCCATCACCACCTTCACCGCCGTCTCTACCACCGCCACCACCACCACCATCATCTCTACCGTCCTCGACCCCGATCCCATCGTCGTCGCCTCCACCGTCACCACACCTGTCACCACCACCGCCGCATCACATCTGCCGCCATCACCGCTGTCACCACCACCACCACCATCATCACCTCCGCCGTCCTCGACCCCGATCCCATCGTCGTCGCCTCCACCACCGCTACCGCCGCCATCATCACACCTGTTCCGCTACCGCCGCCACCACATCTGCCGCCATCACCTCTGCCACCACCACCACTACCGCCATCATCACCCCCGCCGCCCTCGACCTCGATCCCATCGTCGGCTCCTCCACCACCTCTGCCAACGCCGTCACCACACCTGTCCTGACCACCGCCGCCACCACATCTGCCGCCATCACCGCTGCCACCACCAACCATCCTCACCTCCACCGCCCTCGACCCCGATCCCATCGTCGTCGCCTCGACCAACGCTACGCCGCCGCCGTCACCACACCTGTCCCCGCCACCGCCGCTGCCACCACATTTGCTGCAGCCGTCGTTTCCACCACTGCCGCCGCGGCGCGCTGGTTCGCGAACAAAGTACGCGTTCGATTGCCCCGGGCCTCGCGGGAGTATGACCTGTTGTCTCGAAAGCAGCGCCACTGGAATTGTAGCGCTTATTTGCTCGCCCTGTGATCCAGCTGGATTTATCTCCGGCCAGATTTTTGTGTTCTTGTTTACGTTGTTTAGCTAAGATTTCAATTTTTCTGTTTTGATGCAAGTATGTGGGAAGGGATTACATGAGTTGGTTTGTGTGGATTGAACAAATTAGAAACAGTAGAAATCCAAAACCTCCATAACAGTTAGTTCACATATCTCCTTTCGTTAAAGAGAAATAGAAACGTCAAAAGAGATATATGAATATCAGGAGAAAAATATTCTTCCATACACGCTCATTTATTATCAACAAATGGAATTGAGGTTCGTTTGTTATGAATTATTTAATTTGTTGAGGATGTGTGATTTAGTTTAATTCTCATTTTCTCACTGTTTTGGAAGCGGAAAATCTGAAAGAAAGGTATACCTGAACTGCCAAGGTCGGGACATTTTATTTTACTGCGTCGTTGATGGGGATATTTATTTTACTTTAAGTCAACTTTGATCTACTAAGGTAGTATCCCAATAAAATTATATTACATCATTTCCCTAAAAAAGGCACACTTAATGACAATCTTTATATATTTGAATATTAAAATATTTTTTAAAAATATTTATAGCCATTTACTTTGATGAAAGTGTTAAATAACGTAATACACAAAACTAGTATATACAAAATTGACAGTATCGTAAGATACCATCAAATATTTAAAATATAACAAAAAATGTCATTTTTACATTCAACTATAGTAGTCTATGGTGACTAGTATAGAGAAAGTTATGTAATATTGCTACACTTTATGTCCACAGTGAATATCCACCACTCACTGTGGCCGAACTGACTGGCTTGGCAAATTCGAAACTGATTTGTTTAGTTGGGGGCCGGTTCGAGACGGTGCAGTGGGTATGTAAAAAGACACAAGTTGTGGACTTCGGACATGGATACAGCTTTCTGTGTATAGCTGTTCTGGTATAGTGGTGACTTTTCAAACTAACATACAGCACTCAATCAAATAATCGTTCCTTCCCGTCACCCCCCTCGTCCTGGCTAGGCATTGGCAGAGTAATTTGATCCGTCTGCCAATAGGGGGAGTGAAGCGCTGTCGACGGGTCTGTGGATCCCGAAACGCGCGCCACCTCACCGTCACCTTGCCTTTACAAACTCGAAACTGATTCACACGTCACGATGGACAAGTGGGTTACAGAGGCTGTTTGTGTACAAAGCCGAAATGGGTCAATGGATGTCAGCGGTGCAAAGGCGTGGGAGGCTAATGCATGTGCATCAGCGCGCCAAAGAGTAATGATAAAACATAGGGCTGATGTATTCTAATGGCTATGGATGGTAAGCCCAACGTTGATGATGAAATTTGGGAGCACTTTACATTATGCCTCAAGGATTTTCATTAGTTTACCTCAAAAATGATTTTAGAAGCCGTAGCAGAAGAAGCCGTAATAAGAATGTACAAATGTCCCCAGACGTTTTGAATGAAATCTATGTGAAATGTGCTTGGAACAAGGAAAAGTAAGATTCACCAATTCGGAGACCGCCACCTCTCCTCCTTTGACGTATTTTATTAAAAAAAAATAGCGGAACCCGGCAGACGTTGTCTTGCCCTCCATATCTCTCTTTCATCTTCCCTCTCTTTTTCTCTTTTCTTCGCTCTTACCGTCCCTGCCCCTTTATGTCTCCATCTTTCCATGTCTCTCTGTCTCCCTCTTCGTCTTTCTCTGTCTCTTTGTTTCTCTGTTTGATTGTCTCTCTGCGTCTCTGCCTCTGTCTGTCTGTCTGTCTGTGTCTCTTTCTGTATCTGTCTCTCCCGGGTGAAATTTCACAATCGAAGGAACAGAACATGCAATGAAGGCGCTCTTAATACTCGTAGTTGAAGATGCGGCGGGTTGCGTGGAGCACCCTTATCAGGGTCTCTTGAGTCAACACAAAATCATCAATTCGCGTCTATGTGCGTATGTATATGCACATTCCCATCATACTATGCCTTTATTCCTTCCACAAATGCAAGCAATAAGTTGAGTTATCACAATCGGATAAACGATAAGGCAGCGCATTAAGTACGAGCCAACAAACAATCATTGTTTTTACATATTAGATGAGACTATCAGTAACACGCGAGCTTCGGCGACGAGTCACAATGCAAGGCGGTCCAAATGGTGGTAAGGACAACATATTTGGCGGCGGGGCAAAGTGGCGGGCGGATATGCAGGTATTGGCGACGAGGCGCGTCAAAGGTTCGACCACTAGAACAGTTCATATCGGCCACATCTTTTTGGGTTGACGGTAAAATGAGTGATGCAGAAGCCAAATAGCGATCTTTCACTCCCACGTGTATTAACTCCACAGGGAATATATTTTTTGTTTGTACGAATACTTATCACTTATCATTAAAATCTCGCCTGTTGTATGGGTACTTAAAAATTTCATTATCAAGAAATTGCATCACGTTTTCAAAATTTGACAATATGGATGAAATATTTCAACAATACATTCACCCAATTGAATATTCACCGAAAATTTTATCGTTTATAATCTCTTTGTCTTCCGCTAATCGGGCTGCCAGCAGGGGTTCTGCTCTCAAATTATCTCGCTTGCCTTACCGCAACTGTGTTCTTGAATCGCCACGCCCATTAGGGAAAAGGCAGGAAAACGAGAGCCCATGTGGCCAAAACCGGGCCCATTCTAGAACGTGATACAGCATCAGAATGGAATAAAGTGGTCGTTATAGTGGGATAGTCTAATTTTTCTTCATCCTATATTAATTAAATAGCTATCAAAATAAGCTGGGAATTCAAAAATCTAAACTTTAATACAAAAATTTGTACTGGCAATTTGATATATAAAAGTTACATAGATTTTGCTTCTTCGGAGATTATTGGAATTATTTCCCATCATTTTAACGTAAAAACGGTAGCCATGTAGCAAATATTACCTATCTTGCCTAATTTATGAGAATAAATGAGTAAAAAGTATCGTTAGTTATTTAAAGAGGTCCAAAAATCAATTTTTCTGGAGAAAGTTTCTTTATTCATGAAAGCCATTAAATAAGATACAACAAAACCTGTTGAGAACGATTGTTTGCTTTATCAGGTGTAAAAAAAAAGTTGAATATATCAAATAAATTTGAATATATAAAATCGCGTGAATTAGAAATGTACATAAAATTATTCTTAAGTGCTGGTCGTTAAAAACTCATACAAAAATCAAAGATGAAATATAAGGAATTGATAAAAACTACAATATGTATAATTTCTTTCGTAGGTAATATTATGGTCTGAATTATTTTATTTCTGATTGTCTCTAAATAATTAATTATTTTTACATTATACTTAAAAAGGATATTTCTATTTTGGTGGTTCCTACGCACAAGTGTCAAATATCTCCCGATAGTGTCTCGCTTTAATGTAACACAAACGCGAAAACCGCGGTTTCCGTACTAGGTCAAGAACGCCTGTGACTAAGAACCAGGACACCAGCCGACCTCTCATAGCATATCGGTGGTTAAATGTGAACACTTTTTCTTAACCCAAAAATATGAACAACATAGCAACAAAAATAAGCTGGAAGGTCAGAAAAAATACGTTGGAATACAATAATTAGTATCGTCAATTTGATTTATAAAAATCATTTACATAGGTTTTGCTTGTTCGGAGATTGTTGAGATTATTTGCCGTATTTTAACTTTAAAAAGGGAATTTTGTTTTGGTGGTTCGTAAGTACAAATACCAAATATATCTACGTAGTAGGTTTTTCTTTAATTATGTGAGAAAGTGTGAACGCAGATACAAGCTAACTCAGCTGTTTGGACTTGGAAGATCTGGGACGTCTATGATTAAGGTTAGGTGCACACTCGACCACTTGTAGCAGTCGCTTCTCGCTGGATACTAATCGCCGGTATCGACTAGTCGCGACCACTTTCGGCCGCCACTATAGCTGAACCTCACCGAGTGTGAGGAGCTATGATTTAAATCGTACAGTAAACGGTGTCTGTAGCCTGTGGCGGTGACTAGTGGTCTGGCTACGGCCACAGATTTAGGCCCGCTGTATGTCCGGCCTAAGAACCTCATTGACGACCGGTCACACATTGACAGCTAAACACGTATCTCAAAAATTGCGATTTTTCAGGACAGAGAATAAAGATAAAAACTGCATTACGAGTTAATAAAACTATGACCAATTACCGTGTTTTTACCTATGTTTCTTTAGTTCATGTAATATGTGTGGTTAGAGTTCGCTATTAGATGGGCATATATTTCGGGCGAAGACTCGAAACGACGAAATTTTGAGAGATGTGCTGTTAAAATTTAGCCATTGATGTAGTAACTAGATATATATGGTTGCCGCTCCCTAATGTTAAAAGTCTGTTTCGACTCTATAGTGGTCGTTAGTGTCGAATTGTCGCCGCTCGAATTCTTTTCCAGACAGCGTCTGAATTCGACCGAAGCTTGAATCCCGGAAGCTTGGCGACTCCAACCCTATAACAACCGGTCAGAGGCATTACCAAATGAGTTACCTCCGATGCACAGCAATACGAAATCAAATGGATGGACGAAAGTTGGCATGGAGCGCTTCCTTTCTACGCTGGGTCGGGAGCTGGGGCTGCGAGCCACGGGGGCGCGGGCGGCTTTGCGGCGACGAGTGAAGTGAACGGAGTGACGAGCGCAAGTCCATTCCACGCGGAGACGAGCGAGCGGTGGACGAGATCAGGGCCGCGCGGACCTGGGGGGCGGGGCAGCTGGCGAGGAAATTGGGCGGCCGAGAGCAGGGGCGGCGGCCGGGGGCGGGAGGGGGCGACGGAGGGCGGTGGTGGAAGCGGGCGGGGGCGGAAGAAAGGCATGTGTGTGGAGGATCCGGTGCTGGCCGCGGGAGCGCGGGCTATGACGGGCGGGGGTGGATCTGGGGTAGGTGGGAGGGGCGACGGGCGGGCTGTGAGCGAGGCCGATGAGCCTTTGCCGCCTGAGCTGGCGAGAGAGAACGACATGCCAACCGGCTGGCACCCGCTCGCCCCTTTTTGCCCTGTTCGCGCGAGAGAGCGGCGCGCAGGAAGCGGGCGTGGGTGGGGCGGGGCCGGTTGGGAGACGAGCTGCGCTTCCTGGTTTTGCGATGGGGCGGAAGGCCCTGGGGAAGCTGGGAGAGTAGAGGATGGGGAAGGGTGCGAGGGGGCCGGGGACACGAAACGCACACAGAGAATGCAACTACACGGACGACAGGACTGGAAAAAAGGCTTTCGGTAACGGAGACGCTCGCCAAAAGGAGGCAAATGAGAGCGCAAATGGCAAATTGACGCATCTGAAATTCTGAAAAATGAACTAAGGCAGCGGACTAGACATCAAAATATATTAAAGAATAATTAAACAGACAAAATTTAGAGAAAAGGACAAGTGATAAAATAATGCGAATATAATGGCAGATGTTTCAAGACTGAATTTTAAGGAAAAACAAGTGTGTGTGGGTGTGTATCGTTGTGTGACTTTGCGTGAGCATGTGTGCATCCGTAGATGTATGGAATGTAAAAAAGATGAAACGGAAATAATAGTGAGATATGGTGAGATTGACAAGCGCTGAACAATGCGCAGCGGTAGAGGTGACATGTATGCAGTGGAAATATAAAAGAGTCCGCGAGACGAAATATGAAAGAGGAGTGACACGGCAGTCATTAACTGGCTTGCAGATGCGACGGCCGGTCGGCCAGACGTCACATTTCCTGTGCACTGGACGCCCTGAAACCCTTGCGACTCCGAAAACGCCCTCGCCCACTGCCTCAGGCCCCGCCGCCCTCGCCCCGCCGCCCTCGCCCCGCCGCCCTCGCCCCTCCTCCTGCCCACCCCACGTCACACTCTCTCGCTCTCTCTCCCTGCTTTACCCTCAACCGTCTCTTTGACCGGTCCCATCCCGCCCTGCTATCAACACCTTTTTCTCACCCCTCCCCGTAGTCAGCCCATCGCGCACGGCCTTCACCCTTCGCACTTTCACGTCTTTGCTGACCGTCCCTGCAACACTAACCCCGCTCCACATTCACCTCACCTCACCTCGTCATGCCCTCATACAACTCTAGACGCACTCCATCCACACGTTGCCTTGCCCCGCCCTCACTTGGCCCTTGGCTTTCAGGCCGCGTGCTCTCATCTCATCCCGTCCCACTTTCACTTTAGTCTGCTTTCATCTCCGCGCTCTGTTCCTACGCTATTTTTCTGCCACTCTCTCATTTCGTCCCAATCTTCTACTCGCTCTCACTCCTCCCCACTTTAAACCCATCCGGTGGAAACCGTCCCCCTATATACTCGAACTATTCTTGCTCCTTCACTCAACTCCGTCGTTGCTTTACGCTGCCCAGACCCTCCCCGTTATGCCACCCTCCCCCGCTCCTCCCTACTCGCACCTTTCTCTTTCTTTTCCTCACCCTTCTCCGCACTGGTCTCTCCCGGCACGCCTTTCGCTCACACCACTCCATCCTGCTCTCTCCCCACCACGCCCCATTCCGTCCCAACCTGGCATCACCCCACCATGCCCTGCTATCACCCCGTCCCATTCTGCGCTCACCCCCCCACTCTGGTTTCATCCCGTCTCCTGCCCTCACGCACACTGCCCTTCCCTTTTTCCTGGTCCATTCGGGCCTCACCTTGCCAACTCGCCTTACTCTCATACCGGGCCATTCTGTCCTCACCCCAGCTCGCCCTGCTCTCTTCTCGGCGCCTCACCACACTCCGCTCTGCTTGCATCCCGACCTATTCCGCCCATTCCACATCACCATTTTCTCATCCCATTCCATTCTGCCCACCCCACCCCGCCCTACTCTCAGCCCTCCCACTCTGCCATCACCCCACCCCACCCTTCTCTTCTCTCATCTCGTCCCATTCTGCCCTCGCCCCTCCCGTCCTAATTTTCTCCCCTCGCACTCCCTCGACTTGCCTCGCGCCCCTCTCGCCCCGCCCTGCTTCCCCCCCTCGTCGCAAGCACAGGTCCCGCCTGCCTCATCCGTTAAGTTTCCAGCCGCCTCCCCGACTCGCTCTCCTCGCCTTCCGGCTCGCTTGTAGTTGGCCTGTTGACCCGCTCTGCCCCTGTCGAGTGCTGCCGCTCATTGCGCTGTCGGCCGCACCCCGCTCTCCCCCTCCCCCTCCCCCGCCCCACTCAACCCCGACCTCCCGGGGCCGCGTGGAGAGCGCGGATCGGCGGCGTAAAGCATGAAACGGACTGGGCGACGGCCGGCGGAATGTAAACTACTACTGGAAAGCCAGCCCGCCATTCCACATCGGGTGCGCGTGTGCTTGGGAATGAAATAGCTTCGTCGTGATACCGCTGCTGTGGCCTAAAATATTATTTAAATTCATTTGGATCGCGGTGGCGCGGTTTCACGCTCTGCCGCCGCAGGTGCCGAGTCGACCGCCCGTGGCGCCCGCTGCGACTCGCTGTGATTCGCTGCGTTTCGACTTGTTCCGAGCGATTTTGCGCGACTGCGTTGTCTGCACCGGTGGAAGATTGGACGAGTCGACTCCAGATATTGGTTCTGCGCTTAAAGGGTTGGAGCGGTGGTCAATAAAGACCATCCAGCTAAGGCAGCTGCAAGTTTTCGGATCTTAAATCCAATTTGGGTACTTTTTGTAAATTGTTATAGGAAGTTATGTTTAGAGATTGTAAAGGGAATGAGTATTGCTGTTGTCTGTAAGTGTATAAGATCTGTTTGCAAGTGTTATTTAAAAAGTTGTATTATTTTTTAACTGATGGGTTTCTTAATGAGTTCGAGTCTTTTGGTTTTATGTTTTAAATAAATTAGTTGGATTAATTTAGAAGGTAGAGGTTAGCTTATTTTAATATAAGGAGTCTAGATTTTCAGTTTTTGTAATTTGAATGGTTCGTCACAAATCGTCGTACTGTAAGCTCTTCAAGCAATTTTACCTGCTGCTACTTCTAAATGCTTGACATTGCCTAAGAGTGGGGGATGCCGCTTAATTACCTTGCTAATTAAGACAGTAATTTAAACATAAAAGGTCATAATTAAATGTTAAATAATTATCGAAAGTAAATCAGTCTCGAAGGGAAAGAGAAAGTTGAAGTTTTGAAACTTAAGGAAGTTAATATCAAAATCATGAAAATTCATCTTTGTGATGTCGGAAATAATAGGTTATTAAGAGAAAGTTTCCATAAGAGTGGCTTGAACAAGATGTGGTAAGAAAATGTTACTATTTAAGCTACGTTAACCGAGGGATTAAATTCTTAATGAAATTAGTTCTCAGTGTATTCATTATCGTTTTCCATCATTTTTATTTCATAGAGACAAACGAAATCTTTGTCTACGCTCCTCATATAACTATTGTTCGTTTTAGAAGAAGATTCTCTGCACCGTTGAATTCCCTTAATGTATTTTAAATTATCTTTCCATTGAAGACATTTCATCTTTCGTGAATAAACCATAGAAGTAGGTAATTTCAAAAGAACTTGCCAATATACCTTACTGTAACTATACAGAAAACAATAAAATAACTGAAAGGAATAAGGTGACAACCTTAAACAATCTTACACTCAATATTGAGCAGTAAAAATAAACTTATTTAACCTATGTAAATATGCACTGCTTTTTCGATATTTTATTCTGCCTGGCCGCGCAAGTAACTATGAAGAATACTTCATCTAAACACTCTGATTGTAGTACGATTGGATTTAAAATATTTTCTTCCTGAAAAATACATTTGAACTTTTGTATTTTCTTTCTCTCAACGCAATTTCTGCTTTTCTTATAGCCTTTTTTCATTCTCCGCGAGATTGCAACATGGAAAATATATTTGTCGACTTTTTATTAATCCATTCAGTAAATTCTGGGTTTGTTCCATTCTTTACTTCTGGATATATAACCTTTTTTCTCCCTTACCCAAATGTAAGTTTTACAGCTTGAAAATGATTATAATATTGCTTTAAAGCAATTATATTAATAAGTATGTTCAATTTTCTCTTAAATTCCTAATGCACATATTTAATAATTTGCCGAACTTAGCGTGCAAGATTTTATCATTGTCACGCAAGTAGCGTATACAGCACTTGATCTCCTTCATTTCTAAATTGAAAATATCGTGTAGGAAGTACTGGAAAAAAAATTCATTGTTTTATCTATCTATAATGATTGAAGTCCAACTAAGATCGCTTCGATTTATTTATTTTTTATATATTTAATTTCAAAAACAGCTGCGTGACCTACTTTTGAGTAGAAAGGCAGACCATGAACGGATTTTTGTGTCTACTTGACGGTAGCGCGAAATCAACGATCGAGAGTAACTGCGTCTGGGAAATCGTAAATTCGGTGAAGAACACGTCCCGGAAGAGTTATTAATGAAACAAGTTTCAGCTTGATGTTATTTCTCACATATATCATTCAATAGATCACATACGTTGGTTCAAGAGTAATTTTTTACTCATTATTCATTTTATAATAAACTGGTGAGTCATTTCGCGCGAAAAAAAGCCCACAAGGGTAATCATAATATCATCAATAAATTATTCCGGTACAATTTTGACCCCCAAAGCATAATTTCCACAGAAACTATTTTTTATAATTTTCAAATCCCCCCCCCCCCAACCAGAATTTACTGCGCATTTACCACACTCTATGCCCTGTTGAAGATTCGGGAGGTCACTACGTAATTTGCAAACAGCAAATACACTGCAATTCTGGCGGTCGCCTCTCAGCCTAAGGTTTAGACAGCCTAATGTCAGGTGTGATAGCAGAACCGCACTCCAGGGCTGTCATAATATGCAGCCGGATTCCGTCGATTCACAATTTTCGTTTTTCGTCGAGGCCGAAAGTAGATTTTTTCTTTGACAATACTTAGAAATATTTCAAACGCTTACCTCAGTTTATGCACAACCTTCTAGACATTATCAAAGATAAATAGTCAACAAACGTCTGTGTGGTAACGAAGCGTTTTTCAGCAAAATCTCATCAGAAGCATATTGTATATAGTACAAGAAAAGACGGTGGTGTTTTTGTCGTGATCGAAAATACTCACATTTATCAACAGCTAGACTTTGAATGTATTTGTTTTGACGAAACGACTTTCGTTTTTTCATTGATTTGGCGTTAGCGTCACGCATTTCAAAAATGTTAAGAGTTCACGTTTAAAATTCTGACTAAATCAGTGCTAATACGAATCCATAAGAAGACTTGTTTAATTATGAATATTCGTAATAACTCCCGAATCGGAGGGGTATTCAGCTACCGTCGCATATAAATTTGCATTATGCATGGAACATCAGAGCGTTTTATTCTCGCTTCAGCTGCGGGCCAGGACAGCCACTCCGCTATCAGCAGCTGCGATCGTTCCGCGCCGGGTAAGTCCAGTCCAATCTCGGTCGGACCATGTCACCAACCGGTCGGGTTATGTCCAGTATTTCGTCCGTCCAGACTCTGTGAAGTAATAACAGTAACTTACCTATTCAAAGTGCTACGAGTGATCTCCATCACTACACCACAGCTATTCTAAATTAGTGAGCGCAGTGCGTCCATCAACCGGAGAAGTTCGTTACTCTCATCCATGAACGACGAAAACAATGCAACCACTCGGGAATTAATCAGCGGCTCTAACCTCATTAAATGTTAACAAACCACCATCACTAGTCATCTACATGGAATTGTACACGGAAGATCAATCCACGACTTCCAAATGGATGCAATTCACACGCCCCCTACAACATTGCGGATGGAAACAACCCCCTACTCCATCGTTAGGCATCCCGCCAAACTTCAACCAAGCGGCTGCAGGAAGGCTACCCGGTTAAAGATAGATAGAGATCTGCGAAGAAGGTGGCAGCAAGCGCGCTACAATGCAAGGTAACACCCATCACAATAGTAACTCACACCTTCAGAAAATGTACAATGTAAAAGTTTCAAATAGATTTAGCTTTCTCAACGAACAATTACCTGAATAACCATCGGAAGCAAAGAAAATTTCACCAATATTTGAGATCACTACAACCAATCAAGCTGAATGCATTTGTGAAATTAAAAATAAAATATATAATAACTTTACTACCGAATTCAAGACCAAAAAAATTAAAATTCTATTCCGGTCCACACAATATTTATGTAGTGCTGCAAAATATTTTATTGAAACTAACAAACAATTTAGCACCTTCCCATATAAACTACATCAATCAAACTCAGACACCCCGCTCCAACATTACCACAAACCAAACATTTAATTCTGCCAACAACTCACTCTACACTAACACCTTCACCATAAATCATCATAACATAATTTCCACTCAATCACTAACTACATATTAAATATCATAGCCTCAATACTTCCATCAATAATACTAAGCGTACATACCTCAATAATTACATTCGTAAACAACAATTATGGTCTACCTTCACGTTAAACATTTCATCATACTCAAATGGAACTCAAATAGTATCTCAAACAAAAAAATGATTTAACCATTTCATCAAATAAAAAACAGTAGATATTTCTTGCATAACAGAAAATCATCTCAATAGCTCAATCATATTCTCAATTTCATGTGACAAAATTTATACAACAATAGACAACCAAGGAAGAGTCCTTATCTTAATCAAACAAAACGTTCCATACTATCAGCAGTTCATCCCACCATCCAACCCTGGCTTCGGAACAATGGCACTTAAAATTCCAATAAAAATAATATTGATATCAGTATAATAATAGCAAACAAAAATTCTAAAATTAAATTAATTAAATTAAATTAATAACAAAAATTAAAATTAAATTAATAACAATATATCTGCAATGTTGCAATTACCCACCCCATAATCAACATAAGAGACCTCAATGCCAAGCACCACTCATGGGGATGCCGAGTCACCAATTCTGCAGGCAACTTATTACGTAATCTATGACATCAAATGCTCTTCTTTATAATTGCCTCCCCCCAGCTCCTACATACTATCTCTCTGATTCCCAGACATCTTCGACGTAGTACTCAAAAATTTCAATTCCCAATTCAAGTCGCTTACAAACCATAAATTAGATTTTGATCACATCCCAGTCATTATCTCTTCCAGATTCCCCGTCCCCTCTACAATACCTCCCTCTTCGATATCATTGAAAACTCATATAAATTGGAAATCATTTAAAACAAATATTAACATCTCAATCCCCCCGTTCAAAACATTAAAATATCCAACAGTCATTGAAGACGCTTACCTACAATCAATAATACAATAATTACAGTAATAAACAAATTACAAAACATCTAGACCCTTATATTAAAATAAGCAAACCTCTTCCTGGTAAAATAATTCAACTAATTAAATTTTAAAAACTCAGAAGACTGTGGAACTCATTAAAAATCCCATCAACTAAAAAAGAACGCAAGCAGTTAAATAACTTTACCAACAGATCTTGTGCAGTTTCATACAACAGAAGTACACAGACATATTACAATCTCTAAAGGTAAGAAATAACTCTATGACAATTAAACAAAAAAATCTGGAAAAACATAATTGCATACCTACTCTATTGACAAACTTTTCTCTCAGCAAAATACACTCCCAGCGCCAAAGCAAAGGAATTAGCGAAACATTTCCAAAATACATTTACCACCAATAATTCTCCTTTTCACACCAAGCACAACGAAATTCTTTAAATAGCTTCGTCATCCATTTTTAACATACCCTATAAAATAAAATGCATTGCTCCATGCGAAATAAAAACACTAATTCAGAAACTCCTGAATAAAAGCTCCTCCGGACGCAATAAAACCAGTTTTATAATTCTACGAAATCTTCCTTCATCAGTCTTAGCCTTCCTATACAATATTTACAATTCAATTTCAAGAACTGGATACTTCTCCCAAGACTGAAAACACTCAATCATCCACCCCATTCCGAAACGAAACAAAATCACTCTGAAGAAGATGGTTACCGTCCCATCAGTTTATTACTCGTTTTAGCTAAAACACTCGAAAACCTAAGCCTCGAACACTCGAATACCGATACAACAATTCTCGAGATAATATTGTAATTAAACTTGTTACGCACTCACAAACTATCAACAGAAAAGTGGCAACAATTACTACTCAAACCTCAAACTTATTTATCAAACGGCTTTTGGAACTTGGTGTGGCTACAAAAGGAACAATGATAAAAACAGAGCAGAATATACCTTTAGTATTTCGACCCAATAAAACACACAAAATAGGATCCTCTCGCTTTGGTTTTCAGGATGACTATTTCGTACGGAGGAAAAAAGTACAGTGGTACTGTTACCAATGGATGTCAACCCTGACATTGACAGATCATATTCCTGACACTATAAAGCACGCATCATCACGGATTATATTGCCATAAAAGGAGTAATCCCTCTCTAGGATTACAAGCAGATGTCCAAAGTCTCTTTCCTTTAGATTTATGAACATTGCAGGGATAAATAAATGCACGTGTTATCTTGAAAGGAATGCAACAAGATCGTCTAAGAAGCTACAGAAACTTTTTGTATAATTTGCCATCATCGTTTGACAGCCACATGACTAGAAGAGCTGATATTCCATTGCTGCTTTAGAACGTTTGTACAATTCTTATCCGGAATTACAATGTGGTCGGTGATGTCGGCAACGTCGGTGATTCGGAATTACAATGTGGTCGGCATTGAAACCGGAGATCAGTGTAGAACAGTCGATACAACAGGAACACACAAAAAATGACAGAAATGCACAAAAGTGCGTCCAAGCAAAGAACATAACACACAGAGATAAAATGTGCGGATAGTTCGCATGCCAACAGGAAAGGAAGTGTATTTCACCCTATAGAACTACGTAAATGACACTCAGCTGTCAAATATGTTAATAATTGTATTTCCACAAAATATTTTAAAAAATACACGTGGAAATAAAAAACTATATTACGAGTTACAGTTGATCTAAATGATATGAAGTATTTCCTACCGCGGTTATGAAATATATTTTTCCCGTCTGCATGCCAGTTAAAGGTTTCTCCAATATACACCACTCTCCAGTCTGCAGGGAAAGATCACAGCTACCTCCTGCGATAAAAGCATACACTTCACTTACGGGACTAATGACCTTAGCAGTTGACACGACCGGAATCATCAAACAAACAACAATCTTTTGGCTAAAAATAGCTTACCATTAAGTAACTTTTAAGTAAAAACTTGCAAACATCTATTTTACACGGTTTTGCGGGGAGAGACGCCTACATTTTGGGACCACAATTTTTTCAGACTACAACAGAAGATGAAGTCCACATTCATACAACAGTTTCAGTCTACATTTCCATGGATTTCGTATTACCAGGGGAACATTCAGATTAGTCAATTTTCGTAAAGGGCACTCAATAATTGATTCTGTCCAAGAGTTTTAAGCAAAGAACTGTTTTAGTGACTCAAGATAGTTTCATAAACTTCTTGTTGTTAATGCGAACCCTTTTTGTTTCGCTAACAATATATAGTATTTAAATGCATATTTAATAATGTTTCTTGGTAATTTTACATCCTTCAAAAACTTAGAAAAACAATTTATACTAAATTTAATATACTGTAGGATGTAAACCGATTATATGGATAATGAAATATTGGATGGGATTCCTGAAGATGCCAGTAATGTTTTACTTTATCAATTATAGTATATTATTTTTGTTTTTAGTAACTGTGTCTTTCCCTAAATAAAGGTAATAACAGCGCTAACGCGATAAAATTAGTGACACGAAAATGTTTGAACTTTTGCAGACAGGCATCGTATTGTTTTTTGGCTGTTATTATTTTCATTTGGTAGAAACAAAAGCGATAGTAGTGAACCAGTTAGTAATAGCTCGGTTGCTAGTACTGCTCGGTAAAATATTAATCAAAGGTAATATTACAAACGTAATTAGTTCGAAAAGTATCGCTTATCTGTACCACTGATGTATGAAACAAAATATCGCCAAAGCACAGCTTTTTGCGTAGCAAGAATCCAGTAACACGAGCGCCCCTTCGCGCAAGCGTAGCTTCAATGATTTATTTTTGTTCGGTCGCAAAATTACATTTCATTCGGTAAACTTGGAATTTTGCGACTTGTTCTGCCAACGCAGTTCATTTAGATATGAAGAAAAATAAACAATAATTCTTGAAGGCAATGATTGATAATTTTCATTATCCAGAAATTGTGCGTTTACGTTTCATAATCGCATCAGTCGCGGGTTTATATATTTATGCAATCACCCGCCGCAAAATAATACTTGCTAACAGTTGTTTACATGGTAACACATCAAAATCAGTGATACAAAAATGTTTCAACTGACTATGAATTGGAGACATATTTTTTTTCTTAATTGTTAAATATAAAGTGGTAATCAATAATAGTGTACTAGTTAATAATGTTTTGTAAAATATGCGGAGAACGCATTAACCAAAAACAATATTATTAAAGCAATTAATTGTAATGGTAGCGTTTATACACACAACAGATATGTGAAACACAATATAGGCAAAGCAAGAGATTGTTTACGTTTCACAAACGCAGTGACACGCGAGACCCTTCGCCAAGATGTTGATTTATATAACGATTTAGTTTTGTTTGCTGGATTACAAAATATATTTTCTTCAGTAAACGTAGAATTGAGCCACTTTCTATCCCAAAGTAGTTAATTTTGCTGTGAAAAAGAATAAACAAAAATGCCTAAAAGCAATGAAAGATTATTTTCTTTACCCATAAATGTTTGTTTCATTATCGGCAGTTTTTGCATTTAACCAATTGCCTACTATAAGGTACATGTTTGCCAACAACTGTTTATACATTTAAAAATATACTTAAAATCGCCGCAAAAAATACATCCCTCCGGCTAACTTTAGCATTTACTACTGCTTCATTCCGAGAAGGAAGGCATGCGAGCACAGAAATTGATATGCCGGGGCGGATTGTCAAGGAACATGTCGAGCTAACGCGGAGTGATACCAGCTGTATGTCGTAGAACGTGCAGCGCCTGCCAAGTCGTGGTGTAAAGAAATGCGACCGCTGTCTTCGCCTGAGTCACCAACCCCGCAAGAGTCTCTAAAATGTGATGCGCATAAATATTCGGTTTTTATTCGCAATGGACGAGAGGGATATCTGAGAAATTGGTTCACACTTATTACTACTCTCTGAGAAATTCATAGTAATAATTCTGAAGTCGTTTCTTGCAGTGTCGCTGTTGTGGAAAAGCGCTAAGACAATCACAAGAATTACGTGAGTGATCATTTGTACTCTACTCGGTGCGCTTGGTAGCGCCTTGCGTGATGCAGAATTTTCATGCTGTTCTACGCGACTAGCTCCCTCTGCATTTTTCACCGCTTGAATATTTATGAGAGTTTACGAGGTAACATATTCTCACTGCGTGGGATAACTCCGCAAACTTGCGTGTTACACAGAACCAGAGTTCTCTCAGAATGCCAAGGCATCGCGTGTAGTTAGTTCTTTGATATATCCCTATTCAGTTTCAATTGTCGCGTTACTGCGAGTAAAACCACATTATATTCACAGCTTACTCTTTCGGGTGTTCCTTTGAAATTCTTGCGCACTAGCGGTCAATCGCCGCGATTTTACCGACCAGCGCTCGCTCGTCCCTTTTTCTCCCGCAACTACCCGCTCGAGCGTCCGAGTCAGCTGGTCGCGGGCTCCCAATCATCGGTTACAGGCCGAGACCGCCATGAGCCGGGTCGGTCGCCAGAAACCAGGGGAGTCCGTTCCCGCGAACGGCGTGTCCCGAATCTCGGCTACTGCTTCAGAGTAAATATCCGATGCTATGTTGCAGGGTCAAGGAGGAATGCTGGATTGTAATTCAAAAATTCGATCATCAATTTCTATTTCTCAAGTTTAATTTCTCAACGAAGTATTAAATTTAAATTATATTCAATGTTATTTGCAACTGCCAAATTAATTTCAGTATCCCGATGCACTGGAGAGCCTCCAGTTTTCTCTCTGTAAATTGATAGGAAAAGTATTAACATGTTTATAGATTTAGAGATATGATTCGATCTTTGTAATGAGTACACATAGGATGTTTAGAAAAATGCCAAGACATTACATGGAATAACATGTTTTATTATAATAATAATTATAATAAATATTGTATTATTATATTACCATATTATTATTGGCGTATAGGCCATTACTGACCACGCTACACGATTAATGTGTGTAATTCTTCCAGGATCAGCTTTTCAGCTGTATCCTTGGATTACAACAAGGTTGTTACGCCTTGAAGTGTGAATTATGAGATTAAAAGATGATGCCGATAGGTGAAGGGACAATCACAAATATGACCATGTCCACGCAGGACTCGAACCTGCAGCCTCCTCGGCACAGACGACGGCTGCCGCAACCGTCTGCGCCACGGGGCCGACTATTATATTATTATTATTATTATTATTATTATTAATTATTATTATTATTATTATTATTATTATTATTATTATTATTATTATTATTATTATTATTATTATTATTATTATTATTATTATTATTATTATTATTATTAGTAGTAGTAGTAGTAGTAGTAGTAGTAGTAGTAGTAGTAGTAGTAGTAGTAGTAGTAGTAGTAGTAGTAGTAGTAGTAGTAGTAGTAGTAGTAGTAGTAGTAGTAGTAGTAGTAGTAGTAGTAGTAGTAGTAGTAGTAGTAGTAGTAGTAGTAGTAGTAGTAGTAGTAGTAGTAGTAGTAGTAGTAGTAGTAGTAGTAGTAGTAGTAGTAGTAGTAGTAGTAGTAGTAGTAGTAGTAGTAGTAGTAGTAGTAGTAGTAGTAGTAGTAGTAGTAGTAGTAGTAGTAGTAGTAGTAGTAGTAGTAGTAGTAGTAGTAGTAGTAGTAGTAGTAGTAGTAGTAGTAGTAGTAGTAGTAGTAGTAGTAGTAGTAGTAGTAGTAGTAGTAGTAGTAGTAGTAGTAGTAGTAGTAGTAGTAGTAGTAGTAGTAGTAGTAGTAGTAGTAGTAGTAGTAGTAGTAGTAGTAGTAGTAGTAGTAGTAGTAGTAGTAGTAGTAGTAGTAGTAGTAGTAGTAGTAGTAGTAGTAGTAGTAGTAGTAGTAGTAGTAGTAGTAGTAGTAGTAGTAGTAGTAGTAGTAGTAGTAGTAGTAGTAGTAGTAGTAGTAGTAGTAGTAGTAGTAGTAGTAGTAGTAGTAGTAGTAGTAGTAGTAGTAGTAGTAGTAGTAGTAGTAGTAGTAGTAGTAGTAGTAGTAGTAGTAGTAGTAGTAGTAGTAGTAGTAGTAGTAGTAGTAGTAGTAGTAGTAGTAGTAGTAGTAGTAGTAGTAGTAGTAGTAGTAGTAGTAGTAGTAGTAGTAGTAGTAGTAGTAGTAGTAGTAGTAGTAGTAGTAGTAGTAGTAGTAGTAGTAGTAGTAGTAGTAGTAGTAGTAGTAGTAGTAGTAGTAGTAGTAGTAGTAGTAGTAGTAGTAGTAGTAGTAGTAGTAGTAGTAGTAGTAGTAGTGGTAGTAGTCGTAGTAGCGGTAGTAGTGGTAGTAGCGGTAGTAGCGGTAGTAGCGGTAGTAGCGGTAGTAGCGGTAGTAGCGGTAGTAGCATTAGCAGTATTAGTAGCATTAGCAGTATTAGTAGCATTAGCAGTATTAGTAGCATTAGCAGTATTAGTAGCATTAGCAGTATTAGTAGCATAAGCAGCATTAGTAGCATTAGCAGCATTAGTAGCGTTAGCAGCATTAGCAGCGTTAGCAGCAGCGTTAGCAGCAGCGTTAGCAGCAGCGTCAGCAGCAGCGTCAGCAGCAGCGTCAGCAGCAGCGTCAGCAGCAGCGTCAGCAGCAGCGTCAGCAGCAGCGTCAGCAGCAGCGTCAGCAGCAGCGTCAGCAGCAGCGTCAGCAGCAGCGTCAGCAGCAGCGTCAGCAGCAGCGTCAGCAGCAGCGTCAGCAGCAGCGTCAGCAGCAGCGTCAGCAGCAGCGTCAGCAGCAGCGTCAGCAGCAGCGTCAGCAGCAGCGTCAGCAGCAGCGTCAGCAGCAGCGTCAGCAGCAGCGTCAGCAGCAGCGTCAGCAGCAGCGTCAGCAGCAGCGTCAGCAGCAGCGTCAGCAGCAGCGTCAGCAGCAGCGTCAGCAGCAGCGTCAGCGTCAGCGTCAGCGTCAGCGTCAGCGTCAGCGTCAGCGTCAGCGTCAGCGTCAGCGTCAGCGTCAGCGTCAGCGTCAGCGTCAGCGTCAGCGTCAGCGTCAGCGTCAGCGTCAGCGTCAGCGTCAGCGTCAGCGTCAGCGTCAGCGTCAGCGTCAGCGTCAGCGTCAGCGTCAGCGTCAGCGTCAGCGTCAGCGTCAGCGTCAGCGTCAGCGTCAGCGTCAGCGTCAGCGTCAGCGTCAGCGTCAGCGTCAGCGTCAGCGTCAGCGTCAGCGTCAGCGTCAGCGTCAGCGTCAGCGTCAGCGTCAGCGTCAGCGTCAGCGTCAGCGTCAGCGTCAGCGTCAGCGTCAGCGTCAGCGTCAGCGTCAGCGTCAGCGTCAGCGTCAGCGTCAGCGTCAGCGTCAGCGTCAGCGTCAGCGTCAGCGTCAGCGTCAGCGTCAGCGTCAGCGTCAGCGTCAGCGTCAGCGTCAGCGTCAGCGTCAGCGTCAGCGTCAGCGTCAGCGTCAGCGTCAGCGTCAGCGTCAGCGTCAGCGTCAGCGTCAGCGTCAGCGTCAGCGTCAGCGTCAGCGTCAGCGTCAGCGTCAGCGTCAGCGTCAGCGTCAGCGTCAGCGTCAGCGTCAGCGTCAGCGTCAGCGTCAGCGTCAGCGTCAGCGTCAGCGTCAGCGTCAGCGTCAGCGTCAGCGTCAGCGTCAGCGTCAGCGTCAGCGTCAGCGTCAGCGTCAGCGTCAGCGTCAGCGTCAGCGTCAGCGTCAGCGTCAGCGTCAGCGTCAGCGTCAGCGTCAGCGTCAGCGTCAGCGTCAGCGTCAGCGTCAGCGTCAGCGTCAGCGTCAGCGTCAGCGTCAGCGTCAGCGTCAGCGTCAGCGTCAGCGTCAGCGTCAGCGTCAGCGTCAGCGTCAGCGTCAGCGTCAGCGTCAGCGTCAGCGTCAGCGTCAGCGTCAGCGTCAGCGTCAGCGTCAGCGTCAGCGTCAGCGTCAGCGTCAGCGTCAGCGTCAGCGTCAGCGTCAGCGTCAGCGTCAGCGTCAGCGTCAGCGTCAGCGTCAGCGTCAGCGTCAGCGTCAGCGTCAGCGTCAGCGTCAGCGTCAGCGTCAGCGTCAGCGTCAGCGTCAGCGTCAGCGTCAGCGTCAGCGTCAGCGTCAGCGTCAGCGTCAGCGTCAGCGTC
This sequence comes from Gryllus longicercus, assembly GCA_038098605.1. Classification (NCBI taxonomy): domain Eukaryota; kingdom Metazoa; phylum Arthropoda; class Insecta; order Orthoptera; family Gryllidae; genus Gryllus; species Gryllus longicercus. The sequence continues at coordinate 1,382,122 of JAZDUA010000267.1, read as the reverse complement.
AGCGTCAGCGTCAGCGTCAGCGTCAGCGTCAGCGTCAGCATCAGCATCAGCATCAGCATCAGCATCAGCATCAGCATCAGCATCAGCATCAGCATCAGCATCAGCATCAGCATCAGCATCAGCATCAGCATCAGCATCAGCATCAGCATCAGCATCAGCATTAGCATCAGCATCAGCATTAGCATTAGCATTAGCATTAGCATTAGCATTAGCATTAGCATTAGCATTAGCATTAGCATTAGCATTAGCATTAGCATTAGCATTAGCATTAGCATTAGCATTAGCATTAGCATTAGCATTAGCATTAGCATTAGCATTAGTATTAGTATTATTCTCTCACGGTGAATGATCACTAGTTTCGGCAGCGCATCAAAATCCACACCAGCTTCCTATGGTGTTGACCTGATTGGTTCTTCAATACCTTGCGCAGAATGTGCGCCGTAGCGTACAGCACAATATCCTGAAATTCGTAGTGCTTACTGCAGCCTGGGATCTTAGTCAAGTGCTTCGTAAGATTATTAGGAATGGAAACGAGGGCATCTATTATTACTGGCCCAATCTCTGTTCTAACATTTCACATTCGACTGACCTCGATTGCAAGATCTTTATATTTTTGATATTTGTCATGAGAATTTGCTGCTGCATTTTCATCACATGGGGTAGATAGATCAATGATATTTTTTGTGTTTTACTTCGTATCACTATATCTGGTTAGTTAGCCCTTATAGTACGATCTGTGTGAATCTGATGATAATAGAAGATGATGTTATGCCCAGCTATTTTTACTGGTTTGTGTGTGTGGTTGTACTATTTATTGCTTATCTCTGGAACACTCATAGATTTACTTACATGCCTGGGAAGATATGAGTACACTTTCTTTTCTTTCTTTTCAGATTATCATGTTTAGCCAGAATTGGTCGTCCTGAAACTATATGATCAATCAATTCAGACTGCACTCCGCAAAGTGGGCATCTGTCTTGCTGTGTTGTCTTTAAGATGGCCTTCTCATACTGGCGTGTTAGTTGTGCCTGATATAATGCTTCTACTAGGAATGCTTCTGACTCTATTTTCATTTTACCTCTTAAACCATGCATGTGTTAGATCATTATTAACGTTCACATTATCGAAACGAGCTAAATATTGACGCTGGAAGGCAGTCGCTCGAAATGTCCGTTAAACAGGCGGGTCCCAAACAAGGCGAGATCTCTCCTTCCGCAGTGTCGACGTGGAGCCTCGCGATACTTCGTCGGTTGTTTTCACCCGACTCCAGAGCTCTATTTCGCACTATGGAGAAAAGGTACGGTCAGAGTGAATTCGTGTTCGGCAGACGAAAAGAACAGGCGTGAATGGCTGACATTCTTTCGAACGCTATCGGTCTCACTGCATTCGACTGCATCAGATTAAAAATGATTACAGGTAGTAATTAATGCTGCTCGCACCGGCGTAGGTGCCTCCGGGCATCAGCTCTTGTCAACTGTTTTCATTTAATTACAATGGGAAAGCTACTAGCACTTGTAGAGGATATAATTTGTATTCGTCCCATCCGGAATCACAAAAAATGCAATCATTTATTACCTTGTTGATAGAGCAATGCTTTTTGCAGACAATCAAAATCATGACAAAAATTTAAAAACTAACAATAAACATCTTAAAAATCAAATCATATCCTAGTGAATTCGTTCATAAATATATACAAGAAAGGATCAACAAACTTAAATCGATTTTCGACACTACATGATATTCAGTATAAAATTCCACTGAATTGAAACCCTACTTAATGATACCTTATCACCCAACCATAGATAATATGATCAAAATTATACTAAGTTTGCATACGAGTGGTTTTCAAGATGTATAACAAATGTTGTAGATTTATGAAAAAGATTAAAGATCCTACGGCCTTTATTGATAAATTGAATTGCAAAGCAACAAGGTATAATTCTATATAAATTGGCACTACTAAACGCGCACTGAAAAAGAGAATAAAGGAGTATAAAAGAAGTTTCAGAGTAACAGTTGACAAAAAGAATGTGTTTAACAAATATACAATCGACTATAACCACACTAAGAATTGGAATAATACTCAGATCCTTGAAGTAGAAAATAACACTGCTTTACAAATTTAAAAAAAAATGAAATATCTATTCCAATTTTTGTTGTTATTTAATCACACACATTACTTAATAAGGACACATATGTACTTTTTTCTCTCACGTACTTTTTTGTAGGTACCGCAACTAACAAATATTAGAAAACACATTAAAATGTAATAGCCCTGTACACACATTTCTTTATTTCATTATCAATAATTCGATTAAAAACGACGACAAAACTTATGACATATTTGGCACATTTAAGTACAGAATATAGAGTACAAAGTATGAACACAGAAAAAGTACACAAACAATGTACAAAATTGTACACAAAAAATGAAAAATATTTGACTTTTCCTTTTTATTTTGGGAAGTATCATCTCGCTAAAGCTCCAGGGGTAATCTCCTAACATAGCTGCATCCCAACGACCTTGAAACCTTTCTAGCCTTTTTACAACTTGGTTGAATTGCACTCTGTATTAATCACTCACAGTTTCGAGATTTGAAGGGAAGAGAGAGAAATGGGAATGAAAGAAACAATTTAATGACATCCGGCAACCCATATTTTTATATGAATTTCACAAATTGTTCACCAAAAATTCAACATTTTCGGCTCTGTGATTACCTAGAAACTTATATCACAGCGTTAAACGATGCTTATGAGCATAGTTCTTAGTCATTTTGTTTTTGATCGATGTTGTATTTTTTCATTAAAATGTGTATTTGTGAAACGATATAAATCCTTTCTTCTACGTTTGTGCACTTAGTTTAAAAATATATAATTTAAATATAAAAACCCTACGCTATTTTTATTCATTGTCTTCACAAAATTCTTCATTAGCTGAGTTTTGTATATAGGGGAGATAAAATACCTTCAGTTTGACTTTTAATTTGAGGCAAAAGACGAGGCATGTCCTTTCTTTAAGATATTTGTTTCATTGCACAATTCACAGTAGGGCACTCGATATTATGCTTGAATTTCTCAAAAAAATCCTTAAATCAATCATGTAAATGTAGCAATCGTTGTAGGTTCGCGCCACAGTGTCGTTATTGCAAATAGCATTTACTACTATGAACTCAAATGGACAAAACCTATCGGTGTGTACCTCGAAACAAGACGCGATGGAATCATAAGACATCTACTGTCAACATACCGTAACTAACAGAAAACTATAATAGCAATGAGTTTTTCAGGTACCAAATTCGGGTCATGTGGTGTAATTATTAAAAAACAATTTCTTTCGGAAGAGTTATATACTGATATTCGTATATTCAGAACTAATGGAACTTTGAGTATACAGACGGACACTAATAACTTATATTATATTTATAAATCTCTTTTCATGTAATTTTTTTTCAATAAAGTCGGTATTTGTTTCTATATTATATTCTGTTAATTATGTTTTGTGTATTAATTTGTAGATAACCTACATACAAATCTCTTCCTAATTACGGTATGTTTGGGTTGTGTCCGGGATGCAATATTTTGTAATTTACAGTATATACATTCCTTTATGTCGTCTTTAATGCTGTAATAGAAATCATTATATTGTTGGTGTAGAGTATTATTTATTAATAATTACTCGAATGCTCTAATTCTGCACTGGAAATAAACATACGTTTAGTCTGGAAATCGTACATAATATTATGTATTTATTGCAGGTGACATCACTCTTATTGCGTAATGAATTAGAGTGATAATTCTGTATATGAAGATGACCCCATATATGGTTAGAAACGTTGTGTAAATGTTTTTATAAACGTTGTGAACAGCTCGCGACAAATCAATATGAGAATATCATATAAGGAAATAATTTTATTTCGTTTTTCTGGCCGATTCATACCAAAATATATCACAGACATGTATTCGCCTCTATTAATCTTAATTAAATTTAAAATAACTACAATAAAATGACTTAAACAAGTTTTGGTTAAATGCTTCGTATTATAGTTTATCTGATATGAAAACGCAGGCTCAACCTAGCTCATATTGCTGTACAATTTTCTTTCTCTTAATGATCACCTGAAAATATATTTTTGAAAGCCATATTTAAAGCTAAAATTGAGTCTTACTGGATAAATATTTAGGAAGGGAAATTTTCCTCTTTTCCCTCCGCATGGTTCCACGATTACTTATGTATTTTAGTATATTTCTCCATAATATAAAATTTTGTCCAAAATGCACACTAATGGATCACTCAATGCCTGTGAGAGGCTCAGTTAACGTCATACAGGAGATAAGTGAACCGTTTTTATCTCCATTTACTTTTCTGCATCCCCAAAAATGTTGGTTAAAGCTAGAAAATTAATACTTTTTTCCCAGTTCCTTAAAAGTAACTTCATGTTATAAAAGTTTGACTAACTTCATAAAAACAAACGTAAAACGTTGAAAGGAAAAAACCGACGCTGTTAACCTAACTCTCTAGTCTACTTTCTGCTACTCTTTATCACTCTCCTCACCTCAATATGTTTTTGTATTCCAGAAAAAATGAAGAAATAGGTCACTGTATCAGGGATAACATCAATTCTATGTTTAGCTTCAACTTACTATATAATTTCGTTATATATTGGTTACTCTGAACTTTACTGGATACTTGCCTGTCCGGGCTGGCCAGGAAGCCTACGAACCCATCTTATTATTTACAGATATACAATTTTTTATGGAAAGCATAAATATCTATAATATGCCATAATCAATGTGGTATAGCAAGTAGTAGCTAATGATTTCACTGTTAAATGCAACTAAAACTAAAATTTCAATATCAATATATGTTTATTATAAGATTCGGCCATATATTTTGAAATTTCTCGCGTCGGCCTTTGGGCAGGATAGGGTGAAGGAGATTCTTCGGAATGCTCTGAAATCCACAGAGCCCTGATACCACCCGTCAGGTTGCCCAAGTTCTGGCGATATTCTCGTCAATAGCCTAAAGGTGTAGGCAGTGGAGAGGCGGGAAGGGGGCTCCGAGCCGCCAGAACCTTAGTTCGGGTGGCCCCCTGTTGGGCTTCCGGCTTCGTCGTCGCAGTGGCCCGATACTCTGGGTGAAGAGAAAGGACTTGTCCTGGCGCATGCGAGTGGCGCATTGTTAGGACTCGATATCTCCTTCCCCTTCCTCTTATACTTAGATGCACTACATTATCACTCACGTCGGGAGCTTGCCCCGCTCGCGGGACATATCTGCATGCCGACGTGTAGGCAGGCGCCGGACCTCACCATCCAGTGGGGGATGATCACCGCCACAAGACCATAAATCATTAACTACACTTAAGGGACTAACGAGCACAACAGTTCACTTGCCCGGAAAATAATCAGTCAATCGTCCGAAACGATCCGATCCGAACACGAATTCACATTAACTGTTCCCTCATTCGGGACAGGGGGCAGTCGGTGTCCCTCCACACCCCTTCGGCGACGCATCAAGTTGGTGCTGCTCCGCGGCACCGATTTTTGCTCTTCTGTTCAACTCCTAACGAACGACGTACAAGACATGAGCAGCTCGTTTGAAAAGCCAAGCCAAACGTCGTTGGGCGCCATGCGGCAAGACATTTTTCTATAACTCGGGAACGAAAATGCCTAGTTTTTTCAAATATTGCTAATCTTGCACTTTTTAAATTTTATTGTTATTTATTTGTTTATTATTAATTTTTATTCATCTTTCAACTATTTATAGTTAAAATGATTGGAAGGGATTGTGAAACTCAAGAAAAAGTGCGTAGATGATCTTCTCCCCCGTACGTCACATATGGTTTTTACTATTTTTTGATTAAATAAATCCAAAACTAAATCAAGTTGGCAATGCCAGTGATAAACACTTTGAAAGAAGCATAAAGAGAGATTTTTCAACGGTAACCAGCCCAAAATAACAAGATGAAAGTGTAGTTGGAATAAAAGGTCCAATACTGAGAAATGCTTCATATAACTGTTTCAATGTCTTGAAATAATGTGGTGAAGGTTATTTGGTCTGCCTGCATTTAAAATTTCCGGTAATATTTTGACGCAAAACTAGCTCGAAACTCATTGGCTGAAGACGGATAGGCTGCGCAGCTTCACACTCATGACCTTCCATCATGGGGTCAATGATCACTTTCTCCGGAGGTGTGGGGCGTTATACTCGCATTATGCAACTAGTTTATAATGTTAAGCTTTATTACACAAGTACGTGTTTTGAAAACGAGCGACGTTAGGAGCTGTTTTCAAATTTATACAAGTGCAATAATACAACATTATGAACGAGTTGCATGCGTTGGTTTTGTGTAACAGCGTTATCAATTAATAATAATATCAAAATTATTTTTTTGAAACAACTTTATTGTGACGTCACAAGTTTTTGTCATTTGTGCAAAAAAAAACGGCATTCGGTTGTTGGGTTAACAACTATCTTCCCACAATTCTATTGCTGCGATTACCTGAATGTTTGATGACGCGATTATTAGTACTATAACAGAAAGTAGGTCGTCTTTAACATTAGATGTCCTTTTATGAACGATTTCTTGTTACGACAAAGGTCGATTATAATGCTGGAAGACAGAAAAATACTATTGGAGTCAGTTTTATTTTCACTCTAGAAATAGAATATTGTCTTCGCAATGTGCGAAAGTGCAGTATTAAATTAACGGAATTGTTTACTACATTTGTATTGAAAATTCACGTACATATAGTAATATACATTTTTGACGCTGTAAAATGTATTTTTATTAATGAAACGGCTCTTTGAACATCCCTTTTTAATAGGTATTTGTGGCTTGCAATTTTATTTTCACTCTCATACATGTAATTTAATTTCCACCAAAATAAATTCATTCATTGGATGCTACCATAAACCAAACGGCTTCGGCCTTTCCAGCATAACCACCTTGGCGACCCAGGTCGGATACAGTACGAAGTTAATAATTGAAATCCACGTTACAGCAAATATTGCGCGTCACTGGAAATAAAAAAATAACGACCTTTCTAATGCATTTTATTTGCAATTTAAAATACCCTTTCCATATCTCGGTGGGCGCAGTACACCCACCTACCATCTAGCACTGACTAACTATATGACATTGACCGTCTGCCCACAAATTGCAGTCTGCAAATGCGTTTAGGCGAGCGAGTACGCGTGCTATGGCGTATTGTGCCTGTGTAAGCATTCTTGATCCATTTGCCGATACCACCGCATCCTGTTGAAACTGGAGGGCGGGTTCGGTGAAATTACACTGGAGTAAGAGGGAGGTGTTTCCATTAAAACTTTGAGGCGGGGTCAATGATTTTCTAAAATTGAGAATTTTCTAAAATTAGGGAAATTCCAGGTATGATTATTCTCACGTGCACTGATATGAACTTAGGCCGACATCAAATTAATTGCAAACCATTTTTCTTACCAAATTTGTCCTTCAATAGTTGAATGTACGTAAATGAAGACTATTTTAATATATTATTGCACTTATGACTGACTTATCCGCAAATATTGCCTTTTCACTACAATGCTGACATACTAAAAATGACGTTTTTGGAATGCTTTACTAATATAATATTAAAATGGATGAAAATAATGTGGAAATAACGACCTTTTATTATTCTTCGATAATGTACAATCATTTTTGTCTTTTCTTTCTCAGCGAGTTTCAGCCGTGCCATATTCATCTAAACTTGCAATGCACGTTGCAGTATTATCTTTCGTGTGTTCTTTGATGAAGGGTCCGGTATTTCAGTAAAATAAATCATTTATAGTTTACACACAGCCAACGAAATTTAGATTATGAACCCTGGGGTCATATTAATTTTCTACAAACTTTCGTTCACCTTTTTGATCAATTTAATGTCGATCTCCATTTGTTACAGAAAACGGTATTCATGTGTATACAGAAGGAAAGAATAGAAACATCACAATTTTTTATCACATTTAGGAAGGCTTACATAGAAAATCTTACTATCATAGCATTTTACTGCAAGTAGATAATACAAAAAAAGTTTTGCACTGGACGTCCAGGAGTACACTATGAAGCGATAGAATGAATTCATTCAACTACCCTGCGGTTCTTCCACCTATTTTAAATGTTTTTTCATTTACTGCCTGAAGAAGGTTAGAGAAACATCGGTATACAACAAACTCATTCATAAGTCTATGTAGTATTTCCATATTCCATCAACTCGCTAGCGCGGCGACAGTCTCATTATACGAATGGCACGTGTATTCGCGCCCTGGTTACCATATTTCCGACCCTCTCCGTCTCCCCATACCCCCCCCATTCGCTTCGGAATAAGAGTGCGGATGCAAGTCGTAACTCGCGAAATCCCATTTGCCTTGCAAGAAGAGCCACCGCGCTGGCGGCTTTGTTCTGTTCAGGTGACGCGAAAAACACGAAAGTTTTTGCAATCATTCAAACCCGCGGTCTCCAAGACCTTGACGAACTAAATTATCTCTCGGAGACTCTACTTGTAGAAGCCAAAGATGTATTCCTAACGTAAGTTTGTCGTATAATTTCATTCAAATAGTGTGCAACTTTTATTAAAATGGAACAAAATAAGTAGTAGTAATGCACGTATTTTACACCATTAGGCGTCTCTCGCATTACAGTTTCCATTGAAGTCACTGCAGTTAATCCTCTTCTAGCCATCGCCTTCTTCTGTCCTTCCTTCCATGTACTTCTGGCTCTTCCGCGTCTTCTGTGATGCTGGTTTCCAATTCCAGAGCTTTAAAGGCCGTCGTTTTTCATCCGTTATGTTTCAGTTACCATACCATTTGAGCCTTTTAATGTCAATGCTATCAATAATGTTGAAAGTCACTTCCGCTTTCCTTCTAATTTCTTCCATTTTTACTTTGTTCAACAATGTCAAACCATAACTTCTTCGCCAATAGTCCATTTCCATTGCTATAAATTTACTATAATAACCTTTCCATTGATCCGAAAATTCAGACCAATATGTGGCAATACTCCCTAGAATAGTCTTTTTATAATATTCTTTTAACATTCTTCCTTAGAGTTTGATTCCATATTAAGGGATGTAATTGCCTTACAGCTACTTTACCTTTTAATATTCTACTCTGAATATCTTGTGTATTATCCCTATTTGCTGCTATTTGAGTATCCAGATTGATAACATTCTGTCAGGATTTCAATTCTGGTTCGTTGGGTAGACACAGTCTTGGTTTTATTGGAAAATTTATTTCCAGCCCCCAATTTAAGTACTCTTCATGAAGTTTTCGCAGTACAGACAAAACATATCTTCCTCCTCAGCCCAGATCACTTGGTCGTATGCATAACTAAGAGAATAAAGCATGGGATTTTCAATTTTGGCACACAGATTGTATCACTTTCTTCTCCAGTTTTTAAAGCTTCCTTTCAATATCCTTTAAACAGAGTAGAGGCATCCTTGCCGTAAGCCTTTATTTACAGAAAATGGTTCGGAAAGGTTTCATCCAATTTTAATCTGATTTACATTTCTGCTGTAGGTCTTTAACAGCTTTCAATAAGTACATCTTCACATCTTGTTTTTATATTGCCTTCAGAGTTTACTTAATGTAACTGTGTCGTAGGCTTTTCTTAAATTTATGAGAAGCAAGTGAGTTTCTAAATTATTGGCAAGCCGTTTGTTGGTCACTAGTCCATACTTGGTCAATACTAAAAATATTATCAGTAAATGATCGTCAGCTCTAAAGTCGCTCTGTGCTACCACATCTATAAGATCCATTTCAAGGTAAATTTTTAGAACTTTTCCATAGAGCGGGCTAATACTACAGAGCACAGTTATGCCTCAGTAATTCCCATATTGTTTTCTGTCACATTTTTTGTATATGTTAGAGATGTAACCTTTTCTAAAGCCCTCTGGCATCATCCCTCCCTTCATATATCCATTGTACAGCAGAGAATTTCGAGAAGTACAATAGGACCATTATTTAATAGCTCCATATAATCTGCACATGGGCCTGGAGACTTTCCATTTTTAAATGTTCTAAGAGACTTTCCGATCTCAATTAAAGTAATGTCTTCCATTAACTACTTCTTCTACTTCATTCTCTCTATCTACCATATTAATGAAGTAAACATTGATGGTTTTTTTCTGTCTTCTCTCCTCCCCGTAGGATACTACCTTGTAGTAACCTGCCCGTGCGGACAGGAAGGCATGCGTTCTCCTATGAAATTAGCTACTGGTAGGGTCTGCCTAGGCGGATTGGCTTTGGTGGGGGAGTCAGACGATGGTATCCCTCAACGACCATCAGGCCATTCAGGCATACTCACATTCCTTTAGCCTTCCCACCTGCTCCTTAATTCATGCCTCCCTTCTTCTGGGGTAAGGGTGGGCAGAACTCTAGGCGAGAGGGAAGCCAGCCTGTCTAGGGGAAGGTAACCTCGAAAAAGAAATCTCCGGACCTCCAGGTGGGGGAATAGGGCGTGGGGCATGGTAGGAAATGGTGTGGTGATTACGACATTGGCATCATTATAGAAATCGATTTGAGGCGTTGTTTTTTCGTGTTTATTTTTTCATAAAGCTTTTTCGGTCGCATTGGGCCATCTTCAGTGCTACAAAAACAGCAGCATATCTAAATTTCAATTGCAATTTGGTCTTTTGGGGAATACTATTTATAAATTTGAATAAAATAGAATGATTGAATGAATGAATGAATGAATGAATGAATAAATAAATAAATAAATAAATAAATAAATAAATAAATAAATAAATAAATAAATAAATAAATAAATAAATAAATAAATAAATAAATAAATAAATAAATAAATAAATAAATAAATAAATAAATAAATAAATAAATAAATAAATAAATAAATAAATAAATAAATAAATAAATAAATAAATAAATAAATAAATAAATAAATAAATAAATAAATAAATAAATAAATAAATAAATAAATAAATTCAGAGGTGGCTGACTGTACAGGGGCGGCTGACTGTACCGGGGGCCCCAGTACAGACAAAACAAAGACCGAATAAGATACGAAAAAGTAAACTCTTTCGACAAAACAACGCCAGACATTTATTTCAATAATGAAAATCTTTGTTTTTATAAATTATTTTTTCTTCAAAATATTTACGAAGAAATCTATGTTTTTTCGAAATGCGAAATGCGAGCCTGGCCATATTTAAAGACCTATTTTTCTGAACAGATTGTAACTAAGAGAAAAATCTATCACGTTTCTCGAAAAAGTAAGTAATTAATATTCACCTACGAAACACATGGGAAGTTATCTCGTAATTCGCCAGCAATTTTTCTGTCTGATTTATCAAATTTTCTCACTATAATTTTCAACCTAAAAGCTAGCTGAAACCGGCTGAGTTGGCTTGATTAATTGATTGATAGTGACTCCGGGAGCGTCAATTACCAAGGTCACTAGTCCCGTAAGTGCAGTGCATTTTTTCGGGAGGTGGCGATGATTTTCCTCTAGATGGCGAGATCCGGCGCCGACCTACCGGCACCGAGAGGAGTTTTCCCCGAACCAGGTATCTCCCACCAGCGGAGCACTGCCCCAGTCGGGACAAGCCTAAAATCCCAACCAGTATCATGACATGTGCGAAAGTGTAGTGCATATAAGTGTAACTGTGTGTAAGGGTGAGGATGGGACAAGGAATGGGAAGGAAAGATCGCAAGTTGTCCGAGGTCCTGTTTGTTAGGGTACTGTTCCAACATTCGCCTGGTGTTCATCGGAGAAACGACTACTGGTAAACTACTGATAAGAGCAGCCGGCCCCCAGAATTCTCTTCCAGACAGCAATAGAACTCGTCCTACACTATGTGATCAAAATTATCCGGAGACCTGGCTGAAAATGACTTACAAGTTCGAGGCGCCCTTCACCGGTAATGCTGGAATTCAATAGTATTGGCCAACCATTAGCCTTGAAGACACCTTCCACTCTCGCAGGCATACTTTTAATCAGGTACTGGAAGGTTTTTTGGAGAATGGCAGCCCATTCTTCACGGAGTGCTGCACCGAGGAGAGGTATCGATGTAGGTCGGTGAGGCCTGGCAAGAAGTCGGCGTTCCAAAACATCCCAAATGTGTTCGATACGATTGAAGTCAAAACTCTGTACAGGTCGGTTCATTACAGGGATGTTATCGTGTAAGCACTCCGCCACAGGCCGTGCAGTATGGACAGGTCCTCGATCCATCACTAGATTACTCTTCAACAGTGGAAAGCAAGAAGGTGTTTAAAACTACAACGTAGGTCTGTGCCATGAAAGTGCCACATAAAAAAAACAAGGGGTGCAAGCCCCATCTATGTAGAACATGACCATACTATAACACGATTTTGAACGAGTACGGATACTTTTGATCACATAGTGTAGTTATTTGGCTAGTGTCGACAAATTTGCCAATGTTGGAACTCGAACCTAAGACCTCCAGGTCAGAGGCACTACAGTGACATCAGTTGATGACCTGAGCCATTTCTCCCGGTACTGAGATAGCTAGAAGTAGCAATACCGTTTTCTCTGAAACATCTCTCAGCGCGAGGTACTAGGCTTCGAGGTGGCGGATTTTAAACACTAGGTAGATAGATTCCTTGAAAGCAACATGAAGGTCGACGCCGTGTCTCACAATCCAGCGAGAACACTACAATCTTCCGGGATAAAAGATTCACTACAGTAACGGGACTATTAGGCAAAAGAGTCGTTTTTTGAAATACCAATCAATTATTCTATTGAACAACGCCACGCCACTCTATCCGCCCTTCTCACCCCATCCCCTTCTTCATCCACCTCGCCCTTTTCACCCCGCCCTTTTCACCTCGCCATTTTCATCCCACCCTTTTCACCCCGCCCTTTTCACCTCGCCCTTTTCACCCACTCTTTTCACCCCGCCTTTTTCGCCCTTCTGCCCACTTTCCTTCTGCTCCCTCAACCGCCAGCCAACTTTCCCGCCAGCTCACTTTCCCATTGGCCCACCTTCCGGCTGGCTTGTCAGCCCAATTTCCTACCAGCTCAATTTCCTATTGGCTCACATTTCCACCAGCCCACTTTCCCGCCCAGCCGCGTTCCCGTGAGCCCGCATGCCCAGTTTCCCGCCACCCCGCTTGGCCGCCGAACCGCTCTCTCGCCAGCCTGTTTCCCTGGCGCCGCTCTCTGTGCTCTGCGCTAACTTGGGCATCTTCGCGGTGTGCCCCGCGGGACGTCTCTCTGATGTGTCTGCGTGACGTTGTTCGGGCGAACTCCGTCACCTCGCCATCACAGGAAAGGGACGGAGAGTATGAGAGAGAAATCGCGGTGGAGGCGGTGGAGACGGTGGAGACGGTGGAGACGGTGGAAACGGTGGAGACGGTGGAAACGGTGGAGACGGTGTAGGCGGGGGTGACTGTGGAGACAGTGGAAACAGTGGAGACAGTGGAGACGGTGGAATGATTGAGGGAGCGGCTGCGGTTTCAGTGGCGTAGGCTTGAAGGAGACGCCCGGAAGGAAAAAGGAGGATGGGGCGCAACTCGATTTCGTCGCAGAAGACGAGCGTCTTTGTAGAAATTCTGCTTTTGGGTTTAATGGATTTGACGTGCGATGGTAGAGCTCTTATAGCGTCGAATCTGTTGGGGTAAGAGAAGTCTCTTTGTGAAAAGGTAATACACCACGAGAATATCTTTCACCAATATAATTTTGTTCACACTCAGTGCCAAGTTGTGGGATCCAATTACATAATTCACCTACCGTGAAATTCGTATCTAAATTTCCGTATTTATTAATAATAAGCGTGACACGTCCAACTAAACTGCGCCATTTTTGCGTGAAATGTCCACCATTTTGTTGTGAAGTACATTTGATACGGCCATTAAAACATTTATTCCAATTACGGTAATTTCCAAATTTATTAAGTGCAGTCAGTAATTGCAAATGCCGTGCAAGTCAGTGATTGCCAGTGCAAACACCATGTATAAAATGGAACACAATTTTTATACCTATCTTCTACCTATCTAATTTGTGATTGAAAAAATTGGTTTGAGACTTTAATGCGTCGCACACAATGAATTATGTGTGGATTTAAGATCACCAGAACTCTCAGTTTTTCCATGTAAAACGGGCAGATAACATCTATTAAAAACCCAATGAGAATTGCATCATTGTAGATAACTGCTCCCTGCTACTTATATGATCATTAGTCACGTTATTGTAGTAAATGTTTCTGTCTGTAGATGGCGGTGTTCCTTCCCTCCTACAGGTTGACGTGCATGAGAATTCTCCTCTCCAGTTATTACCCTGGGACAAGCTCCCGACATGTGTGGTTTGTGTACTGCACGTAAGTGTAAGTAGGAGGGAGGAAAGGACAAGGAAGACGAAGGAAACATCGCGCGCGGCCACTTGTTCGTTTTTGAGGTAGTCCGTCATTTGCCTGGAATTGATCATAGAAACCAGGAAAAACTATCGATCAGCGAAGCCGGCCGTAGAATTCCCCTCTAGTCAGAGGCGGATTTAGACCTAATGTTGAAAATCCGACAGCGAGATAGTCGGTTTAATATTTGCTCTTAATTTTGTTCCCCGTTCCTTGACTATAAAAAAATACTAAATATGGAAGAATAATCCCCTCAAAGACGTCTCTTTCAACTCTTGAATACATTTTTCTGCATTGTGCCAGAATGTAGATAACAGGTTTTCCACTTTTTGAGATAGCTTAATGATTATTTTATTAAGCGGATACAAAAATTTGGAACGAGCTGACGTTTGTAAACACGCGTATCTCGTATTTATTTATTTAGAAATCTAAAATAAGATTAATAAGAACATCAGTTCTGTAGTACCGAAGATGAAGTACAGTTTCCAATATATCTCAGCAGTAAGACAATCGCCGAAGCGAATTGTAACGACATCGTATGAGATCTCCGCCCTGAGATGGCGTTCTGAGGATATTTCCTGAGGGCTATTTGTTCCCCTCGGACGCAATGTGACTCCACTGTCGTCCTCCAATATTTGTTTTCTGTGGCCCCATTGTAAGAAGACCTTTGTTCTTCTCTTGTGTCCCCTCGACTGTCAAGTACAATCCTTAAGAAGGAATATTGAAGCAGACACAAAAGATCTGTCAAAAATGACCTCGTGATGAACTCGATAGGGAAGTTCAAAATGAAAAAAATTTCCGGCTTCGGCTTCTTTCAGACCGTCGTGGAAATAGGATCATGATTGACATTGGACTGAAGAGACCTCTATGTAACATCATCGGTCGCTTTTATGAGACGATATGAAAATCTTCTATTTAAGTGTTTTATTGCAGTTAAATTCTAAAATACTCGTTTAAAATTGCATAGTTTCCCAGATTTTAATGTTGACATGCTCTTATCCTTTTCCTTCCGTAGAAAGAGACTGTATACAATAAGATAAATGAATAATTAAGATAGTTTATTGCTGTGTATCTTAATCCATCTTCGATCTTCCTACACGCTCTAGAAGTTTGTAAAATTGTTTCTGAAAGTCCCTGTGTACGTAGATTAGTAAATATATAGTTAAACTGACATATACTCGTAGAGCCATCTATATTTGTTGTTATATTCCGTCTCGGAAACTTAGAATAATAGTATCTATAAAATGAAACTCAAAATGGAAAGATTATTGAAGTTAATTGTGGAAGTAATAACATATGGATTTCATTTTATGTTAAGAAGTGAGAATTAGAGCTATTTCGGATTTTTGTGTTTTATTTAATAGCGTCATGTTTTTTCTCTCCTGCGATACCGCGAAATGTACACGCCGCAAGACATTTTTATAATGTAATAGGAAAGTAATTAAAAATTATTTCGTTTAATTAAACGGTCCTTGTAGATTTATGATCCTGAAAATCATCAAGAAAAAACAAACATTTTGAACTTTATTTTTGAAAGCATCCAACTGTAAAAGACGTTCTACCAAACGACAATAATTCATTATTATTTTCAGTAATGTAAAACTGAATGCACTGTATTTGCAATAATTGTTTTTAATCTGAAATACAAATTTAAGATCGTGTAATACCACACAAAAGCACAGTAATGCTGTGCAGAACACACAGGTCATTACTAAACCCTATGTATAGAATTAGGTCGGTTAATTATGACGTGTCATGATCCCTCAGCATTTGAATATTTCCAGTGACCAAGTAACAAAAACCTGTTTTTAATTTAAATTTAATTCAATTTTTTAATTTTTAAATGTATTTTAAATTGATTTTCAAAATTTACCTCAGTTAAAATCGATTTCAATAATGCTGAGCCAACCATTTATAAAGCATCTTTAGATTAACTTAGTAGTCACTTATGACTAAAATTCTTCAATTGTTGTGTGTTTACAGGAATTGAAAAGGTTTATAAATGCATAATCAGTTATTTATACAAATAGAAATACCATTGATCTAAAATATCCAATTAGGGGAGAGCAGATCTCTGTATGTTTAAAAATTCACTCCATTTCGCATGCGTGTCAATGGTGAACTAGAAATTTATGATGGTGGGAACAAGCAATGTTATGATATTTTTACATGTTCAAATGCAATAGTAATATAATACCGTAACATTATCAAAAATGACATACATTAAGTAAATAACTATCAGCAGAATACTAAACAATGCTCAAATAAATTAATAAGATCTCTCTGAGAAAAATATCCTACATAGAGATCCATGTCGTTATGGAGGAAACAATCTATTTAACTTTAGAATGCCCGAACGATGATATTATTTAGTGGACTCATGAGCTAACCTTCCTAATCATCATCACAGATGATGCGAAATAACCCGACAATATTCTGGGAGAGTCAGCTAAATGGTGTTCTGACGCCTGGTATAAATCACTTTACCGAAATAAACAAAAGCAATTTTGTTTGTTTCAAAGCAAATAGAAGCTGTTTTGTGAAAGCTTCAAACTCGTCATTTGTATTTCTTTGCACGATACATACATGATGTTTTCTTTTACAGCTGTGTCACCAAAAAAAATCACATAAGTCGAACTCTAAAGAAAATGATGTTCATGTTCATCAGTTTAATTTTAATCGCATGTTTCGTTCCCCGAGTACCAGGTACCCCGGTATTCGCTGCTAAATTGGGAAAGGAGCGTAGCGAAATTTACATGGTCCTCGGGAAGAGCAGGCCTAACGGCCTATGCCTCGCCACGTTAAGTGACATATTGCGCAAAAGTATTACCAGTATATGTTATGTCCTTGTTCAAAAGGAACGGGGTTACTGCGAGCAAGATAAATACTCATGAGAGGCGACAAACGTGAGCCCGTGTTAAAGAAACAATTGCGATGCCGCACCGTCTGGTTGGTCGCTCCAGGCAGGGGCTCGACACGAACAGGGCGCCGGGATATGACTTGCCGACATTCACGCTCTCCAGCGGAATTTTCACGAACTGCAGTCGAGGTTCGCACCTTGATTCCTTCTGCAAACGGACCGACGCATGTGACGTTCTCTTGAGTTCGGCAAATGCATTACTAGTAACTAGCGCTTTCATTCGAGTGAAAAGTTTCCGTCCGAATTTTTTTACTCTTTTCAGACACTCTCCGCCAGAGTCGTGACCAAAAAATTCAAATATCTTCTAAGAATGTTCTAAGGGTTTTTAAAAAAATTCTGAGTTTTATCAGAAAAAATAATATTAAAAATATCCCGCATTATCAATTATAACTTGAGGTCATTCGTGGACATGTGAGTAACAAAATTAGAATCAGAGCACACTGTAGCTCTCCACACACATTCACATACCTCACATACCATTGTATTTTCCTTAACTAGATGTTGTATCCTTGATGAAAACGCTCGTTGTTGCTTTTCTACCATACGCAACACATCCTTTGTGTCATATCTTTGTAGTTTCAGTTGAGATCTTATGGTAATTAGTATTCCAGATGTATGATTAGATGTAATCAGACCACAATGTAACTTCAAATTAACTTCTCCCCATAGCACGTCACAAACAGTTTTTAACTGTTTTTGACGTAAATAAATAAATAAGACACTGAATAAAGTTCAAAAAGTGTATTTTATACGTATTGCACCAAACTAGTTTCGGGGGACATTCCCCACCTTCAGTGGTGCCAAATAAGCAAAATATTTTATAAACATGAACAATTGTTAAATTAATACAATGCATTTTTAAACATATATAAATTATTAATTTCAGTGAAGGTAATATTTATTCAAGCAACGTGGCTTCCTTTGGGTGAGGCAAATAGTATTTTGAGTCGATGTGAAGGCAACTTGTCCGATGTCGCGCGGAAATTTATTATTATTATTATTATTATTATTATTATTATTATTATTATTATTATTATTATTATTATTATTATTATTATTATTATTGTTTTTGTTTTTGTGGAAGTAATATTTTTGTTGATGTAGAAGGAGAGAACAAAAATTCTCATGTTTGAATTATAGTTCTACATTCCATTTCCCTCGATGAAGCCAATACCAATCTTTAGAAACGCGAGCAACAAATACGTGCGCTCATTCTGATTGGCACAGTAAGCTAAGCATTTCCCACCGCGTAAATGAGTGAAACTGCAACTGCCGTTCCTCCGATTCTTCCAATTGCACAGCCAGCACTACTAGTAGCAGCTACAAATGAAATTGGCTGTCTCTCCTGGCTTTCGTGCAAGGCAGCATTCTTCGCATACGTAAATATTGAGTGGGAAATTTCGTTTGGAATGAAACCCAGCAACAAATTAGGTTTTCCGGTGTTGCAGCCCATGCACTGACGGGTAGATATTTTTCACTTTATCGAAACATGTCATTTTCAAAGTGCATCGGCGTATGAGTCATTGGTAAACAGCAAGTAGTTGTCAGGTAACTGCTGCCAATTCCATACGAAGAAATCGATGTTTTTTAGTCATCCTGTCGTTCTTTGTATGGATCTGCCTTTACAATCCTACTCGCCGAGAGAAAATAAATACTCCAACTTTCATCTCAACAATTAACCATTCGTTGTACCACCTATATAGGAAGCAAACTGTCACATAAAATATTGCTCCTTCCAATGCCGAGAGAGCAAAATATTTTAGCGAAATTCCCATATATTAACTCCCAAGATATAAAAGATTTTTAAAGTAGTTTTAAAGAACTTCTATAATTATACAAAGGAAGAAAGAAAATAAAAAAAGAAATACTTAGTCAACACAAAAGTGTTAAGGACGCGATTGTGGTGTTTTTTTTTCAATTATACGCAATTCCAACACTGAAAAAAAAGGAAACCAAAGAACCGAGAAAACGCAAAAAATTGTTCTTAATAGTTCTGCTGCAGAATTGTGGCTGTGAAAAGTATAGAAGAATTTAAATCGGCGACATCTAAAAGTCGCTGTGCAGCATGCCGTTTTAGAAAACAAATGATCCCGTGCGGTAGCCGAAATATATAATGCAGACAAAAGGGACTTAACCTCGTTGAGTTGCATTTGCATTAGAACACTGTATTTACTGAAGTATAATAGATTTTCAAAGGCATGATGGCTGAAGGGTGAACCTTAACTATATGGCAAAGCTTTTACATACAAAGAAATAGTGAAAAGCAAACCGACCCGTCTACCCTGTGTAGAGTAACCAACTTCAGATGGGGTCCGAAGCGACAAGGGCTACCGCGTTCGCCGCCAGAGTCAGGGAAGAAGAGATACCGCCTTTACAAGGCGGGGGTATATATATGAGCAAGCGTGATGCAATCCCTTAATGGAAACTTCACGGGGCAAAAAGAGCATAGCGCACGTGTCGTCTAGCGGCGCCTAGATCCGGCTTTATGAAAAACAGGACATGATGAGATTTTGCGGGCACGGTCCGTTTTACGCCCTAAGTTGGCGCACCCAAAGTTATAACAAAGTACTTTTAAAATGTTATATTTATTAAGTTGTCAGGACCGTAACAAAATTACGCAAACTTTCGTGTAATTATTGAACGTATGTCTGCCTGGCACTAATGCTTCTGTGAAAATGGTCCTTGATGAAAAAGTCGTGGACGAGCGAATAAAGGCGATTGCAAGCAGCAGATCTGAAAGCAGTGATAATAAGCATAGGTAATATCAAGTGTGCTTTGGAAATTACAGAAACATTCACGCAGAGCAAAGTGACGAGCTAGAATTTGTCTGAGAATTTCCGAAGGAAGGGGGTAATAATTTTGATCTTAAGACAAATTCAGAAACGCAATTTTATAGATATTCTTTAACAAATATAAAGAATTTTTTTAAATGGGCATTCATCTTCGAAACATACTTGGTTAATATTTGAATTTCTGTCAAAACCTTCAGAGTGATATCAAGTAAGCCAATTAGCTTCATACACGAATTATCAATGAGTTCACTTAATAAATGCAACAATCTCTGTTATTTGTTCACTATACACGTGGCCGTGTGCAATGTTATAATCTACAAGGATCAATTCAGTAAACACATAATTAAGTAAAAATTATCCTAACAAACACAGTTACTATTGCGAAAAAACACTATTACGTAAACACAGTAAATGTTCCATTTTGAAGGGGAAATAGTCTCTTCCAGATATTCAAATACTTAAGGCAACACGCAAAGGATTTACGCTTTTACCAATTAAAGACTCTTTCTCTCTCCAGTCCATTGCGGGTACAATGTGAGCTTGGAAATTAAGAGGTACTCAGAGTCTGAGACTAGAAATAAGAGACTAAAATACATACATATTGTAACACTAACGATTACCTGCGGAATCGATTAGCGACCCTGCCACTAGCTCAGATCGGTGATGGAAGGAACTGTTACACAGTACACGAGAAACACAACAAAAATAAACACTTGTTCACTGGTAAAATGATTCAATTTATTTCTGGGCATGAATGATAATAAAAAAATGCACCAGAGAAATTTAAATTATAAACTAACAATGGAAAAGAAAAATTATAGAGAAAAGAAAATTAGGCATGTTAGTAATTATAGAAAAAGACTTATAACTAGGAAGAAGGTCAACTTATTACAAATAATATTTACAAGCGTTACAGAATGATAATTTGACGTGCCCAAGCACATTACTGCGTTACATAAGTTTTGTAGATGAATACCCGTCAGGTCATCAACCTCGTAGGGTCCTTTGTGTGCCCAGGCAGGCCCCCGGCCGGCGTCTGGAAGGGCGGCGGCCTTGGGCGAGGGGACGACCGCGGCCTTCCCTCACCCCTCTTGGCGCGTGGCGTCAGCTGAGCGGTCCTCCGGTCATTCAACCAGGGGAGGCGATGTCCCGGGCGAACTGCCCGCGATGTCTAGGCGACTAGAAGTTCTTGAAGATCCTTGCAGCGACGTCTAGAAGATTCTGGCAGAACTGGTTGATACTAGTTGATACTGGGCGATACTGGTTGATACTGGTTGATACTGGTAGAAGTCGGGCGATTTCTATCTCCGGAACGTAGTAATCAGCCTAATGTCTCTTTAATTTTTATAACATAACTTCGGAAAGTCTAGCGACAAATAATTCCCGCCCCAGAGAAACAATTTTTCTCTACCCGCTTTTTAAACGCCACAGAGGTCTACTTGCCTCTCCCCGACGAATAAATCCCACCCCCGAGAAGTAATTTTCTCAATTGTTGTCAGCTAGTAGCTCTCGCTCCTTCCGAAATCTTTCTAAATCTTTCAGAGACAAACTGGCCTCTCCTCGACGAATAAATTTCCTCCCAGAGAAGTAATTCTCTCACGACTCCCGTCAGCCCAAAACTCAAATCAAATCAGATAATTTCTGCGTCGAAAAAAAATTGAAGTCCGGTAGAGGTGAACTTGCCTCTAACCGAATAATATTCCCCCCCCAAGAGAAACTTCTGCCCCGACTGTTCTGTCTAAACTCCAAATCCCTTCTGCTGTTCTCTCCGTTGAAATCGCACCAGGTTAGCTCTTCTCCCCACCCCAATTTCTTACGTGTCCTATTTCCCTTTGATAGCAGTGTCGCTATTGGTCAGAAGTTGTGTCGCAGTGAAACATTCTAACCCAATCGCAGCGTGAGAAGCGAAGGAAACTTCCACCCTTTGTGCAGGCTGCGAGCATGCGGGCTGTTCTCGAACCTTCTAGAAATCTAGCCCTCGCTTGCGTAGGGAGCGCGTTCGATGACGGAAGTATTGCTCTGGGCTCCCCCGAAAGTGGGTGGTCTCGAAATCTGCAGCTGGCCACGCGCACGTGCACAGTATCTGTCACCAGCAGTCCTCAAAACGACCGGCTTAATGGGGAGGAGGCGGTAATGGCCCCCGCGATAAGTGAGACTACGCGTGCATTGCAATCTGTTTAAGCTCCCGGTAGAATTCTGGGTGGTCCGAGTTTGTTATATTTAATTTTTCCAGCATGAATTTTGTTTCGAAAAGTATGACGAAATCGGTTTCGCTACAATATAACAAACAAATCCAGGGCAGGATTAGATCATTGTAAATCGAGAAAGATCGCTATCTAGCGAACTCGTCTGTTTAGATTGGTGATTTAGATTTAAACTGAAGAAATATCTTCAAAAAAGCATTTTTCTTGCTTATAGATTATCGAAAACCATAATTGAATATCATTAATGACATGATATTCAAATATTTTTCATTATCAGGAGGGACATGTGATTGGTCAGTTTTTGAGCTTTACACGAGTTAATGTATTAACTATTTCCTATCTAACTAACAAATACGTTAGACTACTAAAGATGTTGGGTATGTAATGTTAAACTTGATTATATTTTATTTATATACCGCCAAAACAGTAAAAACTTCATGTAGAAGAGGTATAGTAAAGAAGAAGTATAGTAACTGGAAAACTCAGACTTCTTCCCCATAAGTATCTCCGAGTTTCTACGGGAAAACTGAAATTTGTAATGGTTTTCTACGAATTGTCAAGCATTTACTGTCCACGTTGCCAAAAGGTGAAATTATATCTACATTTTAATTAAATAGATCCCGCACCCTGAAACACGAAAATTGTATTGTATAATACTACCCAAAATTGGATCAAGAAAATGTTGATTCATTTTGTAAGAGATTGTTCCTGTATATTTCACATATTTTAGAACTGTAAACTTTCAGAAAAATGCATAAAATATTTATTGCGTTAGTGGTTCTGGAAGATGACAGTTTCTAACTTTTCTCCCGCTGTGAATTGTAGCGTAATATTAATGCACATTTATTAATGAAATAACTGTTTCAATAAATTCATATATTCAACGTACACGCAATGACGAACTTTCATTCATAATTTCACCTACTAAATAAATATTTTCATGTTTTCATATTTCTGTTCGCTTAAAGATAAACGTATTACTAGCTAGCGAGAAAATTACGACTATTCAGACATAGGGGAACATATTTTAAATGTGATTGTATTAACCGTGAACTCTTCATAACATATATTATAATACCTCTTGTATTCTGCCTGATGTATACCACCAGGAAGCTTTCTGTCTGTTAGAATGAAGTTTATAATATAATTACGAGAAGCTCTAGTCTTTCCGTGAGTTTCACATCATTGTCACGTTTCCAAATGCCATCTTTACAAAGAAACCAAATCAGCAAGTAATGGAATCTTATTTGTAGCACTACGTTTAAACCATATACACTATAGTAAATGACAGACATTAATGTTCCATTTTCTTCGAATTTCCATAAAAAATATGTAATTTGTCAAAAGTTGTGAAAACTGCCTCAGAAATAGTCGACTGAGGAGGAGGAAGGGTATTGTTTATTTTTGGTAAAGAACCTGGGATTCTCGAAGTTATCGAAGAAGATGGAAGTACAAGAGTTCACTTGATCTCGAGTTATAGAAACATCAATTACGATTCAGTGGCACAGTCATAGACATATTCAAGTGATAGGTGACAGAGAGCTCCTAAATGCAGCGTGTTGTTGTCAACGTCAGCAAACCAGCATCCGAATTACAGAATTATGTCAATAAAATGTGTATATATGGCCTGCCATTTTTCAAGACCCTTTTGGTTTATCTGTCGACAAAAACCTACCTTTCTCCACCCTTGAATTCTTAAGAAAATGCTTAAAATGTTTCCCTTAAAATTATCGTTAGAACGTTTTTTTCTTCCCTAGATATTTCAGACACTCCGTGAACGCTGGACTTCTTGACTGTCGTAAGTATATTCATTTGACATATTGGTATCCTATGGCTAATTTCTCCTATGAGAAGAATTCTTGCTTGAATCTTTATTTTGTCTGAGTATATCGAACGGAACATCAGTTCTTTAAGTATGTGTTATTTCTTTCTAACGCGCGCACACAAAATCGGTGGGGTAATTCAGCTCTGATAAACACGACGCGACTGTAATCCAACACTCCCACAATTGTGTTAGAGTTGCTGTAGATTGTTGTAAACTAGTAGCAAACGTAGGATTTCTTTCCGTATCAAAGGATTAACCCCCACGGGATTCGCACATCTTCCTCCTCTTTGTATTGGAATGTAACCTGCGCAACAACTGGTAGGTCCGTCAGTAATGGAACACTTCGTTTTTCCTCCCTGTCGGAAGCATTTGAGACGTCTCATTTATATCCCTTTAGCTCCAACGAAATTCGGCTCTTTCGGTAGTTTAACTCTTCAATCCCATCCCTTGAGAGCTCGCTCCAACTTGAACGTGCAGCCCAGCGCGATAAAACGGCAAACTCTCGACGAGAAAGGAAAAACTTCAAAGTTTTCCCTCGTCATTATGAAATCGCCTACATTGTGACATTCTAAACATGCCATTTTGCATCACCAATGCATTATGAATGGCGTTATGATTCAAAACGGGGATTTTAAAAACTTTTTTTTCCAAGTGCATCAGACTGTAAGCCTCAAATATTCAATATTAATTTTTAAGCACTGTGAAGAACGCCAAAGGTGAATGAAGGAATTTTTTTTCGTACCTTAAATAGTGGTTTATTTAAATATTTTATTGAGATTACATTATTATGAAATTTGTGTGAACATTTACTTACAAAATCTGAAACCATATTATTTCCAAGAAAGTAAAGCCAAAACTGTGGACTGTAAAGCGGGCGCGCCTATCTCACCTTACTGGTGCGTTAAATTTTACAATAAGATAAAACAGAAAATTATGTGAATATATGTTTTGATTGATTTTGTGGTAACTAATACTGTTGTCATACCACAAATACAAATAATAAAAACAATTACCTATTAATCATTTACAAAAAGTCATATATTAATAATATTAAATACAAAAAATTGCAAAGTGAGGCCAAAAATAAAACAACTAAGAAATCACTAACTCTGACCTTTTTAATAGATTACAAATTTATTTTCATACTACACATAATATTACATTATATTTATACTGCTGACGTACAAAATAAGAAGATATTACAATTTATCTATTTATATTACAATTTTAGTTATATATTTCTAAATTTATTTTACGATCATTGGGTATCCTTTAGGTCAGAATGTAAGCAAAGGTCTATTACGCAAGCCAATTTCCCTGACATGACCTGGTTCGTTGAATTCCGTTCACAGAATGCAATGTTTTAGACAATGGAGGGAAAAAAACTGAACTCTTGTAAATGGGAACGATAAGCTCACATCACCGCGGACACGAACAGATGGTTATAGAAAGATACGTGTGGCACCGTATATTGCTGTATTCTTCAGGAATCAGAGAGCAAAAGGTCAGGCTGGATTAATGGATTTTCACCATCGCTTTAGAGTTAAATGGTAACAGTTCATAAAATCCTGGTAGTGTAGTTATTGAAACATTTTTGTAAACGTTCAATCCTTTGGCAGTTGCGCCGGATATCCTAACATAAATAATCACGCAATGTGTCTGCAATATTTCATATCAAATTTCAGTTTTACAGTATTCACACACCATTGTTACATTAGTTTGTGAACTAGAGAAACTGATTATTGAGCAAAAAAGATAATTACTATTTTTTTAAGTAATTTACTTTCTTTCAACACCAAATAGTACATTGATGAGTTTTTAAATAGAAATTGCATTGTATAGTCTCTCAAAATAATTTGTTTTTATTATAGAAATTCCAAAACAAACTTACACAGGTCACAGAACAGTCATTAAAAATTAACGAAAATGTCTATTTTTTCAAATGTTGCAAATCTTACGCGTTCTTAAATTTTGTTATTATTTATTTTGTTTGTTTGTTTTATTTTTTAAACTTTTATTAATTTTTCAACTATTTATAGTTAATATGTTAGGAAGGGGTACTGGAGCACGAGAAAATGGAGATGATCTCCCCTGTAGGAGGTGCCACACGAAAGGAAATGTGTATCGACTGCGCGTATATATTAGAGCGAGATTCAGGGGATTGTTTCCTTTTTGAGGTGAAGAAATTGGCGATGTACAGTTATAAATTAATATCAGTTTAATTTTGATGTATACAATAAAAGCAAATGAATTAATGTAAGCAGGAGGATCAACGAAAGTTTGTACTGTTTACGTTTGTTTTTTCTTCTTCCTTGAGGTTCAAATTTTCTCTACTTACGGTTTGTTGTGCTGCCACCAGCAATCCGAATCAGACAGCTGTTGTGTGTGTGTGTGTGTGTGTGTGTGTGTGTGATGTGTGTGGGCGCCGTCAGAGCTGAGATTGGCTCCATATGACGCGGCCAACGGCCTTGATGACACAATGGGCACGGTCTCGGCAGAGACTAAAGCTGCCTGGTTGTGTCGTGTCTCGTAGATGCGGCCAGATGACGGCTGATGCCCTTGAGTGCCCCGAATTTAGAAATAGCGGCCCGTTGGCCGCGCTGGTTGATTGATGGCAAAGTGGTCGGTGAAATAGAAGCAGCCGACTCGTTAGCAGGCTATCTGCCTAGAGCGATTATTGATGTACTCGTTCGTTGTTGTTGACAGACGACAGAAATTGACGTTTACGTCTTAATAGAGCACAGTTGTAGGCTGATGTCTAAGTTTGTTAATGAGTTATACTTTGCGTCTGTCTGTCAGATATGCTAGTAGTTGAGCAGATGAACTTGTCCGAGAAGTTTGACAGTTGGTGTCGGTGTTGTTTGACACTTCTGTGCCGGCCACTGCTGGTTTGACACTTCTGTGATGTGGGAGCGAAGTTGCCATATTTATAGTAGCGAATGTTTATCGAGTGCAGCGAGGGGAGGGTCATGTGACAATAACAGCTGACGTATAGTATGCAGGCGCCCGCGATAGTTGCTCGCTATTTGCTGGCGCGTTTGGGCCCGCGGAGAGGGGCGTCACGTGACATCACGGAGCCGCAGTGTGGCACGCCCGTTAAAAGGGAGGCGGGGGTGGCCGCGTCCGCAAGCAGATGTGTTTGCCGGCGAGATGCTTAGAAATGTATTGGTGAGGCGAGGCACGTTTCAGAGATGTTTGTAAACATCTGGCAGGTATCGGCGATGGGGGCGTGAAAAGGGTCGACGGCGCCTCGGGGAGAAAGGGCGCTGCTCTAATGACACCTCTTCGGCGGCCGAGGCGCCGGCGGGCGAAGGCCAGTGCCTGCGGAGAGGCTCTACGAGTTTGCTAGAAGCCCTTCAATTGTTATATTGCCCTTTTTTCGTTTGATCTTCGGCGATGAGTGCTGGAGCCGTGAGAAACGCTCCTGCGAAGACACATTCTGCGTGAGTTACTTCATTGCATATCAGTGCTTTGGAGGCGCAGATGCGCTCTGGACATCGTAGGAGAAGTTTTTGAGGGTGGCAACGAAGAAATGTTTGAAAGCCTGGGGCCACGCGGGCGAAGGCACGTGGGGGCTGCGTCAGGTAGCAATCGCGAGATTTAACCATACGCTACATAGAGTTTCTACTGGTTTTTTAGTAAATAAATCAAATCAGACCCCGGAGAAGTGTAGTGAAGGGCGTCACACTGTTAACTACAATAACGTTACTGAGGAGGAAAATTGTTGAGGGGAAATTTTATTTCGCATCCACAAAAGCGATCAGAATGCCTATAAATGTCCGTACATGAAACAGGATAAATATCCAAAACGTCTAAATGGAGTCTCCGGCCATCGAAGGAAAAGATGCCGTTTTTCATTAAACGCATTTAAATTCTTGAAATTCCACTATTTTTAAAAATATTGGGACCCAAAAAGAAACAATTCATATGTGGAAAAAATAGGAAACTAAGTAATGGTCTGCTCTAGACAAGAAATGAACTACAAAATAATAACACTGAAGTGAAAACAAAAAAGTGCTTATAGAAGTACAAATTCCACTTATTATAATGGGGAGAGGGCAAAATAAGAAATTAATGTATCATCTTATAGAGTTGCATTTCATTAAACACATTAAGATATCATAAATGTGAATTTAATTTTTTTCAAGATAGATGACTAGCTTCGAAGTTTCTGTTCGTAAATTTTTAATCCACTCGTGCCATGTGAAATTTTAAAACACCGAAAAACTGCTTCTATTTGTGTATTAAAAACTATATATATATATATATATATATTGAAACCCAGAATATGTGTTTCATTACACTAATTAAATCATTAGTGTAAGAAATTAATCGCTAGTTTGGACTGCGCGGTGCGCGCGCCGAGCGCGGCTCGCCGGGGCCGGCGAGCGACCGCGGCCACCGCCGACGGTGCCACCGCCGGGGAGACCAGCGTGTGAATTTCGGTTAGAACTGGGCAACGCGCACGTGCAAAAGTTCGTTACGAGAATCGCGGACGAGAGCCGTTGGCAGAGCGCTGACCAGAGAGACGTTAGCAGAGCGGCGACGAGTGCGGACGTGCGGCGAGAGTTCTCCGCCGGTGTATGGACGCATATAACATTGCGACGTATTTTATGTGCTATTAGGAACCGCAAAGTAATTGACGTGTAAATAGAACATTAGGAGTATCAGTATAGTGAAAGATTAGTGTTGGTAGAATAAGTGATGTTGTTCTTATTAGTTGGCGCGGTGGAAACATTCTTGAAATTGCGCGGTACAGAACTGTGACCAGTATACAGAGTAGGCGCGGGTCGTGTAATTAAACTTACTGACGGACAGTGATTCGAGGAAGGTGCGAAGCCGAGGTGTCAAGATCCTGAGCGGGGAAGAATTGCTGGAGCATCAGCCGTGGGCGATTACCACGCCATCCGACGCTGACGGCCCGCAGCAGTAGCAGAGGTCGACAATCCGGTCGGCACGAGCGGTTCTACGAACTTCATAGGTATTCGATCTGGGCCCCGAAGGTATGAGAAATGCATTTCACTCTTAATCTTGGTACCAAGGCAGAGTGTAAAAACGTTGTCTGATTATGTAAATAACAAATTTGATTTAAAATAAATCTTGTTTATAATTGTATTTCAATTTATGATTAACCACCCCAACGTTGCACCAACTTATCCAGGGACCCATTCACGTAAAAGATACCCTCTCTTAGTGTTGTATTGCAGTGAAAATACCCGGCACCACCAGGTATGTCACAGCTGGCGCCCGAACAAGTGGAAAACGTATAGTTAAGAAATGTGGCCTTAGGAAAGTTGGTGAAATGTTGGAAAATAATGTGTATGTAATTGATGTATAGTAATGCAGGGTATAGATGAGAAGCAGGCAGTGCAAAGTGTATTATTATAGAGTACAAAAAAAATAACAATACATGTGTTAGCAAAAACATGCACAAGTCAAGTAAGCATAATGAAATGTTGATAATTACAAAAATGTTGTTGCGTAATTAATTGCGGGCTGACATAGGCAATTATTTGTGTGCATCCAATATATAGTTAATATTGTAGTCACTGAGGTTATGAAGGCTATACATGTACATGCTACAAATAATATAATGTAATAGAATTCCAAATTTTGTAAGACATATTAATAATATTTGAACTGCTTGGCAATTTTTTATAACATGGAAATCAAAGAAATGGGGAAGTAGTAATAATTCTTATGAGAATATAAAGGTGGTTAATAGTGTTGTACAAATTATGCACAAAATTGTTTTTTGCTGGGAACATTCACTCAGTAGTGCACTATCTATTGGTGATGGTAAAGTGTGGGGAATTTATTAGAAAAGATACCAGGTTGGGAAATATATACCAGCAGTGTGAATGTTTGTTGTGAATATCTATATGATATTATTGAGGAAAATTCAGGGAGGAGACATGACATGCAAATGTGAATGATGATTATGTACATAATATAGCAATAAGTGCGTTGAAAAGTAATTTCAATTAATAAGGGATTTATTATAATTTGAAAGCATTTTTGTGTAATAGTATTAATGAGTCTATTAGCAGTGTATATGTGTTTCAATGGTAATAATATTATGTATTGTACGGATTATGTTTATGCATTGGTAGGTGAGTGGAAATTTATATGGCTATTGAATTAGTGTTATTGTGTTTTGGTGGTGAGTGAGGGTTGTCCGTCATTAGTTAGCAATTGAAATAGGTGTGAATTAATCTATTCACGAAGGATACAGCGTTGTAGCGGATATAGTTACTTCATAGGATAACTGTGATATCGTTGGTAGGTGAGGCAAGTGGAAAATTTGTGCGGTATTTTAGTGTAGTGAGAATCGATTGGACAGCTCAAAGCAACAGAATGGAGGCGCAAAATGTAGTGCTGGACCGGGAAGAAAAGGCGGATGAAGTAGGGGAAATAGATGTAGGAATCGATAACAGCAGGTCATCGGAAAGTAGGGATAGTGGTATTGGAAGTCGGTTGGATGATACGTTAGGGGACAGTTTCAATAAAGATGTACAAGTTGCGTCCACACCGATGATTCAGGTAGCAGGAAATTCAAATCGGGGGGGTGGAGAAGATATCCCTCCAAATGGAATGCAGATGATAATGAAGATGTTAGAAGAACAGAGTAGAAAGGCAGAAGAACAGAATAGGAAGATATTGGAAGGACAGAGCGAACAGAAAATATTCACAATGGAGCAGATTAGGAAGTCAGCTGAGGAACAGAAAATATTCACGGAGGAGCAGAACAGGAAGTTAGCTGAAGAACTGAATAGGAAAGTAGAGGAACAGATTGGGAAGTTGGCAGAAGAGCAGAACAGGAAATTAGACGAACAGAAATTATTCACAGAGGAACAGATTAGGAAGCTGGCAGAAGAACAGAATAGGAAATTAGATGCAATAGGGGGGCGAATAGGACGCGCTGAAGAACAAATGGAGTTAACGAAGAATGAGATGACTAAAATCACGGAGCGGGTAGAAAGTCATGAGCAATGGACTGCCGAAGAATTAGGGAAACAGAAAAAGGAGTTAGAATTCCAAGTAAGTAGTCTGGGGGGGGGGATTTGAAGAATAAGTTATTCCAACAACTAGATGCTAAAACCGCTAAGCAGGACGAGAAAATTGAGAGGATACAATCGGTAGTCAAGGAAGAAATGCAGGAGAATAAGCGGGAATGTGAAGAGAAGGTTGTGTTACTACGAACAGAGATTGAACAAATAAAAGAATGCAAGGCATCCCCAATTGCAGCAAGCGGGACGGTACCATTTACCCCTCCAAGATCACTAAAATTTTCAGGAGACGGGAAAGAAAATCCATGTATATTTATGAAGGCAGCGGAACGACATCTAGATGTTATCAATACTTCGGAAAGGTGTAAAATACAATTATTATATTTAATGTTAGAAGGCAACGCAAGGATATGGGCCGATACATTTGATAAGTTTCCCGAATCAGTAAAGGCATTTAAAGATCGATTCCTTGAGCGGTATTGGAATGAGGAAATTCAAATTAATTTTAAAATCAGCTTAATGAATAATCATTACAACCAGTCAATGGGAAGTTTGCGGGAATACGCAACAAGGCGTATTATGGAATACAAAACGCTATCCCCACCGATGAGCGATCAGGAAATAATATGTGTACTGACAAGACAGTTCCCAGTTACGGTGCAGAATCTTTTACGTAGTGTGCAGCACACCGACCTGGAAAGATTCCAGAATGTGTTAGGAGGGTACGACTTGACATTTGCAGGCGTACCAAAGAACAGAAATGAAGGGAATGTTAATATGGTTAGATCGGAACGTAACCAGGGGCAAGGGAATGATAGGAGCAACGATTACCAGAGAAACCAACGCGGAAGAGGGGGAGACGGATGGAGACCAGAGCCGGGGAACCAGAGACCGGACTGGAACAGATCTAATTCAAACCATACGGAGACGCGAGGCGGGGGCGGGAATGCACCCGACCGATTAGCACAGCCTAGCACAAGTAGTGATCAAGGACACTATTTAAACTAATAGAGTCCGCGGTGATAGGTGGCCCCATTGCGGACGCGGAAATCGATGACGTAAACGCGGTCTCCATAAACGCTATGCAGCCGGTAACTCACGATACCCAACCGTGGCGGAGATGTAAGAACTCAACGATCAGAATCAGGAAATGTCCCACGATATCGATAGAATGTGAGGGAATAATTAAAGAAGCTTTAGTGGATACAGGCTGCACGAATACAGTAGTATCAGAAGAAATGTATGAGGAGTTAAAAGCAACAGGAAAAGAAGTAATGTGTTTGCCTATGAATAGGGCGTATGTGATTGGGGCAACTCAGAAGAAGTCAAGCCCCATCACAAAACAAATCATGTTTCAAGCCAGGATTGGCAACCAAGTATACGAGATGGTGGCCCTGGTAGTCAAAAAATTATTGTATTCGGTAATCATAGGGACGGATTTTCTGGTCGATCGCAGAGCAAATATAGATCTAGAACGGCAGGTGGTAGAACTGGGGAGCCAGGCGGTAGGATTTGACTTGGGGATGGACGAAGAATACGAAGCGTGTACGGGTGTAATGGCAGAAGATTCATTAGAAGAACAGCTGAGGCAGCAAACGGAGAAGCAGATTGAGAAGTTTGCGGAAGAACAGAGCAAAGAATTAGGTAAACAGAAAAGATCCGAGGAGGAACAGAATAGGAAGGCGGAGGAACGGAATAGAAAACTAATAGAAGAACAGAACGGGAAGGTGGTTGAAGAACAGATTAAGAAGCCGGCAGAAGAAATGGGAAGAATCACAGAAGAACGGAATAGGAAGCTCATCGAAATATGCGAAAAACCGTATGGGAAAGCGGAGGAACTGGATAGGAAAGATGAGGTGCTAAAATTTCAATCATGCCATCAAGTAGATGCTAGGGTAGCGGTAACAGATAGAAACGAGGGGATGACGAACCAAATCCATGAGGAAGTCAAGACAGCGGAGGGCAAAACGGTGGAGGTCCAAATCGAGACCGAGGAGGATGTTTATAAAGTGAAAGTGAAAACGGAAGAATTGAAGTTAATAATGGAAGAAGAAATGGAAATGAAAATAGAAGAAATGGAGCGTATAGTAGACGAAGAAATCGTGGAAAATATACAAGGGTGCGAAGAGAAAAGAGTACAAGAAGAGTTTAAACAGGAAGAAGACGGGAAAACGTCGCCAAGTGTCAAGTATGGGGTGACACAAATTATGCCTCCAAAGTCGATGAAATCTCTGGGAGATGGGGCGGAAAACCCTAAGGTAGTTCTGCGAGCAGAAGAACGGCACCTAGCATCAAACAACATATTGGAAGGATACAAGATCCAGTTATTACACCCAATGTTAGAAGAGAACGCCAGGACATGGGCAGAGAATTTTGGTATATTTCCGAAATTTTTGAAGGAATTTGAAGACAAGATTTCCGTACGAAAGCGGAGCGAAGAAACCCAAATAAACATCAAGAGCGACCAGAGGAACAGCCATTACAACTACATTACGGGAAGTCGTAGTGAATACAGAACGAAGAGCATTATGGAACCAACAACATTATTTGCCCCTATAAAATATCAAGGAATTAGTTGCATGTCAACGCGACAGTATCTTGTTACCGTGCAGAGCCTACTGAGCAGAGCAGATCATATCGATTTAGGAAAGGGTTTGAAGATATTGGAGGGGTACAACTTCATGTTTGCAGACGCCCCAACGAATGGGAGTGAAGGAGATGTAGGCAGGTCAAAAATGGAACGAAGTCAGGGGCAAGGGAAGAGTGATGGTATGGTCAACCATTGGTACAAACGTAGAAGAGGTCGTAGCTGGAAATGGGATGATACCTATAAAGATGTGTTCAACACGCTGGAAGCTATGTCCTACAACTGTGAGTTAGGAAATCACTGTCAGCAAAATGGGGATGAACTGTCGCACAAGAGACAAGACATAGTAGGACATTACAAGCTTCAAATCGGAAACCTGGTTCAACATGGATGGAAAATAGTGAAGTGTAAATAAGTGTAATGTTAGGGTTAATAATAAGTAATCACATGTTAATTCGATTCTAGGTTATAAGTGTATATAGGGCTTTTAGCAATATGCGAGAGAGTGCAACCATCGGCAGTGACGGTGTTACTAGTGTGAATTTTTCCAGAAGCGAAAAAAATTCAAAAAAAGAAAGGGGGGGGTGATGAAACCCAGAATATGTGTTTCATTACACTAATTAAATCATTAGTGTAAGAAATTAATCGCTAGTTTGGACTGCGCGGTGCGCGCGCCGAGCGCGGCTCGCCGGGGCCGGCGAGCGACCGCGGCCACCGCCGACGGTGCCACCGCCGGGGAGACCAGCGTGTGAATTTCGGTTAGAACTGGGCAACGCGCACGTGCAAAAGTTCGTTACGAGAATCGCGGACGAGAGCCGTTGGCAGAGCGCTGACCAGAGAGACGTTAGCAGAGCGGCGACGAGTGCGGACGTGCGGCGAGAGTTCTCCGCCGGTGTATGGACGCATATAACATTGCGACGTATTTTATGTGCTATTAGGAACCGCAAAGTAATTGACGTGTAAATAGAACATTAGGAGTATCAGTATAGTGAAAGATTAGTGTTGGTAGAATAAGTGATGTTGTTCTTATTAGTTGGCGCGGTGGAAACATTCTTGAAATTGCGCGGTACAGAACTGTGACCAGTATACAGAGTAGGCGCGGGTCGTGTAATTAAACTTACTGACGGACAGTGATTCGAGGAAGGTGCGAAGCCGAGGTGTCAAGATCCTGAGCGGGGAAGAATTGCTGGAGCATCAGCCGTGGGCGATTACCACGCCATCCGACGCTGACGGCCCGCAGCAGTAGCAGAGGTCGACAATCCGGTCGGCACGAGCGGTTCTACGAACTTCATAGGTATTCGATCTGGGCCCCGAAGGTATGAGAAATGCATTTCACTCTTAATCTTGGTACCAAGGCAGAGTGTAAAAACGTTGTCTGATTATGTAAATAACAAATTTGATTTAAAATAAATCTTGTTTATAATTGTATTTCAATTTATGATTAACCACCCCAACGTTGCACCAACTTATCCAGGGACCCATTCACGTAAAAGATACCCTCTCTTAGTGTTGTATTGCAGTGAAAATACCCGGCACCACCAGGTATGTCACAATATATATATATATATATATATATATATATATATATATATATATATATATATACACATATATGTGCAATGAGTCACAATGACCCATCACAGAGCGCGCCCCTTGCGTCACGCTCTTTAAAAATAACTCCAAGCGAAGGGCGCCTCCCAAGCATTCCCCGACGGTCGCCCGCCTCCCAAAAAGAACCCCTGCGATCTTTGTGTTTGGCAGTAGGCGATTGACTCCCGGAACAGTCGTATTAAGAGACTCGGGGGCAGTTAGCTAGCTAATCCCTTAGGAGCAATAAACCATGAAGCTTCGTAGAAGGGTCGCAGATGTGTGTCGAGTCACGTAGGCACTAGAGGGAAAACAAGAAACAACCAATCTCATGTTAAAAAGTGAAGGTTGCAAAATATGCGGTCCCCTTAGCCCAATCACAGAGCTCGGGTGATAGAATGTTCTGGAAACTTTTGAACAATCCAATGAAAAGCTTCGCGCTACGCACGTGACAGAGCTCACGCATCCTGCGAAAGGGGTGCGGACGGGAATCGGGTGACCCGAGGGCGCTAAAAAGATCAGATTATTAGAGAAAGAATCTCGACAGCGATCGGTTGGCTCTTAGAGAGACCATAGTATATGATTTAATGGCGACAACAGCCATCCAACGGACGATCGCTGTTCTACACACGATCCTACTAGCTCTCACTCAGAATCGGAATTTATTCCGGATGCCGGACTGGGACAATAGGATCAACACCCTGAAATTATCCGTGAGGGTGTGCAGTCCGAGCATTCGGCTGTAAGACACAAAACGCGGTTCAGGCGACGTGTGACGACCCGCGATCCGCGCATCAAAACCGACTCTTCATTTCGCGGACGGCCACGGATGATCCCCCGCCCAGTCTGATGTTCGCGAGCGCCCCGGCCGACTACAGGATTCAACGGGTCCTCCGCTGCAGACGACCGGTATTGGACGTGTAATCCTTTCGGGGGGAAGTAGCGACATCACAATCATCACCATCCTGTAAGTGAATTCACGTCCGTAATTATTATCAGCCAGAGGAAAACTCAACAGATAATTGTATTTGAGAGACTGTTTACCACGATAACAAACGTGTCCCCGTCATTTTGCCAGGTGGTAACACAAAGAAATATTGCTTGTGTATTACTTGTAGTCAGCCAGCCAAATGCAATCCTTCGACCCAGGGCGCTCACCCCTGAGATGCTCAATGCCGGTGACCGGATAGCAGGTAAGGCATGCGCTTGGAGATCTTTAAATAAATTCAGCGCGGGCACCCTGCTGTCTGAAAGTGACCGTCGCACCTTAAGTGTGACGGCAATTCCCCCTTATGAGAGTGTAACTCCCAAGTTGCATTACTGTGCCAATTTCTTTACATACCAAGAGTTTGAAATAATTCTGCTCCATAATGCAACAGGTAAGTAGCACATATTCAATTGCAGGAATTTTTCCATAGAGCCTTGGGTCGCATGACATCAGCTATGTCGTAAGCAGTGACGTACTATCTATTAGAATTCTGTCAGTACGTGCAGTATGTGAATAGGTGGAATTGTAAATCAACTATTTGCATCAGTCGAAATAGAAACTATTGCATTAAACATTAAATTACCATAAATAATAAATATGTTGAATAATTATAGTCACTTCACTGAGCAAGGTGTTACAAATATCTAAGTCTAGTGGTGATTACCTGCATTTCAGGGAGCTTATAGAAATGAAATCGTTCTGATCTTGTATTTTACTCAATCAAACCTCGTATCACATAACTTTGTATAACATAACCTTGTATCACATAACTTTCAAATTATCACTGCAAAACTCATAGGTTTTTAACACAAGACATCACACTCTGTCCTCATTTTCGTAACGTAAATTTAATATAATTGGTCCCTAAACTTAATAGGCATGTTGCATATCTTCTCAAATATCCCAGCAAAACTCAATCCCTGTTTTCTCCTTGCACTAAAATTTAATAAGGGCGTCAACTGGTCGACCTAACTAGGGTAGACGGCTCGTCGCGTTACTTTCATAGTTACTTGCCTCCTCCTGGTAGTGTTCCCATGCACGTTCCAGCAAGTCTCGAAACCCAGGCAGTCCAACCCACAAATGAACTCCGATGAAGATAAATTGAAGTTGCCGTCCGGTAGAGGAACACTAAACACAATCCAACGGAACGAACTAAATACTCTTACGCTTTTACTACAAGAAATACAACGGAGTAAGTAAAGCTGAAATAGAAATACCCTCGCATCAACACCGTATTTAATCTTCTTACTGTCCATAGAATAATTCACGTAGCATGGATTGTATCCATATTGCAATTATTTTATTTCTCAATACTAGTTATAAATTGTGTATCCCGTACTGAGCTCCTTGAAGTCGCCACCCCTCCTTTTACCACCAAATATCTTTACGTAAGAACACTCTTCCGCTATGTTATGAAAAGTGTACTTCTACCGGAACTATTATGCACGCTCTCTAGACGGCGTATGTTTCCACTATTCTGTGCTAGGCGATGGGCGTTCGGTGACATATATCCCCCTCGCTAGGCGTGAATTGAAATGCACTTTCGTGCGCTATGTGAAGCGTACCAGCGTAACACAGGCTGGTGGTCTGATTCACACACACACAGACACACACACACACACACACACACACACACACACATATATATATATATATAATATGTATATATGTATATATATATATATATATATATATATATATATATATATATATATTACATTGTATCCTATCTGATTGCCCTAATTACTTGCAAATATTCCAAAAAATGCAAAATAATAAAATGGCTCCATTTTAATTTCTTCAGATGTTATTCATAACTGACAATTTAAACAAATAGGATTTGGTCAGCAGTATTCTTAATACTGAAATAGAATTAGCGTTTCTTCTTAATTTTTGTTTATTGATCGACTGAAGTTTTTCATAATTCTTACCCCTCGTTTGCCTGTGTTATTTACATCTTTTATGTTCTTGAAAAAAAATTATTTCTTGAATCTTCAGAGGCATGAGGATTGTTTCTTATTCAGATTCCATTTTCGGTCTCAACCATTAAAAATGAGCCATGAGTTTGGTCTATCCAGTTTTATGAAGTTAGGCAATTTCGTTGTAAATCGAAAGTAGAAATTAATTTTTCAACAGACCTGGATTTATCTGGATAAAGCTGCAATTTTGTCTTGAAGTGCCGCAAGTATGAAAAAGTTTCATTCATTTAAAAATTGTGTGTATATTTAACCCTTTTCCAGCTTCTCTTTTGCATTATAAAATTCCAGTACAAAATACTTAATATTTTATACTTATATTTATCTTCAGATTAACAGTGCAAACGTTCCTGAGTGATTTTTAATTTATGACGAGAATATAAGCTGGCAATCATCAGTGATTAATTGTGCAAGAAATCGGCTTCGGACAAAGAAAATATTTTGTTTTTTATTTGGGTTTGTTTCTCTCTTATTGCAACCGATAGAATATGCTGAGATTCACCGTATTTTGTAGCAAGACATACGAAAATGTGAATAATTTCCGAACGCGAATATGTGCTTTGAAATAAATGAAGTATTGGGAAATGAGTAGTTGAGTAGTCGAAGGCGCGGTTTGCATATTGTGACAGGCGTCAGTCCCTATGACCCACTTAGTTTAGAGTCAATTTAAGTGATAGAGATGTTTTGAGAGTGTTTGTAGAGTTGTCATAGTATTACCGATAAAATGGCTCTGTCAAAACAAATTAGGACTAGACGAATAGTGGAATGTCCATTTTCGTCCGTGCGTCCGTTCCATCCTTCTGATGTATGGGAACAACACTAGCGCCTAAACCATGGGTAGATATTTTTGCAAATAGAAAAAACCTCTGTCCAATAAGCCTCAGTCGAATCTTTGCGATTTTGAAAACCATTTATTAATTTTTGGGGGTACTTCACATGAAGCCACAGGGAAATTTTCAAAAGTTTCTCAGAAACGGCCCCAAATTGTTTCTTTACATTTCTGGTAAATATAGAGTAAAATACGTATAAAGGTGACAGTGATCCGATTTTCTCGCTTAACTGTGAATTTTCGAAAATTTCAAAAGGGAATTTTTCGGGGTCTTCCTATAATTGAAAAATTGAAGATAGAGATTTTCCTTCAAATGAAATTTGTTGTTCTTAATTTGTTCTTTCATTATGCACACGTACATTTTTTTGAAAACTTTAGTAGTTTTCGCACAATATGGCTTGCAACTTGTGCAATTTTGAAAAAAATTACAAAAACAAGATTTGCTCACAAACGGCTCCAAATTTTTCTTTAGACATGTGGTGAGAATAATGCTAAATTCACTCTACACTCACATCAACGTCATATTGCTCTATTCTTTTGTTTTTTTTAATTACATAAAATGTAATTTTTTGACTTGCCTCTCATGTCGTTTGTGCTTCCATCAGTGGCAATTTGATAACATTATTGTATTTATAAGTACATGTGATTTAAATAGTGTTCTATAAAGTTTCTCGAAAACTCTACCGTTTTCTCAGAAAACTAGATCAAATCTCCGCATTTTCAGAAACGCTTAACGCCATTTCCACAAAACCTGCTACACATTTTTTCTTCAAACATTTTGAACAAATAGTGGTAATTATACTCTTTAATATAGCGTAATGTTAATTTCAATACATTTTTTCAAAAATTACACAAATGTAAAGATCTCTCACGCCGTTGATATTCACATTTCCAGCAATTTGTTAACACTATTGTATCTGTGGGTTAAAGGAATTAGAATTATTTCAAATTAAGTTTTTCGAAAACTCAAAAACGTTCTGTGGAAAAGAGCTACAAATTTCGAATTTAGAGTACAGTAGCGCTTAAACGCCAGTTTTTAAAATAACTGTCCAAATTTTGCCATATAAGACGAGGTTTTACTTTTCTTTAATAATCTTAGAATAATATTTCGAACATTCGAACAGCTAACCGAGACCAAAGGAAATAGAAAACTAATACCGGAAAATCTGGGCCATTCTGTAGCACCACTAGTGTGTAATTTGTTGTTGTCGTGTGGTTGTCCTTAAAAACCGCCCAATCCTTTAGTTTAAAATGTCTAATGTATCAGAGGTTGAGATGATACCTCCAGAAATAAGAGAAAAAGAGAAAATGGTGAGAGTGGTTCACGAAAGTACGGTGATCAAGTGTTCAAAAAATTATATCAAAATTTAAACAATTTTTAAAAATTAAATCAAAATTTATTCATATTCAAAAAAAATTCTTGTTTATTTCCAGGAATTAGCGAAAATATGAAATCTTTAACTTTGTCAACACATTCTTCCGTTTAAAAACAATAAAAACTTAACACCAGATTGATATATTCAAATATAGAAAATAAATACTCTATTACAAAGAAAATATGATGATATAAGCAAAACAAAAGGTTTCTCGTCTAATGAAAAAAATTCATAAACGAAGTACTTGATGAAATGTACTTTATAACAAAATACATTGTAATATAATATAAAAATTACAGAAATGTACAAACAAATATATTTTGCTATTATGATTATTCTATATAGCTCTTATCTTTTGTATTATGGGTGCTTGTCGATGACATGAGTTACATCAATTTAAATAGAATGACATACTAGATGCCCAATCTACTATTGAAATTAACACACTAAGTTCAAAAACCAAATGTCAGTACTTTTACAGTTACAGGAAAGTATTAATCAATATATAAGAAATACATGCATTGACGTCCAAAACATCGCAACACTCCATTTGTATCAATTATCTAAATGGCAAATACACATAATGCAGACAAATCATACTTGAAATTCGTGTACCGATGCAAATACATTTTCTATAACTCGGAAACGAAGATGACTTTTTTCAAATGTTGATAATGTTACGATTTTAAAAATTTATTTTTAAAATTTCTTTTTAAAATTTCTTTTTAAAATTTCTTTTTAAAATTTCTTTTTAAAATTTCTTTTTAAAATTTCTTTTTAAAATTTCTTTTTAAAATTTCTTTTTAAAATTTCTTTTTAAAATTTCTTTTTAAAATTTCTTTTTAAAATTTAGTTTTAAAATTTATTTTTAAAATTTAGTTTTAAAATTTATTTTTAAAATTTATTTTTAAAATTTATTTTTAAAATTTATTTTTAAAATTTATTTTTAAAATTTATTTTTAAAATTTATTTTTAAAACTTATTTTTATTTATTTATGTTAAACTTTTACTCATCCTTCAGCTATTTATAGTTAAAATGACTGGAAGGGATTCTGGAACTCAAGAAAACGTGCACAGATAATCTTTTCCCCCCTACGTCACATATAGTTTTTACTGTTTTTGATTGAAAAAATCTAAATCTAAATCTAAATCTAAATCTAAACCCTCGAGGGCACTTTATATCATATCAACGGGCGGGCGTTGCACTCATTGCAACATAGCGATTTTTCGTGCATGAGGAGGAAATATATGGTTATATAGCTATAGTATGATATTCTTTAACGCATATAGAATTACTGTATTTTATATTATTAAAAATTATCTGGTATTTCTACGAGTAATACAATTTTTTTAAAATCATGTACGTAATTACAATTTGTAACTCATCTGATATCAAAATATGCGTTGTACAGTATTAGAACATGTGATATAGTGATAAACACACGTTTCGTGCTGTGTGCAAGTGAATTAACTACATATTTTAAACCTGAGTATTGTTGTCGTATACTTTAACCGGCCGCATTTAACGCATTAGCCGCGTTTTCTGTCTGATTATTCCTCCACTATAGTCTCATCATTTCTATACCTACTCAAAAACATACAGTTATTCAAAGGTTTGAAGAAATTTTTGATTTTCCAAAACCATACAATTTTCAAACAACAAAATTTCCAAATTGTGCAAAACTTTTCTGTGGCATCTTACGCAGTCGTGCTTTTTGGCTTTCGAGAGAACGAGTGCATTAACATCTGCAATGTCGAATAATCTGAAGAAAATAGACATTGGCCACCTGGGAATGCTTGAACGAAAAACCAACTGCATGTCTCACCACAGTGTTCACTGCTCCTTTTGGGGCATTATAATGCACGATGATACATGGTTTCTCGTATTTCAGTCTGTCAAATTTGTAATGCAATGCTGAAGGAAGCACTACCACTATACTTCTCTTTTGTACACGTAAAACTAGAATAATATTATTCTGGAATCCAAAAGATAAGTCATCTACTTCACGTGTTTTGCAAAGTAGAAACTCAGGAGGTGATTTTTTCCAGTCCCTACTTTTGTCAAACCAATATCTAATTGCCGTTTTGACAAAAATAGTATGCATAGAAATTGTCTGTTGTCATGTTTCTGTTGGTCTTTCATGAATATGAAACTACTTTTATAACATCATCCGGAGAATTTGACACTCTATGCTTTGTACAGTGTTAGAACATGTGATATAGTGATTCACACTTTTTATGCTGTTTACAAGTGAATTATCTACACATTTTACACCTGAGTATTGTTGTATTCTTTAACCGGCCGCATTTAGGGATTCCATCCTGCTTTCTGCAGAAGCGCCATGTATGGGTTTCATGGTCACGCTGACTCACAGGAACGGGAGTACGTGGCAGGGAGTGCAACGGACAGCGAAGGCTGCGACAAAGGGCACCAGGAAATGTTATCTTAGTTGACAGAAATCATTCCAAAGCCATTCGATGGACTCCGCTGTTGGAATACTTCCAATGGTCAGCTACGAAATTTGCCGTTAAAATACATGAGAAGCAAAAATGTACGCATGTTTCACTCCGTGCAACAGCGAGCCCGCTCGAGGGTTAAACAGCTCATTAGAGAAACATCGGAATCAACTGTTCTAGTTAACCGTTTGTTGGTTTTCTCAAGTTTCCACGTCAAAAGCGAGCAGTAGAAAGAGTTGTTAAACTATTATTGTTCTCAGTAACTAGTTGTAACTAACTACCTCTCGATTATCCTCAAAAGAAGGATTAAGTAAAGGAAACATTTTTTTCTTACAAAAAATGTCAAAACGCAAGACATCAGTTCAATGATCCAACATTTATTTAAATGTTGGGAACCGTTTAATATTTTCAAAAAGTGAGAAGGTTTAAATATTTAGCCCTTATAAAAATTATTTTGCAAACATATATGAAATAATAGATCGTGGACTTAGTTTCGTTTACTTTGTTTAATATCTTGTAACATTGGTTTACACGAAATAATAAATTTATAAAAATTATAAAAATACAAAAAATTGCCCCCAAACATATTATCTTACTTATATTAACCCATTAGTGCCCAGCGTTACCTACCATTAAAGAAAATTACAGCAACAGCGTAGGGGCGTTGTCTGTGCAATAATTTGCGAGTTTTGTTTCTTCTATAGAAGTTGGCCTCCAAACGAAACATGCAAGCAAGTTTTTTTCACTCCTGAATGCCAGATGACGATTTAGGCGTGACCGCTAAGCATTTTATACTCATGGCCAGGGTGTTCATATGACTTGCATCGGTTCGAATCATTTAAAACCGTGCTTCGCTGCTGTACGCTCTGTTTAAGTATGAGGGAGAGGCCGGTGTAAAGCAAACTGTGGTTGGTCCGCACCGACGTTGACGGGGCATACGCAGCTAAGTTCTAACGGTTTTGCTTCTTCTTATAGAAAAAAATGCTCATGTATTCAACGTTTGGCGCTTTGGAGCGCTCTAGTAGTAAATATTTAGCAACACTACAATTTGTTAGCACTAAATACTGCAATGGATTAATTTATATAAATTGTTTTTATTTAATTAAACTGTACTG
Organism: Gryllus longicercus; assembly: GCA_038098605.1. NCBI lineage: Eukaryota > Metazoa > Arthropoda > Insecta > Orthoptera > Gryllidae > Gryllus > Gryllus longicercus. The sequence continues at coordinate 1,338,119 of JAZDUA010000267.1, read as the reverse complement.
ATTTGTATACAGTGGATGTGTGTAAAGCTTAAAAAACACCACAGCCAAATTTTGAGTTTTTATTAATTAAAAAAATTGGTTCTTGGCGGTGCCTCAAAATGTTGTAGAGCAATGAAATTTTGCAATGTTTCCCATTAATCTAAAAGGCACCTTTTTATCACTGTTAGAAGTCGAAAATAAAGTTTTTGTCACTTTTCATTTACTCCTATTGAGAAAAACTAAGACAAAATTGTACCTGTTTGTAGTCCTTATGCCACGAATCTGAACTAGCCTTAAAATTGCGAGTAGAAAAGAAGATCAATTTTTTATTCAAAATTAGTTTTAGTTACTCCTAGGACGACTTTAATGGATCTAACACGTTAAAGACCAATGGCTAGGGAACTGTAAATTTGTGTGACCAATGTCAGTTGATGAGGAGTTTTAATGTACAATACGTTAATTTTCCAATTTCGCTGCTGATTGATTGCACCACGATGTCAACATTGCCCTCCCAAATCAAACTAGGTTCTGCATAATCGGATTTACTAACATTTAGGAACAGTACAAACAAGCTCAACACAAATTGGCTTTTCCGGTAGTAGAGACATCGTGCGAGAATTGCTAAAACTCTAAATCTAGATATAATTTAATAGTATGATGATTTCAGCCGACGTGTAATATTTATGAGATCATTACAAATGTATTGAATTTTTGGGCATTTTATTTAAAATTACTACCATTGCATTTATAATATAGGTCTCAGAAATGACAATTTTGAGATTCCTATGTAACATGAAAAAAATTTCCCCGTCTCCAAAAGTAACCTTTCTACTTTTCGTCCAACTGTCACGTTGTTATTAATTTAGTGTGTGGCCTAAATACACTATCCGCGAATATATGCGTCCCACTCATACAGAATCTAATTAGCTTCCCAATTGATGATAGTTCTCATGTTTTGTACCGTTCTGTGGGGAAATGAATAGAGCAGACTCGAGCGTTGCGGAATAGTCTGTTATGTTGTAAACGACTCGGAGCAGCGCAATTCACGACGGCAGGGGATTTGGAGAACATCGTGCACCTAGATGAAAGGCAGTATCTCTTGAAGCAGTTATGATTATGTGTGACTGAACCGAAACTAAAAGTGCCTCAACAGCTCATACATTCTTGCATTTTTGTAACTTTTGCAATGAACGAAAATCAGATATTTTAACGAAAATGAGACGTGCACCATTCTTTATGCGTCATTTACGCTATACAATGACAAAGTTAAATTTAAAAAATTGGAGACATTCTTGAGAAAATTTTGAAAATTTTGAGGCGTCATGAAAAGTATTTGTTCCAAAAATCAAAATATCCGTTTTAAACTTGCAGAGCCTTAACGTCGTCTTGATATATGGGAGAATGTCATTTTTGGAGAACAGTTTCTGAACGGCTTAGGCGCTAGCGTTGACCACAGAGAGACGGGCGGACAGACAGACTCCCTCTCTGGAGGGATACCCATACAACGTAGATTTTGACTGTAGAAGGTGTTAGAGGAAATAATTTACTACGTTTAGAAAGAAGATGATTTCACTTGCTCGTTAGAACGACCCGACAATACGAGTTTTTGTTGAAATATCGCCGATTTCCGCAGCAGCATTACAATACTTCGTTTTTACTACGCAGTAAGGAGAATAGTAAGTAAGTACGTAGTAAGGCGAGAAAGTAAAAGTATAAGGTGAACGTAAAGCAATGAAACCTTTAGCATAGCGAATAAACCACTATTAGTAAAAATGAACATTTAAATCTACTCTTGAAAAATAAAAGCAAAACCCATGCACTCATACTCTTTTTATGTTACTGTGATTTACACAGTAATTCTATAAGATTGTGATTTATATTGTAGTTAAATTTATACACAATGGCTATAGAATAATTTCACTCTGGAAATATTGACTGAGCAATATGCTGGCCTCCATTCACAATAACCATCCGCAAATACTGACGCTGTTCTTATATTCTAATTCTCAAAACCTTACCAAAAACAACATCCTTTTTTAGAGGACAAGGCGTCTATTTTCGTCAAAAGTACTATTGCTTAGCCATGAATTCATGGATCGTTCGGGCAAACATATCGAACCATAGAAATAGGTAAAATAACTAAACATTCCACTATTGGCTCTCAATAATTAACGTTAGCAAGAAGGTTTAAGAACAGCCTTCCCCACACGTGTCAACTGATGTCAATGTAACGTTCCCACTTCTACGTCACCGTTCAATTGAAACTCAGTAGCAAACGTGATTTTTGTTGATAATCAACTCAGTAATGAATTACACTCACAAATCATTTTGTGAAATATAATCAATATTTGAAAATGGTGTACTCCAAACAATAAGTACGAATTGACGCTAGAATCCAAGTTAACGCGAAGTGTGTCGGGTCGATAAGTTTCATTAAAACTAGCTCTTAAATATTGCTTTGGAACAAAGATAAGTTTCCGGCCATTGCACAAACTTCACAGCAAGCGCCTGAAAACTAGTATATTATTCTGAGGAACACAACTTTTCACTGACCCTTCACAGTGCAATTTGCTTCCCTCAGCAGCGGATCCGAGCGCCGGGCAGTGTGCCAAGTGAAGGTTCCAACCCAATACAATTGAAGGGTTGAGCGTAACAGCTGTCTAACCCCCATCAATGAACAAAGAGTTATTGACGCAATTTATTGTTTAAGGTGAGCTATCCTAGTCGTTCATTGTCGAGTAGACCAATTTTCAGCTATGAAGTTAGCAATCAAGTCGATGTTTTCCTTTTACTGTTTTCTTATTTATTAATTTAACGTCAGAAACATTTAACACGTGTGTGTGCCGTACTATTGGGAGAAGTGTATTGGATGGTTACTAATGTAAAATTATAATCATGTAGCTTTAACTTCCTTTAATTTTTTCTTTAAAAGGAGGCTTAGACTCCTGTCGTGCTGACCCCTTCAATTTCAGCTGCGCGGCTGGCCCCCAACGTTCTTAGCACGAAAACGACGGAAGTAGTCATTTTGGCAGTTTGCGGTTTTACGTTCGCTTTGTGCCTTTATATTTTGATTTGTTTTGCTGATAACAAGTGAACTAATATTTTGTACGTTATTTAAAATATAAAATCATATTTTGTAAACCTTTAGTGTCTGCGAAAATGCTTAATTCTTCTTGTTTTACATTCAGTACATTTGTTAAATTCACTTGACTGCTCGTTTCTAGTGGATTTCAGGCGCTACTTCATTTCTTACCATTCTGTTTATTAGCTCGCTCTGGGTTTGTTGAAGTTTCAGTAAACTCAGAATCTCGTGTGTCTCCAACCAACCTCCTCATCATTTGTGATGCAAGAAAGTAGTTTGTATTAAAAGTGGTGAAGAAAGTAGTTGTGTGCTTGAAAAGTGATTCAAACCCAAAATAGCACCCAAAATATACTTTAAGACACCCTTTGTAGTGCAACGTCCTTAAATAAATTAACAAATCAAGAAAAAAGAAAAAGTTTTTTGAAGTAATCTAGTGAAAGCCTCCCACGATGACCTAGTGTCAGCCCTTCCAAAGCGTCCAACTCACCTTGCAGGTACGGAATGAGCCTGCACATGGCTTCCCCGAAGACGAAGTCGCGCAGCAGCGCGCCGATGAGCGTGAACGGCATGCACAGCACTCCCAGCAGCAGGTCGGACACGGCGAGGTTCAGCAGGAACACGTTGGTGATGGTGCGCATGCGCTGGTGCACGGCCAGCGTCAGGATCACCAGGCTGTTGCCGGTGACCGCCAGCAGGAAGATGGCGCTGTACAGCGGGATCTGAATGCGGCCCGCGGCCCACCAGCTGTGCGACGAACCGGCCACGGCCGGGGTGGCCGGCGTCGTTACATTAGTGGAGTTGTCGGCCTCCATGGCGGACCCGCGATCGACGCCCGTCTAGCGCACAGCGTTCGCTTCCCCGCCGCTGTGGAATCGACTCGCCGCCCGGGGCCGTCCTCTTTAAGTGCGAAATTCGCACGCGCTCGCGTCCGATATGTAGAGAGCGCTCCCTCAAGACTGCGGTCGCCTGGAATTTTCTTGCACTGAGAATCTCACTTGCGCGCGAGAGAGATAGCGGCGGAAACCTCCGGAGATTTGGAGAGGGCTCGCCGCCGACGTCCGTTTTCCAGTTTTCTGGAGTTACGCGAGCTGCGGGTGGAGAGTCTAACTTGATGTCCGTAGCTCGAGCTGGTGGTACTGAGTGGGAAATGAAGAATCTGAAAAGGAATGCAAAATCATGTTAGTGGTTACTTTTCAAGTCTTTGAGTTAATAATTTCTTAAGAAAACTGAAACTAAATAAGAGCACGTAAAACAATTAAAGAAATTGTAGTTCCGAGAGGAAACAATTGTTAGGCTTGGATAACTTATTGTTTAAATTATAACTTATTGTTTAAATTATACAGTAAACAGGGAAACTTGACATCAAATTTATGACGCGTTTAATTTTGTTTCCAGATAAATATTAAATTAACAAAGCATGGTTTAAATAACTATATATTATTCAAACAAACTTTTCTTACTTAAAACCGAAGACGTCAATTTTCTAATACACGAACGTTGATTCAGAAATAAAATACACCATAATGTAGCTGATATTCAGTTTCCTACTGAATGATTTAGGCCCACATGAGTATCACTCCAGTAACGTAAGTAAATTATGATGCTATTTCCCAACAAGTGAATAAAAACCTTCGAGACGCATGGCGATTGAGATGCGTTGCGTGTACTTGCATAGAAATCTCATTTACGTGCATTTGCGCACCAGAGCATAGGCGGAATAAGAATCGTAAGAACATCTTTAAATCGTAGGTGTTCTTATGCGATGGTCACGATCCACAAAAATATTTTAACGCCAAAGGTATTGGTAGATACATTGTTGACTGATGATCACTTTGTTTAAGGCCGTAAGGTAAATTAAAATTGTAAAAAAAGTTTTTCATCAATAAGTATTACTTAATGTAATGTTAGAAGAACCAAAGATTTTTAACAAAAATATTTTACCCCCAAAAAGTTGGCAAAACCCATACTATTGTCCAAATAATACATTATCATAAGATACGAAGAACTTTCAAGACAGCGTAGATCATTATAGATGAGGTAGAAGAGATTGTCCCTCCGTCACTATGGTAATAATTTCCTTTCCACTATAATGATCGCAGTTTTGCTGAAAAATGTGAGAAAAACTTCATATCATTTTGATCTTCGTTATGTCCTCTTGATCAACTCCTTAAATGATCACTCGTTTTATTCATCAGAAAAAAAAAAATTTAACACCCCAATATTAGATACTAAAATCAATCCTAGATAAGTTTTTAACTCTAAACGTACAGATACTATATTGGAAATATGGCGTTATTTTTACCACAAACACCATCACATTTTACTTTTTAATTTTAAATGGATATTAGGGAAGTAGCCTAAGTACAGCTCGTGAATGATCTTGGCTGTCCGCGTGACGCCGCCTCGAAGGCTGTGATGCCGACGTTTCGACCACCTTATCGTGGTCTTCTTCAGGGTTGGTCTGCTCTGAGGTTGCAGGGCTGGTCGCAGACCAGTCCTGAGGAAGACCACGACAAGATGGTCGAAACGTCGGCAACACAGCCTTCGATGCGGCGTCTCCCGGACAGCCAAGATCACGCACATGACTGTGGCCGTGAAAGCCTACGACTTCGTTTAACTATAGCTCCTTTGCGCCAGTGTATAATAGAAAATAAATAATTATCTTTGTTCGTTTGGTAATATTTCATATTTTACTATTGTGGATAATTGTAATACTTTTGTATTCTTCTTTGAAGATAATGTTATAAAATATTTAAATAATAAAGTAAAAAGTACAATGAATTCAACATTATTTCAAAAAATAAAAACTTTTCAAATGTTTTCTTTTACTGTCTGCTCACGTAGAATGGCTATAATTCTACACTCGTTGAAGAATATACTATTGTTACGAACAAGATTGAAAGAGAAAGCAACATTTGAAATACGAAACAATTGATTGATCATTAATGAGCGTTTCTGGACGCGTCAACTGCTAAGATCATTAGTCCCGTAAGTGTAGTTCACACATCGCGAAAGGTGTCGCTGGTCTTCCCTCACTGGATGGTCAGAACCAGCGCAGACATGTTCGTCAGCTATTGGCGTTTTCCCCAACTAGGTATCTCTCACCAGCGGGGCAGCCCCCCAGCTTTGACAAGCTCCAAGCTCTTCCGACATGTGTGGTAGTGTACTGCATGTAAGTGTCAGTGGGTAAGTGGAAAGGATAGGACAAGGAAGAGAAAGAAAAGATCGCATGCGGTTCATGGCCCGTGTGTTAGGGTACTGGTCCGACATTCGTCTGGTGTCGATTGTAGAAAACACGGAAAACTACGGATCACTGTAACCGAACCTCAGAATTCTCCTCTAGAGAGCAGCTGAATTCGACCTAGAAATGTAGCTAGTGCGGAAAATTCTGCCACTGCCGCAATTCCAACCTTAGGATCTCCCTGTCTGAGGCACTGCAGCGACATCAATTAACGCCTTGTGCCGCTTAAGCTGGTCTAAAAAAATAACATTTCTAGTTTTCAAAAGTTGCTGACCTTGATTTATTGGTTCATTTGTAATTCATCATTACACAACATACAGGTGAGTCATCCGTTGCACCTCCTGCAATTTTTGTACGGTTGACTTTATTGCAATGTAATTTTCATAGAAGTGAGGGAATGTGGCTATTTTTAGATGCATTATTTCTACTTTTTCACTTGTGTTTTACAAGATATTGAGGGAACTTTGTTTTTCAAATGGAACTTTACATATTTTTAGTCTATCATGACGAGTGTAAAAAGACGAAACTAATGTTATACATATTGTCATATGTTAGATAGGATTTTTTGAGTAATTTGGATATTTTGCGACTCGTGTTTAACTTATATTGTAACGCCCCGAGCGCGCGTTAGAAGGGAGAGCGCTGCCTGACCTTGAGTGGTGGACTGTGACATTCAAAATATCCGTTAAATAAGAGTCGCAAAAAATTGAAATTACTCAAAACATTGTTTATCTAACATATGACAGAATGTATATCATTGGATTCGTTTTTACGCTCGTCATGATAGACAAAAAAATGTGTATTGTTCCATTTGAATTATCTCTATATCTCGTAAAATTCAAGTCATAAAATGGAAAAGAATACATACAGCAATTAGCCACATTCCGTAATGCACTTCCGTGAAAACTGCATTGCAACAACTTTAACCTTTCAAAAATTACAGAAGGTGCAGTTTTCACTTTCTTCTGGCGAATAATACTAAATAATATCAAACTTCGTGGTTGTCAAACACAGGAGACTTCTTAGTCCACATTATGTCAGAACAATAATATCTACCAAAGATTTTCCCCTTCCTAATTTTTTAAACTATATATTCTGCGTAATATTTTTGCTTGTTATGGAGAACAAACGAGGCGTAAAGATAATAGCAGCTCAACAAATTCCATTAAATCTTTTGTGAAAATCATCCCAAACGCATATCAAACAAAAAGCTGTATTATTTTATTTCATTTCAAATGTCGCCTTGCATTGAAACATTTATTTTCCCTCATAAAATCGAAAAAATTTATAGAAGGGCGGTTTTTGGCATGTCAACAAACGTCTCTGGCAGAAAAGGCAGACATCCATATAAACCATATCCACTGCTCGCAGAAACTGAAAGAAAACTACGCAATTTTCAGGGCTCCCTGCTTACGGCACATCTGACGTCATGAGGCAGCGCGGCTCAAAGAAGAAAGCCACCCATCAAGAAATATTTGGTATTCGCGTGTTGCGTTATTGAAGGGTGACCTTTTTTGTTTGGTACGTAAACACTTATTTTTAGTATTTTATACATTTTATGTATTTGTAGTATTCGTTTACACCTTTTTATTAAAACATTTATTTTCTTCCAGTGTTATATGAGAGTATTTTTGGTTCTTGAGCAGAGTGCAAGCTGCTTTTCGATAAAACATTTAGTGTGATTTTGTTTAGTATCAGTTTTGCCTCTGCAGGCATATAGTAATAATTTAAAATCGTGATTTCACAACTGTCATCTTTACGCTCATTTGGCATCCAGAAACTCCCTGGCATTCTCCTTCAAACGTCTTGAGCCATACCTTCCCTAACGCTATGTGCACCTTTTTCTATCATCTTCGCGACTCTATTCACTTCCTCATTCTCTATTCAGCAACAACGTCAACGGCCTCATTTGTGACAGAGACGCCTCCTTTACCAAACAGCCTATCCCAACACTTCATGGCAGCCCTGATCGAGCCGAAGTCTCTATTGGGTTCTAAATTCTCCGCTCTGGATGACGAGCTCCCTCGCACAATCACGCGTTCCTTCAACTCACGACCCTCTGTCAGTCACGAAATGGCTCATTTTATAAATTAACGCTCCTCATTTCTATTTTTGATGCCATATCACCATGAATTCCAACTTTTAGAACTCCTTCGCATTCTACACCCGTCTCAAACGCTCATTAGTTTCCTCCTCCTCAGTTACATCTCCCGCGGTAGAGATTGACGTCACGCGCACTATCTTGGAGGTCGGCACTCCTGTTCAGCCGTCGACCATCCACGTGCGGGCGGGGCCACTTCTTGCACTGGCTTGTCCCCCACCCCCTCGCCCACCCCTCCTCTTTCGCCGAGGACTGCGCACGTGCCTCTCGTTGCGAGACCGCGCCACTAATGAATCGCAAATCGTGTTTGGACGCTTGCTCGCCATGCCGGCGACCCAACTCACCCCGTCCCCGACCCCATCCCCCGTCCTCGCGTTCTACTACAATGCCCCCGATCTCCATACCACTCCCCATCCACTACACGTCCTCACCGCGCCACCCCGACACGTGTGCAACTCGTTCGTGGCCACGTCAAAGTTGTTTCGCGTGCCGCACCGTATCCTGCTCCTCTTCATCCTCGTAGTCCCCTCCTCTCCTTGCTTCTCATTCTCCTCCTGCAGCTTCTCCACCCCTTCGCTCTCTTCCACTCTCCCTCAAGACGCATCGTATCCTGCTTCGCTTCGTTTCCCTCCCTTCCACTCGTTCTCCCTCATTCTCCTCATGCAGTTTCTCCACCCTTTCCTCTCCCGTTCGCTTTCACCCTCTCTCAAGCAGCACCGCCTTCTCCTCCGTTTCATTTCCCTCCCTTCCTTTTCTTATTCTCCCTCGTCCTCCTCCTGAAGCTTCTCAATCCCCTTCCCCTGCCGTTCTCTTTCACCTCCCAAGCCACGCCGCCTTCTGCTCCGCTTTGTCCTCATCCTCCTACTCTCCTTCTCCCTCTTCCTCTGCTGCTGCTCTTTCGCCTCTTCCCCCAGCCGTTGTCGTTTTCAGCCTCCATCAAGCCCCACCGCCTTCTTCACCACTTCATTCTCCTCTCCTCCTTCCTCCTCCTGCTCTTCTGCCCCTCCTCAGCCGCTTTCACCCTCCCTCAAGCTGCACCAAACCCTTCTCCGCTACATTCACCTCCTCCACTCCCTCCACCTCCTCCTCCTGTTGCGGCTCCTTCGCCCATTCCCCCAGGCATTCTCTTTCCCCTTCCCAGATGCTCTCCCGTGCCGCGCCGCCGCCCGTCTCGAGTGATCTCCACTTGAGTACGCTGCGCGCTTTGGCGCGGCGTTGCGGCGGGCGAATTATACGGCGTGCTCAAGAGACCACGCCCCCTCCTGCGCATGGCCGCGCTTTGCGGCGGAAACGTTCTAGAGACAGGGGGGCATATCGAAGGAAACAAGTTGAAGGTACGAATGTATGCGTCCATGTGCGCGTAATTCGGGCTCGTTTGAAGCGTGTTTTATCCATAAAACGCTCAAACGGTTCTCTAAAGCGGCTGCGAAAAGGGACAAACATCTAAGCATATCGGATCACCCGGAAATATTATTTTTGCTCTGTAACTAAAAAGGTTGTTTTAGCTCTTTGCGACAGAAGTATGATTTTCCCCCGCATTATTACAAATAGTTTGCTTGCCCTTTTATTTGCATTGTAAATATTGAGTAGAATTGATGTAAGAGTTCAACTTACGCAATGTTACACTTTTCTCCTCAAAAATACAATTTTTTTAATTTAACTCTTATTCTCAATCAATATTCTCATAAAAAAAATTCACCATAGTGTATCACGGCTGTCAAAATTTCTCCTCTGAAAACAAAACAACTTTCAGGTATAAAATTTACAAAACCCACCTTAATACTTGAACAATTTTAAAATTATTTCTAAGAAATATTACAGATTACTAGAAGAAATAACCTGGAGCTACAAAATTTGAAAAGGACTCATCTGCTGTTACTAGCCGGGCCAAGAGCATTCTGTATCACATACCAAAAACCTTCATTAAGTTGAGTGACCCACACTGTACGGAAAATATGTACGGTTTACATTACATCCGTTTTAGAATATGCTGGCGTTAAATGGGGCCTCTATTTTAAGAAACATGTGGAGCATACAGAAAAATTTCAAAGAAAGGTCACACAGATTCCCTGACAACATTCGTATCTCCTATGTGCCCTTTATAAGCCCTGTATTCATCAACTCACATAAACCTCGGACAAGAGGTAGTGTATTTTTACCTAGATGGTCGTCAAAGCAGGTGCGTCACCTAGCGAGACGAATAAAATAAAAAAAAATCTTTGTGAATTATATTTCATTAAAATGTCACATTTTTTCTAGTACGTTATATAGAGTAGAGACCAAGAATGGCTCCTTTTTCAGCACCTCCACATTGTTTGTGGTGCAGAGCATCAACACATCCCGAAAGCATTAACGTGATATTTTTTTAAGCAGCGACGTGCCATACGACAAGCAATAGTCCCGCGTTTACACTGCGAAAAATGTTTAAGCGAAACAAGTCACAGTTTACAAACATGTTGGGAAAAATATTGCCGTGTCACGCTCGGAACCTGGGCGCCCGCACGCGTGTGAAATACGGCTTTGGTCGACGCTGCTCGCCTCGCGGGGTTCGCCTCTCCGTTGCTTTTGGGTATTACGTGTTGCCACAACAGACGGCAGCCAACTGCGTTTTTCCCGCCGGCCTCCAGTACCAGAAACGCAGTGTGCTACGGAAGATAACATTGATACACGCTCGTGAAGAAAGAAAATGAGAGTCTGCTTGCTCAAAGTATTTAGACTTGGTGATATTTGTAGCTAGACTTTAAAATGTATTTTTGGAATATTCTGAAACACCATCTTTTCTTTTATATTCCTACTATATGAGACAATGCGCAAATATTAACTCAATATTTCCGCTATACTTTGACGGCATAATAGAATTCTCCATTCACGTTTTCTAGTCAGTGAAAGAAAAATGAACGTATGATATCTTACCTGGAAGCAAAACATGTGAAAGAACAGAAAGGATCAGTCTCCTCTGTTCTTTATTTCTCTCAGAAATATCTCAAGAAATCTCTTCAGAAATGTCGCGATAAATTAGGGTACATCGCAATTCTGACACTAATGCCGCTCAACAGCACATGCTTTTTCCTATTATTGGTAAGGTTACGTAACATTATAATGTTGCAACTTCAAGCACTACAAGCACTTCAGCTATTATTTGAAAAACTCCTCACTGAACAAAGCACGCGCAGTCCGAAAACATACATAACTTCAATTTATTTTTTTGAAAACGGCGATTTTTTTGAGCGGTCGGACGGTCGGAGATTTTTGAAAAAAAAACTTTTTCGGTTACAGGGAACTCCAAAACGTGAATTTCCGTTGAAATCTGGAAATCGATTTTCCGCAGCATTAGATATCTTTCTCTATACTACGTATATATTCCGGATATACGTACGTAAACGCGATAGTAAAGATGACAGAACTTGCATCAGCCAGCGAGTGGGAGTTGCGCTCACGATCGAACTACGAGATTCATTGGTCGACGGTGAGCCGAAGTGTGCACGACAGCTCCGAGGGAATAGATCGTTCGACAATGGGTTAAGAATAATTATGCTCCACCTGTTATGGTTGATGAAAAATAACTTCATGTGTCGTTAAGAGGATATATGTATATCTCAAAGTATTCTGTCAAAATACGGCAATCGGTTCTTCAAATGTGTCCAAGAAAGAAGAAAAATTATGTCTCTCATTCCGAGAAATAAAAGATTTTGTGTTTACATCTATTAAAGCCGTCTTCTAAGCTTCTATATGCGACGCTTTGGCGCCAGTATGAATGTTTTGAGAATAGCCGCTTTCCAGGAAAGAAGGCGATCTCGCAGGCTCTGTGAAAGCGTATTCAATGCTGAATGCAATGTAGCAAGCAATATAAAAGGATCATTATACAATGAGAACGAGAATATACGAGAACAATGGAACACAAGGCAAGGCAAAACAAGAAATTCGTGGAACGACTTCATCTGAGTATGGCTAAAAAACAAAGCCTTTAATACTCGACATGAGAGATTGAGGTGTATATGCATTTTAACAATATTACTGAAATATGTGTTCCTTGACATTAATGAGTAGAAACGCATATGCACATTCTCTTAATTCTCAAATGTCAGTAGATTTACTGATTACATTAAAGAAAACCCTAGTAATATAATAATATATTTATAATAATAATCGTAATAATAATAATAATAATAATAATAATAATAATAATAATAATAATAATAATAATAATAATAATAATAATAATAATAGCCGATCAGATGGCCGAGATCGCTAAGGCAGTAGTGCCGGAGTGGTTTCGGACCAGAAGATCGCGGGTTCGAGTCCCGCTTCGGGCATGGGTGTATTTGTGTATGTGTGTATGTGTTGTCCTTTCACCCCCATCATCATATCATCATTTCATCTTCCATACCCCCAGGGCTAACAACCGTGGGGGATAAAAATCGGATCCAGCTTAAATGCTGGTCCCCCCAAAGAATTGTCGCAAGCACCTGCCACCGTGATAATAAATAAAAACTGAGCCACGGTGAATGCAGGATGCTTGCTTGCGTGGTCCTAGTTGGCCGATTAACGAAAGAAAAATAATAATAATAATAATAATAATAATAATAATAATAATAATAATAATAATAATAATAATAATAATAATATTGCGGTTAAAATTACATTGTGTAATACATAATTTAAGTGTAGATCAAGTTTATTATCGAAATAAATTACGGGCTACGTGACAAAATTAACTTTTTTTCAGGAGAACAAAACAAATTTTATTTCTTGTATATTATAATCACAGGGAAGGAAAAGTTATGAATTGATTGACAATATTTATATAGTTCTTAAAGTTAATTTTCAATATGAAACTGTAAGTTTCCCGCGGCTGGAGACAATAGATACTTGGCTGTCTGGGAGACGTCGCGTTCTATGCTCAGATGTTTCAGCTATCATACAGTAACCTTCCTGAGCGCTATATGCGCGTTTTTGTCATATTTCTCTTCTCCAGTAGGCTTGTAGTGGCTCGAATGTATTTAATTTAGTGACATTTTATCTTTATGCTACAGCTTGTTTCGGTTTTCTAGTGTTCTGGTTTTAGTTTTTTCTAGTTGTAGTTTTCTGATATCTTACAAGTAAAAATACTATTATTTATAATTAGCTTAAATCTAACATAACTATATTTACAAGAACTACTTTGGGCGGGTTTGGGTGGATTTCGCACGGGTTTGTAAAGAATGAGGTTTCTCTACCCAGCTGCTGGTTAGTTGGACGATTGGCCAAAGCGGAAATCGCATCGGATAATCAGGTAACTGTCTCCCTGGGCGCGGACGGATAACGGGACCGCCCGTAGTCGGACGTCAAGGAGCAGCGAGAAGCCCACTCCTGTCGCGACCGGGTCTCCACACTAAGTCATACTGTGTCACACGCGCGTAAGTACTCTGTGTCATATGAGCATTTAAGCGCGTCATAGATTAACACTGTATCTTACGCGGAACGGCCAAAGGGGTCTGGTGCCGTTTCGCCTACGATACACAGTGTTATTCAGCGACGCGCGTTGCTTCACGCGCGTCAACAAAACCCACGTGTACAGGGGTCATAACAGGGATGTTTCAGGTCTTCTAAAGTCCTTGTCCTTGGATTCAAGATTCGAGGGTGTTTGATGACTTTCACCGCCTCTTTTATCTACCTCGGTCTTGAGCTGTCCCCGCGCATGCTAAACTGGCCACGCCGTGTTAGATAGATTTATTATTTCTGCAGGTAGGTATACAACGTGGTGGCAGAACACTACAATTTACATGTTACCGCTAAAAATAGTAATATACTGTAATTTTGAAGCATTTTAAGACAATGATAATAATATAACACTAATAACAATAACAGCATTACCTCTACACTTTATGACTGTCCTGCACGGAATTTTTAACTAATAAATACACTTCACTTCACTTCACTACACTTCACTTCACAACACTTGCACTTCACTTCTCTCTCTACTTCTCTATTGCACTACACTTCGCATTACGTCTCGACACTCCAATTCAACTACTTTAAATATAATTTTATATTTAATAAACCAATGCATTGAATAGTGATTATCACAATACTACTAATAAAAAATAAAAGTTATAATAAAATTATAACTATAACAATAACTATTTTAATAAATCTAACTTACTAACTAATACATTTTACAAATGTCCTTAGTTAATCTTAGTTAGTCTTAGTTTTTTATGATAAGACCCGCCTTGTGGACAGAGAAGACTTCCTGGATACCGAAGAGTTTGAAAAGGCGATGAAAACTGTGATCTTTAGTTTCTAAACAAATATATATTTTTTTATTTTGAAGAATTAGGTTTCTTTCTCTGTAATTTAAGCCTACAATACAGTGTTGTTCGTCTCTCGCAAGTTTAGATTCCCTTAAAAGTAACACTTGAAACAATTAAATTACACAATTCCCCACCCAATGTTCAAAGAAAGAAAGAAAACAAATTTTATTTTAAAAAATAATAAAAGGCTGATAAATGCCTTATTTTCATTCTACCAAGTCTTCTATATTTGTCCTTGTCAGACTGCTCTGGAAGGCCAAACAATGATAAAATTCATTTCATTTATTCCTGTAAATAAAAATCCCTGAACTAGTGGTTCTACAGAATAGAACAGTCTTTCGCGCATTAGTTTTCTATTTCCTTTGGTCTCGGTTACCTATACTAACTTGCCACATGCTCTTGCCACCAGCCCCAAGTACATTTTTTTTAAAATTTCCTTCATTTTTCACTTTCCTAAAAATAGACCGGAAATATTATTTTTGAATATTAAAGAATAGTAACACCTCATCCTAAATTACGATTTTCTTTGAAATATTTGCAGCAGTTTTGAAGTAAATGGCGTTAAGCTTTACTGGAAATTCCAAATTAAAGCTGTTTTTAACCGACATTTTTTGTGTCCAAAAAACTTCATTTGAAGTCATTGTAAGAACCTTAACTCACAAACAAAATAGTGTGTACAAATTTCCGGAAATGTACATATTAACTTAGTGACAGATTTTTCAAAAAATTACATTTGTGTAATTTTTAAAACACAAAAAAACAACACCGAAGTTACCTGTGCGTGTACTTGTTTATTGTCTATCAACAGACAATTCTAATAAATACAAAGCAAATTATAATAAAACTGAATACAAAAAATAGAAATTTATCTGCACTCTCTAGAACAAGTCTAGCTTAGCCAAACCTTGAGCATGACCGCGATCTACCAAAAATTGTCCCGCAAGATACTAATAGCTCGTGTTCGACGATTTGGTGATCTCTAGTTTTGTCGCTTGCGTTTTTGGTATCAAGGACCCACAAAACACGAATTCTGGCTACAGAAATTGTTACAGGAAATAATTTACTACACACAACAACGAGATTTATCCTTTTTTGTTACCAATGTCTGGCAATTAGAGTTTTCTTTCGAATAATCGCCGATTTCAGGCGCACGATTACAATACTATCTCTTCTTACGAAGTAAGGCGAGAACGTAAAATGTATAAGGTAGACCAATAAAATCACTTTATTTTCATAAATCAAACAAGTAATAAATTAACGCGAGTTGCATATAAAAATACTCATACAAATAATCCCAAAAGTTTTCTCCGATCTTCGGACTTCTATTACTATTACAGTTTCAAAACAAGTGGAACGGAAATAGTAATTCAGATGTTGCGAATAATGTACATATTTCTTCACCACAAAACAATATGGGTTTGTTTGACTACATATGAATAAGCCAAGTAATACGTTTTTATTCGTTTCATACGGAGGGAAAACAGAGAGGAATTACAATAAGTGTAGTTCCACGTAATTTGTTTTAAATGATATCTTAGATAGATAGATAGATAGATAGATAGATAGATAGATTAATCTCATTGTTTGAACAATGACATGGAAGCTCTTTCAAGATTTTTTTGAAGTTCCTAGTTTGCAATTGAAATATAGTAGCGCGACACTCTCACTACTGATACGCTGGAACGTTTGAAATGCTGAATGTATAATATTATCAAGATATAATTTCAAAGTCCCATTAATTTTGTAATAACTCAAAAATGGATAAATCTGTACTTATGTCATTGTCGCAATAAAAAGTGATAGCAGGTTTTGGTGGTTCAAAAAATTCAAAATTAATTTCAATTTCATTTGGTATAAATGGAATATACTAGTGGTATTTTGTAATCACATTGATTTCTGTACGTGCCAGGTATTGACAGCCTAACATAATTAACATCCCTATATACGGTCTATTGAAACTGAACTAAATGGGATTTAATTTGCTGTTTATTTATCCATTTAATATTATTTTCTATTCAAGACACGTGCAATTTCGCCTAATGGCATTCCCGAAGTGAATACGGTGCTTTTCTACATCTGAACAAAGCACATTCAATGAGGTTCATTTTCTATGCAGAATAGGTAATCAGTGCTTTCCACCAGAGAACTGTTGTGCTCAGCACGTGGGGATATGAGAAAGGGAGAAGTGTTCCTCTTAATCTGCACAATGCAACGCAATCGTGAGAGACCGAAAAGCTACATTGAGCTTTAATGGAATTGGCTATTCCCGATGTTATACGTAGTCAGTTGACACATACAGTTGCTGACCTGCAGGGGAGAGATGTTTTCAAAATGATTTTGTGTCTTTGTGTGTGTAAATATTCTTGTAATGCTTTATTTAATTTTATTTACGCAGGCATGCTACCTGGTGGTCCTCTTGACAACGACTTACGGACTACTACATATATACGTAACTGAGGATTACTAGTAATAATAAGCGCTCAGTGCCCAACAAAGTGTAGGAGACACGTTGCATCATTACAAAGACGCATCAAATTAAATTTCTTTTATTGTATTGTCAAAAAAACCACATCACCTTGCTCTACTCCTACCACAACTACCATGCCATCCGGCTCTACTTCTAGTAAAACGTTTACACAGTGATTATGTCCAGCAGAAATACATAGGATCATCTCAGCTTTTTTTCAAATAATCAGAGACACTGAGGGGAAAATCTGATCGAGATGGAAGTTATTGACCCATAAGTTGAAGTAGATTATTTGTTACATGCATATTTATTCTTTTAAAACAATGCAGTAAAATGTGAACTAATGCGTTAAATATAGTATTAATTGATATTCATTTATTCATGTTATATTGACTCTACACATCATTGCATGCATATTATTTCCCCTTTTCACGTTCAGTATAGTTTCTAATTGCATAGAAACAATTATGGAGCAGAAAAAATTCAAAGAATTGCGAGTTGATAAGTCAATGCTAATTTCAGGCACGTGAATCAATTCTGCCGAGAACAAAACGCAGGAAAGTGTCGGATGCTACGTTCATCACCCGTACCATTTACATGAATTGTTGACACACTTTTCTAATGTTCACGATTCCTTTCACACAGAATGAAAAAAGAATATAACGACTCCAGGAACCTTCCTTGTCGCATAATTTTCAAATTGCGCACCGCTGAGTGTGAGAAGTTAGCTCCCTGATCTCACAACCTTCCAGAGTGTGGATCTGCTGTGGTCATATATACCTGCGACATGTACGAGTAAAATAACGAAGAGATATGAAACACGGAGCAAAATTATCTTTTTTGAAATGCCGATCCCAATCAGATTGCATGGTTGCTTTACAGGGAAACGCCTCAAGGAATATTACTGAGACCGTTGTTGAAGTTCTAACAAGAGAGTGAGAATTTAGTGAGAACCTGGAAGGCTAGAAGTATGTACTCAAATATCTCCAATCATTTTGTTCATATCTGCGTTGATCCAAAGGATCTCCAAGCTCCCTTGCATAACAAACAATAAGTTTGAAAGTCGATTAACATCTGAAATTATCAAGAAATCCTTAAATAATTTTTAAATGTGTGTGGATGAGAGTTCTACCCCAAAACAATTTCGCTCTCGCGTCTCTACAGATTGCACAAAATCCGCTAGGTGACAGTCTAGTCCAGTGATGTGAAGGTTCCCTGCTGGTGGTAGTGGCGCGCTTCGTGGCACTGTGGCACGCCTCGAGCTTCTCAGCGCAATTAGCATTGGGAGAGGGAACTATCAATATTAACCTCGCCGTTTTCTGACTTCGTGGAATCCCATTTAAAAGAAGATTTGCATATTAATATGAAAGTAAAAATACAAATAAAAACAAAAACAACATTTTTAAATTTATTTATTTAAATACCACTTAATCTTATTTCAAGTGGAAAGCGTAGAGGCGTTCAGGGCGACTTTGAATCCCTAGTGCTCTCTTGTGGCGAGATCATTATCTTCGTGGGGGGATGATTGCGTTGTGCCACCTGTAGCGTCTCCCGCTGGTGGCATCGACCCTGATATCACTGATCTAGTAAGCCACATTTTGAGTGAACAGTGTCCGACCGAGAAAAACTGAATGACTGATGCTAGTTGAGAATCCATCATTTGCGTCGCCATTTCAAGAGTAAGACGCAAAGTCAAACACAAAATATGAAACGTCAAAAGAAGGAGTAGAAATTATTTGAGTTTCCAAAATATGGAATGAAAAGTAAGGTTCTGGAAAAATATGTTTTATGCCAGTTGCCAATAGTGAATGCGAAATAAGCTTAATTGCAATTGATAAATATTAAATTAGAAATTGATTCGGAAATAATTACTGACATTCTTCTGATTCGAAGTTCCGATGTAGTCCCAAAATGTCCTGTATGACGTTTATAAATTTCATTAGCACAATTACTTTCTTTTGTATGTAGAAAAGTTAGCTAGAGTAAGTGGAATAGTCTCCTCAAAGGTTTCTCTCATTTATTGATTATGTAGTTCTTCGAAACTATAGAGCATCACTTGTCACCTATCCTTTCTTCAAGAGATGAAGTGAAACTCTTACAGTCATTGCTCTGGCCTGTGAATCAACTCATCGCGAGCACAATAAACTCGAACTTACAACGCTCAATACTTTCTCGAATCGCTCGAGCGAGTACGATCAAGAATATCGCCATTATAGAGTATATCATTATTTAAAGAGAAGCAATACACAGAAAGAAAGCATTTAAGTCTTCGAAACCAGAAGTCTTCAAAAGCAACTGCATATTTCCGATTATGAATAATAATGATAAACAACTTGAATTTTCAATTAATAAGACTGTAATATTCGTTTGACACTAAAACTTATAATCGTAAATTCTAACTTTAGTAACATTCATAGAGCATAGCCCTAAAGCAGAGAACTTGGTTTAGATATAAGTTATAGCAATATTTGGTCATAATTCTCAACTACTGAAAACGCTGTCATATGCTTTTTTCCATATCTAAAACCTGTAAAATAACATTTAATAAGTTTGTTCCTATAGTTGCAACCTATAAATAGGTTGCATTCAACTTTAATTAAACTTTTGTGTCAGTAAAAGTATTAATACTTTAATTAAACGCCATTATAAAATGTAAATTAATACAATATTG
This sequence comes from Gryllus longicercus, assembly GCA_038098605.1. Classification (NCBI taxonomy): domain Eukaryota; kingdom Metazoa; phylum Arthropoda; class Insecta; order Orthoptera; family Gryllidae; genus Gryllus; species Gryllus longicercus. Next base: position 1,318,285 of record JAZDUA010000267.1, on the reverse strand, counting down.
CAGTCGTTACACTTTTGGCGGTGCAAATGCACATAGAAAATATAATTACTTCAATAAAATGTCATTTTTAATTACTTGTGTCACCATCTTACTTATGTCATAATTACTTCAATAAAAGTTTAATTTTACGCCATACCTAGATAATTATAATAAATTTTAATTCTACAAGATTATAGTTGTTATTACACAAATGCTTCATTAATAAACTGCAAATTATTTCATAACATTTCCTGACTACCACTTTCTTTCCGTATATTTTCAAACACGTTTTACGCAGACTAATTTTATTTATTTTATTTTTCTCCCGTTCAATTATCCATCTCCACCATTAATACGCTCCATTCGAAAGGAGCGAGGTTGCCGTGTTCGTTGACCCTTAATTAAATCTGGGGCAGGCGGTGTAAATGCCGCCACCTGACACCGGCAGGAACTCCCGCGATGCGGCCGGGCAGAGTCTCGGATGCGGCGGCGCGGTCGCCGGGGCCAATGTCGTGGGCCGCCGGGTGGAGAGGGGAGGTCCGAAGGGGTGGGGCGGAGGGGTAAGGGAAGGAACGTAGCTACCGCAGGATGCGGGTAGGACGCGGGTGGGGCCAACGCTGTTAGCGGCCCGGCCGCCGACATAACGAGGTATCGAGGCGGACGGTCGACGGTGGCGGCGGCGGCGGTTGAGCATCGGGGCCCTGCGCTCCGTCCCCCCGCTGGAACCCCCCCCTCCGTTGCCTGCCCCCGTGACCCCCCGGGTCCGAGAAGAGCTTCGGCGAGTCGGCAGGGATGAAGGTTGCAGGAGAGGTTGGGCGGAAATTGCGCAGACTGAGACGGTGGTCGTGTTAGCTGCTGCGGTGGAGATGGATCACAAGTTGGCGGCAGCAGCGGAGGCGGCGGCAGAAGCGAGCGCGTCGTCTTGCAGGCGGCGGCGGGGGCGGCGGCGGCGCCAGGAGAAGCAGCAGCTGCTGCTGCTGCGGCCAAGGCGGAAACCTACGGTGTCATGAGCTACGGCTGAGGCAGTTTACTTAGAGAGAGACAAACATGATCATGCTAGCTCGAGGGCGTCAACTATCTTTCGTACCGAGAGGCAGAAGCCTTACGGTTTATATCAACATCCCCAATCCGTAAAGAATTTAAAACTGGATCTAATCGACCATCACATTATCCATCTTACAACCAACATCTATCATAACCTACACCAAATTCTTGCACTATTAACGTTCTAACTAGCCATAAACACTTCTTACGAAACCAGAATGCACAACGGATGCCTGTTTCACGACTTCCTAAGAAAATCCTTGGATATAAACTGTGATTCGAGGACCTATAACGGAGCCCCTCCTCCTGCGATAGGGAATAAGTTAATTTAAGAGAGATGTGAGTCAAAATTTGCAAATGTGTAGTTATCTGTTAAATAACTTGTAAATGTAAAAAATGGTGTCAACCACAAGAAGCAATAACGATGGGCAACATTTGGGGTAGCGAATTGACTGCTTATCATTTCCGGCTGAAGTCTGGTTTCAAATCCCGGCCAATTCATTATTGTTGGACGAAGGGGAGTATTCGGTAGGTTTTCAAGCGGTTCCCTCTTTGGTCCATCCTATAAGTTCACAGTTGCTCCGCCGTGTTTCGTATCTTGTTTTTATAATCTCATTAAAATAATTTAGTAATTTGTAATTATGACCATACGACTCGGAACCTGATACCGTAGTGAAGCATACTGAAGTAATGGAAAAGATACCGTCCAAATGGCTATTTTAGAACATGTGAAGAAAGGGATTACTAGAGAAATGGCTTTAGAGTTTCAAGTGAGAATGATACAAGTCAGGCGTACAGTTGAAGATTGCAATGTCATTTTTAGGAGAAAACTACGAGTAGTTAAAACAAAGATGGCCGAGAGACTGCGTTAATTACAGCGGGAGAGACGTAGCAATGGACACAACGTTAGAAATATCAATAATCATAAAAGAGGTCGTGTAGCACCCCTCGCCTGCAGAAACAACACCGCAGGTGACAGTGAAGCCGGTGTAATACCTCTGTGTAGATACGCGCACGAAGCGTTGTAACAGCAGCGCGCAAGATGGATACGCTTATTGCAGTCTGTGCAAACGAGGCGGAGCGTGGGCGGGCGCCTGCGACACAACGGGAGGGGCAGCGCTGCAGCGCAGGAGTCGTGTCGGTGGGGTGGGGTGTGGGGAGGGGTGGGAGCAGAGAAGTAAAGCGACGCTAGACGAGAGACGCGAGAGGCAAGGCGACTGCAGCCCCGTAGGCGGCGCCAGCACTGGCGTAAACAGGCGTGAAAGTGAGCGTGGCGGCGCGGCGGGCTGGAGTGGGGTTGAGTGGGATGTGGGGAGACAGCCACAGCGGTCAGGCAGCGGAACGACGGTGGCGGCGAACGCCAGGAAACCGGTGGTTGGAAGCGGTTAAAAGCGGTCACTGCGGCGATGACGTCAGAGCAGCGGCGCGCCGGTCCGCGCTTGCTGATTCGGCTTCACGCTCGTCGCTCCCGACTCTCATCTCCCCTCTTCCCACTCACCGATTCCCGCTGCCCGCTCCCCGCTTCCCGTTTCCCTCTCCTCGCAAGCCGGCCACGACTCGCCGCTCTCCGTTCTCGGTCCCCGCTTCTCGCTGCTCGCAAACCCATCCCCGCTATCCGCTGCTCGCTATATTCCGCCGCTCTCCGAAAAACACTCTCCGTTGCTCTCTCTCCGTTGCCCACTACCCGTTCCCCGTTGGCCACTACCCGTTTTGCCGCTACCCGTTTCCAGCTACCCGTTTCCCGCTACCTGTAGCCCGCTACCTCTTGCCCGCTATCTGCAGCTCTGTCCATGCTGCTGATTTCTGCTTCCTCGCTCCCCGCTGTACGCACAACTCCCACCCCTTCTTTCGCCGGCGTCCCAGTCAGCTCCGTTGAGACCTACGGCAAGGCGCCAATCGCGTCCCACTCCTTCCCCGAGGCTACCCAGGGTCTCCTCTCATTCCCGTGCGCCCTCGTCTTCAGCGCCACCCGATGCGCGCCACTCTGCCTCACCCCACCCACCCCGCTCCGCCTCTATCTACGCTGCCCCGCTCCTGCCCTGGCCCGCTCCCATTCAAACCGCTCCCTTCTTCCCCTCTTCCCTCTGCCCCGCTCCTCTCTGCCCCACTCCCCACTGCCCCTCTCCGCCAGGCATCTGCCGCCCGCCCACCTGCATGCAGCTTGGGTACGAAGGGAGTACAGCACGCCTCCGCTTAAAGGGAGGTGACGCCCGAGCCCAGCCTCCCGGCGCCCGCCTACGTCCGCCTACGCCACGGACGTCGCCGGCTTATTGGAACGCTGTAATCCAGGATTGGATTGATTCGTTCCTGCGGAGTGGTTTCGCCTTGATTGAAGCAATTTTCTTCCAGTTACATTTTAATTGACGTTAACAATTGCTGGAGCAGTTTTCGCTCCGATTCTATTGTCGCGTCTGCTGCGCTCGTTATTTTACAAAAAAATGTTTTTTTTACGTGCGCATTACCTTGGAATGACTCTAGGGTCTGTAATTGAAAAGAAATTGCATGTATATACACAATATATTTTAGGATTTGCACTGGAAGATTAATTCATAGTTATTGGGATTCCTTCTACTTTAGTAGCGCATAATATAAACTATTTTATCGTTATCATATGTAATATGCCCGTTAAATAGGTTATCAAACTGTTTTTTGATATAAATATATTTTGTATATAATTTAAACGCAAATAACTACTAAACATTTCGTTCAAAATAAAATGTGGTATACATTAACATGGCTAACTAAGAGCTAACGAATTTACAATAATATAGTATAAATTCATTCTAAATGCATGCTAAAATATGACATTTTTATATTATATATTGATAGAAAATAAATTAATTGAATTGCATGGGTGGAGTTTAAATAGCAGCAAAAATTAGTAATATGAAAACTGCAATAACTTGATCGACCTGCAAAATATGCAGCTGTGAAATTATAGATGTCATTTCTGTTTTGTTTGCCAATATTTCAATCCACACAGCATTGCGTACAATCAGCACTACTATCAGTAACGTTCTAAGATTATTTTTTGTTTTATTACAGCATCAAAATTTTAATTTCAGGGGTACCAAGAATAAAGGAGTATGGGAGTCACTCGAAAGGAGATTAAGTCACGGCTCCCTGTATAAAGCGTACACAGGCCTTCGGGCGTGGAGAGAAATTCAAAGTCGATTAGGGAAACCTACATATTTCGGCAGAGCGGATCACATGCACAAAATACAGACAAGAATTCAAAAAACGGACGTTGGTATTCAAACGCGAATCGAACTATTACAGACTGCAACAGTTTGCCTATGACAATTTCCGATCCCTTTTTTCAAAGCCTGAGCAAATTTAAAAATAAATTAGTTTCCTGAATGTTGATAAGTGTATTATAAATATATTTAATATTATTCAGTGTAAGTAACTATGTCTTCAATGCAATTAAGTATTATTATTATTATTATTATTATTATTATTATTATTATTATTATTATTATTATTACTATTATTAATTATGTGCAATGAAGTGCAATAGCGTTGTGAAACTGAGGAAAACGAGTGTGTAAGAAAGACATTACAGCTCAGTCATTCGCAGTGCGGTGAAGTAATGTGTGGTAAGTGGTGTGCTATGAAAGACTGCACGGTGAAATGTTAATTTGTGAAGTTTGTACATTTTGTAAAGTTGTTAAGTTCTGTAATGTTAAGTTAGTGTATTCTACCACCAGGTTCTCAAACTTAATTTCAGAATTATTAATAAATCTAAATTTTCGTCAGTGTCGTTTAGAATTCTGAAAGAAATGTGTGGAGATAGAGCAATGAAAAAACAGGTATCTCTGGCATAAAGGTGTCAGCGAGAAGAGAACCTCCGAGCAAGTGAGCACAAATCTCCTGGATATGGCACCATCAAGTCGATCAATATTGGTAAAAATTTACCTTGCCAGGCACAACACAATTGCATTTAATCATCCTGCATACTCTCAAGATCTGTCACTACCAGACTTTTTTCTCTTTTCACGGCTGAAAACACTTCTGAAGCGGCGCAGATTCGTGAACATTGATAAAGTTACTGCAAATGCGACGAGAGCACTACGACTAATATCGCAAAATGGCTCCCAGCAATACTTTCAGTCACTATCGATGACTGGCAGAAGCGTGCCACTACGGAAGTGAACTATTTGAAAGAAATGTTGCATAAATTGCAGGTAATTAACAATTTCTGGACACGTTTTGAAGCTAGAATATTTGTGATACGTAAGTAAGCATTTTTCATAGATCTCATTAGCAGAAAATATAGGTTTTCGAATTAGCCAGCATTGGCGCTGGGTCGGCAGCGACTTTGATCCGGAGATCTTAGGATTCGAGTTTCATCGCTAGCGGATTTTCGACATTAGCTACATAGCTAAGCCAAATTGAGCCGTGGGATGGAGGGTAATTCCAGCGGTCGGGTTTTCTGTGTTTTTTCCGATCCATACCAGGGGAATGCCGGAGCAGTTTGCCAACAAACGGGCAATTGACTGCGCGCGATCTTTTCTTCTTTTTCCTTATTGTACCCTCAACCTTTACTTACACACACACACACACACACTTCTATGCACTACACTACCACACAAATCGGGAGAATAAAGCTTGCACCATACAGCGAGCGAAAACACCGCCAACTCAAGGATTAAAAACATTAATTACACTAACGGAACTAATGAACATATAGCAGTTGAGTCTATAAACATTAATTAATCATTCAATCAATCTATTAATTGAAGCAGAAATTTATGCAAAGTGCTTTGGTCTGCTTGCGGTTCTTCCTGCTCCATCTTGTACCCACTACCATCTTTAAGACCAATCCTCTCCATCCTCCTAAACAACCCCGATTCTGTCCTTTTCTTCAAGGCAATGTCTTACTGAAAACGCTAAAAATGGCTTTTATTAACATATTAGTTTAGAATATTTCAGAAACTGAAAGGACACAATTATTGTATTTCAAGAAAAATTTAAAATCTATGTGTTTTCTCATTTAGTAGAAATTAAGGTATTCATATAATTTTTAAACAACGAGATAAAAAAGCTAAATGCGTTGAATCTGTGAGCCGCACACTCCCAAATTTTATTTTTGTTCTTTATGCCTTCAATAAACAAGCCGAAAAATATTTTTTTTACAAATACTTGTTACTTTGATATTAAAAATACAAATAATGATTTCTGTATTTGTAGAATAACTTTCTTGGCCCTTTATTCAGCAACAACATATTTTAAATTGGTCTTCAAGTTCTTGGCAATTAGGTCCAGAAACACCTACTTTGTAATTTGCAAGTCTTCAAGAGAGCCACAGAAAAATAGTTCAGAAAATGGCAGTTCCAAGTCTTAAAAGGACTACGCTAACTTACGCATGAAGAATAAAATTGGGTTACCTAATTTATTGTAGAAAAATTAAAAAATATTAAGAAATTCAAAACTGTATTGTTATAATTATGAGTATTTTGGTGCTCAAATTCGAGTCATTGCAATCACGTTACATAACAAATCAAATGTACAGAATACATAAACTCAAAAGCACATGAAAATAAGAGAGATGCATACATAAAGTTTCAGTAATTTTCTATTTTTTTCAAAAATTGCTCCGAATCTTTGGATTATTTTTTGTCGGATAGAGTAAAGATGGAGTATAAAAATGACGCGGGTTCTATTATCGGTAAAATCCTTGTATTTTCAAAAATTGCAAAACGTAACGTAGGAAACGTACAGTATAGATTACAAAATTTTCTGTTAGTTATACGCAGTTCTTTAAAGGAGGTCAGGTATATTTTTTTAATAAATGTGTAGGTTGTGGACCGCAGTTACTTGAAGGAAAATACATCGAAGTAAACGCAAGTTATATTGTTTCTCGACAACGGCTACAAATGTGTTCTGAATATTTTTCGAATAGAGTAAAGGACGCTTACATATGCCGCAAGTCTCATTTTCAGTGAACACTCTAAATTTCCCAAAATTTGCAGATCATAAATATTGTGTCGTAGCAGATCATAAATATTGTAAAGCATGTGTCGTTGTAGCAGTAATAGCACATAGACGATTTCTATGTTGTGAGCCAATATTAGCGTGAAAATTGAACTAATGAATGCTAAAATATTGTAATATGGTTGCTTCTTATTCTAGAGTCGGTGCACTTGCGCGAAAAGAAAGTCTTCGGTCGATAAACTCTCAGGGACAGGTAAACTTTAGGTGGAATCGGGAGGCGCCCTCTGAAGCAGAGCTGGAGCCCCAATCGGGCCTCAGGCGCGCGAGTGCATTGTGGTTTGCAGGAAGCGTCCACGGCAAAGCAAAGAAGTGGGCGGGGCGCGGCTGAGACGGTACGAGAGAGGCAACGCAAAAAGAAAATAGGAGGCCGGTTTGGGGTAGGGGAAAGGGACAGGTGGAACGGCTTGGCAATGCAGCAATGGCGAGGGGTTTCGCTTCGTTGGCGAAGAGCGAGAAGGAGCATGTTGGAGGTAGTGTGTAATGGGTTGATTGATATATGTACGACTGATATGCTAACCGAAATGTTCGGCACGGGTAAGATCGAGTAGTGCCGAGATGGGTCGGGCCGAGTCGAGATGAGTCAGTTCTGGTTGAGATGGGCCGGGTCGCAGATCGGGTCGCGAGTCGGGTCGAAATGGGTCGGGTCGAGATGGATCGAATCGAGATGGATCGGGACGTAACTGCTCGGGTGGAGATGGGTCGGATCGGGTCAAGACGGGTCGGATTGGGTCGGATCGGGTCGAGACGGACCGGATTGCGTCTGGTCGGGTCAGGTCGAGACGGGTTAGGTCGAGTCGACACAGGTCGAGCCGAGACGCGTTGGGTCGGATCGAGACAGGCCGAGTCGGATCGGGAGGGGTCGGAACGTATTGTAAGTCATCATGACTGGTCATAAAGGGGTTGGACACGTTCGGGAATGGTCGAGACTGGTTGACACGTGTTGGGATGCGTTGAGACGGGTTGGGCCGGGACGATAAGAAGCAAGACAAAATAGAATGACCTACATGAGTAGAGAGGGGCAAGTTGAGAGCCCGCAACGGAAGAGGAGGCAGCGCAAAGGCCGGGTGTCGGGCTGGGAGCGCGGGCGCCCACGCGGTCGCCACCGGCTTTACCTTCAGCGATTTCCAGGGAGGGGCGATAACCGCGCCTTGCTCCCGGGCCCTCTCTGCGGTCCGGCGGGCGACTGGAGGATTCCGCCGCTTTGTATAACGTAGGCACGGCAAAGACGGAATTGCAGAGTGAAGGTAGAAGCGAGTCTGATGCATTATTCTCTTAGTTTTTGGTGGTACACAGAGTTACAAAATTTACTTGCTAGCGATGTAATAATCGTTCATTGTTGACGCGTTTCGTGTATAGATAAGTATGTGCTGTTTTTTCTACAGATCCCTTACATATATTTAAAATTGTCAGTCAATATTCACTAGGTAGTAGATTATTCAATGAAAACTTTTGAAATATATTGCTTTTAAAAAACATTGATTGTAAATATATATCAATTAACATTATTTTGTTGGTGTCACTTCGATACCCATTATTGTCTAAGCATATTTGTCACAAACACGTTTTTTCTAGGTAGCTATGTCGGTGTAGTGTTTAACCGACTTGGTTGTTTCTCATAACGCACTTTTCATTTTTATGATTTTCAAATTATTTTTATTTGTTGACTTATTTTTATTTATAACTTCAATTTATAATGACTTCTTTTCATTTTAGGTACCTTTATAAACAGCTAAGGTTATTAGTGGATATTATTATTTTAAGCATTAGTAGCATTTAAACATTGAGTTAACACACAGTAAATACAACAAACAAAAAATAATGAATTACAATATTTTTTCACAAACTTTAAAATTAATTTTTCAAAATCATTACTTTTCAATATTTAATCATTCATTTAAGCCTTCAAGTGTATTAAAATTTCTAGAAAATGAAGATTGTTTTAATGCCAAACGTTTCCCATATCAAGTCGAGACCCGATCCCTGCCAACAGGGTCAGTGCATACACTAAATTCATGTAAACGTGAAACGCCCGATGATAGTGATGATTATCTCATATATTTTGAATTTTTCAATGTCGTAGGACAATGTGTTTAGTAGATTCGTCCAAATTTTTGGAAGATGTCTGGGTCAGTTTTCTTTTTTTAGATCGTAGTGGGTAAGACTGAACTGACAATTGTTGATTCTGTAATAAGTACTTGACTTTTGTTACAACTAAAACTTTCGTCGTTGCAGTGCTAATCAGCTCGAAATTTGTCCGAGTAATTCATATTTTCCTTATAACTATTCTATCTCAAAATTCGTATCAATCACGGGGAAATGTTTATTAGGTGTTTATTGCGCTAGCGTTGCTTAAATAATTATTAATTAATTTTTCCCTCAGTGTACAGATCATCTGCACCGTGAATTCAGAAATCGTAAAAGTGTCAATGAAACCAGCTTTGAAATGGAAACCCTCCAAACGTTCAAAACTAGACATATTATTTTATAGATGAAATATAAAAAAGACAAAATGGCAATGTTTGTGTACAATTTTAAAAGAACGTAAAAATATCATTTTTCTTCAAACCATTTTTTCTTAAAATTTCTATCACACAATTTAAAAGATTTCGGGAGCTTAAAGTAGAATTAATAACATCCAATGCTTCCGTCCTCACACTCATCTTGTAATATTACATTAAATTTTGTTACAATTTTGATGTTCACGAATGTGAATTCCTTACTAACTCACCATGACATGGAATCTAATCGATGAATTAAAGAAAAAATTTGATTTTTAAAGCTAAAATGATATATGAACAGTTTCAATTCTTCATTTTGCTTTCAAAACATATTTCAGCATGTACTTCTTTTAAACTTTGGCTAGTTCTATTTATTTTGGTAGCTGTCATGCAATACCGTTTTCCTTCGTTTTATTGAATCTACATTTTAGTGCATAACTAAAATTAATATAATTTTTGAAGTTGTAAATTTCCTACGTGAAAAATACGTGGAATGTAAATTGATAATACTTACTTTAATCTCCCAAAATCTCTTTAAATTTGTAGATGATGTATTTGAAAAATATTTTTAACGATTTTTTCCACATTTTTGTTGAAAGTGTGGCAAAATGCGAATGAGTCGTCGAAATTTTAGGCCGATTGTGGCTTAAAGAATCCACAAGTCATTCGCTCCTGAAAAGGATGAATTTCGATGAGTACCCCTCGTGTGCGTAAATGTGTTGGGTTTGTTTTCAATGTTATGTTGACCTGATCTTGAATCGCCAGTGTGCATTCGATGCTGTTGTGGTGCTTTATAGCTTCATGCTGAATTATAGGTTAATTACCCACTTTAGCTATTTAATTCACGACCACATTATTACCACTAGGAATGTTTCATGGCTTTTTGGTCATTCAATAAAAAGTTTCTCCAGTTTCGGAACTTTATTGTTTCCTCATCACGGCTGTGCGACACATATTTACACTGTTACTTCATCTAAATTGGATATATTACATAATTGGAGTAAATAACACTAACATATGATAAACTAAGACACTAAATATACAACAATACTTACTTATTAATTATAGTAAAAAAGTACAATATATTATGCATATTATGACATCAAAACCTACCTTACTAAGGTTGAATATTTAAGAGCAAAATGCCAATCATCCAAGGCCATCCGCAGAAAAAAACATCTCCACTTTCTGGCTCCATTTTTGCAATGCAGTTATTACTAGTATTGTCAGTATATTATAGTATTATCATTCATAACAGTACATTCCTAAAATGAAGCTAGAGATTGGAGATGTTTTTCTGCAGGTGGTCCTGATGCCATGTCTTGGATAATTGGTATTGTGATCTTAAATATTCAACCTCAGCAAGGTGAGTTTTAATGACAATACTTAAGCATAATTTTTTTATTGTAATTGATAAGTAAGTTTATTGTTTTATGTTTAACATCTTAGTTTATAAGTATGCATGTGTTATTTACTCTTCATGTAATATATCCAACGTGGATGAAGTAACTGTGTAAAGATGTTTCCCACTGCTCTGATTAGAGAACAATAAAGATCCGAAACGATGGCACACTAAGAAACATTTTGATTGAAATTTTGATTTGAACCAAAAAACCATGACACATTTGTAGTATTGCCCACATTGTATATTAAGTATGAAGAGAACATAAACTTCAGATTATTTGTAATTTGAAAACAAATAATTAAATTTTTTTTGTTAGTTTGAAGGCTTGGCATCTAAGGCCTTTAGCCTTTTTACTGATTGATGTTATGATTAATCATATATTAAATCTAAATTTTGAAGAAAAAATTGTATCTTTCAAGAACTGTATTGTTTTGTCAGTTGCTGTCTTGTCGGTGCCGAGATCTATCTTCATGTTGCCTCTCATGCCGCATCTGTGTCTAAGTCTTGAGAGATCTACGCAGTCTGTCAGAATATGTTTCACTGTCAGTAGTCTTCCGCAGCTGCAGATGGGTTGTTCTTCATTTCTTAACATGTATGAAGAAGTCATTCTTGCATGGCCTATTCTTAGTCGGGTTATGCACACTTGTTCTCGTCGAGGGTAGCTGACATTTGGTGACCATTTACTGATATTTTGTTTAATGGGGTGTAGTTTCGTGTGAAGACTGTTCCACGTGGTCTGCCATTCTGTGAGGATGTACTTCGAGACAGCATTTCTTGCATCCTGAGGTCGTATTTCAATATCCATTTCTGATTGGATGTTCCCGGCATTTCGTGCTGCAGAATCGGCTTCTTCATTGCCTAGGATACCCACGTGTCCAGGGCACCAGATAAACGTAACTGATGCTCCTCGCTGTTCTAATTTATGGCATGCTATGAGAATCATTTGTAGCAGTGGATCTACAGTTTGGCGCCTGTCTATTGCAGTGAGAAGAATTAGAGAGTCTGTGCAGATGACGAACCTTCCTGAATCGAGAGTTTCACAGTGTCGCAAAGACTGCAATACTGCATATAATTCGGCAGTGTACACACTTGCTTCAGGTGGAAGCGCCCAAGCCCTCGACAAGTTCTCAGTTACAAATGCGCTTCCAACCTGATGTTTTGTTTTTGAACCATCTGTGTAGATTATGATGTGATTTGCCATGTATTCTTCGAGAACTGATTGAAATCTAACTTTTAAATTTATGGGAAGGCATTCTGTTTTCTTTACACTGGTAGTATCGAGTCTTACTTCTGGCATTTTCAACATCCAAACTGGAATTTCATATGGTTCGTATTTCAAAACTGGTGGTAGGACGATGTTGTAGCATTTGGCTATCTCGATTGCGCGGATGTTGGCTGGACGAGTAGCTGAAGGTCTTCGATCGTAAATATTTACTAGCTTAGGTCGAGTCATCAATGAGTGGTTTAAATGTTTCGGCAGAGACAGCAGTTTTGATCTATAGTTGAGTAGCATTGTTTGTCGTCTGTGATGTAGCGACATGGTGCTGGTTTCACAGTAGAGGCTTGAGGAAGGACTAGTGCGGAACGCGCCAGATGCATATCGGAGGCCTGCATTGTGAACGGGGTCTAGTTTCCTTAAACTTGATTTTCTGGCTGAGGAGTACACTGCACATCCATAATCTATTTTGGACATCACCATGGATTTGTACAGGCGGAGTAAGATGTCTCTATCTGCTCCCCAATTTATATGGGAAATGCATCTTATTACATTCAGAGCTGTTTTGCATCTACGCGAGGTGTATTCTATATGCTGTTTCCATGTTAAATGCCTATCAAAAATCAAACCAAGGAATTTTGCCGTTTCATTGTATGTCAGTTGAACACCATTCAGCGTCAGCTCTGGATCTCTGTAACTTTTTTCATGTCCTACTGAAGTGAACGCATTTCGTTTTGGCTGCTGTAAATGAGAAACCAATGTTTTTTGCGTTCTGTACTAATTTATTGATGGCATTTTGCATTTTGAATTTGACCATTCCCAGTGATTTGGCTGAGTAAAATATAGCAATGTCATCTACATACATGCATTTTCCTATTGACGCTTCTATGCCGTCAAACATCCTGTTAATCGCTATGATAAAGAGCGTGCCACTCAATGGAGAGCCTTGCGGTACACCGTTCTCTAGTACGTAGCTTTCTGAGATAGACTGCCCAACGCGAACTTTGAAAGATCTGGTACTAAGGAAGCTGGATATGAATTTTGGTAGATATCCTCTTATTTGCCAGTTATATAGTTGTCTCAGAATGTTATGTCGCCAGGTCTTATCGAAAGCTTTTTCCAGGTCAAAGAATGCGGTAACCATATGTTTTCTTTTGATGAAGGTATTCTGACTTGCATTTTCTAGATATATTAGCTGATCGATTGTAGAGTGATGTTGTCTGTATCCGCACTGGTGTATGTTTAGGAGGTTGTTTCTTTCGAGACACCATGTTAGCCGGGTGTTGACCATTTTTTCCAATATTTTTCCTAGACAGCATGTCAGCGATACCGGGCGATAGTTTTCAGGATTTAATGGATCCTTGCCTGCCTTTAAAATTGGAATTACTATCGCTTCTTTCCAGACTTTGGGGTAATTACTTTGTGTCCAAATGTTATTGTATATATTTAGCAGAGTGGACAGTATTTTCTTCGGTAATCGACGTAGTATGCTGTAAGGGATATTGTCTGATCCTGCTGCGGTGTCTCCAGCTGCATTTATGGCGTCTTGCAATTCTCTCCATGTGAAAAGAGCGTTTTATGGCTTATCTATATTGGTTGTCAAGTCAAGTACTTGTTCTTCTTTCTTTTTGTCGAGAAAGTCTTTAGGATAGCTATTTGTGCCACTGGCTTTGGAGTATTGGGTCGCTAATGCATTGGCTATTTCGTCAGGGTTGCATATTAGTTGTCCTTCGTGTTCAATGCATGTTATTGGATTGAAAACATTTTTCCCAGCTATTGACCTGATTTTCTGCCATATTTCCGTGAGAGTCCGAGTTATGGTGGTTACGTACTTTTCCCAGCTTGATCGTTTTGCTGTTAGTATTTTTCTGCGAGCGAGCGCACGCAGACGCTTGAAAGCAATAAGATTGTCTTGGGTTGGAGCACGTCTATATCTATTGAGGGCTTTTCTTTTCTCCCTTATTGCTTCTTTGGTCTCCGTATTCCACCATGGTACTGGAATCCTAGATGAGCGGTCACTGGTCTGTGGAATGTATTTTACAGCGGTAGATATGACAGTGTTGGTAAAATCGGTAACGTCTTCCTCTGAGTTTCCACTGACATTTATTGGTGGTATATGTCTGGTGAAGCTGGACCAGTCTGCGCGGTTGGTACACCAACGTTTTGGTAAGTGTACTGTGTTCTTTGGCATGTTTGATGATATCAACAGAGGAAAGTGATCGCTCTGATGAAGAACTGGCAGTGGTTTCCGCGTCAGCCGAGTTGCAAGATTTGGACTACATATTGAGAGATCTATGGCTGAGAATGAGCCATTTCTAGCATTAAAATGAGTGCTTGCTCCTGTGTTTAAAAGTACGTATTCGTTGTTAAGTAGCAGGTCATCGATTCTGCGACCGGAGTCATTTGTCCTAGAACAGCCCCATGTGGTACTGTGAGCATTGAAGTCGCCTAGAATTAGAAATGGAGTCTGTAGTTGATCGATCAGGTCTTGTAGATCTTCATTTCGCCATGAGGCATCGGGTAAGTATATGCAACATACCGTCATCTTCAATGGCTTGTACAGGGTTACAGCTACTGCTTGTAGAGGTGTGTTGAGATCAAGACGACTAGCAGGATGAGTATTGCTGATCAATATGGCAACACCACCTCTAGCTCGTCTATCAGGTTCTACGTCACTGCGAAAGGTTTTATATCCTCTAAAATTGAAACGGTCTTCTGGTTTAAAATGAGTTTCTTGCAAGTACACACACATTGGTGTGTGATTGGCCAGTAGCAATTTCAGCTCACAGTAATGCGAGATACAGCCGTTGATATTCCATTGAATTATATTTTCCATGGTTGGAATGGGGTTTTTCTGCTGTAGGATGCGTAGATCTTGCTTATTTTCTTGGTTTTCCTTTTGGCCATCCTTTCTTCTTTCTCTTCTTACGCGGGGTTTTACATAGATCGATGGATTGGTAATCATTATTTTCAGCACTTACCATCGAACTTGTCTCAGAGCCAGTGGTCGTGTCTTGATCATTGGTCATTGATTTCATTTTTTGTTTGAGGAAGTTGTCCTCGGTGTGCTTAGGAGAACGAGGCGATCGACTTCGATAGCCTGTTGTCGATACTTCTTTGCTGGGTATGTCTGCAGGCGCAGCTACTGGATTTCTGTCTGCCTCATTTGGTGGGGGTCTTGAAGATTCTTTTTCATTTACCTTTTCACTTTGATTGTTTGTGGTTAAGTCTTCTGTGTTGATTTTGTTATTGTGAATTTCGTTGAAGTACTTTTCTATGCATCGGGTTATTGCAGGCATTAGTTCTTTCACTACTAAAGAAGGTAAATTTGTGTTTTTAGTAACTGCTTCCACGTATGTAATATTTCCTTTATTTTCGGGACACACAAGTTTTTTTTTTGCTTCAGGATAGCTGATCTTCTGTCTGGCTTTAACTTGTTGTATTGCTGCCTCCTGTTTATATACAGGGCAGTCTCTCGACCTCGATGAATGTTGTCCACTGCAATTAATGCATTTGATAGGATCTAGGCATGGATCATCACTATGAAATGGCTTACCACAATGGCATACTTTGATTCTCGCACATCTAGATGCTGGGTGTCCAAATCGTAAACATTGGAAACATTGCATTGGTTGAGGAATGAACATTCGTACGGTTAGTCGATGAATGCCTGCTTTAATCTTCTCTGGTAACGTACAACACTTGAACGTCAGGACATGGGACGCAGAAGGAATTATCTGCCCATCCCGCCTCATTGTTAGCCTACGACAGGCAATGACTCCTTGAGAAGCTAGTTCTTGAACTATTTCCTCTTCACTGCAGTTTAGTAAGTCACTACAAACTACAACACCTTTGCAGGTATTCAGTGTGCCGTGAGCACTTACTTCAACATCTATAGTGCCTATTTTCTTCAATTCTAGTAACTTTTTACCTTGATTGTCATTAACTGTTTCTACCAAGAGTCCAGATGAAGTTTTCTGTATATCTTTTACGGCAGATCCAGCGCAGGTGCTAATACTCCTCTCTATTATAAACGGGCTCACTTTATCAAAATTTCCTTCAGTTCTTTTTACTGTAAGGTACTTTAGTACTGCTGCGGTGTTCTTGAACAGGTCATCATAGTTTGTTGATTTTCCAACTTTCATTCTTTTAGCATTAAACTCCGGGCTTTTTTCTGGACGAGGGTTTTTAAGGGTTCCCTCAACCCTAGGTTCGCAGACTTCCATACGAGTCCCGCGAAGCTTGCTATCACTCGTAGCACTATCTGCCAGCGGTGCCGAGTGATTCGCACCCCTGGCATTGCAGTCGCTGGGTGACGACGCCCGGTAGCCTGCTTGCGCACCACCGACCGCCGGTACTGGGGCTCCGATCCCCTGCACCGTAACTGTTGATCCTGACAGATCCTCCATCTTGGGTTTTTTCTTCAGGGTCACCTTCCCCTAGCGTTTTTGAGCTACCGCCAGCTTAAGGAAACGGAAGGAACAAGGGGGGACAGAGAAGACAGAGTTAGAATAGAAGGGTAGAATGGAAACGACTCCCTAGCCCTCGCAACCTAATAGCGTCGGGGCGGAAACACAAGAGTTGGCCGATACAAGATTGGCCTACAGGACAGAAAACAGATGTGTGCCACAAGTAAGTGGAAGCAATGACACACAGAGTTAGTGGGAATGACGGGATGTTTAGGGGAGTGACAGCGGACAGCTGCTCCGATTAGTCGCCTTCTACGACAGGGGGAGGTCCCGTGGTGCTATTCTACTAAAATCCCCGACACCACACGGGGTAATAATTAAATTACATTCCAAGATATCAGAATTATTTCATTTTCTACAATTTGGGTAAATAATTTCTCATCGTATTTACTTACATATTCTTGAAAATTAGATAGTATTCTCAATATATATTATTCTAAATAACGTGTCTGTCAGTATACGCTGGATGTGAATTCATTTCATTAATCCAACTTATTTAAGAAACCTAGTAAAATTATCATAAACATCATTTATATAACATGATATTTTCATAATAAAAATTTGTTTATTTTCACATCACATTCAAAATTTGTCACGTAATAAAAAGTGGATACGCAATCTACATTTTATGTGTCCGTGATAAAAATATCTTTTAATTAACTGGCAGCAACATTTGATATTTTTTGTGCTGCTGTGAGTGTTTCCAACAAGTATCGCGTTAATTCGAAATATTTTTATCTTTTTATTAAATGTATATGACATGTTTGAGCGTCGGCTGGAATTAAACGAAATGTCGATGCGCAGAGCTCATTGCGTTACATCTTCAGGGAATATTAATATCTATAATTATCACAACGAAAAAAATTAGATTACCGTTATTTATTGAGATGAGTTAATTTGATTTATCATGATAAAAAGGTTATCACCCTACTTCGTAAGAAGAAAAATTATTCAAATCGTGCACCGTAAATTGGCTTATTGCGACAGAAAATACTCTTATTGCCAGGCCCTGATAACGAAAACGTGGATAAACTGGTTCCTGCATGCAGACAATTACTTCATCTGATACGTTGTGGCTCCTTCAATCCGAAACATTTACGGCAAAATGTCAAACGATCTGTCTGTCTGAGGCCCGTCCGTCTGCCTGTGGTCAACACTAGTGCCTAAACCGTTCAGCCGATTTTCTCGAAAACTGACATTCTCCGCCTTAGTTTATATATTATCTGTGTGGCGAGAGAATTGTTCATGCAGCAAGATACGGTGATGGGATTGCGACATGTTCACCACCCTGCTTACTCTCTTACCTGCAGGCCGAGCCCTGGAAACACTGCTAGGTAGGCAAATGTCGGATTTCCCTTACCCTAAAATGCCATACATATACATTTATTTATTTATCGTTGACCACGGTGAATAAGCTGATAACTTATTATTTATAAGTTAACTTTTGTCCGGAAATGAAATAAATATACTACTGGATTCATCAAGACATTTGTGTATAATCAGTTTACATACATAGCTTCCGGTTGCTAAGTAATGGGAGCATGTGCATTTCGAACATAACGTAAACCTGTGACAGTTGTAATATCGTAACGCTCTGGGACAGTTTTTATTAATATTCTTTACGGAAAACAAGTGTTGACCTATGTGTGTAAATGTTAAGGGAGAGACAGTTAGTAATAAGGAACAATTTACGAGTCATCAGACGTGCAGATGCGCTCCTTTCGTAACCAGCCCTTCTGGCGCCTTTGTGAGAAAGTCCCGCGAAGGAGCCGTCCCAGCCACCTCGTTATTCCCCTGGCACACTCTGGGCGCACTCGTGAGATGACGTGGTGCGTGAGTGGGTCAAACATATGCTTGTCTCTATCTGACGTCATCTAGGAGGGACGAGATGAAAGTTAAACTTAAACGTCCAGGGGCAAGGTAACGTAGTGTCTTAGAATTTGCGCTTTGTACGAGGGGTGAAAAACTGATAGAGATGAGAGGTTATTATTCAGCGAACAGAAAATATTACACCATATTTTCCTGCGTTAATTATCAGTAGACCGTTTTTATATAAAAATAATATTTTAATAATTTAAAAAAATACGAGAAAATGGGTATATCTGAAACGGACGAATTATACGATTGGATGCAAGTTGCTTTTATGAGGCGACAAAGAGTTCGGAAAACCAATACTAGGTAGAAGTATATTGGTGCTATTATTATTACTTCCAAAATATTCCAAAAACTTTTCTGTTGTGAACACTCACTCACGAAAGATATAAATATGTATAACAACAAAAGTCAACATTTTTGTGTATTAATTTTGTTGTTGGCTTATCTACAATTATGCTCATTTAGAATTATATTTTTATATGAACTATATTAATAATAAACAAATAAGTAAAAATGAAGTATCTCGCTATTTCGCGACATGCCGTAGTACGGCCCTTGCTTCCTTGCTCTTCTCTTCCTCTTTCTACCGGCTGTTCGTTTCGCGCTGCCTGTCTTCTGTCTCGCTCCTTTTTCCCTCCGCCCCGAGGAGTTCGTTCCGCCTCTCGCGCACTACACGCCCATTATTTCCTTTGACCTATCCTACGCCCGTCGCCACCGCCACCGCCGCCGCCGCCGCCCTCATGAGTTCTCGTTCTGCTCGTGCTCGACAGGTAGCCGTGGACTCGCGGCACCCGTTCCCGAGAGGCAGGCCCCACAACACACTGAGGCGACTGCCTGGGACCTGTCAGAAAGACTGCGGACAAGTGGAAAGGATCTTCGCTTTTCTCGAATCCGATGCTAGAAGGTTTCCGAATTCTGGAATACTGAGCCTTGCGCCTCCCTGATGTCTAACAAAGATCGTCATCGATTTCTGAAGAATTTGTATTTTTGCTGCCTGTAAAAGATTTTGTTTTCAGCTGTCTTCTTAGTTTCTTTATTATTCGTATCGTAGTATCATACGGGTAGTCATTCTAGCACATTCTTTTCGTTTACCCCTAGAAATTTTCCATCCAAATTTCTTTTTACATTCTAGCTTTACTACGTAAGAAGATGAAATATTGTAATCGAACGTCGGAAATCGAAGAAATCCAACAGGAAAACTATTCTCGGGCTCTGGTGACGAAAAAGTTGATAAATAATGTTCCTAAATGTAGAAAAATACTTTCCCTAACACGTCATGAAATCAGAATCCATATTTTGTTTTTGATACAGAAAATCTATGGTCGATAAAACATCTGTCCGTCCGTCGATGTGTAGCAAACGCTAGCAACTAAACCGTTGAGACGATTGAATTGAATTGAAGCCTTATTTTACGTGGCGAGACTCAGGCCATTAGGCCTGCTCTTCCGTCTGACCACGCAAATTTTGCTACGCTCCTTTCACCAACTAGCAGAGAAAGGAGGTATTTCTTGGGCGAGAAACAGGCTATTTGAGTTTAGTTCAAAGGCGTCATTTAGGCTAGAGGATCTTTTACATGCAAGTAAATCTACTAACATGGGACAGCCGGCTTTACTTCCCCTCCGAAGGAAGGCGTACGAAGGATTTCTTCGCCCTTAAAAATCCACGACTTCGATCGGGTTTGAACCCGCCAACTTGGGTACAACAGTCCGAAACGCTAACCGTTACACCATCGCCGCCGCCAAATTCACGACGCCAAATTCATCGACAATTTCAGTGATGTTCTCCGATCGGTCTGACATAGTCTTTGAAAGTGCAAATACTGAGGAATGTATTGAATTACAAAACAAATCTTCAACGTCATTTACGCCGTGCTACAGGAGAACGTCTTTTCTCGAATTATTTGTAACAATTACGTAATATAATAACTAAGGGGCGGATTTTAATAACCTAAAACATTGTCAAAAATTATCAATAAAATGCTGTTAAAATGGTTTTTAAATGCTCGAAAAAAGAAGAAAAATGATTAAAACCAGTTCGGATGAACAACTCAAGCTGTTGGATATGTTACTGACGTAATTGACTTTATTTCATTGGTTCAAGTGATCTCAGCTTTCAAACTTTTGGTATAGCCTGTTCTTTATTACAAAATCTCTGTCTGTAGTTATCCCGAAATCGGCGGAACCTCAATAACGTTAATAGGCGTTTGAAGCAAGTACGTACCATTAAAATGATATTAAAGTAGATTAAATCAGCTGAAAATTGATTAAAATTAGTAAAAAAGGGGAAAAATTACTCATTAGTCGAAATCGACGGAAAATGAAAAAAATGACATAAAAGTGGGTAATTTCCTTTTGTCGTAACAGAAAATTAATTTTTATACTAAACGGCATTATTCTAAAGCTGTGAATGAAATGATATTTCATTAAAATCCGCCGCCAAATAATAACGCACTTGAACCTACAAAAGGGTTTCCAACGGGCAAATATGTTTCGCCACGGTGGTATTTGAACTTAGAGCTCACAAGGTCTGAACTTAACGACTACTCGAGTTGATAGAGTCGGCACACTGAAATTCCCGACGATTCGAAAAGAAACTTGAACATTTGGAGGCTGGACGGATTGGAGGGTGAGCGAGCTGGAGGGGAGAGCAGGCGGGTTGGAGGGTGGGGGAGGGTGGCTGAATGGTGGGAGAGATGGAGGGCGGGCGGGCTACAGAACGGATAGCCAAAGGATGAGCGGGCTAGAGGATGGACGGGCTAGAGGATGGGCAGTCTATGAGTGGTCAACAGGATGGGTAGGCTAGAGGACGAACACGACAGAGGACGGGCGGGCTAGAGGACGGGCGGGATAGAGGACGGGCGGGCTAGAGGACAGGCGGGCTCGAGGACGGGCAGGCTAGAGAACGGGCTGGCTTGAGGACGGTCGGGACAGAGGACGGGCGGGCTACAGAACCGTCAGGATAGTTGACTGGCGGGCTCTAGAGGACGTTCGGGAGAGATGACGGGTGGGCTAGAGGAGGATCGGGACATATGACAGGCGGGCTAGAGAACGGGCGGGCTAGAGGATGGGCGGGCTAGAGGATGGGCGGGCTAAAGGACGGACGGAACACAGGACGGGCGGGACAGAGGCCAGGTGGCCTAGAGAACGGGTGGGATAGAGAACGGGCGGGCTAGAGGTCTTGCGAGCTGGAGCGCGGGCGGGCTAGAGGGAGGGCTAGGTGGCTTGGGGGCGTCGGCGGCTCCGCACAGAGGAGCAGAGGGCGTGAACGCGCGCACCTCGCATCGATTGCGCGCCGCCCCGCCGCCCTCCACCGCCCTTACCGCCCCCACCGCCCTCCACCGCCTGGGAATGCGCGCCCGCGGCAACACTCCCAAGCAGGCCCACCGAGGGGGAGAGATGCGCTGGAGGAAAAGCGTGTCGGCGATACTCGCCGGAGCACGGGAGGAGGGGGGAAGGTCGGGAGGTGTGGAGGAGGTGAAAACGAAGCCTCAGAGATATACCAGTGGAGGGGAAAGTGAAAGTGAACCTGTAAATAGGTCGTGAGGAACGATTGAATGAACCTGGAGGAGGTAAATATGAAGGATGTATATAGGGAGTCTAAGGTAAAGGAGGGTGAGAAAAAATTAAGTAAAGGTGACGTAGGAGTGCGTGTATATGAGGAAGTAATAACTTGGAGACTGAAGTAAAAGAAGACGAGGTAGATGGGGTAAGAGGAGAATTAGCTAGAGGATGTTGAGGATGCACATGCAGTTGAGTTGGACGCGGAAGAAGAAATAATGGAGAACATAGGGATGAGCTAAAGAAGGACGTAAAATATGAGGTAGGGGATGTGAGGAGATGATGACGTTAAGAAAAAGTAGGAGAAAGATGTCAAGGCCGATGAGGAATATGAGATAATTTTACATTTGAAGCGCTGGTAACAGAATATTTGAAAACGAGAGAGAGAGAGCGAGAGAGCGAGAGAGAGAGAGAGAGAGAGAGAGGGAGAGAGAGAGAAGATATTGGAACGGAAGAGGAATATTTGGAAGTAGAAAGATAAAGGACGTTGCAGAGATATTAGAGTAGGATACATAGGGTACACTGAAGAATAGGGTATAAAAGTGCTTTTGTTGTTCGCAAACTGCGCGGTAGGCAGACACAGATGATGACTGGAAACAAACGCATTCTAAACCAGTGAGATGGGAATGCAAATACGGGCAAAGCAGCAATAATTTGTATCCACCAAGGCAGGCATACGCTGCAACGTACCGAATTTGTTTGGAGTCAAAGGCGGCGGTGGCGGTGATGTCTGCTGCGGGCGGTGAAGCCATGTGTCTAATGCGTCGGTGGCTTTCATGTTAGTCAATTGGGCAGACGAAGCGGCCACTTTGCCGGGGGCGCTGGCAGCCACTGGCGGGAGACGAGTGCGGTGGCGAGCGCGGTTGCGGTCGCGGTGGCCCGGCCCAAAACAAGGCACCGTTCGCCGCCCGGCACGCTCTCTGTCTGCACACGATTAGTTCACAAACCGCGCAGTTTTAAACCATCAGCGAACTTGAAACATCAGTTCCATATGGTGAAGTTACCAATAATTAATTAACCTACATGTACATTTTCCTGTCGTGGCTAGCTCTTTGTCAGCGTGCTAGTTTCCACTATACGGCCCCGTGTTCGATTCTCGGTCAGGTCTCGGTCAGCAATAGTGTGCTTTATCAATGCAATGTCCCAGTATATGTTGCTGTGTGACGATGAGAAAATTCACTTCTCCGGTTGAGAAGACCGGAATACGGCGTGAGAATATCTATGTGCTAACCACACGTAGCCCCTTAACCCATGGCCGCGAGGCAGGGACGTCGCCGGTAGGCTTGAGTCTGTTCACGGGCTGTCGCGCCAAGTACATTTATACATGTACATTTCGTTGAATAATATATATTCACATTTGAACTCTAATGTTAATATTTGTTAATGTTATGAACTCTAATGTTAATATTTGTTATTAATTGTGCCACGAGTAATTTGTTTTGCAGAACGCTCGGTTGTATTAAATGTAAATTATAACTAACAGTTGAAATTGTTATTTTTTTAAAAATTGTAATGAAGTGTGTAGACCAATAGAAGTTCTTTCCGGAATATATGATTTTTAATATATGGATATCCATCATATTATTTGTGTTTTCGTGATGTTTTAACCTTTTAAGTTTTATAATTTCATTATTTTTCACTAATAATTCGGGAAAAAAGAAGTTACTTAACGCTTATGCAAGTACTATAAAATAACAATCGTATAATTCTTAAACCAAATACATCAGAATTCCTTTTAGTGCATGATAGATCCATTCAATAGGCAAATCTACCAAGCGCTTTTCGACGATCATTTTCAGATCTGAACTTCATTTACCCTCCGTTTTGTTGATCTCCCCAAACTAATTTGAATTCCAGACTAATAGTGAATCGTTGTTTCCAATTTGTAAACGATCTCCGCTGCTCCAAGATTTAATTTCAGCGCTTTAGCTTCGTTCGTATTACCCACTCGCAATCGGTGGCAAAACGAACGACATCGCGAAGTGAGGATATTAGCCTTTTAATCCTCTGGTTAGCTGGTTTCATGTAGGAATACGTCAGCGTTTCAGTCATTTCCTCTCCATTGCGCGTAAGTCAGCATACCTCATAATGAGAATGCTCCGAAGTCAAATACATAAAAAGTGTAACTATTGTATCATTGGAAAAGCAGTCGAAATTTGGCACGAGTAGTGATGAGTAGCTCTCGATGCGTTGAAGTTTTCCGTATGTAATGAGACTTGCTGATTAAGTCAGTGCTCATATGACACTGCGTATTCGCTGCTACACATAGTCAAACTGTATACACTCATTCAAATATAAAGCATTATATGTTTTATGTTCAATATTGGTTTTATTACTTTATTTGTATTTTGCAATTTTCTATTGTCAGTCGAACAACTTATTCTGTTGATCTTGAGCTCGGAATATAAATATAATGTAGAGAATCGTGATGGGAGGTCAATAAAATCATTTGATTCACAATTCCAACGGTTCCAACGGTGCGGCCATTTATTTGGCCTGCTTCAGGGCCATAAATATATAATAACAATACAATATTATTTACAATACAAGGTCAGGACGTGGATGGTAGACCCAGGTTTCGTCAGAGGCTCTCGCGCCGAAGTACATTCATACCTCTCTTTTATTGAAGTAATTTTTCAAATTAATTTTTAGATAATCAGTTTTCTAAATTTTACTGCATACGTACTACATTTCGAAGATCAAATATGAGTCCTTCATCAGGTACAGTTTCAAATTAGTAGGTAAAATTGGAAGCTATAATTCAATAATTAAAAATGATTCAAAAAATAATTTAATGAAAAATAAACGTTGTTTTATATACAAAATTTGAATACAAATGAAAAAGACAGAAATTAGAAGCTTACCTTTTATTTTAAAATATTCTAAGTTGCATTTGCATGATTGCATGTAAATGAATATATAATCATAGTTAACTTAAAATTATAATAATAATTTTAAATTCATATTTCATTTAGAATAAGAAATGTTATTTATTCCTAAGGATACTCCTTGTTATTTGTTGGTGTGTTGTTAAAACGTAAGAATTTGAAAAAGTAAACAAGGTAGTTGACATTGGAAAAGCAGTATTAAACATTTCCAATTGTATGAATAATATTAGCATAGGCATTGGTGAAATCATGGCATTTTAGGTGTGTATTCCCGGTATTGTTTAATTGGTTATTAAATGTTTCTGAAACAATTCTAGAAAATTTTCGAGATTCATTATCAAGTGTGTAAACATTTTTGATATCCAAATTGTGTCCAGTATGAATTCTAAGATTAGTTACTGCATTTTCCCTGCAGGTAGGTTCCTTAATGTTTTTTACATGTTCATTAATTATAATAGCTAATTTGCGTCTAGTTTAACCAATGTAACTTTTGTCACAATCTTAACAAGTTATCTTGTAAAAGGTAATTTCTGTTTCATCGTGTGGTATTTTATCTTTAACATTTTTTATTACATTCATACCTGTCATTAGCAGCGTTTTGTTACTTACTACACACCTATTAATCATCAATTACACTATTAGTTTGCTATTACATTACCGTTAGTGCTTTTTTATTTGTTTACTTAAGGTCTCATTAACAACGAGACGAATTGGCGACCACATTATTGATTTAAAGTTATCTGTGAGAGTCGTCAGTTGTCAAGAGGACCGCCAGGCATCATCTCCGTGTATTCCACTCATTACACGCTCTGTTGCGCCACTACACAGCGGCCAGAATTGGAAAGGAATTAGAACAGTAGTAAGGTTTAGGACACTTCACAGGGATTGGAATAGCCCCTGTGAAGCAGTCAAGCGCGTTTTGTCGGAACAAATTTCACATAAGATTGTCCGGGAATCAATTTTACATAAGTTTGTCCGGGAATCGAATCCAGACCTCCTTAGTGAAAGGCAAGCGACTTTCGCTCTTAGCCACGAGTTGTCTTTAACGTTAGTGCTTTGTTTTACTTTCGGCTTTAGTAATGAAACATTTTTGGCGATTACTCTAAATCAAAATAAAGTGTTCTTAGCAAATGTTGAACGCCAAACCTGTGAATGTAAATTTATTGTATTTTGATAGGTATTGGGTATCTACGTTCGTTTTAATTCTTGTTTCTGTAATTCCAGCTCGAGACACAATATCTCACGAGACTTGTCGGTGGTAGTTTTTGCGGATTTTCAACGCTTCTTAAAAATTTTCTAGATCAATGGGACAATGGACTATATGAGGATGGGAACCAGCCCGTTGCTCAGGCCTCAAGGCTGAATAGATTGGTTATTTCGTGTTTCTGGGCGCGTGAACGCCTAGGGTCATTAATCCCGTAAGTGTAGTGTATTTTATTACGGGAGGTGGCAGAATTCATCCCTCGCTAGATGATTGATCAGTCACCAACCTACACGTCAGCTTTTGGGGTTTACTCCTATCCAGATATCTCTAACCAGTAGTATCCCGCCCCAGCCGGAACGCGCTGTAAGCTTCTGACTGGTCTCCCGACACGTGTGGTAAGGTAGTGCATGTAAGTGTAAGTATATCTAAGTAAGTGATGAGAATAAAATAAGAAAGGAGGGAAAGATCGTATTCGCTCCGTATCCCTTTTTTGGTACATCTCTGAAATTCGCCTGGAGTTGATTGGAAAGAAAGCTACTGATGACAACGTTCGGCCGCTGGCACTCTCCTCGAAACAGCGGATGAATTCGACCTCCGTCAGGACTTGAACCTTAGAACCTTCAGGTCAGAGGCACTAAAATGACATCAGATCAAGCACTGAGTCACCTCAGCAGGTGATGGTTGAAGTGGTGACAGGAAACAGAGCGAAGGATTGAGCGTGTAACGGGTCCCAGTGTTCTTAGTACTACTCTAGAGATGGGAATTATAAACCGTAATCTCGAAATTGGCTCGTGGCTAGCTCTTGATCAGTGTGCTCGCTTTCTACCACGCGGCCCCGGGTTCGATTCCCGGTGCGTTTTCCTTGCAATGTCCCAGTGTATGCCAGCCTCACATTGTGTGACAATGAGAAAATTCGCTTCTCAGGTTGAGAAGACCGGAATACGGCGTGAGGATGTCTACGTGCTAACCACACGTACCCGTTCACGGGCTGCCGCGCCAAGTACATACGTACATACGTGCATACATGCATACATACATAGAACCTCGGAATTCCCCGAGGCCCACTCCATACCCCAAACCGGCAATAAATCTCGGGTCGCCCGGCGAGCTCCAACCCGGCGCACTTTGCCGCACGAAGTGTGCATTCGTTGTGCACGGCTCAGGTGCAGTTCGCGTGGCGTTTATGTTATGGAAGCTCCACAGGCTACTATTGAATTCCTCCTGGCTGTGCGGTTTACTCTTATAAACTCCTCATTCGCCTAAAGCGGCATTATAGGTAATTGCTATTTGAACCTGCAAAAAAAGTTCATCCATATGGTAAAGAGTTAAAATTCAATCAGTAGTATCACAGACATTGCTAGACACTACTTGTAATACACCTTCACATTGCACATGAATGTTTATTACGCTGAGAAACATCACTGAAGTAATCGGTATCAGAGGTAATATTATACATTTGCTCTCGTTTACCTACACGAGAGTAATATATTTAGTTGTACCACTGAAATGCTGATCGGCAACACTTGGTAGTTCTTAATTTTTTCCTCATCTCAGTTTTAGTTTTGACAAGTTTGATTGTATCAATGGAAAGTACATATATTAGGCTACCTTTTATTTTATTTGTGAATGTTTGACTGATAAACTTCTAGAGTTGTTAAAAGTCACTAAGTAGAGATGTGCCAACACATTACACTATTAAAATTGGCTGCCGTAGACCTTGGAGTGAGGTTCGCACACTATTTCCGTGAGAGTGTGGTGTGATAAATCGACGTCAAAATGAATAATTTTTCAATGTTTTGACACTAATAAATCCAAATAACTTTATCACCGTTTGATTCTGCAGATCAGCCTCACAGTGGCAATTACAGCAGCATTAGTAATTTCATAATTATGTTTAACAATTTGTCTTTAATTTCATTTAATCAGTTATTTATCCATTTCAATACGAAAGTGCTTCTTGTAATTCTTGGCAAATTTGAGTGGGTAACCTTGTTTAGGGGAAAAGAAGTTTTAACTAACCCCTGCTAATACGTCTTTTATTTATTATTACGTGATGCCGCATGATATTCAGAAACTACACTATTCCCAATATCAATGATTTTGTGCACTCACTGGATTTCGCCAATGAGTGGGGAAGGAAAGTTACAAGCATTTCAGTGTTAGATGTATGTAGTGTATTTATTTGGCTTTCTCTGGAATGGAAAAGTAAGAAAATGTTTATTGAGTTGAAATATTTAAATGAAATAAAATTAAGGGTAGTTCTAAAAGTATATAGCAAAAACAAAGCATTTTCATATAAATTATTAAGAAATATCTAGTTTTCAAAACATAATGTAATGAACTGGGGTTGGGAAGTGTGGCCACTAAGGCGATGTAGGTTTGACACCCTACGTAGTCACATGCAACAATGTTGAAGAAATTTTGCATCCGTGAGCGAAGAAAATCACTGATAAATTGATTCAACTTCTTTTCTAAAAATCAAAAAGCAATGGAATAACTAAGAACCTCCTACACCTATTGGGTACACTGAGATCACAAGATTGACTGAAATTCTTGTTTCACTATCGTCAAATGTGTCAATCGTCAATGTGCGGTAGGAAATATAATAGTGGTGCTTCTGTAAAGAAATTTCGCGTTTCAATGATTACATCTACATTATCATAGTCGTTTTTATTATAGTATAGGATCTATAACAAATTATAATACCTGGAAGAAGTAAATATTATTTTACACTATTATATGATATCTTAACACCTCCCCCAAATTGTTTATTTTTACTGATAGGTTATACTTGCCATTGTCTTCGATACAGAGTTCGATATACAATATATGATTTGAATTTAATTACAATTAACTAGCGGAACCAGCGGAACGCGGACCAGCGGACGCTGTCCTGCCGTCCATGTCTCTTTCTCGTTCCCTCTCCCTTTCTCTACCCGTCTCTCACTCTCCCTGACCCTCTGTCTCCGACTTTCCATGTCTCTGTGTGTGTCTCTCTCTCTTTCTGTTTGTTTCTCTACCTGCATCTATGTCTGCCCCTGTCTCCCTCTCTCTCTCTCTCTCTCTCTCTCTCTCTCTCTCTGTACCTGACCCTCCCGGGCGTTATTTCACAATCGCAGGGGCAGACATTCTTAATACTTCAGGGTGCTGCGGGTTGCGTCAGAGCGCCGTTGCGTAGAGAGCCTGAGCAGGTTGCTTGGGTCAGCATGAAATCATCATCATCGCGCGTCCACATTCGCAGGCACCTCCACACTCTAATCGTACTATTCCTATATTATTCCAGTAATATGTTGAGAAGTTTTATCCCAATCGACAGCGCATTGAGTATGAACCAACCAACCAACAAACAAAGAAACATTGTATTTTGTATATAATATTGGTGATTGATATAATTATTAATTGATAAATAATTGTAATATATTAATATTAATTGCCATTTATTTTCGCCAAAAACACGCGTGTGTGCTGTCTTTACATCAAGAATATTAACATGTCCAGAACGAATAAAATAATTATCCACAGTAAATAAATTCCATATTATATACAATATTTAAAAAACAACAAATTCTCGCAAAAAGCTCTGCAAACGCAAATACGGTTGAAAATAATAGCTAAATATAAAGATCGGGTGAGTGGAAAGAAAAAGGCTACATGCACACCGCTAACGAGCAGAAACTGTTTAGAATTGACTTGTCAATTTCTCATAGCCTCGTGACAGTTACTACCAAAATTTCTCAGACCTCTTCCTCTCCACAGCGGCTAACCGCGTAATGTGAAGAGAAGCAGATGACCCTCAAGTGAAACCTGATGGTCCGTGTAGTGCATGACTTCTGATGATCCTGATTCTCAGGATCTGCCGTCACGGCGCCCGGCGCCGAACCGGATCGGCCCCAGATCGCCGGGCATCGTCGCTGGGTGTTGAGGCAAGAGCAAAACCGGCTGAGATGGCTCAGTGCCAACTGTTGCCCCTGCCGCCTGTCTGACTAGGAGGCTTTAAGATTCCAGTCTCGGCGATATGGAAAGATTTTCGACACTAGCTATCAAGCTAAATAAAATTCACCGCTGTCAAAGAGAATTCCAGCAGCCGGATGATCTGATTTTGTTATGTTCCGGATTGGTGGGATGGGCAAACAAAATAAACGACTTCAGTAGAAGTTGTTTTGTTCCATGAATACTAAAGAGTTTTCTACGTACAAGCCGTGCATTGGGCAAATACATGTGACGGCATAACCGTACGGAAAACCTTCGTGATGGCGTGGTCGATGTAACTAGGTGGCGTTTCGTTCAGCGCTGGCGTCATGGTTGAAACCCTCATCTCGAACTCGCGTGTCTTGGACTCGACACCCGGCGAGCCACTCTGCGAATTTAACCTGCAGGTCTTGCTACTCTGGCAGCCAGCTTGTCTTTCGCTCTGAAGGGGAACAAAACGGCGGGACTGATCCCTATTGGTCGAGCACTTTGACGGCTGTTTTGCGCTGCCGCTCGCGCTGCGCCTGGTGGCGCTCTGTGCAACTACCAGCGGAGGCCATGACGCGCCGCGGGTACGGCCATGGTGGAAATACAAGGGTGAGTTTCTTCCGACTTTTGCTCGTTCTGCGCAACACCCGTTATCGACACGAACCACGCGACCACACCACGGCCACTTCGTTTGAAAAAAACACACCAGACGCTGGCCGCCATGTTGCATGGGGAGAGAGATGTGTTGAGAAACATTTTGAAAGTGGTACAAAATGACAAATTTTATATGTAACAAATTAAAAATAACACGAGAAGATACAGAAGATACAATATTTAAAAGATGTCCTTTATAAATATGTTTCAATGTCTTGTAACGAGGTGATAATTTTGGTATCTGGCTGCATTTAAAATTCCCGCAAATATTTCGACGCAAACGGGTGTCTGAAGCTCATTGGCTGAAGTTAGATTTGATGAGTGCGGCATCGTGGGCCGCTTTAGTGGCCTCTTGCGCCTTGTGTTATAGACCGCGCGTGTCCGTCACAAATTGGAATTTTCCGGTTCTTTCTCCAATGAATGTCAGACAAATTTCTGAGTAATATCCTACCAAACCGGCTGTGAACCGTACGCGATGTTCTTTTCATCATACTTGCTCCTCCTGTCCCCTTACACATGCACTTACACTTGCACTAAACTGACGCACATAAAGAAACTTGTCCCGACTGGAGCGGCATCTGGTATTGATCGGAGCCCTTCGAGTTGACAGCATAGGAGGAACGCGGCATATAGCTTGCACAACGGGACTAAGATAATATTTGTTGACGCGTCCCCCCCCAAAAAAAGACATTATCGGTCGGACTCAGGAGAGCTGCAGTTTTCATCTCCGGTACGGAAGAGGAGAGGGTTTCGTGTGCTGGTGCACTAGGCTGGTGTGCACTACTCGCTGGTGAGAAATTTCAGCGTGAACGACACAGGCTCGTTTGGAGCAGTTTCACGGTTTTCCAGGCAGCGGCCGGATAAGGGAACGACCCCGAAAGGAAGAACCACATATCACTGTCTCGAGTAATCCGGTAGCTGCGTCCGGGCGCGGCGGGGCGGGGGCGGAAGCGGGGCGGGGCGAGAGGCCGAGAGCGGCGCACGCGAGAGCGGAAGGCATCGCAGGGCATGAGTGCTGCCGCGGTAAACGAGGGCCGCTGTTCTCGCTGTAGATTGAACTTTATAGCCTGCCAAGCTAAAGAAGTTGCTGCCACTTTGGTGCGTACAAGAGAAAAAATCTGCAGGTGAGGCATGGCGCAAAGAAGAACGTTTTCATGTTAGTAGATGTTCAAAATTATTTAGGCCTTTCTTACTCTTGCGATTTCAGTACTCACTCGTATTAAAGTGGAATTCGAATGTCATGAACGTCACAAGTACAGGTTTTTGTCATATTTTATAAAAAGTCTAAAAATTGTGTTGATACAAAATTCTATTAAAAATCTTCTAAGTCTGATATCATAAACAAATCATTATATTCTCTATTATTTATTTGAATCCTCGTATGATCTTTCCAAAATTATTCTTATAGATAATAATGTCATTTTGAAATATTCCTCCTGTGAGTCTAAGGAGAAGTACCGTGTCTCTCATTACCACGAAAAAAAATTTTAA
Organism: Gryllus longicercus; assembly: GCA_038098605.1. NCBI lineage: Eukaryota > Metazoa > Arthropoda > Insecta > Orthoptera > Gryllidae > Gryllus > Gryllus longicercus. The sequence goes on along the minus strand of JAZDUA010000267.1, from coordinate 1,286,051 downwards.
CACCTATGATCCATTGCTTGCAATCACTATTTTAATTGCTTGATTCATTACATCATAGAGACGCTGCATCTGTAATTCTGTAAATGTGCAGTTATACAAGATTCAGAAACAATATAATTAGCAAGAAACGTTTAAAAAATAAATTAAAATTATTGATCAACTAACTTCCTTATATGGCCGTTTGTTCGCTTTTAATTCACATTTCTAAACATTCTAGTTTTTTATTGAGAAGTTTAAGTTTTTGAATAACTCAGAAATTACTTTAAGAGCCGGCCTGGGGGTCGGATAGTCTTCGGTAAGGGAGTGACGAAGTCGGTTTGGTGGGTCACACGTTCGAGTACCACGTGGGCAAGGTTGTAGCTATATGCGAAGGGGCGTGGTTGGGACTTTATGAAAACACTAAGTGTGCCTCATAAAGAAACTTTTCCTTCCCCCGTCCTGGTTAGGAGTTGGTCTGCCAGCCGACAGGGGAGTAATGCTCCTTTAAAAGATCACGGCGGACTATAACGTACGCGCGTGTTCAACACAATTCCTCCCAACTCGAATTAGTTCCAAGTGCATCTCAGGCGCCTATGAACTGTATGTACAGAGCCGCTGTAGATCAATGGATCTACAAGGTGTGAGAAAGAGTGGTAATTTGATGCACGTTCATCATGGTGTCAAAGGGTAGAGATAGAAGTAAGGACGAGGGATTCCGGTATCCTCACGGATACAACCAAAGTACAAAGATGATCTATTTCTCCAATAAGTACATTTCAGTCGATCTTGGAGCACAATACCAACCATCTGTACATTAAATATGTACTATCTTTCGTTTTTTTTATTTTACGACAAAATCAGTTAAAGAAGGAAGAGACATATGAAGAAAACTACAATATAGTTAGATGTAGTAAAATAATATTTTCAGTGTAAAAATACTAATAAGGGACTCTCTTAGCATATACTCAGTACATAAAGAGCACGACAAGGAAGATAGAGACAAAAGGTAATGTACTCCAGATTGTTTACAACCCTTTTTACATGATCTTAAGTCTTTTTTGTATGAATGTATGTTTGGCATTTTGGGTCACTTATCCGACTTTGCCGGCTAGCTAACAGTGTCCCTCAGGCCTCAGTCTTATCCCATGCTCGGGGGGTAAGAGGGACATGTGGCGAACATGATTCTCTTCATCGTGAATAGCAAACATCGCCTGTCTGACCTTTTCTTCGTTATAAAGGTACTGAAGATGGGACGATTTTAAAGGAAAGCTACAACACTGTTTTTGCCTAGAAGCTAACCTACGCTCCTCATGAGCCATTCTAGCATTGTATTTCAGAAATATATCATATAAAAGTAATCAAATTGAACAATATTAATGTTCAAAAAACTTTTTTCGGATAACTAAGAATAGTATCTAATTTTATAAAAATAGTTCGGCAGCACGACCAAAAATAACATAGAGGTATTATACGCATATTTTTGAAGTGAGCTCCTAAAACTGACTCCAGATAACAACTATACGTATCGTATTATAAATACCTATATCTCTATTGGATGAAAACATGCTACCACTTTTCAATAAATGACGAGGCACGTCAGTGTTAAAAGAGAATTTTGTAGAAACCACGTTAGTGGAATTTGCTTATTCTTCTTACGTTTTTAACTGAAATCTAAATGTCGAGGTACAATCGAACATTATGTCAATATCTCTGCCGTTAATGTAAATTCACAAGCTACACGCAATGAACTGTATGAATGCTGACTGAATTTGAAAGAATTCGGAGTGCGAAATGTAATGAACTTAATTTAGAGCTCAATTAATTAACACGGGCATTCCATTTGAGAAATGAATTGAGCCCCAAGCGATTAATGAGCTAACCACATCCAAAAATGTAATATGGTTAGCTCATTGCACATCGTTATATTTTATAATGCATGCAATTACCTCTTTTCAAACAATATAAATATGCATTTCACACATGCAAAACTGAATTAAAGCCGTTTTACATGATAAACCAAGGAGAGTAAACTCAGGCACGTCACACCGCGCCCGTTGGGCATCTCACGCCACCCCATCCCACGCCACTATAACCCACGCTACCACATCCCACACCACTCTATCCCACGTTACCCCATCTCACGGCACCCTATCTTACGCCACCCTATATCACGCCACCCCATCTTACGCCATCGCATCTTACGCCACCAATTCTTACGCCACTCCATATCACGCCACCCCATCCCACACCGCTCCATCCCACGATACCCCATCCTACACCAGTCCATCCCACGCTACCCATTCTTACGCCACCGCATATCACGCCACCGCCACGCCCTCGCCACTCCATCCCACGGCACCCAATCTTACGCCACCCCTTCTTACGCCACCCCTTCTTTCGCCAACCCTTCTTACGCCACCCCATAGTACACCATTCCATATTACGCCAACCTATCTAACGCCACTCCATCCCACGCCACTCCATCTCACGGCACCCCATCTTAGGCCACCCCATCCTACATCACTCCATCCCACGCTAACCCATCACACGCCACTCCATATTACGCCACTCTATCTTACGCTACCCCATTTCACGCCACCCCATCTCACGCCACCCCATCTCACGCCACCCCATCTCACGCCACCCCATCTCACGCCACCCCATCTCACGCCACCCCATCTCACGCCACCCCATCTCACGCCACCCCGTCTCACGCCACCCCGTCTCACGCCACCCCATCTCACGCCACCCCATCTCACGCCACCCCATCTCACGCCACCCCATCTCACGCCACCCCATCTCACGCCACCCCGTCTCACGCCACCCCGTCTCACGCCACTTCATCTCACGCAACCTCATCTCACGCCACCCCATCTCACGCCACCCCATCTCGGGCAATCCGATCTCACGCCATACCATTTCAAATTCTAAAATTCAATCTGCGCTATCTCACGGCAAGTCATCGCACGCCACTCAAACCAGCGCACTTTTCTTCCCCTTTCGTCAAACCGCATTATGGTCTGCCTCCCCGAACCATCCTATCCCTTGCCAGCCGACCACCCCCTTTTAACCCATCCAACTCCAAATAACCGCGCTTTCGGGGACCTGACCTCCTTTCTGAAATGAAAACCTGGTAGTGCGGTTATAAGCATCCAGCGGTGCGAACGTCCCGCCGCCCTGCCGCCAAAGCTTTCGCCCCAGGCTGAAGAGACAGTATGGGCTGTGCCCGACGCGAGCCGCAGATGAAACGGTAATGAATCATTCGCGTCAGACCGCCATTAGAGGGTGGTTGGCCTTCTCGTGGCACTCCATAATTTCATTGGCGACCTCTCTAACTGAGCGCAATGAAAATCAACATCCAAGACGGTAGAATTCTCAATAACACTAAGTTACCATCTAAGATGTTGATTTATATATTGGCCAAACATTTTTATTGATGCACGCAATTTGGATTCAAATATATAAAATATTTGAATCACACTTAATCAATAATATTCATAGTTTCATGAGAGATTGTTTTATACGAAGCAGAGATGGATACTTCAATTCCATCTTTCTATGTATTATTCGAGGTAACCTGTCAGCAATGGCGGAACGAAATAAAACTTGCATATTAAAAACTCACTATAGATAATAATAGTAAACAATTTAATATCAAAATTTTCTTCATTATCACAAATAATGTCTCAAACTAAAGCGCTCGGTCCTCTATGGGACTTTCTAGCGACTTTAGGGCGCTCTAGAAACTGCCAGAAGAATTAATTTGGCTCTGTTTGCTATGGTTGTCCCTTGTCATTACGAGATATTGAGACTTAGAATTTAGTTTCTCTGTTATTTGTTATAGTCACTTTCATACATTGCGTTCTCGGAATCCAACAACGTGTGTATCCACGAGCTGATCCAGCTGATTATTTGGAGAGTTGTAGATTTTTGTTTAAGAATAAACATATTCGTTATTGTATTCTATATTTCTAGTAGTGTATATATGATACTATACAATATTATTTTTTAAATAACTACATAATTCTAACATACGTAAATGTTTAAACCAATTTTGCGAAATAAAGGAAGTCAACTAACTTATTTTTATTTTTCTTGATCATTTCCAATTTTAAGCTTTCTTCTCTATGCATTTATGTAGGGAATATCCCCTATGCCCTCCCCCATTGGATCCACTGCTGTGTGTATCGGAGATTAGGTCCACAATGTTCCCAGAAACCCCATATATATGCTTGCAGCCCGCCCGTGCGGGCTGCTTCTATTCATCTGCCACGGGAACAGGGAGCTCGGACTTATCTCCAGTGTTTTCCTCCCTTGTATGTGGAATTCTTCCCTCCTTTATTCCTTTTTACCAACTAGTTTTGTGCTATGATATATCTTCGTAATTTGTCCGTATTTTGGTTTTATTTTACTCATTGATAGTATGCTCAGTTGTACTTAACAGTGCCTTTACAATTCAGCGCCTGTAGCTTTTCTGTAGTCAACTTGTACATCCCTAGCGTACATCGCGCCCAGAGATATTTAATCCTTCGGCTTCCGTTGCTCCGCAATTCCGAAGCAAGCGATTACCGGAGTGTGAGCGCGGCGCCCAGTTCCTCGACAAGCGAGGAAGAACGATTGCCATGCTATCCAGCCCCACTCATTGAACCCGTGAAACTGAATAGCAAACCGTGAAAGTTACCGTTATGTTCCAATAGACACATATTTTATAGAGACCCGGTCGGATTTTAATTTTTATTGCGTATTCAGACGTTCAATCCGAACTTTATTTCGCAGCATAACCTTAAATAATCAGTAAAAACCTACAAATAACAAGTATTTATTATGCTACAATTTCTCAAATGGTACGATACAACCACTAGAACGCAGATAATTATGTTATAGACATTTTAAAACCAGCTGAAGTACCCTGCGTTCCCGGGTATTTATTAACCATAATTATCTTACCTCATCTCGTCTGCCTTATCCTTCCCAACCAGCCACGTTTATTACGTGCATCGCTGCTACTTCCACCATTTCTATGGATAGCTACAAAAACAGACATTGTTGGATACTTCCAGCAAAGGATCTGCGATCAATTTTATCTTCAATTACCCCGAACCGAATTGCGCTATTGGAATGAATTAAGTTTATTAGTAAATTTTATGGTCTTTCAGAAACGCTGTATTCACTTCGATGAAAACATTCACAGTTTGTGAGTAATTTGCTGAAAACGGAAAGAGAGAATGCACACTTAAATATTGATTATAGGAGTCGGAAAGAGAGATCGTATTTTTTTACGAAATTTCATGCAGACAGTAACTTATTCGTGGTCTTGAAAGTTAAGTTTACAAAATGTCAGTAAGATGGAAATAAAGTGGGGGGTTTGTATTTAAAAAAATCTTTCTTTACATCAGAAAACAAATTTTTTTCGCTTTCTCGCTCCTATTTAGTAAGAAGAGAAAATTACAGGTATGTAATCCCATGTAACATGTGCGCCGCAAAACGGTGTATTTTTGGCAGGAAACCCTCGGCCCTGGAATTGAAAACGTGTTTCAGTTCTGTCCCTATACATAATAAATTACTTCCTGTAACATGTGACCAGAACTGAAGAACCAGAACTACATACTGTAGCCAGAATCAATGTTTCGTGGGTCCTTGATACCGAAAAATCGGCTGACGGAAAAACGTGTCATCCGTCTGACTGTCCGTCCGTCTGCCAGTCTCTCTGTCCGTCTGTCCGTCACTCTCTGTCCGTCTGTCCGTCAGTCTCTCTGTCCGTCCGTCCGTCTCTGCATCGACCCGTCTCTCCATCCATCTGTCCATCTGTGGGCAACGCTAGCGCTTAAACCACTCAGCCGATTTTCTCCAAAATTGATATTCGCTGGGCGATCTGTACAAATTCGAAGCTTTGGTATTTTAACCGGATATTTTCACTTTTGAGGGAAATTTACCTCAATAACATTTTAAAAATTTTCTCAGAAACGGCACCAAATTTTTGAATTAAGAGTTGTCCTCGGAAGGCGTTAAACATGAATAAGAGAATGGTGCAGGTTTCATGTCAGATAAAACCCCTAATTTTTCCTAATTTGCAAATGTGCAATTTTAGGGGGGAAGGCGTCTCGTTACAAATACAATATTGAAAATAGAGTTTTTTCTTAATGAAATCTACTCTTTAAAGAGACATCTTTAAATATAGTCATGGTGATTTTTTGAGAACACACCTCGAACTATTTTTGTTTTCGAAAATAGTGGTTTTTGTGTAGTTTTGAGCGAAATAGTCTATTTTAATTCTTTTAAACCATTTTGTTTCTCAAAAACTGCTCCAATTTTTTTCACGGATAGAAGAACGGACGTTTAATCAATTTCGCAGGTCTGATTTTCGTTCAACTCTGAATTATCGAACATTGCAAATTTAGAATGAATACAAATATATGCTTCTGTAGAACCTCTAGTTTAAAGTAGCCAAAGTTAGGCCCGACAAACCACTGTATAATCAAGTGAAAACAGCATCGAAATAGATTGTTCCTTTTCAGCTATTACCCTATTACCCCGGTCAAACAAACAAAAATTGTAACACAGTTAAATTGGTTTGTAATGAATCTAAATGAGCATGTGCGATTATAAAAGGGCTGTTATTTTTAAATCACAGAGAGACACTCTCAATTTCTTTACGTAAATATAATTTTTGGCAATTACATCAACTTAATTTATTTTATTATCCACCTTGTTTGCATTTTTACATTGCCAGTCATGGTTTTCATGTCTGATTATAGAATAGCATATAGTTTCCCTTGAAAATTGCGTCCTTGTAGGTTTCATTGCCTGTGTGGTATGTAGCATGAAAGTTGTTTCTTTATATTCAAAATACACTGCTACGTTTTCAAGAAAGAAAATATGATTAAAGAAAATATTCCATCGCTGTTTAAGAAAAAATGTTAAAATAGCAATCCAATTGACGAAAGAGTACAAGAAGTTGTATTTTGAATAATGTATTCAAATTTATTTATTTCGCATAAAGAATACGCAATGAGCCATGCCACCCTTCTGGGCGAGATACAGTTAAGCAAGCTTTCGCTGCCAGTGGTTACAATCGGTCTGCAATCCTCAGGGCCGTACGACTCGTATACGACACGCCGGCAAATAGAGAAACCAGCACCAAGGAAACCGATGCCAAGGTAACAGTCGCTGTTCCTTACATTCGCTTTACAAAGAGAATTGGTAAGCTGTTAAGTCGGTTCCAGGTAAAGACGGCCTACAGAACTCACAAGAAGCTTGGCCAAACTTTGTATGGGTTGAGGACCTGCTTCCTCCTCTCCAAACGGTAGGAGTTTACGCCGTACCAAGCAACAGTTGTTGCAACGACTTCGGCGAAAGCTGTGGATGAAAGGCTACGCGATTAAAACACAGGAATGTTCAACGCTCCCCTGAGGCCCACCTCGCATGGGAAACCCGACATGACTTCCGGTTTGAAGATACGAGATTGGTTGTCAGAGAGGATCGATGTTGGCCTTGACGAATTAAAGAGAAGCCAAGGAAATTGACAGACACCACCAGAACTTCAACGGCAACGCGGGGTTGCGTTTTCGTAATGCTTGGTGGCCATTACACTTGCGGCTGATATGCGTATGCCGGCCTTGCTGAATCTCCCCATGCAGTCGGATAAGGTCTGTACCGTGCCTTCAGATTCGACCTCCTCCCGTGGCTGAAGGTCAACCCCATAATTGGCCGGCTGATTCAACAAATCAGGTTGTGCCACACTCGTACATTAACCCGAGCCCACAAGATGCTTGGCCAAACATGGTACGGGTTAGGACGAGCTTCCTCCTCTCCAAACGGTAGGAGTTTACGCCGTACCAAGCAACAGTGGTCGCAACTAATTCAGCGAAACAAGCAGAGCTGTAGAAGAAAGGCCCGACATGACTTCCGGTTTGAAGATACGCGACTGCTTGTGAGAGAGGATCGATGTTGGTATAGACGAATTAAGGAGAAGCCAAGGAAATTGACACACATCACTACAACTCCAACGGCAACGTATTTTAATAATGCTTGGCCATTACTCTTGCGGCTGATACGCTGGTGCCGGCCTAGCCGAATCCCTCCTTGCAGTCGGATAAGGTCTGTACCGTGCCTTCCGATTCGACCTCCTCCCATGGCTGAAGGTCAACCCCATAATTGGCCAGCTGATTCAACAAATCAGGCTCTGCCACACTCATATATTAACCCGAGCGCCGACCGTGCTGGCGCAGGCCAGCTCTGAGGAAAGCCGCCTTTCAATCTACCCTCCTTAAACTATCAATTGTACAACCTCTCTACTTCTCTTCTCCAAATCTAAACAAATAACTCTTCAATACGTTTCAGTCTCCCTTCCCCTCCTAACATACCTTCAAACCTTATTTACCAACAACAATAACCCGTGCATTTCACTAATATCCCCCATTCCTACACAACCTCTACTTATCTTAGGAACGGGAGGCAGCTGGCCGCATTTAACTTGACGCTTAACTAACGAAGGCAGAATAGGAGTTCGATCCAGGCCGCCTAGAGATCCACAACTGTCATGATTGAGGAAGACCATGAGAAGGGTCGACATGTAGCCATCACAGATTTCGACATGGCGTCATACTGACTATCAAGAGCACTTGCATAAATGTTTAAACCTGCATTTTCAATATTTCGTTTAATATTTAGTGTTTCCTGGGCAGTTATTTAAATTTGCATAATAGAATCATAAATTATAAATGAACGCAAATTAATGTCATCATGTCCGTAATACTGAATGGGAAATAAATGAAAAATTTTGTTACAAAATCTTTAGCACGTACCAAATACCAATTAATCTGTGGCTACCAATTTACTGGATATTCGAAATTGACAAATCTCATACATCAACGTCTGTCTGCCCTTGCACAACACTTGATGAACAAATTAAAACAGTTGTATCAACTAAACGTATTGTGGACAAAAGTAATAGCTTGTATAGTCTTAAATTTCGTATACAGGCTTGAGAATTGTGACATTTCATGTGCGATTTTTTGTTATTGAAAGATTTAAGATATTGTTAAAGCTCACGTAGTCTTTAGCAGGTCTCATTTTTATTAAACTTTAGAACTATTTGAAAATATCAAAAGTTAGAACTAATGCAAGAAAATATGTTTTGTTGAAGTACTACTAGTTTTATAATGAATTTTACTATGTATATACTAATACTTAAACACTGACAAGGAAATATTTAACATTCCCTCGTTTAGATTTTGAAATTTGATATTTCAATGAAATGCAAGATGTAGATGACTTTGATTAGTATAGCATTCTCCCATTAATGAAACAAATCAAACAAACAAATCTTATTATTTATGATAACGTGTTCTATTACGTGACAGGGGCGAATGCCGAGGGACAACATGTTTTACGGTATAGTACGTCTGGTAAGAGAGGTGCCACTGCGAGAACGGCCCACTTCGCTGACATCGACGCATTTCCCCTTCAACTCCAGGAAATGGTGCACACGCCCAAGCTGTTGCTGGGAATTCACGAACAAAAGGCTCTCTCGAAATATCGCGACGACGGGTTGTTTCATAGAAATATATGTTTTCCAGAAAGTTGTCTAGCAGACAGCTTGTATTTGAAATATGTTTATATGTATTCTTCATTACTTATTTTTTGTTTCGTGTTTATTTTCTTTTAAATTAGGCCTCGTAATATCATTTTAGCGAAAGGTTAGGAATATGTTTGAATGGAAATTTTCTTTGATTTTGTTTGGTGTTTTTGTAATTAAATGATAGTGATATGGTCGAACACGCGCCATTGAAGTTGCCGCCAGAAGATAGTACCGGCGCCGCTCAAGAGAGAGCGCCGATCAGCAACCCTACAACTCCGTCACGCTCGGGCAAGCCTCGGAACAGAAGGGTTCACCCTTATCGCGGGGCTGGCCGGCGAACCTTCACCCCGAGCGGGGTATAAAAGCGCTGCCCGGGCAGTTGAGAAGCGAGCGCCAGTGAGTCGATAGTGAAGTGTACAGTGTTACGTCGAGTGAATACGAACTTGGACTGCCTCAACGGAGAACTTGTAAACGACGCTACGCACACGGGACATCTACTGAAATTTTGGTTGACTTGGCTTGTGTTTGTGGATTTTCTTTTGGATTGTGGAATAAACAGAATTTTAAGAAATTTTGTTGTTCTTTGTTGTTTTGGTCACAACAGATAGTGTTATTTTTTAAGTTTAAATACGTAGTGTATCAGTCTATCTGTGGTAAAAAGTAAAGTCTGGTCTTATGGACACATTTTCGTTGAAGAAATTGGAACCGTTTTTGAAATATTGTTTGAGCTTTTATAAAACAGTAATTCGGAGCTCATTATAACAAAAAATTGTTTTCGAAAATCTTCATGAGAAATAATTTTAAGCACCTGAAAATAATTTTAATAACTTGAACTCAAACTTATAATAATGTTTAAATAAATCCTGAAATATAAATATAACGTCAGAGATATTTCAAAAATATTTCGTTATTGTAACTTTTGACAAATAAAATAAATACGTTAAAATGGCGTTTATATCATGTAATTCAGGGCATGTAGTGTTATACGTTATTAAAACGTTCAAAGAAAATATTTGGGTCGTTTTAAGAACATTTGAGCGTATCTAAAAGAGCCCAAATTGTAGTTAACTTTTTAGAAATATTTTGAGTTTTCAAGAGTGACTCAAGAGAATACTCAATATTGAGACTAAGTCGGCACTTTCACAACCTACATAAAAAACCTCATTCACTTTCGTCGTGGATTTTCTTTGAATATGGCGGAGGATTTGGCGATATATTTTGTACAAAATTTATGTAGAATTCATAGTATTCGTAATAAATATCCCGGATGTTTCTGAAAGACATATTTGCTTTATGATTCCACTCTTAATAATCGAGAATAAAGTTTTTAAAAATTGCTCGCTGATGAAAACAACAGTTTCAAAACGTTGCGATGTTTAGTATAATAAAGAGACAAAGACACGTGTAAAAGTGTGTTTGCTTTTCGTATTCCGATTCCGATTGCCTCAAATAAGTGGAAACTTTCATACAGAAGAACATCAGTAATCCGAACTTATAGCAGGTGTTGTCTGTTCGGAATCGGAAATGTTCGCATTATCCGAAAAATGTACGGCACATATACAAATACATCTATAGGATTACCAGACAATGCAACGTAGCGTGCGATGTGTGAAAATAGCAACGTAGCGTAGCGATCGCATCATCACATTATCACACCGCATCGTCAAGAAGATTCAGTTCCTTACGACAAAAAATACCGATATCGCAAGTTTCTCTAAGTGAAAATTACCGCTACATAAACATGCGATATACACCATAGGTTCCGTGCAATAACCGTTTCATTACGCCAACTTGTGTATCAATCATAAGTTGTTCACTTCCACAGTAATTATAAAATCTGTAGTTTAGTACATAAAAGAGTAGGTGTATAACAGGAATATGAGAAGGAACAGGAAGGAAATTGGCGCGCGGTCCATGGCCCGTTAAATACTGCTCCGGTATTAGACTGGTATTGTTGGAACCCACAGAAACCTCCCATCAGCAACGGAATTATCCGCGCCTATTTCCGAGAATTAAGGTGACGTAGGTTACTTCGGGGGAAGTTACCGGGGGCGGCTTCGCCGTAGGCGCCGTGATAGGCGGAAGCATTACGAGTGGCGCGACAACCAATAAAAGTAGACGATGCGGGGGAGGAATCACGTGGTACGCGAGCCTTCCTGAGGGACCGCGGATGAGAGGATTGATCACTTGTATCGGAGGTAGCGAGGCGGCGACTAGCGAGGAGATGACTTGTATCGGAGGTAGCGAGGAGATCACTTCTTTCGGAGCCGGCAGGGGGAGCACTTACGTTGTGAGCCGCGAGGACACTTGCTTTTGAGGCTGTAGCGAGGCCACTTAATTCGTGCCTGGTCGCCGCGAATGCCACGCCGCCTCGCCACATCGCAGCCCGACTCGTGTGACGACAGCCGGCCGATGGGACGGGACACTACTAGTGAGTGCCTGACCGAAAGGGCCACGAGATGGGGACGTGAAAAACTATATCGCGAAGCGACCCGTCATCGCCCGGGCGCGTTCCCGCCGCCGCCCGCGCCAAGCAACGCTGGTCTAATCAAGGGCCGCCGCCGTGACCGCCAAGGGGCCGCCACAAAAGGGACGTGGTGCAAGCAACGCCCGTAGCTGCCCGCCGCCAGACCTGCCGGGCGCTGGGATGCCCGAACGCCGCACCTGTGAACTGGATCACGACCGCCCAGGAGGGCAAAGACACCGGAGCTGAGATGAACTCTGGTCATACCGGCCGCTACTAAGTTAAGATGAGTTTTAAGTTATTTGTAAGTTTATTCATGTTACTAGGCATCACCCGCACCCAATACTAAAGTGATTAAAGTAGTAATATGAAAATGCCTAATCTTTCTCTCTAGTAGTTAGGCAATAATGCGTGCCTCCCTCTTGGGAGTCTGCCGACGAAGCAGCCGGGCAAAGCTGAATCGCCGAAGGAATCAGGTAATCGGATGAGTCGGTGGTTACAATAATGTACTTTTCCTAACAATTCAACGACGTTCTCTATCATTCAATCTCAAAACCTACTACCTATAACGTTGACTGACGTCTGGATCCGGCCAACTCACAGGTCTTCACTAACTGCAATGTTGCCACCATGAAGACTGTAAGACAATAAGATAGACTTAATAGTCGCCAATTCAAAGGTTCGGCTACGTGAATATACGGAACATTCAGGTTCGTAACTTGGGGTCAAAGTTATGTGAGTGTATGTGGGGTAGAGCAAATCAATCTCTTAAATGTGGACTAAAAGATTTCTTTCGAAGTTTGTATGAAATTACTGTTATTATTATTAATATTATTAATATTATTATTATTATTATTATTATTATTATTACTATTATTGTTGTTGTTATTTTTGGATGATCTCATCTCAGGCTTATCGCAGGAGATTCTCACTCAAAGGGAACAACGAATTCAGGCGACGGCTTTTGAATGTAACCCAAATCTAAACTACGTGATCTCTTGGGACGTGACGACCGCACTGGAGACGCCCCACTGTAGCAATCTGTCCGTCCTCGCCCGAGAGCCAAATGGCTGACCCGAGCTGCCTTCGAAAAAGCGAAACTGTCGCTTGCATGACTCTCAAGGAAGTCGCTTGCATAACTACGTCGCAAGCAAGTACAATATAAAGATGCCCTCTTTGACTTATTATTCGTAGTACAAATTGTTTTACACATTTGTCGTTTCATAATTATTCCATTCGATAGTATTTAAAAAGGTTTTAAGACCTATTTCAGGTTTTTTAGGTCGCATCAACTTCTAGGTCATTAGCGACCATTATTGTATGTAACGGTATGGTAACTGTGAGGATGAGGCGATATGATGAGGATGATGATGATGATGATGACAGTGGGTGAAAGGACGAACACAATACAACCATGCCCGAGGCGTGACTCGAACCCGCGATCCTTCGGTCCGAGATCGCTACGGCACTCCTACCTTAGCGATCCCTGCCATCCGGACCGACTCAGTTTCAAGTTTTGTATTAATGTATTTTACGAGATTCATTGATTGATGATTCCAGGTTTCAAATCCTAAGATTAAGAGTCACATAAGCGTAGAACATTTTCATCACGGGAGATGGCAGTGATCTTTCCCCGCTGGCCGGTGACATCCAGCACTGACCTACGTTGGCTTGTGGAGATTTTCCCCAATCAGGTGTCTTCCACCAGCGTGAGCAAGCTCTAAGCACCCTACTGGTCTCACAGCATCTGTGATAATGTAGGGCATGCAAGTGTACTTGAGTGTATCTAAGGGGTGAGGATAGGAGAAGGAAGATGAAGGAATAATCGTGCGGTGCCTGTGACCTGTCAAGGTACTGCTCCGGCACTCGCCTGGTGTTGATCGGAGAAACCATGGAAAACTACCGATCAGAGCAGCCGGCCGCTAGAATTCGCCAGACGGAAGCTGACATCAATCTAGCTATTTAGCTTGTGTCGAAAAGCTTGTAACCGTCAGGATTCGAACCCAGGATCTCCCAGTCTGTGGCACTGCACTGACATCAATTGATAACCTGAACCACCTTTGCCAGTAATACATTCTACAAGATTCTGAACATTCATTGAAATTCGGAATATTGGTGATACCTATGCAGATGGCAAATGCATCGGTAATATGATTCGGTTTTACTTCACTACGACATATTCTTCCTTGAAAGTTATTAGCTTCTGAGAGGTCAGACACTGAAGGGACTCAAGACATATGAATAAATGATTCAGAAGAGATAAGAGGTTTCACATTTTATGCAAAGGTATCACAAAAGAAGTGAGATTATAACAGATACCAATGCCATTGCTACTGACCCAATTTTTTGCAACACTTTATATGATTTTATTATAACACTAAACATTAAAACTAAAAAAACATTTTATTTTGGAGTACAAAAATATACATAAACTATATGGCAAAGTTGTAGTATCAATATATTTGGATACCATCATGAATTAGTTTAAGTATTAAATTTAAACGTAAATCCTGTGTGTATTGGATTTGATATTTATTTCTTTGGATGCGGCAAATATTATCGTGTACACTGCACCAAAACTAGTTGCTACCAAACCAATTCGATATTATATTCAAATTTTCTTCCCTCAGTGTAAAGTATTTTCTCCTATGATCCTTTTTCCTTTATTACTACGTAAGTAGTAATGAAAAAGTACTGTAACAATGCGGCGGATAATGTCAATACATTCTTAAAATGCAAGCTTTCCGAAAAGTTCCGTCTGTGGTCAACGCTAGTGCCTAAACCGTTCAGCCGATTTTCTCCAAACTTGATATTTCTCGATAGATTTTAATGAACTCGCGACTTTCGGCGTTTGAACAGGATATTCTGATTTTGGAGGATACTTTACATGAAGCCTCAAAACATTTTCACAATTTTCTCGCAAACGGAACCTAATTTGTTGATTACGCTTTGTCCTCGGATAGCGTAAAGGGCGCTTGAGAGAATGGTGCGTTGAAACTCCAGAGTTTTCGAAAACTGCAAAAATGCAATTTATTGGGCGTCTTCCTACAAGTATGTATGTACTTTGTCACAATAGCACTTTACGACCTAAGGTCTACAAGTGGTGTCCCGGGCTTGCGGCCATGGGATATGGGGTACGTGTGGTTAGCACATAGCCACTCTACGGTGTAGTTCTAGTATTCTCAACCTGAGATGTGAGTTTTCTCAACGCCATACTGCAACAGACACTGGGACACTGCAAGGAAAGCGCACAATTAATTTTTGGCCCGTCTTCCTACAAATACATTTTTTCGCGTGTTAGCCAAATCGGGCCACGCGTGCATCCTGCTTCAGCACGTGCAAGTACCATTCTGGGGGGCTGCATTTTAAGTGAATCGCGATTTTTATCTCACAAGGTTGTTAGCTCTGGGGATATGGGCGATGAGATGATGATGATTATGGTGAGGGATGAAAGGGAGGCACACACATATAGACAACCACAAAACACCCGTGCCCGAGGCGGGACTGCAATCCGCGGTCTTCTGGTCCGAGACCAATACGGCACTACTGCTCTAACGATCTCGGCCATCTGACCAAACTTGCAAGTACAAAATTGAAAATAAAGATTTTTCTTAATGAAATCTGATCTTTAGAAAGAGATCTTGAAATTAGTTCATGTTCAATTTTTCGAAAATAAGAATACATTTTATGTAATTCTGCGCAAAATATAGGCAATTAAAAAATACAAACTTTTTCTTAGTTTTTTCTTTAAACTTTCTCTATATATGTAACAACGGATGGTAAAAGATATGGCGCTCGTCCCATTTTCGGCGAACTCACTGAATTTTCGAAAATTGAAAAAAAATCGTGTTAGAAATTTTGGGTTGAGACAATTACATTTTTAACCGCCGGCCGGTTTGCCATTGCCAATTTGCCATTCGCCTGTAACGTGCGATGTCGAAGGGCGATTTATCTTCGAGGACCTGAGTTCCAGTCTCAGCGGGTAAAATAATTTTGTTAGCTGAAAACACTTTGCATGTTTGTGGAGTAGAATAGTAAAGGAAAGCACTTCGAAACAATGCGAGAAAAAATGTGCTGTAATAGCACCACTAGTTTAAAACTGTATTACTCTGATAGCAGTTATACGCCTTTATTCAGAATTGGACACGGAGTAATCTTCCTTGAACAGTCATAGGTCATTGAACATTACAAGAACATTACAATTCTCCTTGGAAGCAGTAATGTCATAACGTTAAAGACTTTTGTCCCCATCTCGGACAGGTGCCCGGCGCCGTCAGTATCCGTACTTCCCGGAGGGTCACCCATACAATGTCGCTGGGTGTCTCGAGCTGCTTCACATCCTGGCTTCACGGATCGTGATCAACGGCTACCATGCCGCTATTTCAAAATTAAAATATCACAACATGATTAATGGAACAGCCTCCATTACGACTCTCACGACAGGCTCTGTAATATTAAATTTCACAACGTGGCCACGCACCACTGTTCCCGAGCATCTCAATAATCCGTGACGAACGAATCCCTTTCTTTTGAACGAGACCTTAGCGGACGCCACTCCATTGCTGAGCTGCAAGACCTACAAGATGGCGAGGTGCGCCCTTCCCTCCGTGGACGCGCAGTCTAGCTCAGTCGCCATTTAGAATATGGCCGCGTGTGCCGAGGGGAGGCATGCACGCACCTCTTGCCGTTTAGGTAATCATAGCAAAATGATGCACAAGTAATCTGCTTATTTCGGAGTCCGTAGAGGACGCACGTACCTTGTACCGAGTTCACAATAGTGCGCGTGCCATTATAAATTCACGTGCAAAACTCGCGCTCGACTGTGTCTCCTGCCTGCTCCGGACGCCTTTGACGACGTGAGCTAACCTCCACAAAGACGTGCCCCGCTGGTTCTGGACCTCCTATTGTACCGGTGCGTAGATCCCGCTGTGTCTCGACCTGAGGGCATCGTACGAAACGGCTGGCGGCGCCGGATTCGCTATTTTATTTATTTACTTATTTGACGTTAAAAAGGTACAAATTAGAGATACGACATATACAACAATTTTACATCTATTTCCAAAGACAACTCAGCTACACAGTTGAAGGAATCGACTTACTCCCACGAGAACATGGAAGAGGACTTTTAAATTACTAGATTCCTTCCAGAGCTCAAGAAAACGTGAAGTTATATGTATTTTCAGAAGAAAACAAAGAACCATCTCATCACTTACTCAAAGGATCAGGGAAATTGGACGAAAACCCTGATTAAGAAGGTCTTTTGGCCTGCTGAGGTACAATTCTTGTCACAGACGTATTTGGTCTTTTAGAATTATACAGTCCACTCTTCCAAATGATAACTAAATACGTGAAATATCATTATACAAATCAATAATATTTTCCGTTTTGACCTTCTGCGTTGTGTCCGATTGTATAGAAACAGGTATGCAGCGGTAAATATATTACTCGGCACAACACATATATTACTAGACACAAAACTGATACACTTGTATAACAGTTTTAATAGTCTAATGAAACAGGCAGTGTGTTGTAAAATAATATACATGCATTGGACGTGATTGTTTTGTAGTGAGCTGTGGTTACGACTCGTGATGAATATCATTACTACAACGAGTGTTGTAGTTAGAAATATCTGAATTAGCTACACCTCTCTCCTCCGGCCAAGAGCAAGGCAAGGGTAGAGACAAAGAGATCTCGACGCGGTAAGACACGGCAGACACGGCAAGACACGGCTCCGTTGGTGACAGCGGCGCAAACAAGACGCGACGCGAAGCCGCGCCACGTGTTTATAAAATGAAGCTGTCAAAACCAAGCGCACTGTTTCTTTGTGAGAATTCGTATTTGAAAGGGAAAGCTTTGAGATGTGAGTGGATGAATAAAGCGTTTCCAGGGAGAATTTTTCGAGCATGAAGAATGCATGAACTATAATAAAATAACTTCCGAGAAGTAGGCGCAGAGGCGAGGGTTCGTACGATCTCCTGTGATGCTGTTTCATTCCAGGTGCTGAAGAGGTTAAGGTTTGGAAGAAGAATACGAGAATCTGTGACAGTAAATAAATAAATAGCCGAGAAAGAGTTTGGTACGGATTCAAGTGCTCGTGTTTTTATGGCAGGATTTTTGCCATTCAAGTTGCTTTTTTATCCTACCGTGTGGTCTTCTCTGGCTTTGATGCGATGAAGGGACCATCTGAGGTTAACACCAGAATTTGAAACGTTTTTAAGCTTTAGGATATAGGCTTTGTAATGGTTTAAAGGTCATTGGTGTAGCCACATAGTATCAGATTATGTAGTATATGTGAGTAATGATTATATATTAAATAAAAATAAAATACATTATAGTATACGTAATGAATCCATTTGCAGTACTATTTTTTCCTACCTATTGTTAATAACACCTTTTTAAGATGATGTTTGTACCCCATCCATCGTTGGGCAGATACCGGGAGGTCGATGTAGCTAGTCGCGTGTATTCGATATGTATGGGTAATTCCACGCCAACTCCACATTGCATCACACCAACCCATCTCAGATCGAAAAATTAAAGTTATTTTCTTATTTCTTATGCCAAGATAAGCCCAAATTTAAATTTTCAACCATTTCCGATGTAAATAGCGTTTGTGAGAACAATTATCGATTTTTCGCGATTTTCAAGCATTTTACAGCATCTTTTTATAATTATCCATTATTTCGATATTTTTTAATGAAAAAATATGTTTAAACTACTATTTTTATAGGAAATTTTCCGCAGAATTCGAATCTGTTAATGAAAATATTGAATTTTTTTTCTTAATATGACAAAAATTGAAATTTATGATTTTTATTACTTTATTTTCAAAAATTAATTTTAGTATTACAGTACAATTAAAAAGTTAGTTTCTTATGCTTAAAGTACGTGAAAATAAATGTACATTACGGTACAGGAAAATTTTTTTGGGGGAAATAGTATTTAAAAGAGTTAAACGCAAGAAATACAATAAAATCTCTTTTCTAAATGTGTTTTATCATTTTTAAATATCCTGTTAGTATTTTCTACTACTTTTGGACTGTTTGGATGACTTCGGTGGTGTAAAACAGTTTTTAATAAAATGTGCGTCCTGAACTTTTTTGGGAAATACGTTTTACATGAGTTAAAATTTTAAAAAATCGTGAAAAATTAATCGATTTTTATCGTTATATCGGAAGAAAATACCTCTCTTCATGATACTGTACGAAATTGAAAGAAATACTCATTACGCCATAGAAAAAATAAAAAAATGTTGGAGAATAGGGGCCTATGAACGTATTAAACATTTAAATTATACATGGCTATGTTCAGAATCTGGCGCGTGATCGCAAGCTAATTTCAAATATAGGGGCCCTGAGCAGTGTTTCTAACTGCAGGAATGTGTACTGTGTGTGTCTCACTAATCTTAATCAAACAGAAGGAGACGTGAATGGAGGGGCGTTCCCGTAGTTAGAAACACTGGCCCTGAGCCCTGAGTGCTGTGCTTGCCACTCTGCTGACAAAGAACATTTCCATGCCACAAGGAGGTTAAGCTTTAATAATAATTTCAAAATAAGTTCTGAGTATTTTATAGAGTTAATGGTATATCCGGAGAATTTGGTGTCGTTCACTGAAGCGGTTCACTAGAGGGGAATCGACTCACTGAACTGAATCCTTGTTTATTGTTCGCATGTTCTAATGGTCACTATGTTATCCCAAGAATTATAATTTCTATTCAACACTCAGATGCTACTTAAACTATCATTACTACTCAAAGCCAAAATTTAATTACCAAAAAAGGCATCTTATCTACTTAACACTTTTTTATACGCTCTAGAATGCGCAATAAAATAATAAAAACTCACATATTTGTATTTGTATTGTTCACTTCAATCACTTTGTCCCCGCCGCATTGTAATGCAAATTTAGTTTCAAAGGCAAGTTTTCTCGCTTCGCTCGCCCGGATCCAAGTCACGGCGAGGCTCGGGCCTTCGGCCCTCGCGTTCACTATAAACAACCTTGAGTCTATCCAACGCATAATTACCAATTCACTTTTATAAGAAAGCACTTTTCAAGAAAGCCTCCACAATTCAAACTGCGCGGTTGCCGCGAAACTATCACCTTGTGAATCACGAGATTAGTGAACCGAATCAGTGAACCGAAGGTTCAGTGAACGACACCAAATTCTCCGGATCAACCGAGTTAATATAAGTTACCTTGTCAATATGAGCAATATAGGTTTGTTGATTATGTAAACTGTTATAATCTTTTGCTAAAATATGTAAAAATTTTGATTTAACTGATTTTCTGTGCAAATGCACGAAAATGTATCGTCGTGAACAAATTGTTTTGTATTGGTTATGTCTGTCATCCATAGCAACGCACTTGAAGTATAGAGCGCTGTCTCATTCTAACTTTTTGTGGTTATGTGTTTCTGTTTGTGAGCACAGAAAATCAGTTAATTGTGAAATATTAAATAAAAAATTATGTTTTTTTAATTATTTAGGGTTTTCACGTGGTATTTTGATGTATAATGCAAATCATTTAATTTTCAGAAATTATTTGTCATATTTGCTCGAATTTTGATCAACAAAATCTGTTCGATTCTACGTCATATTTGACTTTTGATAGCATTTCAGAAGAAAACAAACAATTATTGATATGGAGATCTGGTATGAAAACCTATGATCAAAAACTAATCTAAAATAACTTTTCAACATAATCAACATTTATTTTACATTTTTTTGTTTACAGGATTTAATAATTACGAAGCAGATTCAAAAATTTGTTTAAGACATTTCAACGCTTTCATAACGGATTATGAAAATAATCAACGGAAATGCTGTGACCCCTACGCAAAACATAAGAAAGCTATTACAAAAAGTCTTCGAATAATATCTATGGCTGATGCTCAAGAAATTAAACAAAAACTAAATCTAAATGTTAATCCTGGTATGAAATACTGCGATACTTGTCGCAAACTTATTAGCGCAAAATTGATTGAAATTGAAGACCATTCGTCAGTTCCTGATACAAGTAGTAGTCAAGATGTTTTATCACAATCTTTTACTGAATCTATGGCGTTAGTTGAGTCGCAAGAATCAAATTATTCAAGTGCTGATTCACAAGAGTCTAAAAATAAAGTTAGTCAAGTTTTGGATTTTTTAAAAATACCTCCTATAGAAATTCGTGGTAAAAGTTATACTGAAAAAAAATCATTTAAAAAGAAAACTAGAAGATTTTTCGGATACATTAGCTAAAAAAAATAAAAAGAGCATATGAATTAGATGAACAAATTGATTCTATACCCGATGACATCAACAAGAAAGCAAAATATTTTGATAAAATTGTAAATAATATTAAGATTGCCAGTGAAGCGTGTAATTATAGATCTAAATTACAGTTGTATTCATTAATTCCGAATTTGGACAAAGAAATGCAAGACTGTTTAGGAATATCTCGCGAAATAGCCAACTCAGTTAAAAAATTAGTGATTGAAAGTGGAATTTATGCTTTGCCAAATAAAAAAAAGGTAGCAATACTTTGTCAGAAAATGAAAAACAGAAAATTATAAATTATTATTGCGACGAAACAAATGGTAATTCGAAAGTTTTAGCAGGAAAAAAAGACTGTATTAGTATTGGTAACAAACAATACAAACAAAAACAACTGTTATTATTAACTTTAAGAGAATTATATGCATTGTATACAGTTGAGCATCCAGAAAGAAAAATCAGTTTGTCCACGTTTAGTTCTCTCCGCCCAAAATGGTGTGTACTCCCAGGTTCCTCTGGAACACACTCAATTTGCGTATGCAAGATACATCAAAACGTCGAGTTACAGTTGTTTGCACTTAATTCCAAATATTCGTTGAATAACATCATATCAAAAATTGTTTGTAATTCAAAAAATGAAAAATGCATGCTACGCACATGTTTGGAGTGTTCGGAAAAAGATGTGAAAGAAATTGTAAAAAATTTAATTTTTGAAGTTACAGGAGAAGATGAAAGTATTGAAGATGATGACTTAATAGAGTTGAAACAATGGATCACAGCAGACAGAGCTGATTTAATTACACAAATAATTTCAAAATCCGAATTACTTGATCTTTTAAGCGATTCTCTTATTAAGCTCATACCGCATGATTTTGTGACTAAAGAACAATACCGACACTTGCGTAATTTGAAAGAGAATTTAACAGAAAAAGAATGCATAGTTTTAATGGCCTTTAGTGAAAACTACAATTTTATTGTACAGGATCAAGCTCAAGCTTACTACTGGACCAAAAATTCGTGCACGGTGCATCCAGTTATAATTTATTTCAAAAATAATGGTGATTTAAAACATCAATGTTTTTGTTATTTGTCCGACGATTTAAAACATGATGTTCAAATTGTTCATATTTTTCAAAATAAAATTGTTAATTATATAAAGGAAAATATTCCAAACGTGCAAAAAATTAACTATTTCAGCGATGGATGTCCAGGACAATACAAAAATTGTTATAACTTACTACATCTCTGTAGACATACAAAATTGTATAGTATTGATGCTACCTGGACATTTTTTGCTACCTCTCATGGGAAAACGGAGAACGATGGAGTGGGTGCAACTGTTAAGAGAGAGGCAACAAAAGAAAGCTTGCGTAGACGTCGTCAAAATCAAATCACAGATATTGACAAATTATTAGAATTTTGTAAAGCACATATTAAAAACATCCATTGTGAAATTATTAGAAAAGCTGAAGTCGATGAATATCGGAATCGAAACAAAACTGAAAAAGTATTTACAATTCCGGGTACTCGCAATTTGCATGAATTTGTTCCTTACTCTGAGCATATTATTCAATGTAAAACAATAAGTACTCAAGAACACTGTTCTTTGGTGTTTGATTTAATTAATTACAAGAAAATGAAATAAGAAAATAAAAGATTAATTTTAATAATTTTATAAATAACAATGTTTTATTATTCAACTAAAAATTGTAATAAATGAAAACTTTTATCAAAAAGTTTTTAACTGCCTATTTATAAATTTGTTTGCACTATTTATAATTTAATTTGCTTTAACAATAATAATCGATGAATTATTCACGATTTTTTTAAATTTTAACTCATGTAAAACGTATTTCCCAAAAAAGTTCAGGACGCACATTTTATTAAAAACTGTTTTACACCACCGAAGTCATCCAAACAGTCTAAAAGTAGTAGAAAATACTAACAGGTTATTTAAAAATGATAAAATACATTTAGAAAAGAGATTTTATTGTATTTCTTGCGTTTAACTCTTTTAAACACTATTTCCCCAAAAAAATTTTTCCTGTACCGTAATGTACACTTATTTTCACGTACTTTAAGCATAAGAAACTAACTTTTTAATTGTACTGTAATACTAAAATTAATTTTTGAAAATAAAGTAATAAAAATCATAAATTTCAATTTTTGTCATATTAAGAAAAAAAATTCAATATTTTCATTAACAGATTCGAATTCTGCGGAAAATTTCCTATAAAAATAGTAGTTTAAACATATTTTTTCATTAAAAAATATCGAAATAATGGATAATTATAAAAAGATGCTGTAAAATGCTTGAAAATCGCGAAAAATCGATAATTGTTCTCACAAACGCTATTTACATCGGAAATGGTTGAAAATTTAAATTTGGGCTTATCTTGGCATAAGAAATAAGAAAATAACTTTAATTTTTCGATCTGAGATGGGTTGGTGTGATGCAATGTGGAGTTGGCGTGGAATTACCCGTATACTACATGACTGTTCTAATCCTCGCCACGCTCTTTCGGATCGCTCTCTGTCGGATTCAACCATCACAAGAAGACGTTTAGAATGTTCTGTACAAATTTTTAGAGGCACACTATATTAAATCTCAATAAAATTTTAAATTAAAAAAATGGTTTAAAACGTTTTGTTGCTCTTATTCCTTGGATAGCTCCAAGATCGCTTAAAAATTACCACAGGAATCTTTTTCGTTGAAATTGTACATGACCTTATTTAATAAATCTTAATTTAATAAATCTATGTTTGAAAAACATTTTTCATTATAGAAAAACTATCTATCTTCGATATAATAGTTGTGGGAACACGCCAAAAAAACTGAAGTTATGCAATATTTGCAAATTCAGAAAGTTCAATGAAAATGGGATCTGTGCTATCATTTCAACATACTTTGCTCTAACCAAGGAAAAAGTGAAATAAATATTGACGTCATTTTTGATAAAATTTTGAAAATGTTGATAAATTTTCTATAAGCCTCAAAACTAAAAATACTTTTTTTTAACCCGCAGGGCCTCGAGTGCGGTCAGATCGATTGGGAATACAAATTTCGGAGAAAACCGTCTGAATGGTTTAGGCGCAAGCGTTTACCACAAACTGACTGACGGACGAACAAAGAGTGAAAGAGGAGAGGGCAGAAAAATAATTTTCCTGTGAATTGATTTTTGTGTAAGAACTACTCACAAAACGTGTATGGGGACTAAAAACATGTTAAAGGAAGTGATTTACTATCTATAGGAATAAAATTTATCCATATGCTCGATATGAAAGCCTCAATATGATTTTTCTGTCAAAAAATCACCAATTTTTAAGAAAGGAATATTTACATTTTATATTATATGTGAGGCGCTCAGAATAATAACGGGAGATCTTAACCGAAGTTCATTTCGACTTTTCTCTTTTCATTTACGTTCGTTTTCACTAGGGACAAATTTTTGAAGATGGAATTTAATTAAATTGCCATATCCCAAATCAATTGATATTTAAGAATATGATAGGTATATGGCAGGAGTTTACCGTCATATTTCTATCTGAGAAAGCGAGGTCGGTTTGAATTTGCCGTTATTATGCTAAGCGTCTCAAACGATAAATAATTATTGGCGTTTGATATTTGAAGAAGTATATCAGTGCATTTAAATGATTTGTGTAAACATAAATGCATTAAGTGGTTAATAAACCCCTAATGTAAGTATTAACCTGTTACGTAAATAATAAATGTTCCAAAAATTACATATACGTAATTCTTTACAAATTTGAAGTTTCATTGAAAATCATGGATATGCTGAGTTATTTTGTGCATTGAAGTGTTAATAGAAGGGCAAGAATGTCAACCACAATGCCATTTAATTAGCTATGAAATTGAAGTTGCAGTTTAGCGCAGCAAAATGAATTGAAAATGAGAATTTTTTATGAAATAAAAGGCAAAATGTGATACCACTATCACCTAAACCTTTCATCCAAATAAAGCTGAAAACCACGATCAAGAAAAATACATTTTATTTTTGCCCTTATCGAAAAAAAATTAAAACTGAATGGAAAAGCATGAAAATGACTCCTCAAATAACACAACCATGATAATGAAAACTATTGCCTGCAAATAACCATAATATCCCTTGTATTTTGCCGGGGATTATACAAAACGGTCCATGGGCGATAGACGTGTGGCCGTGTCTTGAAGCACAATGAAGACAAGTAATGCAAACAAAGAATAAAAAGAAATTATTCCGCCGTTTCCAGTTGAATAATTAAAAAGAGACGGTCACATTGCCAATTTCATAGTAACTTCTCGATGCAATCACCGTTTTCACACAGTCTGACGGTTCAATTCCTACCCCTGAGAATGTTTAGAAAAACTTTTCACGCGATCGTGGTTTGTAAAGTCTGCTCTCCACTGTCGAAGTTTACTCCCTCTCTTCTCTATTCTCACCGCTTGACAGAACTGCAGCTTTTGCTACCACCTAGTTTTCTCCTCGCCACGCCGGTGCCGACGGAACAAGAAGAACATTGGGGGGGGGGGAGGGCCGCTGTGACGCTCGAAGCACGTGGAAGTTTTCTGGCAAAATGAGAGGCCTTTTCGGCGCTGAAACTGGCGGTTCGTGTTCGCTTTTTGAATTGATTGATTGATTGATTATTGATTCCGGTCGCGTCATATTCTAACGTCATTAGACCCGTACGTGTAGCACATGTTTTTTACGCGGGTGTGGCGGTGATATCCCCGCGTTGCATGGCAAGATCCGGCGCTGACTTACCGTCGGCTATCGTGCCCCAACCAGGTCCTCTCATAAGCGGTGCACCTCCCCAGCAGGGACAATCTCAAAGCTCCCTACTGTGTGGTAGAGTAGTGCATGTAAGTGTGTAGGTAAGGGGTGAGAATAGGACAAGGAAGGGGATGGAAAGATGGCGCGCGGTCCATGGGCTGATTATTAGGTGAATGCTCTGGCATTCATGTGGCGTTGATCGGAGAAACTTCGGAAATCTATCGATCAGAGCAGCCTGTCGCTAGGATTCTCCTCCAGACAGCGGCTAAATTACACCCAGCTGTGTAGTACCTGGCGACAATAATCCTTCCACAGTCGGGATTCGAAACCCTAGAACCTTCCAGGGGCTAAAAACAAAGAGAGTATTAGGAGAAAAATTAATATGTCTTCGACGCACGGAGTTGTGTTTCTTGCAGTTTGTTTCTAAACTCTTAGCAATATTATGTTTACCAGAGTAATTAGTTCATATGACGTAAAAAACAGCTAAAAATCTGCGAAATTGTTTTCAATATGAACTCATTATTTTAAAAATCGATTACTTCCAAAATGTGTAATGTTCGTAGGAGCCCAAATTTTATCTTATTAGTTTTTAATACATAAACGTTTAAATCTCATGTTTCATAGAAAAATGAATAACAAATGCACTACTGTATTTATGTAAAAATCAATGTTTAAATAAGACAATAATGGTCAGAGCTCTTGATGCAATTTTAAGCAGTTTTTAAATTGTGTAAGTAAAAATAAAATATTGTATATGACACGAGATTAAACCAAGATTTATTCTTCTTGAGAATTATGCCCCTGGATCATAGGACTTAATATTTTTTCCGTGAATAAAACGCTACTTAAGTCCTTGTTGCATAAATACTATTATTTGAATGGGTGAAAATAAGAACGGTATATGTTACATTTTATAAAGTCTGAGAAAAAAACTGTCTATTTTAAGCTATATTTCAGTGGCAATGTACTTTCGTGGTTTTCATGAACAATTGAAATGTCGTGGCTTTAATGAGGAAACAAAGTTCCACGACTTTACAGTAATATTTACTTACATAAACACATCTCTCTGAATTTATAAAATGTCACATATCCCGTTATGGGTTTTACCCATTGACTTATTATATTTGAAATGCTTTAAATACAAGAATAATGGCTTTCGCAAATGTATTTTCCTTTCACTGTATCGCAAGCGCATCTTAACATGTTTGTCATATGATAAAGTACGCATTTTCTAACTTCAGATTGTTAATCCGTATTGGACGGGTATTTCTCTATACTACGAGTACATATAAGAGCATCATTTAGGTTAAAATTGATTTAGAGTCTTACATTTATTGGCCTATTGACTGACTGATTATCAATTCTTGACACTTCAACTGCAAAGGTCATTAGTTCCGTAAATGTAGATCATGTTTTTATGCAGGGGGTGGCGGTGATCTTCCGCCGCTGGATGGCGAGGTCTGGGGCCGAACGATCATTCGGCTTACGGGGTTTTCCCCTAACACGGTATCTCCTCCAGTGAGGCACATCCCCAGCATGGAAAGATTCTAAGCGACTGCTCTTCCGGCATGTTTGGTAGCGTAGTGCATGTAAATGTAAGTGTGTGTATATAAAGGATGAAGATGCTCTTGCAAGGAAGAATAAGTAAAAATCGCGCGCGGTTCCTGGTCCGTTTTTAGGGTCCTGCTCCGGTATTCGGCAGGTGTTGATCGGCGAAAGCTTGAAAAACTACCGATCAGAGCAGCCTGTTACTAGATTTCTCCTCCAGACGTCGGCTGTATTCTTCCTTGATAGTGTCGAAATCCTGTCACCGTTCTGACTCGAACTCTAGGACCTCCTGGTCAGAGGCACTGCAGTGCCATCAACTGATGCGCTGAGCCACCTAAGCCGGTTTGGAGTCATAGAAAGATATGATTCTCAAGCGTTGAAACAATTAAATGATAGTGATGAAAATTTGTATACGAGGAAATCCTCTCTCTGCTTAAAATTCTAAACAGTTCCCCGAACTTTCTCTCTCTTCGTGGTATCTGAGACATCCAGATGACGTCCATCAAGACAAGAATTAACTAATTAGCATGTAACTGTATTGGGATGAATAAATTTGAGATGTAAATGGTAGTTCATTTACATATTCCCGCACATCGTGTTCGTTCTCCTTGAGTAGATGCTAAGTGATGTCCCTCTTAACTTAATCTAAAATAGAAATGGAAAATTTAATCTCTCAGAGTTTGCATTGAGGTTTAGATATCTCTTATAAATACGGTTGCTCGGTTACTATCTGCCCGGTTAATGACATACTAGGAGTTACTTAACACACCTTGAACATCTCGGAAAAGAAAATATTGTTTCTGTTGTCGGGCCGAGCCGATGTAATTTGCTTCAATTAAACTCATGTGTATGAGATGGCACATGGCCAAAAATATCCACATATACTGTCGCTATTGTAGGACTATGAACCATGAAAAAAATAATCGATATTTCAAAGTCAAGTCAGAAAAATATCTTCGTGAACAAGTTTTAAAGTTATTTAGATATTTTTGTCATTTACCATCAGTATCTTGCCGACAAGGCGACTCATGAAAATGAAAGTCCACGCAGGAAGTGTTTGCGAAGACGCAGGGGAGAGAAACGAGAGTAATTACCGTCGTTGATTCAGAAACGCTACTGCTGCGAATTCTCCACTCGGCGAAAGGTGGCAAAATACGGCAGCGTCAAAAACAACACAACAGCATCGACAAATACAAAGAGAGAATCAGCAATGCTACGTGAAACGATATGTTTACCGAACGACAACCGTAACGGCAAAACACGAAATCGCGTCGTTTGACACGCTATAATCAAAGGTATATCAAAATATACATGTTTACGATTAGATACCATTGCAATAATTGCTGGCAATGAAATAAAAGATGGTAACTAAAATATGTAAATTACAATAAATGTAAATTTTATAAATGTAGAATTTAGTATTGAAATTTAACTCAAATGCATTCTGAGTAAACAGAATTTATGAGCTAAAGAAATGTTATTAGTTGAACAGATTACATAATTTCTTTAACATTATCAACGCATTAAAATTATTTCAATTCAAATAATACATTAATTTTTAATTTTATGTACATATTATTTTATAGATGCTTTATATACTAACTTTCTACAGATGAATGAGAATGAACATTTTCAAGAAATTTGTACATTCATGAGAAATTATTTAGAAAATACCATGATAACTGTAAAATATAGACTGACGACTCAAAAAATCTAACATGGTGGGTGAGCAATAATTACTCCAACCGAGTTAATCACAAAGAAACACCCGGATGATTTTTCAGTGATGTCCGGTGAATTGTACACTATTTTTTAAGCCTTGGGATACATAGAAAGACATAGTGAAGAAACAATTATGATAACTTTCTCTAAAATGCCATTATTGCCTTAAGAAACGTAGCCAATGACATTGAAATAGTCTAACATATAGTTATAAAAATTAACAGATTGAAGATCGATGGGAAGGAAATACATTAGTGCTTGAACCATCACATGTAGCCAGAGCTGAAAATGAAATGGCTGACAGAAAAGCGAAGAAGGCTACTCAAATTGAAGAAAAAAATGATATTATATAAAGTTACAGCGAATAGACAAAATAATTAAAATCAAGCCAGAAAATCTAGTCAGCAATGAATGCAATGGTTTAAGAAACTGCAAATTATGATTCATGATTTGGATCCAAGAGTTGCATGATTTGGATCAGCTGTCACCTTTTGCAGATACAATAATATTAATGAGATGCAGACTAGGTCTAATCAAGTTTACCCATCAATATTAGATTTCGAACAATGCTGCGGCCATATGCGACCGATGCCACGTGGTCTTCTCTGTTGAGCACATTTTCACATGCCCAGAATACGAGACCAACAGACTATACTACAAGCTGAACTCACCAGCGGAAGGGAATTGTGTAACAGATTTATTAAATTCCTGAAATAAATCAACCTGCACAGCCAAATATAATGTTTTTCTGAAATAGTATTTAGAATAAAATTCTGCTGTAATTGTAATAAAGAACTGAGCCCAACCTGTGGTTAATGTAATGCATTTCTTAAAATCAACGATGCATCCATGAATGCATGGATAATGTATTTGTAAATCGTTTATAACTGTATTGAGAATGAGGGAACTAATAACCCGCAATAAGTGATTAATGCGACTTAAAATGAACAAACTATCATCTATTTTGTATGCGAGTTTTATTGTGGATACGATTTTATTTATAGGTAGAGTACACACGAACTACAGTATGTTACCACCTACGAGAACATAATAAAAAGATCACTCTTTTTTCTCTTAATAGATTTTTTGCAGATGAGAGAGATGTTTTAGGGAAATTTACAAATTGATTATTTTTTTGTCATAAACAAATTACCTCCACAAATCGTCATATTCGAAATGGAAGATCTTTTGATATATATGTATGTTTATAATGAAGCTATACTGCAAATAATGTAATGGAATGAAAATAATTAAAAAGCAAGAGAATGCTCGTTGTTACATATTAAAGTAGACGTTAAAGAAAGTTTATCTTATTTTATTATTGTAATGTATATCATTTTCAGGTAATAATGAAAAAATATTTAATAAGAATATTAATAATCGACATTTAGCTGATCCAGGTAGATCCTAAATCGCTAAAGCAGAAGTGCAGTGGCGATCTTGGACCGTAGGATCGCAGGTTCGAGTCCCGCTTAAGGCTTAGTTATGTTTGGGTGTGTCTCTGCATGTTTGTGATTGTTCGTTTCATACTCCATCATCATTATCATTTCGCCCAAACCCCAGAGCTAACAACCCCGTATGCAAAAATGGATTCAGCGTGAAGATGCTGATCCTCCATAAATATCACGTGCACCTGAATGGACTGAGTCCCGGCGGGTTACCGTTCGCGTGGTCTTGAGGTTGCCAATTCGCGACCAAAAAATCGATATTACATATTCCAGTTACAAAATGATTTTCAAGAGAATAAAATAATAGCTTAAACATATTTCTTACGGTTTTTCTGTTGGCGAGGATTAGTTTAAATAACAGCGGTGCTATTTTAACGAACCCTTTTCACAAATTAGATAGTAATAAAAGATTCCAAGCAGATAATTTTCCATTTCTACAGCCTGGGAGGTAATTTATTTTCTTATCTTTTACATCGTAGTCACAAATCCTATAAAAATAGAAGGTATCTTTTCGCCTGCGACTCCTTCTGCCTCCATCTCAAACGGCGTGCGTAAAACCCTATCCAATTCCGTTCCTGGAATGTTCTTCGTTCCCGAGAGGTCCGGCGAGATCGTTTCAGGTACTCCTGTAAATCACACGACTTGCGAGAGCGAGGCTCGTAAAAGAGCGGTACGCGCCGGCGCCAATGGTAGAAGCAACTGCGAACCAGCTTCTAAGTGAACAGGTTGCTACACGCACAGTACGTTAGCTTTCTCTGTTACTTCCGCATCTGGAAACAATAAAAGACGGCAGGAGCCTGAGAAACAAGGAGCAGACGAATAATTCACCTAGTGAACGGTGTAAATAACGTTAAAGTGAGCAATGATGGATCAAATAAAAGAAAGAAATAACAGAAATAAATGTGTATCCCGAGGTAGGGAGCAGTAACGCTATTTGTTTGTTAAATGGAGATATTTTACACCCTTGTTCTACTTTTATTTCTCGTTTCAAATTCATAGAGAACTGTATCCAAACAAAATAAACAATGAAATTAGAACCGAGTAAACCACATTATCACCTTTTACTTTCTCGCTATCCCTTACGCAGTAGAGAGAAAGATTTTTGTAATGCCGCCCGAAAAATCGACGAATTTTCGGCAGAAAAACTCTTTATGACTGGACGCTGCTCACAAAAAAGTGGATAAGTCCAGTTACTAAGTTTAGAAAAAAATACTCTAACACGTGGTGTCGCCAAAATCAATGTTTTGGGGTCCTCGACACAGAAGAATCGAATGACGGTAAAAGTCTTTCTCTTCGTTCGCCTGTGAACAACGCTTGCGGTTAAATCGTTCAGTCAATTTTCTCCGAAATTGACATTCCTATATTGATCTTTTTGATGTCGCAACCCCTTGAATTTGAAACTGATATTTTAATTATGGGGGTACTTTACATGAAGACCTTGGAACACTTCCAAATTTTTTTAAAAAATGGCTCGAAAGTTTTTGATCAAATTTTGTTTTTGGATAGGGCGAAGAACGTTTAAGAGAATGGTGCGGGTCTCATTTCGTTGAAAACTCTGATTTTTTGAAAATTGCAAAAATTTAAATTTTCTTTAAAGAAATATTTTGAAGTGAAGTCATGTACAATTTTTAGAAAATTTTCATTTTGCGTAATTGTGGCTCAAAGTACGGGCGAGAAAGTACGTGCTGTTTCGGCACTACTAGGTTCATTCAGAAACAATATCATTAAATTGCTTTCCTTTAAAATTAGATGAATGTGACATAGAGATCTTTTCCTCCAAGATATAGACATCGTAGAGGATGGGTTAACAAACATTTCTCAATTTAGCGGCCGTGGGGGGTTGATGCATGTGTGGTGACGATAATGCAAAATCTGATGCAATTCAAGCACAGCAACGAAGACAAACCTCGATAATGTCGCTCCTGAGAGTTCGTGTATGTGTCAAACTCACAACAGGATGACATGCCTACCAGTCAGAGTTGCAATGTCAAAAACTTCACACATGCAAATTTGAAACAAATGAAATTATCACCACATTGACCAAAAGTGATGATCTTCGTCCCACTACATCCTAAGTGATTGTAACATTTACTTCGAGACACGCCATATTCAGAATCATTATCATGGGATAAATTGACTTTCTATGAGGTTGTACACCAATTACTATTATTGCTACAGGAAATAGTTAAATATATAGTCAGAAAATAATGTTATTATTTTGTTTTGCCATAGTTGCAAAAGAAGCTAATAACATTCAAAATTTTTGTTTTCATTTTCTTCATTAACTCTTTGTTTCTTAATGTGATCTACACTGTCAGTGGTATTTTATATTACTAAAAAAGAAAATGTACTCATTTCCGCATGTACAAACTTGTAGCTTTAAAACAACACATATTTTCTTGCATTATTGCTAACTTTTTTAATTTACAAAATTGAGAGTGATTGACGCAAAAGAGATCTGCGCTTTATTTGAGAAAGTGTTGAAATTATTGATTTTTCATGTAAAAAAATCAAAATATCCATTTCGAATTTTTAGGATCTTGATTTCCTTCAGATTGATCGGGGAATATCAATTTTGAAGAAAGTTGTCTGAACGCTTTAGGCGGTAGAATTTACCACAAACTGACAGGCTACAGAATACAGACAGGCAAACTAACAAGCAGGCAGGTGGACAGGCTGAGAGTTGGACAGACTGGCGGACAAACAGACGATTTACCGTCAATCGATTTTTTCAGTAACACGGGCTCACAAAACGTGAATTCTGACAACACAATTTTTCAGAGAAAGTAATTTACTGCATATAGAAAGAAGATTTATCAACTTTTCTGTTTCTAGGGTCCAACCTTACGAGATTTTCTGACTTTTTAATTGCCGATTTTCACCACGGCATCGCCATATTTTATCTTTAGTACGTAAGCACATAGTAAGGAGAGAAAGTAAAATCACTCCCCTTCCACAGCCACGTACACTGATAAATATTTCAGTATCAACTACCCGCAGTTCACTGGTTATCGCGATTCGATGAGATTCTGGACAATGTTAGTACAATCTTCTGAATCCAATGAAGTATGTGAGGATTTTATGTGATATTCTTTTCGAATCTCATAAAAAAGCATATTATTAACTTCATCCATTTTCACGTTACTTACAAGAATACAAATAAAATATATATTCTACACCATACTTGTACTTTATTATTGAATTTAAAATTATACGATTATTATTATTTTTGGCGTATAGGACATTACTGACCACGCTACACGATTAACGTGTGTAATTCTTCCAGGATCAGCTTTTCAGCTGTATCCTTTGCATTACAACAAGGTTGTTACGCCTTGAAGTGTGAATTATGAGATGATAGGTTGATGATAGGTGAAGGGACAATCACAAATATGAATGGATTAGGAGGTGATAGGATATTGGTGAAAGGTGATCGTGGACTTTTTGAACCACCCCAGCATTCGCCTTATGACCGAGGGAAACCACGAAAACCCCGGTCAGGATGGCCGGCCCAGGAATCGAACCCGGATCTCCCGATTACGAAGTCAGCGCGCTACGCATCGAGCCACTTCGCTCGGTAAAATTATATTATTTTAATTTCAGTGATTGATTTTCCTGGCACGTCAACTGCTATGGTCATTAGCCTCGTTTATGTACAGTATTTTTTACGCCTCCCTGGCTGATATCGCACCGATCTACACGTCGGCTTGCGGGGCATTTCTCTCTCTAGATTCTCTCTCGGCCCCAGAAGTGAACCGCCCCAGCCTAAACCAGCTCCACGTCCACACCTCATTTCCCGAGATATGTAGATTGTGCGTAGTGCATGCAAGGGTAAGAGTGTAAGGAGACAAGTCAGGACAACGAGAACGAAGGAAACCTCGCGCGCGGTGCTTGGCCCGTTTGCAAGGGTGCTGTTCCGACATTCACCTGGGTTTGGTCGAGAAAACCACGGAAAACTGCCGGTAAGAGCAGCCGGCCGCTAGAATTCTCCTTCAGACAGCTGAATTCGACCTATCTAGCTAGTGTCAGAAGTTCTGTCATCGCCGTGACTCGAACCTTAGGAGCTCCCAGTCAGAGGCACTGCAGTGACGTCAAGTGATGCCCTGAGTCACCTCAGACCGGAACGTGCCGGCTGGGGTAACATTCACGCACCGTAACGAGGTACGAGAATCTGGGCTGGAGGGCTGACGCAAAAGGCAATGGCTTTGCTTTGATGTGCACCCGCATACGGGACAAACGTGACTACGGACGTGCATCGCGGGGGAGCTAGCAGTCACGAAGACCCGTGAAGAGAGCGAGAGAAACGCCACCGCAAACAAAGGGCACGCGGACAAAGCACTGCGGTGGCGAGGACGACTATTGGCGAGCGGGATGAATGGGTAATAGACAAACCGCTCCGAGCGAAGCCAAAGCTTGGGGATGAAAACGAGAGCACAATGGGTAGTGATAAAAAAGAATTTAATTGAAACAGTTCTGCCCTCAGCGAAAGAGGAAAACTCATATTAGTATAGTTTGATTTTGACGACTCTGGGGCGTTGTAATTAATCAATATTGGCCTCTAAAAGTAAAGTTTACCTATACGTGGGACGCTGCCATGTATACACTGGTATTCTGCTCGCAGGGTTTGCTCCATTCATTCGGTTTGATTTGATAAGATTTGTTTACGCTTGTTTAATAATAATTTCAAAATGAATGACAATTCAAAACAAAATATTCATATGAATATTTCATAAAAAACCTTTTGAGAAAATAATTTATATCGTATACATTCTGATGAGAATTATATTTACGCTCTCATTCCATTGGGATTCATATGTTTCTTTAACTGATTATAATAGCAAAAGTATAAGCAAATGGCACGTACTTTGTGAAGATCTGTTACGTCAATTTTGGTTTCGATTTTTACTTTCACACTAGTTTTTTACAATTTTGTGTCACGTGTGTTTGTGGAGATGCTTAGCGTAGACGTAATTTTATTGCCTTTCATGCTGAAATGAAGTGTGGATAGACGAAATTACAAACAAAGCCTACGAAACGCTTTAAGGGGTTTGATTTCCAGTTCCAGCTATACAGTTAACTGTTTAATATTGACTAATTGACAGTCTCGGAAGTCAGAAACTGGATTTTCCTCAATAAAATAACCTTGAGAGGCATTTCGAGGTAGAAGGGAATCAATGAAACCTATTATTGGCAAATTTCGACATTTCCAGGAAATATTTCATTGAATGATAAAGGTAGTTACCTTTACTTTCACGGTAAATAGCATTGTTAGAAGATTATAAGACCGGATAAAAAACTCTTGAATGTTCTTTACTAAGAAATTTTATGCAAACTTTTGACACGACTAATTTTCTGGATAGTCAAAAGGGGAGAAAAAACCTTCAGACATTAAATATGTATTACTCCATTTTTTCAATTGCAGAAATCCACATAAGTATATAAAAGGTAAAAAATTATGTGATGGCATCAGGTTAAGTAGAAAATTATGTGTTACATTGTTCTAATTATCAGTTAAGCGGTATCTATGTGTACTCAATACGATTCAACGAACGTATGTGCTATTCCTCAAAGAATAATTTACTGTGCGCATCCTATCTCACTTGAAAACAAAGACATTTCTACTGATCCGGTACTTCTTTTAGCCGACAGCAATGGCCGCCATCTTTCCTCCATTCTCAGGAGGACATTACTCTACATCTACATAATCTCATCTATTTTAAAAGTAACGAGAATTTCGCAAATGTGACTGGAGAGTTGGAAATTATGTGTTTCGCGCAAAATTAATCAAAAAAGAACTCATATTTTTGAAACATTTTGCATGAACTAATTTTTCTATAGGTTCTTTTATCTCATTGTTAGGTCCTGTACGTATATTTTAAAGACAGCTAATTTTTTAATATACGTTCTTTATTTGAAATAATGTTTCATAAAATTAGAATATCTTTGTTTTAATTACTAATGTTGTAGTAAAGAATAAAGAAGTATAAATCATTTGTCATCTCACAGTATTCAATTTTTTGGCGAGACAATGTATTTTGAATTAAAAGGCGATCTTCGCTGACTTTTGTAATTTTGTAGCAACTATTGGATAGTTTTTATATTGCTTTCTAACTATTTAAATTATTCTTAATGCTAAAATTTTTCTTGCGTCTTGTATGTACGACAAAAAGGGTCAATTAGTCTGATTTGCGCACATTCGTTGTGTGATTAAGTTCCATCAAGGTTTAAATCTCATTTAATAAAAACTGAGTGGTGATTAATGGCCGAAAAAGAAGCGTAGTTATTCCTCTGAACATCAGACCTAGAATGCTTAAAAACAATCGCCCCAACGACCCTCTCACATCCACTGACGAGCCATCTGTGCATTTCTGTCGACGGAAGAGACTAGTGTATCGATCTGTGGAGATGGTTTAGCAGCATGGCTTGACCATACTTTTAAATTCTCTCAATTTTAACGTATGAGGTACTTATAAACTAATCTATAGTTAACCACATCATATTTTATTGTGTTTGAAAAAAAAATTCTGCTTCGGCACTGAGCAGACTGAGCGAAAGACGAGTGGTCGCATGAAATCAATGGAAGGTGAACTTACTTCTCCTGTGTATATATTTGTAGGTATAATCCGTCAGATAACAGCTTTATAATAATCCCTTATTACAAAGTAATTTAATTTTTGAATGGAAAACAGGAATCATCTAAAATGGTTCATTTTCGCCTTTATTTTAGAAATTAGTGGAGAAGGAATTGAATTTCATGTTGAGATTGAAAACAGTTTAATATGAGGTCATTTGACTTCCAATCAAACAGCCGCTTCTCCTTGAAGAGTGAAAGAATAGTATCTGTCCTAGACTTGTACTGCTCTTCCACACAGGATTTCAGACGTCTGGCAACTCGGGCTGCTCGCAGCGGATGGTTCATCTTTATTATTTGCCAGTGGTAGCTGATCTCGCTTTCAAGACAGGGAGCTGCTTTACCGCGATTCCGGCAGCTCCACGAGTATACAACGTTGCAGTCTCGGATTTTTAATAATGTACTGAATTGTGTTACAAATAACAATCTCTTGACACCAGGCGTTCACTTCCATTCATTAGTCTTGGCTAGCGTTTCAACAAACCTCGCAGGAGACTCTTCCGGTCCTTAAAGTTATAAGATTTTCTTAGAAATGACTCCGTGCGACTAATAGGCTGGCTGGATGGCCTGGTAAGTGTTGCACTCTGGTGGTGCCAGGAAGTACTATTTTGGATATTTCAAATCAGGACTGCACAGTATTTTGCACTTTGACTGACCTCGGAAGCCACGCACGAACAACATTTAATGCAAATCTGGACCGCGTGGAAGGATGGACATAAGAGATTCTAGGAGTAGGGACCGCCAATGAGAATGCGCAATTCGACCCATGGCGTGAGAATTGAAAGAGAAATTGCGAGAATCAGGGTCTGGCACACACAGTTGAAGTATCATTACCTGTTTGTTGTCGATTTAGGACATTATGCAGTATAAATCTCAAATGAATTAGATTTGGATAACAAGTTTGGCTTGTAGGGCACATAATGTAATTCGCTTTGCAACTATATAACCGAAATTTAGCGAGCTGCTAACAAAATTGTAATATTGAATCTTTTTTGTTTGATGATGACAGTAATTATATATTTTTTCATTAGTTTAATTTAATAAGACGGTTCGGAGCTAAAAAAGATTTTTCTTCAAAAATCATAATTACTTTCTGCTCTAATTTTTTGATTTCCGACAAAAGTACATTTTGCATTTCTAATTTTAGGTTAACGAACCCTATTTATTCGTTATCGTTCACAACATCATATAAAAAAATCAAGTCCTTTGCGTTATATTTAACAAGACTCATAATAATCTCATTGTTCATAAAATATTGTAGTAGAGGTCTGCTCCTAAGAGGTACCTCTTGTTAATCTTCATAATAAGGAAAAACGGTCAAAAATATTAGCTGCCAAACATGACCCGTCTTGGAAATTCCTCTATTTCATTTTTATATCAATCTGCGTGGGAGAGACTGCCCTCAATTTCCTTCATTATGCTATCATTTGTAGATTAATACATTCATGGCGAAAAATTAATTATTGAATTTTAAATTTTTGTTAGATAAAATTTCATAATACGTTTTTAAAAGAGGAAACGACAAATTGTAACATAGTTTGACAGATTGAATTCGCATCACTGGGATTCCGAAGTAACGTTTTCTCCCCGAGACCACAGTTTCTGCAAGAGTGCACTCTCATTGCCTTTTTTTAAAATTTATTTTTCTGCCTGTTCGGCATAATATGCCTTTCAGGGGTTTTAATTTACAATTTATTATTACAGAATTTTTTGGCCTTTCGGCTGACAGTATTTGAGGAGGACCACACGGCTACCTCGTAAACAAAGTCTGCAGAACAGTAATTTAAAAGAAATTTATTTATTTATTTATTTATTTATTTATTTATTTATTTATTTATTTATTTATTTATTTATTTATTTATTTATTTATTTATTTATTTATTTATTTATTTATTTATTTATTTATTTATTTATTTATTTATTTATTTATTTATTTATTTATTTATTTATTTATTTATTTATTTATTTATTTATTTATTTATTTATTTATTTATTTATTTATTTATTTATTTATTTATTTATTTATTTTAATTAATGTATTTATTTGATTTTTTTCAGCAGCGGAATTGATTAATGGGAGGGGATGGAAATTATTCTAATTTAAGGTGGTTTAAGAGTCTTTTGAGTATCGAGAGATAATGCGGGTTGGGATGGAAGCATTTTTGCCTAGATCAAATATTTGTGCACTTGTACACGACGGAAGAAGGGTGAAAAATCTGTTACTCATCCGTTGAATATATTCGCTAATGGAAGGAATGTTTAGCTCTCTGTGAATTTGCCTATTTGGAATAAACCAAGGGGCTTTACGGCTTTTCTTAGATACTTGTTTTGAATGATTTGTAGTTTCTTTAGATGTGTGTTTGCTATATTGTTCCAAATTTGACAGGCGTATGGTAATGAGGGACGTATTATCGTTTTAAAGATTGATAATGCGCAGTCCAGACTAAGCGATGACTTGTTATTAATTATGGGGTAAAGTTTGTTCATTTTTGCGTAGGTTTTGTTCGTTATTTCTTGAATGCGGTTTTTCCATGTTAATTTTTGGTCCAGTAATACACCCAGATATTTTACGGGCGTTTCATTATTAAGCCAAGGAATTGCAGTATTATCCATTTTAATTTGTCGTGGTTTATGTATTTTTCTTAGTGAGAATATTTTAGGCTGTGATTTGGTAGGGTTTATGGCAATTCTCCATTTCAATGTCCATTCGACAAATTCATTTAAGTCCGACTGGAGATCTTTGCAAGCGTTGGTAATGTTTGAATTTGCATTAAATAATACGGTATCATCTGCATAAAGTGCTATTTCTGAGTAAGTCATTTGTGGATAGTCAGTTATATATATGTTGAACAATAAGGGAGAAAGTGGGGAACCTTGCGGCACGCCGGCTTTGATGATATGTGCTCTTGATTTATTGTTGTTTATACTAACTTTGAAATCCCTCTCTGACAGAAAGCTTTTAATGATATTTTGGAGATAATCGGGGGTTCCTAAGGTTTGCAACTTGTAAAGTAGCCCAAGATGCCACACTTTATCAAAGGCATGTGCGATGTCGAGAAAAATTGCAGCTGTGTACATTCGGTTGTGAAATGCTTCAGCAATGTACTCTGTTACTCTTAATGGTTGATGACTTGTGGAGTGGTTTGGACGGAATCCGAACTGCGTATTTGGTAGTGCATTGGTTTCGGTGAAAAATTTGAATAGTCGGGATTTTATAAGTTTTTTCAAACATTTTGGCAAAGGTCGGTAACAAACTAATTGGTCTATAGCTAAGAGGATCTTGTGGATTTTTGTTCGGCTTGCATACTGGTGTTATAATGGCAGTTTTCCAGGTCTTTGGATAATATCCTAATCTTAAACAAGCATTATAGAGAGCTGTTAATGCTGCAATTGCATTGCGAGGTAATTCTTTCATCATTTTATTATTTAATAAGTCATGGCTGCTGATTTTCTCGGTTTTAAAGCCTTGATTATTTGATATGTCTCAGACGGGGCTATAAATTTAGTTTTTGTTGGGACGGAATATCGCGGTATTGACAAGTTTGCTTCCACTTTTAATTGGAAATCAAAGTCGGTTACCGGGTTAGTTGTAAATATTTTCTCAAAATTTTCCGCTAAAGTTTCAGCTTTTTCGAAATCCGTCGTTGCTAGTCCTGAGTTAGAGAATAACTGAGGGATGAAAGATTTCTCCTTTGTAATCATTTTAATTGTATTCCACATTGTCCTGGAGTTTGCAGGGATGCTGCCTAAAAAGTTTTGGAAATGTGTACACCTCACTTTATTTAATTCTTGTTTAATTTTTACCGATATGCTGTTTAATTTTTGTTTCACTGTTTTATTGCGTGAATATTGCCACAATCTACGAAGGTTATATTTTTCTTTAATTAAATTTAGTAGTGGTTTAGGAAGCGGAATATAATTTTTGGTGAAATTCCTAACTTTAGTAGATGACTTTTTAATAGCATTTTTAATAATGTTTTCGAGAGAGTTGATACAACTGTCTATATCAGATGATGTTTTAAGATTCTTAGGATACTGACATTCGTTTATTAGAATGTTTCTATACATGTCCCAATTTAATTTTCCCTCTATAATTTTTTCGTTTTGATGAGTCTGAAGTTCAGCTTTGAACGAAATTATTACTGGATAGTGATCTGAGTCTAATTCTGGTTTTACATTTTGGTAAATCGGAATGTTTAAATTTTGTGTAATAAGTATATCCAGAATATCAGGAACTACATTTGGGTTATAAGGGTAGTATGTGGGCTCTGGAGGAGCTAGTATATTAAGATTTCTTTGCAATGCGAATTTATGAAGAAGTTTCCCATTATATGAAGTAGTATTACAGTTCCAAATTTGGTTTTTACAATTCAGGTCTCCTGCTAATATTATTTGTGACCTACCATCAAACAATGCTTTCAAGAAACTTGACGGAAACTTTTTGTAGGGAGGTTTATATGCTGCAATCAAAGTTATGTTAGAAGAGATCAGTTCGATTTTGATAATAATTGTTTCTATTTCACTTGAGGATGGGGATTGTATCAGTGTATGTTTAATTTTTCTATTAATGAGAATTGCTACCCCACCTGATGCTATATGAGAAATTCGATCATTGCGGTATGATAAATATTTTGGGATCGAAAATTTTTCTACCGGCTTTAAATGTGTTTCTGAAATACACGCAACATCTATGTCGTGGACTTGTAGAAAGTATCTTAGTTCGTTCTCTTGGCGCTTTACGCCATTTGCATTCCAGTTGAGAATTTTGAAGTTTTCTATTTTATTTTGTGCCATTGATATGAACAGAAATAATTCTTTGAACCATTTGTTGCAACTGAGGAATGATTGCAGAAAGAATATTATTTATAATTGTTTGGATTAGGTTTTCGTTTATTACGTTCATATTTTGGAGGACTGGGGGAGAATTCCTGTTATCTGGCCTAGGCGGCTGACTAGTGCGATAAGCAAAAGAATGCAAGGGCGTTGAATTAAGCGGCAGAGGAGGAAACTCTTGAGGGGCATAGTGATAAGGTTGCGTGTTTTGATTTAATTGGTGATTAGAGAACTGCCTATTTGGCAGGTTGTGAGCTGAAAATTTTTGATTAACCTGATTCAAATTATATTTTTTAACTGCTTCTTTGTAAGCTTTGCAGCCTTTGTAGTTAGCCGTGTGCTCCCCGCTGCAGTTAACACACTTTGGTACATTATTATGTTTAGGTTTATCACATTGCGAGTAATGATGGCTTTCTAAGCATCTCACACATCTAGGTCGCCTTCCGCAATTTGCCTGTGAATGACCGAAAGTCTGACAATTTTTGCACATGATGGGAGTTTTAGACTTTATGCGAATTTGAACTCTGACAATGCTATATATAAACTGATTTATTCTTAAAATTGCTTTGTTATTTTCATTATCAGTTAGATCGACCGCAACGGTAGTTAACGGTTTACGTTCTCTTCCGAACAGTCTAACAACTTTTAAAACTTCAAAGTTTTTCGAAAGTTCGTTAAATATTTCCTCTTCTGAATAGGTAATTGGCAGATCTTTTATGACAACTGAAAAAGTTTTTTGGGTAGTATCCCTATATGTGTGACGCTCGATTTTCTCTTTTTCACAGAATTTTCGATATTCTCTATAGTCCTCTATTGAGTTGAATTTAATTTTTATAGTGTCTTTTTCTAATTTAGTAGAAAAATTGTTTTTTGTAATTGCTTTTAGTTTACTGATAAATAGGGGATAGTTGAGTACTTTATGGACATAAAGGGGGGTATTTTAATGATGGATTCTTCACTTTCTTCCCTTTCGTTTGGGGAATTTTCTTCGGTCATATTTTGAAAACCTTGGTACCTATTTTTGACGGGCACGTTGTACAATATTCTTTTAGAAGCATTGTTTTCATCTGGTAGATCTACGTGCATGCGTTTTAGACTTTTACTGTTTTCATTAAAACCACTGGTTGACTGTTGAATAACTGATTGTTTTGGGGCAACACCATACCTGTTAAAATAAGCATCTTTAGTGCTTACTGACTGAAGGTTGGTCAGAGTCCCTTCCGCATTTCCATCCAGCTGCAGGACGGGCGGTTGTGATGTGTTGAACTGTTCCAAGGGTTGAATATTTTCCATTTGTGGTGGAAATGGAAGCACATCTCCATTCATTGCTGTGAACTGATCTGGTGTGCCACCATTTAAAACGTGGGCTGCTGACACCAATTGACCCCCAAAAGCGGGGGCGCTTGTTGCGAACATACAGCTTTCGCTGCACCACTACACTTTCACTGAGTAACACAATATTTCGTTATGAGCAATAAACAATTATATTGCAGAAAAACAACCACTGTTAGAAAAATGGGGAGCCGCTGGTAGCGGCGCCCGTTTGTACTTGCACTAAACACGAGTTTGAGCGTAACACCGAAGCACAGCGATAAGCGGAGCGATGCGATGCTTACTCCACGACGTCTAGAGCGAGACTGTCTAATTGCCTACGCATAGTTACGTCGTTTTTGTTGTTAACGTTCCAAGCCTTTTGCCTTTTCCACATCATATAGCGTGACGCTCCAAATTCATCCTGTGGCGTTATGATATTTGTATATTTCTACATCATTATTCGCAAGACGGTACTGAACCTCTGTGGTTTCTAGAGCATTTTCAAAACCACAAAAGAACTGTGATAAAGTACACCCTTTCTTGGTACTTTATGTATGAGAGAGTGACTTTGAAAGTCGGGGCAACCCGTTTTTATTATGATAGAGTTTGACAGACAAGAAGTTTTAACATGTACAATTGGACAATCTCGGTAAATATTAATGTACGGGTATTCAGTGTGAGGTTTGCGTGTCTCAAATATCCGAATCCATCGTTTTTCTACCGGGTTATACTCTAGTGCAGCGAATGCACGGAAGAATATGGATATTATATAGAGAAAATCAGAAGAAGTGATTTACATAGAATTACGAACTAAAATAAATCACATTAACTGGTTTCCGAACATAAATACTTCAATCGGTTATTGCCGTACA
Organism: Gryllus longicercus; assembly: GCA_038098605.1. Taxonomy (NCBI): domain Eukaryota; kingdom Metazoa; phylum Arthropoda; class Insecta; order Orthoptera; family Gryllidae; genus Gryllus; species Gryllus longicercus. Next base: position 1,241,631 of record JAZDUA010000267.1, on the reverse strand, counting down.
CCGAGTGTCAAAGAAATACATCACTAATATTGATGGCATGTTTTTATTTTAAAAAATTATGCGTGATGCAATTCTTGCACTTTTATTTGCTCTTTGAGCAAATTTTGAATAGATTTTTTTCCGAAATCTGCTCAAAACATTTCCTGGTTTATTACGTAGACTTCCCTGAAAACACTTTCCGAAACTTTTCTTTTTAAGTTGCTCCATCGCAGCAATTTTAGGGATATACTTATAAATAAAAACAGAAAACTGCATTATTCTCAGATAAATGTAATGTGGAAAATGTGTAGGCTGTACTCAAGAGAGAAGAAGATTCATACAAATCTGAAAGAGAAGGCTTATTAATTGTAGTACCCCTTTAGAAATATACGTCGTTTTGTCGAGCACACAGCACAATGAAAAGGGTAATGAAAGCAATGTCTACAGCATGGTTCTAAGACGAATTTTATTTCGCCTTCTTTTTTAGCGCGGCAACATTTAGATTTCTTCAGCATCCATTAGAACGCTATGTGCTCAATGCACAGCAATTTGTCATTGGATATAGATTAAAATTCACAATTAAAAAATAATTTATTTATTACAACATAAGCACCTTCATACTTTTAACGTGATAGTTTCAAATTACCAAGTCAAGAAGATTTAACAATATAGTTTTCCATTTTATTTGGGGCGCTTCTTAGATGGTGCGATAATTCTCCAACAAAGATTCATATTTTAAGTCATCTATTCTAATACTGACAGTATAGTTTCGCATAATATTAGATGGACGAAATTTGCCATTGAGGGAATGTGGGTGTAATTTTACTTGAGTTAGAGTGGTTCTACTTTGAGTTAGGAGTGGTTCTGTCTAAACGAATATCCTTTTCTTTACAAAGGTTACATTTTAAATTATTGGAATGAAACTAATTAATGTCTGTCTTTCTTGATATGATTTTAAATTCTTGGAAGGCCCATAATTTTTTGAGTCGGATATTCACACTATAACAAATTTTATTAAACCATTTTGTAATGACTTTTTACATTTTTATTGGCCAACGTATCGAAGGTCATTGGCCTTCATCATCGGGGTCTAATAAAAATAAATGTACAAACCTATTAATCTAAAATAACAAATGCGCATGCTTTAAATTGTAGAAAAGTTTTAAAATAATAAAATTAATACTAGCCTTCATTGTAATTGAAGATTGATATATATTACATACCTGTTTAAATTGTTTTGTTTAGGATGAAGTTAATTATTACAAAACGTATTCTTAAGTCAAAAAAGTTGGAACTAAAACAATCACATGAATATCATTATAAATTTTCTTTTCGCGTTTCCTTGTTAGTGAAAAGGCTCCGGCTTTTGGGAAGGTCGTTTTACACAAAACAACCTTTATTCCATAGAATGCATAATTTTCATCACCGTTTCCCTGCAAAAGTCACCAAAAAAACAAAGTGAAAGGGAACCAAACCCCGCGATCATGACAAGAAAGTACGCTACCAATTTTGTCATGGATGGACTATCCCGAGCTAACACTATCCCGGTCAGAATTAAACCTTACGCGTCTCCACTGCGGTCGCAGAGGGCATCCACCGACGTCACTGCAGTGCGTCTAATTGGGGGATCTAGAGCAGTGACGAAATGGTCGATCAGTCCGAGTTACGGGTAGCACAACGAAATCACTTCTCCACATGGTTGACCACCTCGTCATAAGATAGCTGTAGGTAGTCACAGACTCCCTGATTGCGTTTACGCGTTACACATGAAATACTATTAGGCGGGACTTCAAATTCAGTTTCAGTAACTCCCAAAACATTTAGGTAACATGGTCTGACCCCTCGGTTAGAAATATCTTTCATTTTTTATATTTGTTGATGTTATGTCAAAAACCTGATGTGATGGATTAAAATGTACACCAGATCTGGATTTAGCAACCTCCAAAACATGTAGAAAATGATCTGATTCCCTGACACGAACACATTTGTTTTGTGCGTCTGCGTAATTGTTCACATGACTGAACCAACTATGTCTGCAGCAGCATCGGGGCCACGGCCAAGGCGTCGGCGTTGCCTCTGTGGGCTGCGCTGGCGTCGCCGGAGATACTGGCGTGTGCAAGGCTTGTGCGTGACTCGTGTGCCAAGGAAGTCTTCCAAACGCACTCAACCCCTTATCACACCAGACGAGCGGACTTCTCCGCGACATCTACAATCAGATTTACGAGTTGCAAGAGACCTACAAAGAGGATTTTCGGGCGAAGTCGGTGACTGTCACGATAAGTGTATCTAAGACATGAAAGCATCTGAAATCTAATACTATATTCTTTATTAAGAGAAAGTGGTTCGGAGATGCGTTTCATTTGGAGGAAATGAACGAACGAATTACTGATAAAAATAGGAGTGCAACCTTGAGTCGAAGTATTTCGACTTTTTGTAATTTTACACATTTTAAATAATGACTTTTGTGCGAAAACAATCACAATTTTTCTATGCTGTAATGTACCATAATTCTAGGTAAGATTAATGTGCCACTCTAATCCCGGGCGAATTAAAATTACAACAGCAAATAAATGAACCTTTGTATTATTTACCTCAGGAAAATGTAAATAAAAAGATATTTTTAATAATGAATATTATGGGAAATGAGTATACACACCAAGTCGTGAGATTGTAGTACCTCAAATTTTTCCGATTGACGTAGGAATAATTTAATTAAAGGAGGGTTTGACAGAATTCTGTCTTTAAAAATGTTTCTGCTCCCCTTTCAACGAAACTAGTTTCACAGCTTATTGACACTCTTCCAATAACCTCACAACTTCACTAAAAAATAGGAAAAACTAGAAATGTTTGTGTATATTTTAATAAGTATAATTTTCTGTATTACTTGAAACCGTGTTTATAGTTATACCATAAAGTTCATTACCTTCCACAAGATATGTATTTATGAATTTGATAAATGCATCATACATGTAGGTACGGACTGTAGAGAAAACGGCCAATCATCTCTCGCAGGAGCTGTTGCAGAAGATATCTTTTGAGCCTAGTCGCGTGTAGCCGAGAATTTGATCATTGACCCTATTGTCTGAATCTCGGTCCCAGCGATTTTCATCCTTTCTGACATCTCAAGACTTTCCTGTCTGTTCATCATTACTCGTATCATAGGAATGCAACGTTACACGTGACTGTCAAACAATGGTACATATCCCAGGTGGCTGACTTCTACGACACAAAAGTACAAATGTTGATCCCGAGATTTGACCAATGTCTCAACTATGGTGGTGATTTAACGAAAAAATAGTACACTCGTAAACTGTGGCTACAATAAAGGTTTTCCTTGTACTGTGTGTTTTTTGTTGAAGACCTTGGGAATCTTACTGATCTGAATGCGCCTTGTTAATAACAACTTACAGTATATATGTAATAAACAATTCTTGAGAATTAAAATTTTTTTACGGAAGATGTTTCGAAGTCTTATGAACCTGTTTCAGACTTGTTTGTATTGATTACTATTAGTTACTACGCCGGCGCTTTATGTATTAAAAAACATTTTGGATGGTGAAAAACTGAGAAAAGAAATTCTCATAGTGCATGAATAACTTGAATATTCGTAATACCTCCTATTGGAAGGAAACGAAACGGAAAAAAGGTCACTTAATACTGAAATATACTGGAAACGCGCAAATAAATTATTCGCACATTGAAAGCACGGAACTGTTGAAACGTACTTCTCACATAGCATGACCTTCTAGCAGCGGCTACCTTGGTAAAGGAAATAAACACTGCTGAAGTTCTAAATAAAATATAAGGCAAAGTATCACGAAACAGGGAATATTGCAGTTTGTATTTAGCGATTAATATTAAGATAAATTCTGTTACACAATTGGGTCACCACATTCATTTTGACTGAGCGGAATGTTTTCCTAACACCCTTGTACTCGTGCGCCGGACTGTGAGTCCACACAAAACAAAGTGTAATTAATGAACTTGAAAACGGCCTTGCGATTTGTGGTTTCGAGATTCTTACGTTTCAATGCAGAAGTTTTTAATAGTGAATGATGGAAAAGACAGAAAAATATTTTTTTAATTTTAAGAAAGTTTTTATAAGGTGCGTACCCTGCTGTTTATGATATTGATACACTGGGAAGTAATTGATTTTATAAAATTAGAGTTATTTCTCCTTGCTATTTTTAAAATTTGAATTGGCAAACAAAAAGGTTAAATTTCACATTTCATCGGTTTCCAGTTAACGGTAAAAATCTGTTCCTAAAATATAAATTCAAGTTTCCATGCATTAAAGTTTGTTTTCCGTGACCTCTCTGACCACTGTAGAGTGGCCTTCAACTATTAAAGTTGAGAATAAATTTTCCATTACCGGAACGTAGAACCATTTTGCTTTCTGTTCAAAATTTGAAGCACCTGGACATGGAAAGTTTCGTTTTCTCCGATTTATTTGTTATTTATATGTGTCTAAGAATAAATGTTACTAACTTCATTTAGAGAGATCGATGAGTGATCTAGATGCTACGAACATAAATTCAATTTTTAAAAAGAGCCCCTGATGCCGATACGTGCGGAGAGATTTTCTTGGCCAAACTAATTTATCTATTATTTATGATTTTTATGTTTCGTGATTGATCACACTGTACTTAATGCTAACAATCGTCGCAGTGAGGTTATCGGAAATAAAATTTAAAAAAACACGATTACCACGATTCGAAAACCAAACAAAATATATCAATTATTCTTGCAATTGTCAACATTTTAGGTTTGTTATATAATAATGTTGCTAGTTTGATTTACGATAATAAAGTGATAACTTTATTATCACGTTGCACTAATTTTTAAAAAGCTCTGTAGTTCATCAAACGCACAAAGTAGCGCTGCGATTTTTTTGTTATGTTATCACGAAACGGAAAAAATGACACATTCAGAAGTTACTTTCATCCCGTGGAATCCAAATCTACAATAAAAACGGGGGTTTCCAATTTAACTTTTTAATTTTTCCCTTCTACTACCCCCGGGGGGTAGTGATTAGGGGTTGAGTTGGGTATCATTGGATGGAACCTGTCGACACGAACAACTTTTATTACACACTGTTCTTGAACCGATGTGTACTTTTCAAGATATATCCAAAACCAATTTTAATTGGAATATCCTACATAATTACCCAAACAATGAGTTCTCCTCCGAAATTCCCCTGCTACTCGTGCAGACTAATCCACGATCATTTTTTATTTTACGTCAAAAACAATATAAAAAGCCTCGGATATAAGGTCGAAATATACCTAACGGTTAATACGTCGAGTTTGCAGCTACTTTATTCTACTTATAACCGTGATGTTTCCTAAAAATATATTACTTGATTTAGACGTAATATTGTAAACTGTACATTTACCACATGCGAGCGAAATAGTAATTCTGAATAACGAGCTCTACCTCTCTGCACCTCAGCACATCTGGCGAGAAATAAAGACATGATGTGTTTCGCAGGAGTCGCATCGACTCTTGTATTGACCAGGAAAAATTGATCGGGTGGAAATGCATGGAGCGCCGTAGAAGCGATAGAGTTTTGTAAACGTTCAAGGCACGTTGTACGATTACGATATGAAGAATAAACAAATGAATCAGAAGTATGACATCCTTATATTTTGTTTATTTATATTGCAGTTAAAAGTCATAGGGTAATTCCAGCTTAAAATTCTTTTAATCACGTCTGAAGTTTCTATTCTATAACCATACTTTCACTTTTTAAAATTATTTTAATTTACTTTTAAAGAAACATTTTCCCGACATATTGGATTTACCGTTGGGTTTCGTGAATTTTAAATTCAGAATCGAAAACCCTTGCATATAGATATCCACCAACGTTTCCATATTCTGACCAGCCTTTCGAGATTAACGCCTGTGTGCAGAGCCTTAAGAGCAGGTGAAGGATGAATTACCAATTTACGCATTTCGCCGTACATGTACGTCAAGAGTGTTGAGTCACCAGTGTTCTTCGATCTATGACTCAGCTCTCAACTTCCAAACCACGACTAACAGACTATAATATTTCACAATGCAAATGGCTAGTGATCTTTTTCTTTTTTCTGACTGACTTTGAAATGCTCACTCTGAAACTTCGTGTGAGTTTGCTTTCCTGCCCAAGTAATGTCATGTCTTAAGGTAAAAAGTGAGTCGTTTGTTTTAAGATTTAAGTTGTGCTTTTAAAGGCAATAGTTTTACAAATTGTCGGCCCGGTTAATTACACAAACGTGCTCCCTCTATCTCTCACGGGATCACACATTCCCTTATTCTCCGTCTCTTCCCATATCGAATATTGGTTTATTGGTGAGGTGTTGTTGATTCCAAATATTTGAAATGCCAACAACATTTTACCAATAAACCAATATTGTAAAGCTAGACATGCACAATTGGAGAACCTGAGGTGTTCAAATATTGCAGGTAAAAGTTAATTCTTCCACACAAGAAAACCGCCGATACTAGTACAAAACAACGTCGCCCCCAACGGTGGTAGAAGAGATCGACGAAGTTTAACTTCAGTAAACTTTGACGCACGAGTCATGGACGGCTTCACAAAATACTTTCCTTGAAGACCAAGCGCGTTATATACTATTAGTATCGCCGTCTCTAGATGGAAGTCTTGCAGAACAGTAAAGACACTTTTTGGCTCCAAAGAGAAAGTATTCGATTTCACCTAAAATCAGCAAATGTTAAGAAAAATTAAGGCGTGTTAAGTTCAATGACACTGCAAAATTATAAGTTGAATAAATGAAAGAGATGCCTTGCCAGGAAAGTTTTGGAAATGAATGACATATATCTTGATTGCAATCACGCACAATTCACGAACGACGCATTGTTAGTCATAAAATATGGTTTTTGAGACTTACAACCTACAGAAATGATTCAGACATCATAATTCAAAATGAGGGGGTCTCCAATCAGTCTCCCAGTTCTGTCAAACCTTAAATAGCATATCCATAGAAATAAATCAAAAGTATCTTAAGTTCAATATGTTACACATTCGAAAATTTTCAATTTTGTAGTTCGAAATAATAACTTTTTGCAATTTTCAAAAATACAGAGGGATGGCCGAAAATGGGACCGGCATTATTTTTCATCGTCCCTTCACACATATGTGGAGAAAATTTAAAGAAAAAAATAGTACTCTTTTAGTGATAAAATTGTTTAAAAAATTAAAAGTTCCTGTATTTCTCGCAAAATTACGCAACAACTCATATTTCCCAAAAATAAACGTAAGCGTATTTCAAAATATTTCTATAAAGAACAAATTTCTTTAACAAAAAATCTCCATCTTCAATATTATAGTTAAAGGACCTTTGACGACCTTTGAAAATTGCGCTTTTGCAATATTCGAAAAACCTGATATTTAACGGACGAAAGACCTACTCCATTCTCCCAAGCGTCCTTTACGCTATTCGAGGACATAAAGCAATACAATATTTTGATACCTTTTTGAGAAAAGTTTTTAAGTACCTTCCAAAATTAAATATCCGGTTGAAAGCCCCAAATGTATCTCATCTGTTTGTGTACAGATTGCACTTTTCTTCCATACGTCACTTACAGTTTTTACTGTTCAGATTCATCAAAACAGATTAAATCGAATCATATCTTTTAAAACCTTCTATTTCATTTGTTGGCGGTGGTTGAGTTTTCTTTGTGGGGTTTATTTTCAATGATGGGGTTTGCAGTACCTTTGACGGACGTGTAGTATTTCGAAATAAAACACGTTTCGCCATTATAATATCATTAGGAGATCGTGTATATGTTGTAAAAATGTATCTACAATTTTTCCTTTCGAGAAAATGTAGTCAATTTTTATACGCCCAATATACGCCCTTTTGAATTTAAGGTATCGCTAAACCCAGGAGTTTGTGTACATGATAAATAATGAATAAATAAATCATTGAAATATTTATTGGTGGGGAGGCTGAAGCTATTGAGACTTATCTTTAATTTGGCAATATCAAAAGTTTAATACAAGGAAACAAGTTATGATATATACACTATGTGATCAAAAGTATCAAGTCTCGTGTCTGAAAATGACTTACCAGTTCGTGGCGCCCTCCATCGATAATGCTGGAATTCAATAGGGTGTTGGACGACCCTAAGCCTTGACGACAGCTTTCACCCTTGCAGGCATACTTTCAATCAGGTGTTACAAGGTTTCTTGGGGAATGGCAGCTCATTCTTCACGAAGTGCTGCACTGAGGAGAGGTATCGATATAGGTTGGTGAGGCCTGGAACGAGGTCGGCGTTCCAAAACATCCCAAAGGTGTTCGGTAGGATTCAAGTAAGGATTCAGTGCAGGCCAGTCCATTACAGGGATGTTATTGACGTGTAAGCACTCCGCCACAGGCCGTGCAGCATGAACAGGTGCTCCATCGTGTTGAAAGATGCAATTGCCATGCCCGCATTGTTCTTCAACAGTGGGAAGCAAGAAGATGTTTAAAACCACAACGTAGGCCTGTGCCGTGATAGTGCCACAAAAAACAAGGGGTGCAAGCCCCTCCATGAAAAACACGATCACACCATAACACGATTTTTGACGTGTCCGGATACTTTTGATCACACAGTACGATGTTTCGAAGGTGTTATTACAGTGTCCAGAGAGAAAACGAAAGAGGCTAGAATGATGTAAAAAGAAAGTAGTTAGAACATTTTTCTTTTTCGCACTTACTTCATAAGAAGAGAAAGTTACGTAATCGTGGTGAAAATGCGAATTTTCGGCAGAAAAACTCTTATTTCCGAGCCCTGTTAATGAAAAAGGTGGATAAATCCTGTTGTTATGCGAAGGTTGCCTTTTATGTTTCCGGATTTGGCAACCCTAGTGTTGCAATCTGGCAACTGACAGCTCTATCGTAAAGTTGGATGTTTTGAGGTTATACGTACTCAGAACGTTTTGACATACGGGCGCTATTTGTGTTGTTTACAGTAACGTAAAAGATTCATCTTGGCCCAAAAATGGAATTAAATCGTGAACACTTTCGTGCGATTATTTTTTACAACTTTCGACGTGGATTAACTCAGCAACAGTGCATGAACGAACTTAATTCAATTTTTGGCGATAAAGCTCAATCAAGGACCAGTGACTATCGATGGTATGGTGAATTCAATCGTGGTCGTAGTTCACTCCAAGACGAATTACGAGAAGCTCGTCCAAAATCAGTTGTTCCGAAAACCATTGATGCTGTGCGTGAACTGATATTGCAAGATCGTTATATGACCTATCGTGAGATTGAGACAACCTTGGGCATAAGTGGGACCAGCATACATTCAATATTGCATGAACATTTGACTGTCAAAAATATTTGTTCGCGTTGGATCCCACACAATTTGTCAATCGCTCAAAAAAAGGCTCGTGTCAATTGGTCGAAAGAAATGCTCAAAAAATACGATTGCGGTGCTTCGAAACACGTCTATGACATCGTGACAGGTGATGAATCGTAGATTTACGCGTATGAGCCCGAAAGTAAACAGCAGTCGTCTGTATCGGTGTTTTAAGATGAGCAAAATTCAACAAACGTTGTTCGCGCACGAAGCACTTCCAAACAGATGGTCGCCGGTTTTTTTCGAAAAAACTGGACATATCGCAACCGTACCACTAGAATAACGCAGAACAGTCAATTCTAAATGGTACACAACAATTTGTTTGCCAGCTGGCTTCCAAGAAATCAGGAAAACCAACCGCCGAAGACGGATCACTCTTCACCACGACAATGCGAGCTCTCACACATCGGCTCAAACAACTGCATTTTTGAGCACCCAAAACATCGATTTGATGAGTCATCCGCCATATAGTCCTGACTTGGCACCGAATGACTTCTTTTTACTCCCGTACGTAAAAAACAAACTGAGAGGTCAACGTTTTTCGACACCTGAAGAAGCGGTTTCTGCATTCAGAATGCATGTTTTGGAGATACCTCAATAAGAGTGGAAAAAGTGCTTCGACAAGTGGTTCAAACATGCAAAAGTGTGTAGATCTTCATGGGAAATATTTTGAAAAACAATAAAATGATTTTTCATGATTAATATTTGCTTTTGTTCTCTAATCCTGAAATATAAAAGGCTCGTGCCTCGTACATAGTCAACTGGCTAAACCCTGCAGACGCTGTTCTGCCCTTCATCTCTCTTTCCCACTCTTCGTTCCTCCCTCTCTCTTCGTCTCCCTCCCTTTCCCTCCCTCTTTCCTCCCCCAGCAAAAACGTGATAGAATGTTCAAAAAGAAAGTCTCGCCCTATAAAATACGGTGTGAGAAAGGTTTCTTTGAGGTCTTTAGCCTCAAAAGTGTAGTTTTTAATACCCTAGAACTTCGTTAGAAGTTATTTATCGACAAACTAAAAAAACAACAACCTGCTGAGTGTGTTGCGGGATGCATTTGACATGAATATTTTGTTTTGTTCTACAGCAGACAATTCTTTGAAGCAGATCGTATATCGTGTCAAAATTTGAAAATCGGTGCAGAACATTTTGAGTTTTCGAAGCATACATAAACCATAACGCACGCACACACACAGCCACTCACTCACTCACTCAGACTTCCTCTAATTCCGAGCAAAGTATGTCAGTGCGTAGCGCTCTGTCTTCCAAGACGGGAGGTCCGAGTTCAATCATCGGGCCGGCTATTCTGACCGTGGTTTTCGGTAGTTTACCTCGATTATAAGGCGAATGCTGGGATAGTTAAAAAGACCACGATTACTACTCACAATCATTAAAGCCATGGGAAATTACCCTGATTATACTTAACAATAACCCATCATGATGTACCATGCAGTTAAATACTGTGGAAACCATCTAGATGGGTCACCTAACATTCGTATATGAGGAACAGAACATCCTCTAATATGTGGTGTAGACACTTTCCCTGTTTTCTGGGCCCTTGATACCGAAAAATTGTTTGACGGCAAAACGTTTGTCTGTCCGTGCCGATTTTCCCTATGGATCTGATCGAACTCGAGGATGTGAGAGTTTCAAAAGGACATTTAATTTTTGAGCGTACTTTACATGCTGCCTCAAATAATGTACCTCAAGAATGGCACCAAATCTTTTCATTAAACTTTGTCCTCGGATATCGTAAAGGACGCTTAAAAATGGTGATATTGATTCGTTAAAATCCTAGGTTTTTCGATTCATTTTTTCGACGAATAGACGAGGGGCGCTTAAAACAATGGTGTGGGTGTAGTTTCCGGTGAACTCAAGAATTTTTCTAAAATTAAAAATTTAGAAATAATGCGAGAAAGTACGTAGTTTTATATCTCGATTCGTTCTCAATATATTATTAGTTTAAATTAAAATGACGGTTTTGTCAATTATTACAAGATTTTTTAAAGGAGAAGACTTAAAGAAGCTAAAATATTGGGAACGTTTTCTTTTACTCCCACTTTCAAAAATTAAATTTTGAGGGTATTTCGTCATCTTACAACCGGAAACACAAGTGAAGGATTCAATCGTTGAGAAGAGAAAGGCGCAATACTACGATTGATAGTGTTCGGAGAGGGCAACCATTTTTAAAAATAATATGTTTTGCTAAAAATCACATTTTTTGCTAAAAATCACATTTTTTGCTAAAAATCACATTGTGCGCCTAATATATCCCATTCTCCCGCCCCAGGCTTAATATAGACAGACCTCGTCCAGTTCGCGGCGTCCTTTGCATCACGGCACCGGCGCCCGCGGGCGCAAGCGACACGAGGCGTCGGGCTGCAACCTCTGGCGACAAGAGCGCCATCGATCCGCAACGGCCCCGCTCCGCTCCGCTCGCTCGCCTCCCCGCTCCGCACCCCGCTCCGCACCCCGCTCTGCACACCGTTCTGCACCCCGGTATGCACCCCGCTCCGCACACCGCTCCGCACCCCGCTCCGCCACCCCGCTCCGCACATCGCTCCGCACACCCCTTCGCACACCGCTCCGCACACCGCTCTGCACACCCCTCCGCACCCCGCGCCGCACCCCGCACCCCGCACACCGCTCCGCATACCGCTCCGCTCCACACCCCGCTCCGCTCCACACCCCGCTCCGCAACCCGTTCAGCAGCCCTCTCAGCACACCCCTCCGCTCGGTCCCGCTGCGACCAGCTCCGCTCCGCCTCCCCGACCCATCTTCCCGCTCCGCCTCCCCACTCAGCCACCCTGCTCAGCCTCCTCGCTCAGCCTACCCACTCCCAGTTCCGCCTCCCCGCTTTTCCCCCGCTCTGACTCCCAGTTCCGTCTACCCGCTTCTCCTTCTCGCTTCGCTTCCGGGCTCCTCCCCCCCGCTCTTCCTCTCCACTCTACCTCCACGCTCCAACCCGCACGCGTCCTCCCACCCAGCTCAATTTTCGCACCGCCTCCCCGCTTCGCCTCCGCGCTTCGCCTTCCTGTTCCGCCTTCCCCGCAAAGCCTATCCGCTCCCCTCGGTCCCGCTGCGACGCTCCCCGCCTCGGCCACCCAGCCCGCCTCGGCCCGCCCACGCCGCCCGACTTTCGCTCCGCCTAATTAACGATCCCTGTGCGAGGCGGTAAGTAGGGGTTTGCAACGGTCGCTTCCTCGTCCGCACCTCATCGTAATCTGATTGACAATTCTGCCACCGCGCTTCAAGGAAGCCGCGGTTCAGTGCTCTCCCCGCTGCGACGGACCTCCGTTTCATCTCGCTCAAATTGAATTTCTGGCCTCGCATGCTTTCTGCTGATGCTTGGTGATGAAAGGCTTAGGTATTAAAGAAGTGGGAAGATGTATAGACACGGTCAAAAATACCGGTCACAGACCGCCCTCTCTCCTTCATAGCTCACCCGCAATTTTTTCTATTTTTGATCAAAAATAAATAAACTAAATATGCTAATCCGTTTTTTACGGCTCAATTTTTTGTATTGTCTTATTTCCTATAGAGTGATATTCTCAAGATCACTGGCTGAATTGCCATGGATTATCTTCCCACAGTTAGTCCTGAGAATGGGGAATGGGTACAAAATAGGGTAGGAGAATCTCACGCGGTGCATTGCCCATATTCTAGAGAGTTGCTCCGGCATTCGCCTGGAAGTGATTACTGGAAACTGCGGAAACGACAGATCAGAGAAGTCGGTCTATGGATTTGTTTTCGGCAAGTGCCACAAACTCACCGATGGTATACGCATCACGCAAATTTCCGGCTCCTGGGTCGAACTCATAACCTCCCAAAACCAGTACCGTAGAGCAGTAAGGCGTTCCCTTAACGCATGTCACCAGCGTTCATTAGTGTATAATTCAGTTTTTTAAGTTACGTGCATTCATTTTTTTTAAAGTTTGGGGCACGTCATTTCTGTAACTGCTACGTTCCACAAAAATAACAAAAGCTCTAAAGTCTACACGTGTCTACACAGACCATAAAGCAAAACCGTTGCCAATATATTTTAGGGTTTTTAGTTTTGTAGGATGTAATCTAAAATAATTGCCTTTTATTGTCTTTAGATTCAGAAGAAGTAGCTCGTTTTCTTTCGGCGTAGATGTTTAGTGCTAGATTTAGACCCCTAAGCTAATGAGAAGCACGATGAAAAGTACTTAACTTGCTTAAGGATTTGATTCGAAAAGACACAACATTGAGGTGTAGAGGCAGCTTCTTATGATCTAAATGGAGTTATGGGTAAATTGACCGGACAATTACTACAGACCAAGACTGAGCGTGTAAATTCACGCCCTGTCCATCTTGGTTTGTCTCTTAAAATGGCCACAAACAAAATTGTTATATTCTCGAATGTGCTTCTCTCAGTTTTTCGAGAATAATGAGCCATCATATTTTTTCTATGGTGATATATTTACATTTACCTAACATCACTCGTTGCCCTTATTTTTCATTTGTTGTTGATTTTAAAACAAGTTATCGTGTCCATGACGTGAAGAGTTTTTGAATGACAGCGCTATAACATTGACGCCAATAATCAGTATATTTCAAGTAAATAATGTAACTAGCAGCAAATAACAAGTAACAAATACGAAATTAAAGTATTGTTGCTGTGATTATGAAAGTACAAAGAAACCTTCGCTCCTCTAAGTAACACTTTTGCTAGTTTAAGAACGGGAACGTGCATTCATTATCGAGATTGGAACACGGCATGGAATATTTTGACATCTAATGGTAAAAATATCTTAATGTTCAATATTTTAATTAGATATTTCTTTTCCTCTTCATATACTGGACATTGCAATATTACATGATTTGGATCCTGATTATAGTATCCGCAATGATATGTTGAATCAGATGTCAAATTTAACTCTAAATCGGTTCATCATTGAAGCAAAATCTCTCTCAATTGAGTTACCATGAAACAAAGGTCTCTCTGCTTCTTTGTAATACGATGAACAATATTCCTTGCCTTTAGTATTAGCCACTTGCTTAATACTTGTAATAGTTTCCTCATAGCACTGCTCTTAAAAATATTATGTAAATCTGTATAAGGTATTTTTAGTTTTGAAAGCATATTAGTTGCAGCAGTTTTTGCCAAAAAGTCAGCAATTTCGTTTTCACTAATTCCTTTGTATGCAGGAATCCATAGAATCTAAACCTTAAAATTATTGTGTGCATGAAATTCCTTTAACTTCTCTTTGATATGTAATAAATAATAGTTAGTCCTTATATTTACTGTATGTTTATCCAAAATTTATCGCACACTAGGGAATATACCAACATTTCTCTTCGTGTCCTAAAGCTATGATCATTGCATCTCTAATAGCTACATATACATTCTGCTCTAAAAATTCAAACAACTGTGATTTTTTAAAAAATGTGCACAAAGTGTTAACATGAAAGTAAGAGTATCTAATTTCTAATCTAATATCAAAGCAGATAGGTTTCTATTGATTCCACGGTGTCAAAATTGGAATAATACTTTCATGTATTCATGCTGTTATCAATGCCAATTTAGCCATAATGTTTGACCCTTTCACGAATAAAATAATCAAATCGATCTAAAATATAAATTTGAAAAGTAAAAATTTACTTGAAGTGTGTTAATATATACATTTTATTAACTTTATATAGTAAGTTCTGCTTGTCTCAGAAGAGAGAAAAATGTATGAAATTATACTTCAAAAAATTAATCCAATTTCAGAATCATTATATTTCCTGAGTATAGCTGATTATTCCCACACTCAATTGCATATTTGGATGACTGATTATAATTGACGGATTGGTGACAAATGATTGATTACATATAGTTTTAGGTAGTCGCTTAATTTAAAGGAGATAATGTAAGCTTTGATGTGTTTGGGCTATGATGCTATGTATGTGTTAATATATTAAGTAGCTCATATGGTTCCATTTTATAATGAAATATCTACTAATAATTATTTAATACTATAAACAGCTATGCTGATTTTTATTTCTTTCATCGCTCTTCGTGGTACTTTCCGTTTATTTCTTGAAATGTAATATATAAATTCTTCTCTTGGACGTCCTTAGTGTCTTTGAGATCGTACACATGAGTTAAGTATATATAGTAACCCTTTAGTAACTGATGGTTACTTAATTACCAGGATGTCATTAAGCATTTTTCGTTTAGTGTTTCAGCGTTTGTATACGTAAAATCTGTTTAAACAATATTTTCACCAGTGTATACGTGTAATTGGAAAGTATGTCAAACATCGTGACGGATGAGAGCTTACTGCTATATGACTGATATGGCTTGTTTATGTTATTTGAAATATGAGATATACAGTTATTGTTAAACAATTTAGATTAATATTTTGTTGGTCATCTTCCAGTTGCAAATTGTGGATTTTATCTAATTAGGAATGGTGTGAGACGTCGTATTAAACCAAATTTTCAATAGTTAGTTAACTCGTTGGCATGGTTTCTTAGTATAAATAACACGAGTTCATGAATTGGCCATACAAACCTACACCAAACATTAAAAACACATAAAGAAGAGCATTGCGTGACGATAACTCAAATTTTGTAACGCTCGTTGATGAGTGTATTTCACGCAGCAAAGTTTTATGAACTTAATTTGCAAACAATCGCTTTTAATTTCGAAATGACAAACTTATGCGGTATAGAAAGTACGAATGTAAGCCTTTATTGTATTGCGTTAATTTGGCACGAGACTTAATTTTGCTTTCAAAGGCTATTGTTTAATGAAAACCTGAGTGTTCATTTGGTTTCAGATCCATTGTTACAGACTACCAAAACAATCCTCATTCAGAGGTTTTTACTTCATTACCAGCATATTACGTATAATATTTTCTTTTAATACTTCTTCAAAGAAACGTTTCAAAGCAAAATTTTGTCGAATGAAGTAAAAAATGGTATTTAATTTTGAGAGACAAAAGTTTTTGGGAAGTAAGTCATTCAAACCAGAGTACTTTCTGTATCATATAATTTCAGAGTATCTGAAATGATATGACAACTTCAGTACTAAAAATAAACTTTTCATAGATAATTCAAAACTTCCACGTGTAACAAAATAGTAATAGAGAAGTTTTATAAGCAAACATATTTATTCAATATTCTGGAGAGAAAAGTTCCATTTTTGTACTTTGAAATATGAACATATGAAATTCATCGAATCCATTATCACAATAAAATAGAAAAACGATTTAATAATAATAATAATAATAATAATAATAATAATAAAATTGTAATTTTATTTAGTAATGCACGTAGTCAATATTAAAAACAATTGCTCATATTTAATGAAATTTCTAAATTGTATGCCTGAAAGAGAATAATCTTATATCGAAATAACAAGGCGAAGAAATATCACATACGTCAGGTTTCAGTTGTTTCTTTTTTCGTCGCCTCATCACAGAATTAAATAATTCACCATTCCAGAGCCGAGCCCATCTAAAATATTTAACACTGTCTCTTGCGTCGGGATTCCAGAATTGGCATCCCGCAAACCAGTGAAATTATTCATCCCTTCTCGCCGAGGAAGCTATCTTGTTCATGGTGTCGCGCAAGCGGTGAAATCTCTCTTCTTCGCGGCTCTTATTCTTTGGCTCGAGGTTACCTCTTTGTGTCCGAGCTGAACGCGGAGGAGACACAGAGAACGCAGAAGATGTAGGAAGTAAGCGGTGAACGGAATGAATCTTCCGAAACCTTGTTGTGAAGGCACCAAGGCCACAGGGAATGTGATTGAGTTGAAAAACGTTCGTCTGCAAGTTGGTGGTAAGTAAAATCCTTCGTATCTCTTAAATAAAGAATCACTTTATCTTGAGAAGATATGATCATTCATATGTTTTACTTGGATGAGTACACAACTTTAAAACACCTCACCAAATTCATGCATAATATAGAAATATTAGCTTCTATGATTAATGAAAACAGTTCAGAGAACTATCACAGAAATAAGAAAGGGTGTACTGTTTTTTTTGTGCACTTGGTCGTGCACTTCCGTAAACGTGAAAATCTCAGATGCTTCAGATCACAGGTGTTTGCTACCTTTTTTTAACAAAAGTGATACAACGATATCTGTGTGCCACGTATGTTACAACATATCTTTTTTTTCCCTTTTACATCTTCAAAACTGTAAATACCTTCTTGCAGAATATCCAGTAAATGAGTTGAAAGGAGAAGAATAATATTTTCATAGACGTATTTACACATTGGGTTCAATTAGTAATTGCTGTAGCTGTTTGGTAGTTCAAAGATTTACTCACGTTTCATTGTGAATATAATTTATTTTCACTATTGTCCAATTGGTTGATTGATAATGGTTTGAATGCTTTCCTAACATTTCAAATATTCCTGGTTTCTTTTCGTAGCGTCTTCCCCAACAGAACATTACAATGTTCTCTTATAATCAAGCGTTTTGATGATTATCGTGATAAAAACACATTAGAATTAAGTAGTTGATATTTTTTGTTCAGAATTTTTACTGATCTTCACGGCAAAAACAAGACATCAAGTTACCAGTTATGATAATTTTTCAAAACTAATTTCAGTCAGTTCGAAATACTCTTTAATACAATGAATACTCTTTAATGCAGTGAAGAACCTATATCGTCGAGAATATCAGAAGAGAGAAAAATAAGAAATCTCATCAGTTGGTTTTCAAACGGGCACTCTACCCCGGACATTAATGGACGTGTGGTATGGGCAATTGCAGGCTTCGGTAAGAAGCAGGGGCTGAATATTGGGTTTGCCTTTTGGGCGAGTCACATCCCGTATTGTTGTCGCTCCGCTCCAAAATGCCGACTCACATTCGTAACGAAACACTTTGATAGAAGTAATTTAGTGCTGTGATTGTCTAATAGAAAGTGTGGTTTATATCCAGATATCATAATTATTATATAATAAATAATAGTGCGAGTGTACGTAATATTAAAATATTTAATGTAGGCTGGTGTTCAATAAATCTTTAACATCATATCTTCAACTTCATTGTATTGACTGCAAATGAAGATAATTAAGATGTGTATTGGATGATATGAAATTGATAACCGAGGTTTGCTTCCAAATGACGTTGCAATAAAAGTAAGGTATAAGTAAGTTTGAAGTAAGTGAATTGACATTCTATGTGTAGATTAAATTTTTGCTTGTAATGGGAACGAAACAAAAGTTTACATTATCAACTGTTTGTAATATAAATTATTATTAGTATGTTATCATAATTAACATGGGAAGAAAGACAAATAATCGATTGAAAATAATGTTTTGCTTACCAATGGTTGATTATGAGAGATAAAATGTATAACTCTTCAATTCATAATGGCTACAACCAATTTGAAAGTTTTTCAAGGGCAACCATGAGTTACATATTCTCGCATACTGCAACACCGTATGATTAATAATGTGCAAGAAATATAATAATAATAATAATCATAATAATAATCATAATAATCATAATAATAATAATAATAATAACAACAATAATTGGGATTATCGTCTGTCTAGCGCAGTATAATATACAACAAAATGCTGCTATTACGTCGAAAGCTACTACAGCTCTAAATATCAATAATAATATTAATAATAATAATAATAATAATAATAATAATAATAATAATAAACCGTGCATGGGGTTCAGCGATTTTAATTGAATAGCACCATGGGAATTCCCCACTGTCTGTCATATGATGCGACTAAATCCCTATTAATAAGTATAAATCCAATTCTCACATCTATTCTTCCTTCCCCATTCCTGAGAGCCAACGAATGGATTGAGTAACATAGAGGACATTCGTACCTACCTAAATATTTATTCATTATGCACTTTTTATGCAAATCAGAACCATCTTCACTCAGAGTGCGTATAAGTGGACTCATATCCGGGGTAACAAGTTAAAGACCCCAAACGTATAATTAGATGGAAGGTCAACCCTCCCTTCGGGGTTGATTCGTAGGAAAGTGAGGTTGGATTGATTGATTGATGCATTGATTGCGCATTAAATTCCGGGCGCGTCAAAATTTTAAGATCTTTAGTCCCATAAGTTAGTTCACGGTTTAATCGGGGGAGTAGTGGTGATACTGTTCCACTTAATGGTGAAATCCGGCGGTGACCTACTCGGCGGCTTGCTGCTTTCCTCGACGAGATATCACCCGCCGGCGAGATACTGCCCAGTCAGGACAAGTTCTAGTTTCCCAGCTAGTCTCCCCGCATGTTTGATAGTGTTCTGCATGTAAGTATAAGTGTGTGTAAGTAAGAGTTGAGGATATAACAGGAAAGAGGAAGGACAGAACACGTGCGGTCCGTGGCCCGTTTGCGAGAGTACCGCTTCGGATTCGTCTGATGTTGATCGGAGCAGCTGAATGCGACTTAGCTATTTAGCTAGCGTCGAAAATCCTGTCACCGTCGGGACTGGAACCCTAGGTCCTCCCGGTCACAGGCAATGCAGTGACATCAGTTGATCGCCTGAACTATCTAAGTCTGTGTTTCGTTTTTTGTCATACATCATGGAATCAATTTCAAAGAAGGGGAATATATACAATTTTAATTTATGTTGATAATAAGCAAGTAGTGTTACAACATGTACTTTCTCGCGGTGTTTGTAATGGTGACTTAAAATTTCAACAAATTTACATTACATCATCATCATCCTAAAAAACAAAAGTATCTTGCCGCTGCCTTCGTGACATTCTGTCCTCCGCTGTCCTTTTCATATCTGCATAGTTTTTGAATTGTAATTGGTTTTGAAGTTGTTCCAAAAATTTTTATTTTAGGTCTCCCTCTTCCTCTTTTTCTAATTATTTTACATTCATTATATTCATTACAAACATTAAAACATTATATAAAGATTTAATTCTGGAGAACCGATTTTATTCAGAAACAACTTCTTAATATTGGAGCTGTAGGAAGACGATGAACAAATTCTAACTTTTGAAATTTTTGAAAATACAAAAATCTCAACAAACGTAGGATTTAAGCCATTTTTATGAGCGTACATTGCTCTATTTCGAGCGAAAGGTAAAGTAAAAAAATTAGAGCCAGTTTTTGGTATATTTTGAAAATGTCGTTGAGGCTTCATGTAAGATACCCGAAAAATCGATATATCTTTTTTAAATTCGCCAGTCTACGATTTCAGCCTACACAATCACCAAATGTCGAATATGCAGAAAATCGTCTCAATTTTTGAGGCGCTAGTTTTGTTCTCAGACAGACGAACGGACGGACGGTTCTTAGGCAGGCAGATGTTTTACTCTAAACAAATTTCTCAGTAGAAGGACTCACATTATGTGGATTCAGACTACACAATTTTCTATATGCTACATTAAATAGCATACAATTCTCACTTAAAGTCGTGGTAACTGAGTAATTCCTAGGCATTTTAGGATCCAATGGACTTCCCCACGGGACAATGAAGTTCCTTTCCTGCAATTACTACCAGCAATGATAAATTTCTCCATCGTAATATGTGTAGATTTTAATAGAGGTTTTGAGAGCATTTAACGAGATAGTCAGTAGATCGCCTGGAGACGTGATCCCCGGGTCTTGAGGGCACTGACTGTGAATCTTGGCATAGCCTCAGAGGCTCCAACCACCACTGGCAGGATTCTGTTGGGTACTCCAAGAAGTTGGGCTGCCAGGGGATGACTGGTTGATATTTTATCACCTTTTCCTCGTGGTAGACAGTCACGTCAACCAAGTGAACCCTTTCCCGGCTTTTTATTACCAGGTTAGGTTTGAGTCTAACCCCTTCGGCAACGGAGAAAGTGGCTTACGTGGACACGACGGTGTCCGATTTCCGGAGCATCTTCCCTTCTATGATGTTCTAGATCTCGTGATGACGCTTTATTCTCGCTGACGTCGTAAAAATGTAGTGACCGAGGATGTGATTCATGGTTTTCACCATTGTATTGCACTTCCTGCAGTATACATCCTCTCTGGGCCTTCCTGTACTAAGAGTTGTTTTATTGGCAGAGGTATTTGATCTCAATTGGAGTGCAGTAATAAAAAGTCCAGGAGAGAGCGTAATTTACTATACATTATATTACTATACTACACATTTACTATTAGACAACGTAATTTACTACACATAGGAGAAACGTTTATCCAATTATAGAGTATAAGGGACCCACAATAGCAGTTTTCTAAAAAAAACGCCAATTTTCATTACATCTTTACAATACTTTCTCTTTACTTTAGTACGTTGTAGGCGATGAAGAAAAAGGGAGATAAATCTAATTAACCCAAGAATTACCCAACCCAAGAATCACATCTTTAATAATTTATATGTTTAGGCGGCAGTTTTTTTGAAAAGTTTGGAGAAATTTTGTTTATAATAACTATAATAAATGTTAAAAAACGGGATTGCACCGTTTCTTGTGCGATCGCATTTTTATTAGTTTGAATCACACTATAGCAAGCCTTACTATTTAAAACATATAGTTTAGTTACCTCGTTAATTGGAAATGGAATAAGTAATACGTTTAAGACATTCAATAGAAACCCTTGAGTATTAACGCGTTCGAGATGTCAGGTGACGCCCCCAGAATTAGTTATTTATCGTTCCCTTTTCCTCTACCGCCGCGAAGGGCAAACGTTGATAACAAAGCTAGTAACGGTACTGTTCGTTTTAAAGAAAGCACCGTCGGACGTAACCGTACGGTCGTCGAGAACGATCAGTCCTCAGGTCTTTGTGTCCAGCTCTCCTCTTCACGACGGAGGGGGGCTACAGGAAAAACCGAGCGAGCGCCGTCCACGAGGTCGGGCGTGCGCGAGGCCCGGTGGCCGGCTCGACGGCGCAGGGGCGACGGGAGGGCCGCAGTAGGACGCTTCCTGCGGAGACAGCGTGGGCGGAGTCTGGCAGCGCCGCGTGCCGGGGGATGATGAAGTGGCGGCAACAAAACGAAGGGGTAATGCCGTTGCGGGGAGGGGAGGGGAGGGGAGGGGAGGGGAAGGTTTGGGCCCGGGCGCTCTCGGAGGCGAGGCCGAGAGGTCGCTGCGGACGGAGAAGAGAGATGTGGCGACCTGCGTCCTCTGTGCCACTTCCTCCGTCCTCCGTCCTCCGCGCTCCATCCTCGCGTGGGGGTGTTCAGCGCGCGCTCTGGCCGGGGCGCCCGTCGTTGAATGCCTCTTCATTACCGCCTGACAATACCCCGGTAGTGAAGGCGCTCGCGCGCTGGCCACGCCCATTAGGATAAATGACGCGCAGATTCTATCGCCTACTGTTTCTATGTCCTATTTCAAAACTGACCACTCCGCTTGTTAAGCTACGGCCGGCTGATATGGCTCAGGGACACGTTTCGTATATTCGGCAGCCTCGTTAACCGAGATGGCCTATGGCTTCTGTCCCAACGGGGGCGAATTTTTTACACTAGTAACATACCCTGCCACCGGGTTGTACCCAATTGAAGTTTTAATAAATTTATCTTCATTTATTTTATACCTGAGTCAAATTCGACAACTGTGTGGAAAAGAATTCAAGTAGGCTGTCGCGATGGTCGTTAATATTCCGTGGTGTCTTCAATCAATACCGAAAGAATGCCAAAGCAATACACCAATAAACGGACAAATGACCGCGTGCAATCTGTCCTTCGCCATCCTTGTCCCTCATCTCTTCTTGAACATACACACACACACACACTCGCACGCACTCACATACACGCACTTCAATACCACACATGTTGAGGGCCCACTTGGAGATTAGAGCTTGGTTCAGGAGGTGCAACACAGGGCAAATACCTGGAGGGAGAGAGTATGCAAGTATAAGTCGATTCTGGATCACTTGTTCTAGCAGGAGGTGGTGTTCACCTCCTGCTAGAACAAGTGATCCAGAATCGACTTATACTTGCATACTCTTTCCCTCCAGGTATTTGCCCTGTGTTGCACCTCCTGAACCAAGCTCTAATCTCCAAGTGGACCCTCAACATGTGTGGTATTGAAGTGCGTGTATGTGAGTGCGTGCGAGTGTGTGTGTGTATGTTCAAGAAGAGATGAGGGCCAAGGATGGCGAAGGACAGATTGCACGCGGTCATTTGTCCGTTTATTGGTGTATTGCTTTGGCATTCTTTCGGTATTGAAACACCACCACCACCACCTCGCGTTATATACCATGCACTACACTTACGGAACTAATAGACAAGGCAGTTGACACGCCCGTCAACACTACATACTCATTTAGCTCCTTCTGGAGCTGCAAATTGGTCGCCAGTTAACTATCGTACTGCTTATTGAAGGGTCGAGAAACTGTCTAATGAGATTGTCACTTTACGGGAAAATTTATTCCGTAATCATTTCCAGCTTCTCTGCGACGCCTAAACGGATCGCGCCAAAGAAGAGAGTGAATAATAAACTCAGATATCATACTTTGGACTTGAAATGCTCTACAAGGGGGACTAACATAATTTCCTCCCTCACCCGTTTCTCTAATGAGTATTTACGTTCATATTTTTATTTTACTTATTTATTTCTAATAAATTGAACATGAACTTATTAATAATACTATTAATATTACTATTATTATTAATAGTTAAACGTTTCTCCACTTTTTATTTCGTTATTACAATATGGATATCGAAAAAAATCATATCGAGTTGATGCATATTTCTTGAGGGATCTGGGCTCCTTGTACGTTGAAACTTTGAAAATATTGAAAAAAAATCATTCTCATTTCACTATATGTAATTAATCTTCTTACATTAACTTCACACATGAATACAATACAAGAAATATAAACAGAAATAGAAGCCTCAAAAACACTCAATTTATATGGAAATCGCACATTTAGTTTGGTACTGAAAGTAAATACTAAGAAATTACTACTAGCAAACTATGTAAATTTTTAGATTTTAAAATAAGATTCCTTGGGCTTGTTAAGTTTGTACAACTTTACAATTATGATATATATAAAATATTTTTGTCAAATATAACACATGATTCGTAATGTACTTTCTACAGCCGTTCGCGCATAAAATCCAATAACTTTCAATGTAATGATCAGTCATGGTACCAAATACGACAGACACTTTTAATTAAATTATTCAGCTCGATCTCAAAAATAATGTTCGCAGATATCCAGAATTAACCCAGCATTATTGAACCACCTTCTAAAGAATTGTTGGAAACTTGTTCTAAGACATTATTATCATCATTATTATTATTGTTATTATTATTATTAATATTATTGTTGTTATTTTTATTATTATAACAACACACCACATCTACATGCTCTTCACTCTCTGATAGCGCTTACTTGAGAAGGCATAATAATGTTTCAAAAATAGTGCAAAGGGTAATCGCAATAAAGCAAAATTTATTGGATGAATCATCAGTGATATTATAAGTACACTCCTGCACTAATCATGGAATCAAGTTCCACTCTTTTGTACTGGGATAGACCATCTTTAACTGACCGCACTATCGATTAAAACAGGTAAGATATTCTCCTTGTTGAACAAAAAAGAGTTACAATAGATATTGCAATACAATTCTCCCACAACATCAAACAGAAAGAAATAAAAAAATCGAAACATGAAAACTTATCTTATGAACTAAAACATATTTGAAAAGTAAATGCTATCAAAATATACCCACTCGTGATGTTGGTGGGAGGCCATCTCAGAAAAAGCTTCGTAAATATTCAACAGAACTTCAACTAACCTAAAACGCTCAGAACATCGAAAAGCGTTCACTTCGGTTGCAAACAGTCCTTATTCTAAGATAATGTACTCAATTGTCACAATTAATGTTATTGAGACATTACGGCTTTACAGTGATATTGACTTGTGATTATAAGTGATTTCTCGGAATTTATAAAATATCAGTTATACCGTTCTAGCTTTCACCCGTTTATATTTTCTATTTCCAATCACAAAAAATATAGGATATCAGTGCACAGTCACAACACTCTAGAAGTCATTACCTTTTTTATGTCGAAACAGGCCTCTGTGTTGTTAAGCCCGGCCACATTTCCTTGCGGCACGCAGCAACTTGCTTTGTTCGTCCAACGGCCCAGAGAAAACTGTGCGTTAAATGCTTCAAGGCCTCGAATCGTGGATCGCCCCACTCGGGAGACGGCGGGAGTCAAGTGGTTATGCTGCCGTGACCCGCTCCGGAGTCGACCCACGCTCACACACGTATATTCGTGTCCGTGTGTCCTAGAAGGCTCTCCCAGACACTCCTTTAACCCATTAAGCACAACCGGCGTGCTTGTCAGATTGCTTCCAGCGCTGTCAGCTTAAGGAGCTGACTCTTTCCAATACTTCTCGCAATCACTCTTTACCCACTCTGACCCCCCCCCCCCAGCCTCTTTCGTGGTCTGCACCGTCAGGGTGTCACAGCTCTACTCCGATTTAAACAGTGACACTTGAAGGTCACGAGCAGGAAGGAGAGGGGGGACATTGTCATCCAATAAGAAGTTCCAATCCCAAAAATTTAAGGCGAGATTCCACCCAAAAAATGAAAAATATATTGATTTTTTTTATTTTAAAATAATCTCTAGACTTTTCTCAGCATGTTTTTCTGAGCTTTGTGTATATTTTTCATAATATTTTTTGTTTACTATTTTATTGCGTTTTGAATGTGCATCAGAACAGCCAGGCTAACATTTCAGAAGGTTCATGGTTTCACATAAACATACATAGTTCTGAAACTATTGATCCTCGAAGGCTGTTGTTTTCACAGTTTTATATTATCTTGTTTATCTGTACAATTTCGTGGGCGTGTTGTTCAGTGTTTTTAAATTCTATTCCAAAGACTATTGTCGTTAACAATCTATCTAATGCAAAAAATACGTTTATCAATGAAAATCATTACTCCAGAATTGATCCAGATAAGCCCTCTACTCCCTGCAGAGATCTTAGCTGAGAAAATGAACACAAAAAGAGGGAAAAACAGCACAAGATTACAGTAATAACGAGCATATTTCACAATATGGATAAGGTTGTTTTTACGAAAAATAATACAATGAATATTTTGGGTCATTCCTAGAAAAAAAATTGAAAACGTGTTTCTCAAAACACAGTTTTGCGTTTCAAATGCCCCATTTTGTCATTAACTATTAAACACGGTTTATTGATTCCTTTACGGATTACTCAACTAGGCAACGTGAAGCTGTGGATTTACTTTGTCAAATACAGCATTGTTTGATTCAATTTCATAAATATAGTATTCAGAAAATTTTCAAAAAAATGGAGGTCAGAGAAAAAATATATATTTCAGTTTCCTGCCCGGCAATTCTTTCCAACGTAGATATGCAACAACTATAGGACAGATAATGTACAGTAAAAATTTCGAATTGGTATCTCCAATAGTTTCTGAGATAATGTGCCATCAATATTAAGAATTTAACATGGGTAACATAGCATGGGGAATCTCATCCTAAGTCAAAACGAAGCTCCCGATTAGAAGACCGTATACCCCTCGCGGCCAACTTGTGACCTTGATGTAACCACTCTGCTTAAATCAGAGTATACGTAACGAGGAGAAGAAGAGGACATTAGTCAGTTGATTTGGCTTAGAGTGAACTGCAAATGAAAAAAATTACTAGTAATAAAACAATAAGGTATTTAGCACACAGTAATATTTGTACGTCATCTAACAATGTGTGACAGAAATATTTTTGAATTGTTTGAGCTACATTAGGTGCATGTAATTTGTATTTCATTTTGAGGACAGAGTTCTTACTCTTTTCGTTACATCTCACCCGCACATAATGTTTCCATTTTTTCACCCATCTTCATGTATCGAAAATTCATGCTTTGCTATAAAAATATTACACATTAAAAACAAGTTTGAAATATATAATTTAATCAATAAAAGTAATGAATGGGTGAGGAAACGTACTCGGTATTGCAAAATTTTGTAAATTCATCTTCCATTACTATTTAACCACACTCACATGAACTGAGAAACCGAAACGCGCGCCGCAAAAACTACCGAATTGTTCCGCCAGATGTTCCAACAGAACCATATTTTAAAGCGATCGGATGGGTTTTTAATTGTTTATTGTTTATTGGTACGTTTTATCTGAAAATTAAATTTTCCAGCATATATTTAAAAAAAGCATACTAATATATGAAAAATCCTCCAAGTTTCTATGTATTCTCTTCAGTTTCTCTACCTTTACGATAAAATCGCGAACACGCAGAAATTACGATATAGATCTCATTTATTGTTAATATTTCTTATACCTTACATTTGTAAAGTTATTTAACACGATGAACTTCACAAAAAATTCCCTTAACCGAAAGCAAAAAATTACATTTGTGAATTTGCGATTAATATCATCCCTCTTGTTTTGAATACAAAGACCTCCAAAGGATATAACATACTCCAACTTACTTGAAAGACAGTCAGAAATTACAATTGCCTTCCTCTCTTTGCTTAAAATAAGTTTGATTTTCGTTGATTTTGTCGTTGTTTTTTTGAATTTTTATATGACGCTTCAAGGAACGTTTCTGATATTTCGAAGTTCTAACAAACCTTACACCTTTAAAACAATCCAAATTCAAGTATTTTCGGATTTACAACCGCTATATATCTGCAGTAGAGAGTTTAAGTTTATAATATTGACAGCTACACGGGAGTAAAATTTCTTATACTTGGTATTACGAAAAACTATTCAGGAATCCATAGGAATTTTTAGATGTCTATGTATTAAGATATTTTGAATTATCTTTACTGTCTGTAAAAGACTGGAAGTAAGAGGGGAAATAAATATTCCTATTTCCATACATGGACATAGTAAATAAAATGAAATATCGATTTTTGACCTCGCAACCAATACACCAGGGATAGATGAGCGAATAATGTGTGGTATTTGTATCAACCACATATTCCCCTTAACCTCTAAACGTGAACTGAGACACACAAAACATTAAAAACGACGACAGAATATGAAACATATCAATAACAGCTCGAAAAGGCTGACGTGTGTCAATATTTACGTCGAGATAGTGATGTTTATTTGCTCAAGAAAATATGCAAAAATCTCATGGAAAATACCCAGATATCAACGAGCAAAGACAAATAGTTTTCAGTGTTTTGAACCCCCTCTTCTTTTTCGCCCCGAAGGAGCAGAATATAACACACTTTTAAAGCACCCTGTGTCTGATGTTTATAGAGCGCTCGCCGGACGCCCGTCTGCGCGTCTGCGCGACACCCAGCAGCTTTATGAAGGAAAAAGTGTCTCGGTCGAGACGAGGAGATGGGGGTGTGCGCAAAGAGAGGTGCAGCAGTCATGCGGATTCTCGGCACAAGGTGGAAGGGTTTTCTAGACTTCTTTCCGCGCTGTTTGGAGAGAGATGAACGAGTGTGAATTTAGTGAATTCGGACGCGTCAACAAATCATTATTTACAGCTTACGTTGCTCATGGCATCAATTGATCGGATTCTTACAAAACACAAACAAGTCCTAAATTCCATATATTGAGATATCTCAGCAAGTTACTCCCTACAACTCGCACTATCTGCTGGGTCATTTCCTTTCGGCAAGTACAAACAGTTGAAGAACATAAGGCGTGATCATCATCAACCAAATGCCGCAGCAATACCCTTAAAGAGGATCATGGACCACGTGCAATCTCTTCCTTGTCATATCCCCAACCCTTACTTACTCTTACATGCACTACACTACCACACATGCTGGGAAACTAGTCGGCAGCTTGTCCCGTATTTGGCGGTATGGAAGATGCCTTGTAAGGAAATTCCTGGAAGGGAAAACCCCGTAAGCTGATTTGAAGGTCGGCTCCTGATCTCGCCACCACGTAGAGGAAGATCACCGCTTCCTCCCCGATAAAAACATGGACTACAGTTACGAATCTAACCACCTTAGCAGGTGATGTGCCCGGAATCGCTAAAAAATCAACCAATCATTAGTCCCACAAGCGCCCTGTTTGACCCGTGATTGTTCTATCCTGGGCGGTCTTCAGCCGCTTCAACACGAAATCCGGGACCAAATCACTTAATATATCTACCTTCACCACGAGGGTTAAAGGAACAAACGTTTGCGCGCGCTCCGTGGGCCGTGGGTGACGGTGACAGTGCTTTCATTATTGGTACTACTCCTGATTATATTGAATAAGGCATTGTTGTCGGTACGAGTAAGAACTCTGGAATCGTATGAAGTGCACAATAAACATGGGCTGTTTCTTCCTTGTGTATCTTTTGCACATAACATATATTACCATTATATCGGCACACCATCTCCGAGAACGATATAGTGCGTTTGCCGCGCACCACGCATCAGTAATTTCGCCGTTAGGTGCGGAGAGGCGGCCACGGCTGCGCGCGGCTCACGTGCATAGCGGCGCCTGTGTTGTTTTCAAAGGCAAGCGAGTTGCAAGTGCTGGGGTGAATTTATGGTCGCAGAACGGGCGAACGCGTCAAATCGACCGGGGCCTGGAAGGGGCTGCACGTGGAGACGTGGGCGGGGGACCTCATGGGAAACAATGCTGTGGATTCGTAATATTATCATCTATTTCCATTGGGTCAATTGGTGGATTAAATCCAACATTCACAGGAAAAATCATAGCCTATTCATCTATCAATCACATAGGTTGGACAGCATTACGATCAATAATATCGGCAAACGTATGAAAACTTAATTTTATCATTTACTACATGTTTTCAGCAATCATCCTCCTTATAGCAAAAGAAGCATGTAACCGCCTCGTATTTTTATAAGAAAACCCACCTTGGCCGCTGCATTCAGTTCCAAACACTCTGCGCGACGTTGACACATACATACGCGGCCGAATTAATTCAAATTTGGCGCCGTAGTTGGAATTCAATCATTGTTCCAATTCTTTGGGTGTTAATGAAGAGCAAAGAACATACATTTCAAATGTGCTGCGCCAGCTAACTTCCAAATAGAAAGAGGATTCATTTCTTGCATGAAACTCTTTGAAATAAGCTTTAAAAAAAACCCAAGAGATCGCACCTGTGCCGCGCCGGCAGCGTGGCACATTGTCGGCAGATTCTCAGAATCAAACGCCGTTCCAATAAGGCGCGACGAGATCGCATTAGTTGAGAATCTGGATCCAAGCAGTTTCCTTGCGACCCGTCTCACTCGTGTACAGAAGCTAAGTAATACGCGTATTGGCTGCATTGAAAGTTGGATTTCTACGTTGGCAAGCGTTCCTTGCACGATAATTCATTCGCCGTACACCAGCGTCATAAATCGTAGCCAAGAAAGCGGCTATGCATGTGCGCCATAAATAACGAATGGAATCCTTAAGGAGAACGTGTATTTTCGGGCAGACAATTTTTTCAATTCTTAATGATCCTCCCACAGTGGTGCTAACAGTCTTCGTTATCTGTCGTTTTCAGAAACCTTCCCTTGTTATCAAAGAGTTATAAAGACGTGTAGCAATTTCTGTTGCAGTTTCTGATATCAACAAAAGTTGTCCCAAAACCCTCAAGCTATATTTCGCAGCCTCAACAGGTTCTTTTACACTCCAGTGAGCGCGCTGTACACGTAGTATCGATTGTAAGAGCAAGAGACATACAATTCTGAGCAGGAAACAAAAACAACACATTTCAACTAATCACGAGCTACCAAGGTTCGACATCTTGAAAACGGAAACAATGGGCCCATCGTTCGGGTGATATCTCAGACAGATTACGTGCTGACCGCTGATCCGACAGAAAAAAATAGCTAGCACCAGCCGAACGAATCCTATATCATTCAGCAAATATGTGGGTTATAGCTCGACAAAAATAAGATAAAAAAGGATTCGGAGGAACATGATTCACTACTACATGTACTATGTGGACATGAAAAATACTCTTACTAAATCAATAAACATTGCCACCATTGATGTCCACATTGGTTTTCATTGAGTCTGTGGCTATGCCACTCCTTTCGTTTAGAAATGGGGAAATTCATGTGGGATGCATTTTACTGTATTTTTGAACATGGGTTACTTTCTTTCCCTTGATTGGAAAACATCTGAGACATGAACGTTCTTCAAAGGCAAATATAGTCGGGCTTTGGATTTTACCAACATGAATGACCTCTTGATTAGCCCGTTAATATACATTGCTGTTTCTGTAAATCACAACCCCAAGAAGGAGGCAAACTATTATAATGAAATTCAATCCACAGATTAGGAATATATCAACATACAAATGATTAGAACTTCAGAACTATACATGAATTATGACCTTGAGAATTTAATACGGTGAGAAGCGTCCACGAGCTGCCACCAGCGCCTCTAGTCGTCGTGGTATGAATTCAAAGAGAGCCTCGATGTGCTAGTAAAGAACACACTGCCACGTGGTTCTTATGCGTGACCACAAACCATCGACAGTGGTTGCAGGACGACCAGAACGAACAAGTTGCTGATCGATAATATCTCAAAAGTGTTCGAGGGGGACAAGTCAGAGGAACGTGCAGGCCAGGGAAGCAGTTGTACTCATCGTTCTTCGCAGAAAACTTGCAATTTCCTCGCCACATACGGTTGAGCATTGTCTTCCTGATATATGGCATGTGGAGCTGCTTGAAGGAAGGGCAAAACCTCGGAATCTGAAACCTCCCTGATGATGCGATTGCTTTCAGATTGCCCTCTATATGAATGAGGAGAGATATTGTAGCCAATGACGCTCCAAACCATCAGAACTTGCCTTTCTCCGCTATGGTGGGGAACAATGCAGTCTTGCAGATTGCCATCACCACGGTAGAGTCGAACACACACGCGTCCATCGCTGTAGCAAACGTTGAAGCGAGACTCGACCGAAAAACTCCATTTTGGCACTCAGCACACCGGTGAACAGGTTCGCGTGCTCATCGCTATCTGAGACGTTGGTGGTTTCTGGTCAACAGATTCTGGTGCGTGCTACTGGTCCAGCGCGCAGTAGACTGTGTCGAACCGCCGACGCAGACTTGACCACACCCACTGCAGTGCTCCCAAGTCGAGTCAACACCGTGGACGACGCTGTTCTGTCGGCTATGGCCATGCGGACAAGATGGCGGTCATCTCGCGCTGTAGTCACAGTGTGCGGTTTGGTACTCGTTCGTCGCTCTGTGCGACCCTCCTATGTCCACTGGTTCCACACATGCATCATTGTCGTAGCAGCGCGCCCCGTTGGAGCCGCAATGACGAACTCGCTTCCCGGAGATTGATAATTCTTCACCATTCGAACTCACTCAGATGCTGACATTGCGCCCTTCGACAAAGCATGCCAGCACTTACTTGTACGTTTTCACGTCGTTTGACGTCTATACACCGACTCAGTATGACGTAACACTGTCCTCACCTGTCACACAAAGGTTGGCGCTGCTAGGCCAAAGTACGCGCCATCTCTGAGCAAATTTAGTCACTTCTTACCGTATAGGTGTTGTGGTGCGTTATCGTTGGCATTTTTCATTAAATAATTGTAAACGTTGTCATTGCCAACACAACTTTTGTTGGCAATGACAACGTTTACAATTATTTCACTTCTTACCGACACTGTTCCACACATCCACCGATTTTAAGTGATTTCGATCATTCCTTCTGGGTGTTGCAATTCTCACAATTACCAGTGTATGTACTCACGTGCCACGAGATAACCAAAATATTCTGGATGTTACGTTAGCGTCTTTACTTGCAATGAGTAGCACCAGGCTCATAATGAGGACATGCAGGACGAGCAAGAGACATGGTTGTCCTCTGAAAATAATTGGACTACTAGTTCTACTGTGTTATACTAGTTCTGTGTGAGAATCAGAAGCTAATCCTGAACGTCTCTCTCTTTTCCAGTCATTACAATTTTTTTGGCAATAGAATGCATTCTTTAAGCTGAACAAGTTTCATTTTTAAGGTAACCTATAATTTGAAAAATAAAGAAAAGGTACATCTCAACTATTTCTACGAAAAAGTGGTATTATTTCCCTTTTAAAATCATCGATTCAATTGACGACTTCTGTTGGCTCTTGATAGCAGCTAATCCTTTCCGCAGCAATCGTCATCTCGAACTTTAGTCAGATGATCGAAAAGATCTCACTACTTATTTGTCGAATTGCATTATTATTGAACTTTTTAATCCATTCATTCCAGTATTAAAATTTCCTATAGATATACTGTTGAATGCGAACGCGCCAGAAGCGAGAGTAGATTGCTGAGCTCATACTGGCAGCTCGAGCACCAGTGTGGGTTGTCACCAGTGTTGGCAGGGCAACAAATACAGCTAAGTTTTGGTATTTAAGAAAAAGGAAATATTATATGACCATTGAATATATTTGTAGACAGTGGTAGGAGTATAACGTTTTTGCTTGAATAGCATAAATAATTCGAACATATAATTCATATTACTGTGTAACACAAGATCTTAGATAACTGCTTAGTGTCTTTCACATATTACTAAGTGGCAAAAATATTGTAAGAAATAAATTAATAACATATGTAAATGACATTTGGAATGTGTAATTTCATGTCTACATAATATATCTTAATTTTGAAGCATCATTTAAATTGGAAACACCTTATTACAACAAAGCGAAGGGCTTCGTAGTAATAAAGAAAAATAGAGACAAATCCATATTACGAAATAGATTTTGTGCCATGCGGATTTTTGTTTTTTAGTACATGAACAAGTTCTCTCATCAGTAATTATACGTGATGGAACCATTATTTTATTCAGTGTTTCTTTTGCGACTATTTATGTTATTTTGTTGATTTTGCTTGTGTAAATGTTACGCATTGTTTGTGTTCTGGGTTTAATTTCAGTTTTTAGGGGAAAACGAGAGATTATCGAATGTTCATTTCTGGTGGACAGTGTACTGTGTGTTTAAAATTTTGCAAGTTTGTTTTTACAAATGCATTTACGTAGCGTAAAAATTCGACAAATGCAATTATTCAATTTTCAGTTATTTCGTCCAGGCAGCCCTCAAGAACTTCTCCGCACATACAAACCACCGATCAAACAGTTAAAGTAAAATGTAAAGCTGGCTGAGAGAGCTCAAAATATTTGTTTTTATTTCATATTATTATTATTATTATTATTATTATTATTATTATTATTACTATTATTATATTAATATTGTTAATTCGTATTAATACTTTTTCTCAGATAACTCGGGAACCGATTGTCGAGTCCCCGAGTTACTTCACGAACCTTACACTACAGTGCTTGTGTGTATATGAGTTCGGCACCGTACACCTCTCCAATAGCCTGAGAAAGGTGAAAGTTCATTTACATTGACCAATTTATGCCATACGGTGTTGTCGTTGTGGTCTTTTACAGATACACAGATAATATACAGACAGGCGTTTCCAATTTCTTGGTGTCAAGAAACCACACAAACCATGTATTCGGGCTACACGTATTAGAGGGTGTAATTTACTACTTATTGGAATAAGAATTATCCACTTTTTCGTTAATGAAATTAATTTAAAATATTGTTTTCACATTGAACAGATCGAAATATATTGTATCTGAAAGAATGGATTTTACTGTCACGGGTGTGTTTAAACCTAACGGGAGGTTTGCCGACGCGACCAGTGAGTTGGACACCCACACAAAAACTCTCACCAAACGGGATACAGTCGTCATCATAGCAGGGCAGAATGACATCAATTTGGGTGGTCACTTTACACTTGAACAACATGTTCACAAACTACAACGCGCCCCCCAAAACTCGAACATTATAGTCTCGACTCTGCCCTTCCGGTACAATAAACCAAGACTGTGCAAAGAAATTAAACACACAAACAACCAATTGAAACTGCATCTGAGAGAATCACATGTTAAATTATTTGAGCTAAACTTTCTCTCAGAAAAACACTTCACCCGGCATGGTCTTCACCTGAACCTTGTGGGAAAACATGCACTTGGTAGCGAGCTTGCAAAACACATCCTTTCACAACCTCGGCACTGTCCTGCCCAACACCCATCCCCACCCACATCTCCTAGCTCTCTTCCCACCTCCGGTACCTCTTTGGACCCATTTACCTTACCCTGAACCTGAATCCTTATCCTCAAACAAATCCTTGAACTGACTTTCCCATTATTGATTTACCTACATTTGTCGCTCCTCCTTCCTCATCTGTTACTGCTGGGGCTCATACTTCCTTCGACCACGCACTCGAGGTAAAAATGAGATAAATAAACAGCAACTACAGTTAAATGCAGCAGAAAAACATCCGTGTAGGTACACGCAGAAAATTCAAATAATGCATCATAATGTGCAATCTCTTTCAAATGAAATTGAATTTATCGAGGCAGCATTACAGTGTGATCTAGGTCATATATATGTTTTTTGCTTTACCGGACATTGGTTGTCTCATAATGATCTAAACACACTTAAAATGCCTATTTTTACCTTGCAGGATCGTATTTGTAGAGCGAAGGAATCAAATAAGGGCCCTGCTTACGGAGGTTCGTATATTTACGTAAGAAATGATCTTGATTCTTCTTGTCCAAATTCAATATATATGCGGTTGAAAAAGTTTTTGAAATAACAGTCGTACAACTTACTACGCTCAAAACTATTTTATTTTGCATCTACAGACCTTCAACAAAGCGAGCTTTAGATAATTTGATTTTCTTAAAAAATCCAGAGATAACTCTGAACATCTATTGAAATCCATTGTTGAAATCCATCTTTGAAATCCATTGTTATATGTGGAGATTTCAATATTGATTTTCAGAGCGAATCCCACTAAAAAGAGCAGTTTCTCAATTTACTGCATTCTTTTAATTTAGATATTACAGTGAATGTATCTACACCGAATACATTTACATTACAAAAAGCAATATATCAAATTACAATTAACATACCACAACTAGATATAAAATAAAAACTACTAATCTAGGTTACAGTGACCATGATGCACAAATTCTTACAATTACTAATAATATGAACACTGACAATTTATTCACGCATGTGCAGAGCATTCACTAAATATAGGTCTTGTGGTGTGTTATCGTTGGCATACTTCATGAAATAATTATAGACGTTGTCATTGCCAACAATAGGATTTAATATAATAAGAGCTTTCGATGGCTTAGCCATCATCATCAGTTGTCTGCTGGATGGAAGCCACAAAACGACTACGAAAATTGTAGTCGTTTTGTGGCTTCCATCCAGCAGACAACTGATGATGATGGCTAAGCCATCGAAAGCTGCTATTATATTAAATCCTATTGTTGGCAATGACAACGTCTATAATTATTGCATTCACTAAAGTTAACATAAAATTATTTACGGACTACTTGCTGAAGGAATCATGGAATACAGTTTATAACGCTGTTGACAGAAATGAAAAATATAATCTATTTTTCTCAAAACTTTCATTTCACTTTAACGCATGCTTTCCTCTCAAAAAGAAAAAAATAAATATTTCACAGAAAATAATACTTGGATCACAGAAGGTATAAGAACATCGTGTAAAAACAAACGTACGTTTTACTTTATTTCTAAACATCATAACGTATCATCCGGTTTCCATGTCTACTTTCGAGAATACAAAAAATTTTAAGAAAAGTAATAGTTAAGACAAAAAATAATCATGATATTTTAAACGCTAGTAAAAAAACTAAACCAATGTGGAAAATTGTAAAAAAAATCTCGTTACTTAGTAGAGAGTGTAGATTTAAAGGATAATGAAAGAGAAGCCAGTAGTTCGGAAAAAGTGACAAATCTCTTCAACCAACACTTTTCTAGAATTGCGGCTGAACTAACGAAGGGAGTAAAAAAGCAAAATTCAACATTATTACCTTCCCAAAAATTTTTAGACACGGTTTTTATTTCCGAAACTTCTAACGAAATCTTCAGAATAGTCAGTAAACTAAAAAATAAATATTTACCTGGTTTTGATGAATTTCCGGATTTTTTTATTGAAAACTTGTGTACCTGCCTTTATTCATCCATTTACACACATTTTCAATGCTTCTTTATGCACAGGAATATTTCCAGATATTTTCAAAACAGCAAAAAAGCCACTTATAAAAAAAAGAAGCAAAAATGAAATTCAAAATTTCTGACCAATTTCTCTTTTGTCAGGTTTCTCTAAAATATTAGAGAGGCTTTTCTATACGCGAATGGAAATTTATGTCAGAAAAAACGAAGCGTTTTCAGTCTCAAAACACGGGTTTAGAAAATCAAAACCTACGGAAACTGCCATTTTTTTCTTTTTTTTAAGATGTTGCTTCATCAATGGACCAAAATGAAGAAATCATTGGAATATTTTTAGATCTTTCGAAAGCTTTTGACAATATTCACCATAACATCTTGCTATCAAAATTACCTTCTTATGGAATTCGTGGTATCGCCCTAGATTGTATAACCTCGTACCTTAAACATTGATCTCAAAGAGTAGAAATACCGTACTGGCACGAAAGCACATTATTTACTTATCTTTCCAAT
Source organism: Gryllus longicercus (assembly GCA_038098605.1). Classification (NCBI taxonomy): domain Eukaryota; kingdom Metazoa; phylum Arthropoda; class Insecta; order Orthoptera; family Gryllidae; genus Gryllus; species Gryllus longicercus. Next base: position 1,203,953 of record JAZDUA010000267.1, on the reverse strand, counting down.
TCTTTACCAATTGAATATGGGGTTCCGCAAGACTCCATCTTAGGTCCTATCTTCTTTTTGTTATACGTAAACAAAATGCCGTCGTCTATTAAAACGGAAGATCGGTTCTGTTTGCCGATGACCTAAATGTTCTTTGCAAAAAAGAAACAATAAATATTACTATTTTAGAAGTTGCAAATTGGTTTTGTAATAACAAATTAATAGTTCATGAAGGAAAAACAGTTTCAATGGATTTTTACCTTTCAAATCAGCAATCGCATGCTCCATTCAAAATGAATAATATGCAATTAGGTGATGTTCAAGTAACAACATTTCTAGGTCTGTCAATTCTGTCAAACCTCAAATGGAATGTACATATAACAAAATTAAACACTAAATTAAGTTCATTATATTACGCGTTCAGAATTCTATCAAATTCTGTTAGCCTTCATGCAGCTCGTTGCGTGTATTTTGCAAATGTACATTCCCGCCTGAGATATTGTAAACAAACCTAATGATGCACTAAACTAGCCCCACGTTGGGACCAGCCAAATGTAAACAAACCTAATGTGCACGGGGGAGGGCGCCAGGTTCAGCTCCTGAAATGTAACTGAATGGAAGAGTTGGGAGGTCAGGAATGAACACAGAGTCATTTGTAACGAATACCAGTTTATTTCTGGTACCAAAAGCTACCAGTGAAATTACAATGTCGCAATGGGCGACGCAAGTTTTTTACTAAAATTATTCTGTGAATTAATTACAAGTGGTTAATTCTGCTGGGCCTGAGCGCGGCCACTTGCAGTTTTTCGCTGTTATAATTGTTCAGTGAGACGGCATCGTCTCATAGTCATCACCAATGGCTGCTGGTCTTCGTGGGCGGGCCAAGGCGGCAGCCTCAAAGCAGAGGCGGCGGCGGCTCCGGGTTGCTGATCTTCTGCGGCGCGTCTTCTCTCGCTCAGGTAGCGGCGATTCCAGGTTGTCAGCTCCAGCAGGCTCAGAGGGGGCGAGTGGCCACAGGCGTTGACGTTGCGAAAAGGGCTGTCACTTAGCCCGGGACGAGAGGCGGCAAGGCTGGCGGGCCGAAGCGAAAACGGCGCGGGATCTGGTAGTTTCCCGCCCGAGTTTTCTCCGCAACAATTAACGAGTCGCGTCCTGACTAATTCGGCTGTGGGAAAGTCTTTTCCCAAACTCGCATCCCGATCGTGAATGATTGGGTAACTTTTAGAAGTGAAGTTCTCATGTAACGAAAATTTCGAAGTTCCACGAAGAAATTTTACAAGTCGAGACTGTCGAAGGAATTTACAAGTGAAGTTCGCCGGAAAATCTTAGAAGTAGTCTCTTCAAACAAATCTAAGAAGAAGTCTCGTTTCGAGGAAATTTTTAGAAGTGTTCCTCCGAAGAAATTTTACAAAAAGTGTTCTCTATTCCTACTCTGCATCGCGTTTATAAAAGAAGTTCCTTTCCCCTTCCCAAGTTGTTCCTGGCACCAAAATTTCTCCCTTCCCTCATGGCGAAGCTTCCCATTGGCCGAGGGTGGCTGCGTCGCAAGATTCTGATTAACCAATCTCGTGTCGATTTCTCTGTATTTTTCCGTAAATGTTCTCTGTCTGTCGCTGGCTTCGCTCTCTCACTCGCTTCCCTTTGTCAGTTACTCCGGGAGCTGATCGCAGCTGTCCGGACACGTGCGCGCGTAAAAGCGCATTTCACGGATTCCCGATTCCCGGATTCCCGGATCGTCATGGGCTAATCGACACCCTACTGTATTTAATTTGTTAATGGCCCGTGCAGGGATTCGGGTGCCTACCCAGGCGCGTGCCGAAGCGGGTGCGGGGGTGGGCATTGTCCGAAGGGGGGGTCGGTCGACGGCTGAAAAAAAGGTCTCGCTTATGACGCGTCGTAAATGTGTCTTCCTCGCCTAATTGACACCCGGCCTCTCGCTCGCTCGGGGTTTGGCACCACTCGGTCGCGCGGCTGGAGAAAGGACGCGGGGGTGGCGCTTTGTCCCAGGAGAGGGCCGGCGAGGGGGCAGCAAGTATATTTATGAGGGGGTAATAAACATTCCGCCTCTGAAGATAGGGGGGCTGGGTGCGTTCGGGGCTGGCCCGATGCGGAACTAAAGGAACCTTTGCTGCGCGGGCGGCGCCTAACCCACTTCTGTGCCGCGGCACGAGCTATTTCCAGCTGTAGGAATTACTTTGTTATTGGCGATGCCATAATAAAATTATATTAATTAATTGGTGACGCCACAATATGGTATACAATTCTGGGGAAACTCATCATGTAGTACTCAGACCTTTAGATTACAAAAGAAAATTATTCGAATAATGAAAAAATGCCATCCGCGTTACCCTTGCAAGCCTCTCTTCATTGAGCTTGGAATCTTACTACTACCTTGCCTATATATTTACGAATCAGTAATATTCGTCAAAAGTGATTTACTTAACGGTGGGAACATATTTTCATGCAATACTAATATTTATAATTACAACACACGTCGTAAAAATCACGTTCATCAAATGTCAGTATCAACAGCTCACTATTCGAAATCCACATACAATACATGTACGTTACTTTACAACGCACTGCCTGATAACATTAAACAATTGAAGTCGGTTAACAAATTGAAGTTAAAAGAAACATGTTTTCTGATGCATAACTCTTTCTATACAATCGGAGACTATACTGATTATAAAAAAGAGAAATAATGTTTATTTTAACAAAACAGTGATATATAATGAATTAGTTTACATTTTTATTGTATATTTTTTTAAAAGACTTAATATGTTTGTAACAAATAATTTACTTCAGCTTCCGTGTCAATGACCCCCCTCTCGTTCAGGTTTTGGTCCAACTTCCTTGATCCATTGAGCAAATGCTGAGATGGCTCCTTGTTTTGCTTCTGGACGTAAATGTAGCTTCACTATGCGCACGTTTGGTGAACTCAGCTTTTGCTTGTAATGGTAAGAGTGGAGGTAAGGGCGAGTTGCTATTTTTTTAGTAATGCAGAAAAATCATACTTGCAATTCGCGTACCAATGCACATAAGTTTTCTATCACTCAGAAACAAAAACGACTATTTTTCAAATATTGCTAATCGTGCAATTTTTAAAATTTCTTTTTATAAATTATTTTTAAAATATATTTTTATTTATTCATGTTAAACTTTTACTCATTTTTCACCTATGTATGGTGAAAACGACGGGTAGGGATTCTGGAACTCAAGAAAACGTGCGCAGAGAATCTCCCCCTACGTCACATACAGTTTTTACTGGTTTTTGACTAAATATAAAGATAAATCTACTGAAAGGTTTGCGGAAAAATAAGATTAAATATATAAAAAAATTATAAACATATTAATGTTTTAGATGTTGTAGACGCTATACACGTTATAAATTTCAAATAAAAGAAAATGCATGAATGTTATCAACGGGTCATTCTGCGGTTTGAGTGGTAACGGCGGCAGGGTAGCTGCATAGCTAGGTTGTATTCAGACGCTGTCTGGAGGAGAATTCGAGTGACCAGCAGCTCTGGTCGGTAGTTGTCAGTAGTTCGTCCGATCACCAGAGAGGTGCCGGAGCAATATCCGAACAGCCACGGACCGCGCGCGATCTTTCCATTCTTTTGATTGTTCTATCCTCACACCTTATTTATTCACACATACACTCGCCGGCACTACATTACCATACACGTAGGGATTCCAGTTGAGAGCTTAAAGCTTCTCCCTCCTGTGGCAGTGCCCCCCTGGTAGGGGATATCTGTTTGGGGAAAAAACTCTTCAAGCCGACGTATTGTTCGACGACGAATCTCATCATTTAGCGGGAAAGATCATTGTCACTGCCCTCTATAAAATATGCACTTTATGTTCAGAACTAAGGACCTTAGGAGATGACGCGACCGCAAAGATCAATAAATCCATCTTCTTTTTCTCCTCCTCCTCCTCCTTCTCCTCTTCCTCTTTAATTTTCTTCTCTAGACTTTCAATTTATCGATTAATCGTAAAGAATGATTGCTTTATTTATATATCCATTCTCTATCTGTTTCTCATATTAACTGTATGAATGGCCCTCGGTGATTCTAATCCTTTAATGATACTACTTTTCATACAGCAGAAATTTAAGTTACCAGCAAGTTACCTTTGAGTCTATTTTTGCATTTAATTTGCTTACGATTCGGCTTTTGAAATCTGAAATAAACTTCACACAAATGTGTGACACAAATAGTCGCTAGAATGGACGGGCATGCTGGCGAAAGCTACCCAGCTTCACGCATGCTGGTCGCCCAGGCCATGCTCATCGATAGCTCGTGCATCGATAGCACAATTGCCATCTTTCGAAAATTTATTATTCGCGGAGGTTTGCTGTTGTTTATGTTGATGATGGTATTTAACCCTCCATAAACTATTATACAATGTTTTCAAATCATGAGTATTTTCTGCTTAATATTTGTGTAAAAGCGAAGGAAATTTATAACTTGTTTTCTCAAACGACGTGTCTATATTTTTTCTTTCATTCATTTCACGATTAAAGCAAGGAACTCTTAGTACAAAATTTGCTCTAGTGTATTTGCGTTGAAGTATCTGAATATTCAAAATTTGCAAACGTTGAAAATAATTCGAAAAATTGTGTGCTGTTGGATACAATTTATTGTTATATTGCGTGCATTCCCCTATATTACATTCAAAACATGGTTCATCAAGAATATTAACTAAAGCATTACTTTATCTACTTACATTATTTGATTTATTTCGTCATCTGGTGCGCGCAAACTTTTATAGTAATTAGTTCTGTACGTGTGCTACACGAGTTTTCACGGGAGATGGCGGTGTTCTTTCCCCGCTGGATGGTGATATCTGGCATCGATCTACATAAGAGCTTGGGGGAATCTCCACATCCAAGTATCTCCCACCGAGACAGCATCCCAGTTGGGACAAACTCGAACCGGCTAAAATGGCTCAGAACTAATATGATACCAATGATTCTGACCATGAGATCCTTGGTTACGAATTCCGACAGCGGCATGTTTGCACTAGCATTTTTGACTCTAGTTAGACAGGTGAAATGTAGCCACTGTATGGAGAAGAATGTTTTGGTATCAGGGATCTACAAAACATGTATTTCGATTAGACAAGGTGTTAGAAAAAGAAATTTATATATTGGAACAGGATTGATCAACATTTTTGTTACAACAGCCATCGTTATTTTTCTGACCGTTTCCGTTCACCGTTTTCCGGCGCACGATTAGAATAGTCTTCCTTCTTAAGTAGTAAGGCGAAGTAAGGAACTATAGAATACTGTAATAATCTGGTGTCATACAACGTATGACATATTGTATACATCATATAACATGAAACTGATGCCAAGTACATAGGGTGTTGGCCTCACCCAAGAAAATACCGGCATTAGAGATCTCAGAAAGATTGTGAAGTCCACAGTAGCGATTTGATACTAATTTGAGATTATTAATTACACAAACACACACACACATATATGTTGATACAAACGCGTTGCCGAGAAGAAAAGCGTGTTTAACAAAAATAACAGAATCTTAGAAATTACATGCATTTACTACATATCATTCTGTAATTCACAATATACCAAACATTTAATAATGGACGACTATCATCGTTATTTTAATTTCATTAATAATAGGCAGCGACTTAGACAACTGAGTCGGAACATCTTGCTATTGTCATGACCATTTGGCAATTTGCAAGAGGCGCGGCTGGCGGAATAGACAACGGCCTACGTCGGTCGCGCGTTTCGGGCACCCTCTCGCGACGATTTCCGCAAGCAATTGATGGAAGGCATGTTCGCCGTGCGGGAGTGCCGTCCTCGAAGTCCAAGTCAGTCAGCAGAGTCCAGGATGGAACGGTGAAGTGTCTCGTGGCTGCCTTTTGAAACGCCGCGCGTCGCCGAACTCGCTGCCGCGGAAGGCATTCAGCCAGACAGGGGATTTAGATTTAGATTTAGATTTATTTAGTCAAAAAACACAATAAAAACTGTATGTGCCGTATGGGGGAGAAGACCATCTGCGCACGTTTTCTTCAGTTCCAGAATCCCTTCGCATCATTTTAACTATAAATAGTTGAAAGATAAGTTAAAGTTTAAAAATAAATAAATAATAAAATAAAAATAAATTTAAAAGAACGAGATTAGGAATATTTGTAAAAACTAGACATTTTTGTTCCCGAGTTATAGAAAACTTATTTGCATCGGTAAACGAATTGCAGGTATGATTTTACTGCATTGCCAACAAAATAATAACTCGCTCTTACCTCTACTCCTACCATTACAAGCAAATGGAGAGTTCAGCAAAACGTGCTCATAGTGAAGCTACATTTACGTCCAGAAGCAAAACATCTCAACATTTGCTCAATGGACCAGGGAAACTGGACAAAAACCTGATCGAGATGGGAGCCACGAGGCGAGGCTATTCCAGATGTCGCCTCTGCTACGTAACCTGCCAATACTCGCGCATATTTTTGTAACGCACATATTTCTGTAACCGTTATACTCGCGTGTTACATTTTATGGAACTACTGTTTATGTTGAATTTATTGTTTTATTATGAATCAAATTCGTGCATTAATATTCCAAGATATTTTTTATTGAGTTTTACAACTTGTATCGATATAATAATGCAAACAGATGCCATGCAGGCTCATCATTTTTTTATAATAAACACTCGAATCTAAATCACACTTATGAAGTGAAGTATTAAATATTGTGCTAGACCAATTTTCGGCGAACTCTCCGTTTTGTTCCAAAAATTGCATGAAGTTAACATTTCAAAACTGCAAAATTGAAGAAAGATATTTTTGCATCAGTCAAAACCTGTTGTAATCAATCAGCTCTTTAAAAATGGTCAGGTACACCTTTTGAAGAAAACTAGTAGTTGACGCGTAATTTGCGCTTGAAATTTATGTAATTTCTAACAAAAGTTCTACAAACTGCTCCAATTTTTTTCACGGATAGGAGGAACGCTTAAAGAAATGGCATGGGGCATAGTTTCGTTGAAATCTCTGAATTTATGGAAATTGCAAATTAAGAAATAATGCGACAAAATATTTTCTGTCGCAGTTCCTCTAGTTTCTTTATTTTTTTTTAAAATAGAGCCGAGTAAGCTCATAAAAATTGGCACAGATCCGATTTTCATTGTTGGTTTGATGTTTCCGTGCACATAAATTGTTATGTATATTAGTTCCGAAAGTGTAGTGAATGTTGTTATCCCGAGATATGGCTGTATTGCACCCGTTTGGGTGGCTAAATCCGGCTCCTACATACAAATCGGCCTGCCGGTGTTTGCACCTCAGGTATTTCCCCGAGTGGCACATGACTCCTGCCCGGTCAATTCCGATGCCTGCGATGGGTCTCGGGATGTGTGTGGTAGTGCAATACATGTAAGTGTGTGTGTGTGTAAGGGGAGAAAAGAGGAAAAGAAAGAGGAAGGAAAGATCGTACGTGCTTCGATACCCATTTGTCAGGATACTGTTTCTACATTCGCCTGATATTGATCGAAGGAACCCAAACAGTCTTTTAGAGCAAGTGGCCACTAGAATTAGCCGCCAGAGCACAGCTGATTTTGATCTAGCTATCTAGTTGGTGTCGAAAATTCACTAATATGTTCAATATATTCCTTTGTGTTATTAATTATTATTAATTGTTAAAAAATATTTTTTATTAATTTGATTAATTAGTAATTATTGGACAAAAGTAAATATACATTCAAAAAATTTTTAACATGACAAAAAACTTACAAAATATGCCAAAAATAGTGTAATAAACTAAACTATTGTCAACAAATGTTGTTACCATCCAGAAGCGATTTACATTTTTAAATGAATACATTCGAGACAAAAAGAAGCACAACATAATTAATAATTTTAAGGAAAGTAAACTATTGAATTTCCGCGTTTTTGGCTAAGCCGTTACCCAAAATACGCTGGTATCCGAGAGAACAGCAAATAAAAATAGCATGGACGAGTTCACAAGATTTTTTTCATAAATTATATCTGAATTCCACGCGGCGGTAATAACTCGTCCTTTCCACTTAGGGAGCAGGGATGGAATGTGGAGAGACCACGTCACGTCAGGGCTTCAGGGCAATAAGAAGCCACAGTCAGCGGAACATCGGAGGAACAATCTGCTCTATGGAAGCGTAAAGGGCGAAAATGAATTTTGCTGACATGTTTGTACGGCACGTCTTACCTTTATGCGGTATACTATTTCATTCTTTTGTTTCCTTTTTCTTTCTTCTTTTATCCTGTCTCTTAGTGTGATACTTTTTGAAGCACACGCCTTTCTGGAAGCGACTGAAATGTATAACAGTTGCAATAATACGACAGATAGTTTCACCAGCTTTTGCGCTTATGAATCAGAAACATGTTAAATGTATGAGAACAGAATGAGGATACATTTGGTATGACAATTCTATAGGACGTGTTCCTTTAAAAGCTATAAACTTCGTACATATAAAAGTGCCAACTAATTAACACGAATAGGAAGTCCACCTCTTATGAATAGCCCACGTGTCTGAACATCTATGCGTTGAAAATCAGCTCGATTTAGCGTGTATTTTGGTCTGTGAATGCCTGCTGTGGAAGCTATTTCCTCATTGCAGCTACTACCAGAATATTCACAAAAGAAATCGAGACAGTTCGAGTAATGCGTTATATCTACAATACGTTTTACATGTTTCGATTGATTTATTTTCTTTAATTATTAGAAGATATGTAATGAAATTATGAGGCATTAATTTTTGTGCGTTTTGTTCTTAATGTCCTATAGAAACGAAAAAATGGTTTCCATGACTTAATTGCAAATGGGCATTCATTATCACAATGACAGAATAAATAAAATATCATCGCCACCTCCCTTGAACAGAAATGCACTTGACTACCGGGACGAGGGACCTTAGTAGTTTACGCGTACGAAAACGCTAATCAATCGCGGTATTTGTCCATGTGTGTTTGCAGATGTCATCTTTGTAATAAACTTTTCTGAATTTCAGCACTATAAACGACTTTTTCCTTTACAAGAAATCGTTCATTCAAAAATAATTCGGTCTTCGTATCGAAAATAAAGGAAAAACCTTCTTTCTACATGTTCTTCCTCTGACAGGTGTGTAGTCAGAATTCTCGTAGTTTCAGATCCCCAAAATCCAAAAATTGGTTGACGGCAAAAATTATGTCCGTCCATGTCAGTGGTAAACGCTAGTGCTAAAACCGTTCAGGCATTTTCTGAAAATTTGGAGTTTCTCAATAGTTGTCAACGAAATTAAGGTCCCGAATTTGAAGTGGATATTTTTATTATTATAGTATTTAACATTAAGACTATTAAAATATTTCTAAGGAACAATAAAAATTAACGATGTTTTTCAACAGCCAAAACAAGCAAATTTATACACAAATATGAATTCTTTTCGAGATAATCAAGCGAGATATTTTTCGTTATTTTTTAAGAGAGCAAATTACTCTAAAAAATGGTACTGGTGCGATTTTCGTTGTATTCTACAAATTTTCAAAAATTGTTAAACGTAACAATAATTCTAGAAAATACGTGCTGTTGTGGTACTACTACTTTTCCTGCATCTTTCTTTTGGTAGGTAGTAACTGTTTTATCGTTTAGGACATTTTCTTCTTAGAACTTTTCGTAAACCTAAAGGATAGTTTCGGCATCACACGCTCTTCTAATTAAAAGAAAGTTGAAATCAAAACTATGCGTCATCGTTTCGCTGAAATCGCTTTGCCTGATAGGACTTTTCATACGTTCGTTGGAATCATATTTTAGTAAAGTCGGATTAAATGACAGTTACAAAATCGCCGAAACATTGCAAAATATAAACTAGACCACGGCTTGCCAACTCAATGCTCTGTGACGCCACAAGAATCTTCTCTACTGTTCGTAACCGACCTGCGGAGTGTGCGGCGTCGGGCGTACAGTGTTCCAATGACGATACGGAAGTGGGGGGAAAAGGTTCGCTCGATAATTACGTTTTTAAATGGTAATTACTATTTCAATGTTTACGATTCAAGAAAATATCAAAAATTGAAAAAAACAACAACGTGGATTAATTTATAACACAAAGCAATATTCGACTCTCTTTATCGTAACCAATACTGTATTTCCACTTCAATTCTAATACATAACATTTTTGGAGAAGACAGTTTTAACATTCTAATACAATATTTTATTCAATGAATAATATACCAATTTTAGTTCGTCCCGAACCAATAACATAGGCACCCAATATAAAAAAGTTGTAAATAAGTAAAATAAAAAAGACCCAAAGACTTGACACATGTTTCTCTATGTATGTCAATGCGCTGAATCCGAATCGGTAGTATTCCCCCCTTACCCTCCAGTTTTTTATTCGCTAAAAACCAACGCGTCATTGTATATTTTTGTTTTTGTTTTTTGGTGGTTGTTGTCATACTCAAGACTTGGCACATGTTTCTTTATGTATGTCAAAGCGCTGAATCCGAAGCTAGAATTGCCACACCACATTCCAGTTTTTCAATTGAAAAAAAAAAACAATGAAATTTATAATTTCACGGTGTTTTTTCGCGATTTAAAAAAAACTGGAGGGTGATGGCGCCATTCTGGCTTCAAAATCGGATTATGTGCGTCAGCATACATAGAGAAATCTGTGTCAAGTCTGTGGTGTCACTGTGTGTTTTTTTGCGATTAAAAAACGGGAGGGTGATGGCGCAATTCCGGCTTCATAATCGAATTCAGCGCGTTGACATGCAGAGAGAAGCATTTTTAAGGTTTTTGGGACTGAAAACTTTTTTGTTTTGTGTGACTGTAGTTAATGTTATCAAATAGATACCCGGGAGGGCTCACGTGGGAGAATTTGGACTCCAGGCTTGATTATTTATACAGTACAGTTTTGTTTGAGATTGTTGTAAATCCTCGTGATTTCAATTCCCTTTCCATTATCACCTATCTGCAAAATCCTTTCCTCATTTCAGGATTGCAAGCTAACTGTAAATTCTCATAAATTATTTTCATCTTGAGGATTTCTCTGGGTTGCAATGCTGCGTAATGTCTCTGCCGGTTGAACTCTTCAACCTACTGCAGCTCTTTCGAATACACCTAATACTCCGCCATTGTTCCGGTATCTACAAAAAGAAACATTTCTTCCCAAACTCAAAGAAAATTGACCGGTGTAGATGGTCTCCCACTCATGATCCCTGAAACATCGGTAGAGGACCACTGGTTTTCGCTCTCGGCGACCGCTGCCTGCCCTCCCTCCCCCCTTTGCTAGCACCGCTTCTCCGAGGAGGCGCTCGAGAAGGGAATGGAGCTCCGTCGTAATTTTTCCGCCAGTTGGCAAACGCTGACCTAGTCTTTCAAAAATTGGTAGTATAATGTGTGACCCCACAGGTAGAATTTTGTTTTCAAAATATGCATTTGCTGTTCTTTCAACAAACATTTTAACACAAATGTTTGAGAAAATCATTGCAATATGTTACCAAATTAATGCATTAATTATAAAGTACTATATAGAATTTTCTTCTACTATTTTGCAATTTATTCTAGGATACACCGTTTGCTCCCTCCTTCCGCTTTAGTGTTATCCTTTGGTTACGGATTGGCACTGGTAAGTTACGTATTGAACTGCTTAGTAAGGTCTACTGTCATCTAGCTGGTGGATACTGGAAATAATTTCTCGACATCAATGAAAATAAACCTCAAACTCTTAGAAAAGGATATGTCAGTAATAACGTTAACCGACGACTGTACCTAACTAAATATAATCTTCATATAAAAGTACGTCAGGAATGTACAGGCAGGCACAACAAATCGCGACCCATTTTAAACTCGGAGAAATGCACTCGGCATTCATGGCGGTAATTAACAATTCATCAAAGAGGCCCTTGCCAATGAGAGTGCGCGAGAATCTAATTTTAGTTGAATAGCCACTTTAACGGGAATTAAATGTGTAGTAAGTAAGAAGATTAACCTGAAAAGCTTACAATATTGGTCTATTTAAAGTCAGGCAGTTATACGTTTTCGATTGGCAGCATTTTAATCAAACCTAATCATTTAAACCTATGAAGTTCGTCGTATAAAGGCTTCTCCTTGGAGCATCTGTCTCTCTCTTTCTCTCGCTCGCGAGTTTTCAAACTCCACTCTTCAGATGAAACTGCGTATGCCTTCTAGAGCTGATCAATCGTAAACCCGGCCCTTTTTACCAGCGCGGGCGTCCCTTCGTTACCTTTCTCATCACGAAGTTACAGAAACGCTCTTTCCTGTCAATAACATCACCTGCAAGTTTAAATTAAGCGAAGTAAAGCTATTCATCGTTTTCTTTCACTCCCCGCTCCTCTTCCTAATGAAACGAATTAACTGAATCATCGTACAGTCAGGCGGATCGACTGAGGAAACTGTATTGACCTACCAGACTCCGATATTTCAGAAGGCAATGGAGTTCTTGAAAGGCTCGCCTCTTTTGACGCACAGACTAGAATTTCTTAGAAGACTCCTATGCTGCACATTCTTTCCTTTTAAAAACTCGCAAGGTCGATGCTAAAAAATAGCATACTCGTACTTCCTATGTATTAATACCCGTCAATTTCGGGAGATATGAAAATTAACATTCCGACAAACATGCTCTTGAAGAAACAATTTTATGGCAACTAAATTATTATTTGCTTTTAAGAAACTATGTTAATTGCGGATAAAATATTGTCTTCTCACGTAAAGTTTCCACTGATATGTTGCATTTTGAATAATATCCGTCCGTCATAATTTAGCTCAAAATGGACGGGTCTTCTGGGCCCATATGTAGTAAATTCAATTCTGATTCTCTAGCAAAAGACTTGTTCGCATGACCAACGCCGTGTTTTGATAAGACTGATCACTCGCAAAAGGAATGAACTAAAAATGGGACTGCTGGTGAAAATAAAATACCTTCTACCATCCAGAGCGAGAGAAATCGTTTTTTCCGTCCAATACATTCATGCGTGAGTTCAGAAACAGATACGAAATATTATCCAGTTCGTCAGTATGCACTGATATGTTCATCTTGCAATATCTCACCGAGATGGATGGATTAAACTTGTTCCCATATTTATGAAATTCACTTGACGTTTTGTGTAGCCAAATAGTTTTGTTCCCGTTTTTGAATCATTGGTGCGGTAAATTGTACATTGTCTCTTCGACAAAACTTGGGCTTTATTTATCAAATTTTACATGACACATTGCGTCCATTCTTTGTGCTTCGTCGAGTACGTAATGTGCAGAAAATTCCTTTGCACACACCCATTACATATACGTATTATATTTGTTTCAGAAGTTCATTAGTAACGTTTTTCATATATTTCAGTTTGGAAAAATTCTTTGATGAAAATAGTTTTGTCTTCTGTATTATTAAAAACGATTTTTATATTCAGGGTGTAGATTTTTTTTATTTGGAGTCTTAAAACGGGATGTAAATCGACCTGATCGGATTAATGGCAAACGGTTTTGCCGAATTAGAATATCACGATATTTTTACGTAGCTCCGGGTTGCTTTTTATACGATGACCCCGTGTTCGTTTTCAGGACGGATAAATATCAAATTGTGGCCTTTTACTCTCAGATGTTGATCGGAGAAACCACGGAAAGCTAAAACTCAAGCATTCGGCCGCTAGATTTCTCCTTCAGACATTGACTGAATTTGATCAAGCTATCTGGCTAGTGTCGAAAACTGCCCCCACTATCGGGTCTCAAATAGGACGTGAAGGTAAGAGGCAGTGCAGTGACATCCGTTGATGCCTTGAGCCACGTAGCAAGCACATACCTTGGTACGTGCGTGCTAATAATTGTTTGCTTAATAAATACCCTATTCGCACTAACAACCAACTTCAAAATACCAACTTACTACGTTATGGATGAAGATACTATGCAACGCCATATGATGCATAACATACTACGTTTGATACATACATGCCAGAATAGACGACGTAATTGTAAACTCGAAAAACAGCACATACATATAGCATATATCTCAATAGCTTTCTTCCACAATGTATTCACCACGAAGTACCAAGCAAAAAACATCACATAATATCTGCAAAATATCCAATAAAACGTTTAATTTTCTTACGATGTCACAAAAGACACAAACGCGAAAGAAACTATATTACGAACACTGACACTAAGAACATTCGTGGAGTAGTAAAGCATTAGCGCCTGAAATATATGAACTGGTAGCTCTGTCGACCGAGCCGGCGTGAAAGTAATTTTTATGAATTAATTTATTAAATTGAGTGAATATTCATGAATTCCTATACTAGTAAGATTGTTTTTAGCTAATAAAAATTGAATGATATTTCATCACCACGAATGCATCAGTTATGGACATTAGTGCATTTTTGAATATTTATTGAAATCAATTCGATTTGTAAAATTGTTAAACAAACCATTTCTTTAAATGACATTGAATTATTCAATAGCAAATTTTCCAATGACCCACAATATTGTAATCGGCTCTTAATTTCTTTTTGCAAATAACACATTCAGAATTCATTACAACTATTTTATATTGCAATAATTTAGAAGAATGGTCAATAACTCATGCAATATTTAATTTTACTAATTTATTTGTAAAGTGTAGTCATAAATAGTTCATGGATATATTCGGCATATTTATTTTCTTTCATACAATAATTTATGAGACCGGCATATCCTCTTTTATTCGATCCCTGGAACTTACTGTTACGGTCCCAATTTACGCCTCGAATAAATCTAATTAGTAAAGAACTTGTGCTTTTGTCGCACTCTGTGTTGGAATGAAACAGACGAGTGCTCTAATTATAAGGACATTTATTAAACTTTCTTCTTTAATCTGGCAGAACTTCTCAGACCTCGGAGATGTAGTCGCCAGGCAAGATAAAATATTAGATTAGATCAACGCCTGTCTTTCTTCCTCTCAAACAGAAATTCGTCTGCCATCAATAGACGACCTACCTACAAGCGCCCTTCGTCCTCTCATTTTAAATTCAAGTTTATCGTTATAAAGTTACGAAGATCGAAGTAACAAATCTTTTTGGGCCAAAGTCCTAGGAATGCATACATTTTATGTGTAAATCTTGGAATTGTGATTTTCAATCGAAAAGAGCGAAAGAACTTGTTCATTTGGGAAGTTTTTGCGCTGTGTAAAGTAAGGCTCTGCATTTACCGAAATTCCATTTACCGAAAAGATTTATTTGTTTCAAACCACCGTAATACCAATTAAAAGCGTAAATTTAACACTGAAAATTATTTACTAACTGAAGAGAAATCGTTTATTTTTTTAAGCTGAATATTAAGGTTAATGCAATTTGTAAGGTACTTAGAAGAAGTCAGGCAAATTTTAAAAATTAATTTCGTTTCAGAAGAGGACAAACATTTGGTTTAATTTTTGTTTTCATTTATGGCCTGTGCATAGTGGAGTTTTCCTTGAATTAAATAATGTAAAATTTTATATAAACGTTCAAAATCAGCATATATGAATAGCGTAGAAAATGGATTCGTTTTTTAATAATAATGAGCACAATGTAAATATTGTCTTATTCTTTATCGCATTCTTATACTCCCATTTTCTGTCTATATCGACTATGAAGAAACAGCCCCAATTTCGATGCATTAAATTCAACTGCACACCGAATGCGTCCGCGCAGCGGCGTTCGAAAAGCGAGCGAGAGATGTCGAACTGTGGTAAGACCGCAGGCTACCCACCACCCGAACATGTATCGTTATACGGTGGAAAGGGACCAAATGGGTACGGAGGGTAACCTGTTGTGCAGCGGTGGAGGGATGTGTATGGAAATCCGGCTGGGCGGATCCGCGGGATGTGGTTACATGCGTGCAGCCATTACAACCGAATTTCCGAGTGCTGTAATGTGACACGCGAGGGCGAATTGCCGCGCAGTGAAATGTAATCCATGATCACAGTAAATATCATAAAGACTTTGTTACTTGTCATAGACTTTCTCGAAAACTGGATAACATTGTGAAGATTAATCTCAAGACGGTAAGAATTGAGAAGCAACTATTGAAAAAACTAGGACCACTAGTTTTTTCAATGGTAGTTTTTTCTCCGAATATATGAATGTTACTCCGAATGTGTGAATATTTATGTAATACTTTCCTTTCTACGTTTTATATTATTAATACTGTACACTGTAAGTTAGTCTGAAAATTAGTGTTTAAACAATGAGGCTCGCCATTGATATACTTACGTAAATGTATACATTAAGTGTAGAATGAATATTTATAATAATAATATTAATATATTATTATTATTTATAATAATATTATCATAATTATCGTTATCACCATCATGGATAATATTGTATTCTGTCGTATCTGGCCTTCAGATTTCCTAGAACAATTTTCATTCTGCTATATAAATAGGCATTAAGACTTATTTTAACCTTGTATTGATTTTAAATCTCCTTATTCTAAAAAAAACTAATCCTATAAATGAAAAGAGAAACACAAGAGAACAGCACTAATGAATACATTATCCTATGCGATGTTTACAAGAGAGTTGTAGTTGTTAATGTTTAAGTTTGCAAATTCTCATTATTTCCAATTCGCAGAGTCATCTGAAAGGAACACAATCATTTTGTACAACTGTTTTTGAATTTTGATGGACAATGAATGTTATAAGGTTCTCCAATTCACGGTTTGTAACACCATTGAATGAAATAAATATCATGTCATTCTTTTGGTGTCTGAGCATCAGAATGAGACCAGTAACTCATTTCTCGGGCATTTTATGGCTTGCGAATATTGCGTATGACAGCTGCGTATCCCTGCAAACGAACCGACGGCGCTCCATTTGCTCTGCAGAGTCCATCCTTTGGCAGCGGTTGCGAGGGCAGCGGGAGGGTGAATGTGTTCCTGAGGGGGGGAGTGAGAGAAGCCGGCTGGGAGGGGAAAGCGTGGAGGTAAAAGGGGCTAGGGCACGAAGAGGCGGCTGGACGTCGGCCGGAGCACAAGAGCTACAACTGTCGGTTAGCGTCGAGTGAGCTGTGAGTGCAATTACTAGACGGTGTCGCCAGCGCGGGTGTGGCACCGTTGGAGAGTGAGAGTGCGGGTGGCAGGGCGGAGCGGAGTGGGGAGACGAGGCGATGGGGAAGAAAGGGTTGGCGATGAGGCAGAAGAGGGTGGATGGTGAAGGTAGGGCGAGGACGGGGAGGAAAAGGAATGGTGAAATGTGACAGGAGAGGATTTTGAGTGGGGAGGGGGAGAAGAGAGAAGGGGTAGAGAAGGAAGAGGAAGGGAGGACGGGGGTAGGATGCGGAGAAGCGGTAGGGGAGAAGAGAAGCGGTGGGTGGTGGGGGAAGAGGGGGAGGACGGGGAAGGGGTGGATAACGGAGGGGACAAAAGCGAAGGGGTGTGGTGGAGGAAGTTGGGGGTGGATGAGAGAAAGGGGTGGAGAATGGGGAGGACGAGAGATGAAGAGGAAGGGGTGGGAGGGGGTGGAACGCGATGGAAGGGGCGGAGTCTCGTGGCTCGCGGTCGCGCCTTGTGTTCGGTGCGCAGTTGCCCATCCCATCTGTCATCGCTCCACAGCGCCGCAGCGCCGAGCTGCGCCGAGCTCTGCCAGACTCATCCCTTCTCCCAGGATCTTCTGCCTTTACCACGCTGTTACTCCCCGGATGCCCATTTCTTTCCTGCATTTGTCTCTACAGCATTGCTTTCATTTCGTACCTGTTTCCTGCTTCATTTCTTCCTGATCTTCCTTTTTTCTGTTCTTGTAGTGTCTCTCTTCTCTCGATTCAGTAGGTTCATTACGTCGTGCTTGCCGCCCTTGCACACACACTAGTTTTTCTTCGTTTTTAAATGATTTCGAGCTTTTCATAATATTACAATAGTGCTTTTCACCATTATCATTCTTCTTTCTCCTGATACTTTGCCTGTGTTTAATAACCCTCCTTTTCGTCTTGGCGATAATTAGCTTCAATATTCCATTCTTTTCATTGTTAGAGAATTAATTCGAAAGCGTAACATATGCCTACGGATTTTAAAAGAATGTTTCCAAAGTGACAAAATATTAATCATTGGCTGACTCCTTGTTCACATTTATACAGCACGAAGAGTATTTGGTTTTTTTTGTGCATGTTAGATGTTAAGCATTAGGAAATATTTGAACAGTGTCTGCAATTTCATTAAATTATGCTGATTGCTGGAATGATTAATAATATATAAAACATACAACCCTGTATCATCTGCGAGTCGAATACTACACTGCGTATCAATATGAAACAGTTCCAGCGTTTGATGGTTTTTGTAAAATCGTTATTCTTTTGTATCTTCGATCATGTCAACCAATAGTTTTGTTGTTACACTTACTTTACACCTTCTTGTTACGATTTTCATGTTCACGTATACACCGTATAGAAATGCAAAATCATTATAATAATCCAAATAAGCAATGCCCAGATTTTAAGGAAATGCAGATTTTCAGGCTCACTGTTACCAATGCAATGTCCGTGTGAGCGTCTCTCCGTCTGTGTACGGTCAACAATAGCGTGTAAACTGTACAGAAGATTACCTCAAAATGAATATTCCGCAAACGATGACCTGACTCAAAGGCGATACGTAACACTTCGACACATTCAAAATATACTAAAAAATGGTACTACATTTTTTCGTTAAATTGTGACTGGAATAGAGCAAAATTCGCCTCTAATTTTTTGTTAGAAACACTTTGGAAAAATTCAATATAAATATTTCTTCACCTCTCCCATAGCAATATTGAACGTAATTGTTTCATAAAATATCAATTCTTAAAAAATAAGTTCTTAAAAAATAAATTATTAAAAACAAATCTTTAAATCATATCAATTTTCTGAAAATTTGTATTTTTTGCGTAAAGTTTAGTGATATCTTGAACATTTTAAAAACATACGTACCTTAGTTATTTTTATCAATTCGTACTATTTTTGCAAAGATCTTCATACAGAATAGAGCACAATACACTAACTCGTATAACATAAGCTCAATTATGAATACATCTTTTGGTTTTCAACAGCAGTTTAATGTCATTGAGATTTAATGGTTTAGTGTTGCGAAGCATTTTAATTCTCAAGTACGCAACAAAAAAAGCCATTTTCCTATAAAGTGGGGTTTAGAAAAAACGAATGGCTGTGTTTTAAGCAATTTAATGATAGTGTTGCACACAATAGTAGAAATATTAGAGATTTATAATTTGCAATAAATTTATTAGGGTTTTTTAAATTGTTGCTAATTGTACAATAACGTTTGCGCCACTTATAGCGCCTATTGTGGCGCTACTTCACTATGACTTTACGAAACCGTTGCCAGTGGTGGTTTTGCCATTTGGTGTTGGTGCCTCGAGAAACTTTACGCCATGGTGTAACTTTACTTTTTATAATTCCTCCACATATTATTGCTGATTCAGTTATTTTGCAGATTTTTGGCTCTTTTAGACGTAGCATTTTCCCTTTCATTCGTGTCTCAGCCAGCCTTCTTCCCGTCACTTCACCCACCGTCGTTACAACCAACCTCATTCCTCTTTTCTTCGCTTCCATATCACACCAGTTCACTTCAGTTCTCCGTTTCACTTTTCCTTACCAGGTCTCTTTTTGCAACGTCTTAATAAACTCTTAACACCTTTCCAACTATTCTTCGTCTAACACCAACTCTCTTCGCTTTGCTCAAACTTCATTCGCTCAAGTTCGCCGCACTTACTTCAAACTGTGTGCCAACATCCCTCCAGTTTACCCTCAAAACTCATTCTCCTCAACCAAACAGGATCTGCCTCAAATCGCTTTGCTCTCTCCCCAGTGTTATTGTCCGGCTCGTACCACCTTAGATGGCTTAAGGTACCAACTGATGTCACTGAAGTGCCTCTGAGGTCCTAGTGTTCTGGTCCCGACCATGACAGGATTTTCGACAATACCTAGGTCGAATTCAGCTGCTGTTCCGAGAAACGATTTAGCGGCCAGCTGCGCTGATCGATCGGTTTCTTTGAACTATACCAGGTGAATGCCGGAGTACACTAACAAACGGGTGACAGACCGCGCGTGATCTTTCCTTTCTCTTTCTTGTCATAAATTCACCCCTTCTTTACACTTACACTTGCATGAACACGTTAAAACCAGGTCGGGACTAATGCCCAGAGCGACGGAAATCCGATATGATCTATCCTATCAATCAATCATTCAATCATCCGACTCGTCCCACATTGTGCCCTCTCGTACGGTCCTGACACACCCGTTAGGCTCCGCAACGCTCCCCCAACCTGAGAAAGTCCCCTTTGTCCTCTTTATCTCGCGTTTCTTTGCGACAGCCCCTCACCCTCCCTCCTTCCGTCTCTGGCGTAACTCTTACGAAAGAGACACATCGCCCTCACATCTTTCTCCACTCCCCCCTCGGCGTGGCCTGCTCTCGCGCTTCAGGAGACAGAGCGCGCGAACTTCTATGGTGGCCGTCTTCCCAAACATATTCCGACGGAGGGAACTGAGCGCGCGGGAGAGTTCAAACACAGTAGAAACTTGGTTAAACCCTCCTCCCTAATTTTCGGACCTACCTTAACGAAGCTTGACAACAGTCGAGTTTGGAAACTAAACTTCCCCGTCAAATGTGTGTGTTGCGGCAATAATGCTGGCGTATACCCCTCCCCAGAGATGCGATCGCGCACCACAATATGAATATCATTTGATGGAGTGATTTATCTGCACATAACGTTCATGGAACTATGACTCGATAACAAACAGCTGATAATCCAGAATATTGGGCGCTCTGCTGCGTAGTTTGCAGAAGTGCCACTTTGAAACAGCTTCATGCTCAACTCAAACAATGACAGTTTATATCAAAGATTCGTTATCATTTGAAGCACCAAATAGTAGTTATACTTCTTTTCCAATCTCTTTTTACTTTCCCGTATACATACGTATATACGAAGTAATAGACGTCGTATAGAGAAAGTTATCTATTGCTGCGGAAAATCGATTTCGAGATTTCAACGGAAATAAACGTTTTGGGCTCCCCTAATACCGAAAATTTGTGTTTTTTCAAAATGTCTCTCACGTCGTCAATATTTACACTAGTGGCGATTTGTACACATTATTACACTTATGAGTTATGTTCTTAAAAATAATGTCATATAAAGTTTCTCGAAAGCTCCAACGTTTTCGTGAAAACGAACTGTAAACATTTTCTGAAAAACGGCTCCAAATTTTTCTTCACGATTTTCGAGCATATAGCTAATTGCACTCTTTGAGATGACGTAAGAATAATTTTGGAATAATTTTTTTTCCAAAAATTACATCAATGTAAGTTCTTTAATATGTCTCACGCCATTAATATGCACATTTCCAGCCATTTGTAGACAATAATGCATTTTTGAGTGAAAGTGCTTCAAATGACATTGAATAAAGTTTTTCGAAAACAAACCTTTTCTGTGAAAGGAGCTACAGATTTTGCGTTTATAGTAAGGCTTAAACGCCATTTCCTTAAATACGGCTCCAAATTTTTCAATGAAAATTGCTATTAAGAGGAGGTTTTACTCTTCTTAGATATTCTTAAAGTAATATTTCAGTTCTACTATTAGAAAACCGAAAAAAGTTGAGAAAATTTCAAAATATTTACTTTGGGCGGCGATAGATGGCAGATGGCAACACTAAAGCAACACAGAAAAGTTATGCCAGACCAAAACTAACTAGTACGAGAAAGTTTGAGCTATTTTGTAGCACGACTAGTTAACTTAATGAACTTAGAAATTTGTCCGGCCATTTCGTACAATACATAATTTTGCAATCATATTTCCATGCCCTTGTTTATGTAGGGCTAACAATTTGCAGTCCCCGTAATCTTATAATCATTTAATTGCACTATTAATTTACAATACATTTAAACGCCGAGGAATTATACAAATCTATAAGCAGTGTGTGCTCTAAAATAGAGTCCCATGATGTAATACGAAAATATTTGCTGTTCCAGACGCTAGTGTGCGGGGTACAGGAAGGTAAAAACCATCTGTAGATTGTACGGACATATATAATGGCATTTTTGTCTTCATGACAAATTTCAATAATCAGCATATACTTTTAAATGTGTCATTGTGCCAAAAAATAGATAGTATATTTTCATACAATAAAAAATAGCGTTGACTAAAATTAAAAAATAAAACTTAAAACCATCTGTCAAACCATGTTTCATTGACCAAACCTTTTGTAGTCCAAGCTTCTACTCTAATCCGATTCCCTTTGCCCTCCAGTCAGTATATCGTCACGATGGCGCGGGTACACGTCCTCGTCCCTGTCATCGCTTACCCGCCACCGGCTACGCTTCGTCCCTCCGGCCCTCGCCCACTCGAGCCTCCCACGTCGCAGCAAGCGCGCTGCAGCTGTCCCCTTGCCGCTCCCGCCCCCGCCAACCGCCCCCGCGACTCCGCGACCCCGCGTCGGTGCGGCTGTCTGCAGCAGATGTACGTTCTTTATCGGCAGCTGAGAAATGCAGTCCCTGCATGTCGCCCCGCTGCTGACGCCCCGCCGCGCCGTTCGTCGGGCAAGTGGGGAGCACGGAAGCGTAGTGTAGGCCGCTTTCTCAGCTGTCGGTGAACGGTATTTGCGAGAGCGGGCGTCCTATGCCACCCGTAAGTGACCCCCTGGCGTGCGCTGTGTCCCTTCAATGGGAGAATTTTTATTTGGCGCGGGCGTCGAAAGTCAGGCGTTTCTACACGATTGCGCGAAGGAAAGAGAATTGTGTGTTTTTTTTACCGTGAACTTTGTGTCTTTCTTCTCGCTCTCTTTGCTAGAGCCCGGAACATTATTTAAGATGAAAGGATATATTATGACATAACATACTATCAAAACGATAAGAAATTATTACAAAATTTTAAAATAGATATAATATAAAATATAAGTATATATTGTTATTTATAAAAATTACAAACTGATTTACACAACATGAAACTGCTATCTCGTGTCTTAGAGCGAAAGTCGTTTGCCTTTCCCGCTAGGAGACACGGGTTTCATTCCCAGTTAATCCCATGTAAAATTTGTTCCCACAAAATGATCTGGTCTGTTTCTCAGGGGCTATTCCAACCCCTGTGAAGTGTCCTAAACCCTACCATTGTCTTAATTCCTTTCAAATTCCGGCCGTTGGGTAGTGACGCAAGAGCGTGTGTAAAGAGACGCGTACGCGGAAATGCTACCTGGCCGTTCTCTTGACAACAGACTTTCTACTCTTACGGATACCTTCACATTAAAATCAATAATGTGCTCGCTAATAATTCAGAAGTTAATGCGACATTAAATAAACAAAAAACAAACATAAAATTTCATTGATAAAATATTTAATAAACACATTTTAGAAATTGAATTCTCGCTCTAGACGTCGTAGAGCTAGCATCGCTCCGCTTATCGCTGTGCTTCAGCGTTACGCTCAAACTCGTGTTTAGTGCAAGTACAAACGGGCGCCGCTACCAGCGGCTCCCCATACTTCGAACGGTGTTTTTTTTTGTTTTTTTTAGTGAAACAGTATTTTTTATTGTGCTTAACAAAATATGTTAGTCGTCAGTGAAAGTGTGGTGCTGCAGCGAAAGCTGTGTGTTCCCAACAACTCCCCCCGCGCTGGGGGGTCTACTAGTGTCAGCAGCTCACGTGCTAAATGGTGACACACCAAATTAGTTCACAGCAATGAATGGAGATGTGCTTCCATTTCCACCCCAAATGAAAAAATATTCAACCCCTGGAACAATTCAACACGTCACAACCGCCCGCCCAACAGCAGGATGGAGAAACGGAAGGGACTCTGACCAACCTTCAGTCAGTAAGCACTAAAGATGCTTATTTTAACAGGTATGGTGTTGCCCCACAGCAATCAGTTAGTCAACAGTCAACCAGTGGTTTTAATGAAAACAGTAAAAGTCTAAAACGCATGCACGTAGATCTACCAGATGAAAACAATGCTTCTAAAAGAATATTGTACAACGTGCCCGTCAAAAATAGGTACCAAGGTTTTCAAAATATGACCGAAGAAAATTCGCCAAACGAAAGGGAAGAAACTGAAGAATCCATCATTAAAATACCCCCCTTTATGTCCATAAAGTACTCGACTATCCCCTATTTATCAGTGAACTAAAAGCTATTACAAAAGACAACTTTTCTACTAAATTAGATAAAGACACTATTAAAATTAAATTCAACTCAATAGAGGACTATAGAGAATACCGAAAATTGTGTGAAAAAGAGAAAATCGAGCATCACACATATAGGGACCCTACCCAAAAAACTTTTTCGGTTGTAATAAGAGATCTACCAATTACCTATTCAGAAGAGGAAATATTTAACGAACTTTCGAAAAACTTTCAAGTATTAAAAGTTGTTAGACTGTTCGGAAGAGAACGTAAACCGTTAACTACCGTGGCGGTCGATTTAACGGATAATGAAAATAACAAAGCAATTTTAAGAATAAATCAGTTTATATACAGCATAGTCAGAGTTCAAATTCGCATAAAGTCTAAAACTCCCATCATGTGCAAAAATTGTCAGACTTTCGGTCATTCACAGGCAAATTGCGGAAGGCGACCTATATGTGTGAGATGCTTAGAAAGCCATCATTACTCGCTATGTGATAAACCTAAACATAATAATGTACCAAAGTGTGTTAACTGCAGTGGGGAGCACACGGCTATCTATAAAGGCTGCAAAGCTTACAAAGAAGCAGTTAAAAATATAATTGGAATCAGGTTAATCAAAAATTTTCAGCTCACAAACAGCCAAATAGGCAGTTCTCTAATCACCACCTAAATCAGAACACGCAACCTTATCACTATGCCCCTCAAGAGTTTCCTCCTCTGCCGCTTACTTCAATGCCCTTGCCTTCTTTCGCTTATCGCACTAGTCAGCCGCCTAGGCCAGATAACAGGAATTCTCCCTCAGTTCTCCAAAATATGAATGTAATAAACGAAAACCTAATCCAAACAATTATAAATAATATTCTTTCTGCAATCATACCTCAGTTGCAACAAATGGTTCAAAGACTTATTTCTGTTCATATCAATGGCACAAAATAAAATAGAAAACTTCAAAATTCTCAACTGGAATGCAAATGGCGTAAAGCGCCAAGAGAACGAACTAAGATACTTTCTACAAGTCCATGACATAGATGCTGCTTGTATTTCAGAAACACATTTAAAGCCAGTAGAAAAATTTTCGATCCCAAAATATTTATCATACCGCAGTGATCGAATTTCTCAAATAGCATCAGGTGGGGTAGCAATTCTCATCAATAGGAAAATTAAACATACACTGATACAATCCCCATACTCAAATGAAATACAAACAATTATTATCAAAATTGAATTGATCTCTTCTGACATAACTTTGATTGCAGCATATAAACCTCCCAACAAAAAGTTTCCCTCAAGTTTCTTGAAAGCATTATTTGATGGAAGATTGCAAATAATATTAGCAGGAGACCTGAATTGTAAAAACCAAGTTTGGAACTGTAATACTACTTCATATAATGGGAAACGTCTTCATAAATTCGCACTGCAAAGAAATCTAAATATACTAGCTCCTCCAGAGCCCACATACTACCCCTATAACCCAAATGTAGTTCCTGATATTCAAGATATAGTTATTACACAAAATTTAAACATTCCGATTTACCAAAATGTGAAACCAGAATTAGACTCAGACCACAATCCAGTAATAATTTCGTTCAATGCTGAACCTCAGGCTCATCAAAACGAAAAAAATTATCGAGGGAAAAGTATATTGAGACATGTATAGAAACATTCTAACAAATGAATGTCAGTATCCTAAGAATCTTAAAACATCATCTGAAATAGACAGTGGTATCAACTCTCTCGAAAACATAATTAAAATGCTGTCAAAAGGTCATCTATTAAAGTTAGGAATTTCACCAAAAATTATACTCCGATACCTAAACAACTCCTAAATTTAATTAAAGAAAAACATAACCTTCGTAGAATGTGGCAATATTCACGCAATAAAACTGTGAAACAAAAATTAAATAGTATATCGGTAAAAATTAAACAAGAATTACATAAAGTGAGGTGTACACATTTCCAAAACTTTTTGGGCAGCATTTCTCCAAACTCCAGAACAATGTGGAATACAATTAAAATGATTACAAAAGAATATTTTATCCCTCAATTATCTATTAACACAGGACTAGCAACGACGGATTTCGAAAAAGCTGAAACTTTAGCGGACCATTTTGAGAAAATATTTATAACTAACACGGTAACCGACATTGACTTCCAATTAGAAGTGGAAGAAAATTTATCAATACCGCGATATTCCGTCCCAACAAAAACTAAATTTATAGCCCCGTCTGAGACATACCAAATAATTAAGGCTTTAAAACCGAGAAAATCAGCAGGCCATGACTTAATAAATAATAAAATGATGAAAGAACTACCTCGCAATGCAATTACTGCATTAACAGCTCTTTATAATGCTTGTCTAAGATTAGGCTATTATCCAAAGACCTGGAAAACGGCTATTATAACACCAATTTGCAAGCCGAACAAAAATCCACAAGATCCTCTTAGCTATAGACCAATTAGTTTGTTACCGACCTTTGCCAAAATGTTCGAAAAACTTATAAAATCCCGACTATTCAAATTTTTTACCGAAACAAATGCGCTACCAAATACGCAATTCGGATTCCGTCCAAACCACTCCACAAGCCATCAACTACTAAGAGTAACGGAGTACATTGCTGAAGCATTTCATAACCCAATGTACACAGCTGCAATTTTTCTCGACATCGCACATGCCTTTGATAAAGTATGGCATCTTGGGCTACTTTACAAGTTGCAAACCTTAGGAACCCCCGATTATCTCCAAAATATCATTAAAAGCTTTCTGTCAGAGAGGGATTTCAAAGTTAGTATCAATAACAATAAATCAAGAGCACATATCATCAAAGCCGGCGTGCCGCAAGGTTCCCCACTCTCTCCCTTATTGTTCAACATATATATAGCAGACTATCCAGAAATGACTTACTCAGAAATAGCACTTTATGCAGATGATACCGTATTATTTAATGCAAATTCAAACATTACCAACGCTTGCAAAGATCTCCAGTCGGACTTAAATGACTTTGTCGAATGGACAATGAAATGGAGGATTGCCATAAACCCTACCAAATCACAGCCTAAAATATTCTCACTAAGAAAAATACATCAACCAGAACAAATTAAAATCAATAATACTGCAATTCCTTGGCTCAATAATGAAACGCCCGTAAAATATCTCGGTGTATTACTGGATCAAAAATTAACATGGAAAAACCATATTCAAGAAATAACGAATAAAACATACTCAAAAATTAACAAACCTTACCCATATTTAATAACAAGTCATCGCTTAATCTGGACTGCGCACTATCAATTTTTAAAACGATAATACGTCCCTCATTAACATACGCCTGTCAAATTTGGAACAATATAGCAAACACACATCTAAAGAAACTAGAAATCATTCAAAACAAGTTCCTACGAAAAGCCGTACAAGCCCCTTGGTTTATTCCAAAAGAGCAAATTCACAGAGAGCTAAACATTCCTTCTATTAACGAATATATTCAACAGATGAGTAACAGATTTTTCACCCTGCTTCCGACGTGTACAAGTGCACAAATATTTAATCTAGGCAAAAAGGCTTCCATCCCAACCCGCATTATTTCCCGATACCCCCAAAGACTCTCTTAAACCACCTTAAATTAGAATAATTAAAGGTGAAAAATAATAATAATAATAATAATAATAATAATAATAATAATAATAATAATAATAATAATAAACCAAACTTAAAATGAATTTCTTTTGAATTACTGCTCTGCAGACTTTGTTTACGAGGTAGCCGTGTGGCCCTCCTCAAATACTGTTAGCCGAAAGGCCAAAAATTATGTGTATTAATAAATTGTAAATTAAAAACCCTGAAAGGCATATTATGCCGAACAGGCAGAAAATAAATTTAAAAAAAAGAAATTAAATTGTAAAACAGGTCTCCTTAATGTACAATTATTTTTAGAGTAGGAGAGATCGTGAATGGTTGACAGTAGGTTCCTACATCGGCCACATGGCTTGCAGAAGTTCTAGTTTTCTGTCACGTGACCTTCATGACCTAACAAACGACCTTGAGAAGTCTCAGTATGATCAATGCAACAGTGGTGGAGACGTGATCTCAAACGTGGTTTAGAGCGAGGCGAATAACAGTGTAGAAGCTGTAGTATTAAAAAACAAATGTAGTTTCTCACTTTTTTCTGTTGAATCAAGTTCTTGATTTTTGAGTATCAGTTTTTTTGGATTTTGAGTTCCATTGTCACCTCTATGGCCTTATTTAATCAACATTTCTTTCGGGACTGTTTGACGCTATTTATTTGAAATTCGTTGACACAGTGTCAGCCAGGCTTATCCTCTATCTCCCAATCATCTCCAAAAAATACTAATTTTTCTAATAGAATTATTCGAACCAATAGCAAAACCATCAGTATTGTCCTCATTTTAGAACATTTTAGCTGTTTTCTCACCAACGTCTTGGGCAAAATGAAATTTGTTAAGTGAAAGTTAATAATTATTATCGTTTTGAATTTCTCCCTTGGCTAAATATAGCCATTTTTTCTATTTTTCTGTTTTTAATTAATTTACGCCTTATTAAAAATAATCCGAGAAAGTAAGTGCTGTTGTAGCACCAGTAGTTGTCATTGGAGAAATGGGAGCAAAGAGCAAACGTGCGAACTCAACCAGCACACAATCAATACATCTTTCAAAGTTCTATACAAGGGCACCAACCAATGTTTCTGAGAACTTAGAGATCAAGATAAAGAAGCGCAACGTCGCTGATGCTTTCCGCACCTAGAGGTAGTTTTCTGATCGAGCTGTGATTCCAATCGCTATCACGCAATTCTAGCGACAGAGGGAACTGGAGAGTGCAGACGGAGATTGTTCCAAACAGACTGTAAGCATCCAGTCGTGTCTTTACGATGAGTACCTCGGGTTGTCAAAATGCAGTTCTACGTTTTGTAACAAAAAATGTTCCAGGGTTTAAAATAGAAATAACTTATAAAATTGTATGGAATATTTGTTAATGAAATAAGTTTGAAGAAAATTTGAAAACATAAAAATGTACACACATATACAAAAATGTAAAGTAAATAAAAGTATACCATTAGAGATTTTGTTGCAACCACAATCCTTGTCTTCTTATTGTATTTTAAAATTTCAATTGTAATTCTATTTTAATAATTGTTTTGTTTATAAAATTATTCGAAATTTTATATTTTAGGATGATAGAAACATTTGTAATTGTTTTAAAACTGTATTAAAGAGTACCTGATTATGCGACCAATTCGGAGGTGAGAAGTGTTTAGTGTGTTTTCTTTGTCAGTGTTTGGTCAAGGTGCAAACCAAAGTATTTTGTGCTATCTAAATATAATATTTCCATGTAGATTTTAAGTCATATGTAACTATTTGATCTGAGTGCGAACACCAAGTACACACATTTGCTTTCGTTTGATTTTATATGCCAGGTTTTTAGCCAGTGATGCAGCAATGTGAAGTATTCTTGTAATTGTCCTGATGCTGTATAGGCATACTTGTTGAGGTCAATAACACTGTATTGTTCAGGTAAAGGTAATTGTTGTAAAGACAGGTAGGTCCGCCCTATACAGTAGATAGATTAGCGGCTCGAGCACACTTCCTTGCGGTACTCCAGCGGCGACAGGATAGAATAATGGGTCTTTCTTAAATTTTACTGAGAAACATCTTTCAGTGAGACAGAAGTGAAATAGTATAAACATGAGTTAGGCAATACAGTTTTGTTTTTTAATAAGAATCCTGAATGCCATACTTGAATTAGGCGACACTAAAAAAATACTATAAAAATATAATTTATTTTTAGAGCTTTATTGATAACGCTTACTCTTTTGTGGATTTTCTCAGTTTGTTGCGCATTTCATCCTAAAGTAGAATTGATATATTGAGATAATATTATTTTCTATTATGATTAGAAATATCCGTTTGGGGAGACGTTTTTGAAAACATAAACTGTTAAAAACAGTTGAAACATAAAACTGTTTAGCTCATTTTCATGTTTATTACGAACGGACGAACTGGTTAAATTTGCACATTAATGCGTTTTATCTCTTTCTATCGGGAACAGGCATTATCTTTGGTTAGAAACAGCGTTTAAAGATGATTCTTAGTTTCATTTTCGAGTGGATCTTTAAAACACCATTATGGCATTGTTAAAATATTGTTGGTCATTCGGATCATATATATATAGTGGAACTTTCTTAACTCGCCTCTTTTCTCGTTTTATCTGGTTAACTGTTTCAAGACACTTGCAAGTAGTGTTTTCGTAGATTTCTAGAATAGCATACCATGCTGCTTGCTGAAAACTGGTAGTTAAATATAATTAAATATTCATCAGCTTCATCTATATAGAATTCTGTTTTCAGATGAATATTTTCACTGATATTAGATTTTTTCCATGTCTGAAATTTGCTCCAATTAGCTTTATGATTAGAAATAGGCTTCAAATTATTTTCTCTTGTGTAGGAGCTAATGGCTGACGGGAGTGATCGTAGAACAATTATAGATGGCTTTCAATAGATGTTTAACTTTGATTTTACTTTCTCGCACTTACTTTGTAAGAACAGAATGTGATGTAATTATGCGAAGGAAAATTGCGTATTTCCGACAGAAAAACTTCTTGCACGGCCCTTCTGATGTAAAAGTGGATAAATAATGTCAGAATATGTATAGTATATTACTTCCTCTAACACGTAGTGTATGCGGAATCCATGATTTGTGGGTAGTCTATACCGAAAAATCAATTGACAGCAAAACCTGTCTGTCCGTTTCTGGTCAATGCTAGCGCCTTTACCGTTCAGCCGATTGTTTCCAAAATCGATATTCCACTATCGATTTTAACGAACTCGAGACTTTGGGACTTTCAAATACGTTTCGACAACCAAATTGCGTTTAAGTGCATAAAAAATGAGTACATGGCTTATCAAACTTATCGCCCCATAATTATAGGTATAAGACAATTAGGGGCAAGAATATGTGACGATTATAATCGTCACCATAAAATTTCATTGCATGTCCACTACGTTCACTCTGATCTCGTGTCTCTTCTGCCCGTAGAGATTTGAACAAGGTAAGCACAGCGGACGTTCCCGTACGTTCACCTCCAATGCCAGACGAGAACTTCGATGCAGATAGAGATATTTTACATTCTTTTTTGTTGTTTCTCTTACCTGAAATGTGTAGCTACTCGATTTATTCAGCGAATGAAGTATCTGAGGTGAGAACAGCAAGCGTTAATGAAAAATATTTTCATATTTCCAAAACAACAATTGTAAGCAATTACACGAAAACTTTCATTCTCGTTGAGACTCGATTATGGAAGTAGTGAAAAATATCAAAAACGTCATTATAGTATATTTCTTGTTTATCCTCTTTAACAAAATAATTGAGCTTATCATAAGAACTCTATATCACGGGTTTTTTTTTAAACTGCATAGAGCTAAAAAATCCAACCATTTAATATTATTCAGTATTTTCATGTGTTATGTTTCTTCCATTATACTATGAATATTTATTTTGTGCAATTATTTCTCTTCCGATAGAATAGTATTCGATATTTGAAATAAATCTCTACAATTGCTCTAGATCTCAACAGACGAAGGTGCAAAATGCAAATGGAAAAAAGAGAAAAATTTGCATTTTTCCAACACGCACGTTAGTAGCGCAAAGTAACACTAGTCAACAATATAACAGATATTCTCGTTATCAAAATGTTCCTGTTGATGAAATGAGAAGATCAAAACACTCCAGTTCATTAGGTACACTAAGTAGCATTCAATAAAAACGTAATACATTTGATTGGAAAGAGAGATCGTTCTTTTTGCAAGCTGTCAAACGCCGAAATACACCGATAAAATTGGGTAGGGAAATTCGAGGAGAACTCTCATCCAATCAACACGTAAATTGAATCGCACGACAAAGACACTGTTAATTTTAAAATTGTCACAGAGATAGAGTGATTTTTAAATATACTTACATATCGTAAAAATGAACGTTTAATCAATGCTACGAACAATTACATTTTCAATATACATAGACGTGTTGCAATTCGTTTGAGCACATTTTCATCTCCCTTCATAATATGAATTCACGCGATGTTAAGGTAATTATTTCTTTATTTACTTAGTATTTATTTGTCAAAACACCAACACTTAGTGGTATACATGAAAGAATAAACACTTAATATATGAAAAAGTACGCATACCAGGTTTGATTAAAATACGGTGAATAATTTTATTGCAAAGTAATAAGGTTACTTAGAATATGAAATGATCTCCTTCAAAGTACCGTCCTCGGCTACCAATGCACTTGTCCTAACATTAAATCTACGACTAGAAGCATTTCTAGAATGCTAGTTTCAGCTGCTGTGTTGTGGCACTATCAATGACAAGAATGGGGTCAAAACTGTTTCCACTTTGTTTGAAAGAGACAAGTCTCATGATACTCATTCTGGCGAGTAAGGTAAATGTGAATACACACAACCATTTACCCAAATACTCATAAATCAAAAGCGAAGTGTAACACGTTGTCGCGATAAAGGAAGAAGCCATCGGCTAATTTATCTGGTAATCTCATTTTAAAATAATCGTTTAAAATGTTTTGCACGGACTCGTTCGAATTGTTACGTTTTTAGGTAATCTCTTGAAAATTAATTCGTCTATTTGTATGAATAAGATTTGCGACCTTTGGACGTGTTGGCCTGTTTTTGTTTTGTCTTAGGACCTCCTGAACGTTGCTTGTCTTCAACCAAGTCATTTCCGCTTTCAAATAGTTCATACCGCATGTTAACAGTTGCCATAGTTACCACATTATTACCGTAGACGTATCTTAACATGGCATGAGATTCTTTGTCATTTTTTGCAACGTGAAACAAAACAATTTTAATGCGATTTCGAAACCCATAATGCGCGACATTCACGGTAAATACTGCTGTGTGTACTCAGCTACCTTCGAAGTTGGTGAGCGCGCACCAGTCGGCTCGCACTGTTTTAAAGAGCGCGAGTCAGCAGGAAGCTAACCGCTTCAACTAGCAGCGAGGTGCGGGATCGAGTCTTCGACAGCCGGAGAACGTGTATATAACGAACAGCTCAGCACCCGGGCAGACAGAAGTGATTGAGTGATAGCTAGGACGTCATGTATGTGTTTCAGTGACAGTTACGTTGACCGCGCCTAAGTTCTGTGGTTATTCCTGGATATACTGTGATTTGACTTCGATGGGTACATCTTCTGCGGCACAAAACTCGGCAACGAATTAGGTACTTTCTTACGGCAAGTGGAACTTCGGCATTTCTTTGTATATTCTCGAGAAGAGATTGCTTTTGTAAATTGTACAGCTGAATAAACTGTTTTATTGTGTGAAAATCTCATCCTCCACCTTATTTCATACATTTGAAATACGATCTCACTCCAGCGATTCTTGAAGCTGACTGACAGGTCAGAGCGTGTTCAAACTTCACTCTGTCCGTCTCAACAACTGAGACTCTCATACATATTAGATCAAATTGATGTAGCGCCGACAGTCGCTATTATAAAACTTTATTCACCGTATCTTTTGATCTCGCTTTCTACGTCGTTTCCGCTGTTAATTCCGTTAATAATGTCTTGTCAGTAGCAGCGAGAACTTGGTGATTACAATTCGTTTGACTACTATAAACTGTGGTAAATTCTTTGGAAACCGACAAAATCTCATTAAGGACTGCCTGTTTTCTGAGCGAAAATTGTTTCATTTCTTACCACTTACAGAGTGTCATTGTGATGTAAAACAATATAAAAAATCTTTAAAGCAAATCATTTTAAAAAATAAGAACTTTGTTGCAATTTTTTCTAGAAGAAAAGTATTTAAAAAACATATTTCCTCAAAAAAAGCTGTTTTCTTTAAATTTCTTCTTCCAATAGAGCAAGTCCCAAATAAAATATTTTCTGCTGCACAAATGTTTCTATACAATTAGAGACTATACCGAGCATCCAAAAGAAAAGTAATATTAATTTTAACAATGACATTTAATGTATTATATAATATAGGGATTCTATAATGGTAAAGAACCTCTAACAAGTATTGTACTTGAGCTTCTGGGTCAATGACCCCCATCTCGATTAGGTTTTTGTCCAGTTTCCCTGATCCTTGAGAAAATTCTTAAATGGCCCCTTGTTTTGCTTCTGGACACAAATGTACTTCAAATTAACTTTTCTCAATAGCACGTCACACACAGTTTTTAAGTGTTTTTACGCAAATAAATAAACAAGCAAAGGGCGTTTAAATAAATGACGCAAATCACATTTTCATTGAACTCTCTTTGAATTTTAAATATTGCATAAGTTACAAATGTTGTGAAAAAGGATGTGCTGTTGAGCGTACATGACCTATCAACCCAACATCACCGAATCTCAGCCGAATCTCAGATTACAAAACTTTTTATGAATTGTATTTACACTAATTCGAATATCTTATTAATACAATCAAAATAATAAAATATGAGCTATGATGTCTTGAAAAATAAGTATGCTATAGATTTTCAGTACATTTTCTCTTCCTGGGAATACAAAATGTTGCCATTTTAAAAAATACAAATATTGCACTTTTACCTAAAATCTTCTGAGAAAACATTTTTTTAATTTCTCAATTTGTGTTCTTGTTTCTAAGACGTTTATTTTATTTACTTATTTATTGATTTTTATCGATTGTTTTATATGTTTGAAAACAAAACAAAAGTATTATGTAGAATGAGTATGGGAAAACTATGCTCGTATTCTTGAGCTGTGGAATGCCTGTCCTCTCTCGTTAAATGTAGTACTGAGCTGAATTATGAATAAAGTACTACCAACAAGTGTTTTAAGAATACGAAATATTGCCTCTTGTGCAAGAGAAACTATTTTCATTTGCAAATGTGCTATAGAATTTATTTATTGAATTGTGGATAGGTAATTGAATAAAATGTTATTCCAATTCTGTTCTTGTTGTGGGGAGAAATTTTATGCCTCGCTCTATAGGATAAACATATAAATAGGCAAGAAATTCACAATCGTGACATTGTTTAAGATCGTACACTTGTAATCATGAAAAGCCTTTAGAAATTATGATCGGCCTACTCATATCCGCAAGCCGAATTAGAACCAGACGATCTGCAGCATATGACCCTCTCTCTCATGCATGTTATGACATGCATCCCAATTGTAATCTATACTCCGTTAATAACGAACAAGCACTTTTGATAGGCAAATAACTGTTTAGTGGCCCTGTAGCAGAAGATTTAGGGTCCCGGTGACAATAATGGGCGATTTATGACCATTGGCCCGCGACAAACCTTCTCGTCTGGGACGTGCATTGTGCACGCAAGAACGTTAAGCCGCCAATTCTATGTTCGCGGGCCACTTCAATGGTCGATACGCGCACGCGTGCTCCGGGGAGCGCTCTATTCCGATGCGTAATCTGCGTGGCCGGCGGTGCATTCTCCATGCGGTGCGGTTGGTAAGCGTTTAATGCGCGGCGAATCCCCTTGTTTCCGCGCTCGCGCTTGGCGTTTGGCGCGAAAGTTCAGTGCCGTGTCACCCCGCGGACAGTTCCTCGCGGCAGGGCGGTGTGGACCCGAAACGGAGCGCCCCGCCCCGCCTCGCTCCGCCCCGCCTGGCTCCGCCACGCCTCGCTCCGCCACGCATCACCTTGCATCACGCCGCAACACCTCGCATCACCTCGCATCACCCCGCATTACCCCGCATTACCCCGCATTACCCCGCATTACCCCGCATTACCCCGCATTACCCCGCATCACCCCGCATCACCCCGCATCACCCCGCATCACCCCGCATCACCCCGCATCACCCCGCATCACCCCGCATCACCCCGCAGCACCCCGCATCACCCCGCATCACCCCGCATCACCCCGCATCACCCCGCATCACCCCGCATTACCCCGCATTACCCCGCAGCACCCCGCAGCACCCCGTAGCACCCCGCAGCACCCCGCAGCACCCCGCAGCACCCCGCAGCACCCCCAGCACCCCGCAGCACCCCGCAGCACCCCGCAGCACCCCGCAGCACCCCGCAGCACCCCGCAGCACCCCCAGCACCCCGCATTACCCCGCATTACCCCGCATCACCCCGCATCACCCCGCATCACCCCGCATCACCCCGCAGCACCCCGCAGCACCCCGCATCACCCCGCATCACCCCGCATCACCCCGCATTACCCCGCATTACCCCGCATTACCCCGCATCACCCCGCATCACCCCGCATCACCCCGCATCACCCCGCATCACCCCGCATCACCCCGCATCACCCCGCATCACCCCGCATTACCCCGCATTACCCCGCAGCACCCCGCAGCACCCCGTAGCACCCCGCAGCACCCCGCAGCACCCCGCAGCACCCCCAGCACCCCGCAGCACCCCGCAGCACCCCGCAGCACCCTGTCCAGGGCCCACCGCTGGCCATGGATCGTATCAGCAAGGCGTCCCTGGCGAGTGGATGCGTTCGACGCCGGGCCGGTGCGGGCCCAAGCACTCGAAGCAGGCTGCCCAGTCAGCACTTGGCTGCGGCGGGCGGGCGCCGTCAGCACGCCGCCCACAGCGGCGGCAAGTGAGAGGGAGGGACGCAACGGCGAGGAGGTGGCGACGGCTATGGCAAAGGCGTGGGAGGAAAGGGCAGAACAGGGGCAGCGGTGTGAGGGCAGGAGCGGCGGCGGTGGAGGTGGATGGGTGGTAGAAGCGGTAGCGATGATTGTGATAGCGACAGAGATGACTGATTTAGAGGTGGATTCGGTGACGCCGTGTGGTGGAGGCGGAAGTGGTGGGAGTTAAGGCGGCGGTGGAACCCAAGCGGAGCGGAGCACTAGCGGCGGTGGCGGAAGAGGGGAGAAGTTGGAAGTATCAGGTGTAGGGGTGATTGAGGTGGTGATGAGGTTGGCGGTTTGCGGAGTAGACGGAAGAGGAAACGGCAGCGGAGACCGATATCACCTTGCGTTTGCACCGCAATTCTACGTGATATGGAAATACACCCAGATCTGTGCATCGTGAGCAGATCGCGAAGTAAACAATGGCCTGGTTTCCAATCACTCCCTGCGTGTATGTTAACAAAACATTTAATTAGAACTCCTCAGTTTACATTCCTGCTCTGTTCTATTTCCCTTTTAGAGAAAAATATATCCTGAATACACTTACAAAAATTATGTTTTACATCATAGTTTTACGTTTTCTCGATATTCGTTTCACAAATGAATTTTAAATTCTCATGTGTATTTTACATTTTAGACTCTTGCCGGATGTGTCGCAATTTCGTTGTGATAACAACGTTTAAGTGACCACTTTTTAAAGTTTCCTAGTGCGCATTGCAACAGATAAATAGCCCAATTGAAATTATTTATTAGCTTACCTAATTATGCTCAGTCAAGTGGTTGTTACACAGACTGAACGCGGATGTAAAACTGCGGAGAAACAATGGAAAACAACTGAATTGCTAATGCTGGAAGAATATATTGCGGCAATATTCAGCAACTTTGTATCTGTCATTAAGTTAAATACACAAACATTATTTACGTACTTTTAGTTAAAACAATGTTTACTTCTTCCAAATATTAGTCAAATTGTATTCCCTAGAACTCTTTTGTTTCTTTTTTTTTAATATATAACGTTTCCAACGAAAATTTCCATACACTTTTGGATAGGTACTTGACAAGCCTACAACACTATTAGACATACGAAATATAGCAAAAAATAACTGTCAAAATAAAATATATTTTTTTCTGAATGCTGTCTGATCGTTAGCTAGAAACGGAAGGTTGTTCCTACAAGGTTACATTTTGCAGAATTCTTTAATAAAGATGTTTTAAAATTTGAAGTATAATATACAATTTTCAAGAAATTTGCTTTTCTGGAGTGTGTATTCTTTGTTTCGTAAGGAAGTCACATGTTGTATTTACTATTAATGGAAAATATCTGTTTGCATGGATATTTCAGGTCCTAGCAATACTAAAATATTATTATTATTTTTATTATAATTGTTATTATATTATAAAAGAAAGCAAAATAACATACACGTTGATGTAACAACACGGTTATTTATTAACAAAGAACGAACAAAACGTTTTTAAAAAAACATGAAATGACATTTTCCGTGGGTGCCTTCGAAGTTTCTCTCGTAGACCAATGATTATGATCAGTGAGAGGAAGGAATGTAATGTACGGGTGTTTTAAAAATAATTGTAAAGAAATCTTTTCCATATATGTATGGAAAGAGGAGGGTTTGTCAACTGTAGTCACTCCTTTGTGAACTCCACGTTGCTGAATAATGTGCCAGGTGTTACATAAGGGCAATGAGAGCTTCGTAAAATGTGAGAAAGCAGAGATAAATTCCCAGAAAGCGCAGTACTGACAGATTCGAGAGATCATGGGGTGCTAGGGCAGAATCTCATCCAGATGTCAGATTTGGCGAGATTTATAGTGGACCTTTCCGTTACCAGAGAAGAAGGAATCCGGATCGAGACCTTTTCATATCCGAGTCAAATTTCCATCCCCTCGTCGTTACGCGAACCTTACGACCGGTCTGCCACTTTCTCCTTCCGACTTCTGGTCGATAGTAATTTCAGTGACTAGAATCAATGAATATATAGGAGAAATTTTAAAGAGTGTTTCTTGAAACTACATGAATACAAACACAGTACCATGTATTAAATTTTTCATCGTTACGTCGTTATGTACGTCGTATGATTCTTTGTACACATACATGTTGTGCCACAATTATTCCCTGAATGTTACATCACAATTTTTGCATTCTGACAGAAGAAATCTTTAAGACGTTTTAAAATAAAACACGCATAATTCATAGAATATGAAGAATAATGTAATATATTTCACTTTACAATAATGAGACATTTATTTTAGAGCAGTTCTCAAGAACCAATTAGAAATTCTTCTGTAATTAATGTCTTATGTGACATTTTGTAGATTAATAATATTTTAGGGGATCTCAGAAAGTAATGCACATTTTTTTCAAAATATTTAGAAATAATGTTTTTTTTACGTTTATACATTACAAAAAATATTTTCAAACAGAAATGATAAATTTCCTAATTCGATCCTTAAAGAGAATTAGATATATTCATGATCAACGAAAAGAGAGGGCAATTGTTTCTAAAAAGTCAGCGTTAGTAATTTTCCAAATGCATCCGTGTTAACTGCTGAAAAACATTAAAGCGAACACGGTACACAAAATTATATTTCTATATTCAATGCACAGTCATAAACACCCATACTAAATAAAGTACATAATAC
This sequence comes from Gryllus longicercus, assembly GCA_038098605.1. Taxonomy (NCBI): domain Eukaryota; kingdom Metazoa; phylum Arthropoda; class Insecta; order Orthoptera; family Gryllidae; genus Gryllus; species Gryllus longicercus. The sequence goes on along the minus strand of JAZDUA010000267.1, from coordinate 1,164,632 downwards.
TAATAATACTAAACATAGTACTAATTGTGAGAATGAAAATTTCGACACTGCACAGATGTAAACTATTATATCTATATGCATTGTGCACTTATAAACAGTACTATTCAAAATAATATTCATTCATGATAAGGATTTTTTTACGTATCACTTTTTGAAGACACCCTTCATGTTATTTTTTATAGTGTAATCAAAGACAAATGACACATCTCTCGAAAAGCGAGCGGCAGGTTGCTGACTGCAGTCATGTCATGCAACATTCAGCACGTCGATGGTATCCTTCTTGGTTACCGTCGGGTGACTGCAGATGCATTTTGTCGCATTATTTCCCCGAATTCACCTGCAGTCACCTGCTCTGCTTTTCTTTAGCCAACGATGTTTGCCCGTCAGCTTCGTTACACGACAAAACCATCGTCTAACAGTGCAGACATCCACTGTTGCATCACCGTACATATTTTTCAGTCTTTCATGAATAGGCATTTCAGCTCCTGCATTCAAGACTTCATCAAACAACGCTGTCTAATACGATCTCCGAGATCGGTCATTATTTAAGCAAGTTGCCACTTGTTGGCACAGAACGTTACTACGGCAGTGGATTGTAGATGGTTTGAGGAATAGTGCCAAATTCTAATTTTCTCTTAACTAATTTTATATAAGTAGAAAATATGTGAGTAATTACTTTCTAACTGACCTACATATTTAATATGTATGCTTGGTAACTACAATACGATTATATTAATGGCTTGAGAATGAACGAATGTAATAATGTGTTAAGAATTAAAAGTATATTGTATGCCTTTCACTACTTATGAATGTGACAAATGACTCACAACACATTAAATCCTGGCAAATACTACATATTTACATGCTACACATGTCGTGCTTTGGTAATACACATACAATTGGCTGCAATGTTTGCGACAAATTATGTGAAGTAATTAATTTTTCATCATGATTACTTGAAATACTTGTACCCATTTTTATCCTATTTTACCCAAGAGTTTTATTCACTGTACTTCGTAGTGTGACTGCGTCTTCTTCACCTTGAGATTGTCATTCAAAAAATGATGGTGCACAGGAGGCATGCAAGTAGATGTAACCTTAAGAGCACTTACAGGCCTCGCACAGCCTAACACTAGAGGAAAAATTGTTTAAGATTGAGATTTTTGAAGTTTTTATTTCTTCTTTTCACTGGTTGGTATTATGTTCAGAGTCGAAAATTGAATATTATGGTTTAATGTTACTTTGTACAAAATTAAAAATTGCTTCTTTTTTCGTATCTCAGCCACTGTAACTTCCTATTGGTAATATTTGTGTTCTAGTAAGGACGAACTGAAGAAATATTTCTGTTCTCATTCTACCACTGTAAATTTATTCCCTTTCTTAGTTACTCTCAATACGTCATAACAATCTCTAGGAGCATACTTTTTCTATCTCACCCAAGTCTGCATTATTTTGTAAGTAAGAGTGGCATGTGGCCGTGAACTTCAATGTATTTTTAGCATATTCGTTACCATTAATACAACATTTTTATTGCGTTTCTGGCCTGTACAAGTACAACTATAGATTATTGTGTGCTTCTTGTTTTCCCAATTAACAGACGTTAAATGTTATAATAAGCATGATGTTATTTCTTCTGCGCCTCGTGATGTCATTGATTTACCCCAAATATGAAGTACAGCTGATCACTTCGACTCAATATCGTTTAATTAGAATTCATCTGGCATAAGTCTGACTTGTACTATTATTTCAATTATCGAGGATTTATGGTGTTTGCGGAGGAGAACAAGGGACTGCTGCTCTCTTTCGTCAACTGATAGAACTATGTCTTTGACCATTTTATTTCTGAAAAGCAGGCATTTGCAGATATCAACCAACATCTATATCTCGAAAGCAATACAAATGACTTTGGCCACTTGCATTCTCACCCCTCCACATACGTCTAGCAAATATATAAAAATGTGTTAAAGTTCTGAGAAATCAACATGAATTAATATTATTATTTTGTAAATAATATTATAATATATTATATTATATTATTATATTATATTATATTATATTATATTATATTATATTATATTATATTATATTATATTATATTATATTATATTATATTATATTATATTATATTATATTATATTATATTATATTATATTATATTATATTATATTATATTATTAGTATTAGTATTGGAAATAATATTAGTTTCAACAGAACAACCATCTCTGACGCATTTGAGCGCCATTTGTGGCGTGGACGAACGTGGGGGAGGAACTGCGCCCTCACTACTCAACATTTGAGTTTGGACACTTTCCCCACCAACATTGATGCTTAATCCTTGCTATCGAAGACATGCAGGTCAACTTGGTCCCTAAAGAGTAACTTCTGCAACTCATATGCAGACATTTTTTATTCGTGTGTCTTAGTTATGTGGCATATTTGTCACAGTAGTTGTTTCGCGTTTAGAAACGGTCTTCAAAATTAAATGAATACACTTTTGTTTGTCATATACATTTGAACTCGCGACGAGTGAATAATAGTTCAACTAATCATTTGAGTTCCACTGCCCGCAGTTCATATGAAACCGTTTATCTCCAAAACAAAATGAAATGAAACGTATAAGCTCAATATAAATCCTGCAAAATGTCAGGTAATATTAGACAACTTCTCAATGGCACTCGTTAGGAAACAAGTTGGTCTCATACTAGTAATTATGATGATCAATGCTTAAATATTCACGACTGTAATCCGTTCGTTGCGCCGGTGTGCAAGCGGATATCCGCTGTCCTGTAGCCACTGATTTATACCTATGTACTTGCATTTATTAAAGGTCTTCGACATCATTTGTATACATTTTGAGTATATTTGAACTCTCATCTAGTGAATAAAAGTGTAACTAAAGAACTTGTTTTCGATTTCGATTGATCGATTTCCATTCGATTTCCAGCGATCCGATTTCCAGCGATCCGATTTCCATCCATCCGATTTCCAGCGAACGATTTCCATTGATCGCGGTTCATATGACATCTTTCACCTCTAAGACGAAATCAAATGAAGCGTAGAAACTCAAAATAAATCCTACAACATGTCATGTAATATCAGACTCAGTGGCACCCGTAGGAATTAATTTCGTCTCATACGAGTAATTATGATGATCAATGCTTAAATATTCCCTGCTGTAATCCGTTCGGTGTATCAGTGCGCGAGAGGATACATCTGCTGTCCTTGATTTATACCTATGTAATTGCATTTATAAAAGGTCTCCAAAATCACTTGAATACATTTTTAGTGTATATGAACTATCATCTAATGAAACATGTAACTAATGAACTAGTGAGTTCCACTGATCGCAGTTCATGTGACTTTATTCACCTCTAAAACGAAATTAAACTAAGAGTAGAAACTCAAAATAAATCCTGCGAAGTGTGAGGTAATATCAGACAACTTCGCAGTGGCAAACGTTAGGAAACAAATTCGTATCGTGCGAGTAATTATGCTGATCAATGCTTAAATATTCACGGCTGTACTCCGTTCGTTGCATCGGTGTGCCAGCGGCCACATCCGCTGTCCTGTAGCCGCTGATTTACACCCGAGGGATTGTTTTCCCGAAGGGCGTGCGCGACGCTCTGGGATAAGCAGGGGGACAGGAGGGAGACGCAACGTTGCATGGCTGCGTTTATTTTGTGACAGATATTCTACGGGAAACTGCTCTCGTCAGCGTATGAACTTGCCAGACCGTAACTAAAGCTTTGTGGACGTGTGGGGGATGTAGACAGGACGCAGATGCTAGGGTGCACGTTTGCGGTTGTATCGTGCTAGATGCGCTGCTGGAAATAAGATACGCCAGCGTATGCAACTGCGAGTCCGTACCTAAAGCTTCGCAGACCTGGGTTTCCATCCCGATATTGGTGGAGGAGGATATTCCACATCAGCTAGACACCTGGGTTCAGTTATGAGTATTTTCTCGATAAAAATTCTAGAGGTCAATTCCGTCAATTACCGATGGATGCTGGACCAGTAAGATAAGTAACACCCCAAAGCTCACGCGCTAGTCTACACCTCTAATCCTGTCCCTCATGGCAGATGCGATCCTCAAATGCAATGCCAAAGGACCAATGGAAGTCGCATAGGGAGTCCAATAGGAAGAAAATTTGAAGTGGCCTCCGTCAGAATGATCCGTAGGATCGATAATTATTTAACTCGAAAAATTTTGTGTGGGCGCATATAATACTAAGATGTTCATAATTAATCACGTGTATGTGCTGCAGTCTGATTATTGAAGACATGGGCAAAGATAACGGACAGAAAGTATAAAGTACACCCTATGAAATTGATACGTGTGCCTGTTTTTCGAAGCAAGCAGCAGAAAAGTTGGGAGTAGTCCGTTAGATTTTGATTAGGAAATTCTTTCGCTCAAATTTGTCTGGAACCTCTAGATGTTCATATCCCATTTTGAGACAACGCCAATATATTTGCTTTAATGAGAACGAAAGGTGTCCTGACGGGTATGAACTTTTCAAATGCGAAGCTAATGCAAATAAAAAAAATATTGTTTCACAAACTTTCGCTTTCTAAACTGTTATGCCTTTCAGTCAGATTGTATAGAAATGCCGTTCTAAATATCTTCCAATGGATAGTATGTAGTTTTATATACATATTTACGCTAACACTTATTTTAATGTGTATTATTCTTAAAAATAAATTTATGTTTGCAAGGAAAACAAAGTAAAAGAAACACAATAAATAAAGTAAATGCATATAATAATTCACTTGTAATTTTTGCTTGATACTTTCAAGTACTACTGAATTTGCCAATTTCGCTATTTCACAGCTTTGCTGCTCGTTTAATAGAAGTTCTAATTGAGAAAAAAATTAATTCACGTAAGTGGAAGGAATGAGGTGACATTATTTCGTAAAAGACAGACGTGAATAATTGAAGTAGTGTGTCGTTCTTAAAGAAAAGTCAATGAACAATAGATGAACGACTTTGTCAAACACTGTCATTCGTACGCTGGGTTAAGGATGAATTAAGACGGTCACTTTGCTATAAATGGGACACGATGAATTACTTCTGGTGAAACCAGATACTCCACGTATCTCGAAAACGTGCGGAACATACTCTAAGTTAAAATAATATGGATAAGATAATATAACAATTCATTCATAGTTTAGTGATTCCGGGCACGTCAACTACCAGGGTAATTAGTCTCGTAAAGTAATGCATGTTTTTGGGTCGCGAGGAGGCGGTGATTCCCCCCCACGCTGTATGGCAAGATATGGCGCCGATCAATCATCGCCTAGCAGGGTTTTCCTCAACCAAGTATCTCCCACCAGAGGAGCACCACCCCAGCCGAGACAAGATCTTAGTTCCTATAGAGTCTCCCGACATGTGTGGTAGTGTAGGTGTGTGTGTGTGTGTGTAAAAGGAGAGGAGAGGACAAGGAAGAGGTAGGAAAGAAAGGTGTTGATAGGAGAAACCACGGAAATCTACCAATTAGAGCAACCGGCCGCTAGAATTCTCCTCCAGACAGCAACTGAATTTGACCTTTGCTGACAAGCTAGAGTTAAAATTCCTGCTATCGTCGGGACTAGAACCAACGACCTCCGGGCAGAGGGACTGCAGTGACACCAGTTGATGCCCTGAGCCATCTCTCACGGTATGATATAAGGTCTAGATTTTCTCAAATACCTATTTTTTACGACTGTTTTTGATCAATTTTCAATATACTCATCTAGTCACGCAGAATATGATTAATCAAATCAGCGATGATGGAATAATTAGAAGTTGGAGGTAACCCACGGATTATTATTTGATCATCGCCGCTTAAAAGTTCATGGTTAAAAGAACTATGTCGAAAATTGTGATCTGCAGCAGAAAAATTGCTGTTAAAAAAAAACACTCAAAATTGTTTTCGAAAAACCAGCACGCATACTGCTGAAGAAAAATACATGGAATCCTGTCGTACAGCACTACAAAAAATTAAATATTTTATCAAATAGTCTAGACGAATATTGCAATATGAAAGTATATGGTATTTGTGAAGATTCCTTTACATACCAAGTAAAGATTCCTTTACATACCAAGAATATTAAAAAGTTGCAACACGTGAATGACAAATATTTAATGTCAGGTAGCCTCTTCCTACAAGCTTTGCTGCAGGATAGAGTCAGCTGTGTGGTAAGCAGCGACGATATGAGTTTAAGAATACGCAGAGTATGAATACGCACAATAACAAATCAAATATCAGTCAAAATTGAAAATGTCCCATTTTTTTACTTCTTTCCAAATTCCCGGGTACCTAACAAAATCTTATACACTTGACAGATGGCTGGAGGTTTCAAAGTTTTCTTTCAATTTCTGTGCGCAGTGGAAGTTATTAATGTAGATAATATTAAGTTCTAACGAAATATTCTGTGCTCCTAAGGAAACCATCATGACAGCACAGACAGAACGCTCTGGATTTTTGGGAGGACGGCTTCCGCAGACATCGGCCGTCTGGATTCTCCACGCCATCGCGGCCGCCTCGTCATCATCAGCGAAATTTATGTCGTCCACCCTGAATCTCCTCGTCTTACGTCTACGTCTACTTTTGGTCTACGTTCTGTGAAAGGCATTTTATTTTAATCTCCCAAAACCCTTAAACCCCACACATCCCGCCTAACACCCCTTTTGCCCAACTCTTACCACGCTCTACTCCGCTCTACCCCCCCACCGACCTGTTTCGCCTCTCTCGCGGACTCTCACCCTGTCCCATTCTTTACCGACTAGGCCCGCCATGCCTCTAGGTATTGCGGGTTGCATTTTCCGCTCGAGTATTAAACTTTCCTCAAAAGTCATTAAACTTGGTTTAGCAGTCTAACAAGGACTTTCCAACAGCTACATATTACAATCCACCCTATTTTTTCTATATAGAGATATGCACTATTTCTATGTGTTGAAGAAGAATAACTGCCATCTGCTACAAGGTACAGAAAAAAACACGAACATTTCACTCTTATGACGTATCGTTGTTGACGCAGGGTTTGTGAAGCCCTACCTACTGTGAGAGAAATCCCGCCGAGAGAACAAGCGCTCCTGGCGGTCACTAGCTCGAAAGACAGAGAAAATCTAAGCTAATGACATTGCTTACGCCTTCGACAAGTCCGCAATGCCGCGCGGCACAGCGCCTATTCTTCAAGTCACTGTTTTTTTGGCATTGTGAAACAGAAACCGATATTGATGCTAAATTATGCCAGCGACATTCAAGTACTCGTAATATTGTTCGTCAATTTTTATTCTTGACGTATACACATTAATGTATGACGGTTCAGTTGAATGGGTTTGTTATTCACCCGCGTAAAAGTCCCACCAAATTTAGATCATAATCTGTGCTGTTGTCATTAGGTGAATTAGCCCGAAATAAAATAATACTACCTATGAGAATCATTCTTTCTTTTGACTTGATGACTCTGAGCGACACGGAAGCCAGTAATCGGTTGGTTTAAATTATAAATGAGGGAATTATCGCCTTCGAAGCCGATCAAAGCCGCCATGCCGAATACTCCGTATATACTATATTGTTAGTGGGTACTTATGAAGAGGCTCGATTTGTACCAAAATGAAAGCATTTTTTAAATTAACTCTAAATTTACACTAAAACACGGGTCAAAAAGAGAGCAAAGAGCCGTCCGTAGTGGCCGGAGTGGATAGCGGGAGTAGCAGCGGAAGTGAGCGAAGTCGGGTGGGGGTGGGGGCGTTGAGAAGTAGAAGCATTAAGGTGAACAGCTCAGTTTCACACAAGACATCACTAAAAAAATTCTTGTCAAGGAAACGGCTCTAGTAATAATAGTTCAATAATTTTTTGATAATGAATGGAAATAACTATTTGTTCAAGAACTGGGGACAATATATAACGGTTCGTTAATCATTACAGTTTCAAACATGTTAAAGGCTATAATCTAGAGTCATTTCACGGTGAATCATCAAGCTGAGTACAAGTACACCGATAAAGAACGTAGATTTTGAACATAGATTTAATGAAATTTCTGATATGGAATCAGATATTAAAGTTTTTACTTTATCACTTTTAATGTTGAGAGCGAAAATCACGATTTACAGTTGGAAATATTAGATATTCAAAATGCCACAGATGTGAAAGAAAAATTTCGGCACGAGGAAGATTTACTTCATTTTTACATAAACATTCCCCAGAAACAGATTCTTCATTTCCACAAGCATTAGGATCGTATTTTAAGTATGATTGAGTCTTCGTATGTCTGTCAGTAATTTTTGTTTCTAGGATGAAAATTTGAAATTCTAGTCTCAGAATCTCTTTCACAGTTCACAATTCGACAAATAGTCTGAGGTTACGTTGCTCTCAATTATTTGGGTCAATATATTGAAGTACGAGATTTTTTTTTAATTTAGAAAGAATTAATTTGTTAGATTTCTTTAGAGTAATACTATGTAATGTTTGGTAATAAATTAGTATTATAACCGTTAGATAAAAATATTTACATGATTTCTCACAATTCAACATTCAGTAAATATTACTGTCGCAAACTTTCTCGCGGGAATTTGCTGAAATTATTTCGTTGCCCGAATAATTTGTTTAATTATTGTTATCTAATGTTAGTGGTGGTGACAGTAACTATTCGAAGACAATGGTAATGGCTGTTTTAATATTTGCGCTTGTACAAGGAACACGGGTGTCTATGAACGAAATCACGTCCGTGTGGAGTGATAACGGCTCCGTTGAAATTCTCATACCCTGACTTTCTCATACCCTGACATCATGAGCCTTGATTTTCTCAAAGTGTTCCCGCTGTGTCTCGGCCGCCCGCTGAGACCCGGGAGCAATCGGCTTTGGTTCTAAGGAGCGAAAACCTAATAAGTTCTGCTTTAAAACTTTCACAAATTAAAATTTAATTGAAATAATCGAAATATAGAGCCGTAAATGGTAAATCATGTACATTATGTGATCAAAAGTATATGGACACGTTCAAAATGGTGTTATGGTGTGGTCGTACTTTTCATAGAGGGGGCTTGCACACCTTTTTGTTTCTTGTGGAATTATAACGGCACAGGCCAATGTTGACGCTTTAAATATCTTCTTCCTTCCCACTGTTGAAGAACAATTCAGGGATGGCGATTTCATCTTTGAACACGATCGAGCACCTGTTCATACTACACGACCTGTGGCGGAGTGCTTACACGACAATAACATCCCTGTAATGGACTGGTCTGTACAGTGTCCTGACTTGAATTCTATCGAACACCTTTGGGATGTTTTGGAACGCCGATTTAGTGCCAGACCTCACGGGCCTTCATCGATAACTCTCATCAGTGCAGCGTGAAGAATGGGCTGTCATTTCCCCTTCCAGCACCTGATTAAAAGTATGCCTGAGAGAGGGGAAGCTGTCATCAATAGGGTTAGCCACACCCAATTGAATTTCAGCATTACCGATGGAGGGCGCCACGAACTTTCAGCCACCTGTTCATATACTTTCATCACATAGTATATATATGAATTCGCATAAATATAACCGAATTGACTGTGACGATTAATCGTATAAAATAATCGATTGCCAAACGAATTGCGATTAGTAACTAATTGACGAATAAAAAACAAAATGCACATATTTAGTACACCGAGAAAATGTTCCCGGTAATGAGCTACTGTTTTCCCTCTACCAAACTCTCAGACATAACATGCATGCTATAGTCCTCCGGGCAATAATTACGAAATCTTAAGCGCAAACACGAAAAAAATATATAAGTAGCCATCCTGTAGTTTGTAGCCGAGATTTAAATCTTCCAAACACAAATTGGAAAGGGTTTGTTTGCAATGGAAACGTGCAGCAAGTTGTGAATAGACTGGTCTGAGACAATGGATTAGTGCAGGTAGTAGACCGGCCGACTAAACAGGACGCGCTTATTTGCCTCGTTAGACCGAAAGACTTATTCTTATCGTGTGACGTCATAGAAGGAATGTGACCATAAAGTGTTCTTGTCAAGTTAGACTTAAGTACTTCAAGGAAAAGTATTGCCACCGGGTTTCCAGTGAGAGAATACACGAAAACTAATGTATCAGAGCTTCCAAATTTCTTAAGGGTTTTTTAAAACGGAAGGGGAATGGAAGAAATATGGCAATGATTTAAAAACCATTCTTGAAAATGCCATGCAGACACGCGTACTGAGTAAATTGTTAAATAGCACCTCGACCCATAATATTATAATGCAAAGATTAGACTATGAAAAGATAAACAGCAGCCGATACATTAGTGACAACCATAAGACATTATTTCAAAGTTATTAAAAATCGTTAGAGAAGGAAAAAACACTGCAGAATAACTGAGATATATACTTCATGCGGATGGTAAAAATTTGTCGGAATTTTGCAAGTATGTTTGTAGAAAGAAGAGAAATAAAAACGACATACTAATGGTAATAATAATTTGCTAGATAATAAAGTTGCAGAATTAATAGTAAACCTATGAACAGTAAGTAGAGATCCTAGCAAGGAATGACAACACTTCGTGATTCATTCGCGGTCACACTGCACGCTTCAGCAACGGCTGCCCATGGCATTAGCGAAAGGAGCGCGGCGAATACTCGTCTAAATCTACATTTCTTTCAGTAGCTTCCAGTGAGGGGCGGAAGCTAATCTTTTCACAGCACATACAAAACGTGAATATCTTGCGATAGAAAAAATCCAGTTTTGGCCTGTACCTGTTGTAAGGTTTCTTGTAATAGACGCAAAACATAGTTCTTTTTCCTTGTTTTATGTAGAAGATACTACAATATCAAAGATAAACTTATAAATCCAAGAGACACATGACATAGAGGAAATGCTACAAACGTCCCTGCCTATTTTGGAACAAAAGAGTCTTTTATGTATTTCAATTGCTCGGAAATGACGGTCAAAATCGCAATGACGATCAAAACGGCAATGACAACCAAAACGGCAATGACGATCAAAACGACAATGACGATCAAAACGACAATGACGATCAAAACGACAATGACGATCAAAACGACAATGACGATCAAAACGACAATGACGACATTTTTTCAATGATGTTTCCGGGCGCGTCGTTGATAGATTGATTTTCAGTGATTCTGGACGTCAACTGCTAAGGCTCGTAATTATAGTACATGTTTTTCTTGGTGAGGTAGCGGTGATCATCCCCCATTAGATGGTGAGATCCAGCGCCGACCTACTTTGCCTTAGAGGGGTTTTTCCAACCAGGTATCTCCCACCAGCGGGCCACCGCCCCAATCGGGACAAGCTCTAAGCTCCCGACCAGTCTCCCGGCATGTGTGGGAGTGTAGTTGCAGGCTAGTGTATGTGTGTGAGGAGTGAGACAAGGAAGAGGAAGGAAATATCGCACAAGGTTTATGACCCGGGTTTGTTAGGGAACTGCCCCGGCATTCGCCAGGTATTAATTGAAGAAACTACGAAAATCTACCGTTCAGGGAAGCAGACGGCTATAATTCTTCTCCACGCAGAGACTGAATTCCACATTACTTTCAAGCTAGTGACAAAAATCCGTTATCGTTGGGGCTCGAACCTTTGGACTTCCCGGTTAGTGTCGCCGCAGAGAAAACGTAATCCTGGTTATGAGATAATTCTTCTGGTTTAAAGACGACAATGATGAATATGACGCCGAATAGAACGACGACAGTGGTTGTGGCATTGATGATGGAGGGAAGGGGAAGGAGGAAGAGGTCACACGGAACCAGTCGCGGTAAAAGAGAACAAAGGAAATATGCGTTGCAGTGAAGTCGGTACTCGATGCCGGTGATGGTAGTGAAAGAAGATAGATAGATAGTTAGATAGATAAATAGATAGATAGGTCGATAGATACACAGACTCTTGTTTTAGCCGCAGCGGTCTTAAAGGTTTGTGGAAGCCTTCCGTGCCCAGAGTCATGCGAATGGTTTTGGCTGCTCGAATGTCTCCGCTTCAAAGGCTGCGATGTCGACGTTTCGACCATTTTGTCGTGGCATCCTCGATGCGTTTCAGCTCTGAGGTAGACCACCTGCCAAAATGCGGTTGGCATCACGACCTTCGACGCGGCGTCACCCGGGCAGCCAAGATCATCTGTCTTAGTGGTAGCTTTAGCACTGGCGGCGACAATGGCGGTGGGAGCGGTTGGGATCGTGGTGGCGATGCTTGCGGTCGTGCTTCTGGTCGTGGGGAAGTTAGCTCCGGAGGAGGCTACTGCGGCGAAAACGGAGGTTTTGGCGCTGCTGCCGCTGAGGTGCCGGAAAGGAGCGGGGGAGGTGGCGACGTCTTTAGTGCGCCCGGCCAGGGGCGCGCACCAACGACTCAGCGAGCAGCACGTCAAGAGAGAGCCATTGCACGATGGAAATGAGAGAAGAGCTAGTAGCAGAGACAGCGGCTGCACGAGTTAGAGGTGGTGCCAATTCCATTTATTCAAAGTCTGAAATGTGGGTGGAATAACAAATAATTTAGAATTAAAATTGATTAAGATTTTTAAGGCATTTCTAACTTATATTGTTAAACTCTTACAATGTAACACTGTAAATGAATAGTTATAACTTACTTTAGAAAGTTGTCATGACTATTCTCAATTTGCTGGATTTCTCATTTCGAACACGTATATTGTGAATATATTGTAACACTATTCTGACAAAAACTACTCTTTATAGACTGAACACTTTATTGATTGATTATTTTGTGATTCCGTGCGCGTCAATTGAAATAGTCATTAACCTCGCAAATGTAGTACGTGTTCTTATCACAAAAGGGACGCGTTCTTTCCTGTTGAATGGTGACATCTGGTGCCGGTTTTCTTCATCCAGATATCTCTCACCAGCAGGTTTCGCCCCAGCCTAGACAGTCTCTAATCTCTCGAATGGCTTCACGGTATTTATGAGCAAGTAAGTATTTTTGTGTGTAATAAGGGATGTGAATAGAACAAGATCGAGGAAGGAAAGATCGCGCGCGGTCCGTGAACCGTTTGCTAGGATACTGCAGTGACATACTTCTAGTGTTTATTGAAAACGAAGACTACCGATCAGAAAAGTCGGCCACTTGAATTACTCCAGACATCGGCTGAATTCGACATAGCTGTCTAGCTAGGGTTGAAAATCCGTCCACCGTCGGGACTCTACTCGAACCCCAGTGACTTCCGTTCAGAGTCTATACAGAGAGAGCGGCAATGCTGGTGCTGAGTTTAACTCAATCTGTGCAAAGAATCGTGCAATGGCGGAAGGTGAATGGCCAGCCATTACGCCATGAACCCTCCCATGAGTGAGCTGGAGGAGGTGGTTGTGAAGGGAATCCGTTGGCGGCGACGACGGCGGCGGCGGCGGCGGCGGCGGCGGCGGCGGCGGCGGCGGCGGCGGCGGCGGTGGTGGTGGTGGTGGTGGTGATGGTGGTGGTGGTGCTGCTGCTGGGGGCGATGTGTTTCGAATCGATGGTGACAAGCGGCTATTAGAATCTCTAGCTCGGGAATGTTGTAGACATGGCATGACGCGAAAAGGGGGACGAAGGAGCAGATTATGCTGGAAAGCTGAAGGGCATGGGGATAGCGCAGAGGGTGACGATAGGGGATGTATAGCTGCAACGTAAGAAAGACGGGCGCAGCTATCAGTTGAAGAGTTATGAGAATTAACCGACCAAATTAAAAATTCTCTGAGAAAAAAATAAAAGAGCACCTTTGAACAAATCTGAATTGAATGGAAATTAATTGAATGGAACGTTCAAAATAATTCTTACTTTCTTTCAATTTACTGTTTCTCCTAGAAGAATAATGACAATCAGGAACAAACAATTAAAAAACGTATCTATAATATAATAACAGAAATGTTTGAAACATTTTAATTGCAGTTTTATTAGTTTTGTATTGTTTATCATGTTAGGATTTTAGTCGAAATGTAGTAAGGATGTACGTATTAGTCAACAAATATTCATTTTTCACCCTCATTTGCGTATATGATGACAAAAGTTTGCACCTGCTGACCTAGATAGACCTGCAGGCCGTCGCTGTCTCGGCTCGAAAGGTCGGCGGTTCGAATCTCGCCTCCGGCGTGAATGTTTGTGTGTTCATGTTGTTCTTACGTGTACGTCCTTCAGTTCCTCAACAGTTAAAGCAATCCCAGTAGCCCCTATGTAACCAAGTTGTTAAAGAGCTGTCTAAAAATGTTAAATTTGTTCGTTTTACACAAAGAAACATATTCATCAGTCCCCTAGAAGGTATGCCAGACAAATAATGTTTACAAAAAAATAAAGATAACAAGCGAAAAAATGAGCACATATGGCGAAATCGTGCCGTGGAAAACAATGTGAGCATGCAAAACGCTCGCAGGAAACCGATAACAGCTATGCGTTTGTGAAGGGTCACAATATAAATAAAATGTGTTGACGGAAGAGAATCACAAAAAATAACAGTGGAAGAGACTAGCTATGGAAGCGATTTTATATATAATATGCCATATATTTTAGATGATGTCAGCGATACAATATACATGTCATGTCACTTCATCTCTTGAATAACTGCGGATGTCATATGACGCAACGAAGCACATTGAATACGGTAACAGTTTGTGAGTCTTTGCAAACTATGTAGGTCTTCTTTAGGAGGAGCATTAGCAGGCAATTTAAAACACGTAATAATTATGTAGCTCAAAGTAAAATATTATTTTTAACATTTTCAAATTTTGTAAAAGTTTTCTTAACAAGTACGTTTTGGTCCTAAAATGTTCATTTGAATATAACATGAAAGTCATTAACCGTTTACGTAGGGTATTTAAATGCACATGTGTTTTATCACGGATGAGTTGGTGAATGGGGATAAGCAACGTCCATTAAAGTGTGACATAGTTTATTTCTCCATGGATAATTGATCACGATTCACTCAACTCTCACAACAAGGTTTCATCACCGAATATTTATGTAATTATATGTTTCTGCTCTGGAGCCGTGATGGCTCACTGGTAGGGCACCGGCTTCCTGTTCTGAAGGATCAAGGTCTGAAACCCGGCGTAGGTTGGGATTTTTATCTGATGATTTCCATTCAGGGTAGCTCTGAGGTCGACTCCATTCAAAGCAAGTACCCGGATCTTTCCTGGAGATGAAGGCGGCCGGAGCGTTGTGCTCCCAACACAACTTCCTTCTTTTGCCGACGGCGTCGATAGGTGGGGCCCTATCTTCACCTGACCTGTGGGTCACATTGGTCTGTGAGCAATTGAGTTAATATCTATTTATAAACATAGAAATCAATAAAAAATAGAGAAAACACGCACCACAATATATGGATGTCAAAATAAATAGTATTATAAATAATAGTTTTGCCCATTTTAAATTTCGGAAACATTGTGAGAGTTGAACATACAAACATATAAACAAACATTTAAATAAAAAGGACCCGCATATATTTTCTCAGCATTTTTTAAAATGTGCATGCCAATTCCTTTTTTGTATTTTAGGTTGGATTGAAGGTATACAATTTGTCTCTGATGTGAAAACTCAATGTATTATCTAGTATTGAATACCTTGCTTATTTTCTAAAAAATGTAATTTCAGCGGCATCATGTTTCATTTTATCTGTTCTCCCAATATTCACATACGGAAGGTATCACTGGTACTGTCATTCTTTTATAGAATTTCAAATCTATGTCATTAGTCTCAGAGTCATTCGAATGGTATTGCACATCCTCTAGAATATCTGAAATTTTACAATGACATTTTGAAGGCAGTATAAAATACTAAAATCAAGAAAGTTGAAGCATTTCTCTACTTTTATTCGACTCTCATTATATATTATCTAACAACTGAATGCCATTGTTTATGTTTTCGTTTGAGTTAATGGGCAGCTTTTTCGTAATTATCATGTAGGTTTTTAATAACCAAGTGAAACACAAATAAAATTTAATTTAAACTATACGGTCATTGCATTATATATTCTAGCTATTCTGAAAATATGGTCAATACAGAGTTGTTGGCAACAGATATACCTGTTTGGCACTGATTTATGATTCCAGAGAAGTGTAACGTTATTACATTCTTCCATTCATCTAAAATTTTATAGGTAACCCAGCAGACATGTTTTACTGACTCTCACCTAATTTAAATATGCGCCTCAAAACATTAAAGAAAATCTATATATTCATTATCGGAGTAACATTCCGTTGGGAACGCTCGCCCCCACAGAGCTGATGCTCTTGTCAGGAAATTGCGTGGAGGTAGCTGCAGGCAAACACTGGCAGGAACGTGTACTAGCCTACAGGGCGCTGTAGATGCCAACTTTGGAATGTTGCATTGCCGCTTATCGTGGCGATGCCACAGGCGCTGTTCAAGGTCGACTGCAAGTTGCGAAAGGTCAGGCGGTGAGTGAGGTAGGTAGGGAATGGTGCGGGAGCAGAGGCGCGAAGATGAAGAGGGGCAGGAGAAATTGATTTCATCCGAGAAAGCCGTGTTGACTTTCGCACCATTCGTTGTGCCAAAACTTAGGCCACGGATTTGGAATCTCAAGCGTCGCATATTACCTACTTTTTTTAAATAAATTTCACCCACAAAACAGTTTATCAAATTCCAATAAAGAAATTATATAAATAATAAAGAATGAGTATTTATTTTCGATAGAAACAAAAAAATCAATGTGTCCATTATGATGCAATTCGTTAGCAAATAATGAGATACAAAACAAGTTCACAGAATTTGATACATGTGCATTCAAATGATTCCATTGCCAATTGATAATGCTTAAATGGTGTTATAATAAATACAATTTAGCTACATTATCCGCAAAATGAATTTCAACATTTCATATGGTCCAGTAAGAATAGTGTAATACAACAGGACGATGAAAATGATTCGGGAGGGTCCACAACTGAATAGAGGTCATTAATACGTCGAATAATGCCAACAAGTATGTTTAAGTATTAATGTTTCGTCGCATAGGAAATAATGAAGTACAAGAAACAAGGTAGCAGGAAAGGCGACAAATTGATATATCCAATAGAAAAATCAGGTATGTTAAGAAAATGAAGGTATCTTCCACAATGAAATAAATAAATGTACTCTAAATACAGGTGACGCATACATGTTTCGAGGCGTTTAACTCATCATCAGTGTTCCCTATCACATTTAAACTAGTGGTAGTACAACAACACATACTTTTTTTGCGTTATTTCTAAATGAGTAATTTTCAAAACTCAGAGAGTTCAACACAATTAGACCCACGCCATTCTTTTAATAGACGCTTCTATCCATGCTACAAATTTAAAGAAATAATTTGAACAGTTTTGAGAAAATATTTTTTTTAGAAATAGCATAATTCTCCAGAGCAAGTTACGTCAAAACTATACGTTTTTTTTTTCAAAAAAATGTAAACAACCTTGTTTTAGAGAGCTGATTTTTTTACGGTAGACTTAGTTTAAGACGAAAATTGCTATCTTTAATTTTGTAGTTTGAAAATTTTAACCTTTTTGAAATTTTCGGAAATACGGAAAGTTTGATGAAAATGGGATTAGCTCCATATGTTAATCCATGTGTTATAACGTTGCTTCATTCATATGAGGAGAACATTTAAAGAATAAATTTGGAGTAGTTTTTGAGAAAAAAATATGGCAATAAAATTTAAATTGCTCATATCGTCCAAAAGTGCACGCAAACTACTTACATTTTTGAAAAATTGAACATGACCTTGTTTGACCATTGACCAAGTTGATTATTTAAAGGGCAGATAACATGAACGAAAAAATCTTTATCTTCAATATTGCATTTGTAGTAAGACACCCCAAAATTGTATTTTTGCGATTTTCAAAAAAAATAGTTCCCAAATTTTTCTCCACACTTTCCATCGCGTAGCGGAGACAGAAGGTACCACTCGGGCGACGAAAGAGGCGATTTGAATTTAGCTCAAAGGCTTCTTTTAGGCTTGAAGATCTTTTACATACACGAAATCTACAACATGGGACAGCCGGCTACTTCCTCTCGGAAGGAAAGCGTACGAAAGGTATTTTCGTTCTTAACAACTGGTGGCTTCGATCGGATTTGAACGCGCGAACTTAGGTACAACAGCCCGATTAGCTAATCGTTATACCCCCGAAGTCGCGAAGTACTGAATGCTGTAGACAGATCTAAAATGCTACTAGAAGTTCAATGTCATGAGCGTTCAGTTAGAATGATAAATAAAATTTTGTCACAAAAGTATGCTATTACTATGTAAGTATTAATCCTCGGATTGAAAAGTGTTCTTTAAGAATTGAGACTCATGGATGGATTAAACTCTTAGAAGAGCGTTTAAGTTTCGATCGCTTTCTGATAATATTTTAACACTCTGCACATGCACTCCACGAAATTCTGAAGAATATTACGACTATACATGAAAAAAATCATAGGATTGTAATAATTTGGGGAAAAGACTTCTGATAAAAAATACGATTTATAATTATTTATAAGAAATACAAAAATCATAGTACCGAATACATTATAATAATTCAAAAAGTCTATGGAACATTTACCTCGATCATGATTATATTTTATAAATTCAGTTAAATATGTAAGATCAGTAGACGCCAATACGAAATCCCAACTGTTTACAATGTACGGTTCCAACGATGTTAAGGTAGTGATGTGATCGATTGTTATTCACAGATTCTAGATTTTGGGATGGAAATAGTTTTGAAATAGATCTAAAATCTTTTATGGTATTTTTTATTTTGAATGTTTGACAAAATATTTTTTCATAAATATATCATTAGGTAGTACAGTGTTTTCTATCTGCTCATTATTGTTTAATTCCATGAACTACTAGAAATGAAATTTGACGTGTGAATAAGAATCATGGTGGCATAGTTGGAATATTAATTCCACTTTTAAGAAAACCTTTTCAACAATGTGTAACAAAATGAAATTTATCATTTAATCATAATTCACTCACTATCCAGTAAAGTCTATTTTCTAAGATTGTTTAAAATACAAAAATTATTTTAAGTACCTGTGGTAAATTATTCACTGTTATACAAAATCTACCCCTGTGAAATAAATGCTAAAATATTGTAAAAAGATTGACATGTGATGTACCATAAATTTCATCAGAGATAAGTACGCACATAAGTAACATAGCGTCGACACAAACGCAAATTTCGAAAGTGAAAAACGACTGTTTACATTGTCATCACTTCGGAATTGGTTTAGAAATGTCCTCAGCCAATGTATCGAATAAATCGTTCTTATAAAATGAAATATTTTCTTGCTCGAGACGAGAACACGTTTTGTTTGTTATTTTAGCATGAAAAATATCCGATTGCGCATTGCAAGGTATTGAATAAAGGTGTTTCGAAGTAACAGTTTGCTTATTGTTTTATTTATAATTTGGTAGAAAAGTCCAAATATATTTGCAAGTTCACATGGAAAATATATTTATATATTATTTTGAATTGAAAATGCGTATTAATTGTGACCTCTAATGAATAACGGAAAATTATTTTCCATAAATTAATTAATTGCTTTCAAATAATAATCAAAGTCCGCTTGAAAGAAATTACTATTTTGCATTACTTTGTTTTGCTCCATGTGTATCCACGAAATAATAAAAGCAATACGTCTTTCACACCTTTAAAGAAAATCACTCTCTTTAATGAATTATAACCCAAAACTCAAGTGGAAAACAGCATAAAAGAACAGTAACACTTGAGAAGGAAAACTCTTTCCAACTAACCAAGAATCGGCAAGAAAGGAATTTTCGAAACAGAACCTGCACTCACGTTAAATCTCTCATTCTTGACAGAACGCCGGAGAGAGCAGAAATTCCGCTGCTGAACACAAGCGTGATATTAAAGTTTAGAGCTTTAGAATGTCGCATTTAATTCTCCACTTCCCTTCACAATTTGTTTACATCCTCCCGTTCATTTAAAGTTAATTTAAAAAAAGGTGTTTTCACTTGTTGCATTTTCAAAACTTGAATAGCGTTGAGTTGCCACCAATTGCGTTGGACCAACTGAGTCGAGATCAACTCCGTTGGAGGTAGTATACAGTGAATATTGTAATAAACGAAATAAAAAAATCACATATTTTTTTAAGTTTATTTCAAAGACGCAAAACACAAGCCAAGTGAGGAGTGAACCTGCGAATAGACATTTCATCAATAGTGACAACGGTTATAAAAGACGATAGAGTGACAAGAGAAAAATGGAAATCAGTGGAGATTAGTGCAGGCAGCCAAGATTTGGAAGAAACGGTTTTGTAAGTGCAAGTCTTGGCTGTCCGAGTGACGCCTCGTCGAAAACTGTGGTGCCGACGTTTCGACCACCTTTACGCTGCCTTCCTCAGGGCTGGTCAGAAAACGTCGGCCCCACAGACTTCAACACGGCGTCACCGGACAGCCCCGACCATTTGCATGACTCTGGCCGCGAAAGCCTACTACTACATGGGTACTTTAGCAAGTAGGAGGTGGAGCTACAGGACGTATGCAGAGAAGTGTAAATAGAACAGAAAACAAGAAAACTAGTTAGTGGCCGGTATCGACGTCGTTAAGGAGCGATGGATGTAATGGAAACGATGGAAACAACGGAAATAACAGAGACAATGGAGAGCGCATCGACATGTACAAGGTCACATGGGCGTCTCGTGCAGCACGGGTCGTCGGCGACGAGAGAATACGGGCAGGGAACGGAGAGGCCGACTAGCGCGTTGGGAACAAGTGAGGGAGAGGGATACCGTGACTACAGGGGGGTGTCAAAGGGGGCGGGCTACAGGGGCCTCGCGTTGGCGATGTGGGCGGCGCGCGTGAGCCAGGTGACGTGGCCAAAGGGCAAGCGCGTGACCTGCAGGGAGGGAGAACCGAGCGATCTGAGGCGTGTGTGAGTGTGTGGCTGGGGGGGGGGTAGTGCGTGGATGGTGTAAACGGGGCTTCGTTTGCCGCAAGCTATGGTTGAGTTCGGGGTTGCGGAAGATGACGAGAAGCACGAGAAGCGCGAGAAGGGGGAGGGGACGACCAGGAATGAAAAAAAATTAGTACGAGGAGAATAAGACGCAGGAATGGGGGATCAGAAGGGAAACATGGGAAGTGGAAAAGGAAAATTTGGAGGATGAGGAAGAGACGCTGTGCGCGTGAGAGGAGGAGGGGGACGGGAGAGGAGGAAAAGTAAATTAGGAGAGGACGAGCAAAAGGAGGAATGAGGAGAAGGTGCGAGTGGCATTCGCTGGGCCCGGGCGTTGCGTGGGTCCTGGGAAGGGCGGCACGGGGCAGGGCCGGCGCTGCCTGGGTGCACCGACCCGCTCGTTACGAGAGGGCGGTTGGGGCTGCGGCGCTGCTCCGCTCGACTGACGATCCCGGCGCTCGGGGATCAGGGGCGCTCTCGGCTCACACTGCGGTCCCTGCCCGTGCCCCTGCCCGGCCACCCTCACAACCGCCGCCGCCGCTGTTGTCCCGGGCAAGTCACCGCAATCACATCTCCCCACTGACCCTATCTCCGTTCCCCATCCCAACACTCTTCTATGTTCACTCTTCCCGTTACCCTCTCCCAGTAACCCTCTCCCAGTAACCCTCTCCCAGTAACCCTCTCCCAGTAACCCTCTCCCAGTAACCCTCTCCCAGTAACCCTGAAATGATTAATTTCCATTCATTCCTCCTCTCTTTTCGGAAAGTTTAAGAATTTGGTTCTTCGAGAATTCCCTACACTGCCTTGAATGATTATTTTATTCTTATTCTTCATCATTTTATTTAATTTTGATATACGTTATTGCATATACCTCTGGCAAAATAGGTGCAGGGTGAAACAACAGCACACGGCAACAGCGACACTAATATTGGCACATTGTGCCGAAATGTAAGGCAATTTTTCAGCAATAAATAATTTATAAAATATTTACTTAATTCTTTTAAAGTATTCCCTGAAACAGTCAGTTCTTTGAATAAACTTCTCATTTTCACGGGTGTCATATCACTTAATATTATAGAGCATATTATTTTATACTCCTCTCTTCTCTCTATCGTCATAAATTCTTTATGTTCATTTTTTCTCATTTCTTCTTTCTTTCTCTTTCTTTCTTTTTCTTTCTTTCTTTTCTTTCCATCAGGCTTTACCCATATCCTGTAACAGGGCCCCCTCTTTGCTGAGTCACGACACGGATTGTTTGTGTGTTGAGTGCGGTGTTTCCTCTAAGCCCCTAGGCCAACTGAGCCTCTCACTTTCTTCCTCTTTCTCGCGGTGTCGTATCTCGTGCTCCGTTACCTAAACTCGCGCAGCCCATCGCCCTTTCGCACCCTGCGCATCGCAGCGTCCCGTAAGCGACTTCTCGGAAATGCCTGGCTCTTCACCCCAAACAAACGGTTCTAGTGAGGGGATGCAAGAATGTGGTGTGGTCGTCTGCTTTACACTACATGATCCAGTGGAGAATTATTTGGAGTAACAGCAAAGATTGAAAACAAGCACATTATTCTTATTTTTAATAAGTTAACACTATAGTTTTTCTTTATAAACAATCAATGGACATGGTTTCAAAAAATGTTTATTTTTTACTGTTTCGTTGTAACTTGTTATTGCCTTCGATATGGAGTTCAATATACAATGCATAAGTTTCCTGCATCCAGAGGATCGTAGATACGAGGGAAATATGAAAACTGTCAAATAATGCTACATGTTCTTTTAAAGAGGGAATTACGAAAAGGAATTATTGGAGTGAAATATGGAGTGAAATATGGTACCGAGTCAAGTTAACGTCTAATTAATAAGTTAATCATAAATCTGAATCAATAATATTAGGTAAGAAATAAAATAATGTGTACCACGGGCGTTAACTTTTTCTAATGATTTTGGGCGACAGAAAGCCCTCGGGCAATTTGTCGCCATTCGATTAGTAGAAACCTGAATTCGCCCTTAATACATAAATAACTATTTATTTTTGGTACAAAACTGAAACACAACGGTCCGCGTTTTATTATACTCATCATTAGGTTAAAAAAAGTTATATTTATTGTTTAGAATCTAAGTATTAAAAATAATTACATACAATGTTCAGAGATGAAACTATGGAATAAAATAAGCATATGTAAGTAATACGTAATAAGTACTATATATGTATATATACACATGTATGCATATATAAAAATTAATGGAAGAGAATTTACCAAAACGTGTTAAGATTAATCACATTTTGTTTAATATGTTTGTAATAAAATTATATATTATATATTTTTAAATGTTTAGATTTTTATTTTCATCTAATTTTACTCACTACTAGAAGAATTCTAAAATATTTTTTTCCTACTGTAAATATTAGAAGAATAAATACGTACGCGAAAGTTATGTGTGTATTATAAAGAAAATGCTCTTGGAATGAAAGTTCAGAAGGTAGTTGATCGAACAACTTTACGTTACATCAAATATATTCAGTTAAGAAGTAGTTTTTGAGTTTCAACAAATATTCGTAACATTCACACAACAAAACGTATCATGATACCATTTGTGGTTTATTGTTCAATCCTGTAAGCGAATAGTCTAAAAATGTGCAGTAAAAACGTATTTTATTTCAGAAAATGAATAAAGGGGTAACGCTACGTGTGTGAGTGTTTAAATGTGTACTTGGGTGAACATATGTGTATGTATACAGAAACCGTGTGTACCTACAAAATGCAGGTGTTCTAAAGGAAGTATACTTGTCTAGGCTTAAGAACCTTTTGTGTGATTTCTTAACATAATCGCTTTTTGTTTACTCAACGTTCCTTCTTTTTAGCATATTCAATATTATGTTCTGTGTTCCAAAATGTGACATAGTCCTAGGAGGATATTCCATCAGCAGCGTAAGCAATTTTTTTTCATCCTGAAGGCTTTCTTACCACACCTACATTATTTTCCTTGCGTTATTTTGTCTGCTCGTGTTGAATGCTACTCTCGCTCGAAGGTAGTCTTTCTGCTTCCTTTGGTATGCATATGGTCCGCTCCCATCGCTGCCAACGCGCAATCTCTGCCCGCCATGTGCTGGCCCCCGACGTAGACCCAAGCCCGGGACCCGGAATCTCGTCTTTGTGTGTTATCACTGTCTTGCTCCGACAACCCCCGTTCCGTCCGTGCATCTGCGCCGCCTCCCCCCCCCTTCTACCCGCTGCCGCCTGCTCCGAGCTCCGCTCCCCAAACGCGCGTCCCCGCCGGTCTGCGGCGCTCGTGCGACCCTCCCTTCCTGCTCCCCCTCCCCGAGAATCCCCCTCTGCGTGCACGGTCTGACGTCTCTAAGGCGTGTGCGTCCGCCTGTATACACCGTAACCTCCCCCCCACAACTTCTGCATATTCCTTTCCCGCATCTCCTCCGGTGCACACGACCGCAAACCCCCTCCGGGCCCCAACTCGCACCAACTCCCCGCATTCGAGCGGGCGGCCATGCGGTTTCGTTTCGCTTTCGCTCTCGGTGCCCACTCTGTTCCCCGATGCCCCTTGCTGTCCAATGCTTTCGGCGGATGTTCCTCGCTGTCCTCGGATGTTCCTTGCTGTCCCCGGCTGTTCCTCGCTGTCCCCGGCTGTTCCTCGCTGTCCCCAGATGTTCCTCGCTGTCCCCGGCTGTTCCTCACTGTCCCCGGCTGTTCCTCACTGTCCCCAGATGTTCCTCGCTGTCCCCAGATGTTCCTCGCTGACCCCAGACGTTCCTCGCTGTCCCCAGATGTTCCTCGCTGTCCCCAAATGTTCCTCGCTGTCCCCATATGTTCCTCGCTGTCCCCAGATGTTCCTCGCTGTCCCCAGATGTTCCTCGCTGTCCCCAGATGTTCCTCGCTGTCCCCAGATGTTCCTCGCTGTCCCCAGATGTTCCTCGCTGTCCCCAGATGTTCCTCGCTGTCCCCGGCTGTTCCTCGCTGTCCCCGGCTGTTCCTCGCTGTCCCCAGATGTTCCTCGCTGTCCCCAGATGTTCCTCGCTGTCCCCAGATGTTCCTCGCTGTCCCCAGATGTTCCTCGCTGTCCCCAGATGTTCCTCGCTGTCCCCAGATGTTCCTCGCTGTCCCCAGATGTTCCTCGCTGTCCCCCGATGTTCCTCGCTGTCCCCAGATAATCCTCATTTACCCTGGATATTCCTCGCTGTCTCCAAATGCTCATCGTAGTCCCGTACTGCTTCTTGCTGTCCTCGGTAGTTCCCCGCTGGCCCTTGCTGAATTTCAATGTCTTCGCTTGTCCCAAGCAATCACTCTTCGCTCTCACTCTCCACCCTACTCTCCTCTAAACCATCTGTCCCCGCTACCTCACATTGCTCTCCGCCATTCCCCGCCCCCTCTTCTCCGTATATTTCTGTTTTACTGTAGCGGCAATGCCTGTGGATATCATCCCCCTGGCCTCGTTCTTTCGATGACCCCTATCTCCCGCTGCCAGTCTCTCCTTACGGCTCGTCACGTTTCGCCAACGTTGAACTGGCCCTCTCTACTCCTTCCGCAGGTACCCTCTACTCTCTGATGTCCACCCGTTGTCATACTGTCGTCTGCTTCCCTTGACTCCCTCCAAGTTGTTTCTTCCGCCTTCATTATCCCGCGAAATTTTCCACTTCACCTCCAGCATTTTTCTTTTCAGTAATTTTTTTCCTTCCGCGTCGAGTTTGCGCTACCACCTCCATTACCGCATTTCCCAAGCTTCTATTCCTCAATTTGCCGTAGTACGATCACAGCGCACCCTCAGAAGACAGGCATTCGTCTCGCCTCGCGACACCTCTGCAGCCGCCGTCACACCCTTATCATCCCCGCCAACAATTGCCGCCTTCGCAGTCCCTGCGCTACGCCGCTTGCGAGATGCGGAGCCCAGATCTCTCCGTCCGTCATCTTCGAGGGGCCGCACCTCCTCCCCCTCCACCGCTGTAGCCCACGCATTATGCCCACGCCCCTCCCCTTGCGCTTCGTCGAGCCACAAGCGCCGCCGCAACACGAGGCGACCCTCGCTTCCCTCACCGCCCCGCCCACTCCGCCGCCGCAGCGGCTACTCTTCCAGCCCCGGCTCCCAGCCCCGGCGCACAGTGGGATGAAACGCACCTCTAGGCCAATGCACTATGGGATCAAAAGTAACCAGACACAGACAAAATGGTGTTATGGAGTGGTCTTGTTTCTCATGGAGGGGGTTTGCACCCCTTTTTGTATTGTGTGACACTATCATGGCACAGGCGCACGTCGATGTTTTAAACACATTCTTGCTTCCAACTGTTGAAGAGCAATTCGGGGATGGCGATTGTAGTTTTCGTAGCAGTATGAACACGATCGATCTCCTGGTTATACTGCACGGCCTGTGGCGGAGTGGTTACACGACAATAACATCCGTGTAGCCTGTGCAAAGTCATGACTTGAATCCTATCGAACACCTTTAGGATGTTTTGGAACGCCGACTTTGTGACAGGCCTCGCCGACCTACATTGTGCCAGGCCTCTCCTCAGTGCAACAGTCCGTGAAGAATAGGCTGCCATTCCCCATGAACCCTTTAGCACCTGATTGAAAGTATGTCTGCGAGAGTGGAAGCTGCCATGAAGGCCCTATTGAATTCCAGCAATACCGATGGAGGGCGGCATAAACTGGTAAGTCATTTTCAGCCACGTGTCCGGATACTTTTGATCACATAGTGTCCGAAGGAAAATTAAAATTCGCAATGACAATACATACGACAAGGCAGTAGTGCCGTAGCGATATTGGACCGAAGGAACACGGGTTCGAGTCCCGTGTCGGGTATGGTTGAATTTGTGTTCGTCCTTTCACCTCTATCATCGCCAAATCATGTCATCTTCACAGTTTCCATTCCGTTAAATACAATAGTGATCATAAATGACCTCGATTTTGATTAAAAACCAAAAAAACTGTATTATTTATACCTTTTATTCAACGTAATGTTAATAGCGTCACTTAATAATAGCAAGTTTTATGTGCAAAAACCATAACAAATTAATCGTTAAGGGTCATAAAATAAACCAGCAAGAACGGATATATTATTTAATTTAGAAATTAATTTCCCTTCAACAAGGTTCTAATATTGTTTGCCTTGGAAAGGTATGGTGCGGTTTTTAGACGAAACACACAGTTTAAATAGCTATTCATGTGTCTCAAAATAAATGTCACGAACGTCTTCGCCGTATAGGGCGAGGTAAAAGATCATTTTATCAACTAACGTGGAGAGAAATTCTACATAACGAAGCTATACACGTGAAATTTCTTCTGATTCTTAATCAATTCATTAGACACTGGTATTTTGAAGGCTACGTTCTGGCGCAATCAGAACACTTTCACGTTTTTGCTGAAGGGCGATGCAGGTTTGCTTGCGTAAATATCGGTAGCAAATGTCGCAAGGATAACTTCGTTATTTTGGATTTCATACCACATGTTCAGAAACCCAAAGTAATCATCTTCGTCTTCATACTCCAGACGTTTGTAACATTTATGTTGAGACAAGTTGTTTAAGTTAAGTTGACTGTATTTGAAGCTTAAATGCAACTGCGACCCTCTGCGTTCGAAAAATTGGAAGAATTTGAAGTGTGATGAAATTAACTCAATGTCAGAAAAGCTTATCAACGAGGTTTTAAAATACATGCTCCCTTCACCAACTTTTCGTACATTCTGTAACGAACATCTGACATTGAAAACTCGTTTAAATTTGCAATCAACTTTATTTCATTCGCATGACATTAATATTGACGAGCGGGCAAATTGGAAATATAAAAATCTTTAAAGTAATAAAGTAGAGGTGGCTCGCGCCATCAACTGATACTCGTATCATTGCAGAGCTTCTGCCCGGGAGGTCGTTGGTCCGAGGCCTGACAGTGGATGGATTTTCGACACGAGCTTGTCACCAAAGATCGAATTCAGTCGCTGTCTGAAGGAGAATTCTAACGGCTGCTCTGGTCCGTAGTTTTCCGTGGTTTCTCCGATCAGCACCAGGCGATTTCCGGAGCAATACTCTATCAAAAGGGCCACTGACCGCGTGCGATCTTTCTTTCCTCTTCCTTGTCCTATTCTCACGTCTTACACAGTAGTAGCCACTACATTATTAAACATGCCGGGAGACCAGTCAAGAGTTTAGAGCTTGTCCCGGCTGGACCGGTGCCCCACTGGCTGGAGTTACCTGGTTGGGGAAAACTCTGCTTGTCGGGGCCGGATCTCTCCATGCATGCACTACACTTACGAAACTAATGACTTCAGCAGTTGACGTGCCCGGAATCACTATCAATCAATCTCTATAATATGAAAGAAGTATTATATTTGTTCGATTTCCTAATTTTTAGAAGACATTTGTGATTTATAACCTAACAAACCTCATGTGTTTGTAGAAATTAATCACATGGTGTAAACATCGAATATTTCTGGCCTGCATCCAGTCAGACATATTTTTGACGTTAAATCATTAAATGACTATTACGTACTATGAAGAGAAGTGCGCGTTTCCAACTAACTGTGTAGTTAGTTCCTTGTGCTCCAGCATTCCTAACCTAACTCATACATATTCTGTTGAATTGTAAATACAGGTAGCAATGAAAATATTAGCAGAAAATATTAGCATAAAATATTGCCTTCCTTGCATTAAAAACCATTTGCAAAGGCAAATCACCTACGTATTTGGCTACTGCCCCTTATTGTGCAATTCGTGAAGAAATGGATTTACTGTGGCGAGATCATGGAGAACGATTATTTGAAGAACTATATCCTTGCTGAGCAAACGAGACAAATAGTGAAGCTACATTTCTTTTTAGGAGCAAAATATGGGACCATCTCACCATTTTCTTGAAGGACCGAGGAAATGGACGAAAATCTTGATTGAGTTGAGGGTCATTGGCCCACAAAATGAGATTCAATACTCGTTTCATGCATAATCTTTTAGAATTACACAGTCCAAATGGTAATTAATATATTAAATGTTATCGTTAAAATCATTAATATTTTCCTTTTTGATGCCCAGGATAGCCTATAATTTCATAGAAGCAGTGAACCAGAAGGAAAGGTTTTACTTGTCACTCCGTCCAGCAATATGTTGTAAGATAATGTAAAGGTATTGTATGTGAATTTTGGTAGTGAGCTATTAATATCGACTCCTGATGAATGTGATTACTACGTCGAGTATTTTAATTAACGACATTTGTTTGGATGAATATATGTTCCCATCTTCACAAAAATCACTAATTCATAAATGAAGTTCTGGTTTTTCGAGTTCCCATTAATGACAAGAACCACTAATTCGTAAATCAAGGGCAAGAGACCAATAAAATTTCAAGCTTGATAAAGTGAGGCGTATACGAATGACATGGGTATGCTTAGTTTATTATTTTACAATTATTTTCTTTAATCTAAAATACTGATAGCTATCGAATATTTCACCAGAATGTTTTGCGCATGTGGAATAAACATTTGAAAGACAAAATGAACGCGTAAGATAATGAACTTAATTTTGTGTTGTTATTGAAGATATAAGTAAAACAAATTAAAGAAACAATAAGCCAACTTTAGTAATATGAAATCACAATCCGCAGATGAAAATCAGATTTTAGGTATCTGTTATCCTAAACAACATTTTGTACTCAGAATCCTATCACAAATATATATGCTAGACCGGCTCTGATGGCTCATCAGCAACTTTAATGGTTTCTGCAGCGACTTTGAGCTACAAGTCCTAGGGTTCGAGTCCCAAGGAAGTCAAAATGTTGACACTAGTTTCATAGCTACGGCCAATTGACGCATTGGAGAAAAATGCTAGTGGCAGGCTGCTCTCACGATAATTTTCCGTGCGTTCTCCGACCAGTAGCATGCCAACGGCGGAGTCGTCCCGTAACAAACGGGGCACGTACCATGTGCGATGATTCTTCCTCATTCATTTTTCCACCTCTCCCCTTACAGTTACACACACAAACACACACACATACACTCGCATATGTATCATATCCAATTATCGTTCCTGTTCTCGTGGTAGTATGATTATTTCACGAACGACACGAAGGGGATGACAGCCCAAATCTTTAGTTGATTTAACTTTGGAAACAGTTTTTATTACAACGAAGGGAATATTTTCTTTACCAAAAGCGGTAATTTCCATTTTTATTCGGAATTCAACTAGTGTAATATGTACGAATGTATGTAGTGTACTGGTAATTCAACTAATAAATAAATAAATAAATAAATAAATAAATAAATAAATAAATAAATAAATAAATAAATAAATAAATAAATAAATAAATAAATAAATAAATAAATAAATAAATAAATAAATAAATAAATAAATAAATAAATAAATAAATAAATAAATAAATAAATAAATAAATAAATAAATAAATAAATAAATAAAAGTCGTGTCTGTTTCGGAGCATTCTCTGCCACTGTGTGGCCCAGCCCCGCCCCCGCAAAAGCACTCGCCGCCGCAGCCCCCAGTCCCCCTGTATTCAAGCGCCTGCACGCCTCCGCGCGCGTCTCGTACGAAGGCACCCGCCGGCGCCCGCGTCATTTCCAAGTCGCCGAAACGACTGCTATTATGCTGCGGGCGCGCGCAGCAGACGCCGGGGGCGGCAAATTAGGTCACCGCAGGCAAACGGAGCGAAGCGAGCGGGCGGCTCGCTCGTTCAATTCGGGCCTGGAGATGCATGCGGCCCGCTCGCGGAGGGGGCGCGGGAATTAATTCGGGCGATCTGGAAGGCGCGTTGCATATGGCGGAGGTGAGGTGAACGATTTCCGCATGCCCGGCGCGTGACGCGGGCGGGAGGCATGGGGAGCGCGCAGCTGTCGCGGCCGACGGGGGAGGGCAGGGCGCGTACATGCGCTGGAGGGCGGTTGGGAACGAAATTTATGGTGGGATTGGTATTTGCGAAGTATTTTGCTTTGTTAGAACTCCTCTGCGTTTAGTTGCCTCTTCCTGCGCATGTCCCGAGGAGCGATTCTCCAGCTATACGATAAACCAATTATGTGGGTAGAAGATAAACCTGTATTTTCTTATTTTTGTAATGATATCGTTAAATAAATACACTATTAAATTGTCGAATGAAGGATTGTACATTCTTCAAAGTATACAATTGTTAGATTTTCACTCAGCATGTCTTTGTCACAGTGACGTTTCCCGAAACAAAATAATTATTGCGTTTTTTTTTGTATTGAAAATTTATATATATATATATATATATATATATATATATATATATATATATAGAGAGAGAGAGAGAGAGAGAGATATAGATATAGATATAGATATAGATATAGATATAGATATAGATATAGATATTATGATATAATGTTTTATTATATTTAATACTTAATTATTATGTAATTTCATCTTCTGATTCTTTGATTGGTAATGAAAATTGATTTCAATGAAAGAGAAACGCAGAGATCATTCTGTAAAACATTTTCACTGTTCGGAATTTGATCGGTCGTACTTAATTAGTGACTCTTTATATCTACTTCTGCGTGATTCCATTGTACAATCGGAATTAAGGTAAGTGTGCCTATTACGAAATAAATACAATTAGTATAAATGATTACAATAGTAACAGATGATAATCTATTTTAGAACTTAGTGGGCAAAAAAATATATTATCAGGAAGCATGCATTAAAATCCATTGCTATAAAAATATAACGAGAATAAACAGGTTCAGTTTTGGAAAGGAACAAGATTTTTTACTTATAGACGTATAAAATTTGCATGCAGAGAAATTCTGGAAGGGTCTATTTATTTTATGTATTGATTTCTGAGGAATCTGAACCTGGATGGAGAAATCTCCAAAATAATCAATTTTTACTTAATGAACAGTGTAGACACATTTGGGATGACGTTAAAAGCAAATTATATATATATATATATATATATATATATATATATATATATATATATATATATATATATATATATATATATATATAACCACGATAAAAAATTCAATAAATAAACATACAAAACCAAATTGTTATACATCGGAATGTCACGGAAAACTTTATCACCGGGGGCCTGAGCTTTTCAGAGAACGTACGAAGTTTTTAGTTTATTTTCTTTCTGATTAACTTAAATTGAAATTAGTTAATGTAATTATTTGTTTTTCAAAAGTGTAATAAATCTTTTTAGCCTAGAATGACAATGTATGAAACTGTAAATTACATAATTCACATAACATTGATGATAAGCATGAAGGTAACGATGTGACCTGAGGCACAGAGGGCATGCTTTTAAAAATGTTCTTTTTTTAAATTCATTTTACCTTGTCAGTGAAATTATCACTTTACTGGTGAGTATTAGTTTTAATTAAAATCAATAGTGGCTCTAAGTTACAAGTAACTATAAATTAGCACTTCATCATACCCCTATTTCTGAACAGGGCATCCCTACTAGGTACCTCTATGAAATTTTTTCTAGCTTATGGGGAACGGAACATATCTTTTGGTAGATGGGGTTTAATTCTTGTAGGATCAACACAGTTTTTTCCGAGGTTAAAGTTGCAGGTGCAAAGTGCAGTTTGGAGGTTAGAAAAGAATTTGGACAACAGAATGGAAATGTAGTTTGTAATTGGTTCTATGTCTAGGTTTCTATGTAGTTTTCTATTAGTTATAGAGCAGGGGGCATTGGTAATTGTACGAAGCATTTTATTTTGGAAGGTTAGTAAGGATTTTATAACGGAAGAAGCGGCACCTCCGCAGATTGGAGCTGAAAATTGACTTCATTGCCATCATATTGTTGGCTTTAATATGATTTTTTGGTGTGTGAGTGTGTGTGTGAGAGAGAGAGAAAGAGAGAGAGAAAGAGAGAGGGAAAGAGAGAGGGAAAGAGAGAGAGAAAGAGAAAGAAAGAGAGGGCGTGTGCGTGAACTGTTTATTTTAGAAATGTCAAAGATATATTGTCTTGCCAATAACATGTCTCACTTTTACAGTAAATTATATTTATGTTTAATTTTAACTTCCCTAGAAATGTACCAGGCCTTATGACAAAACAATAAACAGTGTGCAAACTGATATAAAATATCACTTATTCATCCAAAAGAAACAAGAGAGATTTCACTGCCTGGTTGTCGTGATGCCCTCGTTGAAACAGTTGTTTCATTTTGTGACCGCTCTAAACACTACAGCTTCCCTGAAAAAAATTAGCGAACTCCAGGAAAGTCCTAATCATACTCAAAGTGTTATTTGCAGTTAATTACAAGTTTGTGTGACGGAAGAGCAGCCGGCCATGGTGCAAAGTGGATTCAAGCATGCCTGCGAGTGGTAGGGAAATACACAGCATTTACATGCAAGGATCGTTGTTTACTTCGCTCCCGCTGGAAGTTCGCTTACACCTCGCATCCGCAGCAGAAGTTTGGTGGGTCGTATTTCCCACTTGTACCTGGAAGGTTCGTTCTGAATTTACGATATCTCCGATCAGGGAAGGCTGATGAAAGCGCGATTTTTGATGCCAGTCTTGTCGATTCTTGGCATCTTTCTGTTGATTTTTCTTTCTAACAGAAATAGATTCTTTTTTTTTCTTACGTGTTCAAACCACTTCTTAGTGACTCAGACCGATGGTATCCCTCCGTGAATCCAATGTGTACTGTAAGTTGAAGGCGTAACACACCTGCCTTCTGAGAAACCCATTCGAATATCTCAACCGCACTTGGCCAAGCGAAGGACCGAAGGATTTTTTCCCCGTTAAATCTAAAATTATTAAAATAACTTCTTGTTGTCATATGCACTTATTTAAAAAAATAAATTGGTCGGCGTCCCTTTTGCTGCATTGACTGAAATAATATTGCAGGTTTAAAAAAAGAATCTCTCAACCTTTCTGGATAAGTGCATGTCCTAATTTACCTATATTATACAATGATATATTGATGTTTTCTCAACAGTGAAGAGTGAGAGCGCGCGATGTGTATATTGTAAATACCCTGTACTACGTACAGAAATGCAACCGAGAGAAGATGGTGGGGAGGGATTTCAATAGAGAGAATGTGATGGGACGAGACAAAATATGGAATATGCTAATTTTTTCATCAAAATCCTTTCTCTCGCTCAGGGTATTTCGAAATTCTTCGTACTAAATCTTTGCAATAGCCAGCACCATTGTGCAGCTTCGCAGTGCGGCTACAGTGGTACTCGTAGTAGCAACAATTGTTAATGACTTGATTTCGTGTGTTTCCGGAATTATCGGCATGGTGCGTTTGAAACGCACGGTTAATGAAACCGCGTCACAGGTAATGATTTTGCCCAGAGGAATTGTAACGGTTTACACGAGCGTTGGAAAGTCCAATGCACTGCATCACAGGGGTTGCTATCTGATTCCCACGCACAATGGAAATGTCGCAGCTTGTGTAATGGCTCAAAAGAGACAGAACTGAATTTTTGGCAAAATTTGGTACCACACCAATAAACATTTCTTCAGTGTAAAAGATTTACGTCTCTATTACTTTGGATATTACGTCGATATTTCTGATGAAGAAAACATATTGTATAAAAATAATTTTATAATATACAGTATTTTTATTTCTTGGCAATCTCATCATTTACAATCATTTTTAAAAGCACAAGGTCTTAAAAGAATGCTACTGTATTAGAAGAATATATGATCAAGGTGATAACACAATCAACACTTTATAAGAATAATTATTATGCCAATCAAATACAGAAAACATTCAAAGAGATACTGAAGAAACAATACAAGAGGAACGGAATAAAATACAAGAAGCTGTACATAAAATATCTTACAAAGTTCTCGGTAAAAAAAGATAGGAAAAAGAAAGGCCCTAAAATATGGTCAGAGGAAATAGAGTATATCATTAAAGAGAAAAATTATTCATAAAGAAAATATTTTCATTAATCCTACATAAAATAAAGAGTTGTATCGGCAAAGACGAAATTTTGCAATTAGGTTAGTTAGGAAAAGTCAACGGGAGTCTTGGGATAGATTTATCTCAAATATTGGAGACTATTTACCCGGTCAAAATAAAATTTCTTGCAAAGTCCTGAAAACATTATGCAGCATTCAGAGAGATCTAGTGAAGTTAGTGATGAAGTATGGACAGATCACTACAAAAACTTGTGGTAGTATGAGGAGTCTCAAAAATAACTACCACCTTATATTAGTACACATGGTTTCGACATCTCTATGAAGAAAGTAACAGAAACCATTAACGCGTTAAAAATATAACAGAAAGCAACAGTATTACGTAAAATAAAGGCTGAATGTTGGAAACACGGCGGAATACTTCTACAACTGAGATTGTTACATTTGTTTAACATGTACTGGGAACAGGGTACAGTAGCACAAAACTGGCAAAAGAAGAAAGCTATTCATTCATTTACGAAAGATAACAGTTAAAATGGAGAATTATAGAGGCATCAGCTTGTAGGATAGTGCATATAAGAAATATGCTAGAATACTTAATCAAAGGCTGAAAGTAATTGCTAACACTGGTCTACAAAACTTTTGCTGAGCTTCAGCTCACAGCTGATCTTCGTTCTTTTGAGGGTTCTGAATCCAGAAATCATCTCTATTGTTCTCCATCACGTCAGGTTTTTTCACAAATAACGATTACATATATTTTCCACTGTTGCAGCACTATTTTTGCACAACCACATTATGTTTCAGGAAAAAGAAATGTTATAAATGGTCTGTGTTGTTTTACAAATACAAAATTTATGTATTTTTGTTTGGTATGGATTGAGATGAAAATTGGCTGTAATACGTAGAAAAGTGTAAAAATTATCCAGACATATTTTTATACATTTGTGGCAAATTTACAACGCCAAAACAAAGGTCAAATATATCTGATTTCGAATCCAAAGCTTATTATGCATATTTTGGGGTTAAACTGAGAGACCAGGACAAATGCTGGGCACGACACAGAGTGTCGACCATGTGTAAAAAATCTATGAACTAAGGGGCAAAGAAAAAGCCTTGGTTTCGCAGTTCTAAAGGTATGGCGGAGTCAGAAAGATAATGTGCAAGATTGCTATTTTGTATGGTTGAGGTTCATGTGTGGTTTTGTATGTCTAAACACGCCATTCAGTATTCTAACTTTTTACGGTCAGCTATAAGATCCATACTATACGGTGATGATATTCTTGTCCCTATTTTCCAAACATATTCAACTCTCAGTTTTAGTTCGAGTTCCAGTGACGAATCCAAAATCGTGTCAAAACCAGACAGTGACGACGACTTCGGGCTTTCTGAAGAACACGTTCTCTGGCATCCACTCAAGGTGAATTAAACGATCTGGTCCGTGGTTTTGATCTGCCTCATTAGAATCAAGCGGAGTTAGAATTACTGGCGTCCAGACTAAAGAAGAGGAATATTTCCCGAACAACCATTATATCGAGAAGAACGTGGTAAAATATTGTGACATAGATGAATGACTAATATACTGCATCGATGTCAAAGAGCCCATTGAAGCTATGGGATGCGACTACCTTGCAGAGGAATCGAGTTTGTTTATTGACATCTCGAAGACAAGTTTACAGTGTGTGTTATTGAATAATGGCAACAAATTAGCATATATTCCTAATCGTCACTCAGTGAAAATGAAGGAAACAATGATAATACTTTTTATAAAATAAATTACTCTAATCATTGCTCGACTGTTTGTGTGGTGACACCGATACTCCTAGGTAGACAAGGAGAGTACACAAAATATCCTTGTTACATGTGCATTTGGGACAGCCGTTCAAAGGAAGAACACTGGATAAGAAAAGAATGGACTTTAAGGGAGACATTTCAAGTTGGCGACAAGAATATAAACCATTAACTTCTTCTTGAATGCAATAAAATTCTATTACCGCCACTGCATGTAGACCTTATGAAGCAGTTTGTGAAAGCTCTAGTCAAAGATGATGCTTGCTTCAACTATATCTGCTCAGTATTTCCATTACTGGGGCATGAGAAGTTGAAAGCTGGTATTTGTGATAGCCCTGAAATAAAGCTTAGTTTGAAAGGTAAAGAATTTTTGGAACCAATGAGCCCTTGGAGAAAGATGCTTGGTGTGTTTTTCGTAATGTTGCAAGAAACTTTCTTGGCACCTAACGGGCAGACAGCTACAATGTTCTAGTAGAAACTTTGTTGTTCAATGTTCTTGTTCAACAATGTTTTTGTTGACAGCGTATTATAGGATACGAGCAAACAGTGTCAAGATGCATTTTATATGTTATATGCGCCAACCAAAAACTCATAGGGGACTCAACGTTAACTTAGAACAGCAACATTTCTCGAAGCGTTCACAATATACTTCCATGACGTGAAAGTTCATAACACGGACTTGTGAAATAAAAATATATATCCTATTATTTCGTTGAAACTAATGGGAAATATTGGCTTTTGGAATGAACTATTCCAAAAATTTACTATCATGTATTCTTCCGAGAAGAACAAACAAATAACATTCTTACAATATCTCATCAAAAACATAGTCGACAGATTCATCGTCACAAGACAAAATATCAAAGGTGACACATAACTTCTACCACACACACACGGCAAGGATTGTTACGTGACAAATAATTTGCTTGCTCATACTCTAGTATGTATACTTTCTCAAAATATCTCTAACTTTAGAATTTTTTGAAAATGTAGAGAGTTCAACGGAAGTGAGACCTGCGCCTGTTTTAAGTCTCATTTGTCAGAAGCACGTGAAAAAATAAAGAAAAGATATATACCCGATTTTGAGAAGAATACATAAATTGTAAATTTACGCAAGAAGAACGGAAAACTTCTGTTAAAAAAACGTATATGTCCTAATTTAAAGATTATGTTGTAGAACCGATTTTATTTAAGAAAATTCTCCATCTTCAGTATTGTACTTTTGAAATTTTGCCGTATATGAGGACAGCATAATTTTTACCGTCGTTTGTCACATACAAGGGGGAAAATTAAAGAAAAACTTGAAGACTTAAGATAATAATAACAAAAATCGTCTATATTTCAGGCAAAATACACAATAACTACCATAATTGTGGATAAATTGTACAATTTTACCCCAAGGTTAAACCTTAATGTATAATTCAGTTTTTACACTTGAATTCAAATAAAATAAAAGTCAGTAAGAATCTCTAAAACACTAATATGGTACGTGGTAAAAGTGACCTCTTATTTTGCGAGTGAGAGTGGTTGCGATATAAGGCTAGGCAGGCTGGTGGAACGAGCAAAATAAACGTATCCTAAATATCTATCCTCTTTAATACGTGAGTACCTACATGGAGAGAACGCAAAAGTGCTACGAAAATCGGATATTTTAAACTTGTGGTGCTCAAAAAACGTTCATGACAAACAATTATTGAATAAGTAGCAAATACTGCTTCGGGAGATTACTAAAATTTTCATTTATATTTCTGTGTGCACATGTAAAATATTTTGTGATTTTATAGTTCAGTCATACTGAAATTGATTAATAATATTGTAAAAGTTTATATATCAGTTTGCAAATATACTGTAATTGTTTATTTGTGTTATTATAGAAGAAGACTGGAAATTTAAATAATCTATTTCTTTGTCAACTCATCATTACTGAGAATTCGTGTAAGTTCTGTAATCTCTGTGATAGTTAAATAGAGAAACGTTTTTGTATTTTTTGTGTCAATAGGTTTTTTCTATACTAATAACTAAGAAAGGTTGATACAACCATAGTTTAAAATAAATTAAAGAAATGCTTCGGGAGAAAAGTCATGCCGACATCCAATCAGTATTTGCTTAAAAAATAGAGTATTCGCCTTGCATATATTTGTATGTAAATGCGAATATAATTATTTTCATTTTGCCTATTGAAACACTGTTGTTATTTATGCAAGTTTGTAAACATAATACTCTTTAAAGGATAACATAACATCGGAGCTTTCCTATAATCTGTCATCGGAGCTTTCCTCTAAGACATTATATATCGCCATAGTTGTTCTTTATTTTTCTTTCATATTGGTATAGGTTTTCCTTTTCAAATTGAGTATATAACCATAATATATACTGCAATTTACGCGGATGTGAGGTATGCTTATTACGCTCTGCTTAATTTGCACCGGAATAAATAGTAGGGAAATGATGAAACGAAGAGCGCGAGACGCGAGCGCGAAGAAGCTACCTGTCGGCGATTTCCTGTCTTGACTACAACTGACGAGACTTGACAACACAGCGGCCCCTAGATGGCGCTTATTAACGGAGGATTACTCCAGTGCGCTCAACGCTTATTACGGAGTTACGAGACCCGTTGCATCTATATAGACGCAATAACTTCAAAAAAACGTCGTGGTCAGCGGCCGTAAGTATTTTGTAAGTATTTTCATCAACCTAATTTTTGGATCTTAATCTTATTTTTGTGAATATTCTAATTATCCTCAATTCAGATGGTAAAGTAATCACTAGTTTTTTTCTGGTTTGCTAAAAGTTATGTTCTTCTTCAAAATACTGGCTCAGATTATTTGCAATGGATGGCAATTCAATTTTTTTTTAGTTGAAGTGTCCGATTCATGCATCATTCTTACAAATTTATTATTTGATAGAATGGATGAGACTGATGAGAAGACGAGGTTATGACCGCAATGCGGACTTCAAAACATGCCGGGAGAGTTCATATCTGCAGCAGTGTGCTTTTGCAGCAGACTTTATTATTTAGACTATTTTCCGTTTAAATTTTATTATTGCAGAATATTCCATTAAGTGTAAAATAAATATGTAATAATTTAATAGAATCTTACAAAATAACTTCATAATATTGCTTATCAAGGTTTTGCAAGACATTTTATATTTTTATTAAAAAATAAAAGAAGGTTAACTTTTAGTTTTTTTAAAATATTCCAAAAAAT
Source organism: Gryllus longicercus (assembly GCA_038098605.1). Classification (NCBI taxonomy): domain Eukaryota; kingdom Metazoa; phylum Arthropoda; class Insecta; order Orthoptera; family Gryllidae; genus Gryllus; species Gryllus longicercus. The sequence continues at coordinate 1,124,962 of JAZDUA010000267.1, read as the reverse complement.
ACTAATGTAAAAAGTAGAACCATTATAGATTTTATCATGTATCTGGCAGATGCACTTATATCAATAACCTAAGTTTTTGAGGTCAGAAATCCAGTGTTAATTCCACGCGGGAAGACCGAGGTGTAAACTCCTTCTCTGAAGAGAGACGCAAACGCGCTGGATCAGCCGCTGCTCATCCTCGTTATATTCCTAAACAATTGGCGCCGAGATCACTCCAGCAAACCACCTCTCGGAACGACTTGGCGAAATCCTTTTTAAGTACGGTCGTGTTTCCGCGGCCCCGAGGACTTTTCTTTCGCGGCGCCCCAGGCGCAAAGTTCGCAGCTCCCAACTTGTAAAACTCGCCCAGCTGACCGTGACACGCCTCCAACCTCCTCGCCCACACCCGTCACCCCCTACGGCAAGGCACATTCACGACAAGTCACCATGCCTCGCCACTTCCCACCACACCACACCACTTCCTATCCCGTCTTGTCTTGTTCCGTAGCGTTCCGTCCTCTCCCATTCCGTCCCACCCCAATACGTTCCGGTCTCGCTCCGCCCCGACACACGCCCCGAAACACGCCCCGAAACGCCCCGAAACACGCCCCGAAACACGCCCCGAAACACGCCCCGCCCGCTCCGCCCTGCACCGCTCCGCCCCGACTCAGTTCTCTACGCCATGCCCCTCCCTATTCGTTCCGCCTCCTCCAGTCCCACCATGCCTCTCTTTCGAGACACGCCCCATCACGCTCCGCCAAGCTTTATCCCGTGCCATGCCGTTCCGTTCCGCCCCGTCCCGCCACACACCACTCCGCCACGTTCTGCCACGCCAGGTCCCGCACACCCTCACACCGCATCCCTCACTCGCCCCTTTTCCCCGCCTCCCGCTCCACCGAAAACGTAAGCTTCGGCACTTCGAGGCCGCGAACTCGGAGACTCTGGATTGATTGTTATATTAATGTCAACGCAAGCGTCAACTGCTAAGGTTATTTGTCCTGTATATGTAATGCATGTTTCATCGCATGAGGTAACTGTGATCTTCCCCTTCTGGATGGCGAGATACGCCGCCGACGAGTACGGTTTCCCTCAACCCGGTATCTCCTACCAGCGGGTCTCCGCCTCAGCCGGAACAAGCTCTAAAGTTCCGACTGTTCTCCCGACAGGCGTGGCAGTGTAGTAATTGTACGTGTAAATGTGTGTAAGTAAGTTGCGAAAACCGCATTAGGAATAGTAAGGAAAGAGAGCAGGCCCTTCGTGGCCCATTTGTTAGGATACAGTTCCGGTATTCGCCTGATGATGATCGTACAAAATACGGGAAAATTCAGATCAGAGCCGCCGGCCTCGAGAACTCTCTACACAGCGGCGGAATTCGATCTAGCTATGTCGCAAATTCCACCACCGTTGGGACTCGAACTCGAGGACATCCCGTCCAGAGGCCCTGCAGTGACATCAGGTGGTGCCCGCGCCAACTCGGCCGGTCGGAGCCTCCGAAGCTCCTCGCCTCCATGGTCCGTGTCCGCTCGGATGGGCGCGCCCCTGACCCGTATCTATCGTGCGGCAGATCTCTCGTTACTCAGACGCGGGCCAAATTAATCACCCACCTCTGACACTCCACGCTGCGACGCGGGCTGATTGGGGCGGACACAATGCGACGGAATGGGGGAGGTGGTTGCTCGGAGGTCATTGACACGCGGTCATACGGCCGGAGAAGTAAAATAATGAAAAATCGACGTAAAGGACAAATTACGGGCGTAGGTTTCCGTGAGTGAGTGAATGACTGTTGATTCCCGTCTCGTCAACTACTTTGACAGAGCCATAAGTGCAGTGCAGGTCCTCTAAGGTAGCGGTGTTTCTGTACCACTGGAAAGCGAGACCAGGCGCCGAATTTTGGATTTTTGTACCTCCAAGTATCTCCTTCGGTGATTCACAGAGAATATTGTTTATGATCTGTTTCATTGATAATGTATTTTCTTTATGACATCTATGTATTAACACTTGATACCGAAAACTGACGGAAAAACTTCTGTCTGTCCGTTAGTCGCAGAGATAGCGCATAAATCGTTCAGACGATTTTCCTTAAAATGTATATTCTCCCATCAATCGAAAAGAATTCTTGAATCTACGTGTTTGGAACGGATATTTGAAGTGTTGGATGTACTTTACATAAAGTTTTAATTAGTTTTAAAATCTTCACAAAAATAGATGGTTTCTTTAAATTAAAGTTGGTCCGCATTGTTTATTAGACGCTTAAAAATGAAGCAGGTCTCATTTTCGTTGAAATCTTTTATTTTTTGAAAATTGCATACGCGCAAAACATATCGACGTTTTCTTTAAACAATACAGAAAACAGATATATGTCTTAATAAAATCTGTTGATGGAAGACAGATCTTGAAATAACGTACAATTTTTCAAGATTATGAGTAATTTTCGCGCAATTGTGGTTGAAATGTGGGTAATTTTTAAACAATTTGTGGCTCAAAACTGCTCCATTTTTTCAAAATTTTCTCCTCGTAAGCATGAGTAAACGATCAAAGAAATTGGCACTAGTTCAACTTTCGGCGAACTCTGTACTTCTGAAAATTTCATTTGATATTCCAAAACCACAAATTTGATGAAGAGATATTTTTCTTTAAAGCATTTCTAAAATATATAATCTTTAAAAAGTACTTGCACTTTCTTCACCTTTCGTTCAATTTCTACTTAAAATTTATGCAAATAATGAAGAACGTTTTCTCAAAACGTCCGCTTCAATTTTTTCTTCTATTTGTTTTTAGTGGATAGAACAAGGAATGCTTAAAATAGTGAGACAGACCTCATTTTCTTGAAGCTCTTTGAATTTTCGAAAATTGCAAAAGTTAGAAATAATGCGGTAAAGTATGTTCTGTTCCACCAGTAGTTGTAATACGTGCTGTAAGCGCTGATTCAATCCAAAAAAATATATGTCTGTTAAGACTGTCATATTCTTGTTTGGGAAGTGGTATGAGTTTACACAAAAGAGATGAATTGAAATAATGTCGCGTTTCAGGCTCCTCAGAAGAAGCAATAATTGTTCGGTGCTTAAATTTGTTTGTTTTCTCTAAAGTGCAGCATAAAACGATGCAGGACAACTTAGACAATAATTCAGTGCACTCTCTCAAGTTCATCTTCAAGTGAGGAAGTATCATTTTTTAAACAAGTTCACACTGAACAGAAAACTCTTGGCGTCAAATTTTATTTTTGTCTCATGAAGAAACCCAGATAATACCCAGGTAAAGACAGTAAAAGAAACAGAAGAAAAGCAAACTCGGCCAGTTTCTTTTTATCAGGTGATACATAAGAGTGAGCATGCCTTACCAAAACCACCTGTGGTTTAATCATTGTCACAGTTCGATATAACTGCTGCAAAAACAAATTTTGATGATTTAAATTTCTTGTGAAAACTTTACGTGGCTTCTCACCAGAAGGAAGTTTGGAAATGTTTTTTCGATATTATTGTTATTATTATTATTACTATTATTATTACTATTATTACTATTATTATTATTATTATTATTACCATCATCTAAACGACCTCATGGTATTTAATTGCATCCCATTTTGAAATAGCGCGTATACATACATTGGTGTAGAAATACTCTAGTATTTTTTTTAAATAAATGTAATTGTCAGCTTAATGAGAAAACGTGTACTTTTAAAAAACATTAAAATCTATTTTAAATACTTAAATAATATTTTTACGTAAATTATATAACGTCACCTGAAAGTACACTTTTATGGCTTTGTTTACGTGTAATTATATTTTTCTGAAGGAAAACGTAGATGCGTGGTTTTTTTAGCATGAACATGCGCAAAAATTATTCCGAAAAAATAATTGGCAGTATTTCTAAAAGGAATGGGATTGGAGAAGAAAAGTCATGTCACTTATTTTCAACCCTAAACATCATGAAAATGTTTCAGGTCGTTCAAAAATTCATCTCTCACCAAAAAATACCGACCTTTTACGAGATTGCGATTTGACAAGGAATGACTCACTATGTGCATTCTTCATTACAGTTCTACATATTTACTTTATTTGTCAAACGTACTATCTTAAATACTATTTAACAAAAAATATTTTTTTTAACTGTTCATTAACCAATTTTCGTAAATCGATTACTTTAGCAACTTTAGTATGCACATAAGGTTTCAGCGTATCTTATCTGTGTTACGTAACGTAAAACGCGCTATGCAAAGCAGTGTGTCTGTATACCCAAAAAGCATTTACAATCGCCTAGAAAAATTCATAGACCCCTTCCAAGAAGAACATTCCAACACGAACAGTGAAGGTTCAGTGAACGCATTTTGAAGCAACGCTACGAATTCTGCGAATCACTCGCCCAGGTTGTTTCCGCGGCATTTTCGAAGCCCACGCTATCGATACCGTCCACATGCCAGTACTTGTCAGGCACAGGCCCGCCTTTCTTTCGCAACGCCAGGACGAGAGTAGCGTCGGCGGCGAGAGAGAGGGTGGAGGTGCGGGTGACGGCGGCCCGCGGGCGTTTCCTCGTCATTCCACCCCACTTGCTGCCCGACGACGCTGCCTTCACGCGCACCTGGCTGCCAGCGGTGGAGCGCGAGGGGCACGGGGGCGGGGGCGTGTGTACGCGGGGGCGGGGACGCGGTGGTGGGGGAGGCAGCGCGATGGTGGGAGCGGGGGCGGTGTTTGGGGAGGGGGTGGGGACGACCGCGGGGGCGCGGGGGCGGCGGCGGGGAGCGCGGGGGCGGCGGGGGCGGGGGCAAGGGGCGGGGAAGAGGAGGGGGGCATATCGCGGGTTTGTGCGCCCGTTCAGCACGTCTAGTTCGCGGAATTAACGGCGGCGTTCCCGTCAATGGGGTTTGTGAAGTCGCAATGTTCCTGGATTCTCTTCAAAAATTAACTATGAGTGAGCAGTTGGAATTTCGTGTTTACTACCGCCTTAGGTGGCTCAGAGCATCAAGTGACCCCGCTACAGTGCCACTGACCGGGAAGTTCTGCGGGTTAAGTCCCGGCGGTGGCTAATTTTTGACACCAGCTAGATAGATAGGTCGAATCCGGACGTTGTCTGGAGGAGAATTCTAGCGGGTGGCTGCTCTGACCTATATTTTTCCGTGTTTTTTTTTTCAAATCAATACTAGGCGAATAGCGAAGAAGTACTCTAACAAATGGCCACGGATCGCGCGCGATCTTTCCTTCCTTTCCCCGTCATATCTTCATCCCTTTTTTCACATACACTTACATTTAGTACTCTACCACATATAACGGGAGACCAGTCAGGACTTTCAAGTTTGTCCCGGCGTAGACGATGCCTCGCTGTTGGGAGATACCTGGTGGGGGAATATCTCGCAAGACGACATGGAAGCCGGGGCGGAAATTACCGTCACTGCCTGTGATAAAACATGAACTGCACTTACGGGACTAATCTCTGCAGCAGTTGTGACTCTCGAAAAACAGAAGAAATCAATCAAGGAGAGATTCAACAACTTTGGTCATCAGACTCGCGAAAATGGTGCATGTTGGAGTTTGCAGGGTCCTTGTTTCTTCCCCGCCAAAAAGAGACGAGATCCGCCGCCAACCTAAACGTCGGGTCACAAGTTTGTTTCTCTCTTCGCGTGTATCCCCCAGCGTGGCACCGCTTCGCACGAGCTCTAATCTCACGATTGATCATTCAATATATGTCGAAGTCTAGTGCGTGTAAGTGTGTGTATATGTAAGGGGTGAGGAAGGGATGTTCACGCGAAATCAATGGCCAGTTTGTTAGGAAACTGCTCCAGAATTCGGCTAGTGTTGACAGAAGAAGCCACGGGCGGAGTTTGCGTATCACCGTAAACGAGGCTTTCCGCTAGTATCAGCCCCTTGAAGAGAGGTAGGCAGCCATGGAACTTCCAGGTAATAAGGCCAACGGACGTGTTTCTAGCAATCGCACCCGCAGTTCGGCATGGGAATTGCGCCATTGTTCATTGAATTGACATCGCGCGTCACCACGCTTCTCCAGTGTTCCACGAGGCAGGTTCTTCCAGACAATACCTGGCTCATCCAATGTATCATATTTGGTTACTGTGCATGAGTGCAAGTCTGAATACTCTCCTCATCAAGTGTGTTGGAACCAGAAGTCAGTCAACCACACGCTCCCACACGTTCTAGATTTGTACTTGAAAACAGGATTTTAAAATTTTTTAGTCGTGAATAAATGTAACCGAAAGTAAGTCATTTAATATTTGTTCTAAGTCATTGGTAAAATACATTGATTAGACGATTTTGTAAACACGTATACTGCATCTGTTAAAAATTAATAAAATTATATTTTATTTACTGCATTAACAGCTCTTTACAATGCTTGTTTAAGATTAGGATATTATCCAAAGACCTGGAAAACTGCTATTATAACACCAATTTGCAAGCCGAACAAAAATCCACAAGATCCTCTTAGCTATAGACCAATTAGTTTGTTACCGACCTTTGCCAAAATGTTCAAAAAACTTATAAAATCCCGACTATTCAAATTTTTTACCGAAACAAATGCGCTACCATATACGCAATTCGGATTCCGTCCAAACCACTCCACAAGCCATCAACTACTAAGAGTAACGGAGTACATTGCTGAAGCATTTCATAACCCAATGTACACAGCTGCAATTTTTCTCGACATCGCACATGCCTTTGATAAAGCGTGGCATCTTGGGCTACTTTACAAGATGCAAACCTTAGGAACCCCCGATTATCTCCAAAATATCATTAAAAGCTTTCTGTCACAGAGGGATTTCAAAGTTAGTATTAATAACAATAAATCAAGAGCACATATCATAAAAGCCGGCGTGCCGCAAGGTTCCCCACTTTCTCCCTCATTGTTCAACATATATATAGCAGACTATCCAGAAATGACTTACTCAGAAATAGCACTTTATGCAGATGATACCGTATTATTTAATGCAAATTCAAACATTACCAACGCTTGCAAAGATCTCCAGTCGGACTTAAATGATTTTGTCGAATGGACAATGAAATGGAGGATTGCCATAAACCCTACCAAATCACAGCCTAAAATATTCTCACTAAGAAAAATACATCAACCAGGACAAATTAAAATTAATAATACTGCAATTCCTTGGCTCAATAATGAAACGCCCGTAAAATATCTGGGTGTATTACTGGATCAAAAATTAACATGGAAAAACCATATTCAAGAAATAACGAATAAAACATACGCAAAAATTAACGAACTTTACCCCATATTTAATAACAAGTCATCGCTTAATCTGGACTGCGCACTATCAATTTTTAAAACGATAATACGTCCCTCATTACCATACGCCTGTCAAATTTGGAACAATATAGCAAACACATATCTCAAGAAACTACAAATCATTCAAAACAAGTACCTACGAAAAGCCGTACAAGCCCCTTGGTTTATTCCAAATAAGCAAATTCACAGAGAGCTAAACATTCCTTCCATTAACGAATATATTCAACAGATGAGTAACAGATTTTTCACCCTGCTTCCAACGTGTACAAGTGCACAAATATTTAATCTAGGCAAAAATGCTTCCATCCCAACCCGCATAATTTCCCGATACCCCAAAGACTCTCTTAAACCACCTTAAATTAGAATAATTAAAGGTGAATAATAATAATAATAATAATAATAATAATAATAATAATAATAATAATAATAATAATAATAATAATAATAATAATAATAATAATAATAATAATAATAATAATAATAATAATAATAATAATAATAATAATAATAATAATAATAATAATAATAATAACAATAAAGTCGATCAGATGGCCGAGATCGCTAAGGCAGTAGTGCCGGAGTGGTCTCGGACCAGAAGATCGCGGGTTCGAGTCCCGCCTCGGGCATGGGTGTATTTGTGTGTGTTTGTATGAGTGTGTCGTCCTTTCACCCCTCATTATCATCATCATTTCATCTTTCATACCCCCAGGACTAACAACCCTGGGGGATAAAAATCGGATCCAGCTTAATGCTGGTCCCCCCAAAGAAGTGATCGCAAGCACCTGCCACCGTGATATTAAATGAAAAACTGAGCCACGGTAATTGCAGGTTGCTTGCCCTGCGTGGTCCTAGTTGGCCGAAACGAAAATAATAATAATAATAATAATAATAATAATAATAATAATAATAATAATAACAATAAACCAAACTTAAAATGAATTTCTTTTGAATTACTGCTCTGCAGACTTTGTTTACAAGGTAGCCGTGTGGCCCCACTCAAATACTGTTAGCCGAAAGGCCAAAAAATTATGTGTATTAATAAATTGTAAAATTAAAAAACCTAAAAGGCATATTATGCCGAACAGGCAGAAAATAAATTTAAAAAAATTATAGTTTATGTGATAATAAGTATCAGAAAAAATATATCTAATATTATGTGTAGCGGTGGATTTTAATTAAATGTTATTTTTTTCTTTTCACTTTAGAACAATGCCGTTTAGTATAGAAATATATTTTACGTTATGACGAAACGAAATTACCGATTTTTTTGTCTTTTTTTGCATTTTTTGTTGATTTTGACTAATAAGTAATGATTTACCTTTTAACGTCATTTTTCTGCATTTTTCGCTGATTTCATCGATTTTAATATCATTTTAATGGTACTTGCTTCAAACAATATTTACGAGATATAACAAATCTTCACCACAGAATTCCTGAGTAACTTATTCGATTTCTTCGCTCATATATTGTAATGTCAGCCGTTGTGAATACTTTGTAATCTAAGATTCCTGTGACGTTTCTCGGCGCCCTTGTTAGTTTGTCCGATTTTGCGATAAATAAAGGCAGAGAATTTCTTTAAAAGAACTGTCAAAACCCAAAGTTTGCAAACGGAGTTCACTTGAACAAAAGGAAGACTCCTCGATTACATTAGTAACATATCCAACAGCTTGAGTTGTTCATTCTAAATGCTTTTGATACATTTTTTGTCATTTTTCTTTGTTTTTAGGGCATTGTAAAGCATTTTAAGAGCATTTCATTTATCATTTTTGGCAATGTTTTTGGTCATCAAAATCCGCCCCGTACTTATGAGAGATTTGTGTAGCATCGCTATAAAAATGCCACTACTGACCTGCATCAGCAAATATTCTGGTAAGCAAAATGTGTTTCCCAAAAGTAGCAGGCATACTGCTTAGGAACAACCAATAAGCTTCTATAGCACTGATATAAATTAATAATGTTATTCAAATTTTCTAAATTTTGGCTGTAAACGTGGTATGAGAATGGGCATAATATCATACCACGACCTTCATTGGTGCATACTTTGGACACCTTATTGTCATGACCAAGAGTCTAGTTATTGAAAATACCATGGTGTATGTGTCGATCAATTAATCAATCGTTCCTTCATTGATTGGTTCATTCCCTTATGACAACGAAATAATGAAATCTTGCTGCAAATGGTTGTGATAGGCTAGAGTGATTCCGCAGTAAAAATAAAGAACAAAAATGAATTTAACAGATAAAATTAGGATGATTAAAACTAGGATTGCTGAGAGGGACATTTGCAAGCATATTCTTTAATGATTCAAGAATATATGGGAACTTTACCCTTTATCAAACTAGTAGTTCTGTACCTAACTTCATGCAGCGCTATGGGAGGGCGATAAGGTTAATTCAACGTCGTGACAACTATAAGGCTCATGAAAACTTATAATGTCGAAACAAAGAAAGCAAATTGATACGGTAATGAATCTGATACAGTGTATTGTACTCGATAGTATTCAACGATTTTCATAACTGGAGAAAAGTTCTTCGGCACACATTTTTGCATGTGCCTTCTCTATCCGCTACGTACACATACATACACATTCATACACATTCATATATACTTGCTGTTAACTTTTTGATCTTCAGTAATTTGTCAAAAAAATATGTAAACATATATAACACATAAGAGACAGGTGAGTTAAAAAAACAATTTTCACAATAACTGAAAAAATCGGTAAAACTAAAATTCAATGATTTGCGTTATAATTATGTAACGATAATGTTTGTGGTAAAAGTTTAATACATAACATATTTAGTCGTACACTCGTTCATGCAGAATTCTTTTTTCATGTTATTCAATTAATCATTCGTCCGAGTAATTTGGACCATCTAATCGAAAATTTTGTTTACCGGTAAAATAAGGCAAATTCAATTCAATTCAATTCAATTCAAATATTATCGGACAGTACGTCACAACAAGAAATGGGAGGATTGAAAGTGTATTCAATAAATTAAATTGCGACACACTGGCTGGCTGTTGTCTCTTAGCAAATGATTTATCAGACGGGTAATGGCATCAACTAGTACTATTTCAAAACGGGGTGATCAAATTTATTTCGCCCTGAAGAAGGTCGCAGAATGGCGGCCAAAATATTGACACCTGTGCACACAGGACGCGGCGTCTCCGGACAGCCCAGCAGCTACTGACTGCCAAGGAAGCCTACGTTCTCAGGTGGCCAGATCATTCACATCAAACGGTACACATATCATGGCTGCTGTATGTGCCCACAGCAGTGGTAAAACTCAGGGCTGGGGACATCGGAATATCCTACCGCACATCGGCGTTAATCCCAACAATGATAACGGTACACATTTCATTAACTAATATTGTATATTCCATTTGCAAAAAATGCTGGGTAAAGAACTGAAAACAAAACATCATTTGTATTAGGATGCTCATTCTTTATGTCAGTTATTTTGTTATCACGTCAAATAAAGTTAAGAATTTTCCATGAACGTTTTAAATCGAAATTGTTTTGACAACCAAAACAGCTGCAAACCTGAAGTATTCTTAATACACTCCATTACATTCAATATCCCAACGATATCCTAATTTTGAAAACGAAATAAATGAACATTCTAATAAAAACGAATATATTAATGGTGCTAATAAAAGTACAGATTTTGAGAGACCAAAATCCATTGCCTTCATTTCAAAATTCAATCGAAGTCTAAATTGTTATTCGTTGATCGACAATAGGTCAATTTCTCCGTTTAAAAATTCTGAATCCTGCTTTAAATTAAATACTAAATCAAATTCCCTACACTCCACCCACAGAAGAAAGGAGCCACAACTTTTAATTCAGGTTGTCATGAAATTTCGTTGAAAAAACAATACAGGTGATATTGTAGATATACGGCGTTGCCGTGTCGAAGATAAACAAATGGCCAGTGATTCTCGACTTAACAAAACTCGTTCCTCTGCCATTGCTCTATTCCAGGGTTTTGCAAATAAATAGTGGCCATTGTGATATTTCGAACCGTTTATAATGTTCGTGTTATTGTTTTCTCTACGAGAGAAATTATTTTTACTCTGAATACCTTCCACATTTAATGCAGTTTTATTTATTCCTTTACTGTAGCAATGCAATCCTGCGCCCCACAAATTAGAAAATAGCATTGCCCTTACTTCATTATCATTAAAGTAATATTTCATCACATTTAAGCAGCAAAACATCTGTTTAGAACTAAATATTTTCATAATACATTTTCTCGTATAATTGGTATTTCACACAATTATAATTAGACTGAATTGGTATGAAATAAAAATGTCCAAATAAACTCAAATACGTATATTGTGCAATAAAATGCCTCAAACGTGCCCCAAACCACACATTTTCAGGAAAAATAATATTACACACTTAATAAAAGGCAAAATTCTTTAAAAAAGGTTGAATTTTGATGTTATGATATATCTGATGAGTGATATGTGATGAGATATTTGAAGAGGCAACAAAAAGTACAATAAAATCACAAATATTTGAAAAACTGCTCTGTTTTTGCAGATATGTTATTTATGTAATGCGCAAGAATTAAATCACAATTGAACATTAAATAGTGTAATATCCGTTCAACATATCTCAATAATTAACTTCGAAGAATAATTTATTAAGATAAGCGTCAGAGGTGAATAAAACAAAATAAAACTCTGTAGCTACTTGGCTGTCCCGGAGACGTCGCGTCCTAGGCATGGGTGCCAACGATTTGTCCGCCATTCGACAATCTTCCTCAGGGTGAAATACTGTTCGTGCTTATATCTAGTGAAAATTGTTCTGGAATTAAATAGAATCAATGTCTAAATTGAAAGTCAACAAAGGCTCAAAGTTATTTGAATTGTACAAACTACGAATCACAATGTTCCCAATTACCAAGCGTACTTGTATAGTGCACCAGGAAAGTCTCACCGCACCGAGAGGAATCAGGGCTTCATATTAAAAATTGCTTTTATGTTCGTAGCGACAAGATCACCGGGAAACTAATGAATAGAACAAGACTTTCAGTACATGTTATGATAGTGGTGATGGTAGCAATTTACTTATTTTATGATTTCTGTTGCTACCATTTCACCGGTAAGGCGTTATTGCGGAGAGACTTTTGTGTACTCCTTTAAAAAAAATTATGTTTCTTTTACACTCTAGCATATTTTTATTTATTCTATTGACGACACAATAAGAAATTAGATCAAATAAACATTGGTGGAGTTAAAACAGCTCATAATTTCTTTATTTATTTCTTACTTTTGCAATTTACAAAAGTTCAGCGAAAGTGGTACCTGCGTCATTTTAAACGTCCTTTGCTTTATCCGTGGGAAAAAAATTAAAGAAAAGATTGCAACTATTTTTTGAATTGAGAGTTCCTTGCGCCGTCCGACGATAAAGTTTAATAACAAATTATGAGCCATTTTTGAGAATATTTTGATAATGTTAAGACTTCAAGAATTCGGGCGGGCGCGCAGACTTTTTATCGTCAATAGATTTTTCGGTATCAAGGATCAACAACGTATAGTTTTTTGCTACACGCCATGTTAAAAAAAGTAATTTACTACATATAGGGACAAGATGTATCTAATTTAGGCATGACCTCAATTTTCAGTGTAATATGTTTGATCTTTACAAGGCACATAAAGGAAAAAAATGAATAGTTCTTGAGAAACCCCTGTGCAAATGTTTACTGAAAAATGTAACGATTTCATACAAAAATTCGCAAAATCCCTTAATAATTAAAAAAATGTATATGAAATGATTAAGTTACATAATATTCAAGAATAAATAAATTTGGACATTCATATTTGGCTCTGGTATTTAATGTGTGAATGAGATTAAATTAAAATTTAAATGTTGCAATTTTCAAAATTGTTAAGTTTCAATGAAAATGGAATTCATTTCGTATTTACAAGTTCACGTAGCTTTATTTGGGTATTTGGGTAAAAAATGAACCAAAAATACTAGTAGTAAAATACATGTGATTTATATTTGTTTAAAGTACAAGGATTTCCCACTCACGTGATTCTTGTAAGTTTCTCTTTATTGAGCTTGGAATTCTATCATTACCTTGCCTCTCGATTTAGGAAACAGAAGATTTTTGTCAAAATTACTTACTAATAAGTGAGAACATATATTAAGCTAACTTATGTCTATAATACTCGACATAGTAATCATATTCATTAGATGCCAGTATCAACATCTCAATACGAAACATGTATATTACTTTAACAACTCATTGTCAGATGACATTAAACGATTAAAATCGATTCACAAGTGGAAGTGCCAAGCAAATTCTTAAGTAACTATTTTTCTGTTACATAACTGTTTCTGAACATCAGAAGGCGAACATCAGATAGCGAGAATCAAAAAGCAAAGTAATACTGATCTTAACAATGATTTTTAAGATATTATTTGGCATTGGGACTGAAGAATTTTAATATACTAAATTTGCCTGTAACAACTTTTGTATCTCAGTTTTTGGGGACTGACATCCCATAATGACCCATCTCATTCTGTTTTTTTGCCCAGTTTGCAGGGTACTTTGAGCGAGACGCTGAGATGGCCCATTGTTTTGCTTGTGGACATAAATGTAACTTCATAATCTGTGCACGTTTTATAGAGTTCAGTGGGAATACACTTATTCAAGTTATCGTTCTCCACGTTCTCGCAGCAGTACGTCAATTGCTTCACGAAGGATGCGATGAGGGATACTAGCCACTAACTGATTCCCAAATACTTATTACAACACGAGAGCGAATATTTGTTGATCAATGCATGTCAATAAGGCTTATTTCCACCTGTATTCATAATTCAACTTGCATTTGAGTAAAGGTAGGGTTCCCAGAATTTAGGAAAACTTGCACTGAAGACACATCTCTCTATAGTTCGTCATGAATCGTTCTACTATTTCTGTCCATATAAGTGGAGTTCAGTACTGACAAAAAAACTTGCATTTTCATTTGAGTCATAGACATCAGTGTAAACAGTTTCTAGAAATGAGAATGAATTCTAATATTAGGGAGAAAGGGATTGATATCGAACCAAAAAATGTAGATTTCTGCAAGAGCAAATTCTGCATACCTCAATTATTACTTTTCGATTATGTTCCAAAACCTTTCTCACAGACAGGTTAAGAAAAATGTGTATTTTGTTATTTCATTCGTATTGACAATCTCTTTTCATTCTCTAAAATAAACTTTCGTTGACAGGTTCTGAATTCGAATGAATACAGCGGGGAAAATACATAACATAATCTTAATATGTAAGGTCACGCGACACAAATGTAGATAAGGGTTACACAAATCTGCAAAATCGTCAGATACATACACTTTAACCGTATTAAAATATTGTATTTCTATGTGATATAACAAAGAATCAGAAGAATGTCGTATTTTCCCGTAGATTACTTGCATGTACCCTTAGATAGCCATTGCGATTTGATAGTGTTGAATAGAGGATCTATGTGAAGCCAACACGTTTTTTTTCCTTCGAAACAGAAAGTTTCGGTTTTGTCTAAACAGAAACAAAATCCGCTCGAGCGCGTTCTCAGGCCACATTTTCTCACAACCTTTGCTGCATAGGCTTACAAGTGACAAGGGTATACGCAAAGAAGTGTGATGGATGGTGAGGGACCTGCAAGAAATAAACCGTGGGCTTCTGCCCCCTCGGCTGCGTTCGTCTTGCTCCCTCGACACCCGGGTGTCACTTTCTTGCAAACTTTGCTGCGGAATAGTGTAAAAAAGCCCTGCAGACCCGCCATTATCCTTCACGCGCATTTCAAATCAGAATCCTTTATCCCAAAATGGAAAAACGTTGCTACCCGGTTCAATACTCAGGCCGGAAGAAAACTAAAGGGAAAAAACGATTTTGCTTTAGAAGGAAGTTATATGTGCAATGAACTGTTTTTATTCCTTGTGATTCTCAATAGGATGTATTGACGAAGTATTCTTCTATTCTATACCATTCTCCAGTTCCTTCGAGCTTAAAATTGTATCTCATATTAGAAGAAGGTTACATGTACTTGACCATGATTGATAGATTTCTTGATTAGTGATTCAGGGCGGGTCAACTGCTACGGTCATTGGTCCCATGAGGGAAGTGATTTTTTTCTCGCACGGGGTGGCGGTGATCTTCCCTCGTTGGATGGTGAGATCCAGCGCCGCCACACCCGTCGTCTTGGGGATTTTCCCCAACCAGTTATTTCCCACCAGCAGGGCACCGCCATAGCCGGGACAAGTTCCGGCATGTGCGATAGCGTGAGCACACTTACAGAGTGTATGTAATCGTGTACGCACTTTCACGTGTACACAGTGAGGAGGGATGATAAGACAATGAAGAAGAAAGAAGATCGCGCACAGTCCGTGGCCCGTTTGTTAGGGTACTGCTCTATAGCATTCATCTGGTGTTGATCGGAGAATTTCTGGAAAACTACCGATCTAAGCAGCCGGTTGCTAGAATTCTCCTCCTAACAGCGGCAGAATTAGACCTGGCTATGTAACTCGCGTCGAAAATCCACACCGGTAAGGGTAGCCCATAGCATGAATTGATGCCCTGAATTCAACCTCACTACTTTGGTCAAATTCAGCCACTGACGGGAAGAATTCTAGCGGACGGATGCTCTGTTAGATAGTTTACCGTGGTTTATCCGCTGAAGACCAAGTAAATTCCGGAGCAGTACCCTAAAAAACGGGCCACGAACTGCGCGCGATTTTCCCTTCCTCTTTCTTGTCCTTTCCTCACCCATTATATACGCACATGTACAACACTATCACACTTGTCGGTAGACCAGAGGAGAGCTCCAAGCTTGTTCCGGCGAGGCGGTGCCAAGCAGGTGGATTATCCCCGCAAGCGGATGTAGGTGGGTGCCGCATCTCGCCAGACAGCGGAAGACGATCACCGCCATCTCCCGCGATTAAATCATGCACTTCACTGACGAGACTAATGACCTTAGCAATTGACGCGCTCGGAATCACTAATTAATCAATCAAAAATCCTGCCACCTGGGACTCGAACCCTAAGACCTCCCGGTAGAAGGCACTTCATGTCCTGAGCCACCAAGTCTCATTTAGGTGTCTATCTAAAGGAAGCATTTCAATATGCAAAATGCTCGTAATGAAGACTGACATTATACTCATGATTTAGAATTATGCATTTCTGTGTAAGAGGGAAGAAGAACATCAGATCTTCACCCACACATTATTCATACTACGGATATCATCTGTTCACAAAATTTACATTTTCTGCAAAAAATACAACGCAGATCACCCAAAAAAGTACTGAGATTCGGGAGAAGAAAATAAATGTCAGACGAACTAGTATTGAATTTCATAATACGAGTAACAGGACAGTTTACCCTACCCCCTTCGACCTTTGATAATGATAGGCAATTATTAAAGTCCATTAAAATGCCTGAAAGCTCCAGAGATAGCAACGATGTATCGATGATACATATTCACTAAAGGATATTGATTGATTTCACTTTATCTCCTGAGGCCAGACAGTTATGAATGGGCATCCTAAATATCATGAATAATAAATATAGTACTCGTATGTATGAACCAATTTGCCGCCAATTTGTCCTTGGTTAAAACCACAATTGATATATCAGTTTATCGATGCGTTTAATCAGTATATAGGGCATTTTAGCGGACCTCATTAGATCGACTTATCAAACTCACGATGAATGGAGTTGTAAAATGTTAACCTAAACGAAAACATGCAACGAATGTAGATTCTAAAGAGTACGATTTAGTTAAAGGCTTCAGTGCGAAAACGCGAATAAGCCTTGGTATGAAATAGTGACCTGTGGTCTATTTAGTATTTTTTTTTACTTTTGTGTACTTCTGCTAAATACATTGGAAATGAGTGAGCAAGTGAGTTTGTATTATCAATACGGTAAAATGATGAAAAGATGACTCATTCGTTTCCACCGGGATTTCGATCCGTTTAAGTCGATTCACCGTTTTCAGAAACGGATTTACAAATGAAGAAGCATAACAGTAATAAGTCTGAAAAGATTGTCTGAAAAGTCTCACAAGACGGTAAAATCAAGTTGGCAAACCTGCCCTTACAACGAATTCTGCGCATGCAGAGTTGCGGAACCGGCGAAGTCTAATGCTTCTCGAAGAAATGTAAATCCATTTCATTTCCACTCTTAAAGGGAATGAGCCATGGTGGAAATACATAGGCGAGTTCCTCCGGCAACACGATTCCTCGTCCCCCATCCTGTACATGCATCTGTTGTTACGAGTTGGAGGCGCCCTGATCGCCCTTAGCACGTTATCCATGCAATCGAATGAAAACGGCTGTGCTGCGATTACGAAAATGTCAGACTAAGGAGTGAATTTAGCCGTATTTCCCATTGAAGAAAAAAACAAGGCACACTAATCAGTCAATTCTTCACAACTTTCTAGGAATACCATTAAAATAGACAGTAAAATTCTATATATTCAGTTAAAAAATAAGTTCGTAGGCTAATGTATGTTAATATGATTTTTATAATTTAGATAACGTACCCTGAAAGAACTTCATTCGTTACATACGATACATAGGATAACGTACCCTGGAAAAACCAAACTTGTTAGTCTAAGCTACTGTCTTAAGAGTATATAAATGCAGTACGTCTACGTACCTATAAATTGGGCTTTACTGAACCAGCCATTAAACCTTTCATTTGGGAGAGAATTGTACCATATATATATATATATATATATATATATATATATATATATATATATATATATATATAAACATACGTACAAAAAGAAAACCTGATTATTTTTTCGTTTCTTTGTGTCACGAGATTTGTTGCTCGAGGCGTGTGAGTCATCGTCGTCTCAAACTCGTAGCAACCCGTTAAAAGGGAGGCATATTAAGAGAAAGAGTTCTGTTCTTAGATTTTGTTGTGGATGATTTCACAAGAATTTCATTAATGTCGTGGTGTTCAGTTTACTTTGCGTTCTGTATTTAATTTAACGTCGCCATTTCGAATCAATATTTTGTTCTCGTATTCTCACCACAATTAGCAAGCACTCTCTTCCTTTAGTAGCTACTGCGACAGGCCGACCGGGAGAGTTAGCTCAGGGCATACACTGATGTCAATACAGTGTCTCTGATCGGGGGATCCTAGGTTCGAGACCCGACGATGGAAGGATTTTCCATCCTAGCTAGAAGTAGATGGAATTCAGACGCTGTCTAGAGAATTCTAGCCACCGGCTGGTCTGATCGGTAGTTTTGCGTAGTGTCTCCGATCAACACCAGGTGAATGCCGGAGCACTACCCTACCATACGGGTCAAGCGCGACATTTCTTTCCCCTCCCTTATCCCATCCTCACCCTTACTTACACACACACTTACTCTTACTACACACACTCACATACCGGGAGACCGCTCTGGAGCTCCGACGTTCTCCCGGTTGGGGCGGTGCCTCGCTAGTGGGAGGTACCTGGTTTAGGGCCCCGTTAGCAGACGGATCTCTCCATTCAGCTACGGAAGTTCACTGCCACCTCCCGCGATAGGACATGCATTCCACTTACGGAACTAATGACCTTAACAGTTGACGCGCCCGGAATCACTATTCAATCAAGCGACAGACCGCTCGGCACAAGCGCCAAATGACGATACACGACAGGCCAGCCCCCGCCCGCCTCCGAGCGCCCGTAACGCCGCTTGAGCAGCCGGCGTCACTTTCCCGGGAGCACCTTTCCTCGCGAACGCGTCGACCCGGGTCACCCGCTTTCACCCCAAACCCGCCCCCTCGCCCCCGCCATCATCGCGCGCCACGCGCGCCCCATCACGCCCCTATTGGTCCGGTCCGATATCGCCCGTCACTCGGCCGGCCCCTTCCTGCCCACCGTCGCCCGCCGCCCCGACGCGACGCGACGCCGGCCTCGTTGGCGTCCCTCCGCAGCCAGCGACCGCCGTCACCCGTCCCATTACGGCGCGCGAGGGCCCCGGAAGCGACCGCCTTCGCAACGGGCGGGCCACAGGCGCGATGGTTCGGGAGGCGCCGCGTTTGCTCGCCATCGGCTACGCAGCACGCGAAGGCCGCGGCTTAAAAGTAGTTCGGTGTGCCTTTAGGAGTTTTCTGCAGAATAAGGTGTGATTTTGTTAGAAATATTCAACTGCTTTTTTTTTACATTTTTTTGTTATATAATGTCGAATGAACATCTAGGTAATTAGCGACCACTATTGGATTTAACGTTATGGTAGCTATGAAGATGACGTGATATGGTGATGAGAGGGGGTGATAGGACGAACACAAATACAACCGTGCCCGAGGCGGGAGTCGAACCAGCGATCCTTCAGATCGCGATCGCTACGACACTACTGCCTTAACGATCTCGGCCAACCGGACGGCTTTTCTATATTTAAAGTGAGGTTATGACGAAAAAGTCCCGTGTATAGCGTATACGAACAAAATGCGCTTAGGAGAAATCACGGTTTTGTGCAAGGTACACTCTTTACAAGAAACCCATCGACACAAAAAACGATAACTGTGCTACCGTTGATAGAGAATTACGCCCCAATCTTGTATCAAATAGGTTTAAAACACAAAATGGAAACTCAGAGAATATGTTGTAGGGTGGAAAGCTGGCGCACATGCAAACTGCATCACGCTTGATGTTGCACGTAACACAATCGCGCGGAACTCGGAAACGACGTTGTAGACCCCTTAATTCCGTAATCTCGGGGTTTCGTAATCTAAAAAACAAACGAGTTTGTTTTTATACCGTGTTAAAAATATGAGACCTTTTTGAAATGTCTGTTACATGTTCGAAGATATCGTATTATTTTTTGGGGGAGAGTCCCCTCTTCTTAGCATGGGTGGCCATACAAGAGCAGAAACTCAAAATCCGTTTTTTAAATCTCTAAAATTAAATTGAAAGAATAGAGATTATAAATAATATTTTGCGACCAAAAAGAACTGGTAGATTATCTCTTAAATTTAATTTCAACGGATAGAAATATTAGAATGTTTACTCTTGCCCAGTTCCGGGTCATCAATGCTGTAACGAACGGTTCCAAATCTGGTTCCAAAGGCTTCGTCGTTCGAAATTCAGTATGAAGTTAATTTCAATTTTAGAACAATTATTTACCACTTCGAAATCTTCGCCGCCGCCTAGTTCGTGTTGTCAAGTTGCATACGATAGCTCTTTTAAGGAGTTACGGTTAAGAACTATATATAAAAAGATATTCCCGTCACGATTCTTTTGGTTCGACCTACATCTAAAGGTGGCTCCTCACATTCGCTATTCGGCGTTAGCGAGCAACCGCTCGCAGAACCGTAAGTAGTGTGGACGGGTTGCTTATTATTCGCCGAGTGACGTGTATTCTGTGCCTACCCACCGCGTGTCGGTCTTTTGCACACATCAGAAGAAGCGAACGTTTGCCAAACACATCAGCTATTCGGGATCGGGCGAGGAGTAATTCCCTGCTCTGCGAATACCGAATGTGAGGAGCCGCCTTAACACCGCGGCAAATGCCGACGCCGAGGGAGACGTCGTTGGCGTTGTCGCCGTTGTCGCCGTTGTCGCCGTCCCCGTCGTCTTCGTTGCCGTCGCCGACGCCCTCGCTCGCCGCCATCCCATTACGATCCGCCGAGGGAGCCGGGCGAAGGAACGACCATCGAGGAGGTGCCGCGTTTGATCTTCGTCGGAGGCACAGCCAACGAGGGGTGCGTGCAACGCGAGTACCTTCTGCCTAACAGCGTTATCCTGATTGGCTAAAAAAACTGCAGGAACTTCTACGTTCGTTTCTTTACTACGTGCACGGTTAGACATTTCCAACTTCCAAAAAATCCATATATCCATAAGTTTTTCGAAATAATTTTAATGAGGAACAACTTTCAACATAGTTTCTTTTAATTATCCGAACTGTTTTATATGTTTACAAATTTTTATTAACACTGTTTTAATTTTTTTTTAATTCTTATCATTGGATCAGGATTCCACCAAGACATTTGTGTACATTGTATCAGCCGTTTCGTACTTTGCACTTCTTTGACTCCTACACCACACAACTCCCTTCACTACGCTCGAGATGGCCAGTAAGCAGATCAACTCCGACGCTGAAACCAAACGCCATTACCTGCCCTACCACAAGCACCTTCCAACGGAGAAAACTCGCTTTTTTATGCGATCCTATCGACGCACAAATGATAATAACTGAGGTGATTCCCGCGAAACCCATTCGAAGAAACGATTATCGTGAAGTTGCTGCGTTTGATCTTATCTGACGCAATCAACAAGAGATGTGAACAGTTCTTTTAGTAATTCTATCCTGAAAGGATAAAAATTCTACGAAGACTGTGTACCTGACTTTACCACTTTCGTATTTCTTGTTTTTGTAGGGCTCCCAGCTATCTCGAACAGTTTTGATGTGTTTGAGGAACATACTTCAAATTTACGCTGACAATTGGAGAAACCAAAAGCGTTTTTCGTAACAAACGTTTCTCGTCATTTATTTTTGGTCATAAGACGAACAAAGTTCAAAAAAACTTAAAATAGAACTAGCCTTTGAAAAGAAGTTAATAAATAGTGTCAAGAGGCAGTGCTTTGAAACAACCATTCTTAATATGCTTTTAGTGAAGTTTGGCGAGCAAATGAACTTAATATCTCTCGACGATAATTAACACTTCAAGTATTAATCTGCACTTGAATCTTGAAAAAGTTAAATTAACGTTTGGAAAAGATTTTACTACCTCGAAGGCAAAGCAAATATTTTTTAATTTTATATAATGAAGGTATGACGTCTCATTAAAATTCGATTTGGAGTAAAAATTTCCCCGAAACACGTTTACAAAATGTTCTAGGTAGGAATTTATTTAACAAACGAACACCAACAGTATATTTATTACCGAACTCTTCTTACAATGAAATATCACTCCTAATTATAACGAAACACGTTCAGTTAAGTGCACTATTGAAATAACAGAGTATTTAAACATGAAGGCATTGTCTCTTCCTTGTCCTAAAGTACCCCCAGCAATAATTTAAGCGACATCATATTGCAAGTAAGTATTTATTTTTTCCGAGGACGTCTATTATTATGGTCATTAACCTCGTAAATGTAGTGCTTGTTATACCGGAAGGTGGAGGTTTTCCTTCTCCACTCGAACGTGAGATCCGGCTTGCAGGGTTTTCCCCGACCAGTTATCTCCTCATGGCGCGGCGCCGCCCCAGCTAGGACAATCCCTAAGCTCCCAACTGGTCTACCGATATATTAAGTGGTACTGTAGCGTAAGGAAGTAGAAATTTGTATGTGTATGTGTGTGTGCGATAGAAGATAGAAGGGAACAAGAATGAGGAAGAAAAGAACGCGCGCGCGGTCCGTGACCTGATTGTTCGGGTATTTCTCCTGTATTCGCCTAGTATTGATCGGAGAAACACCGGAAAGCTCGGACAAGCCACCGCTACAAGTTTTCTCCACACTGTTTCAATTCGAACCAGCTGTGTAGCTGGAGTCGAAAATCCGCAGACGACGGAACCCAGACCCTAGAACATCCTTTCACCAATGCCACAGAAAAACGATTCTGCCGCTGAGCTATTCACCTGATGCTGCAGCCGTTCACCTGATGGCGTAGTAGCAGACTATTAACAGAGAAATGAATATCGGATCTGAATTAGCGACACCTTACAGTTTTAATGACAAGTAAGAGATTTTCATTCATTATCCCACTACCTACTGGCTTCTGATGTCTCCTCACTTACGACAGTTTGCATAAAAGTTTTAATAGAAGTATGTCTTTTATAAGCTTCCGTTCTACAATATGTTAGAACAGCACTTCGAAAACAGCATCATTCTGCTTCGATTTTGACTCAAAGATGAAAATGTTTGAAGGAGTTATTTCACCAAATCTCATACTGCGCCTACCGACTGCATTCTCATACTCATTGCGCGCGTGTCAACAACACAGCTGACAACGATTGACAGCAAGACTCCAAGGAAGTGGCCGACCGCCATTAAATATTTTTTATTTATGTGTTGCGTTATGGAACGACCTTTTTATAAGTTTTGCTTCCAAAGAACTCTTTTAGTGCATAACATATATATATATATATATATATATATATATATATATATATATATATATATATATATAATAAACATATATACATAAATTTATATACACTTAATTATTGCGAAAACGTTAAAACTGTTTTGGTTAAAATATTCAATATTCTACTGCTTTGCAAGGGTAGTTTATTTGTTCTTGAGCAGGGCCATACTCCTTTCCGGGAAACCATTTATGTGTGATTTTGTCAACATTTTTGTTAGTCTACCACTAGTGTTTGCTAATTTCTTAAAAAAATGTACAGTCTTCTCAGAAAGATTTATTTATTGTACTTACCTTGTGTATCTGTTCTTGATAGCCAAAGATCAGCTCTACATAGACAATGACTACGCCATCTAATTCCGAACGCAATGATCCGTCTCTTACCACCCTTCATGGGACTGGACAGGAGAGGTGATGAAGACAGCAAGGGTTACGATCATGCTAACGCACTCGCTCGACCCATCGTCTTCCATAATGGAAGCCCACTTTCTCAAGCAATTGATAGACGAAAATAAGAAGGTTTATCGTATCGCCACGTTGGTAGTAACGTTAAATGATTTATTCAATTTTTTGAAAGATGCAATGCTTCTTTTGTGTTGTTTTTTGTATTTTCTTTGTGTCAACGCATTTTCTTTTTACTAACTACTAATCTTCACGTACTTTATTTATACATATTAATGAAATTATGCATCTACAAAATGTATTGAAGTGAAGTCGTAGGCTTCACTCAGACAGTCAAGATCTCTACAAAATGTATTCTTTGAAGTCATTGTTATTCCCTACAAAATAATTTACTTTTAACGATGATTGATAATCAGAGATAATTGTTTTTTCAAAAACACTAAAGAAATAACTTTCTTCACAACTATAATTTAGGTCATTATGAACCTGTATGGTAATTCGGAAATTGTATTAAGGGACGAAAGAATAAGAGGATTTATAAACCATTGAATAGGTTAAGGATGTTGTCCGTCTTCAATACTATATAACTTTCATATAAAAGACGTACTTAATATCTGGATATAATAATCCACGCGACTATCTTATAGTCATGGCGCGAAACCAGGGAAACGTAATTATCATATTATTCGCAGAAGACAAAGTTATAATTGCAAAAAATGGAAATAGTCTGCACAAAGCAGTTGGAATTACTGACGTAAACTGAAATGTACTATCTGCGCATATACTCGACAACATCAAAAGTCAGAGCCTTTGAAGTGATGAATCCAATAACATCCAAATTGATTTGTACGTCGCCCGTGAAATATGTTAAAGTTGTCACTTCTTGAGATACAAACTATCATGCAGAAGAGAAATATAATACAAGAAAAAATGAGACTAAATTTTATGATCGGAACAATCATGAGAACACTGAAATAGAAAGTCAGAAAAGAAACAATGATAAATTCTGCAAAGGATTAAGTCTTTCAATATGTTTATACGGCAGTAAAATTTAGACAGAAACTAATACATATACCACAATACTACAAAGTACTGAAATAAAATTTCTGAGATCAGTAGCTGGTAATATGCTTACGGACAGGAAAAGTAATACAAAAGTCCACGAAAACTTCGGTGTATGTAGCCTTCTACAGAAAAAATAATGAATACCGAAATTCATGGGCCCAAAATATTGTAGGAATGTAGGTCAAACATCTGGTACAGAGAATTCTGCAGCATCACCTACATGCACGATGAAATCCTGATTGCCCAATAAAGCGATGTGGAGACCAAATGGAAATATGGAATTGAGGGAATAACAGGCCGTGCCCCAAGAAAAAAGAGACCAAGTCAACACATGTGAAATTTCTGAACGTTAAATGGACTGTGAATTTAATTGTTGCAACTAAAAATGTGAATATAATGCAATTCACAGGGAAAACTGCAGTAGTATCTCCTGTCTTTTTCAGCTTTTATACAGTATACCATAGTCAGTTTTCACTTCATAGTTCTGTGGCAGCAGATGTTACCGTTAAACGTTAATCAATACTTCTCTAAATTTGACACCAATAAATTTAATACATGAAAAATAACACGATTTCCAATTTCACAATGTTTCACTGTACAATTTCAATTCTTTGCGCCCTCATTCTCCTTCTCTTTCTAAGTTAATTACGCCTTGGTGAAAAAATACGTTGAGTTCATAGATCGGCCTGTAGTGATACCTCAAATTTATTATCCTTTATATATAATTGCAGAACTGAATACGTATATTAAAATCACTGAAAACATTTCATCATTCTCTATTAACGAAGATGTATTTATATATGTGTATATGAATTATTCAAGTATAATTGTTGAAACACCAGAACACCTAATTGCCTTTATTTATTAATGCATTACTTTTTATCTAAAACACTTCTACAGATTGAGACGCATTTTGATTCATTAACAGCACTGATGTTCTGAAGATTCAGGCGACAATCTCTCAAGGTAATTCAATCATTATGTACCAAACTATTTTCTTGATTTTTTTTTAAATGAAAGGTTCTTTTAGTCATCCTTTCTCATTTTAATACAAAAATGTCCAATAGAGTCGCACAGTCTTTTCAGACAAATGATTCTGACAACAATGATTCACGTTTTCGTGCAATTCGAAGCGTAGGAACAAAAAATAGAACATACAATGTCAGTACGCGGCTACGATACGTTATTTTATGCTGCATATCATGTAATTGCATATATTGATATATTATTTGTCAATCACATTTTGCACTAATAGAAATAAATGATCTAGTCTACGAAATAAAATCCAAACTGTACATTTTCGAGAAAAATATAAATTCTCTAATGTTCGTAACTGTCGTACCTGTCTGTCTTACTGTCAATAAGTATGGTTGGTGAGTGTGTCTAAAAATTGAAATGCTATATTCTTGGTTATTGGAAAAATTAAGATTGATAAAATGGGAAAATTATTAATTTTAAAAACAGGAATACACAGTGAACAAATGTAATATCTAGGTAGCTTCCTATTATCAGAATTCACGCTAATTCGATTGTAGAATTTAATAATTTCACCTATCAAATTATGTGCATATTTTTTTTATGAGTGGGTTACGTGTATTTGCAATTTTTTGCACGGAAATGAAATATAATACAGATAATCTTTTTTATAGACGCCTGTCGGAAGTGATTAAATAAATCTGACGCAAAGTCGCATGCGCCACTTCCAAACTGAAACTGCAAATGTGGGTCACACAAAGGTCCCAGATTATCACTATGCGCAATGAAAAGTTGATCAATTACGAGGGAAAAGTTTGTAAATTGCGAAAATTCCTTTCTTCCTGAGCCCTAAATCTTCTTCTCCGCAGCGCGCTGCGGAGCGGTTGTGCGAAGCTGAGCGAGGGCGCGATGATGGTGCTGTCTTAATTACTAGTTTAGGAAATCCCAGATTCTGAAGTTTCATGGACCAGGAGGGTCGCTCATTTCACACCCTCCAAAGATTTTATGCTTGAAAAAAAAGTAGACGAACAAATTTGGGCATCAAAGTGAGGTTTTAAAGATTGCATTTATTTGTTTTTTTTTTTTTTTTTTTTTTTCGTTGATCGGCCAACTAGGACCACGCAGGCAAGCACTCTGCCTTTACCGTGGCCCAGTTTTTATTCATTCTCACGGAGGCAGGTGCTTGCGACAATTCTTTGGGGGGACCAGCATTTAAGCTGGATCCGGTTTTTAACCCCAAGGTTGTTAGCCCTGGGGGTCATTTATTTGTTTATTTATAATTTAATAATTCGAATTTGAATTTCTAATCTTTGCGTTCAGAAAATAATACAAAACTTTTTATAAAATAATAGATGATCTTATGCATTTATTTATTCTTTGGTATTAATTTTAAGAATAAGTTAATGTAAGACAATAATAAATGCACCAAAATTCCACATAATAAAATACATATTAAAGGACGTGGGAATGTAAAGTTTTAAGCACATTCCGTGCAAAGAAATTATTAATTCACTTAAGACACCTTCTTTTATAAACGAGCAGTTATATGTTATGTTACGAATGATTCAAGGGGATATATGCGAACTATTCAATGCGTGTGAGAGTTTACACGCAAATCTACAAGTTAGATTTGAAGTATATTATTGGCAAAGGAAATTATTACCTGGGGATTGACCTTCACATTTAAATGTATAAAAAAATCACGGAGAAATGTAACACACAACGAGCGGAAACATTAAAAAGTTATGACACACACCACTAGCCACACACAAAAAGTAAATATTTGTGTAACACTGATAAAAAATCTTTAAAAATATGCATGCTATAAGAAATGAAGATTACAAAATTACCTTCATTGGCGAACGTTCATCCGCTGCAAGAAGATTTGTCCATTTATTTCCGAAAAAATTCTGTCTTAGAATAGCATTGCGTTATTGGCACTCAATAGAATTACTTATTTCTGCATTTAGTGTTTAAATCTTCTCCTTCCTAATATAAAACAAATATTCAAGACATTGATTTTGTAAAATAATTTCGTTCTTTTTCACTTAATCAATAATTACGGTAAATGTTCACATCTGCTAAGGACTTTTGCATAGCATACTTTTATATCAAAATGCCTCGTCAATATAGTTAAATCTAACAATCTGAATTATCTAGAAATACAATTTTCTCATTAATATGTTTCTCATTACAAGCTTCTTGGTATTTGACCTCGCTTATCATCAATACGTCAGTTCAGTCAGATTTGTCATCAAAACATCATTTCAGTTCTAAGTATACTTTCAGAGAACGTAAACTACTATTTGATCTCTATAATTACTAATTACTTTATTTAACTGAAATACATGCAAACACATCTTCGATTGATGTTCATAGCGCGGAGAGTAAGTGTGGAAGAAACCTTCAAACAGCATGCAGAAGGCGCGTTTTCATCGCGGCGCGGAATCTAAGCCGCTTCCTTGACGCTGCGGGCTTACTGCACAGGTCGATTGAAGGCGAATGAAGGATGAAAGGAAACCGCCAGCTTTTCGTGGTCGGCGTCCCGTAGAGGAGACGCGGTTGTTGAGCGCTAGCTTCGCAGATGTTCCACAAAGCTAAATATCTGCAACCGGGATGCGAGCACGCGAAAACACAGGCGTCATTTGCTCCACAAAACATCTCTCTCCATTGCCCTTGCACTAGCGTAATGGAATTCCATTTGAGATAGAGCAAGCTAAAGAATTTGTCCTTCCGAACAATGGCTAACAATATCGCGATTTCTTGCGAGCTAGGGGACGATGATGGATTTTAGGATAACCGTTTATCATATTAAACGCTCGGACTTTCTTCTGACACAGACGTTTTACAAACGAGTTCGGAGTACATCTACATTTAACACTCCATTCTGGCTATAATTACGTTACGACACTAACACGGGATGATTTTCAGGGCGCATTTTCCCGCTTTAAACCTCACTCGCTGATCGCCCATCACGTGAATTTCAATGCAATGCATTTCAATTATAAAGCCATTATTATATACTCGGCGGTATTGTGTGATTTTATCTATGTTCCATTTTTAGAGCTTCCGCGGAGCAGATTCATCTCGACAACTCGTTAAAATTCCGCCCAGCTCTGATTCCGATCCATAGCATTACATCTCGCACAGGAACGTGTAATTTTTCTCCTGGTTAGATGCATGCACGCTAACTCGGAAAGATTTTGGGCGGTATATGTTGTATCTCCTGCATCTCTTGCGCGTGTATCATTATTTTAACCGTCCAGTTATATACTAAGTGAACCATTCTTTCATAGGGTTATTGCTATTCAAAAGTGCGAAAATATAGTGGACTTTTCTGTGATAATTATAGTATTTATTGCAGCCTACACAATCTAAATATCTAAAGATTGACTGAAGTTGTGAAAATGTACATGGCAAACGAAATTACAATAATTTATAGGTGTTAGATAGAATTATATACTGAGAGTTTCATTTATACATGTCGATCTTTTTCGGCCCTTACGTTATCTTAAGACAACGTTATGTAGTAACTTAACACATCTCAGTTTCTATTTAAGAACACATTTTATATTCAAATCATTATATTAATTGACGATATTGTTTTTGTTTTTTAATTTTTCGCAGTTTATTTCAAGTGTTAAATCATGTTAAGATAAGTTTTCTAATTATGACAAAACACACTTGGGAATTGTGTTTCACAATTTGATGTAAGAGTTTAATTATTACAAATGCTAGTGAGATTTTGTTGAATTTCTTTACATCGTTTGAAGTAGTCACCTTTTATTAATTCATAATTCAGTACTCCACAATTAAAATTGTAATACATTAGCTCCAAGTATGAAGTACGAAATGAAAAAAGGAAGTATAAATAATAATAATAATAATAATACTTTGTTACATAATTAATATAATTTTTTTACTTTTAGAACAACAAATTAAATAAATCTTTTGAAAAACCGCAGAAAATGAGCCTTCTGTACAGTATATATCAGAATTTAACGAAGCAGTTCATTACCAACATTTTCATATTTTAGAATTTTTGCCAGAAAATTCATTATTGCCGAGAAAATCAGTCCCTGTCAATCAGGAGTGAGTTATTTAAAACTTAAGAACTTACTTAGTATTTAATATTTCATAATAATTTTTTTATCCGATAGTAGAAAACGCAATACTAGGATAAGTAGATATTAAGAACTTTTTGGATGAAGACGTTCCGTCAATAATATATTTTCAAGTAAAGGAAAGGGAAATAATTTGTTTTTTTTATGTAACAGAAAGCAGAATAGAAACTGTGTTTCTCACAAGTTTCAGTTTCTAACTGTCAACTGTCACGAGTTCAAAACGTAAGATCTGAATATTTTAAAAAAACATTACTAGTTTTTCAACAAAGAAAAATAATTCTATGAAATTCTTATAGAATTCAGTGTTTACTAAAGAGCTGAGAGAAAAGTTTCAGGTTTGAATACCCATTATTGCGTTGTTAATGCAATAGTACATAACAGTGTCCGACAGAAGCAAACAACTTTAGATCGCATCTAGTACATTTCTTCGCTTGTAAATCTGAAGGATAATCATTTTGCGAACTGAACAAAGGAGTGCGGCGGATTAATCAAGGCGTGCAGGCGGTTGTGTACGCTTTCCAAAACTGCATTTCAAAAGACTTCATATTAAAGACCGAAAACGAATTCAATCTTTTCCTTTCGCATTTCAAATTGAAATCAAGATTTTATCGCAAGACGCTGAGCAGAGAATATTGCCTGAAGGTGATTCACGCGGCGTGAAGAAATCTCGACAAAAATGTGTCCATAGAAAGCAGACCTCGGAATCTCAGAATGTGGGAATTTGTTCTCGCGATGGAAGAGGGCAACTCTCTGGTCGGGCGCCGCGCCACACCGCGCCGCGCCGAGGACGCGATAGCGATCGCAAAGCAAGGGAATGAGGAGTCCGCTCGGCGGGTGGCTCTGGTCCGGCGCGGGAGTGAGCGCAAAGGGGATGGTCAAGAAATAGAGAAAATTTGAGAAAATCGGGAAAGAAATCGGGAAAGAAATCGGGAAAGAAATCGGGGAAAAAATCGGGGGAAAATCGGGGAAAAAATCGGGGGGGGAAATCGGGGAAAAAATCGGGGGGAAAATCGAGAAAGAAATCGGGAAAGAAATCGGGAAAGAAATTGGAAAAGAAATCGGAAAAGAAATCGGAAAAGAAATCGGTAAAGAAATCCGGTGAAGATCGGATGGAGACTGGGTGGTGATCGTCTCAGTTTCGTGCCGGCGCGTCCGGCGCCCTACGTCGCGTTGGCGGGGGATTGCGCGCATTTGGCGGGGCGCCAGGCGCGGACTCGAGAGGCCGGGGCGGCGGGCCCGTTCGGGCGGGCGACCTGACGCGGTAGGCGGCGCGACGCGATGGAGCCACGGCGAGGCGACTGGCCGCGCGCGTCGCTGACGCGGCAGACGCCGGCGCCGTCGGCCCCCGGCCCCTGACGTGACGCCGCAAAGGTGACAGCGATTGACCCCTCTGCGCGACCTCCGGCCCTCGCCGCGGCGCCGGCGCTGGTGCTGGAGCTGGAGCCGGCTCCCGAAGCGACCGATTCTCCGGCCCCCCGGCGGCCCGCGCGACCTTCGCTCCGACCTCCGACCTCCGACCTCGCGTCCACCCCCGCCCACCCCCACGCCCTCGCTCGCCTCCGGCTGGCGCCTTCGCCATCGGCGTCGACGCGGCTGCAGAGGAGGGGCGCAAGGCCGACTTAGACTTCCGGGTGCTCATTACCGGGCCAGTGAGTCTCCAGAGGCGCTCTTTGAGAATGAAGAGCGCTGAAAGAAATTGTTAGAAGTGACTGAGAGTAGCGCGCTTTTCATATTCAACACGAGAAAGTCTGCTTAATAAGTACAGAGTTATATGTATTTAAAAGGAAGCAGTTCTCTAAAGCGAGAGACTGTTGTCAACTTAGCTGTTTTTGCTTAATGATCTCAAGATCGCGTAAAAACGCTTGTGAAAAATGAGAGATGCTTTGCTATTTCTTCTTTCAAGTATTTTTCTTAATCATAACTAAACATTTTGACTCGAAGTTAAATTACTAACTACATGTTGTTAAACTCGGATAAGCTCATATAATATCCATCAAAAGTATTCTTTTTATGGACCAGTGGGCTGCAACATAGTTTCCGAAGTTTCGGACCAAGTACATTTAACAAAGCCCATTGTGAAGATTCAGAAACGATCAATATTTCCTCCTTAGAGACTGCGTGAAGACTTCAAAATCGAAGACACACAAGTTATGGAAAGTTTGCAACATCTGAATAATGCACAACTCAAGATAAAACCGAAGAATGGAGTTTGAAAAGTTTTCGAAAACGGCCCTTAAAATGCATGGAAAAGCTCTTTACCGGTTGCTACGCGTCACTCCCGGTTCACGCACGCACACAGAAACTTGTTGCTGGGCGAAGCGGCGGCGATGGCGGCGGCGGCGGCGGCGGCGGCGGCGACGGAGGCGGCGGAGGCTGCGCCGTCACAGGCGCTCGCTCACGGTGCTTCAGCGGAGTCCCGAGCGCGACTGAGCTGCGCGCGGCCGCGACTCGCAGGCATCGCCGCGCTCCCGCCGCCGCCGCCACCCCCGCTGCCGCCTCCACCGCCGCCGCCAGGCAGTGAACCCAGAGCGCACAAAGGGTGGGCATAGCCTTTCTACCGAGCCCTAAAGGGAACGAGAACATTTTTTTTGTAATTTCCGAGCAGTGTATGTAAGTTAACAGTGATCCCAAAGTGACCAAATGTTTGGCATAAACCCAAAGCGATAACTTTTTTTTATTTTAAATTTCTTAACAGGTGTATGCAAGTTAACAGTGGGCCTAAATACTAAGCCCGAAAGTGAGCGATAATTTGTTTTTTCTTAAATTTCTGAACAGTGTATGCAAGTTAACAGTGTATGCAAGTTAACAGTGAATGCAAGTTAACAGTGAATGCAAGTTAACAGTAGACCAAAAACGGCTAAAGGCTGGGCTTAGTCTTTCTAACGAGCCTCAAACAGAACGTTTTTTTCTAAATTTCTGAACAGTGTATGAAAAATTACGCCTGCGCTTAATGACGCACTTTACATTTGTTTCTCAGCTTAATCCATGATTATTGAATTTTCGCTTTCATTTACTAAAAAATCAAGTAATATATCCATCGCCAATTATTTAAATTTGTTTCCAGGGCATTTTGAAAATAATATGTTTCAATTATCGTAATCCTACCAAACATAGCCGCTGCCATCTCAATGTAAATGTCAATACCAGTGAAATATTGCGTACGATTTATTCTGTACGAGATTAATGGCATTCAGTCAATGATTAGCCAAATCAAATTAGACGTTGCATATTCCTTAATGTATGGGAAATGTACACTTTGATAATATTAATTTTAAAACATGACCATACGGATGTGTATTTAAAGACATAATACATAACTTGAATCTACGCAATGCATTCGGATAAATAAATACTCTTGTTTCTCATTACTTCTTATAAGGTCAATGTTTTCATTTAGTTTCATATTTCAGCTTCTGGGTCAATGACTCCCATTTCGATCGGATTTTTGTCCAGTTTCCCTGATCCATTGAGCAAATGCTGAGATGGCCCCTTGTTTTACTTCTGGACATAAATGTAGCACCACTATACACACGTTTTGTTGAACTCTCCTTTTGCTTGTAGTTGGTAGGAGTAGAGGTAAGGACGAGTTACTATTTTGTTAGCATTGCCAACAAAATCAAAACTGCAGTTAGTTTACCGTTGCAAACAAGTTTTCTATAACTCGGAAACAAAACTGTCTAGTATTCCAAAAGTTGCTAATCTCACGTTTTTTAAATTTTATTTTTATTTATTTATCTTTAAATTTTACTCATCTTTCAACTATTTATAGTTAAAATGTTGGGAAGGGATTCTGGAACTTCAAGAAAACGTGCGCAGATGATTTTGTTCCCCACACTTCACATACAGTTTTTACTTTTTTGGACAAAATAAATAAATTATAATAAATTTTCAAATGAAAAATTCAACTTATTAAGTATTATGTGATAATAATTTCCGTAATTTTATCTACGGCGTCCAGAAAATGCATCTGTTCCGTCAGAGCGTTCCCCTTCTTTGCGTGCCTAGCCGAGGAATAATAGGTCTAGCTGTCTTAACGGCATATTATTTCATTGTTTTCTATTTTTTCCTTTATGACCAATTTTGTGGATCAGTGTAAGGGGAGAGAATGCGTACAGTTTCCATACAAATTATTTACAGTTGGTGTACATTATGCACGAAGATAAACTAATTCACATTTTCAAAGAAATTACATATCACATTTTTCTTATGTTTACCTGGATGGTGAGGTGCCCAGAACTAGTGCTAAGCGACAGGATGAGCAAAATAACGATATAAAGACCGCCACTTTAGCTACGTATTTTAGTCATTCGTCTTTCGTGCGAAGAGTTTTTCGCAGAAATTTTCAACTGGGGTGTGGTGTGAACATGTGTGGGGTTTGCAAATTTTGCGTTGATACAAATATGCAAAACGTTAATCTTCGTTTTTGTAAATATTTATTACAATATAAATTATGACTATTGGCAATATTTTTGTTTGAATATCTATGGGTTATTCTTTGCACGTGTCACATGTATATTTTTATAGTTTCAGAGGTTCACTTTTTCAACCTTTCTTATTGTGTTTAGATTTGAAATACACATAAAAACACTATATGTAATCTTATACAAAATATTTTGAAAAACGTCGGAGTATAACACTTGTTTTTTATATTTCTATGTGTTTGAATTGTTTGTTATGTGTTTTCAATCCATGTTATGTGGTTAATCTCTCCATGTGAGGTGTGATATTCTCGTCGGAGTGTGGTAAGTCTAAAACTCGGGTGAGGTACGGTACTGTTAATACGAGAATTCTGTGCACTCGGGCGACCGAAGTCCGGATAAACGCACGCAGTTTAACGGTGGTCGAGAGGACAGAGAGCTCGTGCGAAGTCCACCATAGTCCGCGGAGGTGGAAGTAAATCGCAGTCGCGTTGTGTTTGCGGTGGGCGTTACAATACGTGTACTCCTCTGGCGTCTCCTCTGCATGCATTCACATACTCCTATGTATTTATTTTTCTGGTCTAAGCTTGCAAAGAGCCAGAGAGCAGGCTGAGCTGTATGTTTGTGGGCCGATCCTCGGGTTTTCCTCCATGCAAACCGCTAGGAAGCTTGACAGATACCGGCTTATATGGTTGATGTCACTGCAGTACTTCCGACCGGGAGGTCCTACGTTTCGAGTCTCGACGGTGAAAGGGTTTTCGACACTAGCTAGATAGCTAGGTCACATTCAGCTGCTGTCTTGGGGAGAATTCCAGCGACCGGCTGCTCTGATCGGTAGATTTCCGTGGTTTCTTCGATCATCACCATGTAAATGCCGCAGTAGTACCCTATCAAACGAGCCACGGACTGCGCGCGATTTTTCGTTCCTCTTCCTTGTCCTAACCTCATCTCTTACTTACAATTACATTCACTTCACTACATCACGCGTCAGTAGACCAATAAAGGAATTAGAGCTTAACCCGTTTGGGGCGGAGCACCGCTAGTACGAGTTACCTGGATGGGGAAAAGTCCGTATTCCCACATGTAGGTCGGCACCGGATCTCGCCGTCCAGCGAGGGATAATACTTGGCCATCTCACGTCATAAAAACATGCACCTTACTTGCGGGTCTGACGAGCAGAGCAGTTGATGCCCCCAGTAACACAAAATAATCTTTGAGAGACACATGCCTTTTTAATTTTTCTTAATTTGCTTAAAATGGATCATATGACTTATATAGCAGAATGCTATATCCTCTGCAGTTTTCGTGAGCTTTGATTGAGATTTGGCCCACTGTAAGGTGCCAACACCGGCGCGGCGCTGCGGGCTGCTGGGAGCACAGCGCTGCGCCGCCGCGCTCTGCCTCCCCACCGCTGCTCTCGCGCCGCCGTGCACTCGCGCCCTCCCCGCCCTTCCCCATGGTCTACCCTCCCGGTCCGCGCATGGCCGTGCCTCGCCTCGCCTCGCCGCGCTGCGCGCCCTTGCCTTTCGTTGCAGTTGTCCTCTCTGCCTCCCCACTGCAAGCGCTGCGCTCCGCTTTGCCCCTGCGCGGCCCGGCCCGGCCCCCGCCCGAATCGCCGCGCCGCC
Source organism: Gryllus longicercus (assembly GCA_038098605.1). Classification (NCBI taxonomy): domain Eukaryota; kingdom Metazoa; phylum Arthropoda; class Insecta; order Orthoptera; family Gryllidae; genus Gryllus; species Gryllus longicercus. The sequence goes on along the minus strand of JAZDUA010000267.1, from coordinate 1,089,043 downwards.
GCTCGGCCGCCAAGCGCTCCAACGCCCACGCTCGCGTCTTGGCCGGCGCCAGCTGCCAGACCCTCAAATGCTCACGCTTGTGGCTTGGTCGACGCCGGCTGCCTAACCCTTACATGCTCACGGCCGCGTCTTGGCCGGCAGTGACTGCCATACGCTCAAAAGCTCACGCTAGTTTCTTGGCCGGCGCTGCGTGCCAAACGCTCAAATGCTCACGCTCGCTCCTTGGCCAGAGCTGGCTGACAAATGATCAGATGCTCACGCCCGTGTCTTAACCGGCAATGGCTGCTATACGCTCAAACGCTCACGCTCTCTTCCTGGTCAGCGCTGCATGCCAAACGTTCAGATGCTCATGCTCGCATCTTGGTGGGCGCCTGCTATCAAAGGCTCAGATGTTGAGCATCCGTCTTGAACGACTTCATTTCCCAAACGCTCAAATACTCACGCTCGCGTCTTCGCCGGCACTGCGTGCCAAACGGTCAGACGATCACGCTCGCATCTTGAGCGGCGCTGGTGGCCCACCCCGCGCAATCGACCGAGCACGGAACCGATGCAACCGCCAGCTGACCGCGCACAGCCCCCACTGCACATTTGAGAAGAGACCGTTCTTAAAATTTAACGTGAAAACAGTTAAAATTGTCTGACGGACTGTGGAGAGAAGTGCAATCTGTGCACGGTTTCTCGAGCTCGTGAATCCCTCTCCTATCTCATATTCATATTGAGTTGAAATATGTGTACATTAGCAACGAGCGCTTGTGGCAAGAGTTGCTAGGAAAATATTGGCTCCGGTACAAAAAAAACTATTTGCAATGGTATAACAGCTACGGATTTTGGCTATTATCTCTAGTGTTCTACGTGAAGGAATCGACTTACTGCAGCGAGAAAATGGAGAACAATTATTTGGATATCTACAATCCTCACAGAAATTAGGAAAACGTACACAGAGAGTGAAGCAACAATAAGGTCCAGAAGCAACGAAGGGTCTTTGAAAGCAGGGAAAAGCAAATGAAAGTTATTTATCAGCGAGCACTTTCGGGTTGAACTAGAGCGGTACTTATTCTCAAATGGACCGTGATCTTCTGCCTTTTCCTTGGGGGTTGAGGAAGTAAGTGAGTATTGATTCCGGGCTTGTCAGCCACTGAGGGCATTAATCCCGTAAATGCAAATAAATAAACTTATAGTCCAGAATGTTACTGTGCTTGCTTGGAAGTAAATGGCTTGGGTTATATTCTTCTCGGTATCTCCCCCGACCGGGCACCGCCGCAGCTGAGACAACATGTAATCTCCCGAGCTATATTGTAGAGTATGTGTACGTGTAAGGGAAATGGATGGCGACAAGATTGAGGAAGGAAAGATCGTGCGCGGACTGAGCTTAATGTTTTAGGATACTGCATTCATCTGGGATTGATCGGCGAAAGTACGGAAAACTATCCACTTGTGTAACCTACCCCTTGAATTCTCTTTAAGACAGAGGTTGGATTCTAATATGCAGCTAGTGACGAAAAGTCCGCCACCGTTGGGGACTCCCGATCAAACGTTTTGCGTTGAGCTATTTCAGTGAGTATTTTCTATGGTTTGCTAATGTCTCAGTTTTAAAGTTTCATTTATATTTATTAATATTATTAATGACTTACTTAAGTTATAAAATTTGAGTAATATTATTATCTCAGTTAGCATTCTACGCAGTGAAGGTTTGGAGAGATAATTTGCACCGTGAATAAATCGTGGATGGCCGTACATTTTGTAATGGGAATGAATAAGAAGGCCAATAGTTATGTTAAATGTTGGCATTCACTTCCCTTCTGTGCCTTATTTGAGAATATGGGGCCGTATTCTGGGATACATTCTGACTAGACCAAATTGATGAGCTAGACACAATTTAGGAAAGAAACGCTATCTCTGGTAGCCAATTCGCTCACACCGAATTAATACCGCTTTAAAATCGCACTGACTTCGCTAGGTTTAGTACTTTACATAAGGCGGATGAATGCTTCCCTGCTTGGAAGGATATTCGAAACAGGTTGCTCAACCGACTTTTCTCATTTCAAAATTCGATCATGAACGCGGCGATCTGATACTCGGAAATGTGCCTTTGTATATCGAATAATAAGTGACTGGTACAATTTAGTACCTGCGAAACATTTGAGTATGCCCGGTAAAATGTAAATAGAATTGGGATACACATACTAATGTAAAATATAGATGTACTATGTTAGGTTCATACTGATATTCCTTTCTGTTTAAAAACTGGTGTGGATGTGCGTGGTGATTATCGGTAATAACGAGTTTATTGAAAACATATTCGTATATGGTGATGCGTGAGCGAGGGCGTGAATCCATCCATGGCTGGCGGGAGTGTACGTAGTGGTATTGGGTACGTTATGCAAGTTGGTGACTGGATGGTAGAGCCATTAATCGGTGCTGTTCTTGTTGAGATATACATACATACATACATTTATTAGAACTGCAATTGGGTATGACCCGGTGGCAGTTAAGTGGCAATAATTGCAAAACGTACAACACTTACATTAATAATAATAATAATAATAATAATAATAATAATAATAATAATAATAATAATAATAATACCGTACAATACAGTACAAGACGAAAAGCAGCATTGAAAAGTGCATTGATCACGTTCACCGCACTTCACTTCACTACACTACACTTTTTTGCTTTGAATTACACTGACCAGCACTTCACAGCACTTCACCGCACTACACAGCACATACTCATTTAATATCTGTTACTGTCATCTTGTTCTAATTTGTTTCTAAAACTTCGGACACTGAGAGGAAAAGCTTTGAAAACTGCTGCAGGTAAACTGTTCCAATTTCTAATTGTTCTGTTACAAAAGGAAAACTTCCCAAGATCTGAATTTTGTTTCCTTGCTCGAATTTTGTGGGTGTGAACGCTTCGGCCGAAATAATTTGTTTTTTCTAGTCTAATCTGAATTTCCTTCCAAGCTGGTTGACCTACGTACGATTTATAAAGAGCGCAAAGTCTCGCCTTTGTTCTTTTCGTTTCTAGAGGTTCCCATGACTTTTTTGTTGCGTTACTTCTATAGGTAAACTTATTCTCTTTTCTCTGTATTCTATCTAGATTTTTCCGGTGCGCCTTTCTGTATGGATCCGAACACGCAACTCCGTATTCCAACTCCGTATGTGGGAATATGAATGGAATTGGGATAATTGTGAGTAATTAGAATAGGTATGTGTGTTTAAGTGAGCAAGTGTGTGCGTGTGTGTGTCAGAGTAAGAGAGAGAGAGAGTAAGAGAGGGAGAGTAAGAGAGAGTAAGAGAGGGAGAGTAAGAGAGAGTAAGAGAGAGTGAGTAAGAGAGAGAGAGTGAGTAAGAGAGAGAGAGTGAGTAAGAGAGAGAGTGAGTAAGAGAGAGAGTGAGTAAGAGAGAGTGAGTAAGGGAGAGAGTGAGTAAGAGAGAGAGTGAGTAAGAGAGAGAGTGAGTAAGAGAGAGTGAGTGAGTAAGAGAGAGAGTGAGTAAGAGAGAGAGTAAGAGAGAGAGTGAGTAAGAGAGAGAGTGAGTAAGCGAGAGAGTGAGTAAGAGAGAAAGTGAGTAAGAGAGAAAGTGAGTAAGAGAGAGTGAGTAAGAGAGAGAGTGAGTAAGAGAGAGTGAGTAAGAGAGAGTGCGCTCAATGGGTACAGGCATGTACTCGATTGTTTCCAGTGCGCAAATATAGGTTGTTAGTGTTGAGTAATGTTATAGAAACACGACTTCTTCCTAGAAAATACATACATCCTATTTTCTAAATCGATTTTATTTCTTAAACATTCAATAGTGACGATTTTGAACGTGTTAGTTTTCTGGTGCACTGATGATGTATCATGTCACAAAATGCATCCATTACCAACTATTACCTACATTTCAAATTCTCGTTTGAAGCATGTGCAAGTTTTTGTGTAAATGATATGTTGTATGAATGCAGCCATAAATGATTGTCTTCAGTGTATGAATTAAAATGAAGCTGTGAATGTATGTTGCGCGTGCTGAGTTGAATTGCTTTTTTGTTAGTGTGTTTTAAAGTTTAACGTTCGTTTGATGTATAAACTTTTTAAAAATCCACCACCGAATGTTAAACCCTAAGAATATTTATATAGCTACTTCAAGTCCTCTTTCTACGGATCGGAATATCCTCTCGGTTATAATGAAAAGCTATTTGTTTGTTTTTTGTCGGTCGTCTCTGTTAGTTCTTTGGTGTGGTTTTAACGGTTTTCTAAATCCAACAATCCGAAAAATCTGGCTTCGTAAAAGAGTTAAATTGGGGAAATTAGTTCTCAGTGAGTGTTTTTTCCCAGGGTGATTAAGTTATCTTAATTCAAAAACCAACTCTATCGGGTCGTGGCTTTGTACTGTGTTTAATCATGTGCTAAACCACAGTCACCGATGGTCGATTCTCCTTTGGAAATATCGTGTAGTCCTGATTTACACGCTTCTTTGGACGAGCGATTTCGGAAGTTTTAGTGAGCTCACGCATGCCCACAACGCCTCTGCGGCTACAGAATCCGCCCTGCATATACGCGCGTTATGTAAAACTTCCCGTACGTATACTACATGTGTTAGTGTGTCTACGTTCTTCCCCCGCAAATGATAACTGGTGCAAATGATCACTATACATCGGTTGTGACAATTCCCCACATCTAGATATCTCCCACCAGTGAGTACCGCCTCAGACGGAGCAAGCTCTAAGCCCCGGCATGTCCCGACTCTGGAAGTGTATTGCATGCAAGTAAAAGTGTGTGTTTAAGTAAGAGGTGGGGATTGGACAAGGAAGAAGGCACGCAGTCCATCGCCCGTTGTTAGGATACTGATCCGGCATTCACCTGATGTTGATCGGAGAAACCTTTTCTTGTTTACTTTACCTCATATTCAACCTTTACTCTATCATTATTCAAATCATATCATTGCCACTATCCATTAAACCATTCATTTGATGTATAGCCTAGGTACTGAGAATCATAAGAAAGTATGTGAAAAGGAATTATATGCTCCTATAAAAATTTAATAATTTTTATGTACAAGCGCTTTAAACCCCAGATTATACTGAACGTGAAAAACATACAATGTCTTAAACCGGTTACTCTTTGTAATAACCGCCATCCCTTCATCTTTCGTGAATCCCTTCCATAAGTTGTGACTATTAAGATGTACATTTTGATATAGTCTTCATTTCGTAAATGTTTATTTGAGATGGCCATTAAAGTGATACTTAAGTGGTATGAAAGAGTCATTGATATTTAATACTGATATTGTAAATTGGGGCAGGTCTATACCTGATTTTTCAACGTTTCGACGAGAGGATGCTGAAATAATTATTTTTTAATGAACAGTGAATATACTATACATTTCCCAAAGTAAACATTTTGACGTAATGAATTTTATTACTAAAAATAAAAAAACAATAAAAATAATAATTATTATTATAGCCGATCAGATGGCCGAGATCGCTAAGGCAGTAGTGCCGGAGTGGTTTCGGACCAGAAGATCGCGGGTTCGAGTCCCGCCTCGGGCATGGGCGTATTTGTGTTTGTGTATGACTGTATGTGTTGTCCTTTCACCCCCATTACCATCATCATTTCATCTTCCATACCCCCAGAGCTAACAACCGTGGGGGATAAAAATCGGATCCAGCTAAAAAATGCTGGTCCCCCCAAAAAAAAGTTGTTGCAAGCACCTGCCACCGCGATAATAAATAAAAACTGAGCCACGGTAAATGCAGGATGCTTGCATGCGTGGTCCTAGTCGGCCGATTAACGAGAAAAAAATATTATTATTATAATTATTATCATATAATAAGCATTATTATTATTATTATTATTAAATGTAGAAAAAACTTATTATTTAATGAAAATATGTACAATAGAACGATACCTGACATTTCGTTCCGTAATTGAAAACGTGCAACGGAAATGAGGAAGCAATTTTCCCTTCGGGAATTCATTGCAGAGGTAGAACTACTCCCACTGCGCCTCGCACCGGCAGTGCGCTTCAATACAACACATCTGTTCCCAAGTACGTCACGTTGCACATTCAGGCGCTGCCTTCCATTGAAACGCATCACACGCATATCCAGGCCGTTCCCCTGGCCGTTCCCTACCCCCGCCGGCGCGGCCGGCGCGCTGGCCCCGTTGCACTGCGCCCGATGCGCGTGTCAGCTCCGGCGTCTCGCCGCTGCACGCCTCTCGCTTCCCGGCGCTCGCCGCGCCCCTATCCCTCCCCTCCCCGCCCCCCGCGGCCCAGCGCAGCTCAAGATGGGCTGCAAAGTACTGGTGGAGAGGTGCCAGTACCGACCGGCCAGCTCATTCAGCGCCGTTTCCTCGCATTTACATTAAACGCGCTTTTACAGCCGTATTTGTCCTACGCGTTTCCTTCCTTTGCGCGGAACTCTGTTTACGCTCATGGTTTCTGCTTAGCTTCGGCTGTTATTGCCCTTTTGGAAGGCTGCCTTGGGATATCCTCATTGCATCAATTTATGTGTTAAGTGAGGATATTCGTATGTATCTGTGTAGCCGCTCCGGCACTCTCGTTTTCTTCTACTACAGGCGTACGCGTGTCATGTGCTCTGAATATTCTGGAGGTGTTTTAAAAACTTGTTCTAAAATTAAGCCATCGTTCACTGGATTCAAGACGTGCCAAATACGTCACTTCACTTCTTAATAGCATTCAACATCTTGTCAACCATTAAAAAAATCTTTAAAGTCTTATATTTATTTTTGCAGAGGAAGCATGGTATAATTACAATTGTTCATAAATTATTTAAATAATGTTATTAATTAATGTAAAATTGTTAACTATTATTTTGCCCTATTTCTTCACCCATCACATTTACAGATATAAATAATCTGCTGATTTTTTAAAATGATTTTTCTTGTTATTCCTTCGTTTTTTATTCACATAACTATTTACCTTTACATTTACCTAATAATCATTTTCTTGTAATTTATGAAAAGCGGTCGCGTGTACAGGGATGTATGGGTCGATTTGCGATACCCAATCATGTTAATTATATTCGCTGGAATTATGAATGGATCGGTGATGGGATCGTGGTGGTGAAGAATGATTAACGACAATAACCAACTGTGAATGAGAAACGGAGTGCAACACGTGGTAACAAATGACAGAGGTAAAGTGGGCACACCGCAAAACTTTACCACAATTCAGTTTGCCCTCCACACATTCCACACGGTGTGCTCGGAATTTGATATCCGGTGCTGAGAGCTGTTTACCGGATGATGAAAGTTTGCTGCTTGCCTTAAATCTACAGGTGAACGAACGAGTAGATGGCACATTTAAAGCTGAAGTTACAACTTTATTTAACAATAGATGTTAATTAAAGGTTGTTCATAATTTTTATCGTGTCGAGTTGCACCTCAATAAGATATAGTTATTACTGTCAATTTTTAATTAACTCTCATTACATCGCAATGAACGCTGATTTTAATAGAATTAAGTTTATCGCGCTTGCAACAGTGTGTATTCGTCTGTACATTTGGGGAGGGGAGGGGTGAAAATGTCATTATGTGTTTCCGCCATCACCCAGTGTAGCGTGTTTCTTTTTGTACCATCCCCGGGAAAAAATATTTCGTCACACTATTTGTGCAATTTCTACTGTCCAATAATTATAATTTCGAATATCAAAACCCCGCACTAAAGTTTATAAATTAAAAACCAAATATATTTTTTTAATATTATTATTACCTGGAACCACGCAATATCATTTTAGAAACATTCCACCTTCAACAGAATTAACATGCCCTCAGACATTCTTACTATTACTACCTCTGTGTCGTCAGTTTCCTTCCTATTACAAATTTCCAACCACGATCCCAAATCCATGGCGTCCTATTCCGAATGCAGTTTCACTGAGCGTTGCAAAATGTGTTACCTAGACCTGTAGAATATCTGCGCGGTCGTACTAACCAATTCTCTATTCCGCATTTTTTGCCATCACGCAGCATCTGAGTCTCCTAGCTCTCAACCGCTATTTCTATTACTCACTACGTTTTTGTACTATTATCACTGATCTACTATCTCCGAACTGCACTACTCATCCGCTCATTATCCCACCGCCTAATATAATGCTCACTTTCTGTCCATTCTGTGTGTACGCGCCGCGTTCTCGGGCAGGCGCAGTGCATCCCCTGTGAGGCCCCTGCGGAGAGTAGCAGAACAGAGTTCTCCGTTCAACACTGACTTCTCCATTCAACGTAAGCAATTTGGAATAATTACAGCATCCGTTACCAGATACACTTGCTTTGCACGCCGTCATAGAACATCACGGCGAGGAACCGACCTCTGGCCTGTGCGATAATTAGAAAACAAACTTGGGTTTGTGTTCATCGCGTGTTCACTCGCGTATAGTATGGTCAATTACATGTGCAGTAGCTTCTTACTCGCCTATCGTCTTCCTCAAAATGTCCTCTCCCCGCAAAAGCACTTCCCACAGTTCTATCATCACTGCCACATTCTCAAGTTTAATTGAAAATTTTGAATAATTTTCTAAAACCCATTCGTTTAAACATTTAGCTGAAAACTATGGATCGTTATTACAAACGGGAAATTAAGAAAATATGAGAAAGAATAGGCAACTCATGAAGATAAGTATGCATGTCGATTGCCCAACACGAAAATACTAAAAGAAGACAACACATTCCAACCTAAAGGCGATCTGTTGGTTCGAGAAGAGGAATTATAGTAAAATGAACGATGTGCGTGCTACTCATCAATTATGAAATAAAATCAAGGATCCACAACAACAACAACAGAGCAAGTCCACTTTTTAAGAAAATTCTAATAATGTGATTATATTGTAAGAGAAACCATATTTTCTTTCCTACTATAGTGAACCAAGTAGTAAGTTCTCATACTGGCGCGGAGCGTTTGTTTTCATTTTATTACTTCACTGGAATCGAATATCTGTTGGAAACTTATTGCTTGATGTAGCTTCACTATCTGTGAATGTTTTCTTAAACTCTTTGGGGATTGTATATACTCGAATAATAGTTTTCCATTTAATCGCGGCAGTACGTCAGTTCCTTCACGTAAAGCGCCAGAGATAACAGTCTACATCAGTCGCTGATTTGGCCTGATGTTCATCTCACTTCTTGTCAAAAACGCTCGTTGTTACAGGAATTCATTGTTCAACGTATTATATATAGGAGTTAGAACAGACATCTCAGAGCTCAAGTAACCATACGCATATTGCACATCTTCCTATAGTACGTCACACTGTTTTGAACTGATTTTTCGTTAAATAAATAAAAAAGACTTTGGAGCTCAATTTCTGTAAATCATTGCAAATGGACTTGAAATGTTTTAATTGTCAACCCCTTAAATATTAAGATATCCTAAACCATGTGTAACTACTATAGCAGAAACCAATCTAGAAAATATGTCGAGTCTTCAACTGATAATATGAAAAATCTCCTTATTATTGCTTTACACGTTATCAAGTCTTCCAAAGTTTCCCGAGCTCTGCCTAAACTTTTCGCGCATTAGAGCGTCTAAAAATATCCAACTGTCTCCCAGAGCAATATTATGTCATTTAATAGAACAAAAAGAAAAAAAATTCTTAACATGTACCAACGAAAAATGTGTTACACATTTTAATGCATAGGAACATTTAAAATTATTTTTATTTGTTTCAAAGATTTTTATTATTCACCTTGTTTGTAACTTATACCCGTTATTAATTTGAATTTGCAAAGAAAATTATTGCTGTAGAATGATTCTCTGCAACGGGACAATGAGCCTTCCTTATATTTTTTGTGAACAAGAAATTGGTTTCTCGATTTACTCAAGGAAATGTTCAAATTTTTCAAACGATTTTTCAAACGAAGGAGTTTTCCGAGTTGGTTGCAATTTTATCACTCATAAAATTGTCATTTTCCAAAACGGTTTAATTCCATTTGGAACAGCATTTTATTTCACCCAAATATAGAACGACTATACTCCATCTTCTGACTCCATGAACTATCTTCATGACACATTTCTCAGTAAATCTATGAAATAGGTGTATACAATAGAATAGAATATTTCTCTATTTTATGACATATTTTTAGGTTAGTTAGATTAAGATTTATTTAGTCAAAAAGCAGTAAAAACTTTTTGTGACGTGAGAGATGTACCATCTGCGCACGTTTTCTTGAGCTCCAGAATCCCTTCCGGTCATTTCAACTATAAATAGTTGAAAGATGAGTAAAATATTAAAATTAATAAATAAAAATAAATTTTAAAAATGTGCGAGATTAGCAATATTTAAAAAAAAGACATTTTCGTTCCCGAGTTATAGAAAAACTTATTTTGATCGGTAAACGAATTGCAAAATATTTTATAATAATTTATAAAATAGAATAGAATATATTATATTCTATAAACCTATTGCATTAGTTAAAATATAAAATAATGACGATTATGAAACGTATCACATTTCTTGTGCAATGATGATATATCGTGTCACAAAGAGTCTCCATTGCCAAACATTTAAAACTCTCATTTGAAATATGTGCACATTTCCAAGAGCTAATCGAACAAACCTAAAGGCTCCTTTACCGTTCCACAAATCTCCTCCATGTAATTGCAGAATTTGCCCTCTCTGCTGGTATTTTCCGCCTCAGTGCCGGCTTGTCTGTGTCATTTGCTCGCCCGCTCTCCCGTCTCTTTCCCCTTTCTCCGCCACGAATCCCTTGTTCACGTGGCGACGGCAACGTAGGTAACGGCAGTGGAGGTGGAGACAATGGCACGGGGTCTAGCACCTGGGGCGACATTTGCCGATAGTGTCAGTGAGGAACGTGGTGGCGTTGGTGGTAACAGTGACAACGGCGGCGGTGGTGGTGTGGTTGAGATGGACGCGCACTACGGGAGGAGGCGATGAGAGTTGCAATGGTAGGTGGAAACGGTGGCCGAGACGGTGGTAGTGGTGAAGAAACGGAGATGGCAACGCCCAAGATAGCAATGAGGTTGGTGGCTGTGACGGGTAGCAAAAGCGGTGGCGGAGTTGCAGGCGAGGACAGGGGCGACGGAACCATAGGGGCGGTGACATGGGCCTGAGCGGCGGTGGGGGGTGGGAGTGGAGGCAGAGGTGGTGGCAGGTGCGAGGGCGCAACGGAGACGTGGCGGGAGCGGGTTGGGCGAAATGGGAGTGTCTGATGGGGCAGAGAGAAGCCGAAGCGTTGACGCCGGCGAGGAGGACAGGAGCAGTGGTGGTGGCATTGCAATTTGCGGTGGCGACTACGAGGTAGAAACGCCGGGGTCGGGGGCTGGGGCTGAGGCGGGAACGAGGACGGCTGGGGGCGGGGGCGGGAGCGAGGGCGGGGGCGGGAGCGAGGGCGGAGGCGGGAGGGGGGCGACGACAGGGGTGGAGGTGGTTGGGCGCGGTGGCAGGGTCGGGGGCGCGAGCAGGGGCGAGGACAGGGGCTTGGGCGGTGACGAAGGTGGAGACGGTTGAGCGCGGGGCGGAGGCGGTGGCGGGGGTGGGGGCGGGGGCGCCATTGAACGTGCTGCTAGTTGTCCCCCGGCGCTGGAGCGCGCGCATCGACCCTCTGGCTCCCATTCAAAAGCAGCGCGCACGCTCCGCAGCGGCCGCGACCGCGCGCCGGCGGTCAGGCGCTCGCCGGCGCAACTCGGAAGTTTTTGACGTGAATGCCGGCGGAGTAACAAGATGAGAGAACTCCACTCACACTTTATAGGAGCCTTCATAAATTTTAAGCAGAGTAATTCAGTGCATTCAGTCTCAAAGTTGAAAAAGTAATCGTTTTGTTTGAAGGGGATTGTATACCGAAGAGGCTGGTCACCGCGACGAACCGTGTCTCACTGCTTCAGATCTTATATTCGATATTGATAAGTATCTGTCTTTTGTAAGCCTTATGATTCGGAGGGCCTTGCATTCTCGTGGCTACAAATCCGAGGAACACACACACACACAGAGTGAGAGAGAGAGAGAGAAACAGAGAGAGACAGAGGCAGATAGAGACAGAGAGACAGAGACAGAGAGACAGAGAGACAGAGACAGAGAGACATCTAGCGCAGTAATAGCGAACATTCGCTCACGTGTTAAAGTAAACAACATAAGACAATTTGGGTGACGCGCATTGTTTATTGTCGTCAAACACAAATGATAGTAAAACAGTTAAATAACACTAAAATATGAAAAAAGTTACGAGAAGTAGTGCTTGCTTGAGCTTGAAGTCTACCTAATACCAAAATTCAATCGCGTACGATAGGTTAGGTGAATCTCCGTTAGACACGTAGCACAATTGCAATGTAAACTTAGTTATGTTAACAGAAGTGAATCAGTAGATGCGAGGAAGAAGGCTGCGCCATGTTTCAAGGTGAACCTAACAGAGTCCGTAGTTTATAAATAAACTGAAGAGCAGAGTTTCGTTCGAACTCTTCGGTTTGCCACGGAAGGCGTGGTTCGGCTATTCATAACATGACGTGAGTATCAAGCTGGATTTATGTCTCAGAATATTTTAAACAAATATTTTTAGTTGTTTAAGCCGATTCTATTTCAATTGTTAATGTCACTATTGTTCTGTTTTTTAGTTTGTATTTATGCTCACCATTTCTTCTACAATTTCTTTGTAATTGGGTATTATAACTGTTATGACTATAAAACAAAGTGTGATACGATATGTGGCCAGAATAATGTCGAAGCCATGTTTGTTAGTTGGGTATCATTACGACATCGGTGACGGGGGTTGGTTTAGGAATGACATATTAATTTGTATTATTAGAACTTACTCTTGGGAGAAAATTTATTTTCTCTAATATATGCACCGTCAACTCATGGCATCAACAGAGTTGATTGCAATGCCTCAGACCAATACGTTCTTGGGTTGGAGTCCCGACGGTGGCAGGATTTTCAATACTAGCCCTTGACGCACCCGGAAACACGAATACCCAATTAATCAATGAATTTAATATAGTACCTTCAGATTTTACATCCACGAAAATTAGGGCAGGAAATGCATTTTTTTTAAACGCACGGTTCGTAAACCCATTGAAGTTCATAATTTGTATTTTCTACATTATGGATAGTTGTGGTTCTCTACAAATTGAACCATACATTTTATACAGATTAAAATTTTACATTTTCTAATAATATAGATTTAATTTCTTATTAGTACACCGATATTGCCGTACTCTTAAAATGTTTTATATAATACAACCCTGAAGTTGATTCTTTGTTAGACACTTATTATATGGGATATACATTTATTTTTTTTAAATGTTTTCTTCTCTCTACGCTGGTGGTTGTTATGGGAATAGCATATTAGTAAAGGGAGGATTTTACCTCTGTTCACTAACTATAAAATTTCGTTTTAATAGTTTCTCATTACAGACGTTTTCATTGTACGAGTACAATATGGGCTTACACCGGTAGTCTACATTGCTACCGATATGAGATCAACAGTCGGGTCTGTGAAAAGGTAATAAGCAATTTATTCCTCTTCACAGAAATGTTTATAGTTCCGTAAGTCCTCAACATCAGTGAGCATAATTTTCCAGGGTTTTTATTAGTTCTGGTGGTAAAATCTTTCTGAGCGATGTCTTTAATGCCTTGGATAACTTTTTCAAATTTAATTTACAGTCTCGAAAGCCAGGGAATCGTTTCGCATCCTACGCTTGTACTTCATTAATTTAAGGCAGAAGTAAGTTTAAACATTCACAATTTAATGAACAAAATTTAATATTCCCACAAATATGAAGAATACCTAAAATGCTCATGGAAGCAAACAAATCCCTGTGTGTAGCACAGAGTGCGCCTGCGCGAACGTATGCTTTAATTTCGACAGCGTGGCCCAGCACTCTCGGACTTTTCAAAAACGAACCGTTTTCCACTGCTTTATCACTTGATATTGAGTGCGAGGTCAAGGGCACTGGGATAAAAGGAACTGGGAAACACTGGTATTGAAGGATCTCCAAGGACAATCCGTACGCGGCCAGTAGCCCATCGAACACACGGGCTGACTTTCCAACATGTCTCACTCGCTACCCTCACCAACGCCAGCGGATCTATTGATCGGCGAACGTACGCATAAAAACACTCGCCGGGAGAAGTGGTTCAGGGCATCAATTGATGTCATTGCAGAGCTCTCACCAGGACACTTGCTAGAGAGCTAGATCGACTTCTGTCGCTGTCTGGTGGAGAATTGGCGGCTGGTTGCTCTGATCGGTAGTTTTCCTTGGATTCTCCGATCAACACTAGGCGAATGCCGGTGCAGTACCCTAACAAACGAGCCACGGACCGTTTGCGATTTTTCCTTCGTCATCCTTGCCCAATTCTCACCCCTTACTTGCACACATTTACTCTAAGACCCACTACACTACCACAGATGCCGAGAGACCGACCGGGAGCTTACAGCTTGTTCCGTCAGGGGCGGTGACCCAAGGTGGGAGATACCTGGTTGGAGAAAGCCTCGCTAGTCGACGGTAGGTCGGCACCGGATCTCACCATTCAACGGGGGAAGATCACCGCCACCTCCTGAGAAAAGAACATATACTAAACTCACATGACTAATGACCTTAGCAGTTCACCCCTTGGAGTCCCTAATTAATCAATCAACGTCAACTTCAGCTATACAAAGCTTGCAAACACAACGTCTGCGTCCACAGTTTCTTACGTGGACAGTTGTATCAAAACTTTTAGATTTAAATTTATTTAGTCAAAAAACAGTAAAATCTGTATGTGACGTATGGGGGAGAAAATCAACTGCGCACGTTTTCTTGAGTTCCAGTATCTCTTCCCATCATTTTAACTATAAATAATTGAAAGTTGAGTAAAAGTTAAAGATAAATAAATAAATCAAAATAAATTTTAAAACAGCGTGAGGTTATCAACATTTAAAAAATTAGACATTTTTCTTCCCGAGTTACAGAAAACTTATTTGCAATGGTAAATGAAGTGCAGATTTGATTTTTCTGTATTGCTAACAAAATAGTAACTCGCCCTTACCACTACTCCTACCACTTCAAGCAAACGGAGAGTTCAATAAAACGTACGCATAGTGAAGCTACATTTACGTCCAGAGGCAAAACAAGGGGTCATCTCCACATTTGCTTTAAAATTTGCTTTAATGAAAAACATTATTTTTCATTTTGATTATCAGTATAGTCTCTAAATGTCTAGAAACAGTTATGCAGCAGAAAAGATTTTACTTTTTATTTAAATTTGTGTACCGACTTTAATTGTTTAATGCCATTTGTTTAACTACAACGATAGTACCGCAATGAAACGAAACATCGAGAAATTGAAGAAAGGTAACATACAAACGCTGTCATTTCTGATTTTTTGTGTAAATGGATAATCCGCTTTTTTAGTAATTCAGTAGAGCAGGAAGGACATCATACGACTAGCTCTTGGTCAGCGTGCTTGCTTTCCACTATGCACCACGGGTTCGATTACCGGTGGAGCCAAGACTACAGTGTGCGTTTTTCTTGCAATGTTCTAGTATATGTTGCTGTGTGACGATAAAAAAATTCACTTGTCAGATTGAGAACACCAGAATACGACGTAGAGATATTTACGTGCTAACCACACGTACTCCCTTGACCCATAGCCGTCAGGCAGGAACATCGCCGGTAAATCTGAGCCCGTTCACAGGCTTTCGCTCCAATTACATACATACATACATACATACATACATACATACATACATACATACATAGGGCTTCATATCAGCAACAGAGAGCGTATCTGCTTATTCTCTATTATTTATGAATCCGGGGGGTCATAAGGGACGGTCCTAGCTATATTATTTCACATACTTTTTTACACTTTTGTGATTTTCTCACTTTTCCCTTTATCTTTTATTTACAAATTTCATTGCTTTTAAAATTATTCCTGGCTATATGCCAATTCTTGGACCGCTTGTGACCTTAGGGACCCAAAGCTTCTTCGCACCCTGGACATTCACCACGCAACGGCGAGAACACAATTCTCATGTAGCTCTCGCAAAGACATTCATTTCCGGTCCAAGAAGGCATGAATTTCAGAATAAACATTTTGTTCCAAATGGAAATATGCATAATATTTCGGATGATATGGTTAAAAATTGGACACTATAGTTTGTATTAAAAATAGTACACTGTTTCCCAATTAGAAACGCACAAAATGTGAAAGATGAGGTAAGATGGAAACCAAAACAAAATGAGAAAGAGTGCCCCTGGATAAGATGGCAAAAAGTTCCTCTCAGCCAAATGACATGAGTAGTTACACTATAACTCTAACATAAAAATAAATTTTTGGAGAGGTTTTATAGCCCCCCTCCCACCACCCGCACCCCTCTACAGCCAAAAACGTGTTTTTTAATTTCAATTTTTTCGTCAACTTAACACTTTTTTACCTGATTGAATAAGATGTGAAAAATAATAAAATAATTTATACTGCCAGAAACGTATTTTTGTTATTTTCTCAGCGTCGAATTCAAACACAAAAATATGTCGGGGTTTGGCAAGCTCATCTTCGAATAAGGCGACTACGGCTATTTCCTCTCACTTCCACTGGCTACTCTGCAATTTCGGTGCAAATCTCTTAACTTCTTTTCCAGCGGCAACGACTTGGCACGGCTTTGGAAAAGCTTATGTATTTATGGTTTGTTTATGTTTGCGAACCAAGTAGCCATTTTCTGCGAAATGAAGTTATTTCTAAACTTTAAACTTTGTAGAGATTCTA
The DNA here is from genome assembly GCA_038098605.1 of Gryllus longicercus. Lineage (NCBI taxonomy): Eukaryota > Metazoa > Arthropoda > Insecta > Orthoptera > Gryllidae > Gryllus > Gryllus longicercus. The sequence goes on along the minus strand of JAZDUA010000267.1, from coordinate 1,072,354 downwards.
CAGGTAATGTCCCACAAGACGACGCGTAGGTTGGCAGCGGATCTCTCTATCCAGTGGGGGAGGAAAGCAGCCAACACCCGCGATAAAAACATTCACTATACTAAGTGATTGCAGCAGTTGATGTGCCTGAAAACAATCAGTTGTTTTTTGTTTGTCTTTGCTTTCACAAAACATGGAGGCGATTGTTTTGGTAGAGTCCGCTCAACCGGTAGTAGAGAGATCAGACTACTCATTTTCACCTAGTATCACTAGTATTCACTAGTATCAAAGTAAAAATCCTCCATGTACAATTTGTGGTCGACAAAGTGAGTTCACGGTAGTTTCTTTGGAGATATGTTTTCCTGTCTTGAATTCCCCACATCTCCATCATTTCTCTTGTCATCACCTCGTGTCGGAATTAAAAAGTACAATCTTGAGGAGGATCCGAGTCACTTGGCTGATGACGTACCGTCCCAATCGGCGATGATAACATTTGATCAGTATGAGATGGAGTTAAGTTTTACTTGAAATACGACTCCAACAACACTTTTATTCCGCCATTTACGCATTTGCGAGAAATGTTACTAGTACCCGAAGCTTATAGCTTCGCTGAAACTAATTTTCATTAATCTGGCAACAAGTGAAAACACAGAGATGAGCTTAAAGATAGCATGTAATGATTCCGAGAGAAAAAAAGAACAAATATATACATGTAAAATTCCATAGTAAAATTCTCGTATAATGAGCTGACATTCTTAACTGCTAAATGAATATGAATATTTACTACTTAACTTACAACATAATTCAGACAAAAATAAACAGTTAAGATCATACAATAGTTTTTAAGCATTTTGAACACATTTCAACACAAACTGAAATTTGTTTCTAGAGACTTTGTTGGTACTTTGTGCTACTTTGAAAATGTTATAATTTGCTAGTAAGAATGTTCACTTTGACAAATTCCAGTTTTACGAGCATTAAATGTTGACATAGACAAATAAATTTCTTTAGATATAGACATTTGTTAGAGTTTTTCCACAAAACATAGTTAAATGTTTGACTTACTACGAAAAGCTAGTTACGATAGAATAAATAATTCAGATGTTTTGTTGTATTGTTTCTTATTGCTTGCAAATCGATTCACTCTGCATTTACTTTTACTGCATATATGCAAACCTGCTTGATTTGTTTAACCGTCACTGTACTAACCGTTTTCACTGTAAGAGAGCGCGCGTTGAGATTAGCTCTTGCTGAACGACGTTTCGTCGCTCACGTCACAGGACGCGGAGAGGGGGGAGAGGGGGCTTCCGGGAGGGGGCGCGTCGACAGCTGTCCGGTTGCTGTTATTTGTTGCACACGAAACGCTTCACTTACGGTCTGAAGTTAATATAACGTTATTGTTACTGCTCGTTCGACTGAGATTGGAAGACGGGTTGAACTTGGAACAAGAGAAAATGTTCACTTTGTACAACTACAGTTCTTAATATATGCAACGATGGTGACGGAATTACGAATTGCTCTAAATACAGCTTCCAGTTGGTTAATGAATGCGAATTTTAATTTCCCCTCTTGTATTATTTTTCGTGTGAGGGCTGTTCGAAGACTAGTCTATACACGCAAGGCTCTACCACGTACATGTATGTCAATATTATTTTACTATGTTCTTTTCCCGTTTGGATTTCACTTAAGATTAATATGAACATGGACTCTCTTACTCGATCGTTGGTTTAGCATCTTCCAATTAATACAGTTGTTATTGTAAACTTCATTGATTATGCTGAAGGCACGGCTTGCAACATCCAACCTCGTCTTAAAATTGCATATTAGAATACTGTTCTACACTTAGAAGTACAATCGGCAGTGATGAGTTCGCAGATACAATACGACGGTATCAAAACTTCGAAGAAAATTTATTTGCGGAAGATTCAGCTTCACACACAAGTCTACTCTGAGCGAATGCCGTACTGCGACAGATTCGCGAAAAGCGCACAGTTATCACTTCGGTTGGCTTTTGTTTCATCGAGCCAATCAAGAGCTGTGGTCATTGTTTCCGTAAGTGTAGTGCATGCCATATTCCTGGGAGTAGCAGTGTTTACCCCCAATTTAACGCGAGTTATGGCGCCGACCTACACGCCGGATTGCAGGGTTTTCCTCTCCTGGAATCTTCTCCAGTGAGGCATCGCCCCAGTCACAGCAAGCTATAAGCTCCGAACTGGTCTTCCGTTCTGTGTGGTAGTGTGCATACAAGTATAAGAGTATGTAATGCAAAGAAGGAACACGGATGTGGAAGAAAAAAGGCCTTCTCTGTGGCTTCATTGCTAAGGTACTGTTCCGGCACTCGCCTAGTATTGATCAGAAAAGCCATGGGATAGTACCGATCAGAGCAGCCAGTTACTAATATTCTCCTGAACACAGTGGTTGCATTGGTTCGCCAGTCTACGTAGCTAGTGCCGAAAATCCGCCACGAATGGAACTCGAACCTTAGAACTCCCCGGTCAATGACCCTGCGGAGGCAAAAGTGGTTGCATTGAGTCACGTCAGCCGTTCGTTGGAAATTGGGAGCTGATTTCGTGCAAGAGGAGTTATCAATTTTTAGTTAAACATTGTTTCTTGCATTCTTTTGGTCATCAACGATTTTCTGTAGAATATAAAGACGAGTCATAAAATTGTTCAAATTACTGATATTATTCACACTTTTACAGCTACTATAAAATGTAATTCGCTGTAATTTATAAAATATGTACTTCGCATTATACTAATGTGAGAGAGGTTTCATCAACAGCGGAGGTGGTTTGACTCACTATGTAATAAATACAGAAAATGATAATTTAATTAAATATTTCAATAGTACAACTCGCAGCCAATGTTAGCTAATTAAAGAGAACCAAACGTAGAAACATTAAATATAAAAATTATCATGTACCATCCATATTATTTGTAATAAATATGCTGTAATTTCTTGTACAATCTTCATTGATCAATGTAGAATAATTGTTCACCTAAAATATGAATTTGATCAACAGAAGAATAAATATTAAGTAATGCTAATTGGCATATTCTAAAAAAATCAGATTAAAATAAAAATATGCAACAATAGTTGAAATGTAGCCTGCAAAAGAGGAAATTTTGTTTGCAACACAGACAGCTCTACAGTTGTCTCTGCTGACCTCGCCTTCTTCGCTTTTTTATTCATCATTCATCTAGAAAGAGTACTAAAAGAAAAGGGAGAGAGTCTGGAGTTCAATAAAACGAGGGCAGATTATGTCTCCCTCATATGTCAAATAAAGTTTCTATTATTATTTGTCGAAACTCAATAAAATCAAATTTCCGTGGGCACCCTGGCAAGACGGTCCCAAAGTACGCTATTCCGAGACAACAGGCCCCGTTCATAGCGAACGCTCCTGTTGTCATTGCTCTATCGCTCCTTGACGGCACTTCGTGAAATGAAAGCTCTCGAGCTGAAAGTTAACGCATTCAAGGTCGCTGCTTGTCTCCCAAAGTGGAAGTAGTCGGGTTTGGAAGTGTCGGGAATGGCATTGATTGGTTGGTCGATTGCTTTGTGTATATTTTACGTATATTTGTGTATATTTTATCATAGGATGTGGCGTCGTTCTTCTCCTGAAGAATGCTAAGATTCTGCGCCGACCTACACGGTGGCTGATGGAATTTCCCCCTCCAGGTATCTCTCACCAGCGGGGCACGTTCCTCCAGGGACAAGCTCTAAGCTGCCGACCAGTCTCGTGACATGCGCCGTGTAGTGCATGTAAGCATAAGTGTGTAATAGGTGATGGCACAAGGAAGACAAAAGAAACTGTTCGTGGCCCGTTTGTTAGGGTACTGCTCCAGCATTCGGCTGGTTTTGATCCGAGAAACTCCGGAAAGCTACCAATGAGAGAGAGCAGCCGGACGCTAGAATTCTCCTCCAGTAAACAGCTGAATGCGACCTAGCTCTCGACTATTGCCGGACCCCTCAATCCTTAGGACCTCCCTGTCAGAGGCACTTCAATTACATAAGTTATTGCGCTGAGCTACCTCAGCCGGTTTCGGGCATGTATATTTTCGTCAAAATCGTTACCGATTTTTTTCCTCACAAAAGAACTTTCAATACACTATGTATACAAGCAGTAAAACCGACTTTCGCTTAGCCTGATTGGTTAAGACACGCAGCCCCTGCTCACCCTGCAGCGTACTTCCCCACGGCCTAAAGTGCTAAAGTGGACCGTCCTGACCCAAACCACGGGAAGTCACGCCACGCGGCGCCGCCTCTCGCCGCCCAGTCCCCGAGGTGCCTCACGGCTCTGCGCATCGCGGCCAGCACGCCGCCCCTTCACGGCCGAGTAGAGCTGGCCCGCGCTTCACCGCTTGATCGCTTCACCGCCCCCGCTGCGCTGCGCAGAGTGGAGAGGCACCGTTCCAGGAACCCACGATGCCGTCGCTCACTTCCTACTCCTCTCGGTGATGCGCAGTGCGGGGAAATGCGATACGTCGTGTAGAATGCAGTAGCTGTGTGGTGAAAGTAATGAATGTCGACTCAATGATATAATTATGATATACTATTGCACAACTATTAAATTGATCTTTCTTTTAAAATGCACTACTAATAATATTGTTAATATTGTAACGTTACACTTATTTAAATTTTATTTTTCTCGTTATATTTTCTCTTCTCTCTTCTCTTCTCTTTTCTCTAATATATTCTCGTATCTATCAAAGGCTGGTAAAAAAATTGTGTTATCTCATTTTCGGAGATGTCTTCGAAAATATCAAAACTTAAAGATACAAAACTAAAAAATTTAAAGATAGAGATTTTTGTCTTAAACAAAATATATTGTAATGGACCATCTCTTTAAAAAATCTAATTCAAAATTTTTTCAAAATAAGGATAGATTTTGCGTAATTAGTGCTTGAAATTTACGTTATTTATAAAAATATTTTCTTAAAAAACACTCCAATTTGTTTCTTCAATTTTTCTCCACGCATTGAAAACGGAACACCTAAAACAATGGTGGGATCTCATTTTCATCGAAGACTAAATTTTGAAAATTTCAAATTTATAAATAATAATGCGAGCAGGTATGTGCTGTTGTAACACCATTATTTTACCTAATTTACTGCACCTTCGAAAATTGCAAAATTGTACACTACGAAAGTGGAATATTGATAACACTGGTTAACCAATTATTTGCTGCATTGCTGGGAGGAATTTTATCAATTGATCTGTGTGTGCCGATATCAGATTTGAAATTCGTATTTTCTCTGAAAGCTTTAGTTTTTGGATTCCACAGAAGTAAAAAATTAAATATTTCATTTTCTTTTGTTTGATCTCATTGCCTGTGGGTAGAAAGGTTTGATTAAACTGTAAATTATATGCATATTTAAAACTATTTGCAACACAGTCTAAATATATTTATTAGTACAAATGAAAATACACGTCGCCAGAATCAAATTGTCAAAGTTTATAAGAAGTGATCATTATAAGACACATTTTTACTACGAGGAGTCACGGGTCAAGCTAAATCTGTTAATACAGTAACTTACGTTTCACACTTTCCGTTTGTACGCTCCTACAGAGGAATCGCGTTTAATCCTCCAGCAGTAATGTGCTAACATTCTTGTATACTCTTACCATCTGTCTTGGTAACGCTCTTCTATGGTCTTGACGTCCTGACGGAATCGCTCACCATGTTCGTCACTTCTCCGAAGTTTTTGGGGAAACTATCAAGATTACTAAATAGCAATTGAAAATTTAACACTCATGTTACATCCCAGAAATGCTGATAACATATTTGATACGAGACTCTCCTAGTTAGCAGCCTTTTTATTACGTGATATATAAGTGACATTTCAGCAAGAACCCTCACTATATGCTAGAAGCATTCACCATCTGTGTTCAATGCTTTAACGACCTGTTTAATCACCCCAATCTTTATGTGGAGTCGAGGAAAATTGATATTATATTGACTCACAATTGGATCACTAAAAATGTTTGGCAAGCCTGCGTTCAGAATCTCACGGAGGACCACCCTTTTTGATTCCAGTGCAATTTGCGAGCTCGATTGTCCCACATGCAATGACAACATGGATTATTTGAAAAACGTCCCTGTTAACCTAGGAAAAATTAACAGTTTTGAGATCCACCGAAATTGTCCAGTAGTGCTCGTCATAATTCAGAAGTTGAAATACAGTTCTAATGTAATTATGCTTCTCGTATATTCACAGGATGACCAACTGGAACAGGTGCATAGACATTGTCTTTATGTAGTAGAACACAGTTCAGGACACGTTTCGATCTATCTATAAATGAACGCCAAAAAATTGAACTGTACAATGTAATCACCAATTCCCATAGAAGATCTGAATCTTTGTGACAATAAACTAACTATCTCTCTTCAGTAAAATACGAAACGAACTCATCTCGTTTGTGGAAAAATGAAACTTTTACGAGCTCGCTTACTACATTCGTTTTTTTTCACTCTAGACTAACATTTCAGCTACAAGTTTTAAGAGACCCAAATAATACGCAAGATCATCCAATTCTGACAAAACTGCTGAGAAGTTGAAGATCGTGGGGTATGAGAATAATGCACACACACACACACACTTTAAAAAATATTCCTTTAGTTTCATCACATGCTTCCTGACCACTGCCCTGATTTTTATTTGGAGTAAACCCTTTAAAAACTGGAATATATAGCTCATCAGAGTGCACAACAGTCCGAATTTCAGAAGGGATACTAGGATATGAAATGTTAAGTCTGTTTTTCTTGTTTATACCCTTCGAATTGACGAGATAAAAATAGTAGGCACTAGTATGGTCCCTTGGTTCTTGCCAAGTCATCTGAATTCCAAAACGTAAACCCTTACGTTTCCCTTCATTTAAGTCTGACAGCAGTGAGTCTCATTGGAGTAAAATACATTGTGTGGGCTTCAACTTGTCTTGATCGCAAAAAGGAAGTCCAAAGTAAACTTTATAAGCGCATCTCACAAATAATGTAGCTCATTCGAAGAATTAGGGTGAAGTTGGTATGTCCAAAAAAAAAACGTTATTTCTTAAAAAATAGATTTTTTCTGATCTCACACCAGTACAGAGTAACCATATACAAGCCACATCCAACAATTTTCCTGAAGATGTAGCAGAGTATGAAAAAGTCGCCGTTCCTCAAGGAGATGTCCAAAGTTAGTAGCCGTAGCACTGAAGTATCTGTCCGAGAGAGAGTCCGCACACTTTGCTGTTCCGTCAACACTGTTCCCAATTCACTGATTCACTCGATACTGCTGGTAGGCGCTCAACTGCCCTCTGCCCGCCGGGGCCGTCTGGGGCGAGGGTCCGCTGGCCAGCCCCCGGATAGGGGCGGTGCCTCAATTTTCGGTGCCTGGTCGCGCGTGACGGCGCGGCGGCGGCTGCTGTCGTCGCCCTCTTTTGAGCTGCGACGGTACTAGGTTCCGGCGGTTCTTTCAACGGTGCGCAGTCGACTACTGCAGAACTAACTACAGATACAGCAGTAACTGTCCGGATGGTTTATACTCTTACATTGACATACCTGTGTAGCCGAAATCGAATCTGAAAGAAAACGAAAGAAAAAATCCCCCTCTTCGTAATATTAAGCTGGCAAGACAAACTGGGAACATAACTGACTATAAATAATTAAATACTCGTTTTCATTTAAACCACGTAAATTTATCAATGTCTCCTACAGCACTCCCAACATTTCATCCGCCTCAGTATCCAGATTCAGGCTGCAAGCTCGTCACTCGTGCGCCGTTTCTTCAGGAATTGAACTGCCAACGGCTGGAGTACAAAAGTTCAAATGGCACTTAACGTAGAGCATGAAACACAAAACTGTTTTCACATTTTTAATGAGCAGTTCAAAATTAGCAAGATTCAATAAATGAATTTCATCCAATTGAAATTTCGAAAAAAGATTGTTGATTTGTGTAATGGGTATTTTTCTGAAATAAAATTTGTTCTAAAAAATAACCTTTAACGATCGATTGATTAGTGATTGCGGGCGCGACAACTGCTAAGGCCATTAGTACCGTTAATGTAGTGCACATTTTTTCGCGGGAGGTGGCGTAGATCTTCTCCCGCCAGATGGCGAGATCCGGTGCCGACCCATCGGCTTGCGAGGTTTGTCCTCAACCAGGATTGTCCTACAGGCGGGGCACCACCTCAGCTGGGACAAGCTCCCGACTGGTCTCCAGTCATGTGCAGTAGGGTAGTGCATGTAATAGTGAGTGTGAGATGATACAACCAGGGAAAAAAGGAAAGTTCGCGCGCTGTCTGTGGCCCGTTTGTTGCGTTCATAGCAGCCGCCTGCTAGAATTTCTTCCCGACAGCAGCTAAATTCGACCTAGCTTTGTTGCTACTGCGCAAAATCCTGACACGTTCCGAACTTGAACCCTAGAATATCCCAGTCAAAGGCACTGCAGTGATATTAACTAAAGGTCTCAGTCACTAAAGCCCGTATTCTTTAAAGAAGCGTATGCACATTTTTTTCAAAAATGTAGTTTTCGCATAATTTTTGTTCGAATAAATGCAATTTATATTTTTTCTCAAGAACTACTCCAGTTTGTTTTCCTTGAATAGAGGAAATGCTTAAATAACGCTGCAGATCGAATTTTAGGTGAACTCTCGTTTTCGAAACCCGCATGTTCGAAACTCGCATGTTCGAAACTCGCATGTTCGAAACTCGCATGTTCGAAACTCGCATGTTCGAAACTCGCATGTTCGAAACTCGCATGTTCGAAACTCGCATGTTCGAAACTCGCATGTTCGAAACTCGCATGTTCGAAACTCGCATGTTCGAAACTCGCATGTTCGAAACTCGTATGTTCGAAACTCGTATGTTCGAAACTCGTATGTTCGAAACTCGTATGTTCGAAACTCGCATTTTCGAAACTAGCAAACCAAAAATTAACACCGTTAAATTACAATATTGATGATAGAAGTTCTTTCTTCGATGAATTATGTTCTTGAATACCTGTCCTTGAATTAATGAAAATTGTGAGGGGAAGTTTGAGTTTAGCTCTGAGACTGATGGTGTAGGGTTTATGTGATTGGCACCTTAACTCCAAGAACATCAATATGAATGGCAGTGCGGATAAAAAAGTTTGGGTTTTGAAAATACTTTTACAAGTTCTACGTTCCCGTTTAAAATTGTGCGAGAAAGAATGTGTCTTTGTAGCACCACTAGTTTTCTTCCTGAATTGGCTGGGCGTGTACCCTCGATCTACGTCTTTCAATAGTTGTATCGAACGCGTCGCCTTTGTCTCCTATTATTATGTTTCATGACTGGAAAAAGGTTCCTTTCAGACCCTTCGCTATGTCAGTGCATGCAGCGAGTTTGCCAGTAAAGCGTGACCAATAACGGGATGCATAGGACATATTGACGGGTCTATATATCGCAATACATCCTGGAAAGAAACTATTTTCTGTGTCGAATATTCCGCTGTTCGATTCATTTCTCTCGATTTTATAGGGCAATTTCTAGTTGCTATTATTTACTCTCTCTTTCCGTGCCGTTTCTATTACGAAAACGATGTGCAAATTTATGTCGACGTAACTTTAATTGGAGTATAATCTAGGACACACTGTAACATACAAAGTATGCAGATGTGAGTCAAACCTTCAATGCCAGGGAGGTTAGAATGTACAGTACTGATTATTTGACCCAGCATAAAAAATAAGGAAAGGATAATTTAATGAAATGTAGAATTGTCAAAAACACTGCCAAAAGTCCGTTCATTAAATATAATTAAACTTAAACACATTAACTTTAAAAATACTTATTAAACATCTATGTTAATAATAACAATAATGGTGTAATGCCAACTGTCATGTTCATTGTTCATAGAATTTCTTCACATTGGAATTCCTAAATTATTCCATTCATCAGCAAAGAGAACCTAAGCAATTACTTTCGCATAGAGTCTAGGAAAAACTACAAGATTTTTTAAAAACCGTATTACTCTGAACAATGTAACGGTGAATCTATTCACTTGCACGACACATTTTTCACGACTTACAGTTTTGATTACACATTTCTGCTAATAGAGTTTCAAAACTTTTTATTTGCCAAATATCCTGTTTGATGTTTGCTAAAGAAACTGTTTGATGTAAACTACTACATGTCAAAATTAAAAACTACTCGTGATGTGCTAAGAACCAAAACAAACGAACACTATACGCCCACTATCTTTGAAACGAGTTCAACTTCCTGTGTGAGAATGAATGTATTCAGATTTATCGAGCGTTGTATAATGAAATTTTGAACCACATTTTGCTGGAAGCCTCGAGGATGGCTCATGGGCAGTGCACTAACTTCGCATGTTGTAGTCCCGGGTTTGAATCCCGGTCGAGGCAATAATATAGTTGTACCTTTCCTTTAAAATCGTCTCAATTTCTGTAGCTGTAGGATGAAGAAAAGCTCAGAAAGGGGGAATTTACAAGTTATGGTGAAGGAAAATACATGTTCGTCACGTCTCCCTTGCTTCCCAAATCTGGGAATTAAATTAGACACTAGAAAGCTAGCTGGCAAAGTCGGATAGTCGATCCAAAATGCTAAATACAGTTTGATAAAAATGGATAGAGATTTTTCTATTGTCAACGAATTAAATTGGTTTGCCTTGCTGAGAACAAATTTGAAGAATACTTTACATGATTTCCTTCTAGTGCGCTAGAAAGTACGAGTAATTGGATCTGTTTTCTCCAAATCATCACTTAAGAATCGAACACTACTTTATATGCCGATGAAAAATATAGTCATATTTCTACTGAAAAGATGTTTGAAATACTTTGTGAAGATAAGGAACTTTTTATACACGCTTACAAATTATTCTCCCTCTTTTTGCACATCTACTCTATTGCAGCATTGATGGAACGATACTTACCTTGTCTGAAACGCATACAAACATACTTCAGGAATACATTTGTAGAAAGAGACTTTCTTCTTTGAGGGAATATTGTGATTGACAAAAAACGTCTTCTGAAGTTAATAAGGAAACAGACAAACGGAGATATTACAGAAGTCTGCACCCTTGAAGGACCAAAGAATGGATTTGGTATTCAACAAATAATCCATTTTTCTTCAAAAAATTTTTAATTATTAAAATAACATTTATATTTCCCTACTAGCTCTTCACCTAACTCCACAGTTTCGAGGTTCAAATGTCTCTTCTGGATCTAAAAAGACTACTTGGAGCTATTGCAAAACATATCGTTCCTCGCGGGGGTGGAGGGAATAGCACTATTGCGCATTCCAAATAACACATACACCAATCGTGGCAGTGTCTTTTTTATATTTATCGAGATACTACTTGAGCCCGTCAAATCTGACACCATTGGTCTTGATGCGAACTTTTTTCTAAGCCTCATTTTAGATTGGTTTATTCATCTCTTGATTTTTTAAGAGCGTGGTGTAATATGAAGCTTACTTTTTGGGGAGAGTGTTAATGAAAAGTAAGATTAGTTTAATCGCGGGAAGATGAAATATCACCTTCCTTACTCTCACGTTCTATGGTTTCCGGTAGCATGACTCAAGTAAAATTAATTAATTAGCTTGAAATGCAACATCCATAATAAAAATGGATGGCAGGACAATTGTTAGAAGTAAAAAATGGTTATGCTGTAACCTAGGATCTGGGATCGTCTTTCGAGTAAGAATGCAAAGAAAAGTCAAGTGTGAGAAGCGGTGAACTGAGGACAAATATAAGTGTACCCCGTTGACACATCAATTGCTCCGTCATCCTTAATTAGCCCACATTTGCAAATTTACAAACAATTTCCAACTTTTTCAGATCTAAAGAGGGACGAGTCTCCCGATGTCCCAGAGCCGAAATCCGTGAATTAAGAATTTTGCAACAATTTACAAGTCTATAAAATTCGAAATATGCGCTAGAACGGCCAAAAGGGATCCGCAAATAGTGCCCGAGATAAACTTTTTAATATAACAGTTTGATAGAGTTACAAAGTAATTGCAAAAATACAGTATAATTGTTGCTAAAATGCTAAATATTTACTGGTCTGTTGACAGTAATTCTGGACGGAAAACCCCCGCTCAAAAGTACATTTTCGTTATGGCGCCTTTGACAGGGAAAGATGGCGATATTTCCGCTTCATACGTAAACAATAGAGGCCCCCGTGCTCCTGGAACAGCGTCGTTCCCGCCCCATGGCAGTTTGCGCTAATCACATAGACACTAAGATTCTGACTGTAGCGGTAGGTTCGAGCTTTTGTGGTGGTATTTCCTAACGTCCTAGCCGCTCTTGGTGATTCCCCGGGAACACGTTCTTTGGACAGGCCACACGAAAAATTATCGAAAACTCTTGTCAATTACAAAATTTTGATTACTTAATCAGTGGTAAGTTGAAGTGTAACGACAGTTTTATCACGTAATCGGTAATAGAGGTTACAGAACGATCGATAATTCAAAAATATTTTCCACTGAGTACATATTTAACTTCGTCAACGAGATAGAATTGATACAATTTGTAACGTAAATACGAAAACCTCCACATGCTTAACCATTATTTTATTCTCGTTCTCTTCAATAATACCCTACAAGTTAAAAGTTGGGAATTTTTAAAAAAAAGGTATGTTCATTTACAGATAACCAATGTTCTGTAAAACAAACAATACATATTTGATTTAAATATCGTGGTACAACAGCCTCGACAAACTTAGTTCCATCTGAAAGAAATTGAATGTTATAGTGCAGAATGTACATATTTTGCAAGAACGTACAATGATGTTTTTCTGCTGCATTTGTCTGTAGTTGATATATAATATTTACTTTATTTTTAATCCAAGTGCTTGGTCGAAGATGGTAACATGTTTCAGGAACGGCGGCTGTTCGTAGTTTATTGGTTCAGAGAATCTAAGAAATACAGCTTTCATTTACTTTATTGTGGAAGTAAATATTATTTATAGTTTTCATTTCTGTTGGGCAATATACTACAGCGGAAGATAGATTTTTCTCTGAAATCGCAGCGCTGCGCGGCTCAGTGCTCTCGCCTCTACATCGTATAACTCAGTATCGTTAGTTCTCTCGCCTAAATGGTATTTTAATGAACGAATTTCTCTTCAAATGGAGCAACGTACTATAATGTTTTGATTTGATATTTCTCACAAATTCCCTAATTCAGAATCAGTACTTTCCAATCGAGCACCGTAATACTTAACTTCGGCTTACGGCAGTTATAAATGTCCTTCACGTTTGAAAAAAAAATTGTTGCGCGAAATCTGGGTATTTTCTGTTTTTGTTATAACAAGCAGATCTGATTACGTCCGACGGCACTCCATTTTCAAACGCTGAACTTACGCCTCTCACTCCTGCTCCCAATCAGCTCGACACTCATCCACCTGTTGCGGGTCAGCAACCTTCAGATCGTTGAACCCTTGCGTAAAACCTCTCCCCTCGCTTCGTAGCATTTCTCTCACTAGCACGAACCTCCCTCCACGCCAATGCTCCCATTTCTATTCATTTTTTTAAAATTTATTTCTTCTCGTTCGACCAAAGGTCTTTCGAGGGGTTTCGGTTTTACATACTGACATTTTGGGATTTGGGCATTCCTGACAAATTGAGATTAGATACTCTGGCTCATTTGATTTGTTTGTTTGTTTCTAGAAGCTGCTGGGATTTATTTTTGCTTTTTTTTTCTTTGGGGGGGGAGGGGGTAAGCAGTTAGGATTGCCCGAGCAATAGGAAGGGAACGTGAAAGATTCTATTTAGATACGGGAAGAAATTATTGGTTTAGGGAGGTTTAAGCATGTCTTTGGGAAATTTGGATTTGATTCGACTTGGGATGTTTGCTGTTCGACCTAGGTGAAATTTCAGAGCGGACTGAGATGAGGGAAGGGAAGAATAGAAGTTATTTGCTACTTTTTTAATGTGTTCAAGCACTGTTTCCATTTGGAGTTCTCTATGAATTTGGTGGTTAGGTATAAACCATGGAGCTTTAATTGACTTTCTGAGGACTTTATTTTGGACAACTTGCATTTTTTGTATGGTGGTGGGAGCAGCGTTTCCCCACACCGGGCAAGCATAAGTTAGTGTGGGTAGAATAATAGATTTATATAATAAAATCTGGCATTTGGTATTGAGTGTTGAATGTTGATTTATAAGAGGGTATAGTTTTAATATCTTGGCATTGGATTTGTTGATAGCTGCTTGAACATGAGGTTTCCAGGAAAGTTTCTTGTCTAACAAAACTCCAAGATACTTTATTGGTTCATTTTTCCAAGGTATTTCGTTGTCATCTATTTTCAGATTGGGAGGGTATTGAGGTCTCCTAAGAGTAAATATCTTAGTCTGACATTTTTGAGAATTGATTGCGATTCTCCATTTTTTTGTCCATTGCATTAGGTTGTTAAGATTATTCTGAACTCTAATGTATGCTAGGTTAATATCTGAGCTTGCTGAAAACAGTGCCGTATTGTCGGCAAAAAGAGCAGTTTCCACGTTGTGATACTTGGGTATGTCACTCATGAAGATATTGAATAAAATAGGTGAGAGGACTGAGCCCTGTGGAACTCCGGCTGTGATATTACGAAGTGTAGAAAAGGAGTGATTAATTTTGACCTTAAATTTTCTATCAGAGATAAAGCCTTTAATAATATTCTGAATATACTCAGGGACTCCAAGTTGTCTTATTTTAAATAACAGACCGGTATGCCAAACTCTGTCATATGCTTGTGCAATATCCAGAAATGCAGCTAAAGTATGTTTTTTCTCTTGGAAGCTCTGTGCAATGTACTCAGTGAGCCTTAGCAGCTGGTGTGTGCAGGAGTGGTTTGCTCTGAAACCAAATTGAATATCTGGTATTGCATCCGTGTCTCTCAGGTACTTGTTAAGTCTCTTTAGTAGAAGTCTTTCAAAAATCTTGGAAATTGAGTGAAGGAGACTTATTGGTCTGTAATGTTCTGGACGTCGAGGGTCTTTTCCTGGCTTGCGAAAAGGAAGAACAATTGCAGTCTTCCAGGCAGTAGGGAAGTAATTAAAAGGTAAGATGGCATTAAATATTGCAGTTAGTCCTGCTATAGAGTTATTATTGAGATTTTTGAGCATCTTATTACTGATTCCATCAATACCGGGTGATTTTCGTTGTTGTAAATGTTTAATAATATTGGCTGTTTCAGACGGTGAAATAAACTTTATTTTCGTTTCGGCTGTGATTAGTGGTTGTTTCATAAAATTTTCAATTTCATTGTTGTGTTGTATTATTGTTGGAGGGTGTGGTCTAAATACATTTTGCAAATGATCTGCAATCGCTTTGGCCTTCTCAACATCAGAACGCAGTAGCTTATTGTTCACTTTTAATTCGGATATTTCGTTTTTATCTCTACTGATTCTTTTTGTAGTTGTCCAGAGATGTGCTGAATTTGGATCAATTTGGTTTATAAACTGTCGAAATGAGGTGTAGCGGTGATTATCCAATCTATTTTTGACTACTCTTGATAATTTATTTAGTTTTGCTTTTATATCAGGTCTTCGAGTTATTTGCTAAAATCTTCTTAAATTGTGTTTCGATTTAATTAAATTAATAATTTTCCATGGAATTTGGGAAGAAAATAGTTTATTTTTTGTATTGTACAAATGGGGGGATATCTTTGTTGTTATTGAATGGTCTAGAGATTTAAAAATAGCCACATTTAACTTTTCTAGTTCGGAGTCGATATTTGCAATCGGCCTAATAGGACGTGGATATTTATAGTTATTTTTCATTAGGTAAGCGAATTTAGTCCAATTGATATGTTTTTCTAAAGGGTTACTTCCTGGTGTAGTTTCTTTAAAATTTCCTTTGTATGATATTAGGATCGGATTATGATCTGAATCTAATTCAGCTACTACTTTTTGATGCAGTGGGAAATTAATATTTTTGGTTATGGCTATATCGAGAACGTCAGGGGTTATATTGAAATTGTAGGGAAATTGTGTAGGAACTGTTGGGGCATGAATATTAAGACTATTATTATTTGCAAATTCCAGTAATTTTTGGCCTTGTATAGTTGTTGAATTGCAGCCCCATGCTCTGTGTTTACTGTTTAAATCTCCTAAGAGAATAATACGATTATATGAGTTAAATATTTTTTTATAAGTCTTTTCAGGGAATTTCTTATTGGGAGGCTTATAAGCTGCAATGATTGTTACTTTGTTGTTATTGTTAAGGCTATTATTAATATTATTACTATTATTATTACCACCACTATTTCCACCACCACCACCACCACCAGTGCTAGTACTAGCACCAGCACCAGTAGTAGTAGCAGTAGCAGCAGCAGTGGTGCCAGTAGTGTTATTGATATTATTACCAATAACGCTACTTCTCACTTCTACTCCTATTGAGTCTAAGTTTGAAGAAGAAGGCGTAGATATTTGACTGCACTCGATGTTTTTAGCTACAATTAAAGCTACGCCACCTGATGCTTTGTTGGCAATTCTGTCCTCTCTGAAAATTCTAAATCCTGGAATGTGAAACTTTTCTCCCGGAATTAGATGGGTTTCGGTTACACAAGCTATTTCAATTTCATTTTTCTTTAAAAAGTATCTAAATTCGTTTTCTTGGCGTTTCAGTCCGTTGGCGTTCCAGTTTAAAAAATTAATATTAGTTACTTTATTTGCCATAATTCAAATTTGTCAGAACAGATTTTACTGTATTTTCAATTATGGGAGTGAGCGCTAACAAGACTTGTGATACGATGTTTGAGATTAAATTTGATTGATCCTGTTTGAATAATGATGAATATGACCTCGATTGGTTATTAAGGTATGGATTAGGATGAAGGGTAGGATGTGATGGTATCTGTCTAGTGGATACATTGTTAGGATGAGTATTGGTTTGATGGGGCACGTTAGAAGGTGGGTGTATGTTTTTTGAATTTTTCATTGGATCTGCTGCCTGTTTGTATATGCTGCAGCCTTTATAGTTAGCAGTATGTTCGTCACCACAATTTACGCACTTAGGGGGGGCAGATTTAAATTTGGTACACTCGGAGTAGTGATGCTGGCCGGTACATTTAACACATCGAGGCTGAAGGCCACAATTTGCCTGGGAATGCCCAAATCTCTGACAACGTTTACATTGGATTACATGAGACTTGATTCTTTTCTGAATTCTGATAACACTGTACAAGAAGCGGTTAAGTTTGAATATATCTTTACTTTGATAAGTATTTTCTAAATCAATTGCACATACAGGTATGGGGCATTTGTCTTTATTATAAAGTCTTGCTACTTTAATTGCTGGGAATTTTAGTCTTGTCAGTTCCTGTAGTATTTCACTTTCCGAGTAAGTAATGGGAATGTCCTTCATTACAATGGCTAACGTTTTTACAGAAGGGTCTTTAAAAGAATGGAATTCAATTTTCTCAGTTTCACAAAATTTTCTAAAGCTTCTATAATCACTTATGGAAGTAAATGAAATTTTAATAGCGTCTTTCTCCTGTTTGGTTGTGAAGTCGTCCTTTGCGTTCTTTTTAATATCATCTAACAAAAGTTGGAAGTTACCTGCATTATGCACTATAATTGGGGGTATTTTAATAATTGGATCGTTCTCAGGTTCTTCATTTGTCTCTAATGTTCCTAGAAGCTTATACCTATTTGAAACAGGAATATTGTACCTGGATATATCCTCTTCTGGCGAGCGTGACCTCTTTCGTTTATGCTCATTACCATGTTCCTGCGTACCTTGAAGCTGCGCTTGTTGTGGCTGTGATTGCTGTTGCAGATGCTGTTGTGAAAGCACATGATAATGAGTTAGAAGTTGAGAGAGTTGCATTTCTACCATTTGTTGTTGATGTTGGAGGTGTTGTAGTTGTTGCTGAAGACGTTCTTGGTGTTGAAGTATTGCTTGATCTGGGATGGGTTGAACAGATTCACTGGTAAACGAGGCTTCACCACCATTTTCACTATAGGTAGCGTCCATTGCGCTTCGAATTAGTTGCCCCGTAACGGAGCAACTACTTGTGGCCATTCACTGGTTTAAAAAGGATTTGTTGGATTTTACTGTAACTAAAATAACACTCTTCCTAAACGGCACTGTTCGCACCACTCACACGAACGACACTGGCACTGAGTGTTATCGCACTGATCGCTGCGGGTTGACCAACGTCAGAGAGCGATAAGGTTTTCTATTCAAACATTCTAAGTGCATTTTGTTTCACAGAGTGGACATATTTAGGTCAACAGCAATAGTAGGTAAAACATGAATTTTCGCTGCATTTCTCCGATACAAGTGTTTATGTAAAAATGATTAGCAAAGGAACTGTAATTTTCGAGGAACGCTGATGGTAAAAAATGCTAAAATTTGAAAATGAACAATGTAAAATGTTACTTAATTTTGTGAATGGATTTTTGTTCAGATTTAATGAAACAAAATATCAAACACACATGTATCAAATATACATACACATACACACACACACACACACACACACACACACACATATATATATATATATATATATATATATATATATATATATATATATATATATATATATATGTATATTATATATAATATACACATTATATAAGTGACATCTGGCCCATTTGGCGAACGCCACACACGCGGCTACAGTTCCATCTGGAGATTCCAGAGATAAGAGTGCGCGCCTCTATGGTCGGCGCGGAACGTGCACTCCTGTATTCGCTTAGCGCAACTCAGCGCGGCACTTGCGAAACATGGGCGAAGAGAGGGGTCACTTCCGTGGGGGTATGACGCGCTTTCACCCCTTCCAGAAAGATTCGACACATAAATACGACGCGGACCCGGTAATCTTCGTGTTCTGGATTCGGGCGTGGACAGTTTTGCTTCTAGTGGGTTCGGACGTTGAGGGTCCGGTTAGAGCGGACAAAAGGGGGCAAGTGAGATAAAGCGGGGAAAGGACGACGAAAAGGGAAAGGGGACTATATGAGACAATGGGGACAAAATGGAACAAAAATGGGAAAGGGAAAGAAAAAAATGGGGAAAGGGACATATTAGGCAAGAGAGACCAAGGGACAAATGGGACAATGAGAGAAATGAGACAATTTGACAAACTGGGTCAATGGGACAACACGGAGCTAAGGGGATAATATGAGACAAAATTGAACAAGGGGACAAATGAGACACTGGGACAATATGGGTCAGGAGGGCAAAGTGGGACAGGGCAAAATGTGACAGGAGGTGGAATGGGACAAGAGGTGAAAATGGGACAGGAGGTCAAAATGAGGCAGGAGGTCAAAGTGGAATAGGAGGTCAAAATGGGGCAGAAGACAAAATTTGACAATGAGGACAAACTGAAAGGGAATGAATGGGACATGGGGACAAAATGGACAAAAACCAAAAGACACAAGTGGGACAAAAGGGACATATTTATCCAAAAATTTATTAACACTTTTAAAATCCAAACCCGAGAGTCCGCTAAAATATTGTTAATGGACTCACGTGCATTTTAACGGCCGTTGCTATGGACGCGCTCTTAAAGCGTAGTTCAGATGGTTGTCGTAAATAACAAAAAAATATATTTTCAATATTATAGTAGCAGTAAGACGCCTAAAAATCGCACTGGAGTAATTTTTAAAACATCTGGGATGTCAACGATGATAACTGCACCCACAAAAATTAAAATATTAATTAAATTTAATTAAAAATAAAAATAATAAAAGTACCCACAAAAATTAAAATATGCATTTTAATTTCCCAAAACTGGAGTTCATTCAGATCTACCGGGTATTTTCAATTTTGAAGAAAATAGCCAGAACGATTTAGGAGCTGGAGTTGACCACAGACGGACAAACTGACAGACACATGCAAACAGACGGAGATTTTCTTCTTCAATCGTTTTTTCGGTATCAAGGACCCACAAAACTTGGATTTGCGCTACACTATGTGTTAGAGAATGTTTACTATATGTAGCAACAGAACTTATCCACTTTTTCCTTAACAGGCCCCACCAATAAGAGATTTTCTGACAAAAATTCGTCGTTTTCCAGCACACGATTATATAACTTTCTCTTACGAAACACCTTCGTAAGGACGAGAAAGTATAAATAGGAAAGGAAGTAATGATTAAAATTATTAATGTTAGAAATCTGGATTAATGTCACATTCATTGTTTTTGCACTTTCATGGATGTTGTTTAGAAATGTTTCATTGTATCTTCTGTTAGTTGGATGAATGAATAGTAGATCTTAAAGATCCTTTAGCTTTGAGAATGTTATTGAATTAGGTTGATACTTTTAGGCTCTAAAACTACTTGACTGATATTTTTCAGACCCTTCTTTTCTATGTCCAGCTCCCTGAATGTTTCCTCATAAAAGCTGTTTTTGTACAAAATATACCTCAAAGATTCGGTGAGTATTGCGTATGTTTAATTTGCTAAATCTACATTGGCCCTTCTTACACCATTGAACTTACACCATTACATTCGTAATCCATTATAAAGATCGATTGTGAAATTAGGAGATGGGAATGACTTTGGCTTTTCTTGCAAAGCAAGAAGGGGCTTTAAAGCACACATTGGGCATTATGAAAAATGAAAATCACTAAAAAATGATATTGGCCTTTCTTGCGCCAAGACAGATGATTTTTTAAGTTTCAGAAAATAAAATATAATTCTTCCCATTTACTTTGAAATACCACCGTTAAATTAGTGCCCGACCCGCATCTTCTTCTATTAGGTAGAAGGTTCGAAAAAATTTAAATGATGCAATTTTTGCAAGTTCGAAATCTAGAAATGAATTTTGGACTTGTGTTGTATTATTAAATTCAAATTTCTCAATTTCAGAGAGAAATTTAAAAAAAATCGTGGCAATTTAGACAAGTTTCAACTTTTCCTAATGGCTTCATGTGAAGACCCCTTAAATGATCCGTTTCAAATTGACAGAGACTTGAGATCGGGTGGTCAGTGTTACACGCTTTGGGACTAGTACTGTTGTACCCACATGAACGGTCAGAGAGACAGACTTTTCGAAAAGATAATTTTTATGGTGGGTCAAGGATCTAGAAAACATGTATTACCATAAGTTCAAATGTAGCATTACTGAACTTTCTCTTCACACCATATTCAAGAATATAAAAATCTCGTGCCCCAGAAAATTAGTACTCCTCAACTTCATTATTCTATGTTTCGCGAAGTGAGAGTATTCCTCAAGATTCCTCCATTAAAATCAATGGTGAGTATGCATGCATGTATGATTGTATTGCAATATGGTTCACTAATTTGCATTTTAATGGAAATTATAACTACGCGAAAAGGACACGGCAAGAGTGCCGTACATGCACCGCTGGAACGAATTGTGAACACAAAAGCTTAAACAAGGTATGAGTTACAACGACAGACCCCAACGGGTACGAGAAGAATAGTTTAAGACTTTCAAAGAACAAATGAGCAGTGGACCAACTTACGGACCCGTAGGCAGAGGGCGTTCCGCTGCGAGACTCCCTATGACGAATGGGGAGACACACTGAAGATGGGGAGCCACCGGAGAAAAGAATCGTACTTGGGGGACATGGACTAGGCGTAGAACCGAGAATGGCACTCTTTTGTTAGAATAAAAGTGCGACATTGTACAACAGACAATGCCGGGGCTCGCTCGACAGCGGTACGACACTCGCTCTACAGCAGTCGACTGAAGGACCGAAGCAACCGAACAATTGAATCGAACAAGTTACTGGACCGCACCGACGCTTTCGACCATTACCAAACTTGAGTAGGAAGTGGGAGAGACGACGTGCAATGATGGAAGGGGCGTGATGGCGGAGGTGAAATGTTGGCAGACGAAAAGAAGAAAAAGTTATCACTTATTTAATTAAGGTCCTCGCGTAGAAGGCACTTGTACGCTACTTGTAACACGACAATCGATAAGCTTGTAGGCACGTGAAGTTGCGTTCGCATAGACCGTGCATTTGTGCGGTTATTGGATCATTAGCTCTTTTATAATTAGTAGTACCTCGCGACACTATAAAACATCATGGCCGTTCGTGGAGTAGGCTC
Organism: Gryllus longicercus; assembly: GCA_038098605.1. Taxonomy (NCBI): domain Eukaryota; kingdom Metazoa; phylum Arthropoda; class Insecta; order Orthoptera; family Gryllidae; genus Gryllus; species Gryllus longicercus. The sequence continues at coordinate 1,050,399 of JAZDUA010000267.1, read as the reverse complement.
GGTAACCGAAAATTTAATAAATGAACCGTACTGAGTTTCCGGAGGTGCGTATATCGCTGAGTGACTGGTACTGAGGAACGGTGCTGCTCAACAGTAGTCTGTGTCGGTGTAAGAGGACACAAAAGTAAGCGTGTTGTCAGCGGCTCCGCGGGTTCCGAGAAGGGAGCCCGACGAAGGGGTGTGACCAAGGGACGGACGACACATGTCAGCGTGCAATTCACAGCTTCTGCAGCGGAATGCAGACAAGAATGCAATCTTTAACTCCGTTCTGTGGAACAAAGCCTCACTACCAAGAGGTGAGACCAGCCGGCAAATGAAGGAGTTCGTAGGATCAACATGGAAGGTTATATGAACTGTCATGCCAAATGCCAATGCGATTTAAGACCAAAGAATGCTATTATAATAAGTAATAGTAGGAGTAGCAGCAGACTCACTTCCGACTTCGTCCCGAGTAGCAGTAGCGGTAGCACCAGCAGCGTCGTCCGTGGCGGTGACGGTGGCGGTAGCAGCAGCTGTTGCAGCGGCAGCTGCGGCAGGTGGTGGTGGTAAGTGCGGTAGCAATAGTATCGGTAGTGTGGTAGCAGCAGCAGCGGTAGCAGTAGCAGCGGTATCGGTAACATTTACAGCTGTAGCGGTAGCAATGTCAGAGGTAGCAGCGGCAGCGGTTGCAACGGCAGTGGTAACAGCGGCAGCGGTAGCGGTAGTAATGAGTGCGATTGTAGCAGCAGCGGAAGCGGTAGCAGCGATGTAATTTAACAGATTATTTTGTTTCCACTGACACCCACATTGTCATTTACACATTTCACATTCTACTGACACCTTAAAACTTTAACATAAATTCATTTCCTGTCAACATTCCCTCGTCAATCTTAAACATAATCATTATCGTGTGAAAGTTGTGAGAGATTGGTGTCCACATCTTTTCTGTTATGGATCCCCTGAGATACTTCGGCAATCATACATGGTTAAAAATGGTTTCGTTTCCCATATTAAAATTTTCTTGTTCCTTCGTATGTGACGCTAAAATTATCCGTTGAAATCATAAAAAAAGCATGCCATTTAATCCAGATTTGTACCCAGGGCTAGAGCCGGTGCTGCTACAACAGACTGCGTTCTAAAAGTCTACAGTAACGTACTGGTCTAATAAACTCACCAACACGAGAAACAATACTCATTCAGCGGCCCGAAAAATGCAACCCTATATCACGAGCCGCTGAGTCAGAATGTTTCGCTTTTCGTCCCGCTGAATCAAAGTGTTGCCAGTGAGTGTACAAGGCAAAGCTTTAATATTCCGTCCGTATATCCCACTGTTACGAGCTGCTAACTCTATCACAAAAACAAAAAAAAGAAGGTGAACAAGTTCCAACTACATTTCATCGGAATACCGGTGAAGCGTAGCCACCCCATAGACGCTAACAATCGGAGAAATCCCACAAAAGCGATTGCAGCGCACACGGCCCGGGAGAGGCAGCGCCGGATGACGAAACCAGTCAGGTGCAGCCTGCCTGGTCCTCTCACTCCATCACGCATGGCACGTGGCATAGACAATAGTTAACGTCACACAACGTGACCTCGCGGGTGGTATGCAAAGCCTCCCCCTCCCCACCTTTCGAGATTCGGTTTTGCTTCGCGACGGCCACGTGAGGTGAAGGGGGAGTTCTGGTTGTGGAGAGAAACAACAAAATTCATCGCAAAAACAATCGGAAAATGTGTGTTGCAATAATATTCTACAATTTATAAATGCATTTAAAATTTAAACTCAGGTTTAATTAATGTCAAAAATAGTAAACAATTCTATGTGGTGTATGGAGAAGTATAATCTGCACACGTTTTTTAAAGTTTGGAATACGTATTCCTTCTTTTTTATTATTGTAAATACTTCAATTATGAATATAAGACAGAAAATTTTTTTCTGAGAAAATTTGATAACAAAAAAATTCGTTCCAGTGTAATTTATATTACTAATTAACAATTCGTGAAGAAATTGAAAGAAAAATGTAGGTTTTTGAGAGGCATCAATAGTTTTGTTACATACCCAAATGCAAAAACGCAAAAATGCAAAAACGAAAAATAGAAAAAATTAAAGAACAATAGAGCAGTTTTCATTTTTCTACAAATGAAATTATTTCATTGTGTTATTCTCCCAATTTCCATAATCTGTGAACCGACGGAATTATCTTATCTGTGCGTTATTGATGTCAGAGCGATCTAGCATGTGTGCAATTTTCAGATTTTTATCTGTTCCTCCAACAGGGATATTACAGTTGAAAATTTCAAAAAAATCCAAAATTCCGTGTTATAAGTGGATGTAATTTTCAAATATTTTGAGCAATCCAGTTCCAGCCAATAAGTTTCATTTTGAGAAATATTAAAACTTCATTCAAAATACCCCCAAAACTTAAAATATCCGTTTCAAATTCATAGGGTCTCGAGTTCGGCCGCATTGATGTGGGATTATTCATTTTGGAAAAATAATACTGAACGTTTTAGGAACTAGTGTTGAGTAAAGGAGGATGGACGGAGAGACAGACAGACGTTTTACCTAATCCAATGTTTCAGAAAATAAGGACCCATAAAACGTAGATTCTGGATATACAACGTGTTAAGGGAAGTAATTTATTACTAATAGGAATAAGATTTATACACCTTCTTGTTAGCAATGATCTATAACATGATCTTTTGTGTCTGCATTGGAAGCATTGCAAGTACATCTCATTCACGATCGAAAGAGCTACTCCGGCACATCAAATTAGCTCGTTTTGCGTAGCATCAGTTTGCGTCACGAACCACGTGACCACAGCACGGGCACTTCGTTTGAAGACGGACCAGATGACGGCCGCCAAACTGCGTGGAGAGCGACAAGTGTTGAGAAACATTTTGAAAGTGGCGTAAAGTGAGAACTTTCAACTTTTTCTAACCAAAAATAACACGACGAAAGGGCATAAGATGCAATAACTAAACGAAATGCTGCATATGTCTATTTCAATGACAATGTAATAACTTTGGCATCTTGCTGCATTTAAAGTTCTTGATAATATTGTGCCGCGAACTGGCGCTTGTAATATATTGGCTGGAACTGGATACGATGCGCAATACCGCATCTATATCTGTCCATCACGGTCTCATTGATTTTGTTTCCTCGCAGTAACTTCATGGATGGTATCAGAGGTAATTATGTTAACTGCGATATTTAGTTCATGATTATTATATTGAGCGCCTCTCTGGTGCCTCATGGTCAGCGTCTAACTTTCCGTCGTACGATCCCGGGGTCGACTCCCGGTCGGAGTAAAAGTAGATTTCCATTACGAGTACAATCGTTTCATTTTCAATAACTGTCACGAAAAGAAAGCTCAGGAAGATCAAGTATTCTAGATACAGCGAAGGAAATTTGTTATGCCTGCTACATGTCTCCCTTGTCCTCAGATGCGGGGATAAAAAAAAGACCTGGGAAAAAAGCGAGCTGGAAAATTAGGATTAATCCAACGCTACAATGTCAAATACATTCATTATTATATTTTATCTGACCAAAACCTGAAACTTATTTTTATAATTATAGTACAATAACAACATATCTACTAAATGTTATATATTTGAATTGAGTGACATATTACAATGTCGACCATTTTTCCTCTGTCTTCGTATGTTGTTTGTACGTACAATATTAACGATTTTGAAAACATTGAAATCTTTTTTCCCTTTTCTATTAGCGTTTCAAAATTTAATTTTAACTATTTTTCTAATCAGAGACACTCATGTGTCTCTGATTGTGCAAAGATTCTACAATAGTGTGTGCATTTCTTCTACTTTCCAAATCATACAGGAGTACTTGAAAATCGTATTCGTTTCGATTTCTGAACCTCAGATTATAACTTCAGTACCGAACAATTAAAGTACAGAAAATAAAATGCATTCCGTAATAACACAGGAAACCACTTTGTACCGTTTCATATCGTTGATGGTTGAAATAAACCATGGGTCACTACGTCACTTCAGTGCTTTTCAAACAAGAATGAATTAAAAAACGAAATATTCCTCACTCTTTCCGCACTAATTTACATTTTTAACACACACTACCTTTCTATATTGTGGCGTCACTGATTAATTAAATATAATTTTATTATGGCATCGCCAATAACCAATAATTCCTACAGCTGGAAATAGCTCGCGCCGCGGCACAGAAGTGGGTCAAGAGGCGACGCCCGCGCAGCAAAGGTTCCTTTAGTTCCGCATCGGGCCAGCCCCAAACGCACTCAGCCTGTCTTCAGAGGCGGAATGTTTATTGCCCCCTCATAAATAGACATAATGGCCCAGGCCGAAGCCCATTCTAGTTTTCGGAGCCGTTCGCCGGCCCTCTCCTGGGACAGAGCGCGCCCCCGCGTCCTTTCTCCAGCCGCGCGACCGGGGGGTGCAAACCCCAAAGAAAGGATTGGCCGGGTGTCAATTAAAGACGACGACGCATTTACGACACGTCGTAAGCGAGAACCTTTCTCGGCCTCTTCCAAACAATGCTTGCTGCAAGTGGCACGCGTCTGGGCAGAAGTCTCGCAGGAGCAGTTTCTCCCTAAATACAGTAGGCAGTCGATTAGCCCATGACAATCCGGGAATCCGGGAATCGGGAATCCGTGAAATGCGCTTTTACGCGCGCACGTGTCCAGACAGCTGCGATCAGCTCCCGGAGTAACTGACAAAGGGAAGCGAGCGAGAGAGAGAGAAGCCAGCGACAGACAGAGAACATTTACGGAAAAATACAGAAAAATCGACACGAGATTGGTTAATCAGAATCCTGCGACGCAGCCACCCTCGGCCAATGGGAAGCTTCGCCATGAGGGAAGGGAGAAATTCGGTGTCAGGAATATTTTGGGAAGGGGAAAGGGAGCTCTTTTATAAACGCGATGCACAGTGGAAAGAGAACCCTTCTTAGATTTTTTTGGGGGGACTTCATTTCTAAAATTTCTTCGGGAGACTTCTTAGATTTTTTTGGCGGACACTTCTAAAATTTCTTCGGCGGAAACTTCGAAATTTTTGTTACTTGAGAAAACTTCGCTCCTAAAAGTTTCTCGGGACACAGCTGCTAAGATTTTCGAGACTACTTGTAAATTTTTGTTACTACGGGAGAATTCCAAGATACTTCTTGGTAGCTAAATGTGCCTAATTATTCAGTCATTCACGATCGGGACGCGAGTTTGGGAAAAGACTTTCCCACAGCCGAATTAGTCAGGACGCGACTCGTAGACTTGTTGCGGAGAAAACTCGGGCGGGAGACTACCGGACCCCGCGCCGGTCCCGCATCAGCCCGCCAGCCTTGCCGTCTACCGTCCCGGGCCCAGTGACAGGCCTCTCCGTTACGTCAGCGCCCGTGGACACTCGCCCCTCTGAGCTTGTTCGAGCCGGCGACCGACGCGCTGCTACCTGCCGTGAGAGGGCGCGCCGCAGAAGGTCAGCAACCCGAAGCCGCCGCCGCCTCTGTCCGAGGCTGCCGCCTCGGCCCGCCCACGAAGACCAGCAGCCATTGGTGAAAACTATGAGACGATGCCGTCTCACTGAACAATTGTAACGGCGAAAAACTGCAAGTGGCCGCGCTCAGGCCCAGCAGAATTAACCACTTGTAATTAAGCCACAGAGTACTTTTAGTGAAAAACTTGCGTCGCCCATTGCGACATTGTAATTTCCCTGGCAGCTTTTTGGTGCCAGGAATAAACAGTTGTTTGTCACAAATGACTCAAATGCTCATTCTTGACCTCCCAACTCTTCCATTCAGTTACATTTCAGGAGCTGAACCTGGCGCCCTCCCCCGTGCACATTAGGTTTGTTTACATTTGGCTGGTCCCTAGTCGGGCTAGTTTAGGCGATTCGATCGCTATTATTACAATATGCACTTTTATATTTACAACATTACCGAAAATTCTTTGATTAATGTTCTGCTTTCTGAAAATTGAGACGCTCAGAACAACAAAAGTAGATTCCAGCCGAAGTTTGTTTTGAGAAAAAATTTTTTCTCTTTTCGTTCACGTTTATTTTCATTTCAGACTAACTTTTGAAGGTGTAACTTGAGGGGTTTGCCATATCTCAATTCATTTGATATTTCAACATATGACAGGTATATGGCAGGCGTTTACCGTCATACTTCGTCAGACACCGCCATACTAAAAATGCGTGTACGGCTGGTATTTGCCGTTATTATCCTGAGCGACTCCGATATATTGAGGGTTCATAGAATGTCCAATTATCGCTGTCTTCCCAGGTGTTGGCACCCTCCCCTCCAGCCATCGTCGCCCGTTGCCCGCGGCTGGCGGCGGTGGCCGGCTGCAGCTGGGCGGTCTCACGCGTCCGGTCTCTGCGTGGGCGATGTACGCCTCGAGCGTGGGAGGGCCAGCACAGAGGTTCGCTTCGCCGACGCCCAGCGCCCCCGGCCGCACGTGCCTTCCCGCGCACGCCTTGCCTGTACCGTAAATCAGGTTTCCCAGCTGCCGCTGTTGCTCTTTGGTTCTTTGCCTCTTCGGCGGCCGCCCACGCAACTCGCCGCCACCGCCACCGCCGCCACCAACAACGTGCCCTCGCCACCGATATCAACCCTCCGTCGGCGCCCTCACCGCGATCTCTACAACACTCCCCGTCTGGCTCCACAGCGGCTTCGTCCTCGCCACCTTCCAGCCTCATTTCATACCCCCGGCCGTCCCCTGCCTGTCCCGCTCATCACTCTCTTACCTTCCCCTTGTCTTTCTGTCCCACCGGCTGGGGTGGCGCAGGGCATCAATTGATGTCAACGCACTACTTCTGACCGGGAGGTCCGAGGGTTCGCGCCCCGGCGGTCCACCAGGGTGGTCGGACTTTCGACACTAGCGAAATTGCTAGGTCGAGTACAGTCGCTGTCTGGAGGTGAATCCTAGCGACTGTCCGCTCTAATTGGTATTTTCCATGATTTCTCGAATCAATATCAGACTAATGCCTGAACGGTACTCTAACATACGGGTCACGGTTCAGGTGCGATCTTTCCTCCCGCTTCCTTGTCTTATCCTCACCTCTTACTTACAGACACTCATTCACTACGATACTTCGGTAGACCAGTCTCAGTCAGGAGCCTAGATATTGTCCAGGCTGATGGGTTTCCTTGCTGGTGGGAGATGTCAATTTGTGGAAAACCTCGCAAGACGGCGTGTTGGTCAGCGCCAGATCTTTACATCCAGCGGGAGTTCACCACCTCCTCTCGCGATAAAAAGTATGAACTACACTTACGAGGCTAATGGCAATAGTAATTGAAGCGCTCGAAAACCTCGATCAAATAATCAGTCTTTCTATTTCATACATTTTATGCAACGTTCGTCATCCTGTTTTCTCGCTGAGTTCTCTGTCCTGTTTTGCGCCCCGTTACCCGTCAGGTTTCCGGCCCGTCAAAACCCCGTTTCCCGCCCTGTCCCCACTTCATCCCCCCTATTTATCGTCCTGTTCCCATCGTCTTTCCAATCCGCCCCCACGTCGTACCCCGCCTCATTTTCCCGTTTCGTTCCTTGCCTCGATCTTCCTCGTCCCTACCACGCGCGGCCCCTGCGGTTGCTCATCGCCCGTTGTTGCCTCTGCATATGTCCCCGCGTTTACCCACTCGCCCTCCCCCACCAACACCGCTCCCAGCTTCCCTCAGCCCTTGCGGTCAGTTGTGTCTCCGGCGCCCCCGCCCCCGACCACGGTGCCACCGATCACCGCTGTCGCTGCAGTTGTCACTTGTTACCGCCGACGCCGCCGACATCGCCATCTCTGCTAGCGCGAACGCATTGCCGCAGGCATACCAGCCATCTTCCCGCGAATTCTACACCGCTGTTGTCTGACGCGTTCCTCTTCCCTGCTAAAGCACAGTTTAGGGCTTCGTGGCCTCGATTCGCCGCACAGCGTGGTGCTTTTATCCATGATGCCATTGTTTGCATATCTGAGGGGATTATTCTTAATTTGATGTCGTTTCTGACTCGACAAGCAATAGTGTCTTCCTCTAGGTTTCAAATAAGTTTTTTACGAACATGTTTTCCTTCAAAACTCTGCATCCTCTTGTTACATATTATGAGTTAGTTTTCTTTAGGATATATTGTTAAGACGGAGACAAGGAGAAATAAGATGATAGATAAAGCAGGACGCAAGACGCTGGGAACTACTCATATTTTCGAAAAATAAAACCTGTTCTAGTTTGAAAATCAGTCCTTAAATAATATATTTCATTATGGAAAAATATTAAATATTGTATTTGTAGGAAGACGTCGAAAAAATTGCACTTATTCAATTTTATAAAAATCCGGAATTTTACCATAATATCTGCACCATTCTCTTAAGCTTTATTTTTGCAATTTGAGAACATTTAATCCAAATATTTGGGGCTACTTTCAGAACATTTTGAAAATGTTTTGAGACTTCATGTAAAGTACTCTCAACAATGAAAATATCCATTAGAAACGTCTGAAGGCAGGAGATTGTTTACATCGATCCGAAAATATCCGTTTTAGAGACATTTGGCTGAACGGTTGTAGCACTAGCGTTGACTACAAAGGGCTGGTCAGAACGGCAGACGTTTTGCCATTAATTCATTTTTCGGTATCAAGGACCCTTAAAACATGGATTCTGACTACACCACGTGTTAGAGAAAGTAATTTAAAAATAAATGTTAGAAAAGTATATAGAAACATGATTTATCAATTGTCTTCCATTCATAAGGGTGAAAAAGTAAAAAATCAGCTATTTTCTGGATTCAAACTCTAGTACCTCCTGGTTCGAGTGGCAGCATATACAGCAGCAATGCTGACTCTGAAATTAACTCAGGTGGCATGACAGCGTGCTGAGGGCAGTGAATATAAATTGTAAATGAAAATTGTAATGAAAGTGAATCGGCAGACAAGTATAATCGTGTTGCTGACGGGCAGGTATTTGTGCTGTTGTCAGTCATCGGATATCGTATTTTTGGGCGTTCATTAGGAAAAAAAACTTAATTAAGGGAATGTATTGCAGTTGAGTTGCTGTGTACGCGGTCAAAGAATAGTAATGAGCCGTGATATTAGTTTACTTTCGGTTCAAAATTGTTCATAATGCACAATAAATCCCGTGCAAGATACAAAATGATCTCTGTGACATCAGAAACGTTTGAAAAAAAGGGTAAAATGGCGATTAGATGTGCGCAATGAGAGAGAATCAGGTTGTAAAGCAAAACAATATCTGGCAGGACGGAGTGAATCCTGCAAGTAGATGTTATAATAGAATTTATTTAAAATAACGGATATCTCTGCGAGTAAGCAGATTGAAGCCGTTATTTTATTTTTTACACAAACGAGAGAAAAGAATCGCCTTAGAAGGTCACAAGAAGGTTGATTATGTTACGCACAACCCTTCGCGGAAGCCGTTCAGGTACCTCGGGAAGGTGAGAGAAGGCGGCTGCGGAGGTTTGTAGGTGAGTCTCCACGTGGAGGGAATGCGCTCCAGGCATTTGCATTCCCAAGCTCAGCGAGCTTGGAATCTTTTGACCGACGGAAGTGGGCCGTTCTAGGGAATCTTGCGCCAAAGGATTTCACGGTCACGCTGAGAGAGCAGCTACAAGGTGACGGGACCAGGAAAGGCTCTGCGCATGCGCGCTGAGAGTAAGAATGCGACATCGCCCACAAAACGTGGATATTTCGCAATATCGGTGTTCAAATTTGAAACAGATGGTTTATTAACATCACCTCAAAACCATCCGTGATTTTAAACATAACTATATTTAATACCGGTTTAGTAACCACTAGTGGCATGCAACAGCAAAAATTCTACTAAACAAAATCGTTCAAAATGGTTTCCAAAAATGTAGCACGCCCACTGATCAATAACAACAAATAAAATACACTCGTATAACACTGCGATAAACTAGATATTTTAAAAAGTCTTTATGAAGACAGCAATGCCATAGTGTATTTTATGTAAAGTACATTCAAATAAAATATTAAAAACTATGCTGTTCCATAACTCAACATTTGAATAGGAAATATTTAATGGCTGGAGGCCTCTTCCTTAAAGCCTTGCTATCGCAAGGTGTCAGTTGAGTCGTAAGCAGTGATGTAATGAGTAAGATAATTCAGCCGTTAGCTACAGTATGAGAATTGGCGGAATAACGGAATCAAATATTTGCGTTTTCAGGCAAAATCGAAATTGTTTCATTGTTTGTGGATTTTTCATGGGCATCCGAGTTTCTGGGTATCTAACAAAGCAAAAGACACTCCTCACATGGCCGGATGTTGTGTAGTGTTCTTTCAATATCTGCACGCATTGGAAATTAGTAATATTCTAGATAAACATCCTCGAAAGATATTTACTTTGACGATTGTTGCATTTATTAATGTTTAATTGAGATTTTACTGACAAAACGAAGCAAAATTGATCAAAAAATTAGCAAAGCTGTTACAATATGATTGAACAATACACAAGTTATACAGACTTCATTTTTTCACGAAATATCGGTTTTTAATTTTTTTCACCCTCTATCACTGTAGTCTGAGGATTGTTCTATTTAAGGACATCTGAAAATTATAGATTGTTTTAACAATGTTACATTTTTATTCAGAAAGTAAAACATCAACGCACGTAGAAACATAGAGCACAAACATCAATGTTAAAAAACATTGGCTTGAATAAATCAATATAAAATAGATTGATATTTTTTAAAAGCTGATGTTTTGAAAGCGTCGTCATCTATATACCATTCTCAACATCGAGGATTGCGTAGGTACCGTCAAGCGAGCGAATCTCATGAAATAGATCAGTGAGGTATCCATCTACTCTAGGCTATTTTACGTGACATACTAGAACAGTCAAATAGCACAGAGAATACTCATTAATAAGAGCTCCTGAAATAAATAGTTTATGTAAAACTGGAGAAATGTATAAGGTACATTGTTCTTTCTTAATGGCTTTGTTGTGATGTGTGAGAGTTCTCATGACATAATAAAGTGATCTTTCTAAAATGTGTCAAAGGGAATATTGTATTATTAAAAAATGGATTGACTTTCTTTCGAAGTATTAAATTAATTGAGAGCAAAATGAATTGATGGCATTTATTTTGGTGTTAAGATGTCGTCAATTGTTTTTCAACTACTTATCTTAGCCATATTTTGGGCTTTGGGCGTTCATACATATTTTAAGTATTCCTCCGTGAAATTTGTTTTGGTCTCGTAACATCGCAGTCGGTAACTGGCGTCACCCACTCATGAATCCGTGGCGTCACGAGTTGCGTAACTACCGTGACTTGAGGACCAGAGTAGAGAAATTCACGTAACGACGCCGATTTTTGTAATAACTGCTGGATCAAATTAGTGATATTTTGTAATGATAAGCTCTTATAAGGCTAGAAGCTTTTTTTAGAAACAGGGAAATACATGTCGCGTTGTAGTGAAAATTACAGTGGTGGTTTTTTCGAATGAATATTTTTTTAATTACATTTCACTACTTTCATATGTTGTTTTCACCCAGATTCATTCATGAAAGAGCCCAAGAAACCGTGTTATATATATTTAAAAACTACGTGGACCGCACCGACATACTTTTCCATAGATATACCCTACGCCCTGCATGTGCGTACATATGACGTGTAGATGTGTACGGTCACAATATATAACTTTCTTTATCATCTCAACACCCTGCCAAAGACTACTCCACCCGCTTATCACTTATTCCTTTTCTTTGTTTCATTTTCGCCTTCATTTCCTCTCTTATTTTTTCGAGACATCTCCATAGACTTCATTTCCCAGTCGCTCCCAAGACGCTCGCAGATTGTACTTGCATATGACGAAGAGATACGGCAACTCGCTGCTGCCATCTTCGTCTGAAATAGCTTGCACCTCCACCCACTCTTTCATTGCGTCCCTGTCGTCCTCTTCTCCTCACGACTTCTAATGCATACAGCGTCCCCGTTCAGGCGCATTGCGCGCGCTCGACATTGGCAGACGCAACGTCGTCTCCCGCCGCCTGCGTGGGACCGACATAGCAAACATTGCGCGTACAGAACGTGTCACAAAAACTGGCGAGTGTTAATAAATGTGAAAGGCACGGTTCATCGATCATTTACATCGGGATTTCCCAACCTTTCCTTTCTTCGACCACTTTTCAAGAATTTTTTGCTCTATAGATCCTCTTACATTATTCTCTACGATAGATATAGCGCAGATAATCATGCACAGCACAAATTATTCCGCATAAATGTCTTGAACGTGACACTTTTGTACACTAATATTTAGATATTAAATAATTTCCTGTACCTCTGAAAATCTGAAGATTTTTATCTTCGCTGTTGAGTAATGTTTACAAAATGATGAGCTCCTCATAATATAACTCATCAACATTTCTTCAGTGTGTATTGCAGGGAGTATTTTCTTCCGTGATTTTTTTATTTTCGAGTACGAAAGTAGTTTTGAGACGATGTACATCCCTTTGAGAATCGTTGTGAATACATAGTTTTAAATTGTTCAATTTTCTAAACATCCTAATCAATCGCTTATCTTCTCGGATAACCGTGCAGAATATTAAAATGGTCCTAACTGCAAAAACAAATTAAATTAAGTGTTTTAAATTAATTGGTATGATACTTTGGCTTATGTAATGAAGAAAAAAAATCATGGAGCTCGATTTGTTTTCTTCTTTGCCGATATACGACCGCGGGGGACCTTCATATAAATCAAATTTTAACCAAAATTGAGATATTAATATTATTGGCTATAAAGAACTCTCTTTACATTCAATAATATTAATATCTTAATTTTGGTTAAAATTTTGCTGTGAGTGGTGTGGCTGAATTTACTAATACACCAAGACTTTTGTAATTTTTTTTAAAAAAATATCCCTGTTGCCTAATGGGCACATTTGCATACAGAAATCTTTGATATTTTCTAATATCTTCACTTTTCGTATAGTAGTGTATACCTGTGTTTCGTATTGCTGTGGATCGAAGGATCTAGATTTTGCTGTTACGATTTAATGACATTTATGTTTAGTAAATGTCCAACATTCACTCCCATGTAGAACCTTTGTAATATGAAAGTAATGTGTTCTTATTCTCTTTTTGAAGTAACATCCCATTCGTTTATTTGAATCTGTATTTACATTTATTTAAATATATTTGTTATTCTTGTATTCTATATCCTACACATTAAAAAATGTAATTTGTTCCCCAAACTGATTTTCAGAAAGTATTTTTCTTTTAATTTATCTGAAATTTTGAATTTCATGTCATGTTAGCGGACTGCGCCAGGAAGAGATTGTATAATTTCTATTGTGTGTTTTATTACTACGTCGTAAGAGAGAGTTAGAATATGTTAAATGAAAATATGCCACTTTTTTGGCAGAAAAACGCATTTTGAATGTTCTGATACCTTAAAATTGGATATCTTGTTCATACATGTTGTGAGTTAATTTCCCGTATATGTATCCCACGTTTTGTGGATTCTTACACCGAAAGGTTTTTTTCAGACGTCTGTTCCTGCATCTATTGAAGAGTAGCTAGCGACTTAACCTAAACAGGAAATTAAAATTCAGAGATAAATCTGAGCGACTTGGGATAGCTTAGATTTGGAACGTATTTTTTACGAGAACTTTGCATGAAGACCAGGGTATTCTTGAAATTTGCTTGCTGACGTTTTCTAAAAAGACATTCAAAACATATTTTAATTTTATGTTGGAATAGATCAAAATGCGATTGCAAAAATTATGCAATTCCAATTTTGAATAAAATTGCTGAATTTCCAAAAAAATTCAATTATTTGCCTCTTCTCCTTTAACTGCATTACTGAAAATTATTTGTTTATGAAATCTGTTTATCAGAACCAGATCACTAAATAAAATCAGGTACAGTATTTTTTTTAATGGGAGTACTTTCGTGTAATTATGAGTAAAATAGTGATAATTTTAAAAAAGATATGAAAACAAGTTCATTTTTCAAAAACCTATCTGCTGTTGTAGTGCTGCTGGTGATCTTTTGTACTTGGTTACTTTGGTTGGTATTTCTGATATATTTTATTTTTGAGAATAGTTACTTATCATAATATTTAATATAAGACACTCATAATTCATCACATAGATATGAAGTGTATCGAGGTCACATATATTTGAGTTCTTTCAAAAATATTGATTGTTGTATATGAAACAGAGGTATCCTCGATACGCCTCCACTTTTGAGGGATAAATTTACATCTGAATAAAATATCACGTGGGGCACATTTCTTCATTCTTTACAACACAACCAAAATTAAGCAAAATTTTCATGTTTTGAATTCCCTCCTTTCTATTTTCATTTTTCTTATTTTTTTATTTTCCTTATTCTTAATACATTTAAATTTATTCTTCTCTTCTATTTTTCTCCTTCTTACCATTTCCTTTTTTATTCTCCTTCTTCGTTTCCTGAGTGCCCCAGCAAGTATTGTCGCCTGACAATTGCAGCAATTTTCGTTGCAACATGTCATGTATGAACGTCAAGCGGGTTGCCTAATTAAACAGTATAGAGAGTACCATTTCACGGCGTTACGTATTGCACACGTAAGCTTCCGCGGCTCGAATCCATAAATTCTTGCTATCCGGGAGACGCCGCGTCGTTGGCTAAGAGGTTTCGTCTGACATGTCGCAGGCTTTCTCAGGGTAGGCGATATGTCAGGCGAAACGTCGGCGTCTCAGCCAACGACGCGGCATCTCCCGGATAGCCAAGCGTTAGGTGTTATTATTAAGAGATTACTTAACTAATGATTTTAAGATTTCATGCGATGGATAGATATAAAATATTTATCTTTTATTCTAAACGAAGACTGTACCAATGCGAATTTTTTCACGGGCACATTTTTATAAATAAAACAACAGCATTACGAAATGTATGTGACTCTGTTGAAAATATTTTTCAAACAGATATTATGCATGTGTAAATATGTATATTGCAAGAATACTGTGTGGAGGGGACGCGTTTGTGATATAAAAGCTTTCTTGCTTACATGAAGCACTTAGAATACAATGTTCTAACAGGATTTTGTTCCAAATATGTTTATATTTCTTAATGCAAATCCCTGCAAGGAATACTCAAGCACAGAATGTACTTGTGAAATATGTAAATACGATTCTTAAAATTTTTATTTCATTTCCTATCTTTAAAAAAGTTCTACGATACTTTTTTTCGTTACATTGCTTTGTCATGGCTTAGATATTACTCTTCTTTTCTCAAAATCTATTAATCGTCTCATTCATACTCTCCCGTTTTTCCTCTGGTATTATCTATACCCTATTTCCTTGATTACCCCGCCTGCTTGTCTAACGCTTTCATATCGTACCTTCCGTTAATTTCCAGCATCTTTGATGTTGTGTACAATTCAGTTACGCAGTTATCCGTCCATTTCAGCTTCATTTATCTCTGGCTAATATTTCCCGAGTTAACAATTCCCGATCCACGATCCATTTGGCTCCCATCTTTTCTATCGTTCAACCTCTCATTTTACATTTCTAATCATTGTTCTCGGACCCAGTCTTGGAACATGACCGGTAAATCTTTGCTTTTGGTTAATTTTGTACACACTCGTCCTCAAATTCCAAGAGTTTGTCTTTCGATCTTCGTTAGCATCTGTCACTTTACGTCTTTCTACTTTTCTTCTTAAACCTAGTTTCTCAGAATTTTCTGCTTTTCTCTCTTGAATTATATTGCTCCACATTTTCTCTGCATAGTCCTAGATGACTATAAGACTATGTCCTCACCATTGCCATGTAGGGTTTGGGTTTTGCTTCTAAGGATATGTTCATCTCATTTTTACTTTCTCGTCCTTGACAGGAGAGGGCACGAAGGAGTGGGCGGGGTGGGGTGGGATGGGGCCAAACCAAGGGCCTCGTAAAAAAAGAAAGTATTGTAATCGTGAGCCGGAAATTATAACGTGATAATATGAAAATTATAACGTCACCCACACAGATTCTCAATAAACAATTTAACCCTTTTAATTATGCAATAAAACATGTTTTTATCCCACCTACGACATAAATCACTAGTTTAAAAAAGTGTCTCATATTTCAGTATTAAATTCCAGATTTATTTTAATAATTTGCTTTTAACCACTCAAATTACCTGGTTTTCCTACATAAATTACCTAACGTTTTTACTTTTCTTCAGTTGAACGGCGTCTGCAATCCTTGCGTTGCAAACACGAGGGCTTTCAGTTCACTATGTTACTCACACAAATTTAAAAATAAACTTATGAAATACTTATCCCTACTCTTCAATAATTTCATGAGATCTGTCACTGCGTAGTTCATAACATACTAAACATTTCCACCATCTTTTTATCTATCAATTGGTCAGTGCGCCTACTCCGCTTCTCCTTTCTTTCCCTTCTTTTCACCAAATTCTGTTTTCCCCCATTGTTTATTATTCTCTTGTGTTCGGTCTATTTCCATCATACTGCTTTCAAAATTTCTGAAACATCTGTTAAACTGCCTACATTAATACAAAGTATAATACAATCTAGCATTTGTCTCGACGTTAAATCGTCTTTTGTCACATGCTATTTCTTTTAAAACTTAATTTGTATTGGTAGAGCTGTCGAAACACGAGATATATTGTTCTTTACAGCAATATTATTTACACTAAATTATTTTTTTCATTTTCTTCTGATGTTTGTACTTAAAAAGTTGATCACATTTGTGAATACATTTATGGTGAAGATATGTATCCACATAGTCTTTGTTTGATTAATTGCAATGCAAAATATGTTCTTGAGATAACATATGCCTCACAAGGAAAACGTTTAAAGAAAGTATTTAGTGTTCTCTTGAAAAAATATTTTCATACATTGCATAACTGCAAGAAGAATTTATTCAAAACTACTCGTTCTTTTGTTAATATGTATGTACTACATGACTTTTTAAAGATTTATTTTTATAACAGATTTTATTTACGATAATTCTCTGTTAGCACTAATCTGTCTTTTGCAATATTACTATTTTGTAATTTTCAATTTTCTCTAATGAAATATTTTTCAAAAGTAGATCTTTAAATAAGGAGCTGAACAATTTGATTAATACATAAATTGCGTAATATTTGCTTGAAATAAACGCAATTTAAAAACTTTTTTTCTAAAAAGTAAGTATATATTTTTCCTTTAATTTTTGTTCTTGTTAAACTGTTAATTTTCGAAAATTGCCTAAGTTACAAATAATGTGAGAGAAAATGTTCTGTTGCAGCACCATTAGTTTCATTTGTTTCTCCTCACTCCTTCCCCCTTCTTTCTATATTATGTTTTTTCGTCATTATTCTTCTCTTTTTTCCCTCTCTCTTTCTCTCCCCCTCTCTCTCTCTTTCTCTCTCCCTCTCTTTCTCTCTTTTTCTCTTTCTCTCTTTTTCCCTTTCTCTCTCTTTCTCTATCTTTATCTCTCTACCTTTATCTCTATCTTATCTCTCTCAGCTTTTTAGGTTTAGTACACTTTTCCTCCCTTCGCTTATATATTTTCTCATTTTACTTATCTGCATTATTTTCTTTCTGTCTCCGTGAACGAGCATTGTGTGGATTGAGTGAGGGCGTTTTGCTCGCAAAGGACTGGAGACATCTGAGAGCCCAAAATGAGCGTAATTCACTTTGGTTCTCGGTGAGCGAAGTCTGATTTCATTTCGCCTCTACCTTCTATTAGTCTCTGGTAATTTATGCAAAGTCGTGCCTCAGGTTTCTACAGGATTTTCTCTCATCCAAATTTTCAAGAGACGATTATTGGGTTTTGAATAGACTGTATAGGTCTTGGTGCACCCGAAAAACTATTACCCGAAAAACCGCAAACGAATGCCTTCTCCCATATTCATTGAATGAAATAAGTAGATGTCGACGCAAATTGTGTAACGTTGGACACATTAAAAATTGGTAAACTCTGAACCTCACACTGGAAAAACCAAGCATAAAACAAATTTGTTTTAAAATATTTTGCATTAATTAAAATGTGTTGATTTTGACCACTTATTTACAGTAGTATTCATTGAATTACCAAATCTTGAAAACACTATCGTTCCATTACGTATATTAACGAGTTTAAAAATTGATTTAAGGAAAGAAATGTTTGACATTTCTCTCCAGGATATCAGCACATTCTTTCAAAACGGATTCCGTCATAAATGATTTGTTCTCTTATTACCTTGAATTAACTTGAATTATCATATTTTCACATCATTACTGTGTATGAAGTTCGTATTATTAGCACGATGAAAACGCAATTACTAGTGCACGTATCTTCAGCTAGGGTAATATATTTTTATATCGACAAATGTACATGGCTGTCGAAGTGAACATTATTGTTCAGTATGGCTGTAAATGTTGGTATTTACTCTGTAATGACCAGCAAAAAGCGAGGATGGTTCTGTGCATTTCACATCTCCAACCAATTGCCCGGTGGTAGATTGTGCCGCCATTTCAGCGGCCATCGTTTTATGGTCACCCATCAGCATCTATCGCAACCTTCAGCCGAGGCTGTCAATTACCCTCCAAGATAACAGAGCAATGCTAAACGTTTCACTCCACACATTGATAGCAATCATGTGGACGAGATTTTGCGGGTTTCGTAACTAAATATTGCTTCATTTGTTGGTTTTCTCTCGGATTTCATGCGAGACAGTTTAAACACAACCAACTCCCATGTTTCTTTAAATGGGACCATGTTGTTTAATACAATAAAGATCCCGCAGTGTACCGCAGTTTTAGTTTCATAGCACGTACTAGGTCACCGTGCGTTTCAGTAGACTTTTATGCATGCAAAATGCAGCCCTTTTAGGGACGAATCTTCAAAGCAATTAAGAATTTGAGCGCGGTTTCTCGCCCGTTATGGGGACAGGTCATTAAGTCTCCGCGCTGAAGCGCCGTAATTCTGAGGGCGCGTGATTTACCTGGGTGGGGCCCTCGGCGGCGTCCCTGCTGCGTGGAGCGATGGTAGGGCAGGAAGGAGGGCAGGAGGAAGGGTAGTAGGGAGGATAGGAGGGCAGGAGGGAGGGATGGCGGGGGGGCGGACGGGCAGGCGGACGGGCGGACGGGCGGGCGGGCGGACGGGCGGGCGGGCGGACGGGCGGGCGGGCGGGCGGGCGGACGGGCGGACGGGCGGGCGGGCGGGCGGGCGGGCGGGCGGGCGGGCGGGCGGGCGGGCGGGCGGGCGGGCGGGCGGGCGGGCGGGCGGGCGGGCGGGCGGACGGGCGGACGGGCGGACGGGCGGACGGGCGGGCGGACGGGCGGGCTCCCGGGCGGGCGGGTGGGAGGGTGGGAGGGTGGGTGGGTGGGACTCGGGGAGGGCGGGCGGGCGGGATTGAGGGGCCGTCGTTTAACCCCTCATCCCTCCCACCTCGCTCCTCGCCACGCCATCTCCCTTTTTGACTCACCCCTCCGCCACCGCTCCTACTACCCTCCTCACCGCTCCTCGCTTTACCGCCATCCTGCTCCCCAACAACGAGCCGCCACCGTTGTTCTTGTTTCTGGAACCTTACCGCCCCATCTCATCAGTTCACTACTTTTCGTTCCCTTCCCAGTCCCGTTAACGCTGTTGCCTCCACCTCTTACACATCAACACCGCCGATTCCATTGGCACGCCATGCATCCATTTCCGACAAGTGCGGATACCTAACCGGCCATCCCCTATACATCCTTACAACCATTTGAATCAATCCCTTCTCATCTCTTCCCCACGTTAATTCACGCGTTCTAATACATTCCCTTTCCGTTGCCAAGTGTACTCTGCAACGTCCCTTCTCGTTTTCCAACTACCCCTCTGCACCCGTCTCCGCCTCATTTTACGTCGCAGTCACACGTAATTCCTTTCTCCTTCCTTCCTCTTCCTCCGGTTGAGCTTCCACCGACGCTCTTGTTTGTCCTTTTGCTCGTCTTAGCACCATATGCTGCATCCCAGGTCAGGCCCTCGGTTATAACTTGAGAGTGCAGCCGTTTCCGACCCAGCGCGTCCCCGCCCGCCCGCCCGCCCCCCTCCCACCTTCGTTTACCCGTTGCCGCCTGATGCTTCTACCTCTACCAACCTTTCACTCTCAATTCCACGCCAGTGAACCTGTTTACGCTTAGGTAAGCAAGGTGACACCCTAGAAGCCGTAAAATTATGAAGCCCGCAGGCTTTAGGCTTCACAATGTTGATTTTGGATAAGACGCGATTAAAGAGAAAAACGGTTAAATAAAGCAACAAGCGGATTCATAGTTGTTGTTTTTTTTTTTCAAAGTGTTTATGGATTCAGGAAAATATTGCTTACGAAATTTTAAAAGACCGTAACCTTGAAAAATAAACGGGGATGTTAAAATACAAAACAAAAAATGTAAACAAAAATAACAATGACTTTCTTAAAACAAGAAATATTCTATACAAAATATTCCTCAAAAATTACTGTCCAAACTAAGCCATTAATAGAACAGATGTAATTGTAAAGTACAAATGTATATTTTACTCATAATGATTTTAAATAGAAAGTGCGTTGATTTTCTGACGAGGCATAAAAACGTAGCATAGTGATTACGACGGCAAACACAAGCTGTGGGTTCGAGACCAGCCTTGGATGGATTTTGCTTTAGTGTTGTGGCGTGGAGGGGTCTATTCCACTCACCACGTAGCATCTTCATGACACCATTTTTTCGTGGTCTTGACCTTGGCCGAAATATTTTGTGTATGTGTGTGTGGGGGGAGGGAGGGATGAATGACTGTCTGCGTGCCAGGGGTGTAAGACCTACAACACATTCAGGTCGCTGTTCGCAGTATCTTCGTGCGCCGACAGAGCGCCTTAATTTGCAACTCCCGGTAAATCTGCGGGCGCACGATGCATGCTGCACAGTTGCTTACATACACCACTTTTCATCTTGCTGACTATTCACGGAGGTTTCTACATCAATAAAGTAGCCATCACACCGCTAGATTTCGTTTGCCCTCATTTAATTCGTAATAAATAGCTTTAAAATACGCTGATGTGCATACCCTCTGAAGTGACGCTTAACGAGAGCTGTTTAAACTCACTACACCACTCAAGTCAATTATTTGTAATCAAAAGTAATGTTTTCTTCATTATTTCAATAGAAACTAATGTAATTACATTCTAATTATTTCATATTAAGAATTTAAATAAAATAAATAAGTAAAATTTTTCTTGGGCTCAATTTTTGTGTTATTTATAATCAACACTTTTTTACTAATTAATGTAAACATAAAATGTGGAAATTCATATAAAATTACAAGATAGTCGCTTTAAAATAAAACAAGAATCTTGCATTTATGATTATTGGTTTGGAATATGTGACCCTTTAAGGATACACAAAAATTTTACGACCCGTGTTGGAAAGAAATTCACCACAAGCAACGAGCTTAATCTGATAATGGGCAATGGGTGGGTTCGTGCGTACCATTGAACCTCTCTACCTCTAACAACGTGAGCCTCAGGCGGCATGAGACTAATGCCGGCCGCAATGGGCTTACGAATCATACAAGAATTGCGGATTGGAGACTAGCGCCCAAGGATGTAAAAGGGCCATGGTTACTCTGACGGCAAAGAGCGTCCCCAGATAGACGACAGACCTAGTAGACGTAAACTATTCGATGACCATGATTTGCTGACTCATTTATGCACAATACAACGAATACTTACATACTACGATATTGTTAATTCATTATTACAAGCGGAAACATTTTTGGATGAGAACATATAACTATCATGTGTAATATTATATTTTAACAGAAGCACATCGGACTCTTAAATCTTTCATTGGATTAGTAGTTTAGCTATGCTCACGTTTTGTTGAGCACTCGTTTAGCAAGCTGTGGTGAGAGTAGAACCGGGTGATTGTTTTGCTATTTTGTTAGCAATACAGTATAATCAAATACATAATTCCATTACAGCTGCATATAAGTTTTCTATTACCCGGGACCAAAAAAGTGTTCAAATGTTGTTAACTCCCCTTTTTACTTTTTCGCACTCACTTCGTAAGAAGACAAAGTTATGTTATCGTTGGCCTGAAAAAGGATTTCCGGTAAAAAAAACTCATTGCCGGCCCTGGTAACGAAAAAGGGGATAAATCTTGGTGCTATATGTAGTAAATTACTTCCTCTAACACGTGGTATAACCAGAACACCTGCACAAGGTGGAGCCCTGTCCGTCTGCAGGTGTGCCCGTCCGTACTCCGTCAACACTAGCGCCTAAATCGTTCAACCGAGTTTATCTAAAAAGGATACTCCCCAATCTATTTGAACGAAATCAAAGCTTTGGCTGTTTCAACCGAATATATTGATTTTTGTGGTTACTTTACATGAATACTCGAAAAGATTTTCTCAAAATTGGAACCAATTTTTTTTATCCTCGGATAGCGTAAAGGACACTCAAGAGAATGATGCAGGTCTAATGTTCGCTAAAGACCCAGAAATTTTGAAACTTGCTAAAAAGGAATTTTATTTTGGAGTTTTCCTACAACTATAATATTGAAGATAAAATTTGTTCCCAATGAAATCTGTTCCATATACAGAGATCTTGAAAGAAGGTCACGTACAATTTTTCGTAAATACGAGTAGTTTTCACCTAATTGTGCGCGAAACAAGCAATTTAAAAAAAATTAAAAATATCTAAACCGGCACCAATTATCTTCCATAAATTTTCTGCAATTATGTATTACGAGGTTGTAAAAATATGGTGCTAGTCAAATTTTCGTCGAACTCTCAGTATTTTCGAAAATTGCAGGAAGTTAACATTTCAAAACTACAAAATTTAAGATACCAATTTCTGCCTGGCACGTATGTTTTATAAAAATAGTTCTTCAGAAAAAGACCTTCATACAATTTGTTTCGAAAAATGGGTAGATTTTGCGAAATTTGTGTCTGGAAATTATTTAACTATTACAAATATTATTTTATCAAAAACCGCACCAAAATTTATGCTAAATTTTCTCCACGCGTGTAACAACTGATTGTAAAAAATGGTGCTAGTCCGATTTTCGGCAAACACTCTGTATTTTTGAAAATTGCAAAATTATGCTGTTGGATTTATTGGGTTGTGACACATTTTTAAACATCGGTCCGAGTTCAAAACTCACGGCGCTTTTATAGCGTAGATGTATATTTTTGCTTGTTTAAAACACAGTAGGTTTACATAGTACTTCTATAATGTAGTGGAGTAGTTAGAAATAATTCGAGAAAGTATATGCTGTAGGAGCACCACTAGTTTGATCTTTTTTATTAATCATTCATCAACTATATTGAGTAAAAGGTATTATGCAAAAGGTATTCTGGAGCTAAAGAAATGTACGATGCTAAAACATTTTCCCTACGTACAGTTGTATCTTTTTATGAAAATAAAGCAAATAAAATTGCCGTTCAGATGGCCGAGATCACGAAGTGCCGTAGTGGTTTCGGATCAGAAGATCGCGGGTTCGAGCCCCGCCTCGGGCATGGGTGTACTTGTGTATGTCTGCATGAGTGTATTCAGTCCTCATTATCATTATTTCATCTTCCATACCCTCCGGGCTAACAAACATGGGGAATAAAAATCGGACTTATCGGCTAAAATCGGCAAGAATCGGCTAAATACTGGTCCCCAATTAAAGTTACATGCACCTGCCACGACGATAATGATACTGATCCACGGTAAATGCAGGATGCATGCATACGTGGTCCTAGTCGGCCTATTTGCGAGCAAAATTGAATTAAATTAAATCATTGCCTGTTACTTTCTTGGATTATTCTGTCTATAGTTGTAGATTTAGATTTATTTAGTCAAACATCAGTAAAAACTGTATGTGACGTAGGGGGGAAAGATTATCTGCACACGTTTCCTTGAGTTCTAGAATCCTTCCCGTCATTTTCACTATAAATACTTAAAAGAGGAGTAAAAGTTTAAAATAAATCAATAAAAAAAAATTAAAATCGCAAGATTAGCAATATTTGAAAAAATAGACATTTTCGTTTCCGAGTTACAGAAAACTTATTTGCATCGCTAAGCGAATTGCGAATATGATTTTTCTGCATTGTTAACAAAATAGTAACTCGCCTTTACCTCTACTCTTACCATTACAAGCAAAAGGACAGTTCAAAAAAATCGTGCGCATAGTAAAGCTACATTTACGCCCAGAAGCAAAACAAAGGGCCATCTCAGTATTTTCTCAATGGATCAAGGAAACTGAACAAAAAACCTGATCGAGATGGGGGTCATTGACCCGGAAGCTGAAGTACATTATTTGTTACAAACATATTTAGTCTTTTTAAAAGAATTATACAATACAAATGTAAACTAATTCATTATATATCACTGTTTTATTAAAATAAACATAATTTTTTTCATTTTGATAATTAGTATAGTCTTTAATTGTATAGAAACAGTTATGCAACAGAAAAGATTTTACTTTTAATTTAAATTTGTGAACTGACTTCAATTGTTTAATGTCACGTGGCAACTATATGTTATGTTCCTTCCGTTTCATTTATGGACACATACTTCCTTATTTTTCATTCCTCTTGTACTGCAACATTGGTTTTTCTTTTTTCATTTTCACAAATCTTTTGTATTTTATGAAAAGTAACTAAAGTATTTGAAAGGAAAATATTCATTATCTCGAAGTTTGGTTGTTGCACTATTATTACACTTTACATTTTATAAATTTACCTTTTTACATTTTCCTTACTTTACTCGTCTCCTTCCATTTTCCCTTCCTATTACCTCAATAGTTTTCTACTCCCTCTAGTAATTGTTTTGTAGTCTGCGTCGAGAACTGTTGACTAAGGAGAAGAAATAAATACCAAGTGGCCACGTAAGTTAAGTTCGAATGTCTGCCGAATCTCTTACTACTTGTACTTTAATTGGGAACGACCCGGTGGTGTAGAGTATCACCCTCTGATCCCCCACCCCTGGACATGGAGCTCAAAATTCCGCTCGATCAATGAGGAATTTCTAGTGGACAAAGGGAGTGCGCGGAATGCTTTCTCGGAACGACTCCCGTTACCCCTGCTAATCGTGATACATTAGCTCTATCATTATTCACATCGTACCATCATAACCACCATTCCATCAAAATCATGTGCTTTTTCCAAGAATGGCTAAAATATACGCTGTAAATGGCTAACAAATAGTATTTCTCCATATATCTGGTATCGTAATAAAGATATTTTAATAATTCAATAAATACTCACAATTTATGTTTTATACTCTTGAATAATTCTGTGAGATAACTAAGTGATTTTGCAATTTAAATTTGCCATAACCACATTTATTCAAAATAACAAATATTTCAGTTATCTACAAGGGCGTGAAAATAACATTCAATCCTTGTAACTTGAATAACTGCTTGTTTGTCAAACCTCCACATTGTTTTAAAGTAGATGGAGTATTAATTATCTATTTGATAGGAACGAGCAACATATATAAAAATCAAGGAAAGTACGAAGGCGGCTAAATTTAAAAAAAAAAGCGCTTTCGCAAAGGCAATGAGAACATAGACAGTTATTTTCATACAGGGCATTGGGTCATTTGGCACTCAATTTTCTCACCACAATTAATAGTAAAAATTTGAAAAATTTAAACAAATATAATATTTGTATATTTTAACTGTAATTGAAGTACATCAGATGTTATAATACAATTTCTGAAATATTTTCACATAGCTTAAAATATTTCACGTAAGAATGATGTACAACTTTAAACAGTCACTATGTAAAAAAAATTTATCAATCTGGATTCTTCTTTCACTGAAATGTTACTGATGTGCCGAATGTTATGAAACACAATTATTGTCGGATACACAATTATTGTCAGATATTGACAAAGAAATGAAAACTGTGAAAAAATAACAACCTGTAACCTGATAAGGTGGATGAAAAGAAACGAAATACAGAGCAGCAATTTCAAGTAGCAACTTCATGAAATTTCAATATTTATTTTTTTGGTAGTTTGATTCAATCTTCTATGGTCCTGTCAAATGCAACAAGCAAATGATATATACGTTAATAAACTTCCAAAATTATTTATGTTTCCAAATAAAAAAAACAACAACAAAAAGCATTACTCATAAAAAAATTAATTTAAAAAAATTTAACATCTAATTTGGTAAATGAAGTTCCCTACAGATATATGGTATACTATTCTGAGAGAACTAATCCCAAGACTTCCAGATTCTCAAATTACTGCATATAAATTTAATAAGAAACTTCGACCCGTGTACTTGTTGTAAGTCTCTTATAATGAAGTTAGACATTCTACTGTTGTCTTGCCATTTGCTTTACAAAAAGGGTTGTCATTTTACCGAAACTGACTTACTCAAGGGTGGGAAAATATTTTCACATAATAAGTCTTTTATTTTATCCATTTCATCCAATGCAGTTTTCTACTTCATGTAAACAATTGTATACTGTATTGAAAAAGTACAATATGTAGTTAAATTATGTTAACATTTTTCTGTCTTTCAATTGATTACAAACTTGTGTACATTAAGCTACGCGTTCAAAGTTATTTCAAATTTAGTCAACCATCGTACTGCTCTTGTGTAAATTTGCCGAATGTTCATTTACATGTGAGATATAGCCTAATATTCTATAGAAGCACATTTTATAGCTCTCGGACTTCTAGATTAGAGAAAAGAGTTGTACGAATAATTAGCACATTCCACCCACTTCATTCTTGTCAGCCTATTTTTATGAAGGTAGATGGATTGGTTTCACTTCAACTGCTACTTACAACACATTATCAGATTATATTAAAGTTATTAAAATAGATCCACAAAATGAAGCAAAATCAAGCAAAATACATTCTGTCGCATAACTGTTTCTGCAGAATCAGACACTACTCCTAGTAAAATATTAATTATTTTAACAATTCAATGATATTTAATATGTTCGTTATCATTTGAGTTCTAAAAGACTAAGTATGACTGTAAAATATATTGTATCTTGGCCAACATCTTGTTTTCTTAGTGATTCCACTCCTAAAATGCATTTTTTAAAGTGAACTACAATACAAATAATCGCTTTTGTATTTTAAACACTCATGTTTAATTTTAAATCAATTTAAACAAAAATTAAATTGTTAATATTTAATGGTATGCGTTCTCTAAAAGTAGAAAGAGGTATCTTTCAACACTGGAAAGTAAAAATCGCGTTCAAATGGCATTTTATACATATAAATATCTGCAGCAAACAGCCTTTTCTTCCTTTAAGTGCAACGCTTTGCCAACCACGAGCTATCAGACGATCGTTCTCGCGCTATTTTGTCGAGACTGGGGAGACCCTTTGAGAGATGGTGTGAGCGCGCAACCATACTCCATTTTGTATGCGGAGCAGCGCGCCGCGCAGGCCAGCCCGCTCTGTTGATCTCCGTGTTTGACGTCGCTGGTGAACGCGGGCGGAAAAAGAGCTGAGCGGTTTTTGTGCCGAGGCCTCGTTTCATCGACGCTGACACGCGTGCGTCGTTACGGGCGTCCATTGCTAATGCAACAAACGGCGAATTCCGGCAAAGGTTGCGAAAAAAATAGGTTTCGCCCCACGCAATTGTTTCTTTCGGTGGCCATATCATATACGAGGCTAACTCGCGCGTTTATGGTTTTGGGAACGGCCTAATTGCAGCGCTGTAGTTGTTTCAGTGAAAATGCACGCATTTCAAATATTGGTAATATTTTGTTTCCCAGAATTCTGACGTGGGTGGTCCCGTAGAACGACAACAGCAGTCATTTGAATTAATCAGTTTTTAAAAAGTCACTATATTTCGTAAATTTTAGTAAATATATGTGGTTGTGTGCCTTTATTTGGAAATATTGAATTAACATAACAAATAATGCGTTGACAAAAATATTTCTACGTACTTATTTACTCATTGTTTTTCATATTTGATTTGCTGTTTATCTGCTGTATTTTCTCATGTTTCTATATCACATATCGACTGCGATAGCAAACCGTACAGCCTCTCTGCGTTACTGCTTCTCTGAGTACTTTCTGGATCCAGTCTTTGCTGGAAGCATGAAGTCGTAGGCTTGGCCAGTCATGTGCAGGATCTTGGCTGTCCGGGTGACGCCGCGTCGAAGGCTGTGTTGCCGACGTTTCGAGATCATGCACTTTGCTGGAAGCAGGCCATGAGTGAAAAGGAGGTATCTTGTGAGACAATTTTCAGTTAGAAGGCCCTTACATAGATTGTCCTCGTCGTCATTATTATTATTGTTATTATTATTACTTTTATTATTACTATTATTTTTATTACTACTATTATTATTACTATTATTATTATTATTATTATTATTATTATTATTATTATTATTATTATTATTATTTTGTAGTGATTTAGCTGTTTAGGACCATGCAGACATACACCTTCACTTACCAAGGCTCAGTAACATTTTTGCCGTGGCAAGTGTATGAGACTCCTTTTCGGGGGGGATCAGCATTATGATTAATCCAATTTTTATCTCCCCAGAATTTCTAGTCCTGGGGTGGGATGAAAGTTGTAATGATAATGAAAATCAAGGATGAATGGATGATCCACACACATACAGATATACACAAACACATCCATGCCGGGGACGGGGCCGCCATCCTTCTGTCCGAGATCGCCACAGCATTACTGCCTTAGTGATCTCGGCTATCCGGATTGTCGTCGTTATAATTATACTATTATTATTATTATTATTATTATTATTATTATTATTATTATTATTATTATTATTATTATTATTATTATTATGCATAGCCATTATTTGAATGAAATAGAGTACATTAAAATCCATTTGTGATAAACTGGACGTACCATAAATGGCTGAGGCTATTACAGTGCCTGTTGTGTTCGATTCATTTATTTAATAAATTATTATTTACAATTTTAAAAAGTATCATTCTGAAAAAAATAATAAAAACAGTAATTATGAGTGATATAAACTATCTTTTGGGTGCGAGCACTAGTCCTAATCTTCTCGTTTCATAGAAAAAAGAATACCAACAATAGAGCAACCAGTGCTACAGTTGTCACAGCTGAAGGCTTGTTTTTTTGTACAAAATTTAGTTACCTACCAAAAACATCAAATAGTATTTCTTAATGTTTTGGATTTGGTTGTCAATGAATTGATTCGATAAGATATATTTATTTGGGATTAACTCCTAATTCGTTTGTTGCATTGATCATTTGTTCCGGTAGTGTTCTTTCGGTAAAATACAATTTTTGCTTTCTTTGTGTTGTTCTGTAGATAGAAATTGCCCAAGGAGAAGTTCAAATTATGGTTCCTTATTTTGCGAAATTGAGATACACGATTTTTTATACAGTCTTTTCATAGTCGCTCGCTTGCAAAACGTGTTGCTGTTCAGTGTTTTGACAGTTTAATAGTAAATACTCCCAGTTCTCTTGCTCTCCGCATGTGACAAATATATCCAACATTTCATTAGTAAATTTGTATTGTTTTAATTTCCCAATGCAAGTCTTGAGAAACATGCTCCCTTTTCATTACTTCGAAAGTCATTTTCCTTCCTAATTCCTACCTAAAATATTTTGTACTTCTAGAGATTCCTTTGTTTCACATTCTACAATTATTGTTCGATATTTTATCTTTTCGAGCACTATATGTGATTCCGGGAGAGTGACATTTGAATATGCCGGTCCAACATTTAGTTTCTATTTCCGAGTTCCTGTGATGACGTTACTAGATTTGACTTACAACTTATCTAGGGTTACTTGCTACTTGACTACTTATCCAGGGATGCAGTTTGTCAGTTGACCGTAACATTAAAGGCAATTTCGTTGTACATTCACACTTACCACGCAGAATTACTTCAAGATTTTGTTGTTGGAGTTGCTTGTGTCGCTCCTTGAGTCAGTTTGTAATAAAATACTATTACTAAATATATTTTATTCCGGTACATTTTATGTTCGCCGCACTTCAGATCCACATAGCGTGGATGAAATTATAATAGCATTGGATATTTTGTTACAATGTTCAAATAGCAGTTTCGGTATATCTGATTTAGTTTACACGATCTGAATTAACATAAGCATTTCTTGTTGTTTTTGTCGCTTACTTCTGTCTGATGGAGATACAACTCATTGTCCAAGACTAAGCCAAGTGGGTGAATTTTTTCACTCTTTCTTCCCAGTTTCCCTTGCCTTTTGTGATATGCAGGAACAATTTCTAAAAACTGTGATCTGTGTCCCTTCTTTAGAGTGAATTCAAGTACTCTTTTCTTACCAATAAGATAAACAATTACACTTGTAACTCCAAAATAGATTGGACAGACTTTCACGACTCAATTCCATGAATTGAAATTGAAAAAGTGAAATGAACAACAAAAAATCACTATGTCTGAGACTGTAATGACATCACCACCACCACCACAATCACTACCACTTTTACCACAACCAACACCACCTCTGTCACAAGAACTATTAGCACCGCCACAAACCTTAACAAGAACGGGAATTGTAAAATAGAAGAAAGAAAGTGAGAGAAGAATCAGGAAATACACGAACAACAAAGATATTCGATAATCATCTTCTCCAGAAGAACGCGTCGTGGAAGCCACTGTCTTGCAGGTGGCATGCGGGTGGTAGCTCAGGACATCAACTGATTTCACTGCAGTGCCTCTGACCGGGAGGTCCTAGATTCGGGTCCTGGCGTTGGCAGGATTTTCGACACTAGTTTTTCATCTAGGTCAGATTCAGTCGCTATCCAGAGGAGAATTCCAGCGGCAGGCTGCTCTGATCGGTAGTTTTCCGTGGTTTCTCCGACGCGAATGCCGCAGTAGTGCCTTAAGCGTGCTACGGACCGTCTGCGTTCTTTCCTTTCTCTTATTTGGCCTATCCTCACTCCTTACTTACACACACTAACACTAACATTCACTACACTGCCACACATGCCGGGAGACCAGTGAGGAGCTTAGAGCTTTTCCCGGCTGGGGCGGGACCCGCTGGTGGAAGATACGTGGTTGGAGAAAACTCTGGTTGGGGCTAGCCAGCGGTAGGTCGGCACCGGACAACCAACCAACTTTGTTTCAATAGTAGAGGACACGTGTTGTTTTAATTTCAGTGCGTATTGGAAGATATTAATATTAATAATATATACATTTTGAATGAAATCGTATGACGAACATTCGAACTCAATATCATTTATAATTTTTCCTTCATTACTAAGGATTTTACATCTATTTCTTTTGATACGTACAAACAGTACAAATATGTTTTTTGCTAGCCATAAAAATGTCAGTATCACCGAAAGCACAATAATCGTATATTTTGTTTTACATTGTCCTTGGAGCGACATCGCTGAGAGAAAAATAATGTACCAATTACCCTGCGTAGCAAGTGCATCTATAGGCGATGTTCACAAAATAATCGAAATTGACTGTATCATTCGTTATTCAGATCCATACTATAGCTGATGACGAATAAAACAAAACGTACAGCGATGTTCTATTTGCCCCCATAAAATTAATCCTTTCCTCACACTAGACTATCCAATTATTACAAAGTTTTTAAGTGTAATTTTTAACTGGGATATGAAAATACCGATGAAACGTTTTATCACTCTTATAATACATGTTTTTCACATGTAATGTCGAAAAATTGACGGAACATATAACTAAGAAATTGACATATAGAAATACTTTATTTCAGAAACATCATTACCGATTTTAGGTATAATTTTGTGAGTGGAAACCAACACGTAGTTTAATAATTACATCATCACTAGAAATTGCTGTAATTTGGAACAAACTTCCTGAGTACGACCAGAAAACTTTGCTTCTAGCATGTAACGTTTGTTTAAATTGCTTAAATTAAATATTTCGGATTATCTTAAAATTAGATGAGAAATTAGCAAAAAAGGTGTAGAAATGTCCTATGTAGACGTCGTGCTCACAAATGCATTTTGTCGTCAATCGACTTGCAATCAACAACCCACAAAACATGGATTCCGACTACACCACGTGCTAGAGGAAGTAATTTACTATATATTTACTTTATATTAAATGGTTAGGCGGAAGAGCAGACTAAATGGCCTGAGCCTCGCCATCAATAAAGACATTTTTTATTTATTTATATATGGGAACAAGATTATCCAATTTTTCGATACCAGGGACAGACAATAAGAGTTTTTCTATCATGAATTCGGTGTTTACTGGCGCACGATTACAACACATACTCTTCTTTGAAAGTAAGGGCAAAAACTTAGAAGTAAACTGGAAATGTGGCCACATTATAAAAATGTAGTTTTGCAAAAACCAGATGTAGATACAGGTAGCCATGTGTTCATTCCATTTTCTCCCTTTCACTAGATGCTACTCATCTTAGAAATATTGTTTCTGTTGTTGTCTGAAGATAAACGGAATTTGTTGCCACGTGGGAAAAGAGAAGAAACAACCGAAAATATTAAGACATTGATATTAAAGTTTGGACAAGTCATTTCCGTCTGACCAAGTTGCATATACTTACATGTATCTTATCACTAGAGCAATCTCGTATTTCCTTCCGCTCTTCCAATGCTCACGAAATGTCAGTTATCAGCAGCGGGAAACGGCAGCTTGATGACAATCGATCATATTTATCGGAATCCAGAAGGGTTCAGATGAATCACAACTGGCAATCTAGTATAGAACTCCTGGGCAACAAATGATTAAGGCTTTTTAAGGATACCATACGCTAGTGCTCTACTTCAGAAAATGAAAATAGAGCCGCGAAAGATGTTCAGGAAATTCCTATTGCTGTTTGTCCCTGATTTTTGGTTGCCCTTTCAATTGCTTTTTAGAGCAAGATAAATTAAAAACTAAAATGCTTGAAGCTTCAAAATCTAAACTACTTGCAAGCTCGAAGTGATGTATCAGAGGTCAATTTATTAATGCTCAGAAACTGACAAGATTTATAAGTAACTGATCATGTGTTTTATTTCCGTGTAACGAAGATTTCCACTAATGTTGAAACATTTCTTTAATACATTATCTCTGTTCGAGTTAT
This sequence comes from Gryllus longicercus, assembly GCA_038098605.1. NCBI lineage: Eukaryota > Metazoa > Arthropoda > Insecta > Orthoptera > Gryllidae > Gryllus > Gryllus longicercus. The sequence continues at coordinate 1,017,491 of JAZDUA010000267.1, read as the reverse complement.
TCGCTATACGTAAATAAAACACATGATTAGTTACTTCTAAATCTATATAAAACATAGATTTATATAGAATATATTATATATAAAATGAAAAGTATCTAATTCGTTATATTGTTGGTGTTCCTTCAATAAATGAATTATAGTGCTCTTATAAATTCTGTTATATTATGAAGATACTAGTACTTTACCACGCTAGAATGTAAACAGTTAATGTTAAGCACGGTTCCCGGTATCCAAGGAATTAATCCGCTCTGTCTCTTCTGTTAATGGAATTGCTACTGTACTAATACACATTAAAGCCAGGTCTTTCACTCCCTTTGAAGGAATTGTATGAGGTAAGTATATTGGGCGCCGATTTAACCTTTGCAGAGTGGCGATTCTTGCTCTGAATGAAACACAAGAGAAGCCATATCCACATCGATCACTGTGGGACTCCTTATAACGCTGTTTCAGTCTATTCCTGGATTCATCATCTTGCATTTACGATTTAAGTATAAGGTTCTCTCATTGTAGAAAATCATCCTAGGATACGCAGTGATTCGTGAGAGCATGGCTTCCCATTCAGGTGATCTCAAAGCATTTTTGCCGCACCATCTATCCGCTGTCATTGGCTGTCCGCGCGCCGCCTCTTCATCTTTGGCCTTCCCTCGAAATGTCCTTCTCACTGACCTCTCTCACATCCTACAGCCTACCCAATCCACTGCTCCGATCCTCCACACAACGACTCCCACTCCGACTCCATTCAGAGCCTCATAGAGAATTCCGAATAGCTCTCATCCACACTCTTCTCTCTCAGCTTCCCTCAGTTCCAACAGACTTCACGCTGCTTCCGCTGCCTGCTGATCTCCCTTCCCGCTGCCCCTCCTTGTCTTTCTGCTTTCCCTGCTGCCCTCACTCCCCATCTGTCCCCGCGTCGCCGGTTCCCGCTCCACACCGTCCACGCTCCACACCGTCCACGCTCCACACCGTCCACGCTCCACATCGTCCACGCTCCACATCGTCCACGCTCCACCATGTACTTTCTCTCCTGTCTCCTCCTATCTATTCCCACTGTCTTAGATGTCCGCGCATTTCTCCTCTTCTCCGCTAATCTCGTTCCCTTGCTGCTCTTTCTTCCCCGCTGGCCCCTCCGCTATCCCTATCACGCTGTCACTGTCCCCCCTGCGTGTCGCTGTTCCTTCGTTCCCTGTTGTCATCTTTCAACCGCTTTTCCCACTCCCCAGTGGGATAGTGATTCACATACCGTGATCTTCCACACTCTCTCAGCACCTTTCACGCAGTTCCTGCTCGTCTAACGTCTGTTCCCCTCCTCGTCTGTCCCCGTGCATGCCTCGAGCATCCCTCGGGCATCCTTCTCCGCGCCGCCGCCGACCGAATCTGCCGCGCCGCCCGCCTGAACCGGCCCGCATGATTTGCACCTCTGGCTGCGCGCCGAGCTTTAATATTTCGAGAGTAATCTCCGAGCCCGCCTTATCTCTGTCCCGTGCGCGCCCCTGCCCTCCCCCGCCCACCCCCGCGCTCCGTTCTCCTCGCCCTTATCCCAGGTCTCGGCTTACGCGCCACCCCAACCCCCCCGCCGCCCGCCCGCGGCCCCTGACGTGTGCGCCGCCCGCGGGGCAACCAACCGCAAATCCCTCTTGTGCTGTCTGGCTTCCTCGTTCCGCCTGGCTATTAATAGCATGCGGGATGTATTGCAGACAGTTCAAAGACCTTTCGACTGCCTCCTGTCACCGCCAGGTATGCTCATTGCATTGGAATTGTGAGTACTCGGAGGCTCATGTGTGCGGACGGTGAGAGATGCCAAGTGATATTTTATTTTTATTTATTTAACAACAAAAACATTTAAAAACTGTTCAGGACATACTACGGGGCAACGTGTATTATGTACACATTTTATTAAATTTTGGGATCTCTTCCCTAATTATCAAATGAAATTATGAATACTGGAGCCTTTTTGCCAAGAAATTATAAGAAAATGTTTGTTCCTGTGCAATAAAAAACAATTTGCATACACAAATCAGCTAGTGAATGTGGTAATTATCCCACCTTGTTCCCTTCCCGAAGAAAGTGACTTCCTGTCGCGAGAACATCAAGAACGAAATGTTGAATAACTATATTACGAACTCTATGAAACGTGCACAGACAGAGAAGCTACATTTATGTCCTGAAGCAAAAAAAATGGGCCATCTCAGCATATGCTCAAAGATCAGGGAAACTGGACGAAGAACTAATTGAGATGGGGTCATTGACCTAGAAGCTAAATTACAATACTTAAAGATCCACTTGAGTACCAATAATTATTGACAATGTCGTAGAAACAGAACACAAAGTAACTGTCTTTAAAATTCATGATTCTGAAAATAATATTTAAGAATATAGTCAGTTATTTTCGTCACCTCTCAGTTTCAAATGAAGTAAAATGATATAAACATGTATGACAAAATCATTGGCTTAAAATTATTTTATTACTTATCGTCACAATCATATTTTCAGCTATTGTTTTCTGTTATAGTGTCAAATTAAAATATATTACAAACAGATGTCCAAAAAATATATTTTCTGTATAATTACTATTTGATATTTTAACAATTATAAAATATAATATGGAAATGAAAATGTAAAAAAACTAAATTTACTTCAATAATGAATCAATATAAAGCATGCAAGACGACAGCAGTAAAATGTTTCAGTTAATTCTGAATATTCATTGAGAAGATATTTTCAAGTTAGATTCTTTGCATCCAAGAATTGAAAATCACGTATAATGTGAGAATTCATGAGTTTATATGATTTGCAAAAGAATGCATTGCAAATGCATTGCAAGTGCATTGCAAATGCATTGCAAAACATGCACTTGCATGCAAGTTTGCAAAAGAATGCATCCTATACTTGGTAAAACGTATCGTATGAATCGTATTCTAAATGGCGATAAAAATATTAACATGGCGTTGCTTTGTGCTTGTTTCTGCTAGATGAGCGGCGTGTAATAGAGCCCTATTCATTACGGTGTTTGGTGTTGAACAAGCTCACAAACTCGCACACACTTATGCTTACGTTAAGTTACAAGTCCAGCTAGCAAACTACATTAAAACTCGCTTAGCCTGCGGCCTCTGGTGACGGATTCCTTTATGTTGACGATGTGTGCGCGCTAAGCATGTTCACATTAAAATAAATGTTTTTAAAAATAAAGTTTGCTGGCTTGTTTATCTACAGAAAGAGAGAATTACATGAAAAAGTATCTCTAGAAGAACTGTTTACAAATCATGTTTCATTATATTAGAAGTAACTATCGCTAATGTAACAAAAACTTTTGGCAATGTATTGAATAATGTTCTAAGAAATCACATTGAACCGGAAAGACAGTGTCCACAGCGATTTAGAATTTCAAAGCCATAAAACACCTCAAAACATGTTTTCTTAAAACTCGTCCAGAATGTTCTAGAATGATCAGGCTAAGATTTTGATTTTTAATGAAACTAATCCAATCACCTCACTGAGAGAAAATTCTTCAAAACCTGTTTAAGTGCCTATCTCCCCTCCAACACTTTTTTGATAATTCATTACAAAATTTGGTGTGATAATCATTATTCATATGAAGAAAATCGTAGCTATTCGCGTAAATGTCGCAAAGAGAGTACATTAATCATAGTCGTTTCTCGAGGAGATATACTTTTAATGCTTCTATGTTCTCGTACGTCTATTGAAACGAAACAAAAACACTGTTTTTTCTAGAACTCTTCATTAATATTCTAGAGAGAACCAGCTAATAATTCTATCTATAGGGTTTGTTTCGTCGAAAGGAATGGAATGAGCTACTGGTCACATCTGTACGTCCAGTAAATAGCACAAAACGTTTTAGTTTTATCAATAAAACAGAAAACATGTTTATGTAGAGAATTAGGATGGAATGACTAAAAATATGATCAGTTTTTCACCAGAACACCAAAACACTTCGAATTAAACTTAAGACCATTGGTAACCGTATGGGGATTTATTGGTTGATTGATTAGTTTTCAGACAGTCAACTGATAGGATCATTAGTCCCGTAAGTGTAGTGTATGTTTTATCTCTGGAGGTGGCGGTGATCTCCTCCCGCTGGATGGTGATATTAGGTGTCGATCTACACGTCTGCTAAGGTCTGCTACACACTCTTCTCAAAACTCTCAACCCTCTAGTTACGCTCCTGAACACGCTCCTTAACGCAAACAAACAATACTTCTACTCCCACTGATTTATTTGAAATTCGAAATACCTGCCTTCTGGTGTAAAAACGCATACACATTATGCATGGATTGTATCGCTACACACATTTCCTCGCATCATGCATACACATGATTATCGGCATTTGAACACGCCAATACTCTGCTGAATAAAATTGGAAAAAGTTAGTTTATGAATTCAATTTTTTTAAATGTCACCCAACATCTTATAATATTTAAAGAAAAATGTTATATGTTAATGGAGACAAAATACAGACATTTAAACTAAATAAGCATTTATGAGGGAAATAGGCAAAAATTCGAAGTTTAATTATTACACACTTTCATTCGCCACTTTCACAAGATCATCCCACTGAACTCACATCTTCAGATATTCAGTAATTTAATGTTCTAGATATTCTCACATTCGCTTTTTTTACATTATCTCCACTCTGCAAGTGTATCTTGACATTTAACTGAGCATTTCCTCCCACATTGTCTACGGCTAAGTGAATCAAGCGTCATTCCATTCTCTCTTATTTTTTGTTTATTTTTGTATACGATCTTGTGCACATAATAGATGCAGAACAATGATATGCACTCTCACGACTGTACACAATTTTCCACAACTCTTACCGTTTCCTCCCAACATGTGAATCACTCATCACTATGCTCTCGTATCGTGTAACGCACTCTATATCGACTCTGAAACTATTTAGTACCTATACTATTAACTTGCGTTTCTACAAGCCCACTTTTTTCTTTGCGGTCTTGAGATTCTTACCCTTTCTGAATGGCTCCAATCATATTACTACAGTTTTTCTATTAAGCGCAAGAAGAGCTCTCTATTAAGATAAATAAAAACTCTATAATATAGGAGGAGCTACGTAGTTAACATGGAAGTTCTGTTTCTTACATTTGCAAGCAATAGGTTCTCCCCCTAACCATCTTCATATTTCAAAAATCTTTCCCTCAAGAATTGAGTAGAAAAGTCAATATTTCCGTCGAAATGTGTCTCGGAGTACATGTTACAAATTTCTGGGACTTGTAGAAGAGTCGACGATGATCTCTTTCTGCCACTAAACATGTAGTGGGAAAAGTCATTTAACGAAGATACTTATGTGGTATTTTCCCGTGATTCATACGCAACTTATCTGACACAGATGTGCTCCTGATACACAAAATATCTTTGAGTCAATCGTTTCCCCCCCAAACACCACTTAAAAGTTGCCTAACATGCTCAATTTGTAACAGGCCGAATGCCAAATATGTAACTTCCTATACCAAGTCCAGAAGCAAAATATTATCCTTGAATTGAACTATATGCACCAATTATTAAAGAGACAATTTATTCTTTTTAAAATTTATGGAACGTTTCTAATCCTACAGGTTCGTATTCTTCTTAAGTTATATTTTCTATAATAAATGTAAAAAGCAATAATTACACTAAGACTATTACTATTTAAAACAAATAATACAAACAAAATTATAGAGACAGCTCACAATTAGTCTTCTTCTTCTTCTTCACTTCATGGATTAGGCTACTGCCTGTTCCGTCCTCACAGTTTCTCTCCATCGTTTTCGTGGCCTTCCCACGTCTCTTCTTCCTCTCGGCGCGTATAACAAAGCTGCTTTACGAAGTCTGCTATCACTCATCCTTTCCAGATGTTCTACCCATCTTTGTCTATATTCTTGCATTCTAGTATTAATTGATGTCACTTGTAACTCTTTTCTTATTTCTTCATTTCTTATTCGGTCTTCTCTTGTGCAACCTTTTATTCTTCGCAGAAATTTCATTTCGCTACTTTGTATTCTTGTCAGTGTTTTTTGTGTTATTACCCAGCTTTCGCAGCCGTAGAGTAATGTAGGAACTGCCATGGTATTGTAAAATTTAATTCTTGTTTCCGGTCTTGTCTTATTTTTTGAAGTGTTGTGTATCGTTCCACATATTTTTTGATATTTCATTAATTTATTGTCAATATCTTTATCTTTTTCATAATTTATTTGACACCCTAAATAATTAAAGGAGAGAACTTGCTCTATAATTTTGTTTTCAATGACAATTTTTGACCTTACTGTGTCCTTCCCCCTGAATGCCATCACTTTTGTTTTTTCTTTTGATATATTAATGTCATAGCTTTTGCAAATTTTATTAAGGTGGTGTACTACTCTCTGTAGTTCGTCTTCTGTTTCCTGGATAATAACTGCGTCATCAGAATAGAATAAAATCGTTAATATCTCTTCTTTGGTCATTCTTATACCAGTGTCAACTTTCTGTTTTAAAGACTTATTTATGTCCTGTACATAGATATTAAATAATGTAGGTGATATAGGACAACCTTGCTTTACCCCTTTATTTGTTATTATCTCTTCAGATACTGTGTTTCCTATTCTTATTACTATTTTAGTATTTTCATATAGGCTTTTGACCACCTTTATTAGATGCCGTGGATAGCCTTGTTTTTCCATGATGTACCAAAGTTTATCTCTATTTACACTGTCGAAGTCTTTTTCGAAATCTATAAATGCCAGATGAGTTTGCAGGTTATATTCCCTTCTTTTCTCCAATATTTGTTGTACTATGAAGATGTTATCAGTGGTCGATCTTCCTTTCCTGAAACCAGGACCCATATAAGATGACCTCAAGGATAGGATGCACAAGAAAACCTTCGCATGACGAACAGGACCTCAAAGGGGTAGGCAGAACTCCTAGCCCAGTGAAGGCAGTCTGCCTAGGGGTGGTAACCCGAAAAGATACCCAGCAGGTCAGAAGGCTGAAAGTTGGCAACCCCAACATCTGACTATCCATCTGTGGACCGGTAATCCGCAATGGAGAAATAACTCTTACTCGAATTCCTCACAGTAAAAAGCCGGCTGACAATGGAAACCGACCTACGCACGCAAATGGCAACGATTCACGGGGAAAAAAAATTAAAAACTGCCACTCACAATTAGTTTCGAACATTATCCTCTCCGACTATTTAGTTGCCTTAGAAGTTTGCAACATTTATTCTAAAACATCCTGTACACACGTATCTCAAAATATTCCGCAGCAGGGAGTATTCCTCTGTGTAATCTACGCGTACTCCGGAGCTCCGTCTTACATGCAGAAGACAGGCCGCTTAACCGTCTTTCCCTCTGCGCCCTCTCCTGAAGCGGCTTCATTTCGCGTCCTCCGCGATTACCCCGCAGCTGCTCGGGCGACAACCACCCCTCCCCCACGCGCGAGAGTTCCGCTTCCTTGCCGCTTGGCGCGCCTCGAGCGCACCGCTTGGCGCCAACGATCGTTCATTTCCTCCCCACCGGCCCTTTGCCGCTGCAGCCTGTTTTGTTCTTTCTTGACGACTTCGGTCCTCCCCCCCCCCCCAGCTGATTGACAGGTCGGCCAGGCCACAGCGCTCTTCCGCGATAAATCATATTTTTTAACAGCCTACGGATTTACGTCTTGCACCCTGCAGAATTTCCATTTTTCTCCTTCTCCGTCGTTTTCTTCGTCGTTGTTCGAGCAGAAGGAGGGCGTTTTCTTCCTTGCGGTCGGGCCGGCCTTCTAGACGAGGAAGCGAGAAAGCACGGGAACGCAGGCAAAGCGTCCCGGGTCTCCCTTCCGGCCCAGGAAGTCGCTGAGACTGGCGTCGGAAATTAATTATCACGAATGGCGGGGTATTCTCGAGGCGCCGCGCAACAAGGTGGAGCGCGAGGCTTGACAGTGGGGCGCTTCTCAGGTGCCGCCCCCGCCGCGGTTCGAACTTGACTAACTCCGGAGTTTGATTGAGCGGGGGCGGGGCGTGGGCGCGGGGCGGGGAGCGCTCGGCGGCCGAGGTGCCAAGCACTCGGTGGTCGCGGCGCCGCTTGTTGCCGCCGCTTCACCCGATCTCCGCTGCTTACTGTAACGCCCCGCCGAGCGGCTGTTACTCGCGCTCGTCACCGTGCACGGAAGGTGAAGGGCGAGATCTGCCTAGTGGTTTGTTGGCTAATATTGCGTGGATTTGGGGAGGATATGAACAAGGGTATAGAATGGAGATTAACTATGCGGGTAAAAGCGTCCAGGTCTTCTATTACTTAACCACGTAAAATTGTTAATATTGTACAAACATTGATTTATTTGCATTAAGTTTTTCATTTCTTTCATTTAATTTCCTCTTTTTATTTTATTTAATTTCTTAATTTTATTTTATTTAATTTCTTAATCTTATTTTGTTTCATTTTTTAATCATATTTTATTTCATTTCTTAATCTTATTTTATTTCATTTCTTAATTTTATTTTATTTCATTTCTTTATTTTATTTCTTTACTTTAATTTTATTTCATTTTATTATATTTACTGTTTACCATTTTGTATTAATGTGAGAAATATCTTTGACAAAGAGAGAGAAGAGATCTTCAATTCATTTGCAATTCGGCTGGGCCGGCTTTTGACGGAATTTGAGACTTGCTTCGATAGTTCATGGGCAGCATCGTTCCTTCTCCATCATCGCTGACCGGGAGATCGCAGGGTTTAAGAACAGACACTGGAGAGTTTTCACTTGTCACTAGCCACTAGTAGATAGAGGAGTTGTATTTAATCACAGTCTGGATAAGAGCGGGTACTTGCTTTGATTGCAAGTTTTCAGTGACTTCTTCGCACCACTCTCCATCTCCACGCTTGGACAACACACCACACTGTTCCTTGTTCTACAAGGGGGTTGCCCCCCAGGAGGGGCACCTGAGCTTTTCACTTTTATCCGCGCCCCTGCCGTCGCATAAGTACGCCGACGGGCTGGTTTCAGGGTCCCGCCAGAACGCAATTTTCCCTCACAGTAACCTTCCCATTAAATGCCTGGATCGAGTGGCCCTGCCAGCTCACTTTTCAGGCCGCTGCCGAAGTCGAAACAATGTGCCACTCATAACGCGCAGGGATAAGTCCCTCTTCAAGCAAAGAGCCCAACAGCGTGCCACCCGAACTAAGGTCGGAGAGGGCTTGAGGCCCCCTTGCCGTCTCCTCCCTGCAATCACCGTTATGCTATAGACGTGAGTAGCAACCTAGGCGATGTGACAGGGGGGTTCACTCTTCCCGTGTGGACTTTTATATGTGGGATCCGGGTCATTCCGAAGACGCCTTTCACCCAATGCCGCCCAGCAGTCAATGCGCCAGGAGCCCAGCTGGTGGCTGACCGGGCGAACCCGACAACACAGAGCTTCGCCACACACTGTCTCCACCTTCAAGCTAACCGCGTGAGTGCCGCCGTGAAACTCAGAGTTCGGGTGGCCGTTTACAAGTCTCCACCTGACCCCATGTTCGCCTCCGCGGTCATGATACCTGTCATGACACCTGCGTGAAAAATTCCCGCAAGGCGAAATGAAGGTCGGTGCTGGATCTCACGATGCAGTGGGAAAGAAACCCTCGCCGGGATATATCATGCGCGGAAATTTTAACATGATTCGTAACATTCTCCACTTACGGAATATGACCTAAGTAGTTGTCGCAGCCGTAATCAATTCTAACTCGCTCATGGAATATTAAGGAAGGGGGCCTGTTGTGACGCGAACTTATCATCCACGCTTCGCTTGTTCCCACCGTCTTGTAGGATCTACAGAGTTTACTGATCTCGTCCTCCGAGCTACCGTTGTTTGCGCTTGTCAGACGATGTAGAAACCGCTCATTTGATGACTATTTCTGCGAAGTGATTTGTTGACTGTGTGAAATTAATATTGAGAATTTCATCCGATAAATGAGGATCGTGCAGCAAGGGAAAATAGACTTTAGGGGTGTGGACACAGGAATTATCAAGAGGGTGGGAAGTAGCAAAACATACCGTCGCGTAACGGCCATTGCTAATTATTAATTTTAATAAACTGATTAAAAGAGGCATTGCTTTGCTAAATTATGCACATGGCGTGTACTCGGATGCCGGGCGTCCGGAGAGACTCGGGTAGCGATTACAATCTTCCTATTATTGTAGATATTAGCGCAGAGAGGAAACGCCTTAACCAGAACATATTTTATAAATAAGTTTTGGAGTGTCAGTCTATTCTTGTTCTCAGACGTTAGAATTCGTTTACTTAACAAACTTCTGAGGATTGCAGCTGAACTTGACATCACGGTGTTGCGATAGATTCGCGTACAAATAAATGTGACTTCGGGATACCTTGTCTGATGATCTTCTAGACCAAAATTTAATATATTATATATATGTAAAGTCAATGTTAATTGAAGAGGAATCATTTCTACATGTTAGTCCTTGACCACAATCCAATGCGTTTTGATCAAAATTAGTTTCAAAATATTCGCTCAGGATACTTAATCGAGGTCAACAATTAGACAGTTCGGAATGAACAATTTACAAATTCGCTGGTCGCCGGTCCTAGGCTGTGGCCATGGCGTGAATAATGAAATAAAATTATGAAGAAAAGGTTGGCTGCATCTTAAATTTCGCACTTGTTAGCGTAGTGGCACCGTAACGTTTGCCAACGGTATTAAAGAAAAGACTTATGAGCAGTTAGTGCTCATCCTGACTGGCTACAAACAATACATATGTGTGTTTGTTTTATTTGCTAAAATTTGATTTGAATATTAATACGATGTTGTACATTGCCACATTATTGTAGTCATTAGACTAATTATAGTTTGTCATTAAATAGAAAGCTTAAGAATATTTTTGATGGATTGCATTAAAGCAGGTTGTTTCTGATTTTTAAGTTAATATTTAAATATTCTAGCAATGACAGCCAACGTATATCACAACATTTACATTACTCGTAACATTTTTAGACGAATTTTGTCGTTCTTATTTCTAGCATAATAATACAGCAAGTATGACATTCATTGATATCCCGGTTTACCTCATTAGTTTTCGCGCTCACTTTCAATGACGTGACTCCGGGTTCGATTCCCGGTCGGGCAAGATTATAGTGCGCGTTTTCCTCGCAATGTTCCAGTATATATTGCTGTGTGACGATGCGAAATCTTACTTCTCAGGATGGGAAGACCAGAACACGGAGCAGGGATGTCTTTATGCTAACGACCCGTACCTCAAACCTAGAGCCGCTGCTGGTACGCCTTGGCCCGTTCGCAGGCTGTCACACCAAGTACAGACAGATGGCAATCATTTGACTTTGAACTGGCTGTTTTTATACAATACAAATTTGAACTTTAACGAATATTCAGCTATTTTATTCTTTTGTTCTAGTTTAGTTCTTGAGCAAACAGCGCAAGCAGGATGCACTGTACCGAATACACATACATTTTATTTTCTAATGACATGCTAAGAAACTAAGATATACATTGGTTTAAAGCAAAAATCAACGTGTTGTATTGTTTACGTGTTGCTAAGTACCCTCCACATTCGCTCAATGATGTAATTTATGCTCGAGTGCATGTATCACACAAATCTTTGTGTTTTTAATATTTTTGTGTTAAATAAAATATTCATCGTGATTAATAACCATGATAGCAGTAAATATTAAATATTCACCCGTTCACTCTCACAATTTGTGGAGAGCGCAAGGTAGAGCTCTTCTGTGCTCAGAGAGAACATCTATTTAATATTTCATATTCGACCTTCCGAATATTCAATCGCATCGATGTTGACTATTGCATTATGCGCTGTCAGTTCGCCCTCCCTATATAATTAATGGAGACGATTTATTGGATTTCCAGGTCTCTGGTTTGGTGGACTGTCTTCATCTCTTGAACCCAATCTCCCATCTCTCGCAATGTAGTTTGAGCCAGTACTCTAATATTCATTTACCTTCTAATGAATGGAATCCTATAGCAGGCTTTGTGAAGGGTTTTGTGATACTATATAACTTAGAAGTCTTTGAGTACAAATACGAGAACGGTGCTTCCTAGTTGTATATATTTGCGTCAAGAAATCGTGTTTACATCCTCAACATTCATAGCGCTTCGTCTAAATGCGTACACGATATTTTTAGAAATATTCAACATATTTTATGATACGATCATGCGCAGTTAGTGGCCCATTTCTTACGGGTCTGAACTGACCTTCAACTGGTATTGATCGGAAAAACAACCGATCAGAGCAGCCCCCGTTAGAATTTACCTCCAGACAGCAGCTCAATTCAATCTACCTACCTAGCTAGCATCGAATATCCGCCACCTTCGGAAATAGAACATGAAGACTTCCCTATTAAGATTCGTCGCAGAGGAAGTGACAATGATGGCTCTGAGATAAGCTCGGCCAGTAAGAGTGGACTGCTAATTATTGATTAATTTCGTTTCGATTGTTTCGTAGCACCAAAAGCATGCAACGTAAAAGGAAACCGGCCTGTGTCTCAATGCAATCTGATCACGTATTACTTTTAGCAGGACTGCTCAATTTAACTTGTGCTTAGAGTATATTTTATACCCAACGACAGCTGTGATTGCACCCGCACACACCAGAACAAAGGTTGAACATGCTTACCGTTACACCTAACGAAGCCAACACAGATTATATGTCGCGAAATTTTAACGACAAGGAGATTTGTTTCACGTTGAGGAGAGCTTTCTGAACGTAGCTGAATGTTGCAAAGGACTAAGATTCCTAGAAGTGGATGCGACAGTGATCAAATGCGATTCCGACCAATAAAGACCTGGTAAACTACCAATCTGTCCCAATAAAGACCCTGGAGACGGAAATAAGAATGGATCATAATGAATAGATTATGAACAGTGTTTTGCCGTTGTAATTACTAGTTTTAAAAGTGGAGTTACACAGTAAACTCCACTGAGTTCTAGGGATAAAAGATAATATTAATTTATTTGAACTGCAAATGGGCATAATCCGGTGGCATACATACTATGAGCCACATTGAGAAAGTTTATTGTTTATACTTTCCGCTATGGAAGACTACTTGCGGTTGATGAGATGAACATGAACTTCCGGTTGGAACTTTGGTTCATGGTGCGATACATGAAACCATGGCCTGTGTCAGACTATTCAAATTATTCTTTTTTTCAATTTTTTTCAATTCATTTCGTAGTTGGAAATGTAATGGGTTGTTGAGCCCTATACCCGCTTTAACAATTAGACAAAAAGACATATGACGTACAAATTAGAAATCACATTACACAATTTTAGTGATTGTGAAGTGTAATCTTTCTAAGAAACTGAGTGTACATGTTGAAAATTAAATCGACGCATATTTTCATTTGTGTCTTTGCAATTATAAACATAATGTTAATACAACGAAGATATTTCTTAAGAGTTCAATTCCACGATGATTGGGTGCAGTAAATCACAATAAAGAATATTTGTGTAAATGAAAATTCACATATATTAAAAGGTAAACAATTTTCCAGAGGAACTCTGCAATGTTATAGTTCATGAACAGTAATAACCGGATATTTTGTAGCTTCTAATGTATTCACTCGTAAATAATTTTCGTTTTTACATTTTTTCTTTTTTATAATTTTTATATTTAGTATATTTAACGTAGATACTTTTCACTGCACACGTAAGTGGCATGTAAATTATCTACCACAGTAGCCTCTTGCTCGTGATTATTAAGTTACCGTGATACTTCCCACATCCTTTTGCGCCGTCATTTTAACGCGGTGATAGAACTCTGCATTTGTTACGTGACTTCGTCAGTGAAAAAGCAGGAAAATTAATATTTACTGGAAATAATTGAATTTCCATACATTACCCTTTGAGTTTTTGATACCCTCATTTCTCCGATATTTATCATGTATTGCTAGATCGATTGAGGCAATATCAGGTTGGGCTGAAATTTCCCTTAAACATTGATGCGACACGAGTAGTGTGATCAAATATTGCGAAGTTCCTGTCGTGGTTCTCCTGAATAGGAAGCAGCTATGAGTTTGAAAAAGGTTACGAATGCTAAATTAAAAAATGAGTATGTTCTATATGTTTTATTTTTGTCGAACTAATGCCGTGTCCGCCAGTGAAGCATAGTGAAGCTACATTGATGCCCAAAAGCAAAATAAGGAGATATCTCAGCATTTGCTTAATGGATCAGGGAAATTAGCCAAAAACTTGATCGAGATGGGGGTTATTGACCCGGAAGCTAATGTACATTACTTATTACAGGCATATTAAGTCTCTTAAAAAATTCAGCTCATAGAATTGGGCATCAAGAACTTTCCTTCAAGTGAAAAAGACTAGGCACTCCCAATTCGTCTCTTCTATAATCTTAAGATTTTTGTCTTGGGATTGTAATGGAACGTTCTTTGTTTAAGTGGACAACTATCATTCGAAACCGAGACATAGTTCTGCTTATAACCCCAAGACTCTCCACTGTTACCCTTACGATTCAATATGTATTTAACTGTTCTACCTATACTAAAGTTTGCTTAAATAGCTCAATTTGTAGACGTCATCACCATCTTCGGACAATTCACTTCTCTCCATTAAGCTCATGAAAAACAAAATTATATACTTTAAAAAAATAGCCAAAATATTTACCCTTCGACATTTTTATCCACCACTATTATCTCTAAACAATAAATCCTCTGTTACTTCCAAACAAGTCAATTAAATACTTAAGTTTAATAATAAAAACAAAACTAAATTGGATACCGCAAGTAAATGTGTGTGTGTGAGTGAGAGAGAGAATAAAAGAGAGAGAGAGAGAGACGTAACGGATATATGTAGTCCCATAGGGGACATTGAACATCAGCATTTGAAATTACTGCGACGAGGAGGCGCGTTCGTTTGCCAACGTGCGACAGCACCGAAAGGCGACAAAGAAGGAGTGTGGCAACGGCGGCGACTAGAGGTGGGGAGGGGTAACTCGCGACGCGGACGTCGGGCAGCAGCAAACATCTTTCTTTTTGGTCTAGCCGAGAGATTAAGCGGTTGGGCGAGTTACCAGTGCCGAGCCCGTGGAAGCGATAAAAGAAGAAAGCACGGCCAGGAGAATTGGGTGAGGGCGTGCGGCACGTTTCGGAGCCAAAAGGCGTGCCTGTCTGTAACTACTTGGCTGACCGGGAGACACCGCGTCCTACGCACAGGCGCCAAAGATTCGGCCGCCATTCTGCGTACTTCCTTATGGCGAAATCCATTTCCTCATTTTGGACTTCTTTACAGCAAAAGTAAAATAAAAAGGTATTAATATACAGTACCAAAAGTATTTATCACCGTATAGATTTTAATTACTCCCACTTCACTTAAAGATGAACATTTTAACAGACTTTTAACAGCCCCTAAAATTAAACAGTTCGAACTACGTTTTGCATTATTTAATAGTAACTCATGGTATTAATTAAGCTCTGAAGAGATCAACAATATTGTAGAAACATTAGCTTAACATGAGAATGTAAAACACTTTTTGTCAGCTCGAATCATAATATTTGATGCGCAAGGTTACTATCTACGGATCATATTGTCTTGTAACTGCTTACGCGAGATGGATTTCGTCATGAGAGTAGTTTTATTGTAACATTGTGAACCGAGCCGCCTAAGAATCTCAGCAATTATGCATATTGGGGACCAGGCAGGCACTTTTTGTACAGAAAAATATGCGAAGGACGCCGTTGTGCCACCGGACAACGGCTGCGGTCGACACTCGTGCATGCGAGATTCGAGCTAAACTCAGCGTCGCCCGGGAAGTAACCCACAAATCGTCGACCACCGGCAAATGCTTGAAAACTTGAATTTGGTACAATGGCTCCCGATTGGAAGCCTGCCCAAACCCACAACCCACGACCCATCAGGAATAGCTGGGTGAACGCCTCAAGTGACCTTGGAATCCTGTGATCATCTCCGAAGGAGAACGAAAGCTTCTTCTGGAACTGACAAGAAGAGCGTGGTAAACATCGTTCGCTCTGCGGCGACCTTGCTTCACCGCCAAGTCTTCAAACTTCCGAAATATCCGATCACGTGCTACCGCTGCCGCTACCACTGCCCTGGTCGTACGATACCGGCGCGATGAAAGAATGACGATTCGTCGCGAATTCAGGTCAGTTAAGACCGAGATAAGAGAACCACCGGTGTCCAAATTAGTGATGCGATATTAGATGCCCAGAACGCTTTCATTAATTTGTTGTGCTGGCATGGCAGTCCTGCATGAGTAACCGCTAGCTGCAAGATCTGCGCAACATTTAGGTGAGGTGAAGTTTTTGATGAAGATTGACTTAATTTATTGTCAACGGTAGACTTTTGGGAGACCGATACCCAAGTTTGCCGGTTCTAATCCGATCGAAGCCGTGGATTTTTAGGGGCGAAGAAATCCTTTATAAGGAGGACGTAAAGCCGGCTTTCCCATTTTGCATGAAGATGTACTGCATGCAGAAGATCAATCCTAAATGAAGCTGCTTAATGAACGTAAATTCTTAACGAACGTAAACATTGTGACGCAATGTCGCCCCTAGTTCATTCAGTGTAAACTGCCTCCGGCCCGGCACAATGCCAGCTAAACTTCGCTCAAACGCTCGCCATCTCAGCTGACCTGAGACTGTACCACCGAATACAAGATATTTAAAACAAATTTAGAAAAAAAATATGAAGGTGGGATAGTCATGAATATGTTTTTCATAGTTGCTTTCTATTTTTAATTCGAATGCAATGTTTTTCGAACATTGTAATGACGGAACAGTACAATTAAGGAACGCCGACACGTACACACATAATACAACACTCTTTTTATACAAAGAAAAAAACAATATTTCAAGAATACTTACATGAGATTGCGTAAATTCGCTTTTGATATTTCAATTACATATAGACTCTTAAAATAAAAATATTTAGAATTAAGGAAATCATTTCACTTTCTTAACTCTTTATTTAAGAACAATGTAACAATACTACGCGAGTTCCACACTAACACTTCAAACAGTTGAATGAATCCAAACAATCTATATAAAATTGATGATTTGGGAATCTGTTGAAAGGTCCAAGAGCCCATGATGTGATAATTGTTTTATTTGTTCTGTGAAATTCTTACCATGTAATAATTCTCTATAATACAACTTGCCTTCTTCTGTTGGAATAACCTCTTTGTTAAGAGGACCGAAATGTGAGGCCGTCAGCGAATAACCAGACCCCCATCGCGCGACGGCCTTGCTTGAGGGCAGGCACCGATCCGTCAACAGCAGAGAATCGCTATTTAAGATTCACTTTTCTTGCGACCCGGTCGTTCTCTCCTGGGATAGAAGAGTTTGATGCTCGCGTCTTTCTTGTACTATTTCACCAACCCTTTTCTTTTGTTGCATCATCTTGCTCACGCTGCCTTCTTCGCTGACATAAAATTATTTATTACCGTTTAATGTTCTTCCAGAGGCCCAGCAATTGCATTGAGTGACCATAATGCTCTTGTTGATGCTTACTGAATTTCTGATTTCTTCTTCTGCACGTTGTAGTTGCAATAATAAGCTAGTTGTTTGCATGAGAACTGTACAAACGGCCATAGCAAACTGCGAACTCTTTAACTGAAGTTCTTTCTCACGCGCTTTCAAAATCAGCACTTTCAAACCATTTTGCGAGCATGCGATAACTATCACAGATATCTATTGTTACACGCGGTGTGTAAATTTATTATCAATTAACCAGTACACAACAACGTTCGTGCACCTCATTATTTGCTCTCTGTCCTTAACTTCCGAAATCACCAACACACTAATCTGCACTACTCCTCACACTATACGCCAGATTTCCGCGACTACAAGAATACTGGTGCCTAGGTCTATTCACAACGACGTATCTCCGTCTACTCTCCACCACTGACCTACTATTCACCCAGCACATCCCACCCTAGATGTGGAAGGCCTGTCATCACAATGTAATGTAATATAATGATGATCATTGAATGACCATATAATGATGTGTGAACACGTTTGTGCCAAGTACCAGCATATGACACGGTAATCTCAATTACATCATCATTGTCAGAATTTGACTCCGTATAATTCTGTATGAGAGGTGTTTAAAAACTGATTACTCACTTTTATGTTATTTTCAGATATGGCTTTCAAATGTTTGTTGTGTGTCCCCATACTCAGTACTGGTAGACCCTCTATCACAGTAAATTGTTCACAATCTGCATGGCCTTTTCCAATAGGCGCGAAAGCTTCAACAATTTTCCTGTTTACATCAAATGGAGGTCGACTTGATTCAGCTTGCACTCTAATACTTTTGTACGTTTCATTACAGGTTCTCTCTCAATTGCAAGTTTATGAGTAAAACCCATTGTAGAATGAATGTCAACAGGTAAATTTGCAGAACCCCACTGAGCATAAACAAACATTTTCACAATGCTTGTAAACCCATGGTTGTGAACAATCATGAAATTGTCCTCATTTTCTATCTGTGAACCCTGAAAATTTTTTGAAAACAATAATTTTTCATGAGAAATAGAGGTTTGAGGCACACTTGCTGAAGCATTGGCACGTACGAAAAGAGTTGGCAGTACTGTTTCTTCACGTTTAGATGTTTCACAGAGAATAAACTGCATAGGGCCAACAAATACCCCGATATTCAAAAATATCCACACAAAAATTTAACTATACAGGCTGCAGGCAAAGGAAAGGTGGCATAAGCGCGGCTATGGTGTAACCTGGCAACGCACCTTAAATCCACGTAGTGACCATTTAAACCGTGACACATGAAAAATGCTTATTATCAGCAATTCTGGAAACATGACTCTTTCAAATATATTAAAATCTCAAAATCTGTTCTTTAATCACAAAATTTCAGTATTGCATCCCATTATGTTCAATAATGCAACGACGTTAGGGTTCGGGATGCTTTTTACGTTCATGAACTCTCTTAGGAACGATTTTAACATAGTTATTCATGTCTACGTTGTTTAAAAGGCCTACATTGACAACATAATCAATTTTGATCAAATATTATCACGAGAAATCAAATTTTCTGGTGTTTAAATAGGATACCCTTAATGAAGACGGTAGCGGTTTTATCAGATATGACAGCAATGTTGACCGTTGCTAATGTTTTGCTCATAAGTGGTATCATACTTAAGTCGTATTTTCTATTGCGCCCGCCACCCCGTTTTACGTTTTGTGAAAGCCGAACGCCCCGACTGGCCCGTGGGGTGTGGTGCATCGATCCCCAAATATTCCCCTGATTGAGTGCAGGTGATTGTAAAAAATTTGTTTAGACGGGCAATTTGCAATGAGTCTGCCCCAGTTGGATACTTTATAACCGTTGCTCACTAATTTCTTCACTATTGAGATCTCAGGGTTAGATGAGGCGTACTCGAATAATTGAAAATTGAACAAATTCAAGATGTTCTTAAAAAACACAACACATATTAAAAAACACAAAACGCATATAAATACAATAAACCCTGAAATAGCACACAAACTCTGTAAATCCTTCCCAGCACAATAATATAAAAAGTAATGTGCCATTTCCTTTAATTACAACATTCAATCTTCCAAATTCATTAGAATTGTTAAATTGTTCCAAAATAAAATGCTTTCAAAAACTGGGTTAAATTCCTCTTTCTGCAAGAATTCAAAAATTTATTACGTTACTCAATTTCAAAAAATTATCTTTACCTTTGCATAAGGTTTTCAAAAAACCGCACTATAAACCAGAGAGATGTAGACGCTAAAATGTAAAGCGTTTACTAACGGTTTTCTCTCAACATTAGAAACTCAATAGCCCTTCATAAAAATCTATCAACTTTACATGGCTTTTCAGAATATAATTCTATTCTAGTTCCTTCATAAAATAATAAGATTGGAAGCAACAACCTTGTTCTGGAAGCGATGTCTGTTTCTGCTGGTCGCCTTGCAAGAACGTGAAGTACACGGTCTCCCACGCTCGAAGCTCTCCGTGCTTGCGGAACACGTGGGAATCGCCGCAGAATCGCCGCTAAAGTGGAGGAAAAACGCCTCACTGGCCCCAGGAACGTATTTGGGTTTGCTCTTAACTTCCATATAAACAAATCTGCAAATCCAATTGTGCTTATCATCATCAAAATGTTACTGTGTTGAGAGTTTTATTCTTCTCCGCAAATTCTAGTTTAAATAAATTTCATATTTCTCTTAGTGAGCCCTTTCTAAACCTCTTCCATACGTCTTGCTCTAAATTCCAGTTCGCCAGCTTTTGTGGAAGTCCGCCCGCCTTCGGGAGTCTTCGCTCACCACTGGTGCGAGCTCCCCTAGTTTTCGTTTATCAGTTGAGGAAAACTATCACCAATCGCTGAGTCATATTTCACGCCAGGTCCCTATAACTCCCATATAACGTGGTGGGGTTCATTACAGTGGCGCGCGCTAGAGCATCTCCTTCTTACACGAACTAAAATACGAACTGCTACCAACGTTATTTAAAACGTGCGTGAGTTCTCGGGACGCAAACATACGCGCTTGATACAAAAGATCGCGTCGCTGTTCGCGCTACCTTTTCTTTCATGCGTGTATTATTATGAATAAATGAATTTTAGAAGATAAACACAAAATATTTAACTTATTTTGTAATTTATTTTAGAAATCACTCCTAACCAAAGTGTATTCGTATTTCTTGACCAATTTTTATGAGCGAAAGTTGTCGAGCCTTACCAGCAGCTGTATCCGGCGGCACTAGCGCATCCTATAGTAGTAACCTCTAGCTTTGCCCCCAATTTTGATGGAGAGTTGCCGGGCCCTGATTGACGCGGGAACGGTCCCGCGTATTCCGCTGCCGCGCTGCCGTTCCAGGCGCAGCAAAACAAAATGAGAGCGGGGAAGGCATTACGCGGTGCGAGGTTCTTTCTACCCCTCCGTTCTCCTGCGCTACCCCTTCGCCACTCCCCTTCGCGTCAAGGTTGATGAGTATCCCTCCAAGCCACGGGCAGTCGCTCTGCCGCGATGCGAACTCCAGGAGTTTCCGTATAAACGGGAAGTGTAGCGTTCTTTGAAATGTGTCACTTTGCCTGAGCGGGCACATAAATCATTCGAGTATTGCCATTATATCTGATAAAGTGTGTGATGTCATGGAATAACATCTAAAATAAGAAAATGCATAAACAGAGCCTGATTTGCAACGTTTGTAAAATAAAAATCTTTGCCCCCGAGTAATAGAAAAGTTATTTGTATCGGTAAACGAACTGAAGATTTGATTTTGTATGCACCTGCACTCAATCAGGGGAGTGTTTGGTGATTGGTGCACCACACCCCACGGGCCAGTGTTTGGTTTTTCCAAAACGTCAATGGGGGTCGGTCGCATTATGTAACTATTCGCTCAAGTTTAATTATATTAAGTTAAATGAAGTTCATATCTAATGAATTTCCCACCACGATAGCTCCCTTCTAGGGCGTTTCAGAAGTCTATTGCAGATACATCACAGCGTCTATTCCGCTAATAATAGGATTATACCTACGTCTAATGGCGGGTGGAGTCTGTACCTTGAAGCATACTCCGTGTGACCTCGATCTCCGTCTATGCGTCAACTGGTACCGGTCCAACGTCGCATCCCTCAGTATGCGTGCCATAACCCAGATGTGTTTCTTCCTCCTCTGTGTTGTGCTGCTTACTACTATGGTATACCAGAGGCTCGGGGACGTGTGTTAACGTCAGATCCGCTCAGCCCCAGACTCCGCTGCGCTCGACACTTCCTGGGTCGCTTTGAGGTCCGTCGGGCTGGTGACCACCACGAGCTCTGACGGTTCGGGTACACCAGAATACAGTGGTCGGGTGCACGTATTCAATCATCTTGCTTGGCTATCGATGTGTAAACGAGTGGACTTCCATCTACACCGAGGTGCTGACTTCCCCAGCGCTGTGCGACGGTCCAAGTATGGGGCTGCCTACCTAGTGATGCTGCATTGTCGATGCGAGTACGCCGTGATCTTGTTGCGAATCTTGAGATTCTATCCATTGCCCCCTTTCCGTGGAAGCGGCCAGGTGGGGTTGGAAGAGGTCAGGAAGTTAGGGTTACTGAAGCGGTGCGCCTAAGGACTAGGTCAATAAGTCCGTCCGCTAAGAGACAGTAACAGCGCGCCAGAAAAGTCTCTTCACACCAAGCCGAATGAAAGGCTCCTATTAAAATTTGCATTTATGTTCGTAGCAACCAGACCACTGGGAAACAAGTGAAAGGGACAAAACTTTCAGCATATGTTATGTTTATGGTGAGTATGGTGTGTGGTGAGCAATTTATGATTTCATTTCTTACGAGCTGCAATTAGTACTACTAATATTATTTCTGTTGCTAACGAGCTCATCAGCCATTGGTTCCACTGCGGAGAGATTTTATTGGCACACTATATCTTTCCAATGACCGTCCTATAGGGACACTACCGGCCGCTTGAGTTGGTCTCTATCGGTGAGGGTAGCGCCGGGGACTGGGGACAAGTGGATGTACCTGAGTGGATGTGACATTAGTTGTCGTCCTTCCACCAAGGACAATGATCAGCGGGGATCCGGCTTTCGCCGAAACGCGTTATCAGTTGGATGTAAGATAGCTACGGTAAGATAGCGCAAGCATTCATGTGTAACCTTTTAGCTCCAATTCAGAAATTTAACGACCCCATCTCTCATTTTAAATACATTAAACCCTTGTTAAATTTTATTTATGTCTTGCAATGTATTTTAAATAATGCGCCCTTCTCATTCAAGCACCTCCCATATTTCAGGGCAGCAGAAACAGATGAAGTAAGACAGGTGGTTTAGATGGCCTCACGAAAACAACCAATTTTCGGCCGGTGTGTGGTCTCTTACATTAAGCCCATTGAAACAAAGGGGCCAATATGAGCGATTGATGCATGGGCTCACTGCAGCGTATTGCTGAATTTCATAGGCAAGCAATCTATACGATGAATCAAACGCAAGAATCTATACAATCTATACTAATCGCTGAATTTCATTCAGCGATTGCTGAATTTCATAGGCAAGCAATCTATACGATCGAGTAAGATATTTTGTGTTTGTATTTAGCCATTACATTTACCGTAAAGGTCAACAGCACCGTTAGATCCTGGGGTTCCTAGTCGGTCACCCGATCAGGAACCCCCGATATCTCGAATTGGTTTATCCTTCGTGACATCACGTAGTTAACGAATTTGGCTAGTTAACGAATTTGGGCTGGTTTTGCGGTCGTGACTTTTCCTTAGAACCATTCCAGCATTCGTCTGGACGACCGAGGGAAACCACGAAAACGCCGGTCAGGATGGCCGGCTCTGGAATTAAACCCGGGCCTCCCGAATGCCAAATCAGAGCGCTACGCACTGAGACACTTCGCTTGGTGGAGGACGATATAGTGTTAAATGAAGATTCTTAACACTGTTACTTGGGAGGGGACCGTATTTTAAGTTATATTTACGGTTCTGAGCAAAAATATTTTATTGTTGGTCACCATTTCCTTACACGGTGATGTCTTTTGGTGTAGGTAAGATTAAACACCTATATGAAATAATTTAAACCTCTAATATTGAAGAGGAGTTAAGTCAGCATACAGAGACACTATTTAAATTTCAACGGCCATAAAAATAATAGTTGTACTATTGCATCATGGAATGAACTGGTTTACAATTTTATAGGTTAGGTCACAGCAAAATGTTCTCGAACAAAATTCTTATTTTCTTATTATAAAACTATAAAAAGTTACAGAAAAGGTTACAAAACAATTATGGTTAAAATAATTAAATCGTTAACGAAAAGGTTACAAAAAGAAGCTCAAGAAATGATTACGAAAAAAATAAATTTTGATTTTTTGATTTGGTTGACATACGAAAAGAAGAGTTAACAAGATTTTTGCACATGAAAACTGGAATTTCTTGTATCCAATTCCATTGTTATGCCAACAAGAATTCTCCACTACTTAACGTTGTGTTATGTAAGTCAAAATGATACGTACAGCTTTACAATTAATATCACTATTTCCTTTGTTACAATATTTTTTTAAGAATTACGGGGCTAACGTCCCTTGATAGACCATAAATCAATATAATCTTCAATGAAGCCCTTTGTGACTCAGTATTTATATTCATTCGCTCTAAGAATTTACACCCAAAAATTGTACGGTGTAGTCGAACCTACACATTGCAGAACCGGTTCCCGATTGACGTAAAAGCATAAATATTATTTTTAATGATGTTGAATTTAAATATTTTTTGTAGTTATGACCACATCCTCTTCATTTAAAAAGACATTGGTCTAGCTTATCTAAGTTTGAAATAAGTATTTCATTAAGAAGGAAATCTCTAGCTTCAATATTAAGTGTAAGATTTATTCGGAGAAAGTTGAAATTTAACGATTTTCAAAATTAATAGGGTTTGATCTAAATTAGACATGGGCATTACAAAAATATCCTTACGCCATATGAGCCCATTTGAGTTCCTATTCGTACACAAAATTTAATGAAAAACATAGACGGTGTTTTGAGCCAATAGTGTTTCTCTTATTTTGAAGAATATTTACGTATCGACCAAAATTAGAAGTTTGGTAGAAGTTTACAAATTTAAGAGATCTGCTTCAAATTCGCAATGCCCCAATTCCAATAGATCATTTTGGAATAACTTTTTTGAAAAATATTATGGTTTTGGCGCAATTCCTATATACTGAACTTACTGAGAAACAGAAAGACGCTATTAAAACAACCAATTTTAGGTATAGAGACCATAGATTTCCATAATCTCGACCATGCGTTTTTGCAACGTTTTATAACTTTCTACAAACAGCGTATACATTCCTGCACTAATATACGAGAAAGTAAAAATACAATAGTTCTAAAACTATAAACATCCGTTCTGGAATCTAGAAAACATTTTACCTTCTACAAAAAAACTGTTATCCTGGATGAATGATTTTATATTCTCACCCTTCTTTATCACATTTGTCCACTGCATTATAACCCTCACATTACAATTTTAACTAGTTTCATTTCTAAAATCCACGACACTTCTCTCACTCGACCGCCCATTCTTCTCCCTTCTCCGCAGTCTCCCCTGTAACCTTTCCTCCGCGCCCTTTTACTTCAGTCTCCTCGTCCCCACGCTTCTTCCCCGGCCGCGGTGCGGGAGGCCGGGCGCGGGCCAGGGCGGCCTGGGGCGCTCTCGACTTCATTAGCTTGCCAGCGGGCGGAGACAGACTGCGGGGGGGCCTTCCATCGCCCGGGGCTGTTTATTTAGCCGGCGCTCCCGCTCGGCCCCGCCCCGCCCCCCTCACTCCGCTCAAGCCTTCCGTGCCATTGCCACCGCCACCGGCCCTGCGAAGAAATGGTCGTGGCCCCTGGGAAGTAACAGCAGTTATACAACACTGGGACAGTATGTTATACACTTTTACTTCTCGCATTGTTGAATTGAATTGAATTTGCCTTGTTTTACGTGGCGTTGTTTAATTATCTTGTAAGATGGCTGTCGCTTGTTGCATAGAGACATAAGTATACACGGATATTTAAGTAGAATGATATTAGAGTATAGTACTCGTATTACACTAATAAGTTTTCTAATAAAGTTTAATAAGTAATTAATTATTGTTCACCGTTGTAATAATATATTAGGTTGTATTAAAAAAACGACGAGAAGAGTGTTATAATATTCATACGAGAGTATTAACTCCCATCATTACATCATCGTTTGATATTCTACAAATTACACAAGTTTCAAAATAAATGTTGCAAACTCCTAGGGTATGCAGCAGGATGAAAGAGAATCACTTTGGGCAATGAATATGAAGTTGAAAGTCTTTGTATAACGAAGTCACACATGCATTATTTTGGTAGGCACCTCACCCTACTCTGGCGTTTGCAGGTAGCTTTCTGGTGCAGTTTCAGAGGTTTTGTACCCGACATACACTAGTGTAAGACAATTTACTAACAACCATGGGAAAATATAGCTTGCGTAACTTCTTGCTTTCTCACACTTTCTTTCTCGTATAGTAGAGAAAGTATTGCAATCGTGCACAGCAAAACGAGTAATTTTCGTCAGAAAAAACTTATATTGTCGAGCCCTAGTAACAAAAAACTGGATAAATCATGTTTTTAAACATAGTAAATTATTCCCTCTAACATGTGGTGCAGCCAGAAGGCATGTTTTGTGGCTCTTTGATGCTGAAAAATCGATTGATGGAAAAGTTATGTCCGTTCGACTGTCGTCAACGCTAGTGCCTAAGCAGTTCAGTCGATTTTCTTCAAGATATGCATCAAGGGACAAAATATGGTGCTATTCCCATTTTTCAGCTCTCTCTCCAATTTTTAAAAAATTCAAAAGTTAACTTTTCAAAACTACATCATTGAAGATAGCGTTTTATGCCTCAAACAAATTATGTTGTAAACAAATTAGCTCTTTAGAAAAGGTCATGTACAATTTTTTGAAAAAACTTGAAGAATTTGTGTAATTTATCTGAAAGTTATGCAATTTCGGAAAAACTTTTCTCTTAAAAACCGGACCAAATTATTTCATTACATTTTCTTCTAGTATGTAGCAATGGGCAATAAAAATACAGTGCCAGTTCCATATTTTCAGAAAAGTCTCCGTATTTTCGAAAATTGCAAAAATTGCGTGTTAGAAATATTGGGTTGAGACAATTACATTTTCTAACATTGGTCCGTGTTCGAACCTCACGATGTTTCTACAGCGTAGTAGTATGGTACTGACGGCGAGTTAACACGGAGGACCTAAGTCTTAATCAGGGTGCAGAAAATAATGTTTTCTGGTTGGAAACACCTTTGCATGTTAATGTAGTGGTACAATATAGCGGAGCACTTACAAATAATGCAAAAAAGTACGTGCTGTTGAGGCACTACTAGTTTATATGAGATATCCCTTCACATGTCTATTGGCAAAAAGTGAATGCCCTACATGCTCTTGAAATTTGTAACATTAGTTGTTCTATTAGAATCCTAGAGTTAAATGTTTGTACATATATCCATTTACCAGACATTTACAACTGAACAAAAATGCTTTCAAATATACTCGAATCACAAAGCAATACAATAACTAAAATATAGTTATTCAAATAATTTACCCAATTATTTTCAATTACAGTTGATCTCTTCATTAATCCCTTCCTCTTTGAAAATATTACAGACTCCTGGTTTCCATTAAACAGGAGTTGATATCATTTTTTCTGCCAACTCTTATGAACATTTCAATATAAATTTTGAAACATACTTAATTGAATCTTTTTATGTTTTGTTTTTGGCTGCATTAAGTGTTTTTAACAGCTAAATATGCTAGCATAAATAATAACATAACAATCCTCACCAAACATACCACTAACACTTGAAGGTGCAGTTATTTTCAACCAACGTCAATGGATTCAAGACACTCCGCACGACGCTGCACTTCGTACTAGGCAGCCTTTCCAGAACTTTGGTCGGCAAACTGGAACCAAACATTTAGCTCTGGAGAAGGCCATGGTAAGATGTTCGAATCTTAAGCCTAGAACGTAACGTCTTCAGTTGAATTAATGTCATTAACGTCTTCCTGACCCATGATCGTCGACTCCACCTCCAACTCATCCTCATAATTCCTTCCACATCATCCTAAATCTCACACGCACTTCCTCCTCATGTCTTCCTCCACCTTCCTCAGCCACTAAACCGGCTGAGAAGTCCCAGGTCTATAATTGCTGACACGGCGCGTTTTCTAAGGTTCGAATTCCGACGGTGACAGATTTTCCACACTAGCTATATACAGGGTCCATTAAAAAAGCAATGCGCATTTTCTGAGGAAAATAGATTTATTGATTGGACCTGTACGAATGCGAAAAATTCTTCAAAATACTCTCCCCCTCCATGAATACGCTTGCAGAGACGTGCCTGCCATGCCTGAAAGGCACCCTGAAAGTTCACGACGGAAATGTCTCTCAGGAACGTTGTAACATGCTTTTGGATGTTTCCCACGGTCTCCCAATGCTTTCCTTGCAGCTCACTCTTCAGTCGGGGAAACAAAAAAGTCGCACGAAGCCAAGTTGGGATTGTAAGAGGGATGGGGACCACAGGAAGACCAAGGGAAGGCATTGAGCAACGTTTTCATACAAGACTCGCAAGATTGTGATTTCTTGGGGTGGGGGATGATTTTGTGTGCACCTCGCTGCTCTCCCTTTCCGATTATGGATCGTACATCCAGAATTCGTCTCTGGTTACGACAGAGTTAAGAAAGTCTGAATGGTTTTGAATCAAATCCAAGAAATCTTGACAGCGAAAACTCGAAATAACTTTCTGATCTTTCGTCAGCACTCTCGGCACAAGCTTCGCGCAGACCTTCCATATTTGCAGATTGTCGGTCCATGCACCGCAAATGTGGACATGTGCAGGCTGTCAGCAATTTGTTGAACGCTCAACCGACGGCCAGAACGCCAACCTTTGCGCATACGACCCACGTTTTCGTCGGTTCTCGCCGTTGTTGGGCGTCCAGAGCGGGGTTCCTCGGCGACCTCCTCCTGGGTTTCTTCAACTCCTTGTGCCACCTCTCGGACTGTGACACTGAAATGCAAACGTCATTGAAGACCTCTTGAAGCATCTGGAATGTTTTGGTTGCATTCTTTCCAAGCTTCACGCAAAAATTGATAGCTTATTGCTGTTGAACGATCGCTCCATCACGCCGTGCTATACAAAGTCGAAAAAAATACTTCACGCGGAGGCAGGTCTTTCCGCCGACTCTGTTCGGAGCAAACTAGCGACTGGGTGTGTTGGAAGGGCAGACCCCCCACAACATTTTCTGGTCGGTTTTACCACTCTGCCATTGATAGTCGCGTCACAATAAAATCTCGCGCATTACTTTCATAATGGATTCTGTAGATAGATCGAATGAAGGAGATATCTAGAGAATTCTATCGTAAGGTTGATCTGATCGCTATTTTTCCGGGATTTCTCTGATCAACACCAGATGAATGCCAGAACATTATCTCTACAAACGGCTCGTCGATTGCGCGCAATTTTGTATTCCACATTCGTGTCCCCTTCTCTCTCCCATTACATTCATACACACGCTTATATACATCACATTACTACGCAGCTTCTCCCGACTGGAATTGCGCCTCTGGTGGAGATACCTAGAGAGAGACACACAGAATGGCATGTAATTCGGCAACACGTTCCAGCGGGAAAGCACTTCTGTGACTAATGGCCTTAGCAACTCACACGCCCGGAAAAAGAAATAATCATATCACCCACTAACAACCATGACACTTCGAGCTGCTCCTCCTCACAGTCTTTCACATTGTCCTCCAAGTGCAACGTCTTTCGTGCATAGCTAATATACATTTTCATGACCCCAAAAACCTCTCTCTTACAACTTTACTTCCAATTCCATACCCCCCTCAAGTGCATTGCACGTTAACTCCAACTATTTTAACTGCCTTCACGAGTTGGTGGCTAGAGACATCACGCAGGGTTCATTCCTTAAGCTCCTTCTCCAACCTTTCATTCTGTTACCATTTTCGACCTGGTTGCTCTATTGCTACTTTAGCATCGTAAGGCGTCCCTGTTATCACGAGGCGCGCGTGCGCGAGGTGTGTGTATGTGCGTGCGTGAGCGCTGCGGAGCCTGTGGGTGCCCGCTCCGCGTGATATCTAGCCCCCGGCCTCACCGCTTAATTGCAGGCAATCTAGGTGGAAGCACGGTCGACCCCGCCCACTTTAGCTCCTCCACTTCCGCCACTGCCGGCAGAGCCTCCACTGCCTTCGCCACCACCCCCGCCGCCCGCTTTGCCCGTCCCCGCTGCCGTCCCCG
This sequence comes from Gryllus longicercus, assembly GCA_038098605.1. NCBI lineage: Eukaryota > Metazoa > Arthropoda > Insecta > Orthoptera > Gryllidae > Gryllus > Gryllus longicercus. Next base: position 987,737 of record JAZDUA010000267.1, on the reverse strand, counting down.
CCGCCACCACGGCCACCGCCACCACTATCGCTTCCCCCACCACCACCCACGCCACCTCCACCGTCTCCGCCGCCACCCCTGCCGTCACCCCCGCCGCCACTACCCCGCCACCGTCGCCCCCTCCGCTGCCACCGGCGCCTCCACCCCAGCCGCCGCCGCCCACGCTTTAAGAGTCCTGTTCCCCCTTCCCCGAGCGTGCTTCCCGCGAGCGTAAAATTCAAACTCCTCTCGCAATTTACGCCTCCAGACAACAGCTGGTCCTAATTAAAAAGAATGTACACACCGCCCTCCAAGAAACAGCAAATTTGTACCGCTTAAAGGGAACCTCAAAAGACGGAAGTGGGATTTTCCGCTCTGAGGGAGATTTCGGGAGGCAGCGTTTGTTAAGAAGCAGACGCTTTGCGTTGGAGAAGTTGAGGCGTCAGCAAAGTGCGTGCAAAGTTGCTGAACGTGCGTGGACTATGGAAGGAAATGCGTGTCAGCCTTGGTAGCCTTCGACATAGGAATGTTTTGAACAGCGATTCTCTCGATTGTAGAAGTTCTCGTTGGTCGGGTTTATTTACCTCAGGTAAACAACAAAGATGCTCTGCAGTTGTCTTCTTCTTCTTCTTCTTCAAATGACTGCAATCCAATAATTTGGTCTCAGGAGGCTGTATTTGCTGTATACATCAACAGATGCGATATATAATAATTAGACAAATTAGCCTGTCGTTTGAAGCAATAACCATTTAAATAAACTCAAATATTTGATCCTGGATTATAACATCATTTCCTTACTTTTGTATTGAGAAAAAACACTAATTTCTGACAACTATGGCACAACTCAAAAAAAACTGAACTACTGGTTTCAGAATGCTTTCAGTTCTATTTTTCGTTATAGTACCATTATATAGCCCGCACACTAGAAGATCATTGCCAGAACTCTGTAAATGAATGGAAATATGTGTCTGTATGTAAACAAAGGTCATTCTTTTAATTTCGCGTATGTAAAATATTCACTGAATTTAAATTCTTTGGCTGCAAATATTGATTCAGAAAATGATGCCGGGATGCTTCGCAAATAAAAACTGGCGGGTTACTCCAATTGTCTCTGTCAATAAACCGAGCCGTGCACACAGTTCAGCAGATATCTAAAAACAACCAAGAAGACTTCCGTTATTTAACGGGGTCGGTGATAGCATTAAACTTTTCCAGGAGGACAGAAAACTTCCCCGAAGACTCATGGGTTCATCTGTACCTACTAAATATTATCTTCGGTCTTAATATTATATTAGGTCGACTCCTGAGCTCACTATCTAGTAGGGAAGGAACAACGCCACCTGCAGGGGAAAAAAACATACACTATCCTAACTATGCATAGGACCATAGCACCTGACCATAGCACTTGGGACAGAAAACATCAATAAATAAATCAATGGATCAATCATCCGTCTTATTTTTCATTATTTTCAAATTCAATGCTTTAGACTAGTGTTCACGAACTGGAGTAAAAATTATGTCGGAGCTGCATTCCCCTTCGTGAAGAGACGCTGAGAAAAGCAGTGAGAGCAAAGGGGGAGGGAGGCTTCCACAGACTGCGGTCGCTGGTGACGAAAGCCTTGGCAGTGTTTCAACATGAGTGTGAGACAACTATGCCCGTTAATTTTTTTTCTAATTGAGAAGAAATATTTCTTTTGTGGATACTAGAACAATGGGTAAGTGTTTAATGCGTTCGAATGAACTGCAATATTTTAAAAAGTTCATCCTACAGAGGCATTACGCAGTTTTGAGACGCAGAGAAACTCGCGACATAAAAATAATTTCTGGGAATTTATACATTGCCTGCAATCATGTAATGAGTAAAAGACTTTACAGATCGAAGATTATGGAAACGGTATTGAAAAATAACGAGGATATTAAATACTCTCAAACATAACTGTACATGAAATAATGATGGTTAGAGCCAAAATTCTGCATCGTGACCCCTGCCGGTTGTATATTTGTTACTCTCCCTCCCTGGGGACACCACCTTAACGTAGCACTGTCCGTGCGGGTGGCGAGGGTTTGCGTGTACCAATGAAACAGAGAGCTATGCCGGCGGTAGCGTAGCTACTGGTAGGGCCTCCCAAGCCGGACAGGTCTCTGTCGAGGTGCCAGACGAAGTGTGTCCCACAACGACCTATCCTCCCCAACCCATCCTTAATTCCTAACCATTTTTTCCAGGTCACCATAGGCCCGGCGCAAGACCCATCGTCGCAGGACTCCTGTGCCATGGAAAATCAAGCGTCGTGACTGTGACCGAAGCAAGCGGGAAGCGTAAGTCGTTAGCTAAATTCACACGCAGCTTAAAACACAATAGATTGTTCTAGTGGAGCAAAATTATCCGGAGTTAAAATACCATCCCGATCGGATCTCCGGGGGAGGGTGTCTGCAGGAACAACTCATCATGTCAAGAAAAAATCTTTTAACTTCGCAGCGTGGAACGTCCGTACTCTACAGGACAATGACACTTCAGAGCATGCGGAAAGGAGAACAGCAACTATAGCTCACGAATTGAAACGCATGGATATAGACATAGCGGCACTCAGCGAAACTAGACTTCTGGAGGATGGTAGCCTTGAGGATAACAACTACACTTTTTTCTGGAAAGGCCTCCCGAACGGCTCTAGGAAAATTCACGGGGTCGGCTTTGCAATTAAGAGTGAGCTTATTCCATTGCTAAGTGAGCTACCAAAGGGCAATTCTGAACGACTTATGTCCTTAAAGTATCAACTCCCCGATCAGACCTATCTCACCGTAATTAGTGCTTATGCTCCAACACTGGATGCGGAGCAGGAAACTAAAGATGCATTTTATGAACAACTGGAAGAAATCCTCCGACATACTCCTAAACACCAGCGGATATTATTACTGGGTGATTTTAACGCCAGAGTAGGGCGGCAGGCCGAACTCTGGCCTGGAACCATCGGCAGAAACGGAATCGGGAATGTAAACGCAAATGGGGAGCTGCTTCTCAACAAATGTGCCGAGCATAATCTCGTCATCACAAACACTATTTATCGGCAGAGAAATAAATGTAAAGGGACATGGTGCCACCCTAGGTCAGGGCATTGGCACTTAATTGACTATGTAATAGTTAAGAAATGGCAGCTCGGAGAGGTACACATTACGAAGGCTATAACGCACGTAGAAAACTGGACAGATCATCGTTTGGTATTATCTAAAATGTCTATGAAGCTCAAACCAAAACCAAAACGCAGGAAAATGTTTCCTAAGACGCGGCCCCCCCGCCTTAATCTGGAAAGGCTTTCTTCTTCCTCAGAAACTAAGAAAACCCTCTGTCAAAATATAGAGGGAAAGGTAACGTCGCTAGTGATAAATAGTGAACCGGAAATATGCTGGATGGAATTACGTGATGTATTATACAAGATAAGTGAAACAACGTTGGGGACCACAAGAGCGCGTAAAAATCCTGACTGGTACAGTGAAAATCAAGAACAAATTAAAGATCTATTAGATGCCAAACATAAAGCCTTCCAATCTCTACAAAATAAAGCAAATGATCTCCACGCTCAAAGTCAATATAAGAAACTTAAACAACAGGTCCAAAACCAAGTGCGAGCCATAAAGAATGCGTGGTGGCGTACTAAAGCAGAGGAAATCCAAGGGTTTGCTGATCAACATGACCAACGAAGCTTTTACAATGCAGTAAAACAAATATATGGTGTCTCCTACAGAAAAATCTGCCCTATAAAGGACAAAAATGGAAATCTTTTAACAGCGGAAGAAGAAATCAGAGAAAGGTGGAAGGAACACTACTCCTCTATCCTAAATCTGAAGACAAATATAGATAAAGAGGTCATTAACCGTATTCCTAAGTACGAACCCGATCAATCTCTTGATCTTGAAATATCCGAGGAGGAAATAAAATGCGCCATCGGGGCTCTTAAAAATCATAAAGCCCCAGGGAAGGACAATATTCCAGCAGAAGTTTATAAAGTTCTGGGGGATACAACTCTGGAGCATCTGAGGTCAGTCTTTAATTTAATTTGGACTACTGGGACTGTCCCACAGGACTTCAGGGATGCGCAGATCATAAATATCTTTAAGAAGAAAGGTAGTACCTCAGATTGCGATAACTATAGAGGCATTTCTCTCTTATCAACCGGTGGCAAGATTTTGGCGAGAGTGATGGCATCTAGACTTCTCAAGCACATGGACCGCCTTATCCCTGAATCCCAATGCGGATTTAGACCACAGAGAGGAACCATAGATCTTATTTTTACACTAAGGCAGCTTCAAGAGAAAGTCAAGGAACAACAAACACAAATGTATATAGCTTTTATTGATCTCGCGAAAGCGTTTGACTCTCTAAACAGAGAAGCCCTATGGATGATCATGGAATCATTTGGAGTACCTAAAAAATTTCTGCAGATTTGCAGGAGCTTACATCAGAACAATCGTGCTAATGTAGTGCACAATGGAATACCAACCGAAGTTTTCCAAACAATGACGGGCGTCCGCCAGGGCTGTGTCTTAGCACCCCTACTTTTCACTGTATTTGTTACAGCATTATCTGTAATAGTCGATACCAGGCTGTGTACAAGAGGCCTAGAAATAAGACATAGATTTGATGGTGGGCTCTTTAATCTGGGGAGACTACGAGCTAAAACTAGAACGAAATTTATCACGGACCTTCAATATGCTGATGACTGTGGTCTGATATCCGACTCAGCGGAAAATCTACAAGAAATCCTTAAAACATATTCTTGGGCATATCAGGCACTTGGACTAAATATTAACATCGATAAAACGAAAGTCATGTCCTGCCCTCCTAGTGCAACGCAAACGAATATCATGATAAAGGACAGAAAGGTAGAATATGTTGATTGTTTCAACTATTTAGGCAGTGTAGTTAACAGAACTGCGAATATTGATGATGAGGTACGATACAGGATAAATGCTGCATCCAAGACCTTTTGGAGACTACGTGAACGAGTGTTTGACAATCACGATCTATCTGTCCAAACTAAAGCAGCTGTATATCGAGCAGTGGTTATTCCAACAATGCTCTATGGGTGCGAAACTTGGACACCGTATAGAAGACACATAAAATCTCTCAGCTCGCTACAGCAGAGACATCTACGGCAAATCATGAGAATAAAATGGTTCCACAAAGTCCCAAATAAGATTGTTCTCGAAAGAGCCAAATGCAGGGATATTGAGATGCTGATGTCACAGGCACGACTCAGATGGATTGGTCATGTGTATCGCATGGAAGAGAATCGACTACCGAAATGTGTTCTTTATGGTGAACTTGTGAACGGCCAAAGGAAACAAGGAGGACAAATCAAAAGATATAAAGATGTTCTCCACGGCACGCTGAAGCAAGCGCAAGTGCAAGATTCTTGGGAGACGTTAGCATTGGACAGACTGGAATGGAGACGAGTGTGTAAAAACTTTAGTGTTGAAGTACACCAAAACAGAAGAAGAAGAAATGTGCCCAGTGAAGTGTCCGAGTGTCCGGAGTGCGGTCGGGTGATCTTCTCGCGGATCGGTCTTTTCAGTCACCGTAAGACGCATCAAACTTCATAGCCATGGACAGTTTTTTTTTATTGTCTACATGAGTGTAGTTCTTAATTTTTAAACGGAAGTGAAGGTTATTCTTCTTAAACTTTTTAAACTTTTTAGACATTTCATTTTATATATGCAATCCAAAAAATGTGTTTTTATATACTCGATTTCGAGTTCAGCAATGTATGTATGTATTTGTTACTCTAAACATTAATTAGTTTCAGAATGAACTAAATTAGCCATATTATATTACAATGTTTATAATTTTGATCTAAAATGTTAAATCTGTCTTCTCTAAAAATGTGACGAAGTTTTTAGGAGAATGGAAGTGGAATTACAGTACTTGTTGTTGTATTATATAATAATCTAAGTTATTTCATAATTTGTCATAATTGTATTGAGTCACACATTCTCAATAATAATTTTCATTTAAAAGACGTAATTATCTATATTCCAAGCAAACCTTTTTCCCCACTTCCGTACTATAGTCAGAACACTGCGTCCGCCTTTACGTCGCACACTGTCGGTTCAGAGCAGGAAAGCAGAGTTCTGTGACATCACGGAGCATTGAACTTTAAAGCACTGCTGTAATCTCTTACCCTAAAACGTGACTAAAAGAAGATTACTGTAGCTGATGAGCTTTCGTTTTATTTTTCAATTTTTTTAACTACTCTTTTTTTTCCTGATTGTTGTAGAACTGTCTCTTTAATCTCCTTGTTTGTCCAGCTAGTGCTGGTAAGTAGCGTCCAGCACATCTATTCCGCTTCAAGTTTTATTCTTTTGTTTCCCCAGCTTCCTGGACCATAAGGACAATAACCACTTGTTATGGTATTCATTTATGATTAGTAACACAAAAGAATAAATGTGTGTTATATTTCAAACCTACCGACACGGTAAATGTTCCAGTTTCTCTTTCATAAATTCTGGAACTATAATGTGTTGCACAGCGAACTCTTTACCAAACACATCGTGTCCGAGAGATTTTCAGAAACATGTTCATTTACATTTCTGATATACATTCGGATGAATATTAGTATGAGATGTCCTTGAAAATAAAGCCACATTTACCGACAATAACTAAATAAGTAACCATCTCAAAGTTATCTCTATATATAGATGTAGTATCTTATTTATTAAAGGTAAATATTGCTCTTCTTACAATATTAAGGTCCCAATTTAGTTGAACACTCTGAATTTTCAAAAATTGTAAAAGTTAGAAATACTGCGAGAAATAGATTGTTGTAGCACTATTAGTTTTATTATATTTTTCATAAATACATGAAGTCATGCAATCTACAAGTATAATATTTAGAACACTACTAGACCATTTTGTTTTTGTAGTTATCTGCTTATTGAAATAACATTTCATCAGCAACATAAATTTGAGGTCAGTTAGTGAACGTTTCTGCTACTCAATCACTGTTCCAAAAAATGGTAATATTTAATGAGTGCAAAGGAGAGTTTTGATTTCGGTAAAGCTTCACTTTATGTTTTATTTAGTATTAAATAACGCGGTATCTTTAGGGATGTTTTTAGTACATACATTCGTAATTTATGTGGTCCTGCGGTTTATTAAAATGCTTGAGCATAGATACGTACTTATCAAACACTTTGATTCCCTTCATGTGTACGCATGAATTATTATACGCTTTTAAAAACGAGCTAACGTCAATTAGTAGATGAAAGAGTTGTAAAAATACGCTTTTCATCGCAATTTTCTATTTACTCTTATCTGTACTTTTCTCTTATTCTAAATATTTATTTTTCCTTCTTGCAGTTTTTTCAAATTTCTTTAACAAATTATATACTTCGTGCCTACCCTTTCTCCCTTCTCATTGGAACGACTGATGCTCATGACCATCATTCACCAAGTTTCTCTATTTCGGGAACGTTCTCTCCCACAGCTTCCGCAGCATCAGATGACGAACGTTCCCAACGAAACCTCGAATTTCTGCTTCACGATGCTGTCCGCCGCCGTCGCCCAGAACATTGCAACTTGATGAAGTGGACCGACAAATTAAATAAATTCGCGGCGGCGTCCTCTTGGTTCATGGTTATTTGACGACCGGCGGCGCGGCCGCAGTAGAAGAAGTGAAATGCTCGAATAGGTTTTCCAACTCCATCAGAAACTCGTCGCGGAATATGAGAAGTTTGCGTGTCCACTACACGTTGTGCCGCGGTGGGGGAAGGGAGGGGGAGGGGGAGGGAGAGGGGTGGGGGGAGGGGAGGTAGGGAGGGGCCGCCGGGCGATCGAGATTGCGGTATTTCGTGGCGTTCCCCAGCGCAGCGCGCCTGGGCCAGATGAGTTTTGCGGAGGCACCCCACTCGCTACTGGGTCATCGACATAACGATGTTGAACTTTCAAGCTTCTTGGATCTCTCTGCTTTACGAGAGCTCGTTCTGTCTTTACACTTTTCTCGATTGTATGCACAAAGTACGCGATGCATTAGGAGAGGCTTTTCAAGAAAGAATGGAGGCTGCACTCTGCAACACTTGACTTTGTGGTAGGATGCTTTGAGGCTACTTTAAAGCATATGACGCAAATTACTAACCGTCACTTAAATTTGCCAAGAAAATAAATGTTTAAAATTGCCTCTAATTTACACATAAGTACGCAAAAACTATTCGCATTTTCGAAAAATTGTCCATAACTTTCTTTTAAAATAGACTTGGAACAATACATACCATTAAGGAAAAAATATGTATCTTGGATATTGCAGTCATACGTAGAATTTATTTAAACATTTTCAGTTTCAAAAATTCGGAAATTTCATCGAGCATAAGACTCCCGCCATTTTTAAATAAATGTTTACGCTATCTGCGAATAAAGTTTTACGCAAAAATTTGAGCAACTTTTTAGAAAATTTTCTAATTGTCACTGAGACTGCATGTAAAGTACTTCCTAAATTCAAAATATCCGTTTCTAGTTCCTTTAAATCGATCCGAGAAACATCAATTTTGTAGAAAATCGTCTGATCGCTTTAAGCGGTAGCGTTCACTACGCACAGGCAGATGTTTTGGTATCAATCAAGTTTTTCATATCGAGGACCCACAAAATATGGATTTTCTTCACATAACACGTTAAAGAAGCAATTTACTTCATCTACAAACAAGATTAACCCACTTTTTCGTTATCAGGGCACGGCAGTAAGAGTTTTACTGTCAGAAAACTTACGCCACCAATTTCCGCCACACGATTATAACATTTTCTATTTACTACTTACGTAGTAAGGCGAGAAAGTAATATCGCAGTACGCAAGATGCGCTCCCTTGTAAGTGTTGAAGTACGTAATACTCGCTGCCGGTAGCGCAGTACAGACCAGACTCAGCGAGAAGGTGATCGCATGAGCAGTCTAGTGGTATTCTATGCGTTGTAATCTCGCCTGCGAGTAAGCACCTTGTGAGAGCAAGCGGACAGTATTTACTTGTACATTTAATCTTACATGAAAGTAGTTTCATTACATCTGTGAGATCGAGCAAACAGTGTTACCCGCACAGGAACGTAAATATCAAACCTTCCTACAGCTCCACGGTAGAATCCTCGTAGGGAAAAGGTAGGGCAAAATTAGACCGTTTCCAAAATAAAACCGCACTCGTGTTTCCAGCTTCAGATCATTTGGACCGTATAAGTTGACAATAATGCTTGTCTGCATTGTCATGAAATTATGAGTCATTTGCCTTTGGGCAAGTTATCTGCTGGAGCTGCTTCAGTGTTATTAGTATCATCAATACTTAATGTTATTAACATTAATCACTTAACATCAATGTTATTAGTATCACGTTTTCATACAGTGCTTTATTAGATTTGTTCTATGTCTTGTAAGCCATTGTATGCAAAAAGAGAAAGTAAATAAAAATTTTAGATGACCCATTACAAATACATTTCAATAGTTTTCAAATGCGAATAATCATATTAATGTTGCCCTTTAAGTACACATGCAGCTTCATATGTTTTTAAATAAGACTTCTTACGCAGCGCTCGTGAGTTGGGGAGTAAAATACTAGCTCACAAGGAACTTCGAGTTACGGAAGTGACGTAGTCCCCGTTCCAGTCAAAGTGATAGATTGGCTGTGCGGGACTTGCACGATATTCTAAGTAAATGCGAATGGGATAGGAAAACTGATGCGGAAAAAGACCAAGTAAAACGTGAGTTGTTCAGGTATCACAACCACTTACATAATACACTGTGATTTTTTGTCATTTACGCTTTCCCGCAACACCAAAGATTCCGAAGCCCGGAGGTGAGGGACACAACAACCCGGACACCGACTGACTCCAATCCAGAAGATCAACATGTACACTAAGTGATCAAAAGTATCCGAACACGTCCAAATTGGTTGTTATGTGTGGTCGTGCTTTTCATGGAGGGTGCTTACACCCCTTGTTTTGTGTGGTACTATCACGTCACAGGCCCACAGCTTCTTGCTTTCCTCTGTTGAGACCAATTCGGAGATGGCGATTGCATCTTTCAACTCGATCGAGCACCTGTTCATACTGCACGGCCTGTGACGAAGTGCTTACATGACAATATCATCCCTGTAGTGGACTGGCCTGCACAGAGTCCCGACTTGAATCCTATCGAACACCTTTGGGATGTTTTGGAACGCCGACTTAGTGGCAGGCCTCACCGACCTACATCGATACGTCTCCTCAATGCAGCACTCCATGGGCTGCCATTCTCCAAGGAACCTTCCAGCACCTGATTGAAAGTATGCTTGCGAGAGTGGAAGTTGTCATTAAGTCTAAGGGTGGGCGAACACCCTATTGAATTCCAGCATTACTGTTTGTGGGCGCCACGAACTGGTAAGTAATTTTCACCCACGTGTCCGGATACTTTTGATCACCTAGTGTGTCAGTATAAGATATCAATAATCAGATTCGCACCCAAGATTTTTCTGGGGCGGGAATGCTACAGATATAGTGGCTAGCCGACATAATGTTTTCTTATAAAGAAATTTTCCTTGTATGCTGAGTATAAAATAAATTTTTATTTGTTGATTTGTAGTTAATACTTATAACGTAAACAATTATTATATTGCATGACTTTGGTTAGTATAGAAAACTAGTAAAAACTATATTTTTAATATAAATAATTGGCTTCTCAAGGTGGGGCTGAAGCCCCATGATTTCATCACTCTCCACAACAACTTAGTTTCGCAGATTCTGAGGTGTACATATATATTTATAGTTGTACCTTACCCAAGTCAATCCACGAGAGGTTTATAATGTTTTGAGAACCTAGTATTAACAAATAGTGATAGATGTCATTGTATTGGTATTTATTTTAACTTTTTTATTTTCGATTCAGAAAGGCATTTTTTCGAGAAAAAGGAGGTTTAGACAGACTTGTGGAGCGGAATTATAGACCTCACTACTATAACAAATTTAGTATGGAAACAACAAAAAAAGAAACTGATTCAAACGATTGAAATATCCACTTAAACGATTGAAGAGATGATTTAAAGTATGAAGGTCTTGAGGGTTAATAAAGAGAAAACAAATTGTTATTGGTAGAGTTATAGTGTAGTCACCCAATGTTGAAACGATTATAAAATAAGAAAATTTATTTCACTGAAAAATCCACTTTAAATTCGTTTATTTAATAGTTGATGAATAAATAAATATATTTGTTTCTATCTCCAAAATATGTAAGTATATTCACATAAGATATCCATTTCAATATTGGTTAAGTAATAAAGATATAAGGGCAAAGAACTAATTCGTTGTACAAATTTAACTTTCAGATATTGTTTATGAAGGTAATGAAGGATGACAATTAATTACGAGAATAATTGAGGCTGATTAAACAGAAGAAGGTTTTTTTCGTTTTTCTTACATTTTAATTAAGATTTTTCTGCAGAAGAGAACTGTACCGAAATTGTTGTGGAAAAGACTTCATTCTTCTTAAAATGGATTATTTTTACATTCAGAAAGGGAAGTTCTCGTGAACACTATTTTTCGATATATTTTTTGAAGTATAATGGCAGAAACACTAAAATATCACATTAAATTTATATATATATATATATATATATATATATATATATATATATATATATATATATATATATATTGTGACGTACCTGGTGGTGCCGGGTATCTTCACTGCAATATAACACTAAGAGAGGGTGTCTTTTACGTGAATGGGTCCTAGGATAAGTCGGTGCAACATTGGGGAAGTTGTTCATACATAGAAATACAATTATGACAAGATTTATTTTAAATCAAAGTTACTATTTACATAATCAGACATCGTTTTTATACTCCGCCTTGGTACCAAGATTAAGAGTAAAATACAACTTTCATACCTTCGGGGCCCCGTTTGAATACCTATGAGGTTCGTCGAGCCGCCCGTGCCGACAGGGTTGTCGACCTCTGCTACTGCTGCGGGCTGTCGGCAGCAGGTGGCGTGGTGATCATCCACGGCTGATGCTCCAACAATTCTTCCCCGAACAGGATCTTGATACCTCGGCTGCGCACCTTCCTCGAATCACTGTCCATTAGTGGGTTTAATTACACGACCCCCGCCTACTCCGGATACTGGTCACAGTTCTGTACCGCACGCTTTCAAGAATGTTCCCTCCGCACCAACTAATAAGAGCGACGTCAATTATTTTACCAACACTAATCTTTTACTATACTGATACTTCTAATGTTCTGTTTACATATCCATCACTTTGCGATTCCTAATCACATAACGATGTCGCGTATTACATGCGTCCATTCACTAGCGGAGAGCCCTCGCTACACGTCCGCACTGGTCGCCGCTCTGCTAACGTCTGCCCTTCGCCGGCCGCACGTCGGCACATCCTTCGGCGGCGGCCGCCTCAATCCAACTAACGAACTTTTTGCACGTGCGCGCTGCCACGCTTGTACCCACCGTTCTCACGCTCGCCTCCCGGCGGGCACCGGTGGCGGCGGCGACCGTTGCCGGCTGCCCGCTGCTCGCAGCGCCCGGCGCTCGCACCGCGCAGTCCAGAATAGCTATTGAATTCTTACACTAATGATTTAATTAGTGTAATGAAACACATATTCTGGGTTTCATCACCCCCCCCTTTCTTTTTTTGAATTTTTCCCGTTTCTGGAAAAATTCACACTAATAACATCGTCACTGCCAATGGTCGCACTGTCTTGCATGTTGCCCAACATCCTATATGCACTTATAACCTAGAATCGACTTAACATGTGATTACTTGTATTAACACTAATATTACACTATTTACACTTCACTATTTTCCATACATGTTGACCAGGTTTCCGATTTGAAGCTTGTGGTGTCCTACTATGTTTTGTTTCTTGTATGACGGTTCATCCCCATTTTGCTGACATTGATTTCCTAAATCACAGTTGTAGGACATAGCTTCCAGCGTGTTGGGCACATCTTGGTAAGTGTCGTCCCATTTCCAGCTACGACCTCTTCTACGTTTGTACCAATGGTTGACTATACCATCATTCTTCCCTCGCCCCTGACTTCGCTCCATTTTGGACCTGCCTACATCTCCTTCATTCCCATGCTTTGGGGCGTCTGCAAAGGTGACTTCGTACCTCTCCAATATCTTCAAACCCCTTCCTAAATCGGTATGATCTGCTCTGCCCAGTAAGCTCTGCACGGTGACAGGATACTGTTGCGTTAACATGCAACTAATTCCTTGATATTTTATAGGAGCAACTAATGTTGTTGGTTCCATAACGCTCTTCATTCTGTATCCACTACTATTTCCCGTGATGTAGTTGTAATGGCTATTCCTCTGGTCGCTCTTGATGTTTATTTGAGTTTCTTCGCTCCGTTTTCGTACGGAAATCTTGTCTTCAAATACCTTTAAAAATTCCGGAAATATACCAAAATTCTCTGCCCACGTCCTGGCGTTCTCTTCTAAAATTGAGTGTAATAACTGGATCTTGTATCCTTCCAATATGTTGTTTGATGCTAGGTGCCGTTCTTCTGCTCGCATAACTACCTTAGGGTTTTCCGTCCCATCTCCCAGAGATTTCATCGACTTTGGAGGCATAATTGGTGTCACCCCATACTTGACACTTGGCGGCATTTTCTCGTCTTCTTCCTGTTTAACCTCTTCGTGTACTATTTTCTCTTCGCACCCTCGTGTATTTTCCACGATTTCTTCTTCTATTATACGCTCCATTTCTTCTATTTTCATGTCCACTTCTTCATCCATTATTAACTTCAACTCTTCCGTTTTCACTTTCACTTTATAAACATCCTCCTCGGCCTCGATTTGGACCTCCACCGTTTTGCCCTCCGCTGTCTTGACTTCTTTATGGATTTGGTTCGTCATCCCCTCGTTTCTATCTGCTGCCGCTACCCTAGCATCTACTTGATGGTATAATTGAAATTTTAGCACCTCATCTTTCCTATCCAGTTCCTCCGCTTTCCCATACGGTTTTTCGCATATTCCGATGAGCTTCCTATTCCGTTCTTCTGTAATTCTTCTCATTTCTTCCCCATGCTTATCCAGTCTCTCCATCGACTTCCTATGCCATTCGTCAATTATCTTGCTTCGTTTTTCTAATGAATTGTCAGCCACTACACCCGTACATGCTTCGTGTTCTTCGTCCATCCCCAAGTCAAATCCTACCGCCTGGCTCCCCAGTTCTACCACCTGCCGTTCTAGATCTATATTTACTCTGTGATCGACCAGAAAATCCATCCCTATGATTACCGAATACAATAATTTTTTGACTACCAGGGCCACCATCTCGTATACTTGGTTGCCAATCCTGGCTTGAAACATGATTTGTTTTGTGATGGGGCTTGACTTCTTCTGAGTTGCCCCAATCACATACGCCCTATTCATAGGCAAACACATTACTTCTTTTCCTGTTGCTTTTAACTCCTCATACATTTCTTCTGATACTACTGTAGTCGTGCACCCTGTATCCACTAAAGCTTCTTTAATTATACCTTCACATTCTATCGATATCGTGGGACATTTCCTGATTCTGACCGCTGAGTTCTTACATCTCCGCCACGGTTGGGTATCGTAGGTTACCGGCTGCATAGCGTTTATGGAGACCGCGTTTACATCATCGATTTCCGCGTCCGCAATGGGGCCACCTATCACCGCGGACTCTATTCGTTTAAATAGTGTCCTTGATCACTACTTGTGCTAGGCTGTGCTAATCGGTCGGGTGCATTCCCGCCCCCGCCTCGCGTCTCCGTACGGTTTGAATTAGATCTATTCCAGTCCGGTCTCTGGTTCCCCGGCTCTGGTCTCCATCCGTCTCCCCCTCTTCCGCGTTGGTTTCTCTGGTAATCATTGCTCCTATCATTCCCTTGCCCCTGGTTACGTTCCGATCTAACCATATTAACATTCCCTTCATTTCTGTTCTTTGGTACGCCTGCGAACGTCAAGTCGTACCCTCCTAACACATTCTGGAATCTTTCCAGGTCGGTGTGCTGCACACTACGTAAAAGATTCTGCACTGTGACTGGGAACTGTCTCGTCAATACACATATTATTTCCTGATCGCTCATCGGTGGGGATAGCGTTTTGTATTCCATAATACGCCTTGTTGCGTATTCCCGCAAACTTCCCATGGACTGGTTGTAATGATTATTCATCAGGCTAATTTTAAAATTAATTTGAATTTCCTCATTCCAGTACCGCTCAAGGAATCGATCTTTAAATGCCTTTACTGATTCGGGAAACTTATCGAATGTATCGGCCCATATCCTTGCGTTGCCTTCTAACATTAAGTATAATAATTGAATTTTACACCTTTCCGAAGTATTGATAACATCTAAATGTCGTTCTGCTGCCTTCATAAATATGCATGGATTTTCTTTCCCGTCTCCTGAAAATTTTAGTGATCTTGGGGGGGTAAATGGTACCGTCCCGCTTGCTGCGATTGGGGATGCCTTGCATTCTTTTATTTGTTCAATCTCTGTTCGTAATGACACAACCTTTTCTTCGCATTCCCGCTTATTCTCCAGCATTTCTTCCTTGACTCCCAATTGTATCCTTTCAATTTTCTCGTCCTGCTTAGCGGTTTTAGCATCTAATTGCTGGCATAACTTATTCTCTAATTCTCCCCCCAGATTGATTACTTGGGATTCTAACTCCTTTTTCTGTTTCCCTAATTCTTCGGCGGTCCATTGCTCGTGACTTTCTACCCGCTCCGCTATTTTAGTCATCTCATTCTTCGTTAACTCAATTTGTTCTTCGGCGCGTTCTATTCGCCCCCCTATTGCATCTAATTTCCTATTCTGTTCTTCCGCCAGCTTCCTAATCTGTTCCTCTGTGAATAATTTCTGTTCGTCTAATTTCCTACTCTGTTCTTCTGCCAACTTCCTAATCTGCTCCTCTGTAAATAATTTCTGTTCGTCTACTTTCTCATACAGTTCTTCAATCAACTTCTTCTGATCTTCTGCCGCTTTCTTCTGATCTTCTGCCGCTTTCTTCTGATCTTCTGCCGCTTTCTTCTGATCTTCTGCCGCTTTCTTCTGATCTTCTGCCGCTTTCTTAATCTGCTCTTCTGTTTTCCTGCTCCGTTCTTCTGCGATCCTATTCTGTTCACCTATTTCATCTAATTTCCTGCTCTGTTGTTCGAACATCTTCATCAATATCTGTATGGGGTCGTTATGGGTATTGTCCCCACCTCCCCGAGTCGGATTTCCTACTGCCTGGTTCATTGGAGTTGACGTAATTTGTACATCTTTATTGAAGCTGTCCCCTGACGTATCATCCAACCGACTTTCAATACCACTATCCCTACTTTCCGATGACCTGCTGTTATCGATTCCTACATCTATTTCCCCTACTTCATCCGCCTTTTCTTCCCGGTCCAGCACTACATTTTGCGCCTCCATTCTGTTGCTTTGAGCTGTCCGATCGATTCTCACTACACTAAAATACCGCACAAATTTTCCACTTGCCTCACCTACCAGCGATATCACAGTTATCCTATGAAGTAACTATATCCGCCACAACACTTGTATATTCTTCGTGAATGGTTTAATTCACTCCTATTTCAATTGCTACTTAATACCGAACAAGCCTCACTCACCACCATAAACACAATAACACTAATTCAATAGCCATATAAATTTCCACTCACCTACCAATGCATAAACATAATCCTTACAATACATAATATTATTACCATTGAAACACATATACACTGCTAATAGACTCGTTAATACTATTACACAAAAATGCTTTCAGATTATAATAAATCCCTTATTAATTGAAATTACTTTTCAACGCACTTATTGCTATATTATGTACATAATCATCATTCACATTTGCATGTCATATCTCCTCCCTGAATTTTCCTCAATAATATCATATAAATATTCACAACAAACATTCACACTGCTGGTATATATTTCCCAACCTGGTATCTTTTCTAATAAATTCCCCACACTTTACCATCACCAATAAATAATGCACTACTGTGTGAATGTTCCCAGCAAAAAAAAACAATTTTGTGCATAATTTGTACAACACTATTAACCACCTTTATATTCTCATAAGAATTATTACTACTTCCCCATTTCTTTGATTTCCATGTTATAAAAAGATTGCCAAGCCATTCAAATATTATTAATATGACTTACAAAATTTGGAATTCTATTACATTATATTATTTGTAACATGTACATGTATAGCCTTCATAACCTCAGTAACTACAATATTAACTATATATTGGATGCTCACAAATAATTGCCTATGTCAGCCCGTAATTAATTATGCAACAACATTTTTGTAATTATCAACATTTCATTATGTTTACTTGACTTATGCATATTTTGCTAACACATGTATTGTTACTTTTTGTTGTCTACAATAATACACTTCACTGCCTGCTTCTCATCTGTACCCTGCACTGCTATACATCAATTACATGCACATTATTTTCCAACATTTCACCAACTTCCCTAAGGCCACATTTCTTAACTATACGTTATCCACTTGTTCGGGCGCCAGCTGTGACGTACCTGGTGGTGCCGGGTATCTTCACTGCAATATAACACTAAGAGAGGGTGTCTTTTACGTGAATGGGTCCTAGGATAAGTCGGTGCAACATTGGGGAAGTTGTTCATACATAGAAATACAATTATGACAAGATTTATTTTAAATCAAAGTTACTATTTACATAATCAGACATCGTTTTTATACTCCGCCTTGGTACCAAGATTAAGAGTAAAATACAACTTTCATACCTTCGGGGCCCCGTTTGAATACCTATGAGGTTCGTCGAGCCGCCCGTGCCGACAGGGTTGTCGACCTCTGCTACTGCTGCGGGCTGTCGGCAGCAGGTGGCGTGGTGATCATCCACGGCTGATGCTCCAACAATTCTTCCCCGAACAGGATCTTGATACCTCGGCTGCGCACCTTCCTCGAATCACTGTCCATTAGTGGGTTTAATTACACGACCCCCGCCTACTCCGGATACTGGTCACAGTTCTGTACCGCACGCTTTCAAGAATGTTCCCTCCGCACCAACTAATAAGAGCGACGTCAATTATTTTACCAACACTAATCTTTTACTATACTGATACTTCTAATGTTCTGTTTACATATCCATCACTTTGCGATTCCTAATCACATAACGATGTCGCGTATTACATGCGTCCATTCACTAGCGGAGAGCCCTCGCTACACGTCCGCACTGGTCGCCGCTCTGCTAACGTCTGCCCTTCGCCGGCCGCACGTCGGCACATCCTTCGGCGGCGGCCGCCTCAATCCAACTAACGAACTTTTTGCACGTGCGCGCTGCCACGCTTGTACCCACCGTTCTCACGCTCGCCTCCCGGCGGGCACCGGTGGCGGCGGCGACCGTTGCCGGCTGCCCGCTGCTCGCAGCGCCCGGCGCTCGCACCGCGCAGTCCAGAATAGCTATTGAATTCTTACACTAATGATTTAATTAGTGTAATGAAACACATATTCTGGGTTTCATCATATATATTGGAATAAAAATGTATAAATGTGAATGTTATGACAGATATGAAGACTTTTTTTGATCGAGAGATAAGAATGTCAAAATTATCCCACATTTGCTTTATAAGGTAAATGAACATCATATTTCCAAATATCTCCACCGCTTACGCCAGTGGAGTACCTAAAGCTTACCTTACGGAAGGGTTGTAATAATTTGCTCCCAATTGGTAGGCAAACCATCATGCTTTGCTGCTCAGTAGGACGTTCTGACGCAGCTCACGATATTTCGTACACCCACCATATTCGTATACCGCGCACATATGAACAACGTAAGTAATGTATATTACTTATATTACCGGAAAAAGAAAGAAAAGTAAATGCGTCACCAATTACGAATGAAGAACACGAGAAATCGAAATATGAAATCGAAGATTGAAAAATGCCTGGTCCGGGAGACATACCAATAGAACTTGTAAATATAGACCGAACATCCTCAAAGAGGAACAACACATTTGATGAATTTGTTTTTAATAAATGGGCAAAAAATGCCAAAGGCATGTAACGCAGCATTTATTTCTCCGTTTACAAAAATGGAAATAAAAACTTGGAGCGTGCATGGAAAAACATCTAAACAAAAATGAAACACTATATTATGGTCATCAAAGATAAACGATGGTGAAATTAATAATGTGAAAAAATATTGTTGAACCGATCACCACGTACACTATGTGATCAAAAGTATCTGGACACGTGGCTAAAATGACTTACCAGTTCATGGCTCCTTCCAACGGTAATGCTGGAATTCAATAGGGTGTTGGCCCAACCTTAGCCTTGATGACAGCTTCCACTCTTGCACACTTACTTTCAATCATGGGCTGGAAGGTTTCTTGGGGAATGACAGCCCACTCCCAGTCCACTACAGGGATGATATTATGTAAGCACTCCGCCACATGTCGTGCAATATGAACAGGTGCTCGATTGTATTTAAAGATGCAATCGCCATCTCCGAATTGCTCTTCAACAAAGGGAAGCAAGAAGGTGTTTAAAACATCAACGTAGGCCTGTGCCATCATGGTGCCACACGAAACAACAAAGGGTGCAAGCCCCCTCCATGAAAAACACGACCACACATAACACCATTTTGAACGAGTCCGGATACTTTTGAACACGTAGTATATGAGTCAGAAACGTGGGATGTCACAAAAAGTAATAAGACGAAAATGTAGAAATGGATTTCCTGGGAAGATTTTGCAAAGTGTATCTTACAAGATTGAACATTATGAAATCAGACTAAAAGCAAACGTGAACACAACAATTACGGAAATATTTAGCCAAAATAATTACAATGACATGTCCGCGTAAGAAGAATGAATGCTGACAGCCAAATAGGGCATTGTTTGAGAATTGAGTATAGATCTTGAAATAGAAGGAAAAGAGGCATACTCTGTCACACACACACACACACAAACATCGAAAATGCAATGGAAAAGATAGGTCTCTCAGAAGACTTGAGAGGTAGAGAGAGATGGATGGTAAGATGCTGTAACTGGTGACAGCCATAGAATTCCTGCCGAGAGGAAGAAGAAAATAAATAAAGAAATATGTCATTAGGAAAGTTCTAGGCTCAAAAGTATACCGAGGAAAAAATTTCAGTCTAAGAACAAATAATGAAACCAAAAAATATATCTAAATTTATTCTGATATTAGAAAACACAAGATAAACTAGCCGGTCCGGATGGCCGAGATCGCTAAGGCAGGATCGCGGGTTCGAGTCCCGCCTCGGGCATGGTTGTATTGTGTTCGTCCTTTCACACCCGTATCTTCATCAAATCGTGTCATCCTCATAGTTACCATACCATTACACGCAATAGCGGTCGCTAATGATCTAGTAGTTGATGCGACCTTAAATAACAAAAAAACGGAACTAATATGGAGGCGATAAAAGAATGGGACCAACCAGAATAAGGAAAATTGTAGAATTCCACAAAAAAGAGAGGTTAAATAGAGGTGCTGCAATTAAAGAAGACCTACCACAAGCCGGTATAATATTCCAAGACTAACAAAAGAGAAAAAATTAGGGAGAAAATTCATGACTGGACCTGGTGGAAAAACCCAGAAAGACCGGAACAGCTTGATGTCATGAGAGCATAAGAGCCCATTCCGACAGAAAGAAATAAGAGTACAAAGAAACTCATAAATTATCAATTGCCTTTTACTTTGTTTTCAGCGTAGTACGGCCAGACATAAATAATAGTAATAATAGTGATAATAATAGTAACAATAATAATATATACAAAAATTCAATATAATTTAACAATTTATATTCATATAATTGCACAGGTCAAGATAATAAAAAAGATCACTATTGGAAAACATGGGTTCGGGGTAATGATGGGCCTGGCTTATTTCTTGACAATCAATAACTCCAGTAATACGAAAACTTTATATAATTGTTTATTAAATTTTCAAAATGATAATGTTTTAATTCTTCATTACAGTTCGAACGTCGAAACCTAAAGTAAACCGATGCCAATTTAATAACCTTTGCAGTGATTCACCTCACATTGGAACAAATGGAAAAGAAAATTGCCTAGAAAGGGGACTTAACTCATAGGTACCGTTGAAAGTACTAAGGATGTCCAAAGCATGCAATACGTATTTTGTTTGAGCTTTTTCCAATTGGTTTGGTGCTGGACTGTAGAAGAAAATAACCAGTCATCTGTTTCAGCCATTTGTAAACCAAGTTCAAGTGCTTTTAAATATTATTTGAAAATAAAAATAAATTATAGAAAACGAAAATGGATTACAAGACGGCTCCCAATGCTGCCAATGCGAGAAAATTCATTCCCGATCAAAACTGACAGTAATAGTAGTCGAAGCTTACCTTCGGGAGGGAATGATGGTAATACAAATAGAAGCAAAAACAGAATATGTAATGAGAATATGTAATTAAAAATATATTTTATTCATTTGAAATATATGTAAACATTACTCCAGATTAATTCTATTTTATCAATTTAAATACAAGTAATCCTCCTCAAGTAATATTTCCATTATACGAGGTGCTATATTAGTGACATCGGCAATAATATTACGCTTTCCATGTACTTCCAACAAATGAAACACATTTCCGGTGAATGTTCCTCTCCTTTCTCTTAAATTATTAATACGTAACTAAATTATAAACATTTTACATATAAGTCAGAAGAAAAAATGGATTATATACCAGAATTTTAAATATTTAAAATATGTTCGTTTTTATTAAAGTTCTGTTTAATTCATTTTCAGATATGCCTACAAGAGTAGTGGCTAGCATATTATGCAGTTTGAAAAGCTTGTACTCAAGTTTCACTGCACAAGTCGTGAAAATGTGAAGGGAATAGTATTATCGGAGGATGTGTGAATGAAGTAAAATGAGCATTAATGAATTATAATGTAGTTAATACGTAATTAATGATTTTTTCTGTTAATGAGTGAACTGTACATTCTATATCTTATTTTATGTGGCACTTATTTCTTACTTTATGGCCTAACAATCCAAGTTTACGAATGTTTTTGTTTGTAAAATCATTAGGTGAACTTTTGAAATAAAAAACAATTACATTTTTGTAAATATCTCCACACTGTGAGATTGGTGGAAACTAAAAAGCATATACCCTGCAGGCAAACATTTACTTGTGTCAAACTTGAAAAAATAGGGCAAACACTTTTGCATTGTCCTCACCAAGCTATGCTCATTTGCAAATTTTACAACTCTCATGGACTACGTTCATAAAATACAGCCCCTTGTAAATACCCATTTTACACAGTAACTATCTTCAATAACTCGCGAGTATGGTTTCTACGCCAGCTTGAACGCTATCGATCGTACCATAGGGAATGCCTGCACAGCAATATGAAGTTACGCCAGTTAACGTTAATTACAGCAATCAATTGATTATGCACTTCAGTTTTTATGCTCTCATACTGTGTGTTCATCACTATACGACTCGCACCACATGCAAAATTTGCTCTGTAGGTATTTACAAGTTTATTCCAACGTTGTGTCATTTAAGAGCAGCCACGTGTTACTCCCAAATATATATATATATTTGGGAGTAACACGTGGCTGCTCTTAAATGACACAAGTTTATTCCAACGTATGTATATATATATATATATATATATATATATATATATATATATATATATATATATATTGGGAGTAACACGTGGCTGCTCTTAAATGACACAAGTTTATTCCAACGTATGTATGTATATATATATATATATATATATATATATATATATATATATATATATATATATATATATATATATATATTGTGACGTACCTTGGTTTGCGGTACTTTTCATTACATTTATTTTAGAAAGGACAGGTGTCGTGGTTCGTGAATGGGTCTCGTAAGGTTTGACAATAACATTGGAAAAACACAATTATAATTTTCTTTAAACAAACAAGTAATTTATTACCGAAATCACACATTTAGTACATCCATTTCAATCTCATTACTCCCTTTTCTGGTACCAAAACTATACCCATGATCTAGATCTTACAATACCTTGAATACCAAAATAGTTCGTTCTTCTCAGATGATTTCCAACGGCTGCCACGATCGGCGGCCTTCGGCGCGACTCGGCGCCCCTTCGGACGGTTGACTGCGTGGACGCTCGCGGCGTCGGCCCTCTGCGGCGGTTACACAATACCTCTGCTTCAACTCTGACCGTTGCACGTGTCTTCCAAATCGAGTAGGCACTGCTTCTATATTACTGTCCGCCTATCCCTTGCAGTTTATCTCGAAGCTTTCTTGCGGCACAATCCACCAATTCTCCTTCGCTTTCCTTTTTACAATGACGCCGGCACGTGGCCACTACCCACGCCCTTATCAGCCACGCGGCGCACAGTTCTTGCCCTTTTCACCACTGTTCCTGACACCAATACCACGATCACCAGCTTGCGCTATTTAACATTTGCCACTGTCACACTTAACTCACTTCTTGATAACTTCCTTTACAATATTTAACTTAATTTTGTCCTTCTTTTACCGCGCGCACCAACATCGCTCCGCTCTCTTTAGAGTTCTGTTCCACACTGCAACTACCGTCGTCTCGCCCCGTCTCGCCGCCTTCTCGCGCCTGACTCGTTCCCTTGTCGCGTCCGTTACTCGCCGCCGTTGCCGCGCAATTCGAAATAGGCGTAATTGGAAGAAAATGCTCTGCGTTTCGAATTAATTAGAGAAACGCTCCGCGTTTCAATATATATATATATATATATATATATATATATATATATATATTGACACGCGGTGAGTTTCCTTAGATACATGTACTTTGAATTGCGCAGTAACGGCGGCGAGTAGCTGACAACATCAGGGAACGGGTCAGGCGCGAGAAGGCGGTGAGACCGGGCGAGACGACGACGGTTAGTAAGGAACAGAACTCGAAGAAGAGCGGAGCGGTGTTGATGCGCGCGGCGAAAAAGGAACAAAGTGAAGTTAAATATCATCATTAGGGACATCAGAGACATCATTAGGGGGTGAATTAAGTGTGACAGTGACTGGTAACAAATAGTGTAAGCTTGAAGAAGCGGAATAGGTGTCGGGAACTGTGGTGACAAAGTAAAAACTATAGACCGTATGGCTGGTAACGGCAGTGGATAGTTGCCACGTGTATACGTGATTGTGAAAGGTAAACGAAGTAGAACTGGTAGGTTTGCAGCAAGGGAGAACTGAGATAACCACCAAATGATAGGTGGACAGTGATACTGGATGAGTGCATACCCTATCTGAAATACATTCACAACGGTCGGGGTCGAAGCAAAGGTGTCGTTGTGTAACCGTCGCGGAGAGCTGGGGCCACGGGCCTCCAAGCGACGGTCGACCGTCCGACGGGCGCCGAGTCGCGGCGAATGCCGCCGATCGCCGCAGGGGATCATCCGAGAAGAAACGAACGGTTTATGGCATTCAAGGCATTGTGTAATCTGAGCGCATAAGTATAGTTTTGGTACCAAAACGGCAAGTGATTAGACTGGAATTGATGTACTAAATTTGTGATTTTAGTAATAAAGTGTCTGTTTGTTTAAAAAATGATAATTGAGTTTTTCCAATCTTTTCGCCAAATCTTCAGAGGCCCATTCACGAACCAAGACACCTGTCCTTTCTAAAAGTAAATGTAGTGAATAGTACCGCAATGAAGGTACGTCACAATATATATATATATATATATATATATATATATATATATATATATATATATATATATATATATATACATATATGACGCACGTATTTAACAACACGTGTAGTGTTTGAAACTGTTCATTGTTATTCTTTGAAATGTGTTAATTGACTGCAACTGCTTAAACACTTTATCCTGACCTACACAACTACTTGCGTCATGCAATTAATCATTCTGTGGGTACGTCATTTCAACCTAAGATAGTGTTTTGTGCTCAAATACAATACTCTGTGAACAGTTTAGTGTCTACGGCAGTCATCTACTTCGTCATGCATGCAATATACAAAGTCACTCTCTGGAAAAACTATGCATGACCACAACTACATAACATGTAATGCAAGTTGACTTTATATACTGTTCATAACAGTGCATCAAACATCTGGAAAGTAATAGTTTCTCATCCAGTTAACAACAAATGGTAATTTCTCACAGTGTAATACCCATCATTATTGTATTGTAAGAGAACAATTCATCAATCTCCTTAATTGCCAACTCTCAATTAATGTTACCTTATTCATGGTATATTTACTACGTTCCTTTTCGTTTATGAGAGTGTTCATCAATCACGTTTGTGTATAATTCTTGATTAATATAAACAGTATGAATTCAATTTATCATGCACCTTCTATTTTTCCCGTTAGTGACAACACTTCCTGCAAATACCCAATTTCAGGAAAAAAGGTTGGTTTCACTTTAAAGGATACGTGGTCCTTGGAGTGGAAGAGAGAAAAAGAGAGAGTTATCAAAGGTAAGTGATATGAGCCCAGTATCAATATGTGCTAACACCTACACTCCATTGCTGCTCTCACGCAATGCCTTATCAGAAAGAAATCATGTAATTACAGTGTTTAACAGAGTTTACACTATAAAATGCAAGATCGAGGTAGCTGTACTGCGGAGGAAGGGATCAAATCACTGACATTTTCCGTTTCCCCTCAGAACTATCATTTTGGTTTTGATTGTCTGCAATGCGTACCACATAATGCATGCAGTGGCATATCTAAGGTATGGCAAACTCGGCAGGAGTCATGGGAGTTACTCACAGGAGCACTATTTAGAGTATTCCCGCTAAAACAAATAACAATCCTAATTTGAAGTATTCAGACATAGACATAAATTCAATGCTTGCAATGGGTGCCTGAATATCTAGATGAGCTTCTGCATGCAGAGTATGCGATACCAGGCATGCAATATCATTTTTTTTTAATTCTTAAAGAAAATTGTATACTTAGATGAGGTAGACCTCAAATAGATGTTTGCTTTAAATGTGAAGAGCTTGGAGCACATATTAAGAGTACAATTTTGGGGACAGCACTAAACGTGCAGCAAAGGCTGAACTACATATCTACGAAAAAGAGCTGATAAATCAGTGCAAGAACTTAAAGAGAATTGAGCAATGTGATTGTCCTTTTTTCAAACTCTTTATAATACGTAATGTGAAATAAATTTTGCCAATTGTTGCTACGCAAATATTTATTTCGTTGGATAAATGATTGTTCTAAACAAATATATTCTTGAATAGTATTATGTAAAATGCATTGCATTCATGATTTCGGAACCCGGTTTTCTTTAGACTCGATTCTGTCACTGAGGAGAAAGGAAACTTGTCAACAGCAATTAAACCCAAATTCTGATCACATAAATGTTATTTTGTAGGAAGTAAACGTAAATGTCATTTAGTAGAAAACATTAAAAACAATTTTGTGCTGTCAGTGAATTCACACACAAAATTGGACAGGATAATATAACATTTGTGAGTATTATTTAATGTTCCCTTCCTCCTGAAAAGTTGCAAAAAATGACTTGTTCCCTTTCTCATCAGCCCGATTCAGTTAGTTCGGAGATCAAGTGCATAACTAATTATGTTTTGGTCATTCTTTATGTATACAAGACAAAGAATAATTAGAAACATTCCCTTTCATTTTACGAAATGTGCACTATAATTATAAAATGTATATTTTAAGTTTTTTTTAAAAATCATATTGGATTAATATTGTAACCCTCACGACCCGGGGTTATTAGGTTCGACGTCAATTTGTGGCCACCCTTCGGGTCCATCCTGAGTAGTGGTTACGGCAAGGCTCGTAAGTGGCACGGGTCGGCGCAAATGCGGATTTGTACCCGGACTTAACGCCTCGGCGAGAGTGTCGCTTCGCAAAGCTACCTGCACGCGTGTGCTCCTGCTTACCTTCATAACATCCGGAGTTGCGAACCGCACGGTTATGCGGTCGCGACTCGGAACTTTGTGCGGACTCTTTGTGGCCCGCCGTAGATCCCGCTACTTGTCTGGGAGCCTACAGATGTATTTGCTCGATTGCTTTGGGCTTAGTAGAGGTCTTAGTGGAGCATATTCTAGTGGTCTAGGTGTTCAAGGACAGAATGAGAGTCGCTTTGAGTGTGTGAGGATGGTTAACTCTGATTCTAACCGCCTGAAGTGTTTCTTTCTCAATGAAGAAAAAAATCATTTCTATTTTATTTTCTTTATTGGAATAAAAAAAATCAAAATTTACATGAGTCCCAAGTCTTCTGAATTTATCACCAACTTTACTGCTGATTCATATTCACCAGGTTAATTATACAACAACTACTACAAATTCTACCAGTATCAATACTACAATACAACCACTTCAACAACCACTACTACAATACAAGCACACAACCACTTCAACAACCACGACAACCACAAAAACTACTTCAAGCACAAAAAACACTTCAACCACAACAAACACTTCAGCCACATTGTAAAGAAAGTAGTTTAAAAAATTACTCTAGGAAACCAATTTTTTTTTGTTCCCTAGTGTAATTTCTCCACGACAAAAGTAGATGATATCAAAGGAAACAGCCACGCAGATTTCGAAAATCATTATAAAACTTTTCTATCTCGCAAGGTTCAAAAGATATAAACATACTTATTATTGGAAATAAACAAAACCCTATACTAATTTCCGCATTCTCACTCCGGTTACATTACTTCAAAATTTTACGAGCATGCTTCATATGAGGTAAGAACATGTTAAAAATGGAATACGAATATTCGTGCAATAACATGCAGTCATTAAAATGGTTTGTTGGTATTCTCCACAACATAAGTGGAGCGAATGACAATGATTTGAAGGTTTCATAAAACCACAACCTAAGGTTCGTCGTAGAGATTTAAACTGTGTTGAGCTGTTCACGGTTTATCCTGGTCACAAACAAGACAGCCAAAGTATAAAGAATACGCAAGTTCTGTAATTTCATTTTTTTAAAATTTTGGTGTAAATCTTCCACAAACGTAACAGAAGTTATCGGATTGTCGATGTGAAGAGACGATTTGTATTTTATTGAAACGATATGACTCAACAGATCATGTGGCGAATACCAATATATGTGAGTTAATAGAGGTGAGAGGTAGAAGGGAAAGAAGACCGAAAAAGCGAGGGGATGCACGAAGGAGAGTATAGTAACAAACTAGTGAGTGCTAGAACAGCACGTGCCTTCTCCCCCGTTTTTTTCACAAAATTATTCGAAATGTACTCAAATTTTCGAAAAATTATACTTGACCTTATTTAAAATATATATTTAAAAAACAGATTTAAAGAAAAAAAAATCCATAATTTTTTTTATATTTTAGTTGTAAAAAGACTGAAAAGAGTTTGAAAATTTTCAATTTCCAAACATCATGATTTTCAACGATCATGAGACATGTACCATTCTCTTAAACGTTCTTTACACTATCCAAGAAAAAAATCAAAACAAGAGCCATTTTTTTAAATTTGGAAAATGTGCTTGGGGCTTCATGTAAAGTACCCCTCAAAATTAAAATATAGGATTCTAATTCAAGGGACAATCATCAATTCATCAGTCAGAATGATTGAAGAATATTAATTTTGGAGAAAATCATATGGACGGTTTAGCCACTTGCGTTGTTGACAGACGGGTAGACAGATGTTTTGCCGTCATTCTATTTTTCGGTATCAAGGGCTCACAAAACATGGATTCTGACTACACCGCGGGTTAGAAGATTCCCCCCCCCCCCTAAATTGGTCAACTAAGTTTATTTACTTTTTCGTTATCAGAGTCCCTGTAATAAGAGTTTTCTTCCAAAAATTAGCAGTTTTTTCGGGCAGCATTACTTAACTTTCTCTCTGCTTCCTAGGGAGAAAGTAAAAGTGAATATTTGCCAAGGACACTATATTGTTTTAAATCACATAAATTTGTAAAATTGTTTGGCTCTATTTGCTTGTTTAGGGATTACTGCATTTTTGACTGTGGAGTTTTCAAAACTAATCATGAGTAAAATTTGGTTTTATTTCGCGAGTAAGAACTTTAATGGAGAACTGAAAACGGAAAAAGACATTTCTTTCCCTGTTGTAATCCAGTGCTCCGTTAGAAATTTGTCTATTGGGTTTTCTTTAATGATGTTTGATGCTTGATTTTGAATTTCTTTTTGGTCTGGATCAGATAGGCAAAACTACATTCATGCCACCAAATCAATTACCAACTCCGCGGGATCTGAGAACAGAATCCAAGAATGGCAGACAAGGAAGAAATAATTTCTGTTCCTGAGAATTTGAATGTGCGTGCTTTAAAACTCTTTGTGTGTAATTTCCAGGCAGTGTACTCCTTTAATTTGTCGTGTTTGAGCGACGATAATTTGAGCAAAGAGAGAGGTTTAAAATTTCTTCAAGAACATGATATTGTGCAGGAATAAAAATGTCTAAATATAAACGTACGATAAATATTTGAATATGAAGAATTTTGATTTTTAAGAGATATAAAACCTTTAAAACAAGAAATTGCTCAGAATAAGTCTCCTTCCTATGATAATTAGTGCATTAAAGCCTGTGAATTCGCTTTATGTTGTTTTGTTAAATTTTTAGGGGATGAAATGTATCCAAATCCTCCCAATTGTACACTGACTAGGAATCCAAGTACAAATATTAATTTTCAAAGATACGTTCAAATTAGTGGCATATGTTAATTACATGAAACACTTTTTCGTTATTAATCTTACTTCACATACGATCAATTTTAAAATGACTACGTTTTGATCGGTATTGGCAGACATTATTCTCCGCGTTAATAGTGTGCTAGTAAGGAAAACATAATACAGGAGAACTTTATAGTAAGTCGACTGAGTCACTACCTGTGGCAAGCTGTTGTCCCAACCAACTCGTTAATGTGGCATACAGTCTTCAGCTCTCGAGTCCACTTTTCAGTTCGAACAAGATAACTTAAAGTTTTCTCCAATAATTACGTTTTCTCCAGTTTTTCGTCCCAAAACGAACTTTTAAAAGGCCCGCCATAAGTTGACAGACGGGACAGCAGGAGGCAGGTAATAACGGCCGGGCCAGCAAAGGCGCGTGGGATAAGCCTGAGCAAATGCCAACGTCGTAGCCATCCTACTTCCCTTCCGTTCCTTTCCCCTCCCTTTCCTTGCCTTCCCTTCCCTTAACCATTCTTGCATTCCATTCCCTTCCCCGCCGCTACCTTCCTCTTACTCCTCTTTCCTTCCCATTCCTTTCTCTTCTTTCTTTCTCCCCTTTTTCATCCCTTTCCTTATCTTTCATTCTTTTTCCTTCTATTTCCTTCCCTTATTTATTTATCGTGTTGGTTCTATTGCGGGGAGGCTGTCCGTAGGCAGTTGTTCCGCACCCGGATTTCGACCCACACTTCCTTGCAAGCCTACCTCCGATGCGGGCAGGCGACCTTTATCTACCACGTGGGCGATCCCCTACATGCGCCTGGGATTTAATTCTCACGATCTCCAGCAGATGTCGGTCTCAGTCTTTTACTGTCCGAACTGTCTGGTTGAGAGAAAGTGAGATTTCGTTAGGGCGAGAAGTCGGAGGGATTTTATTTTGCTGGGCATCTGCCAGGGTTCTTTTACACGCCACAAGAGTGACCTGGCTACTGTGGATTTTCGAACTCAACCACCCTTCGAAAATCCGCGCACCTCGTTGGGGATCGAATCCGCGCACTGGGAGTTCAGAGGCCAGGAAGCTAGCCCCTCACCCACAGAGGCACGTTTTTCCTTTGCCTTGTATCTCTTTCTTGCCCTTCTCTTCCACTACTTTTCCTCCCTCCTCTTCCCTTCCCCTTCCATCCCTTCCCATTCTTTCGTCGATGATATCAAGGCGGATAGTACATTTCTCCGCCTCACCTCCTACATATACATACACGAATTCGGCCAACAGACCAAGTGATTTTGGAGATTTTAGTGACAAAGTGGGTGGGCTATTTTAAAGGGCTATTGTCGAACAACGCTACTTGATGGACTTGCTTAATCCTTAAGTAGAAATAAGATGAGTGAATATATACAACAAACAATGCGAGTTCTTTTTTAGTTCCACGAATTCGTGCTTAATAATCTGTTTCCTAGTGTACGTTCGTGTACCAGTTGTTAGTAATGATGTTTCTACCAGTGTTGGGAAAACAACGTGAATAATATCAGAAGGGTTTTTGAACAAATATTTCTAAGGTTGTTTTCCTTCATTTATCACAAACTTCTAGAGATAGAATGTCCTGGCATCAACGAGAGCAGTATCTTTTATGCCTTATTTCTTGCGTTACTTTAGTCAAGCACTACCTTAATGATCTTTCTGACCTAGAGGTTACTGTTTGTACATGTATTGTTTGATACTCTTTCGCACTCTGGTGTAGTGCGTCGTACGTCACACAGTTTTTTACTGCCTTTGGTTAAATAATAATAAAAATTAATAAAGAAGAACATGCTGTGATGGATCTTCCTTCCAACGGAAGACAAATTTCAGGTTCAAGAGTTAATTTATCTAGATTTTCCTCTCCCGCATCTAGTGATAATGCAATGAAATTGAATGCCTGTCTGTTCAGGCGCAACAGCTCCTGTCGGGGCCAAGGCCTACTATCGGCGTTCTGGCCTTGCGGACATGGTTTAAGGGGGGGATGATTAGCACATAGACATCCCTACGCTGTATTCTGGTATTCTCAGCCTTAGAAGGTAGCTTTCTCGTCGTCACACACCAACAGATACCGGAACGTTGAAACGAAACGCACACTATAATTTGCTTCGACTGAGAACCGAACCCGAGATCGCGCCATGAAAAGCGAGCCCGCTGACCAGAAAGGTGCCCGTGGGAGTCATATCGAATGCAGCGAAATAAAATTAGGAAAATATCCCCCAAAACAATTCTACGCCATTTTCATATCTCAGGTTTTTGAAATTCAGATGAGAAACTAAATAAACCTGTCATCAGCAAAACACCAGTAAAAGCTTTCATCTCCGTAAATTTTGTTTTTTCGGCGTCTCGTTTTATTTGTGGAGAGTTGACAATGTAAATGTGCTTCGTACAAGGAGATTGGAAATTTCTTTATCAATGAGAAGTAGTTCCATCATTTTCACATTTTTTGGCATAAATTTTTTCATGTATCCTTTGCACGCGGAAAGTGAGAAACAAATGTAACATTTTCTTTAGAGTGTGTTTACTGTGCTGAGTATTCCACTGAATATTCATTTTCTTTCTCGTGTAGAAAACGACATGTGTGTCTTTCTTATGTTTTGAGAACTGAACAATTCGAGGGAATGATTTGCTACCCAGATTTCTAGACATAGATTCCATTGAACATTTATGGTACATCATCGAGAGGTCAGATCGTACACAAACTCCTGCACCGGCAACACTTTTCCAATTATCGACGGCTCTATTGACAGCAATTCCTAATATTGCTGCAGGGGACTTCCAATGACTGGTTGAGTCCATGTCGCATCGAGTTGCTGCAGTTCGTCGGGTAAATGAAGGTTCGACACGACATTAGGAGGTATCACAACATTTGTCTTCTCCGTGTAATATAGTATTCTCGTCAAAGTACATGTGTACAATATTACATTATACGATTTTTAATTTCTTGCCTTAATACGTACGTACGTAGAAAATAAAATGAATTTAATGTTGCAGCTGTAATCGACGATTTTTGACTAGCTGATATTGTGGGGCCCTGTAACGAAAACTTGGAAAAATCATGTTCCGATACTTAGTAAAATACTGCATCTAGCATGATGTGTAGTTAGAATCCTCGTTTTAGGAGTTCTTGATATCACAAAAGTAATTTATCTGTCCGTCCGTCTAGCCGTTGGTTAATGCCAGAGCGTAAACCGTTCAAATGATTTTATTGAAAATTGATATTTCTTTTTTTTATTTATTTTCTCTCTGTTCGGTAGTTTTGGCTTTCAGGGGATAATACATGTGTTTGTTTTAGGCTATATTTCAGTAGCAATGTATTTTCGTAGTTTTAATGAGCATTTGAAGTGATGTGGTTTTAATGATGAAACGAAGCACTACGGCTTTAGAGCAACATTAACTTAAATAAACAGATTTTTATGGATTTATAAAATGTCACTTATACCGTTCTGGTTTTCACCCATTCATAGTGCCTCAGGTTCTACCCTTCCGTTATTTATCGATTAAAGATCAGGTGCGTCAACTGCTATGGTAATTTGTCCCGTAAGTGTAGTGTTCTTTCGAGGGAGGTGGCTGTGATCTTTCCTTACAGAATGGAGAAATTCTGTGCTGAACTACACGTCTCTTCTCAACTACACGTTTTTCTCAACCAGGTATCTCCTAACAGCGAGGCATTGTGCCCTCTGGGGAAAGCTCTTACCTACCGATTGGTTTTCCCACAATTTTACTGTTGTGGAAGTAAATGCAAGTGTGTTTTAGTAAGGAGTGAGAATGGGACGCAGAAGAGAAAGGAAAGATCGCGCGCTCCATGGCCCGTGTGTTAGGGTACTGCGCCGGTATTCGCCTGGTGTTCATCCAAGAAACAAGAGAACACTACTGATGAGAGCAGCTGACTGCTAGAATTCACCTCCAGTGAGCGAATGAACTCAACCTACCTACTGTCGGAAATCCTGCCACGATCGTGACTCGAACCTGAGGACCTCCGGTCAGAGGTCCTGTAGTGTCATCAGTTGATACACTGAGCCACCTTAGCCGATGAGGTGCGTTTGCGGAGAAAAAATACACTACTAGAAAATCTGGCTTCCCGCAAGATGCCCTCTCGTCGTCTTCTCGCCCTCTGGGTAATTTCGAATTCGAATGCAGGGGTCGGGTCGGGCCTTTGGCGGCCGCCGGCGAAGGGCGAAGGCCCCGCGGCTGGAGGGAGGGGCGGGGGCGAAGGAGCGGCCTGGGCCGCCATGCTGCGTGGGTGGCCGACTCGGATCGCTCCGCGCTGGTGGCCGGGCACGTGGCCGCGCGTGGGTGGCGTGAGGCGGCAGCGCTGCCGATACAACACGGCGC
Organism: Gryllus longicercus; assembly: GCA_038098605.1. NCBI lineage: Eukaryota > Metazoa > Arthropoda > Insecta > Orthoptera > Gryllidae > Gryllus > Gryllus longicercus. Next base: position 953,787 of record JAZDUA010000267.1, on the reverse strand, counting down.
GCCGTGCTTCCCGCAGGACACGACGACGGGAGAGGGGACGGATGCGAAATCGATTTTGATGTTTTCCAAACACCAATGTTTTCATTAAAATATATTAAAAGATTATTTTAATATTGAAATGTGATTGTGAAATTGATATAATTATTCCGATTTTCTCCTTATATTAGCGAAAATAATTGAGCTTACATCACTTTTTCATACGTATTGAATGGCTTAAAACTATTCTTATTTCCCAATCAAAAATCTAACTCTAACAACAGGAAGCGGTAGGAAAGAACTTTTATTTATTTATTTATTTATTTATTTATTTATTTATTTATTTATTTATTTATTTATTTATTTATTTATTTATTTATTTATTTATTTATTTATTTATTTATTTATTTATTTATTTATTTATTTATTTATTTATTTATTTATTTATTTATTTATTTATTTATTTATTTATTTATTTATTTATTTATTTATTTATTTATTTATTTATTTATTTATTTATATACGTCAAAAACTGTTAAAAACTATGTGTAACGGGCTATGGGGAGAATTTAATTTGAAGTTATAATCTAGGAAGCTACAATCTGCGCTTACTGTTCACAGTTATTCTAGAATATGTTTAGGAAGGCGTTAAAAGGATATCGGTTTCTTATTCCTGTTGATGTATAGTCAGTTGCGGCGAGGTTGTAGTGGCTGACGTGTGGTATAGAGTTAATATTTGATTATAAGTTATGGGAGAGATGGGCTATGTTTTGAATGATGGATGTTATATTCAATTGTTTATGTATTTGTTTGTTGGATAGAAACAATAGAGCGTCAGTTGCTAAACGGAGAAATCTATCTTGTATTATTTGCAGTTCATTTATGGTTGTAGTTGATTTGTTAGACCATACGGGGCATGCCTATAGCATTAAGGGTCTGATTATTGAGTTATATAATGTGATGGTATTGCCTAGCTTGTAGAGTTTGTTAGAGGTTTTAATTGTGCTATTTTGATTGTTGCGTTTTGGTTGTAATGTAGAAATTCCAGTACAGTTTTGTGTCTAAGTTTAACCCAAGGTATTTGACTATAAAAACGCGGCAGGAAAGAGGCGTACATAAGCACCAATCGTGAAATTCGTTCGGAGAACGTTTATTTCCGTCCTGACATAGGGAACCACGACAATCTCTTCAATATTTAATGATTCTTACGGGAAGATAAATAATCTTTGTCAATTATTTGTCGTCTTTTCAGAAGTCTCCCGTCTGATGAGAACACAGAAGGCGACGCACAAAACTCCTCATTGCAGTTTCAGCTAATGCTCTCAATTAATCTAAGCAATATTTAGCAGCCTCAACATATTGTGATTTCTATTTGCCTTTGAAACAGGAATAATTTTTGAGTTTTTCCAAAGTATTGGATAGTAACCAATTCTTAATATTGAGTTGTAAATATTGTTTATGAAGGCTATTGTTGGTGTGAGATGTTTTAGAATTTTATTGTCGATATTATCATGTCCAGGGTTTTTGAGGGGAGATTTTGTACTACATCCTTAATTCCGTTTGGTGAAATAAATTTTTGTGTTATAGTTCGGAGCGAAAACAGAGATTTGCTAGTTGTGCTTAGAAATTTAATTAAAGGGTTATGGAACTAGTGTCGGTGTTCTTTAATTGCATTTTTTGACTATCGTGTTTAGAAGGTTAAGCTCTCTTTTAATAGGTGATTTCTATTGTTGTTCCAAAGTCATCTTCTTCTGTTTCAGGTTTTATTATGGTTAATGTGGAGTCTGGCAATTTAGTATGTGTTTTTGATTTATTATGCGCTATGTTATTTTGTTGTTGAACGATGGCATTGTTGATAATATTGTTTAATAATGCTATTGAACTTTCTATATTTAAAGGCGTTTTTTGATTCCAGAATTTGGGGTTTCTGATTATTATGTTGTTGATGAGTAGAGATTATGATTGAAAAGATATCAGAGTCGAGTTCGTGTAGTACAGTGGAGTAATATTGCAATATCTAATATGTCTGGGTGTTTATTTGGGTCGTATAAATAATAGGTTGGTTCTATAGGAGTTAATATGTGCAATTTTGAGTTCGTTATTATTTTTGTACATTTTTGCCTGTGCTGTTTGTTATCTGCATCGCCAGTTTATATTTTAGGAGTTAAAATTCCCTAAGAGTAAGGTAGGCGTGTTTTGATTAAATATCGCTGCGATGTTAAAATCATGCATTTTTTATTTGTTGACCTGTATGCTGATATAATTGTTAACACTCTATTGTTAAGAGAAAATTTTATTGCGACTGTTTCTAATCCTGGAGTGTTGGGTAAGTTTGCTTTGGTGTAAGGATAAGAACACCCCCCCACCATTTAGCATTGATTTTGTCTGATCTGATTATATTGTAACCGAGCGTATTGAATTTCGTGTGGGATTAGAGATGTGTTTCCGTTATGCACGCGTCTTTGAGGAGATAGATCAATTCGTTTTTTGGTTGGTAATACTACTGGCGTTCCAATTTAGCAGGTTAAATTTATTATGGAACTGTATGGTCATGCTTCCTATTGAAATAAGATGTGAAAGAATTTTGTATGTTATTGACAATTGTTGGGATGATAGTATTGATTAGATTGATTATGTATGTTGAAATGGAGTTGGTTATTATGTGGATGGAAAAAGTATCATTTTTAATGTTGTTACGGTCATCATTGTTTCGATTTGTGGTTGTTTGATTCCTGTTGTGCTTTCTATTTGATTGATTTATAATGTGGGCGAAATTTGGAATGTTGCTAGTGATAGGTAAATTAGGATAGTTTTGGGAGTTTAGATTTAACTGATTATCATTTTTCAGTTTGAGGCTTTATTTATTTATATATTTAGATTTAGTTTGAGGCTTTATTTATTTATATATTTACGTCAAAAGAGTTAAAGCTGTGTGTGACGTGCTATGGGGAGAAATTAATTTGAAGCTACATTTATGCCCAGAAGCAAAACAAGGGACCATCTCAGCATTTGCTCGAGGATCAGGGAAACTGGACCAAAACCTGATCGAGATGGCGGTCACTGACCCAAAAGCTGAAGTTGAATACTTATTACAGGTTCTTTACAATTATACAATTCAAATGATGTATAATATATTAAATGTCATTGTTAAAATTTTTATTACTTTCCTTTTGGATGCTCGGTATAGTCTCTAATTGTATAGAAGCAGTTGTGTAGCAGAAAAGATTTTACTTGGGACCTAAACTTTTGTATCGAATTTAATCGTTTAATGTTAGCAGGCAAGGTGTTTAAAAATAATGTATTATATGTGAATTTTTTGTAGTGAGCTGTTGATACTGTTACCTGATGAATGTGATTACTAGAGTGTTGTAGTAATAGACAACGGGGTTTGCTGAAAAAATATCCCCCCTTACGTAAGTCATTTTTGACAAAAACCACTGATCCATATATTAAGAGACAAGGTAATGGTAAAATACCTAGATTAATAAAGAGAGGCTTATACGAATCACGTGGATGGGATTTGCTTATTATTCGTAGAATTCTATTTTGTAATTTAAATGTCTGGGAGCTATAAGATGTATTTCCCCATAATTTTATGCCATATGTCAGGCGGGACAGTTCTTGAACGTCCTTGCTGATCATTTTTTGGGGGGTCTTTACGAGCTATTTGTAGTATGAACATTCTACAGATCTCGTATCTGCACGTAGCGACCATTACAGTTCTTAAAAATACAAGGGTTTTCTTTTTGGGGGCAATTTACAGAGTAATGGTCTTTTGCGCAATAAATGCATGGTATATTATGATTGCAGTTATTTCCTGTAGGCTCGAAATCTAGACATCGGAGGCATTGGATAGGACCCTTGGCTTAGCGCCTTTTTCTGGCTTCACAATCAGGGCACAAATTTTATTTATTAGTAGCACACTGTATGTTTTGGCTAGCGTCGAGTTCGGCGGCCACAATCGAGATGGGGATGTTGTCTTTATACAACCTGGTTACACTAATTAGCAATGGACACTTTCCCTTGCGATCTGACTTATTTCTTCCTGAGTAATTGATGGATGAAGAATCTTAAAAACGATGGTTCTTTTGTTAGCAGGGTCTTTATAAGTGTGAAATTTCCTGTTAGAGCTGATTAGATATTTTATTGCCAGTCAAAAGTCTGAAATTGTTTAAAAAGGCGCTTTAATTTTGTTATTGACAATGGTTGAAGTAAACTAGTTTATTATTTTAATCTTAAGTTCTCTATTAAATTCTGCTACATTCTGATTAAGGGCTACAAAGATGGGTGGTATTTTAACTGTCGAATTAGTGTAATCAATGTTTTGTACATTTGTGAATAGTAACCTATTGTTCTCGCGCTTATCACTGTCTTCGCCGAGCTCAGAGAATCTGTTCCCAATATGTACGTATTGTAACTAGTCAGCTTCATTTTCTTACTCTCGGTATCACTTTCACTTTCACTGACCTTTTTTGAGCCTGAGCAGGTGGTGGTGGTAACAACGCGTAGTTCTGGCTGAGGTAGGCCGTGTTGATGCTGCCCTGGGTGCTGGACGGGACTGGCGTCGCTGCGAGGCTTGTATCAACGGCCTCGACGCTTGCTGGTATCGGCAACACTGCAGAAACGTCACAGTTGTCACCGTTATTGACGATGCGCGGGTCTTCACATATTGTCTGCCCTGTGGCTGGAGTAATGGCATAAGCCATATTCTTTTCCTCAATTAGTTTTGTTCAGGTACTATAGATCTGTTTGAACGCAAACACTACGCACTGGGTTCACTAATAGATGACCGTGACGGGGCTGAGGTAGCCTGTCCGGTGCGGAGCAATATCTACTGCGATAAGCGCACCGAACTGCACTGTAGCGACTCGAGCGACGAATCGACAATTAGCTGAGAAGTTCTTTTTTTTAAGGACGCTTTCAACCACTAAGGTCATAGAGCGGACACTGGAATTTACGTTGGTGGTAACAGTATACGGTCACGGACACCCATAAACATCCAAGCACCGGGCGGGATTCGAACCCGCAACCCTTCAGGCATGAGGAAGCTTCGGGTCAGCCTTTGCGTCTTCGGCCAATCATGCCGGCTAGGTAAGAAGTTATTCAGTCAATTTTATCGATTTATTAAAACGACGTATTGAAGAGCCTGTTGTTCATCATCTGAGTATAAAAACATTTTTATAAATGTTTGATGAACAAGAGTCTCTTCAAGTAGTCGTTGTAATAAGTTGATAAAATTGACTGAATAATTTCTTCTTACGTGATTTCTTGTTCATAATATAATGAAAAAATTGGAATATTAAACATATTCATGTTTGAACGTTGATTTACTGAAGTTCATGTTTTTCAAAATCTACGGTTTCTGCTCAGATTTTTACTTTGACGATGATTAATATTTAAACGAAAATAGTACATAACAAAAATAACCGTCATAACTTTCACATTTCACGAAACTGAATATTCTTTCAGATTAAAGGGACTAAGAGTAAACGGTCAGAGAAGGAGGAGTTTCTGCCCAAAAAACGTGAGGTTACAAAAACAATAAAAGAAATAGACAATTTCCCATGAAGTTCTGTCACTTCAAAACTTCCACGTGAAAAGCTCTGCTACCCCTTCAAATAACTGAAGCACAGATCTCCCGCATAAGCAAGCTGTGAGCTGGGAAAATCTTCTTTAGACTGTCTATTTCCTCGCAGTGCACGCTGCTTGAAATAATGCCAAAATTAGTGATATTTAGAATAACTTCCAGGATGTTTTGGCAGCTTAAATTTTGCATATGTATCAACCCCACGTGACCTTATCGTCCACTGAAAAAATCAAGGACGATTTCGACATGACAGAACAAAAGCTGTCGACAGAAGTAAATGTTGAAAGGAGCTACATGACATTTTTTGGTGGTGGTGGTCCGAAAGTGTGCGGCACGAGTTCATTCCAAAGTACCATAATAAATGGCGTCCCTGTCAGCGACAGACGGGGAAGGTTTTAAACGCTGGAGAAGCGGGACACGTATACAACGGCATTCGTATTTCGGGCGTTGATGAGTTGAGTTAAAGGGTTCTTGTTAGAGGCGACCAAAGGGGTTGTAGCTGCTCGGTAAAGGGCATGGGGAAGAGGAAGTGGGAAAGGGAGAAGAGAAAAAAGTACATAAATATAAAACAAATATAATATGACACATCGGCTATGCCATTGAATGAAAATACACCAAAGGATTACCGCATGGAACAAGAAAGAAACTTTGGTAAGACTTGAGGTGCAAAGATTAGAGAAGGAAGCGTTGGGTGGTCTCATATGTTTTATTTTCCGATTCTTCGTACGTCCCTTTCTTTTGATTTGTATTAATTGGTTTTCTTTTCTCCTTATTTTTCCATTTAACTTATTCGTTTTCATCATTTTGAAAAGTGCATTTTGTCCGATGTTTTTTTAATATACTATTTGATGTTGAAATTTTTAAGCCTATGTGTGACGTATCGTCTAGATTTGCTCCCGCGTATAAACGCGTTTTAACTATTTGCTCCGGTAAATGAGTAGCGATTTTTTAATTTTACCATTTATCGTAACCCACTGAAGAAATCGACTCACTACCGCGAGAATATGGAGAATTATTTTGGCGGTACTGTAAATAAAATAACTAAGGTCCCTTCCAAGAACACACAGAGCACAAAAAATGCTCAGATAATGAAGCTACTTTATTCTGTGTAGGCGAACACCTTTTAAACTCTTGTTCTAGAAACTGTTTACAATCAAGTAAATTTAACAGAAAGTCCAAATACGATTATACATATCTTCAACATCGTGTTGTGTCTTGTGCATTTTCTGTGAAGCGTCCGTTATCCAAAAATAAAACTCACAAAATTTATTTTTGTCCTCTTTATCATTTATTCAACCGATCGTTGTGTATGGATTTATATTGAGATGTATAATAATATATCATGCTTCTTTTACTTTTATTTCTGTTAAATAGTATTGAAACTTTAAAAGCCACAATCGAAAGAAATGTTCCTCCGTATTTGAACTCTAGGCGGCCCGTTATCAGAACACATTCAATTGTTTTGCAATTACGATTCAAATGCTAATGGAACTCAGTTGGTATTCCCAATTTAATATTTTTATTCTACTCTTGTATTATGTTTTTTATAGAAATGTGTTCTAAAACAAACCGCTTACATCGAAAATAGTGCTTTCCACAAACTTCCCGGGAACTTACAATCTCAGCTTATTCGTTGTTGTACTTGAGCACCAACAGCAATATAAAAGGGAAGAAACCGACAAAATTGTTTTCATGGCTACAAAAAGTGTCACGCCAATCCCTTTTGTCTGCCTCTAAACAAGTTCCGTAGCTTCTGTGGATGCTGTGTTCAATGAAAACATCTCATTATCTCAAACTGCTCTATAAATAAATGGACTGGGCAAAGAGACATCTGGAGCCATTCTTTAAGATGCACCCTTTGGGTGACCGTCGACTTCATTATTCTGAATTCGAATGAACAGAGGCCCTTTACTGCAAAGGCGGAAGTGGCCGCTGAGATATAGAGGATCCGCCGCCGCTTCCACAGCTGGCATTGCAGCCAGCAACGCCCTCGCGCCTTACCGTCTCCACCGCCCCCGCACGCCACGTGGCATACGAGAGGAGTGGTGGCAACCGCCAACTTCATTCTTCTCTCACTGATCCTGAGCACACACTGGTCACAATATACGATTCACTGATACGAATTTAAATGACCGAATTTTGCACATTTTTATGCATTCACAAATTTGTTCAAAAAGCATCATTTTACGGATTAAACTTTACCCCTTTCTAAAATGGCCACCTCCTTACAGAATCTTGAGAAACATTGCGTTCGATGGTTTTAGTATTCACGTATCTCAAAACTGATTCTCATAGACGACAAAATGCTTCCTAAAAGACAATGTCGCAATCCTATTACAAAAAGATCTTTAATACTCATGATGTCGGTACAAAATTTGTACGGAGAAAAAAATGTATGTGTAGGATAGAGGTATTCTGAAGCAAAATACACGACATAGTCGTCCAAATGTACTGGTAAAGTGGAGACGGAATCGTGTTTGAGCATTTAACAAAGAAGTGAATGTTGACGATATTGTCAGTTGAGTCTGGGGCAATGTTTCTCTCAAAAGTTTTTAACCCTTCAGTACTGTGGTAAAATCAAGTAACATTGCTGCTCTGGTGAGGTCTGATATCCACCAATGACATTTAAAGACGTAACTACTTAAAAACTCACTATTTAATTTACAACATAGTTGATGAAGTTACGTGACTTAAATAATTTAATTCACTTAAATTAAAAGGATATTGGTTTAGGAGATACTATCTACATTAGTTTTCTTTCTTATCTATTTCTTTATTGTCATATTTACCACGCACTTTGATACGCATTCGTGTCATGGACACTATTCGCTATACATTTCCTACTCTACACACTCTCAAAACCGACCTTCTGAAAGCCATCACACATATAAACAATAATTTACATGAACATATAAGAAGGCTTGAAGAGGTCGTTCAAAACACAGACGATTGAACAACAATAGGCAACACCGCAGAAACTTCCAAGCGTCCATCCGCGAAAGCAAAAACAAAATCACCACTACCAATCACAACTGAAAACAGATTTTCTGCTTTAGATTATGACAATGAGTTTCCTTGCCTTCCAAATCCTCACTACCCTATCCCATCATAGACACTCCCACCCACAAACCAACACAAACAGGCTAGCAAGCGCAAAGGAACAAACACACGTGGAGTTGCGCAACCTGCCCACAATTAAACAAGGACATTCCCACTGAGCCCATCAAAAAGGTACTGATTTTAGCAGAAAGCCATGGGCAACAAATTTCCTCCCTGCTCAGTGGGAAACTCCCATTAAATTTCTTTGTCACGGGTGTGTTTAAACCTAACGAGAGGTTTGCCGCCGTGACCAGTGAGTTGGGCACCCACACAAAAACTCTCACCAAACGAGATACAGTCATCATCATCAGAATGACATTATTTTGGGTGGACACTTTACTCCTGAACAAAATGTGTCAAACTACAACGTGCCGCTCAAAACACGAACATTATAGTCCCGACTTTGCCCTTCTGGTACAACAAACCAACACTGTGCAAAGAAATTAAACACGCAAATACCCAATTGAAACTGCTTCTGTGAGACACACATGTTAAATTATTTCAGCTACACTCTCTCTCAGAAACAACACTTCACCCTGGTCTTCACCTGAACCTTGCAGTAAATACGCACTCGGTAGCGAGCTCGCAAAACACATCCTTTCACAACCTCGGCAGTGTCCTTCCTGTCCAACACCCATCCCCACCCACATCTCCTAGCTCTCTTCCATCCTCCTCTTTGGACCCAATTACCTTATTCCCTGAACCAAATCCTTGTACTATATCTCCCATTATTGATTTACCTACATTTATCGCCCCTCCTTCCTCATCTCCTGTCACTGCTGGCGCTCGATACTTCCTTTGACCACGCAGTCGAAGTAAAAATGAGATAAATAAATAGCAACTACATCCGTAAAGACATCCGTATAGGAACACGCAAAAAATTTAAATAATGCATCATAATGTTCAATCTCTTTCAAATAAAACTGAATTTATCGAGGTAGCATTACAGAGTGATCTAGGTCAAATAGATGCTTTTTGCTTTACCGAACACTTCAAATTTCTAGTTTTTACCTTGCAGGATCGTATTGTAGAACGAGGGAATCAAATAAGGGCCCTACTTACGGAGGTTCGTGTATTTACGTAAATAATGATATTGATTCTATATTCTTGTCACAATTCAATTTATATGCAGTTGAAATAGTTTTTGAAATATCAGTCGTACATCTTACTACGCTCAAAACTATCTTACTTTGCATATACAGACCTCCAAGAAAGCGGGCTTTAGATAATTTCATTTTTTTAGAAAATCTAGAGATAACTCTAACAAAGTTAGCAATTTATCTTTGAAATCCATTGTTATAAGTGGAGATTTCAATATTGATTTTCTGAGCGGATCCCACAAAAAAGAGCAGTTCCTCAACTTACTGCATTCTTTTAATTTATATATTACAGTGAATGTACCTACACGGAATATAATTACATCACAAAAAGCAATAGATCAAATTATAATAAACAAAACCACAACTAGATATGAAATAAAAACTATTAATCTGCGGTACCGTGACCACGATGCACAAACTCTTACAATTACTAATAAAATGAACACTGACACAAATTATACACGCATGTGCAGAGCATTCACTAAAGTAAATATAAAATTATTTACGGACTACTTGCTGAAGGAATCATGGGTACAGTTTATAACGCTGTTGGCAAATCTCTTCAACCAACATTTTTCTAGAATTGCGGCTGAACACACGAAGGGACTAAAACTGCAAAATTCAACATCATTACCTTCCCAAAACATTTTCGATACGATGTTTATTTCCGAAACTTCTTCTAACGAAATCTTACGAAAAGTCAGTAAACTAAAAAATAAATATTCATCTGGTATATATGAATTTCTGGATTGTTTATTGAGAACTTGTATACCTGCCTATTTTCAAAACAGCAAAAATCAAGTCACTTTTTAAAAAAGATAGCAAAAACGAAATTCAAAATTACCAGAAATTTTTTTATCAGTTGTCTCAAAAACATTAGAGAGGATTTTCTATACGCGAATGGAAAGTTTTACCAGGAAAAACGAAGCGTTGTCAGACTCACAACACGCTTTTAAAAAATCAAAATCTACGGAAACTGCCATTTTTTCTTTTCTTAAAGATGTTGGAGCAAACTGAAACACCCATTGGAATATTTTTAGATCTTTCGAAAACTTTTAACATTATTGACACCTTGCTATCAAAATTACCTTCTTGTGGAATTCGTTGTATCGCCCTAGATTGGGTAACCTCGTACCTTAAACATCGATCTCAAAGAGAAGAAATACCGTACTGGTACGAAAGAACATTATTTACTTATCTTTCCAATTCTTTACCAATTGAATATGGGGTCCGGCAATGCTTGATCTTAGGCCCTATCCTCTTTCTGTTATACGTAAACGGTATGCAGTCGTCTATTAAAAACGGAAGAACGGTTCTGTTTGGCGATGACACGAATGTTCTTAAGGACATTTCAAATTTCTTTTGCGATGGTACATTAAATAATATTTAAGAATATGCGAAAAAAGGCCCACACAAATTTCTGAAATAATTTTCATCATGCTGTGTGACTTGCGGATAGAAATATATACAATCTGTTTATCAGGAAAAAAGGAAATATTAATTTATTACATGAGACGATAAAAAGGTATTTTGTCTATGGCAGGAATATATTACCTAAATAGCGACGAAAGGAGCGTGTAATCTTTTTCGAGTGAAGAATCGTCATGTGTAATATTTGCCTTCATTTTATTTCAATTTTTAGTAACATAAAACATATTAGAAAAATGTTAGGTAACGTCAGGTCAGATAGTTTGCTGTCTTACCGGCATGTGCGTCAATGTCTATAGTTTCCAGGGGAGTAGATAAGAATGTATCCCCTGCAGGTGATAAAGAGGTGGAGTTGCAGAATATTTTTGACTATGAAAAAGCGTCTTCAACCTTATGAATAAAATAAAACACATTTAAATTCGCAGAATTCCTTTCCTTGATCTCCCGTCTTACACGACGGTTAATTCGGTCTTCAATTTTCTTCCTGTCCTTTCAGATTCAAGCCTCCATCCACTGTGTGCCGCTCGTCTTCAGGCTCGCGGAACAGTCGCTGAGCCGCCTGCGCTGGCCCATGCGGCCCTTCGCCCTACCTCCCCCCTCCTCGCGCACCCCGCCCATTCCTCCAGGAGCGGCTCGCTTAACTTAATGTCATTAGAGATAGTGTTGTACCTTCGCATCAGTTCCTCCTTTCGACCGGCGGGTCACGGCCCGGCACGGGGAGGGGAAATGAAAATGTGAGCACTACAGATCTGGATGAGGGAAGAGCCGAATCCGTTAATGTTACGGGAAGACTCGTTCCATTTAATTAACTGTTAACATGGTTGTCGTTACAACTTCCTTTTCCGAGGGGTATCATTCGTCTGCTTTGCTTGTTTTCGTACTCTTCCGCGCGCTTAATGTCTAATGTTGTTGATGGTTTCTAATTTAATTTAATAGAAAATACCACATCAAACTCTAGAGTGTGTATGTATATAAATGTGTTATTATAGTAATATTTGGAGTTAATTAAATGAAGTGTACAAAGCTGCAAAAAGAAGACAAATTTGTAAAATTATTTTCTTCGCGCTGATATCTGTATTACTAATATCTAATCTACGTGTAAATTGACGAAAACGTAAGCAGACCACTGACCTGTAAGAAGTTGCAATGGTTTTGTTAGATACCCAAGAACCCTTAAAAATGTACCAAAACAATGAAACGAATTTGACAGAACAATTCAAATATTTGATTATGTAAGTTAAGATATATTAATGGAAGGCATTTTTCTACAGTTTCTTTCAGAATATTTACAATATTTATATACTTACGTACTTATTCCTTTCCGTCACATACAGTTTTTACTGTTATTTGACTAAATAAATAAATAAGTTATATTCATCTCATCGAGAACACTAGAATGGTAGTGAAATATAAAAAAAGTATACTCATTTAAAAAATTAAAGTAACGTCAATATCTCGAAAATTAAAATTATGCCAAGAGAAATGTTATTTAATGTTATATTATTAAATATGTTATTTCCGTCTGTACAATAACTAAGGTGGAAACTGCATCTCAATACCTCAAACTGTTTTGTAGATATTTGCCGCGGAAAAATTATATGAACACTTTTGTGTAAGGTGTTATGTCTATAGTACGTATTATTGATCTCATAGGCTTCCACGGCCAGAGACATGATCTGGACTGTCCGAGTGACGCCGCGTCGAAGCTGAGGTACCAACGTTTCGACCACCATACCTTGGTCTTCTTCAAGGCTGAAGTGTTGGTCGAAACGTTGGCACCTCAGGCCAGAAAGTTGTAACGACAACCATGTTAACAGTTTATTTATTACGCGGAGTCTCCCCGGACAGCCCAGATCAAGTAGGCATTATTGTTTGCGTTAGGTGTGTTCAGTATCTTTCTTCCAGTAATTTTCATTGAAATTTTCGTAGATTTGTACGTTGGCTTGCAAATCTATTGATTTGGAATTTAGGGGCCTACGGCACTCAAATCCTGACTTCCACGTAGTCGCAAGCAGCATTTTTGCGGCTCCCGGATCTCTTTTTCCACACACTCGGCAGCTGTATCTTTGCTGCAGATACCAATTATGAAATACTAACGTAGAGAAAACTCAAGAAAAGTTGTTGCACTGAACCTCGTGAAGTATAGTCGTTTCCGACCTCTACAAATATCATGATCATGTTTGATACTTAATATATTGAGTCATCTTGAGCTATTTTTATATCTTACTAGGGTTTATCATAAGCCGAATCTGGCACCGCATTAATTGCTACTGCTCTAGTGCTTAGAAAGCGCAGTGCTAAGACATTTCAGAATTTGTCGTCATTCTATTCTCATAGATGCAGCGCCTTTTTCAAACAACGTCCAACTTGTTCGCTCAGAGCATCAAGCAGTCACTGTGGTGCCTCTGATCAGGAGATCCTTGGTAAGGGACCCAACGAACGCAGGAGTCTCGACACTACCTGCGTAGCAAGGTCGAAGTCAGTCGCGGGCTGGCGGAGAATTCTAGCAGTCGGATGTTACCATCGGTGGTTTTCCGAGTTTTTTCCGATCAACACAAGACGAAACATTAGACGAATGCCGGAGCAGAAGCCGTAACAAACGGGTCACTGACCGCGTGCGATGTTTCTTTCCTCATCCTTGTCTTACCCTCATACCTCTCTTACACACACACTTACACTGCCACATATGCCGAGAGACCAGTCGGCCCCGTTTGGAGCTCGTCCCGACTGGAACAGTGGCTCATTGTTAGGAGATACCTGGTTGAGGAAATCCCCAACGCCGCCACCTCTAGTGATAAAACCTGCAGTACACCTACGGGACTAATTACCATAGCAGTTGACGCGCCCGAATACACGAAATAATCAATCTCATACAACGAAACACGACGTCCTTCGACAAACCGGTCATCTCTCGACCACGCTACTTCCTACTGCCCGAAGAACCAATCGCCATGCCCAGGAGCTTTGGAAACAAATGTCTCAAGTCACTGCACTACCCAGGCTGTGCAAAAATGCAAAGATAAGTGTTGAAAAGGGATACTTATAGATGGGAAGATCTAAACAATCTCACAACTCACAAGCATACAACCCTGCTCGAGATGGGATTCCAATCCTTCAAGCCGAGACTACCAACGAGCTTCCACTTCAGCGATCTAGGCTACCCAAGTTCGCATTTTTCTAGCATAAAATATACCCTTGGCGTAATAGTTTCTCTGCCGTCCATTGATTGATTGAATATTTCGTGTTTCTGAACGCGTTACAGCGTATGATCATTAGTTCCACAAGTGTAGTGAACGTTTCTATACAGGGACGGGGTGTTTTCTTCCTCTACCGGATAGTGAGATCCGGTGCCGACTTACACGCCGGCTTGCAATGTTTTCATCATCCTGATATCTCCAGAGAGTGGGGGCCGCCTCAGTCGATACACGCTCCACGATCCCAACTGTTCTCCCGACTTATGTGGTAGTATAGTGCATGGACGGGTGTGTAAGTTAGAGGTAGAGATGGGACATGGAGGAGGAAGTATAGAAGGCGCGCGGTTGATACGGCACGGTTCCTACATTCGCCTGGTGTTGGTCGGAGAAATCACGAAAAACTAGCGATCAGAGCAGCCGGCCCCTAGAATTCTCTTCCAGACAGCGCTGAATTCGACCTAGCTATTACGTCAACGTCGCTTCTCGAACCCTAAAGCCTCCCGATCAACAGCACAGCAGTGACATGAGTTGATGTCCTGTACCACTCCAGCCGGTACCGCTCTCGAAGTGCTCTCCTTGTGCATTTGCTGGAACATGCTACCAATTTTACAGCAATATTCGTCATTCCACGTTCATGCTGATTCAAATATGAAATTTATAAACTTATGAGGTGAAACTTTTCTTAAGAATACGTTCTTGATTAGATTCTTAATTAAATTGTAAATTACTTTGAACAGGTTTTTGTTTTAAATACAATAAGCGGAAATAATAACGTACATTTAATTTAATAATTGAGCACAATAAATCACGAAACTTATTCAATTTACATGCATAGTAAGATCTTTGGGGAGTCGTTGAGATAATCTAATGAGTAAATGAGTAATTTGGTTCGAAAATTGTTGTAGAAATAAAATTATCTTGCGGCAACGAGCCATGAAATAAAATTGTTCCTTTGTATTGTTCTCCGGTGCAGTGCTTCCGAGCACGGAAATCCGGATAATATTTTCGAGAAGCACTTCTCCCCTAACGATCCCAGAGATTTATGTTAGAAATCCTACTCTTTATGTCATGAATCTTTGTAGCCGCGCGGGGTGGGGGGAGACGCGGTGCGTAGTACGATTTATAACAGAACAAAAGGAGAAGGCCAGAAACAGCGTTTGAAGTAGCGTCCGAGATCACGGCAACCCGCAGCGCAGATGAAAAGGAAACTCCGCTAGTCTCAAGCCGTGGTGCCTCCCCCCATTTACTTCTCGACGAATCCCCGGATGCACGCAGCTCTTTCAAAGCGACGCGCTAACCGCGTCGTCTGCCAGGCCCTCTCTATCCCGCTCGCCCCGCGGTCACGCGCCCTCTAATAAAACGGCGTTTGCGTCTACTCAACCGCTACCTGTAATCCGCTTGAGCTTTCTCGCAAGGTCTACTGAGTCGTCGGACACTGTAATTAGTTTGTAGTTCCAAGATTTATTTAAGGATTTTTACATAAAATGATTGCGTATTTTGAACGGAGTTTTCGTTTGTAATATTAGGGAAAATAATGGCAAATTTTGAAATCGTATATGTAGTAACCCTTAATGAATAGTATAATCAATAATTAGGTTTTTAATTTAATGGGCTGCTGCTGAAACTGAGTTGCTTGTGATTTCCACGGTTTCAATGCGTTGGTCACAAAGGATTGCGAATACTGTACACGAAGGTTGGATTAATCAGACTGAGTTAATTTTCTGATCAGTCGCATGGTATATTCCAGAATGAGTTGTAGACGGCAACTTTTAATTTCTACTTGAGAATTGATTTTTATTTATTTATTTATTTATTTATTTATTTATTTATTTATTTATTTATTTATTTATTTATTTATTTATTTATTTATTTATTTATTTATTTATTTATTTATTTATTTATTTATTTATTTATTTATTTATTTATTTATTTATTTATTTATTTATTTATTTATTTATTTATTTATTTATTTATTTATTTATTTATTTATTTATTTATTTATTTATTTATTTATTTATTTATTTATTTATTTATTTATTTATTTATTTATTTATTTATTTATTTATTTATTTATTTATTATTTTATTTATTTATTTATTTATTTAATTTTACATCACAAACCAGTAAAGCATTGCTAATGACGTTCGGAAAATTACTTCAATTCATTAGTTAGTGTTCACTTTTTATACTTTGAGACAGCGTGCTCGTTAATTTACGACTGGCATTACATGTGCAATCTGTTCTGTGGTCATTCGCAAGTTTATTACAATGTGACATCATTTAACTACTGTCACGTGTTAAGATCAATAACTATATGTACTGCAAACGGTGTTTTAAAGCACGTGTATTTTTTCCAAGTGTGCAATATTGTCCTTTGAATACTTCAATTAACTGCAACTTCCTACGGGATTTACTTATTCTATGTGACTATCTGATATGTCCGCAATTACAGTTGCACCATGTGAGAATAAGTCGCATAACCATATTACGTTAACCTGTGACAGGTATGGTGCTTAATTATCACATTCAGTGTATGGTGCAGTGCCTACGCCTATCTGTGCGTACCAGCAATGTGCGTGCCATGAAACACGTCTGGCAATTATTTCCAACGACATACGTGCGGACGGCCACGCATAAATGATTGCTTGCCCATTCCAAGGCCGCCATTTTGTCCTCGCCCCCGATGCGATGGTACCTGATGGCCAGCATCCCGCTAGCGCCCTCAATAATATCTAGCGTCCACTTTGAGTACTACGTCACCCACACAACCTGCAAGGTCGCCCCTGAGGACATCATCCTTTATCTCAACTTCGTAACGTGCAATGCAAGTTGATTTATGTACTATTCACAATAGATCACCCAACGCCCAACTCTTTAATTGTCAACTGAATTAATGTTTATGTGTTCTCGGTATATTTATACTTCGATTTTTCTACAGTGGCAGATGATATTAGATCATTGTTACACCTCCTGCCTTATAAAATAAACCGTTTTAATTAATTCGCGAACGTCTTTTTCAACGGCACTGGTGACCTTAGAAATATGCTTACCACTGTTAAAAATATCGAACTATTCTATGTTTCATTTCTTTTGAGAGTGTTCAGCAGTCACATATCCGTATTTCTTAATTAATGTTCAATTATGTGTATTCAATCTATCATGAATCTTCTAATGTTACCTTAATGGCATCACTTCCGGAAAATACCTAATTTAAGAAAGAAAGGTTGGTGATGCCTTTACGAGCATGTGTCCCTTCGCGTGGAAGACAGAGAAACAGAGTTATCAAAGGTAGATGATAAGGGAGTGCAACCATAGGCTGCCCCACCTACAGCCCACTGACTCTTACGCATTGCCCTACCATACATATTTTTGTACGTTTTGAGACATTTCCATATCACGCGCCGCCTCTTAGCGAGCACATCCTTGTTTCCCGTTTTCCATTGCGCCATTTAGCGCCAGTTTTGTGTGCGACAAACAGGACAAAAGAAAGAATAAAATCCACAGCCAACAGATTAGCATTCTTCGCGTTCGCACAGTCAGATAAAAATTGTTTTCTGATTATATTTAAATTCTAAAGACTTTCAACACTTTTCGTAGTGATATCGATTTTAAGAAATTAAAAAAACATTCTAAATATTGGTTAAATAAAGGTTAAAAATAAGGATAAAATGTGTGATAATACATGAACATTCAACCGACCGTGCCGCGTAAAAATTGGAAGAATCTCGAGATACCTTATCAGACAAAAAAATTTAAAAGGTGTCTAATGTTTACAGAAAATTGTATATTTTTCATATCACTTGAAGGTACTGAAATTATAAATCTTTATCCTAACGGAGAAGACGGATGAATATGATTAGAATTTTGAAATTTTTAAAATATCAGCCTCCATTTTTACTTTTGCGTTTGCTGCCTACGAAGAGGAAGTATTGTAATCGGACGCATCAGAAATACACGCCTTTCTATCAGAAAATACCTGTAAGCGGGCCTGGGTATTAAAATGTTGGCTCAAATTTGATACATGTAGTAAACTACTTCCTTTACACGTTTTGTAGTCAGAATCCTTGTTTTGTAGGTCCTTGATACCAAAAAAATGATTGAAAGAAAATGTTTGTCTGTCTGTCCGTCTATTTTTTGTTAACGTTAGCGCCTCGACCATTCCGGCGGTTTTCTCCAAAACTTACAACACCGACAAAGATGTCTCAGGACAACAACTGGAATGACAGGGCATGAACTAGAACGTAGTGTCTGACTGGAAGGTCCTAGGGTTCCAGTCCTCACGGTGGCAGGACTTTCGACACCTGCTAGATAGCTCGATCGCGTTCTGCCTCTGTCTGGAGGAGAATTCTAGCGGCCGGCTGCTCTGATCGGTAGTTTTCCGAGATTTATCCGATCAACAGAAGGTGAATGTCGGAGCAGTACCCTAACAAACTAGCCATGGACCGCGTGTGATCTTCCTCTTCCTTGTCATATCCTCACCCCTCCCTTACAAACACTTGGACTACATTACCCATGCACTACATTATCACACTTGTTGGGAGACCAGTCCAGAACTTAAAAAAATGTCCCGGCTGGGGTGGTGTCCGGCTGATGGGAAATACCTGGTTGAGAAAAATCTCCACAAGCCAAACGTAGGGCGGAGCTGGCTCTCGCCAGCCAGCCGGGGAAGACCACCGCCCTCTCCCGGGATTAAAACGCGCTCTACACTAATGGCCTTACCAATTGACGTACCCTGAGTCACTAAACAATCAATAAATCAACCCAAAAATTATGTTTCTCAGTCAATTTAAAGGAACTCCATGGCTTTCGAGTTTGAAACGGATATTTTGATTTAGGAGATACTTTAAATGAAACTACATTTTCTCAAAAATTACTCCCATTTTTTATTGCATTTTGTTCTCTGATAGCAAAAGGTTGCTTAAAGAATAGGGCAAGTACCATTTTCTTTAAACACCCTAATTTTTTCAAAAATTTCAAAAGTTCGAAATTATTTCATTGTTTACAAACTCCATATTAAAGACAACTATTTTTTTATTAATATTTCTGTTCTCGGTTCTTTCTGACAAGTAATTACTCTCACTGAGAGCGCCAACAATTGATTATTCAATAAGCAAAAGGGACGATTTTTCAATAACCAATAATTACGACAAATCAGTTTTATTTAGTAAAAATAAAGAATCTGAAAAACTGATTCATTTTTCTCACTAAATGTTTGCATGGCTAGGTAAAATGGCACAGCAGCAGATCTCATTTTCGTTGACGTCTCTGAATTTTGGACAATTGCGAAAGTTATAAATAATGCGAAAAAGTATGTGCTGTTTTGCACCACTGTTTTTACAAGGAACTGACGCAGTCTCCGTTTCAGATAATTTTATTCAATCATACAATTGCTGGTTGGGTGAATAAGCACTCTCATCAGAGCGATAATTATCATATAATTTAATTCCGTTGGGCATTTCAGCCACGATTCAATTGGCCAACTAGAACAATATAACGACTCCGGTTTAACAACTCTTTGAAATTATACCAGTATTGAGCCTGTAAAACAGGTCTTCAACGGCCAGCTATTCCTTCATTTCTCTCCATTCATTCACAGAGGCATGCGCAGCTTGACTATCATTCTTGTCCAAAGACGAGATTGAATTTAGGTGGTCTAATGAGCTGTCTGTAATTTCTCACGAACGTACACGCACGCTGCATCCCTTTCAAGCACAAACAGTCAACCCAACCATTAACTAGCAGGGAAGCGGGGCTCAGAGTACCTTCGATGATTGTTGTTAATGACAGATTTAATTTGTTTTAAACAGCTTAAAATCGACAATGTTTTTTGTGATAAGTTTATCGTTCAAAATGTAATGATATTTATTGTGTTTGTTATTTGTGTTATATTTAGGTTATTTCAGCATCTTTTACTGTAGGTAAAAATTGTAACAATTCATACAAAAAGTCAATATTTAGAATACATTAGGAAATATTTGTAGTAATTTAAGACTTACCAAAATATATTCTAAAACATTACTTTGTTCTGAAGATAGATTCGCTTTTATTGGACCTAAAATGATAAAAGGTTGGTCATTAAATACAATTACACTGGTCAACAAATTTTAACTTTTTGGCTCGGGTTTTTATTTTAATATGTGAATAACTTTAACGTGGACATGCTGGATATAAATGTGAAATCTGTTTTACTCCATCAAGTGTCAGTTTTATACAATATAAGAAATAATAAAAGTATAGCTTACTATAGTAACTGGCACTAATGCTCTTTGTATTTTACTTTCTCTACAACTAATTTCATTTCGTTCTCGAATGTTTCCTTGAGAAGAACTGAATGGCAATTGGAGTTGACAAATACTTGTTCTCATTATAGAAGAGAACTGTTTTGATACTCACTTTTGAGTAGTCTATAAAAAGCCTCTAATTACTTGTATTAAAGTATTTTTCAGCTCCAAAAAAATTCACTAATCAGGAATATCATGGCAGTGTGTACGATTCTCGTCTTGACCGAAGTGTAAGACAAATTGCTCTTCACGGTGTCTTTACCATGAAAATGATATTCCTGAAGCTAAGAGTTTTTTTAGTCTTGATTCCAGCATTTGAACAGCAGCTTTAGAATGACTTAAGTCCCTTACCAAATCATTAGGTTCATTTTGTGTGAACTACTGAAACTGCTTGACATCCACTTCTTGAGCTGAATATGAATCACGGAACTTCTCTTCAAAATTTGTGTCAGAGTTTGATGACGATACGTTTCCAAATGTCTCTGATGCACAAAGCACAGGAAAACATGATTGATGAGCGATGGCTCTTCTTGCTCACTAGAGATTTGAATAAACGATATTTTACATTTTTTAAATTGTAGTCTGCAACGTGATATACACAAAAATAACAATAATCTACATGATTTCGAGACTGATGCCAAAACATTGGAACAATATTGAAAAAATGTGTATCTGTAGAAATCTGATACATAAAAAAATATTGAAAGTATGCCGAATTGATTGAAAGAAGTGATTCCTCAGTAAGATTACCCTAACAAAAACCAAAATAATAATACCATGGAACAATTGTTTATTAAATAACAGTAAGTATTAAAAAGGTCCTAATATTTTGGTTTATTTATTTTTATGGTTTCCTTACATGGAACACGTTTACTTATAGGTTGTTTTACATTTCATTACATTTCCATACCTACATTGACATGATTTTTGTTTATTTTTTTATTCTTTCCTATTATAATACCATCAATTGTTATTCTTTGACCTTCCTATGATGAATGTGAATACAATAGAAAAATTCAAGTTGGACCGAACATTAAAGTGAGCGACTGTTCGTGATTCAAAAATGTATTCATACCGCGAATACGGTGACAGTTCCTCATAAAAATGGGGTTGGCGGACATTAGCACATGCATAAGGTTCAATGTTTGGCACTTTAGATTCCAAGATGTTCACCGGATAATGAATCAGTGAGTGTCTCGCTTTGGTTTTGCTTATTTCCTCTTCGGTGACATGACGGCCTGGGCCTGTGGTCGTGTGTATTGAAGGGACTTTTTTGCCATGATACGCGTCATTGCACATTGGTGTCCTGAATGCAAATACGATATTGCAATATCATTATATCACACACAACGTATCACACCGCGACGTACCCTCACTTCACTGGTTCCCAGGCAATTTCAAAATCCCTGCACGAGGATCCATTATATAATACAATTACCAGCCAATACCCTTTCAAACATCATATCTTCAAAGTGATTATATTTTTCTTGCGCCTTGTACATATTACGAATATGCTAGTATACCAGAAAGTATAAAGAGAACAACAGCATCTACTCTGTGAGGCTCCTTCTTTTGTTTTCACTCTGAAAATTAATTTTTGCGAACTGATCTCTTTGAACATTTACTGAAACCTGAACTCACAAATAGCATGCTTGCTTCTGAATTTCCTTTATACGGCTAAAAAAGAGAACAGAACATATCGCTTACCTAAAAATCGTCATTTCAACGTCACTGCACATCTGCGACTGTCATTCTTCGATTATTTTCTATACGTAATCGTTATTCCACTATTACGCGCCTCGTGTCGATCGGTCCAAAAAAGGGCGTAGCAACCCAAGATTGTTCGTCGCCGTTCGGCCGAGATAGTCTCACCTTCCTTCATCAGTTAACGCTGGAACGTTCAATACCATATTTGTGACATCGGACAAAAAATTGCAAAGACGGCTGTGATTGGCACAAACGAAATAATTTAGCTCGTCACCTGTGTCTACATTTATAATAGCATTAATTCATGTTTTTCACACCTGAAAATCTGGTAGGCTCATTAATAAACGGAAGACAGGCAATGCTTTGTGCCTACCACCCCTTACAGCCTAAAAGAGGAGATGTGCTCTCGGTAAAGCCACGAAAATACCTCAAGAGACTACCCTTTAGACGGATTTATCTGTTCCGATAGCAACGGTAGCGATAAGCCGGTAACGTTGCAGGCCCGTTAGGCTTTGTTTAGCCTTGGGGCAGCTATAATGCAGACAGAGAGGGAAACTACTGATAGCGAGCAAACATGTTTCGTTACTTGGAGGTTTGATTCCCAACTTCAACAGATAATTAATGTAATGTTTGCAAAAGACAGCGTTAAGAATTATGCAAATCAGACAAATATGTTCAATTAAACCGTGCAAAGTTATATAATAATTGTTTAAGCGTCTTTTCGTTTGATAAAGACTTCCTTTCCTCTCGTTAGGACGGTTGTTGGACCTGCTCGTATCCTTCATTTGTAATATGACACAGTTGCAGAATTCCCAAATGCGATCCTTGCTTTATGATCGGATGGAGGTGGAGTGAAAACAATTATTGGAACATGCGAAACAATTAGAGACGATCTCGACACGAAATCCTTCCTAAATCCGACGAACTATTCTGTCTGGTGCTGAATCCTTTCTAAACAAAATATTTCGACACTTCCACCGCCGTATATCTCGTTGACTCTCTTTCACGCCTGTAACTCATCCCTTTTACAATCAATGAAAAGCCGATAGGCTCGCTAATAAAACAACATTTGCTGCCCTCCACCCGTTTCCGGCCGGAGGCACGGAGCAGGGGAATGCTCCTGGCAGAACCGCGAAAACACCGTAATGAGTCCCACTCTCTTCAGTACGCTGCTCTCGCAGGCGGTCAGAGCAACGCCCGCGGCGGGTTTGCTAGGGCCGGCGGTGATACGGCGGCGGCGACGGCGGCGGCTGTGGCGGTAGGGCAGCAGGGGCGGCGGCGGCGGTGGCGACGGAGGAAGAGGCACGGTCGATACGGCTACTGGATGAGCCTCAAGGCCCTGCGTGACTGAGGTTGGCGGTATAAAAGACGGCGAGGGATCTGAATGGACGGTCACCGGACCCTTTTTATATGCAAAGCTGAATGACCCCTCGTTATTTGCTCCTATTCCGTTTCTACGCCCTTTTTTTCTTTGCTTCAAGGGAAAGTAATTAATTGGATAGAACTTTTTTTGCGAGTCGTTGTTTGATTTTTTCCAATTCCTTTTTTGTAGAGCGCAGCCCGAATTTTCGCACCTCCGGATTTTGAAGAGTGTGAAAAATGGAATAAATCGTTCGCTACGAAGTCGGAAAATGAGCAGATTTTGTAATTGCCCTTTGAAAAGAAAGAAGTGCAAATCGATGTTTATTTGCTTAACTGCTATGCAATACCTTTTTATTGTTATTATTGAAGTTTTTGTCGATCTGTGAAACTATGCGCAAATTTGGAGTGAATATATCAATTATTTTCACTATTTATGAAAATCTCAAGTTGTAATAAGAGAAGCGAAATTATTTTTTACATTTGAAATCAGCATTGTCCTTCCAAAACGGATGCAACTGATCAGTTATCTTTTAAATACAAGACACAACGACCAAAACGTTTGAAAAATATTTTCCAGATAAAAATACGGCCAAAGATGGTTTAGTAAACGAGTTTAGTCAGAGTTTTGGGGGATTAGTTTTATTTTAAAATGACGTTCATTACACACTATATGACATTATTGTCTTTACATCATTGTAGTTATGGACATAATTTTTTATCAACGAAAATTGTTTCGGGTACAAAATATTCAGCATATTAATGTTTAAATAGACATATCTCTTCCATTTTATATACGGAAATTCTACTTTTTAAATGGGAAATGTATACGAAAACATTATTAAAAATCAATTAAAATATTTGTGACTTTACATGTTATAAGGTTTTATTGTCAATAAATCGCCGAAATTTCAATATATTTCAGTTAAAAAATCAATTATTTAAACAAAATAAAGATGACATTCGCGCGTTTATGGGAAACAAATCAACTTGAAGTTAATTAAAAATTAATAAAATTATAGATAAATGATCTGACCTGCTAACGAATCAAAGGGTGGTGTATTCCAGTCTTGTCTCGAGCGTGTGCGTATGCCCGTTCATTATTCGTTCAATTCGTTCATGCCGAAGAGTGCTGAAATAACTATGTTTGACGGCCAATTCCTGGATGATTCTATTGATTCTATTTTATAATTTTTGGCACAGAGGTTGATCATAGCACAACTTAGAATCTTAGGATAATCTGGATTATCATCTAACTAGTATTCCAGTGATAAAATACCTTTTCCTCTTTTATTATAAACATATCCTGGTTTAACAAAGTTCAGTTCGCACACTGTATTTGTATGTATGCATGTATTTAGGATTTTGCCGGCCAGATGACGGTGTCCCCCTCGCTTAGGCTTAGTTAAATTCGCATGCTTGGAGGTACGAGCGACATGTGGTGAACATGACGTAGTCCCATCACCGCAACCAGCAAGACGTAACTACCTGAGTTTTTCTCCGTTACATAGCTTTAGAAATGGGGATGATTTTAAAGGAAAGGCACACTATTTTTATTTCGAACGGGAATCGAACACGGGAACTCACCATAGGAAGTTAGTACGCTGCCCATGAGTCATCCTAGAGTCTTCAAGTAAATTTATAGTGTTGGCTTAATAAAAAACTAAATGCTAATTATATTTATATTAAGTTCTTAGTACGTATTGTTAGTT
The DNA here is from genome assembly GCA_038098605.1 of Gryllus longicercus. Lineage (NCBI taxonomy): Eukaryota > Metazoa > Arthropoda > Insecta > Orthoptera > Gryllidae > Gryllus > Gryllus longicercus. The sequence continues at coordinate 928,344 of JAZDUA010000267.1, read as the reverse complement.
TAATATACACTTAACTAGTATTCATTTTATATTAAGCCAACAATACAAATGTAGAGTGTGAACTGAACTTTGTAAAACCTGAAAATGTAGTAAAAAGTATATTTTATTACTGGAATGCTAGGTCGATGATAATCCAGTTTAATTTTTTGCAGAATAGGTAACCCGCAAAACACTTAAGCATTGAGGGACTTGACATGGCGGATCGATCTGGACAGGGTAAGGCAAGGAAAGGCAAGGAAGGACGGAGTTACGTGGTATGAGACAGGGCGGGGATACATGCGTTTGTGAGGTTAGTATTGTAACACTCCCGGTCGTCTCGTGAGAGAACGCCCGGTAAGCGGCCCTGAAATAGCTCAGTCGGTGATGGAAGGAATCGTTAAACAGATACTGGTAACATGAAAGAAACACTTGGATCACTGGTAAAATCACTTTTATTCCTGTGCAAAATAATTCAAAATGCCCCAGGGAAGTTACACATGTAAATAGAATCAGAAATCTGAAAATTAGGTGGACAGATAAGAAGATGAAAAGCTAAAGCCAGTGTAAAGCTTAGAAATTAGGAAGACTTATAGTTAGCATCACAATGGTAACAAATATTACAGATCAGTGTGTCTTAGCGCGACACCGCATTACAGGATTTTCGCAGGGATGAATACCCTGAATTATATTGCCTTGGTAAAGTTTCTTTTTGTGGGCCCGAAACGGGCGCGTTGCCGTCGAGGGGAGGCGGCGGCAACCTTCGCAGAGGGCGCGGCCGGGGCGATGTCCTTGTGCCCACCCAGGCACGCGCGTCAGCTGGTCTGGCGTCTGAGGACGTCACCCGAAGGGGCGGCGGCGCGGCCAAGGGAAGGCGGCGGCACGGCCGAGGGTGCGGCGTTGTAACGGCGCCTGGCAGTCTGGTTGAGCTCGGGGTCGGCCGGCAGTCACTCTCGATTTCAAGAGCGTAGTAACCAGTCACGGATTCTTCTGATACTCGTGATTATTCACAATTGCAACTTTGGAAAGTCTAGAAATCCTGCAGCGACACATTCGCTTCACTTTGCAACTGATTCCCGCTTCAGAGAATTTTCTCTGCCCACGTTACTCTGCTCTATTACAATAGCCCACACCGAAGTTTTTTCTAAGTCCATCAGAGGCGAACTTGCCTCTGGTCGGTGAATAGCTCTCCCTCCCAGAGAAGTTTCTCTCCCGACTGCCCTGCTTTGAATGCCAATTTTATAAGTCAAATCTTATTAGGTTAACTTTTACCCCCCACTCGTTTTCTCGCATGTTCTGGCTCCTTAAGATAGTTGCGTCGCTATTGGCCGAAAGAAATGGCGCATTACGTTATTTCGACCAATAGTGACAGGGGTAGTGAATGGAGTTCCGACTCTTTGCATAACTGTGAGCGTCCAGGATTTTCTTTGCCCTTCTAGAACATGCTCGCACAAGACGGGCGTTGTCCGTGAAAGAATTTGTCGATTTCAAAAGCGATCTAGAAGGTTCGCGCAGCTGGCCATGCGAACACGTGCTCCACAGTAAATCTGTCGACGACTGACCCTTTAACGACTTTCTTAATGTGCCGGAGGCGGAGACGGCTGTCAGATAAGCAGGGTTGCGCGCGTGAGGCCATGTCGCAATCTGTTCCCAGTCGAACTCATGGTGGCCGAGTCAGTTTGTTTAATTTAATTTTCCTGGCATGAGGAAATCGGTTTCGCTACATTAGCCTTCCCCTCCGAATAAAAAAAAATTGGAGTTCGAGAAATTAAATTTCGAAAAATGAGAATTTTTTTTGTTTAAGTAAAAATTAAAAAAAATTAGCGATACCAGAAGTTAATGCTTTTACCCGTTATTCTAGCAAAATTTTATTTACCATTGTAATTTAGGAATAGAATGCTATTTCTAATTAAACCTAACAAAATTTAAGAAAATTGATAAACTTAGAAAAAATGAAAAAAATTTAGGAAAAGAGAGAACCGTTTGGTGAGGCCAGGGTGGTTTTGGATTTTCTTTCTGCTTGCCCCAGAAACACAAGTTCTGCGGAGGAATCCACGAGAATCTCAAATCTAATACGCCTAGCGAATGCACCGTAGGATTATTTCCCTTTTCCTTCTTTATTCCCTCTTTTACTACCCGTTTTAAATTTTGCACAACTTCCATCTTTAGATTTTCTTCCCTTTTCCTAATATTTCCCCCGTCGATGATACATGGTTTCTCGTATTTATCATGAAACTGACTGACTTCTGTGCTAAATTTGGGTTCAATTCTAGTCAATTCTCCGCTCATTTCTGCCCTAATCTCGGTAATACTTCCGATAACTGGCTCGCAGCACGCTTCAATTTTGCTATCACCTACTTGGAGCTTCTTACTAATTTCTGATTGAATATTCCCAAAATGCGGATTTACTTCAGCCCTCGAAATTTGTATTTCTTTAACCAGGTTTCCTACACTATTTTTAATTTTATCAAATCTAGCATCGAGACGGTTCTGCACTGTTCCAATCCCACGATCAATTACTGCTTCTAATTTCTCTAATTTTACGTCGTTGTCAGCTAAGCGGTTGTCCAGCCGGTCAAATCTTTGCGAATGTTTCGAGAGGATTTCCATACTTTCAGAATGATTTTCTGACATTTGTTTCAAGAGAGGTTCATTAAATTCTGAAAGTTGTTTCGAGAAGGATTCGTGAAACTCTCAAATCTGTTTATTATTTTCTGACATTTTTTTGTTAATCTCCGAAAGTTCTGAACTTTGTCCCGTAAGGATTTCCTTTAATTCTGACATTTCTTTCATGAAAATTTGCATGAAGTCATTGATGGTGATCTCGAGCGGTGACTGTTCCCTTGGACTACCATTTCCTGCCACGTTGACACCTGATTTGTCCAGCATTTTGGATGTTTCGCGTGAATCGCGCACACGAGAGTCACAACACACGAGGCACAACACAACAACACTCACAAACAAAATACAATAATAGAGTAAATCGTTACCAGTCTACAAATTGTTTCTTTCGTAACAATGTCCTTCCATCGATTTATAACAAAAATTTAGTTGAATTTTAACTTTAAAATTTGGGCGTGGAAAACCTCAATTGTTAGGCCGTCGAGCCCCACGGTGGGAAACGCCAATTGTAACACTCCCGGTCGTCTCGTGAGAGAACGCCCGGTAAGCGGCCCTGAAATAGCTCAGTCGGTGATGGAAGGAATCGTTAAACAGATACTGGTAACATGAAAGAAACACTTGGATCACTGGTAAAATCACTTTTATTCCTGGGCAAAATAATTCAAAATGCCCCAGGGAAGTTACACATGTAAATAGAATCAGAAATCTGAAAATTAGGTGGACAGATAAGAAGATGAAAAGCTAAAGCCAGTGTAAAGCTTAGAAATTAGGAAGACTTATAGTTAGCATCACAATGGTAACAAATATTACAGATCAGTGTGTCTTAGCGCGACACCGCATTACAGGATTTTCGCAGGGATGAATACCCTGAATTATATTGCCTTGGTAAAGTTTCTTTTTGTGGGCCCGAAACGGGCGCGTTGCCGTCGAGGGGAGGCGGCGGCAACCTTCGCAGAGGGCGCGGCCGGGGCGATGTCCTTGTGCCCACCCAGGCACGCGCGTCAGCTGGTCTGGCGTCTGAGGGCGTCACCCGAAGGGGCGGCGGCGCGGCCAAGGGAAGGCGGCGGCACGGCCGAGGGTGCGGCGTTGTAACGGCGCCTGGCAGTCTGGTTGAGCTCGGGGTCGGCCGGCAGTCACTCTCGATTTCAAGAGCGTAGTAACCAGTCACGGATTCTTCTGATACTCGTGATTATTCACAATTGCAACTTTGGAAAGTCTAGAAATCCTGCAGCGACACATTCGCTTCACTTTGCAACTGATTCCCGCTTCAGAGAATTTTCTCTGCCCACGTTACTCTGCTCTATTACAATAGCCCACACCGAAGTTTTTTCTAAGTCCATCAGAGGCGAACTTGCCTCTGGTCGGTGAATAGCTCTCCCTCCCAGAGAAGTTTCTCTCCCGACTGCCCTGCTTTGAATGCCAATTTTATAAGTCAAATCTTATTAGGTTAACTTTTACCCCCCACTCGTTTTCTCGCATGTTCTGGCTCCTTAAGATAGTTGCGTCGCTATTGGCCGAAAGAAATGGCGCATTACGTTATTTCGACCAATAGTGACAGGGGTAGTGAATGGAGTTCCGACTCTTTGCATAACTGTGAGCGTCCAGGATTTTCTTTGCCCTTCTAGAACATGCTCGCACAAGACGGGCGTTGTCCGTGAAAGAATTTGTCGATTTCAAAAGCGATCTAGAAGGTTCGCGCAGCTGGCCATGCGAACACGTGCTCCACAGTAAATCTGTCGACGACTGACCCTTTAACGACTTTCTTAATGTGCCGGAGGCGGAGACGGCTGTCAGATAAGCAGGGTTGCGCGCGTGAGGCCATGTCGCAATCTGTTCCCAGTCGAACTCATGGTGGCCGAGTCAGTTTGTTTAATTTAATTTTCCTGGCATGAGGAAATCGGTTTCGCTACAGTATGGACCAGACGAGATGGAGAGGAGCGGGTCGTGGCGGGGTTGTAAATAAAACTACTTCCATTTTACATCAGATATGATTAATTGATTGATTGTTAGTGATTCCGGGCGCATCAACTATTGAGGTCATTAGTCCCGTAAGTGTAGTGTATGTTTTGATCGGGAGGTGGCTGTGATCTCACCCTCTGAATGGTGAGATCCGGCGCCGACCTACCGACAGACAGCGGGATTTTCCTTAACCAGGTATATCCCGCCAGCGGGGCACAGCCCCAGCCGGGACAAGCTTTAAGCACTCGACCGGTCTCCCGACATGTGTGGTAGTGTACTGCGTGTTAGTGTAAGTGAGGATAGGACAAGGAAGAGGTAGGAAAGCTTGTGGCTCAGAGCGAAGTAACTCGCCTTTCACCAATGAGATCCGGGTTCGATTACCGTCAATTCTCGGACAATCTCATATGAAATTTGTTTCGACGAAAGGAGATTGGCGGCTTTATAAGGGCCAGTCCAACCTCTGTGAAGTGTCCTAAATCCTACCACTTTCCTAATTCCTTCCCAATTCTGGCCGCTGTGCAGTGACGCAGGAGCGCGCAAGAGACAGGTGCATACGCGGAGATGCGACCTGGCGGTCTTCTCGATTCCTGGCACGACTTACGGACAACAGACTAGTTTAGTAATGAAACTCTATACAGTTTATAAGCGTTCTACGCCACGTTCTTGGCTTGTCACAGAAAATAAATTGTGACAGAAAAAACGCGTACTCATTTATTTGCTCCGGCATTCGCACAGTGTTGATTAGAGAAACCACGGAAAACTACCGAAAAGAGCAGTTGGCGGCTGGAATTCTCCTCCAGACAGCGATAGAATTTGACCCAGCTGACAAGATGGTGTCGAAAATCCTGCCACCATAGGGACTCAAACCTAAGACCTTCCGATCAGAAGCACTCTACTGACATCAATTGATGCCCTGAGTTATCTTTCTCAGTTTACATCACATAGGGAAGTCATTCCCATTACTTTTCCGCCTTAGTATTTTAATCAAGCGCTGAAAACAGAAATATTAAAAAATCATTATAATTTTACCATGATATTGACATTTGTAAATATTCGACTTACCACTTCCTTTTCTATAGAGATGTACTCTCTAGGATTTCAGAATTTGTGTTCCCGTGAGAATTCACAATCAGCAAATCCTAAAATATTTAAATACAAAGTATCACGAGAATATGCTTTATTTTTAAATATTTAATCCCTCATATTGAATCCGTCATTTTACATTTTCCAGTTTTGACATCAAATTCGTAATCAGCGATCCCAAAATTCATAATATACACATTTTTTGCATAGCCTCTTATAATGGCCAGGTTTTTGGTCAGTTGGAACTAGTGTGCGTCGGCCACATACTTCCCCATTATGTCCAACGGGCAGGGAGCGAATTGACGGTCTTCTACGTCTCGCCGTTAAAAATTACGAAAAGGAACAAATCTACGAGTGAAATGAAGGCCACTTTCCTTTACGTAGGATAGTATCAACATATCCTCGTAAGATTCATGAGAATGGTTTCTTTAAAAAATTTTCTAAATTTTTACATTTTAGTGCGTAAATCATTAATGAGATATGAATTGATTCCCAAAAACAGCAAATTATTACTTGTTATTTCCTAGCAGGGAAAATCAAACTCTACAGAGAAAAGATTCCTGGTAACACCCGCCAATTCATACGCTCCAGACGGAACGTTGAACAAATCGAATGTTAAATTAATGATGATTTTGAACAGTGATTTGGCGTAGCAAGCCACGTTACTCGTTTTAAAAAAAACGAATGATACTGCTGCAGCATATTGTTCGCGCATTATTTATGAATTTTAGAATTTTCCCAAATTCAGAGAGTTCAAAGAAAATTATACCTATGTTATTATTTTAAGTGCCCTTTTTTCTATCCTTGAAAAAATTAAAGAACAAATGTAGAGCGGTTTCTGAGAAAATGTTGTTTTTTAAATTTGCATTAAATGCAAGTAAAAACCACCTGAAAATTACTCGCTTTTTTCAAAACAGTGTACATCACTCTTTTAATGTTCTCACCCTTTTGAAAGATCACTATCCCTTACGCAGTGGAGAGAAAGTTATGTAAATCTGCGCGAAAAAACGGAGAATGTTCGGCAGAAAATTACAGGGCCCTAGTAACAAAAAAGTGGATAAATCCAGTTTCTAAATTTAAAAAAAGTCTTCTAACACTTAGTGTAGGCAGAATCCATGTTTTGTGGGTGCTTGATGCCGAAAAATCGAATGACTGCAAAACGTTTGTCTACCCGTCCGTCTGTGAATGACTCTGGCGGCTAAACCGTTCATCCAATTTTCTCCGAAATTGATATTCTTTAATCGTTCTGGATGGTGTTCGAAACCCCTTGAATTTGAAACCGTCATTTTAATTTTTGGTGGTACATTACATGAAGTATAAGAGACATGTTCAAACGTTTAAAAATAGCTCTCTCGTTTTGATTAAATTTTGTTGTTGGATAATAATAAAAGACCTTTAAGACAATGGTGCAGGCCTCATTTTTCTAAAAACTATTGTTTTTCGAAAATTGCAAAAACTAAATTTTTTCGACGTCATACTTCACTTAAAATTATGAAGATACATATTTTCCCTGATTGAAGTCTGTTCCTTAAAGATAGAATTTGAAATAAGGTCATGCACAATTTTTTGAGTACTTTTCGCATAATTTTGCATGAAATGATGGGCGAGAACGTACGTGCTATTTCAGTACCACTAGTTTACAGTAGATTTTATTTTTAAAACATCTATATTAACAATATTGTACTTTTCCTATGTAAATTTTTGGCTTAAATTGCTCGTGCTGTAATAATTGAGGCTTCTTGTAAAGTAACCCTAAAATGAAAATCTTTATTTCAAACTCGCCATGCCTCAAGTTCGTTCAAATATATCAAGGAATATCAATTTGGGAGAAAATATTCTGAACGGTTTAGGCGCTAGCTTTGACTACTCCCAGACTGACGGACAGTTAGACGTTTTGCCATCAATTGATGTTTTGCCTTCAAGGACCCAGAAAATATGGATTCTGACTACACAACGCGTTAGAGGAAGTAATTTCGTACATAAAGGAACAATTTTTTCCCCTTTTGGTTACCAGAGCCAGAAAATAGTTTTTGTCGAAAAATATCATTTTCCGGCTGAATACTACAAATCTTTCTCTTCTTACGAAGTAAGGCGGGAAAGAAAACGGACACGACCTTGCGCACTGTATAAATCATACACTGCTTGCTTTGCATGACAGGAAATTCAGGGACGGTACGTATGTATGAAATTTACCAACAGGGTGAAAAAGCTTATTGAATGTGAAGTGAGCTGAAAGCGCCGTAAATGTAGTGTGTACTTTACAGATAAACAGTATTGAACAATTAATATATAGGTTAAGTGCTGAGCTGTACGAATTCTACGATCCGTCCCCTAAAAGTGTTTTTTCACTGTTCCATTTCATCAATAAGAGAATTCATTTTATTTCTAATATGTTGATGTTGACCACTAATTGATCTACTTAAAATAAACTCTTGTGTCTATTTTATTATTTAACAGGTAAGAGTTTTGTTTTGTGCCTCGTACATGTTTTCCTTTAGTGTTTTATTTTTTATTTTAACTTTGTTTTTCACTTTGCAATTTTGTAAATATGGAAAAGTGGGAGATATGGAAAATTTTGAGAAGGTAAGCGAGATGAGATGTTATTGTTGGATCTCTTTCTGGGATTGGTTGGTTGTGAAGTTTTGGATGGTGGTTCTCCATTATGATATCCGTTAGGGGGCTGGGGTTCAGTTAGTTTTTTTGAAAAACTGGCATTCGTCAGAGCGGACGTCTGCACGATGTGGCTGTTGCACTTATTACAAACGGTGGTGAGCATTTTACTTGGACAATTAACCAAATAATGATATTTTGAGCAGTAGATACAGGCTAAGCTGTGATTACAATTATTGCGGGTATGATCGAAGACTAAACACCTCAGGCATGAAATGTGTCCTTTGGTTCTACGTCTTTTTTCAGGTTTCACTTTGAAGTTGCAAATTTCCGTTATTTGTAATACAATGTCTATGCTCGGTTGGCCGTTAAACTCGGCAGCTACCACTGGGATAGAAATGTTGTCTTTGTGCAGTCTGGTAACACTGATTAGCGAAGGGCACTTTTCTTTGACATCTTCGAAGATTTCCTGTATTGATAAAGATTGATGAACATGTTTAAAAACTATGGAGAACTATTTTATTTGCGGGGTCTTTATAGGTGTGAAAATTTATTTTAGTAATTAATAAACATTTAGTGGCTTTTCTGTAGTCAATTATTGTTTTGAACATTTGCTTTATTCGATTATTTATTATAGTAGATGTGAATTGATTAGAAATATGAATTTTGATTTCTCTATTAAACTCTGATAAGTTTGTTGTGTTATTCACATAAATTGGTGGAATTTTGAAATTTTCATCTTGGGTTGGGGTGATGTTTATATAATTAAACTTGGAATCATGGTCTATTAGATTTTTATGGGCGCTTTTAGCACTGTTGATTGGTTTTTAGGGGGATTTTCATTTTCATCTGAGTCATTAAGTGTTCTCTTTCCGCTATATGCTGAACTGACTGCAGTATATTGGTTTTCACTTACTGTTTTTGTTACGTGTTGGGCTGCATTGCTGGCAGTTTGCTGAGCACTGACCTTAGTAGCGCCGCTTGTCGTTAGTTCCTAAATTTCCGGAATTGGAAATTCCTGGACTCCCGCGTTCGGCGGATGGTGACTGAGAATAGCATATAGAAGGCCAATGTTGCCTTGTTGTAAAGCAATACTTTGATGTTCACCATGGGATGGTGGCGTCGCGATGAATAAGGTGTCCATGGCGCAGTCTGGATTATACAGAGTGGCCAAGGCCCCGGCTATGCTTTGCCCTAGACCAGGATTGCTGGATACTAAATCACATTCAATGGTTTATAAATTGAGTACTGTAATTGGTAGCACTAATAATTGACAGTCCAATTGATGAAAGTACGTTATACACTTAGAATAACTTAAACAAGCCGTAACGGCAGACACTTCACTGTTCGGAACACAGCTGAGCGCGATGTCGACTCCGCGACGGCTCGACGCCAACTGGCGTGAATCAAGTACCGTGAATTGAGCTGAATGCTTCCCAGTTCTCGATCGTGGAAAATGATTAGTTCCCTGTCTGACGTGCATTTACTCGATCCAGACGATCAAATAGATTTATAAAATCCATCATCTTGCCGTTCGGTATCCGGAACGTTGTCTATCATATCCAACGTCTTCCCTAAGCTCAGCATTGCGTCTATTCGTAATTCACAAAGGGAAAATGTAGCTGTGAAATGGACGAGAAAGGAGTTCTGCCTGCTTGATTCTTCCTCTGGGATTCTAGGGTTCATGCCTCGCCTTAACTGGTATGCTCTTCTTCCCAAAAAAGGCTTTCATCTTCAGCAGCCAAATAGACGGTAAAGAGACTGTCGTTATACGGCGCTTCGCTTTTCCATTTTTCCATCCATGCTTTTTATACACCATTAGCCCCGTCCGTCATCTGCTCGTTCTAATAGGATATTAGCTATTCAGCGTGTCAAAGCGTCGCGCCCTTTTCCTCTTTTAATGTTGAGACTTATATGACGGTCATTTTGCGCGTTTAAGCGTTGATAAGCAAATAATGTGTAAACTGTATTGCGTGAAGCATTACTTAATAGAGCTGACGTCTTAGATGATTCATGCAATTTTTCTCCTTTTTCTTCTTGTAGGAGATCATTTCATTATATTGATTGAAATTCTCTTGTTGAACATGTAAGGAGTTCGAAAATAGTCGTCTGTCAATTTGTTTAGTATTTAAATATTTACCTTTATGGGACAGTTTTACATTCAAACGGAAAAAAATATTTCATTCAGCAAGGAATTAAACATCATGTAAATGTGGCACTCCTACATTCTTAGAGAAAAATGCGATTATGACAATAAAATAATGTTAGTCAATATTTTAAAAACATCGCAATTTGTTAGATTGTATAATTAATGATACATTCATTATGACACCCTGATTAATAGCTAGAAAACCGAGATGAATTTTGAGTAATACATCACTAAAAATACATATTTTTTATTAAATTGTGATACAAGTAACAATATATGGTCGCTTTCCGTAAGGACATTTCAAGTAAATGCTGTTAGCCGTACTTCGATTAAGTTCGAAAACCAAGTTCTTGAGGAGACGATCCTTATTATCTTGAAATTCGGGTTGCATCTTCACAAATATTAATGTACATTTACATATTATATTCATCAACATCAGATGTAAAACAAGTTTTCTCACTTTCACCTAACTATTGCGAAAGTGATCTCGAAAAGTATTTTCTCAGATCAGAAAACAGAAACGTACAGTTTACAAATTTAATCACTCTTCGAATTCAGTATTTGCCTGTTGTGTTTTTGAAGGTAACCTAATATTTCCATTTTTGTATTCTACTTACTAACGAATTATAGATCATAATACACTAAAATGAAAACGAATCAAAATATCTGTATTCATATTTAGGTGATTATCTTGAATAATGTTTTAATTGAATGCAATTCTAAGTCCACGTTTTATATTAACACTAAGTACTCATCAGGAATTAATAGTGTGTTGATATTTGCAAAATTAGAATAGATTAAATAATATTAGGGTTAACTGAATTCAAAATTTCACAAATATAATACGTAAAAGAATATAGTTCATAATAAATCATTTCATGTTAACACATTTATTTTATGTTTGCATTTTCTGTAGGTGCACGTTCGTATTAATATGTCAATGAGATTTAGCGATAACTGTTCTTTGTTTACAGATTTCTGGATTACCTGAACTGAATAATGCATTGTTCAGCAAATAAAAATTAACAACTCATTCAATTCTAGCTGACATAACGTTTAAATTGCGCAAAAGGAAGAGTATAAAATTGACAACATACAAGTACTGAACATGCACTATGCAGAAAGATATTATTTCATCTCGTTTGGTACATCTTCTCAATGACTAATGAAACAATGGATGTTTAAAAATTTTGAAATATTGCAATCACTCTTCACTGTAAAAACAGTGTCAAACCTGTTTCTGAAAATGTAATTAAAAGGTTTTATATCTACCAAGATCGTTCTTGTGCTTGTAGTAGACAAGAGCAGAAAATCCAGTCATCCACTTTAACTTAAAAATGTGAACTATCACAAATAATTACTCTTAATAGACAATTTTGGTAAAATGACAGATATATCAGACAATTGTTTGTCATTACGTTTATATACCCTCACTAATCATTGCATTTTCAATCTTGGAACTTAATAAAATTTCTTTCGCACACATTAATCAATTATCAATTGACTTGCTGGACTAATATCTCTCTCTCTCTCGCTATATATATATATATATATATATATATATATATATATATATATATATACATATATTTATGGATATTTAGGAGAGAAAATGCAAAAAATGCAAATGTAAAAAAGGTAATTGTCTTTATTTGTGTGATGTTTGGTTCTAATTACTGAATGTTCTAAAATAAATGTATTTGAAATTTTAAATAATAAAAGTTTTAAAAAAATCTTCGTTTGGCTTGCTCACACTACGGAACGTCGATTGCATCTCATAGATCGATGACAACTCTCGCACCAAAAGGACGAAGACCAACTACATATAGTTGGTTTTGGAAGTGTCGTATTAAACAAATGGCAGATTTCATTCCATTAATTAAAATTCATTCCTTGAATTTTAAATAGATTATTACAATTTAGTTATAATATTATAAAACTGGTTAACAAAATCAAGCGAAAACAAATCTAAGGTTCACTACCTTTCATTTAAAGCAACTATCCAGAAATTTGGTAAGGTAGAAAACTGAATTTTTTTCTGAAAGCTGAAACTGTTACACTTTTTACCTAGTTTTTGTAAACTGTTACACGTAGTTACTTCAATAACAATTACTGGAGAATAACTGTGATCATACTCATACGTAAAGGGAATAGACCAGGAGCATCCATTTACGTTATGGAAATGCGTGTCCACTATTAGATCACACACAGCGTCTAGATTGGCAACGCAAATTAGAGCAATTACAGTGTGAGAGTGGCTCAAATGAACCGGAGATATAACCGCAATCTGTTTTAAAGGAATTGGGAATATCATTGCAATGGCAACAGGTACGCAGAAATTGAATATTAAAATCATGTATTACATGTTATCTCTTTCTTTGAAGTCACCGAAGTATTCAAAATCATTTTCAAAAAATCTAACAACAGTAGTCCTAAGACTAATGCATATCAGGCTTGCTCTCAACAGAGTTTTTGACAACTTCGGTGTACCTACTTTCAAGTTCCAATCAACGATAGTTTGTTGAAGACTTCTTGGATTAATTGATAATTTTGTTTTCAGAAATGTTGCCTATAGCCTTTTGTCCAGTAAATGTGGTGCATGTTATATCTCTGGGCATGGGTTCCTAGCGTGAGAACGTGAGATCTGGCCCAGAACCACAAGTTAACTTATTTATTTATTTAATTATTTTCGTAAACAAAAGTAAAAATTGTATGTGACGTATGGGAGAGACGATTTGATTTTATAGCATTACTAACGCACCCCGACTCTACTTCTACCAAAAAGAGAGCTCAACAAAGCGTCACAGGTTCAGGAGCACAGCAAAAGGGCCATCTCAGCATTTGCACAATGGTTGAAGAAAACTGGATTCAAAGCAATCCAATCGAGGTAGGGTCATTCACCCAGAAGCTTAGTACAATAACTATTATAGACATATTACCTTTTTAAAAAAATATGTAATACATACTATACATATGTAAACTAATGCATTAGATATCATTGTTAAAATAGATATTAGTTTTTTCTTTTTGATGTCCAATATAGTATCTAATTGTATAGATATTAATACCGAGTTTTCCCCTTCCAGGTATTTTCGCGAGAGTTGTATTTCCCCTGCCGCTAAGCTTTCGATTGGTCTCCCTATATAGGGGCAGTGTGCCGCTCGTAAGAATGAGTGTGGGTGTCTGAAAGTGGGGAGCAAGGGGTAAGAATTAGGATAGAAAGACTGCGCGCAGTTCGTGGCCCGTCAATTAAGACACAGCTTCGACATTTGTAAGGTACTATAGCAGAATTACTGAAAATTACTGATAAGAGAACTGGCTGCTATAATTATCTACAAAAAGGGCTGAATTCGACATAATTACTTGGAAAGTGTTGAAAATACTACCAGTGTCGGAACTGGAACCCGTAGACCCCAGTCACGCTTCTGGCAACTCATGTGGCCCTAAGCCATCTTAACTGGTAGTTTTGTTGCACAAATTTTGCAGTTTGAGTTATTGATGAGGCTCTAGCGAAATCGAATTTTATTTGTGTGAAAACCTTAGCCATGCGCTAAAATAAAATACACTTTCTTCTTTTCGCATAAGCACAAGATTGTTCAGGTGCAAATATCTTTCGGTACAGTGGTTTGACATGCTACATTTTCAGTTCTTATCTTTTTTTCACATTTATATTTAATAATAGTTTTCGCTACTTTGTTTTGCTAGTATTGCTAGAACTTTTTTGGCGTTGCCATGTTTTATTTTCTATTTTCGTCACATTCACAAAGCCCTCCGCTCTCTGCCTTTCTCGTGTAGGTTGTACAATCGACCACACAATCTATCACGTTCGATTTCTTGCTTCTCCCCTTTCCTTCACCGCTTTTTATCTCTGCAACAATATGTCCATCGTCGATTCTGCCTTTCAGCTATCTCCCCGCGTGTTTAAAAAGAAGCGCCGACCGCACGTTTACACCAGGCCTAGCGTTCAGCGCTACTCCCCGCCCTCCGCCGCTCTCTGGCGCCGTCACACCCGCTCCCTGCGGCCGACACCGGCTCTCCGCACGCCAGCACCCTCCGACGCCAGCGCCCGTGACCGGCAGCCGATCCATTTCCCCTCCCCCGCGCTGGCGCTGATCGCATCGCGTCCACCGCCCGCGCTCAACACACGCAGTTTGCGTAATACCTGCGATTTTTAGGCTGCCCTCCCCTGCCCCGCCCCGCTCCACCCCGCCCCCGCCCGCTCCCCTCGGGCCTCCCTAGGCGTTGTCTCCCGCGGCGCGGCCGACCAATTTGCATGATTGCGCTCGCTCGCTCGCCGGCAGGGAGGTGATCGAAGTGGTGGGAGCGGGTTGGCGACGGGGAAGCGAAAGCCGCGGATGGTGAGGCGTGAGGCGGGGAGCGGGCAGCGGACGGCTAGTAGTGGTGGGCGGGGGAAGGCGGCAAACGGACGAGCGGCAGGCGGCGGGCCGTGGGTGGCGGGCGGCGGGCGGAGGGCGGCGGGCGGCGGGCGGAGGGAGGTGGAAGAATGGTGGCGGAGGACGAGGGCCTGACGGCGTGACGTGATGCGGCAGTCGCTGGCGCCTGTACCCCCATCGCCGCCACCGCCACCGACGATGACGCGCCGCCAACGCCGCTGGCAGCCCGGAGGCACGCAATAAGGCACGCGAAGCACTTCCGCAATCGCCCGCCTCCGCGCCGAGGGGCGCGCGCTGCTTTGAACACTCACATCGACGCGAGCGCGCCCGTTGTTTTCCCATGCCCTGTTCTCCAAGCCTTCTGCTTTGCTATATTCAGCGCTAAACTATAAACCGTCGACATAGAATAATATTATGTATATAGTTTTAAGTACTTGTATGAGAAAATCGGTAGGACACATCCCCTAAATAATGAGTGGGGAACATGATTTTGTTTGTCAGTTTCTGTCCTTGCAATGTCCAATTTCTTTGCGAATTCTCAACAACACACGTAGTCGTTTCGTAAAGAGTAACGATTCTCGCTCTAACCTATTTCCATTTCCCGATGCTTGAAACGCACAAGGACATGAAATAAACTGTCAGTTATACCTATTACAATATACAATATACAAAACCAACAGACGTCGACAAATTATTAGCAAAATAATTTTTATTCTCAAAGTTATGACTTTAAGGGGAAAAGCGTACTAGTTGAATGAGGGAAAAATCGAAATGTTTCTGTAATGCATTTTGTGCACATTCAGAAGTGTGGCCCTTGGTCTAAATGTTAATTTAAGCAAATATATTTGTTTTATAACATATAACTTCTATCCATTGCAATGACAATCAAGATATATAAACAATATTTTTATGTTTTCTTGTGGGCGCCTGAGGGTGTCGTATTTTTTTTCACTTGTCCGCTTAGAATACAATTCGTTCATAAATATTCCAAAACAAGACTTCATCCCAAGCCCACCCTTGATTGTGAAAAGGATGAGTAGCGAGCAGCTGAGTTGCTTAAAGTACGTGAAAGCGCGATGGGCAAGGCAAGATGGGCAAGGCAACAGACGTGACTACGAAAGACAGAGTTGCCAGAGTTGATGTGCTACTGCAATCTAGTAATAATATCATGACTTACATTAGTCTTGTAGTAGTTACATTAGTATTGTAGGAGTTATTTGCCGTGTGTCAACAGATTTGCAAAAAAGTTGAGGAAAGAAAAACGGACCACACCTCAGAAAAAGGGAAAAGTGAACGAAAGAGGGCTACAACCAAAGTTTTAGTCCTTTTTTTAAAGAAATGCAACCAAAAATCGACATTTAACATTGTCTCAACTCCCCAGTGTTGTTCAAGAAGATGGCGTGCAAATTTCCTCAAAAACTGTAATGAGGAGGATGTTAGAATGTGGCTTAAACTCACAACGATCTTTCAATGAACAAAAATTGACTGACTGATGAACAAAAACTGACATTATCAAGATACGACGATTCAATGGACTAAGTAACACTAAGGATGGAAAACATAGCAATGGGAGAAGGTATTCAGGTCATTTTATATAATTCATAAATAAAATTTTATTCTTCCCTATTTTAGAAAGTTTGTGGTGGAAATAATTAAGTACGTCTACTTTTTTAATGTGCAGATAAATGAAATATTTTTACAAAATTTGCTTCCAGTGATATCCAGTAAAGTTTCCCAATAGTGATGATTTGTGGGATTATTTCAGTGTTTGAAGTTGGGATAGTGAAAGCCAATATAAATAAAAAGTAATAAAGATAGGCCATCAGAGACTGCTTTGTTCCAACAATAAATGGGTGGTTTCTAACTGGGATGGTATATTCATTCACGATGGTGCTCCTTGTAGCCCATCAAAAACTGTGAAGAGTGAACTGGATTCCAGTGATATTTGTGTTTGACTGGCCAAGAAATAGTCCGAATATGAATCTAATAAAATCACTTTAAAAAGGAAAGAGAAGGCAAAACACCCTACAACAAGGGAACAACTCGTTGAGTACATTATTACCGTTTGGAACAAACATGACCAAAATGCCTAATGATGCGAATAGCTCGTTCAAGGCATTCCCAGACGAATCAATGATTTAATTCATGCTAAAGGTGCTCCCATAAAGTAGTAATAAATCTGCAGTTTCTTCAATTCTATACTTTAGTTCTAATGTTCTTAAACATTCTTTTAAATAGCATTTTGCTCATAATTTTTCCACGTCTGTTTATCAGTATTTTCGGATATTCATGATTGAGTGTTACAGTTCGTTAGAGGAATATGTACATTAATGTACGTTACTATTTGTAGATGTAAACGAAGTAAACTTAATTTACTTCGTTATTTTGAAATTAATTAGCTTAATTTCATATAACGAATTAATTTACGCATGAGCTACAACTTGATATAATATTTGTTATAATAATAGACTTTATCAGTTGGAGGTTTTATACTTTATTTCATATGCTAATTTCGTTGATATCCAGTCAAAACTGATTCATTATATGATCGGTAAAAGTAGTATGTTGTATAACACACAAAGAAAAAACTAATCCACACATAACCAACATTTTCTTAAGAAGTTCGTTAATAAGAGTGTTTAGGAGAGACTTTTCTACAAGTTCCTGAAAGGTGAAACAATATGTATTTCTTCGTTCACTTCTATTAATTTTTTCTATGTAAGCATTGTATGTACATGTATGGATTGTATATGTATATATTCTATATAATGTAAATTAGCACTCTATTTAAATATCGGTATTCTGTAAGTCTACATCAAATCTGTGGAACTTATAAGGTTTTTAAATTTTAGATGCTTACATAGAAATATATATATATATATATATATATATATATATATTTAATTTATTTTTATTATATATAATAAAAATAAATTAAAAAGTTATAATGTATGTTTATATATATATATATATATATATATATATATATATATATATATATATATATATATATATCATTGACAATGCGTTAGACATCTTGATAAGACATTGACACCAAATAAACACAAACATTTCGTAAATGTCATTCACTTTCTTAAATGCGCACTTAACTAAATATTCCAACCCAAGCCCCTGTTTTTAGAATGTGTTACTTACCGTGTGTTGAAAAGAATCAATAAATATGAATCAAAAAATTATAGCGTAAACAGACGAAAAAACGACGTTTCTAGGCATTTCTGCACTTTTCTAATTTTTGTAATTTGTTTTAGAAAACGTAAAGATCAAAGTG
This sequence comes from Gryllus longicercus, assembly GCA_038098605.1. Taxonomy (NCBI): domain Eukaryota; kingdom Metazoa; phylum Arthropoda; class Insecta; order Orthoptera; family Gryllidae; genus Gryllus; species Gryllus longicercus. The sequence continues at coordinate 910,262 of JAZDUA010000267.1, read as the reverse complement.
AAACCGTAATGTAGAACCCAGAACATGAGCTGGATCATCGTGTAGGAAATTAATTGGAGGCAAATATAGATAGTAGAAGAGCGTATGAAATTTAGTACACATAAACAAATTATCGTTATCATGCTAATTATAAGTTTAAATGTCCATTCACAATAATGAATTTATTCGTAAATTAAAGAGGATGAATCACAGACACACGAGATTTGACTTTCCATTTATACTCGTTTTGGTTGTTTTTTCAGCATGCGACATATATGACGTAGAATTTTTTGAAGTTTTTGGAGTGCTTGCTTATTATTTTCATTCTCATTACTTTTGAGTATACGTAGTATTAAGGAATACAGAAAGTTCTGTAATAAACGTGGAATAGAGAAAGTTCTGTAATGCTGTAATTCTTGAGAGCCAGATTTAGGCATACATTTATCTTTCTGGGTTTCCTGATACGGAAAATATGTTGCATAGAAACTAATAATTATCTCCACTATTTCTTGATTGGAAAGTCTAACCGTTTTTTAAAAATGTTTAGTCTAATCGACATATGTAGTTATTAGTGACTACATAGATAATACATTACATATAATTTACGTTATTTATAAAACCATGCATAAACAATGTAATACAGAGACCACATATAAATTTACAAATATGAAACTTTGTAACAAACAAAATTGCAATATTTTACAGTGTGAAATATATTTTAATAGGATTATATTGCATTTAAGACATTACTTTATTTATGAAATTGTAATACTTTTCTGTGATAATCCTTGGATGTTAGGATAAGGTCTTGCTCTTATTGATTTATTTTATACCTGCGTCTAATGCGCTAGAATAAAAGACATTGGTACAATAAATTGTGGATGTTGAGAAAGATATTGTAGGGTATTAAGTTAGGGGAGATCTCCAGCTAGCTGTTTGTGACTGAAATAACAATTTCCAGTTCTTATTCGTGTTATCACGTATTGTGTTTTGGAGAAATCTTTACAGATTTACAGGGAGTAACAACTATCAATTTTTTGCCTATCAATCAAACAATCAACCAACCCGTCAAACTATCAATTATCCTAGCAGATAGCGAAGGTTCAAAGCTTTCCAGTGCTTGTCCTATCTTCACTGCATTCCCCTACAGGAGTGTGTTCAGAAATCCTCCCATAAGTGCGAAGTTGCCTATAAACTGTGCCGTACCTGTATCGCAAAGACGCCACGGCCATATAAAGTAACTGACGCGTACTAGTTACCATAATACTCGTATAATTTGAAATCAAATTTGAAGAATATGATACAAAGATTTTAAATTTTTAGATTTTTTCAGAAATTTTACATGGTATCAATGCGTTATAACCTGTCGTAAATGTTCCCATGCACATGTTTGCTTAGAATATAAACGGAAAAGAGTATTCATGGTTACTTACTTAGAGGAAAGATCCAAAAACGATCATTGGTAAAAAATTCTCAACTGGCTCTACAATTCATTTATTTTATAATCATTACGACAGCTTAAAATTCACCAAAAAATTAATAAGTACATATGCTAATTGTACTTCAACAGCACACACATTTCTCGCTTTATATGCAACATTATATCCGCAATATCATACTACAAAATAAACATTTCTAACTAGCAAATTGTTTTTCTTCGCGCCAAATCAAGAACTCAAGTGCATCGAGTAAACTCGCCGTGCTCTTTGCCGCCACTACACAACGCACTGACTTGGTCGTAATTACGTTTGCCTGTGCCAGAAAAAATGAAGGTCTCACGTAAGTTTTGAAAACTCATTGTTCAGCGAGAGTTTATCGGAAATTAGACCTGCGCCACTTCTTTAAGAGACATTTAACTCTGGAAAAAATGAAAGAAAAAAATTATAGCGTTTGAAAATATTTTTCCATTAACTTCAAGCAAACATTAGACGAAAAATCCTTGCTTTCCCAGAAAATATTACATGACTTTCTTTAAAGATCCAATTTTTTTAACAAATCTCACTTAAAAATATTCTATTTTCGATACTGTACTTTTGTGATGGTCATTTTTTGCAATTGCTTTTACATTTTTTGAAGTAGGATCCAACACACATTTTAACCGTTTTCTGTTACATACGAAGAGAAAATGTAAAGTAAACAACTTCCTCTAGTACTATATGCCAGAATCCAAGTTTTCTCCAAGGCTCCACCACACCGAAAGATGAATTTACGGCAAGACGTTTATCAGATTGTCAACCTGTCATTTTGTCATTCTGACATTCGTCTTCCAGTCAATCTGACGATCAATCGATCTGTTAGTCTGTCAGTCTGTCAGTGAATCAATCTGTCTGTCTGTCCGTCCACTTGCGGCCAACGATAGCGCCTCTACTATTCAGCTGCTTTCTCCAAAATTGATATTACTCAATCAATTTGAAGGAACTGAAAATACTGCCATTTTGCCTAAATTCTGAGAATATTTTCAAGCGAATATTCCAATTCCTGGGCCATCTTGACGTTAAACTTCTACATTTTAAAATTTTCTCAATAAGTTACAAATTTAAAAGAAAACTTCGTCAACAAATGTAAATCAATTATGTTCTCAAAACCGGATACAATTTTAATTTTAAAATTTGCTCCTCAAATAGGCAAAAACTGATGCTGGTCCCATTTTTGGAGAACTCTCAGTATTTTCGAAAACGGCAAAAAGTCAAAATTACAAGAGTACAAAATAGGAGATAGATATTTTTGATTTACGTGAAAACAGTTCCAACAAATCAGATCTTTGAAAAAAATTAAAGATAAGACATTTTTAATTTGCCTATATTTCATATAAAATTACACAAAAACTACTTATGTTTTCGAAAAATTGTTCATGACCCTATATCAAGATTTGGCTTTAAAAAACAATTTCGTTGAAAACTAGCTGTGTTACAACAGAATATAGTTTCTCTTCAAATTTCTAACTGCTCCCCTACATTATACTACTACAAAGACAACAAAACAAAATCAGAATTTTCAGTCAGCAAAAATTATTTTTCGCACCGAGACTCAAACTCAGGTCTTCTCAGTCAATTCCTCGTCACCCATGCAACTACGCTTCGGTCGAGCTCAAGCCGACTCAACCCATTTTTTATCTCAACACAAAATTTCCAACACGCTATATTTGAATTTTTTTAAATACGGAGAGTTTCCAGAAACTGGACTAGTACCATATGTTTACCGCCCCCTGATACATACGACAAGAAAATTTGGTGCGGTTTTTGAGCAATTTGTTCTACTTAAGTCTACTAACTGCTTTTAAAAAATTCTTAAAGAGCTGACTTCTTTCTAACAGAATTTATAAATTGCCTATATTTCGCACATAATTACAAAAATACCACTCATATTTTCTAAACATTGAACATGACCTTACTTCAATATCTGTCTTTAAATAACATACTTCATTAAGGGAAAAACATCTACAATATTGTAGATATAGAAAGACACCCAAAACAAATTACACCTTTGCAATCAAAAAATCAGAGATTTCAACAAATATGAGACCAGCATCATTCTCTTAAGCATCTTTTACGTTCTCCGAGAGCAATTCGTAATAAAACAATGTGGTGCCATTTACGAGAAAATGTTGAAAATGGTTTTTGAAGCTTCGTGTAAAGTACTCTCAAAAATCAATCTATCTTTCAGAAACTCTCAAAGCCTCGAGTTCGTTGAGATCGATCACGGAATATCAATTAATTTTCCCCGAACGATCTGAAAGAACTCGAGGCATTGGGAGTTTCAAAGGGATATTTTGATTTTTGTGGGTACTTTACATGAAGCTTCAAAAACATTTTCAAAATGTTCTCAACTATGCTTCTGAATATTTTGATTAAACTTTGTTATCTCTAATAGGCGAAATGGACAGGTATCAAGTTCGTTGAAATCCCATATTTTTTGAAGCTTGTAAAAGTGCAAAATTTTGAGCGCCTTCCTTCATTTATGATATTGAAGTTAGAGATTTTTTTCCTTAATGAAATCTGTTCTTTTGAGACGTATATTGAAGGAAGGTCAAGTTCTATTTTTCGAAAATATGAGTTGTATTCCTGTAAATTTGCGCGCTATATAGGCAATGTTAATTAATTTAACAATTTTTTCTCATATATGGCTCCAAATATCTTCTTTAAATTTTTTCTTGTATGTAACGAAGAACCGTAAAAATATGGTGGTATTTAGTCGCATTTTCTGGGGAACTGTCAACATTTTTGAAAATTGCAAAAACTGTGAGTTTGAAGTATTGGCTTGAGGCAATGACATTTTTAAGTGTTGGTCCGAGTTCGAAACTTGCATAGCGAGGGGTTTCTATAGCGTTGAGGTAAGGCTCACGGCGAGTTAACATGGAGGAGTTCGAGCCTCGGTGAGGGAAACGTTTCGCTGGTTGAAACCTTGCTTGTCCATGTGTTATTTTAATATATCAGAGCATTTTGAAAGAAAATACGAGAAAGTATGTGCTGTTCTAGTTTCTCCTTATTTGCCCTGGGTGTTCAATTCTAGAGAAGTTCCGGTTTCTTTAACCAGGATGTAATGCAATATCTCGCATTTGTTGATATATATTTCAAGAGACTTTCTGAGACATCTCTATCGTGAAATGGAGCTACAGAATTAAAGGGGACAGTGTTTTGCATTTTCTTTACATATCTTCTTCCAAGAAGTTGCGGCTCCTAAACGAAAGGGAGTTTAAAGAAAGAAAATGTATGAAATAGAGGAAAACACGAAGCTGTCAGATTTGTACAAGACATAACTTGCTTCGCCAATCTTTATTTTCCCTTCAAATAACTGTTTTAATTTCCTTTTAATTTACTACACACGTTGGTTAATATATTGGAACTCAATAATCACCCGAATAACATGCACGCATGACAAAATACTCACAGCACCCATGGATCAGCTGCTCAAACAAAACATTGTTATGCAAGCTGAACTTAATCAATTGAACTGAAAATTTTTGAGTATAGCATATTATATCAGCGTTAATTACTGTTGATGAATCTGAAGCCTGATGGTATTTTTGATTCTCTGGTAGCTCCTTTTTGCACTTCAGATTCACCTAATTTGAATGAATGGTTATGAACGGGAATAAAATGAAAGATTACAATTAAGGTATGAACATGTGTTTTAAAAGGTTTGTGAACAAATTTTTGTTACATAATCTAATAAAACTATTTTATTCATAAATGAAATTGAGTACAAATGCTAGCTTTGGTAAATTTGGTACCAATGGTTTAATGAGCTTAAATTTAGATACGGAACCGTTGTGCCGCCTTCCAGGTAGAATCTGCAGATTGTTCCTTTAGCGCCACAACCGTTCACTAGAATCACTGTTGACTTCATTATAGTCGTCGCCTTCATCACAAATAACACTTGTAAAGGTGTGCAAGTTTGTTGAATTTGATTTGTTCGACTATATCGCTGATTACAACAACACGGCCGATTATGAGGACTATTCTCAGGAGTTATGTTTTGCAAAAATGGTGAGTGAGCGTGCAGGGCTCCACTTGATTCGACTGCTAATGAAAGACTGTCCTTTTCTTGCCTTCTGTCCAGGAGCGCGGGACCTTTGGCAACGTCGGCCTGTGCGCATGAGCCTTAGACGCTCTATATTAAAATGAGTGTTTTTGTAACAACTGTAAAGCAGACGAACACATCAGTCGATGTCATTTTGTTGCAGTTAATTTGATTGATTATTTAGTGTTTCCTAACGAAACGGTTTCATTCGTCCCGTACGTGTAGTGCAGTTTTGTCACGGAAGAAGGCGAAGATCTTCCCTCGCTCAATATTGATACCTGCTACCGTCCTATACGTCGCCTAGTGAGGTTTTCCACAAGCAGATATCTCCCACCAGCGAGACACTTCCTCACCCGGATCAAGCTCTTAACTCCCCACATGTGTGGTCCTGTAGTTCATGTAAGTGTAAGTAAGGGGTGAGGATAGGAAGAGGAAGGAAAGATCACGCGGGGTCCGTAGCCCGTTTGTTAAGGTATTGTTCCGGCAGTCACGTAGTTTGATCAAAAACACGGGAAACCGATCCGAACATCCGGCCGCTGAAATTATTCTCCTCAAAGCGGCAGAATTCGACATAGCTATCAAGCTAATGTTGATAATTCGCCCACCGCCAGGACTCGAACCCTATGACTTCTATATCGCAGTGACATCAGTCACCATGAGCCACCTAAGCTCGATGCGGTTTTATAGCATTCTGGGGATAAAGAGTCCATTACACTTTAGGGCTTTTTTCCCACTACGACGCAAAGATCATTTGAACTCGCACTCCTTAATTTAATAGATTTAGGATAACCCACAGGATAATGAAAATATTAAAGAATATGAATGTTCTGGGAGAATTACATTTATTATGCAATAAACAATAATGTTTTCGTATTCCTGCTCATGATGTTCATGAGGCGCAAACATGGGTCAGTTGAATATATTACGCGAATGCCGTAGCTCGTCAGAGCCTGTCCCAGTCAATGGGGAATCGGATATGACCGCCCTAAGTGCCCAGCCGCTTGGGGCTGGTTGGCGTCGGATCTTGTGCCGGAAGCTTATTTGCGTGCCTCCGAGTAACGCACTCGCCGCTCCTTTGCCACAGCCCCACGAGTAACCATCAAAGCACGTCCGCTCCGTAACGACGTATACTGCCGTTGCCACCTCCCGCTGTCTGCTTTGCTGCTTCCACCGCCATCCATCTCTGTTGCGTGGTCGTTGCCACTCTTGGTGGTAGTCGAATAGTTTTGATTTCGACCAACTGTAATTTTTGCTGCTTCTATGTAAATGCTATCTTGGCGACTATCAACTCAAATATTTATTATTTCCACTACGATCCCCCACATCACAACCACTTCCACTTTCATCACCACTACCACCATGACTACTACTATTAACCACCATCACCACCGCTACAAAATGCAATGCTAAACGACAACTATGACACTACAATTACAATAAACAATACATTAATCTTTGTTTTCACCCCTCCATAAATACCTCCCCCTCATAACAACTATCACTACTATTGTTGCTTCCTTCCCTTTTCCAACACCGTCTCCGCCACAAGCTCCACTTCCATCATTGCCATCTCCACGCAATGCGCTACTCCAACTGCCTCCTCTTTCCCGCAATTCGCTAACCATCAGTCGGTTCATTGATTGATTCGTGATGCCGAGCGCGTCAACCACGAATTCATATGTTTCGAAAGTGTAGTACATGTTTTTTCGCGAGAGATAGCAGTGATCATCCCTTGCTAAATGGTGACATCCGGTGCCGATCTACCGGTTGGATTGCTGGATTTCCCCCAACCAGGTATCTCCCACCAGCGGAGCACTGCCTCAGCCTGGACATGCTCCAAGTACCAGACGGGTCTCTCGACATGAGTGCTAGTGTAGCGCTTGTAAATGTAAAAGGTGAGGATAGGTCAAGGAAGAGGAAGAAAAAGTCGCGCGAGGTGTTTGGTCTGTTTGCTAAAATACTGCTCCGGCATTGGCCTGGTGTTGATCGGAGAAACTACGGAAACGTACGATGAGAAGACGCTAGAATTCTTCATCAGACAGCGACAGAAATCGACCTAGCTAAGTAGCTAGGGCCAAAAGACTTGCCACCCTAGGGGGCTCGAACCCTATGACCTCCCGGTCAGAGGCACTACTCATCAGTCGGTAGCATCGCGTTCGCCCTCACTCTCTTGCTCTCCGCTCACCCTCTCCTCCGCCGTCCGCGTTGCGAGCTGTTGGCGCGCAGGCGGGGCTCGCGCGCGTTCTGCCAAGAGCGGGCGGTAATTTGTCTTCATCTGGCGGCAATCTCGGTCGGAGTGCCCGCCGCTTGTTGCATTATGCACAGCCCCTCCCCCCGTCCGCGGAAGGATCCGTTTGAATTCGCTCGCTTCCCACCTGCCGCTTCGTCCATTGCCCATCGCCCTGCCTCCTCACCCTATACCGGACTTCGCCCGTCTTTGTCTTCCCCTCTCCTCTTCCCGCACATTAGCCTTGTTTTCCGACCGGGCGCTCACCCCGTTCACCTTCCGATGACCGGAAGGATTTCCGTGCGCTTCTCTCCACTCTTCGTCGTCCGTCCCGGCCAACATCGCAAACCCACGAGCGCTAACGAGTCATATCGTCACCCAGCGGTACCCTGTCACATCCAGAAACACCCGGAGAAACACAGGAAAACTCAGCGGCACCCACCGGCAACCATTGACACTCGCCAGCACCCACTGACATGCGACAACACGCAGCGACACCAGAGAATCCGTGAGACTCTCCGTGACATAGTCATCTAGCTATACCCTGCAGCTTCTAACAACTCCCTGCAAAACACAGCGCCACCCACCGACCACCATTCCACCTCACCGGCACCTTTTAGCACGTACTGGCACGTACTCAAACGCACCGGCGCCTAAGACACTCGCCAACGACACCCATCGGCCTATCGACCCCCAAGGACGCTTAACGATTTATTTGGCACTCTCAAACACTAAGCGACCTACTCCTACCCTCTCATTACCTTTCTACCAAATTCACAGCCACCCACACTTTCGCCTTCCGTACCGCGTTCATCCTCCCTCCCGTCTTCCTCTACGCGTTCAACCTCCCTCCCGTTTTGTGCTCCGCGTTCATCCTCCCTCCCGTCTCCCTCTACGCGTTCAACCTCCCTCCCGTTTTGTGCACCGCGTTCATCCTCCCTCCCGTCTTCCTCTACGCGTTCAACCTCCCTCCCGTTTTCTGCTCCGCGTTCATCCTCCCTCCCGTCTTCCTCTACGCGTTCAACCTCCCTCCCGTTTTCTGCTCCGCGTTCATCCTCCCTCCCGTCTTCCGCTCCGCGTTCAACCTCCCTCCCGTTTTCCGCTAAGCGTTCAACCTCCCTCCCGTTTTCTGCGAACCGTCTTCCCCTCAGCAACAGCCGGAGAAGGCGTACCTCCGCTTGCGATCTCTTACTCACTTTCCTCATCCATCCTGAGGTTGATTTCTGTGGGGAGGAGGCCCTGAAACGACATCCTCTTGGCTTCGTGGTTAGTTGGCGTCTGCCTGTAATGCATGACTCGCGTCGTATTTCTGCGGTGACAGGAATATCTACATTCTTTAGATATTCCGAATGGCTGAGCTGCAATAAGTACTCAAAAGGTGATTTTAAACAATATTTCTATGCAAAAAATGTGCATAGCAGAAACACCTAAACACTCCAGAAACATGTAGATTGATTGTTATTTACGAAATCAATGAAGATATTTGTTCACAAAAAACATAGAAATAATAAAACACTCAATTTACGCATTTCGACTGCTTTTTTATTTCTAAGTTATTATTTTCTTTCTAAACAAAATACATTCTGAACAAATTTAAACAATTTGCATGTTTCTGGAATGTTCATATGTTTCTGCAATGCAGTTTTGTATAGAAAGCATTATTTCTAACCAACTTTTGAGTGCTTTTAGCGGCTCTGCCATTCAGAATATCCAAGTAGATTCATAGACAAAAAATACTTGAAATTGTCTTAAGAGCTGATTTTCGAAGTTTGAACGTTTCCTCCCCGGACATAGTACGTTTTTGTATTATTAAAAAATTATGGTTAATTTCAAAATAAATATTGAAAATGTGAATTCACTTTCTTCTATTTTCCATATTTATTCTCGATTTCCTTCACTGCCTCAAAATCCTGAAATCATGTCACATTTATTTTCTTGTCAATTGACTTTCTGTAAATACATTAAAACGCGGTACATTTTTGGTCAAATACATACATCTTGATTAGCGCGGTTATGGCGGCGAGCAACGGACAACACCAAGCGCGAGAAGGCGGCGAGACTGACGGTGAGTGCGGAGAAAAGCTTGAAGGAGAGCGGACGGGTTTTGACGCGCTCAGTGAATAGGAAGCAAATCGAAGTTAAATTACGGAGTAAACAGTATTTAAGAGTGAACCAAGTGTGATAGTGACCGGTAGGCAATATTGCGAACTTGAGGAAGTGGGATAAGAGCTGGAAACTGTGGTAATATAGTGAAACTAACAGACCGTGTGGCCGGTGATGGTAGTAGTTAGTGGCCACGTGCATACATGACTGTGTAAGAGTGAATAAGGTTGAACTGAGAAGTTGTGAAGCCATGGGGAGCTGGAATAACGAACAAAAGGGTGACGGACAGTGATAGTGGGTATCGCACACCCGATCTGAATGACCCTCACAACGACCAGGCTGGAGCCAAGGTGCCATCGTGTAACCGTTGCGAAGAGCTGGGGGGAGGCGCGGGCCTCCGAGTGAAGGTCGACCACCCGACGGGCTCCGAGGCGAGCCGAAGGCCACCGATAGCCGCCGCCGCCGGGGGAACATCCAAGAAGGAACGACCGGTTCGTGGAACTTAAGGTATCGCGTAAATTTGAGCTCACAGGTATGTTTTGGTACCAAAACGAGAAATCACTTGATTGCAAATGCACTAACTTGTGTTCTCTTAGTAATAAATTGTTTATTTGTTTGAAAACTGATAGTTGAGTTTTTTTGTTCCAATGCTTTTGCCAAACCCTAGAGGCCCATTCACGTGCAAAGACACTTGCCCTTTCAAAATAAATGTAGTGAACAGTACCGCATTGAAGGTACGTCACAATATATATATATATATATATATATATATATATATATATATATTAATAAATAAATATCAAAACCAAAACAAACAATATTGTATGTGTCCTGGGGTCTTGTTGATTCGCCCTCCGAATTCGTTTTCAGTGGATCAACTCTATTGGGGAACTGGAAATGGTGGCGTCCCAATCCACCTCCGCTGGCTCCCTCCACAATGTCAATGTTCGCAGTTATACACCGTGTGCGGTCTCTTTTATTCTCTGTTATGTCCCCGAACGGCAGACGCATCTATGCCCGCTGTCTACGACGGGTGCTCTATGCCCGGTGGTGAACTCTGTTGAGTGCTTGCTTCATTGATGGGTATTTCCAGGTGCGTCGAGTGCTAAGTTTGTTATTCCCGTAAGTGTAGTGCACGTTTTGTTCGCAGTTGGTGAGGGTGAATTTTTTCTCGCTGGATGGGAAGACCTGAAGCCGATCTGCACGTCGGCTAGCAGGATTTTCCCGAATCAGATATCTCCCCCCCCCCAGCGGGTACCGCGCCAGCAAGGACCAGCTGATCTCTCGACATTCCCTTTAATGTGGGTGCAGTGCACGTGAGTGCCAATAAGGGACGAGGATATGACAAGAAAAAGGAAGGAATGATCACGCGTGGTCCGTGGCCCATTTGTTAGGGTAATGCTCTGGCATTCCCCTGGTGCTGGTCGGAGAAACCACGAAAAACTACCTACGAATATTATAGCATCCAGGCACTAGAATTTGCATTCAGACAGCGGATGAATTCGGCCCAGTTATGTAGCTGGGGATCAAAATCCAGCCTGAGAAAGAGAGAGATAAAAAGTCAGAGGGACAGAGGAAGAGAGTGTGTGTGTTTGTGCGGGTGAGGGCGCGAGTATGTAGCCAGTTCATGCTGGCTGATTTGTCGTGTTGCCCAGCGTCAACATGGGCACGACAGACACGTCCCACTACCGCACGCACTCACATGTCAGGTTCGGACACACATATACATACAATATTTTTTATGCATCAAACATATATTTAAGTTAAATAACATAAAAACAATTATTAACTTATGGGCGGTGTCACAAATTGGTTTGAATCCAATACAAATTTCTTCCTTCACTCAACATCTCCACACTCGCGCGTACCTATCCAGCAGAAGGTCCAAACTGGTTGACTTGTCTTCCACACTTTGATGAGGGTGCATTCGCTCACACACATATATATATATTTTTTGCAACACGTTAAACATTAATACTTAGTCTAATTCTACCAAAATTAATAACTACAAACTACCAACTAACTCAAATCAATTCGATAACAACATTTGCAATCTAGGCTATTAAGCTTTTACGATTGGATTTGAGATACGAATTTCTTCCTTGGATATTACTTCCCAGCAGTCTCGAAGAATAAACTGGCCTTTACTGCATCTGTGAATAAAAAATTGTCAGTAATTAAAAATTGAAAAAAATCTCAGCCTTTAATTGCTTATCAAATTGCATTGTGAAAAGATTTCTTAGTGACAAGTCGTGTAATAAATGATATTAAGGAATTTCGGAATTATTGTAATTAGTGAAAACATTCATTCATTCTACTGAATCGTCACACAAATGACTAGTGGTTTAGAATAGTACATACATTCTCGTATTATTTGTAACTTTTGGAGTTTTTGAAAATTGAGAGAAGTCAACGAAAAAGCTATATGTGTTATTAGGTCTATCCGAAACAAATCTAACGAAAATTTCGGAGCCGTTATCGGGAATTTCTTTCATAATTTGCCGTAATTCAAGCTAATGTACATTACCTAATGTAAAGACCTAAGTTTTTAAAACAGATTTAATTAACAAAAACCATCTGTATTTTTGCACCAACCATCAATCCTTGTGGATAGTTATTTTTTGCAATATTTGAAAATATGGAGAGTTCTCCAAAAATGGGAAGAGCATAATTTTTTATGCTTTTCTCTGCCAGAGAAAAAATTAAAACAAAAAGTTGGCACTGACACTGACTCAAAACAGTTACTGTTTTGAGAAAATAGTAACTGTTTAAAATTGGCGTATATTTTACGCAAAATTATGCAAAATTACTCATACTTTCGAAAATTTGACAATAAAACCTCATTTGAAGAACTGTCATTGAAAAACATTTCACTAAGAAAAAAGTCTCTATCTTCAATATTGTACTTGAAGAAACATGCAGAAAGAATTTAAAACTTTTTAAATTGTTGAAATATCAGGTATTTTAACAAAAATATGATCTCGTCCATTATTTTAACTCATCTTTAGGGTATCTGAGGAAAAATTGTTTAAAAAGATGTTGAACCATTATTGAGAAAAGGGGCGTAACTATTTTTTAAAGGGGCGTAACTCCTGTTTTTATTATTTTGACTTCTATAAACAAAGATATATCAAATGGTTTTAAAAGGGCGTATCTTATATCGTTGGATCATCAATATACTCCATATACAAAATTTCCCTTTTTTTAACCCTAGACCGTTTTTCCCGGTGTTCCAGAAATGGAAGAATAGTGGACCTGTCATTTGGTGACCTTCACATAAGTTATTATTAATTGATCAAAATCCATTAGTAAAATTCAAAATAAGATAATATGTGTTAGTAACTACATGGATTTAAGATGGTCGGTGATACGCAGAAAACCAAATGAAGTTACAGCCCTTGGATTTACATTACATAGTTCTTTTGCATTTCCTGAAAACGTAACTCAGTGTGACATTCCCCCATTAAAAAATTGGATTCAATTATGAAAAAATTGAGGCTCCGTGCCAAGTAACCCCCAAAATCGAAATATCCATTTCAAAGATGCAAGGCCTTGAAATCGTTCAGATCGTTAGGGGAATATCAATTAGGAGAAAATTATCGGAACAGTTTAGATGGTAGTGTTAGCCATAGACAAAGGACACAGTCGTGATTCAACAACTACTTTTTCGGAATTAAGACTCAGAGAATCAGCAGGGATAATGTTTCTGTATCAAGATGCCACTTATTCCCGGATTCATGGATAATGACTACGCAACGTGTTAGAGGAAGTAATTTAATATACATAAAAACAATATTTACTTTTTATGTAAGGGCGCCACAATACAAGTTTCAGAAGTTTTCAGTGGGTAAGGCTTTCGGCGCCGTAGTAATCGGGCCTTCGAGACGGTCACCAGTTCAGGAATTCAGAGTGTTTGGAGTTGTTTAACTTCCGGAATGCAGTTAGCAATTCGGCTATCGGCTAAGTGTTCTATAGTCAAATAAATGGAAAATGCTCCATTTTTTACAAAATGTTATTTTATTCCACTGATCTGATTATTCATTGACTAATACATCATTTAATATGATATTATTTAATATGATACAGATAATTAAATGATTGTGATAAATCGATGATTGTGTTGATATCCTATGAATCAGTATTCCTAACGTATACTACGTCATTCATGGCAATAATATATTAAAATATCAGTAGACCCTAGGTGAACCGAAGACCGACTCAGAAAAAAAGTATTTTATTTAATAAAATAAGAAAATGATCAAATATCAATATCAAAATAATATATATATATATATATATATATATATATATATATATATATAATTGTTCAGAATGTATTTTTAAAATTGCTATGGTCCTATATAAAATCTCTATGGTCCTGATATTTGTGTTTGATCAATGAACGTAGATAGAAAACTAAAAGAACAAGAAAAAATTATGTCAGGGACAGGACTCTAACCTTCAACCCCGAAACGATTCAATGAATGCATTGAATTAATAAAGGAATAAACTTTAAAGTTATAAAATTAGGCCAAACATTGGAATAGAGACACTAGATACCAAATACAGTTTCATTAACATATTTCAGCCAATATAAAAGTATTTCGATTTCCCCAGGTTTTCAATTTGCCATGAACCATGCCATTTGTTGCCTTCTAAGAAAGCCAAAGAATATATGGCATTCGCTAGAAGAAAAATTGCAATTGTGCAGTTCTCAGAAGTAATATGAGGGGCCTTCTCAGCATTACCTCTATGGTTTGATATAATGTGGATGAAAAACAGATCGAGATGGGGTTCGCAAATTCGGAAGAACTTTACAATACTAATGACACATTAAGGTTACACTTCAATATTAATTTTGAATAGGAATTGAAAACAATAACTTTGGATTACCACATATTCAAAAGTAAGAATGTTAATGGTAGGGAAAGATATATTTTTTCTTCTTCGCTATATAATATGTAGTATAAAAAGTTATGAACCAAGCTTCATAATTCTGCGTGCGTGACAGGGGCGGATCCAGAGACGAATTTTGGGTGGAGAAATTCATTTTTTTTAAATATATCATATTACTGATTTTGTAAAATGTCGCAGACTATAGTCAGTTCATGCTACAATACGATTTTATTCGTTTTAAAGATAATACGAAACTATTTTTGCTTTAAAGTCTCGTGACAAGTTAAAATTAAGAGTTACTAAAAACTTGAGGGGGGAGCGATTTCTCTCATTTTCCTGTCTGTGGATTCACGCCTGTGCATAATGACATCCTAGTTCCGAAATGGCATTATATGTAAGTACTTGAACCGCTAGTTGGAATAACGATCTATTCCAGAATATTGAAAATCATGTTTTACGTGGATAATGGTATTTATCTTATTTTGTATAGCTTGTTTGTGTACACACAGCTTATGATAAAAAACAAAACCTATTCACGATAACGGTCTATATTACCAGTATACCGGTAAATTTCTTGATATGAAGTGACTTGTAGCGTTTCTGCACAGCCATATTCCTACATTGTAACAGTTATTTGGCCCAACACTTTATCAACTAGAGTAGGCACTAAAGATGTAGTACAAGTGTATTTTTATGGTGTACTGCTGATACAGACCATGAGATATGCATGGGAGACGGAAAAGATTGAACACTTTATATTCTGTGTTTTTACTTTCTCGCCTTACTTTGTAAGAAGGCAAAGTATTCTAATCGTGAGACGGAAACATGAATTTTCGACAAAAATCTCTTATTGCCGAATCGAGGTAACCAAAAAGTGAAAAATTCTTCTTTTATATATAGTAAATTACTTTCTTCATCTCGATGTGTAGTCAGAATCCGAATTTTGTGGATCTTTGCTACCAAAAAATCGATTGACAGTGGTCTGTCGGTCCGTGAATGTATCTGTGTGTAGTTAATACTATCGCCCAAAACCGCACAGAAAAGTTTGTGCAAAATTGATTTTCCTAGATTGATTAGAAGGAACGCCGAGGTCATCTAAGTTTGAAATGGATATTTTGATTTTGGGCGGTAGTTAAAAAAGTTTTATGGTTGTCGTCCTACAACTACAGTATAAAGATAGCGATTTTTTCTATGAAATCTGTTCTTCAAAGAGAGGTTTTGATATAAGATCATGTACTATTTTCTTAAATTATGAGCAATTTTTGCGTATCACAGACCATTTTTAAACAAATACTTTCTCAAAAATTCCTCCAATTTTTTTGCAAATTAGTAAAAATTTGCAAAAGTACAATATGGATGATATGGATTTTTTCTTAAAGGAAAACTGTTCTAAAAATCAGATCTTTAAAAAGGTCGAGTACATATATTAAAAACATCAAGAAGTTTTCACGTAATTTCTCCTTGATGTTAATGAAAGTTATAAAAAAACTTTTTTTAATACCCGCTCTATTAGAATATACCAAGATATTCTTATAATAATGGTGTAGGTCTCATTTTCGTTGAACTCCCTGAATTTTCAAAAATTAGAAATTATAAATACAAGAAAGTATGTACTATTGTACATTCTTGGCTATCCGGAATGAGCCGCGTCTCGGTCAATTGTACTGACGTTTCGGCCATCCTGCTGTGGCCTTTTTCAGAGCTATACTGTATAGCTAGGAAAACATTGAAATCGTTACCAAAGCAATGAACCACAAGGAACGAGATAAAATATAACAAACATTAAATAAAGTTGTGAAGATGGGTAAGTTTAGGTGATAAGGGAAATGTAATAAAAATTACTAAATGCAAAACTTTGAAGTAGACAGTAGCTACGGGATTATGTAAACATAACCTACAAAACACCGGTTGTTAGGCAATTATGTACCAAAATATTGAAATGCCCATTTCGTTAATGATATTGACTATGGAATAAATATTGAAACTCCAGCCGGTTTTCAATTAGCTCTAAAATTTGTAGTGTTATTATCTTTGATAATAGGCAAAAATTAGATCCCAAAATCCTTTTCATCCAGATCTTCGAAGTATGGAAATCGTTCCCGTATTCACCTCAATCTGGGAAAGTACCAAAGTCTGTCAAATCTCTCTTTACAAATGTCGCAGCAATCACTTAAGTGTTTTTGGGACATAAAGCACGACTTAAAATGGGTAAGTGCAGCTGAGATGTATGCTGAAATTTAAGTCGAACTCATTGGTTAACGTCACCTTGCAGGGTATGGTGAAACTGAAACGTCTCCTAAGTCTACCTTAAAATTCTTAAGACGAACTTAAAATTTTAAGTAATGTGGTGAAACCGGCCGTTAAACCTCCAGTGCGCGGGTTCAGTGCCGGCTACGGGTCGTCGATTTTCGAATGGTGGAAAATCCGACTGTGTCTATGACGTACTTGATACATAAAAGAATCTTGGCAGATGCCCGACAAAATTAAATGATTCCGATATTTTCCCGTCCAAATGATATCGCACGTGCTCCCAACCAGATATTGTTAACTCGGATGTTGCTAACTGGGACCGACATCTATCGGAGAAAATGAAAGTCAAAAGCCGGCGCTACAGGACAACTACTGAGCGCTAGCATGTGATTTCCCAGACTCCGCCTGTGGTAGTGTTCAACGGAAGCCTTTGGCCAATACACGTGCGCCTTTTCGCGCAAAATAACCCGTACATTAAATAAAAATTAAACCCTTGCAATCACAAATAGTGCAGTACGATTACAATATTTACCAAAATAGGTTTTGTATATTTTGAAACGAGAAGAGAATTTAACCTGCTTGTGACTGAAACAAGACCTAAATTGTGGGCTCACTTTTAGTACAACGTATCACGTCGTTAATATTTTTTTTCATTTATTCCTGCTTGACCTGACGGCCCTCAGCAGCCCAGTACGATACTTGAGGGTACATTGAAATATATTAGCCTTGTATAGGAATCATTATTCACCGATGAATACATTGTGTACACTTGGAGTGAATGTGCGAAGCCACATCGGATACATGATAATCAGGGGGGTTGAATAACTGTCGCGGTAGTTCCCGCTTTAGTCTGTTATGGTGAAGATTTAGTTTTTCGATTCTGAAATGTGCGACTGAAGGAATCTGGGGAATTTTAGGATAGAAGCAAGTGCATAGCGTTAATATTCGAGATTTGTTGTAAGTCCTGCAACAATGGTTGAGGTACCTGCCTGCAATTAACATATCGATTTGGTTCAAACCGTGATTTCTAATGTATGACTGAATTACATTTTTATTTATCGTATATTAACACTAACACTTGTATATCTACCAACGAGCTAGAATATACTACATGGAAGCGCATATATCTTTGAAGCAAAATGAAGCCATGTGTTTGTAGTCAAAGCAGCGCTCTCTGGGAAACTAAGTATTCTAGCATTACGTTTGGCGGTGGTTATAGACGCTGGTTATGAACGGTTACTCCCTGGTTAAGCCACGTCTCGAATGTTTTGACTTCAAAAAACATGGCGGCCACTAGTTCGGCGAGCCTTCACCGAGAGCGCTGAATTTATAGGGACATCCACTCTATGTAGTATATTCTAGCTCGTTGATATCTACCAATAAAAAATGATAACGTATTTGAAATTACCGGTCAAGCAATTCTGTTGCCGTGAGAGTCTTGTAAAGTAGTACAGGGACGGGCAAGGGAGGCGGTCTGTGACCAAGCATGGTCGTCGGCGGGGGCCGTGGTGAGGGTGGGAATGTGGGCAGGAGCTGGGGAGTTGATGAGAGTGGGAACGGGTGTGGGGGCGGGATCCATGGTGGGAGTGGGGACGAGGGCCGGGGCTGGGGCGGGTGAAGGGACGGGAGCAGCAGTGTTGGTGTGGGCGGGAGAAATACTGAATTCGCGGATTGGGGGTCTGGTGTGGGTGGAGTTGATGGACAAGTTGGGGTCAACAGCCGTTGCAGGGGTGTATGGACGGAAGCGCTGCGGTGGACAGGACATTGGGGATGGGGTAGTGTGGGTGAGTGATATGGGAGGGCGAAAGTATACACAATCTTTCAGGAGGTCCTCGGTCATCACTTGTGAGGTGAATACTTGTCGCTTATCTGGACGTTTCATCAAGGAATGTCTCTGCCTGTTATGAACTAAGTTCTGCAAATGCAAAATTTCTACATTAAACGTGAAACAAAATAAATAGAGACGAATAATAATAATAATAATAATAATAATAATAATAATAATAATAATATCGACAATAATAATAAAAACAATAGTAATAGTAGTATTATTTTTTTAACAAATAAAGAGATAATGTATAAGTAGATAAACAAGAACGGGGAAAGTTCGAAGAAAAATTTGTGATCCTCAGGGTTATTAAACTGTGATCGCTATAATCATTTTAATATAAACTGTATTTTACAGTTCCCATGAATATGAATTTAAGTATTGAAAACCAAAACGTTACGTAAAGTGAAATAAAAAAATAAAAACCAAAGATTGAACATTTTTTAAATCGCTTTTATTTAATTACAGTGGTAACCAAATTCTCGGATAAAATGTCGTTCGGGAATTACGTAACGTACCCCTAACAATAAAAATATCCGTTTCAAATTGGCAGGGCGTCGAGTTTATTGAGATCGAGAGAGAAATATCAATTTTGTCTGAATGGTTTAGTCGCTAGCATTGACCACAGGCAGACAGACGTTTTACCTCAACAAATTTTTGCGTATCGAGGACCTACAAAATATGAATTTTGTCTACTTAACGTTAGACGAAGCAATTTACATCAAGTACAGTATGTATATACTCTTTTGTTACCAGGCCCAGCAATACGAATTTTTCTATAAAAAAATCGGAGATTTCCGGCGCACTATTGCAATAATTTCTCTTTCTACGCAGCAAAACATGAAAGCAAAAAGTGAAGAAACAACACCATTTGAGAGCGTAGGCTTCCGCGGCCGGAGTCAGTATTTACTTGGCTGTCCGGGTGACGCCGCCTCCATGACGACGGTGCGACCGAAACGTGTCGGCACCTTCGCCATGGACGCGGCGTCGCCCGGACAGCCAAGTAAAAAACCATTTGAAATGTCAATTCAGGCGAAGACATAAACTTGTCATATAAAGTTAAGTTGTTCTTCCCTTAAAAAAAGCATTTGGTGTAGTTTGTGCTCCTTATTGTTACTGCTACAAGAAATTTACACTTACTGTTTTTGCTACAAGGAATGAAACACGAAGAAAGTTTCTGATTTGTTTAGTGCATATTCCTCCATGCGTGGACGTGTGAGGTAGGACAAGGCAGGTACAATGTATCGCAATGGGCCCTATTAAACGGTAAGATACTGTGTTTCTGTGTTATAGCCTGCGGATGGGATACATTGCCTCCTGCACCGGAGTTACTTGGGGCCTCGATATTTTTTTTTTTCATTCAAGACAAAAAATGCAATTCAAATTAAGCACTGTAAGTAATTTGCGAATATTTGAAATAAGGGACTCTGTATAGCTACTGCTCCAGGTTCCTTGGATTCTCTGGGTGACTCTGTAATAATGCAACCAGAGAAAATGCTATTCGTAATGACTGGCGTACGTCAAGAAATTTAGCAGTCCGATGTCCGAGAATATCAATCGAAACAAGAGTTGTAGATAAAGATTGCATATTCGAAGAAAAAAATTATATTTCTTATGTTTGCTTTTTTTCAAATAGGAAGGCAGTGTAACGAAAAATATTGAATGACACACGACCGATCGCACAAATTACGGACCAAACTTCACCCGTGTCCGTTCCTTTCTCTGTATGGGCCTAATGACGTTTATTCCTACAGGCGTTGGTAAATTGGCTGCTTCCTTTAGAGAAACGATTCCGAAGTGGCAGCGAACACGCGGTGCCGCCAGAGGGGTTCTGAAAGGCAACCGCATGCGTGCGTTTGCTACAACTCCGAAATCGCTCGCCCAAAGGCAGGGGGTCAAAGGAGGGGAGTCGGCGCTCACCTTGGGGCCCACGGGCGGGGCTCGGGCGCCTCCGGCCAGCGTTCCCGAGGTGCGGCACCCCGTGATCCCTTGCGGCAGCCCGTGGCCTCTCGCTGGGAGCAGCCGGGCCCCGGGCAGCGGAGTGAAGGCGGGCTTGGAGGCCAAGCGGGGCCCAGGGCGGCCGAGGGGTTGGGCCAAACTGCGGGGCCAGTCGTAGTGCGGGTCGGGCCCTCGGCGGGACTCGCCCATCACCTGCTTGCGCAACTCATCCGCAAACGCCCCCGGCACCGCCTTCCCCTCCGCCGCCTCCGCCGCCTGCAGGGCCTTCACCGCCGCCGCCGCCTCCGCCGAGGCCGCTGCCACCGCCAGGTCCTCGCGCTGCTGCGTCGCTGACGACAACACCCGCCGTGCTTCCTGGATGCGCAGCACGTTGTCTACTGCACGCCCCAAGCTGCCGTTGCAGGCTCCTGCTCAACAGAAGCCACAGCACCGCTCGTCACACGCATACGAGACTCACAAGTCACACTTGCACATCCAAACACTAATTTCAAACACATTTGAATGTCTTTCACAAGTGTTAATGTTCTACTAGAGGGAAAACTACTGTTTCTGAGTTCTGTAGGGAATTTCTCAAATCTTTATTTAAATCATACATTTATATTTTACAGACATGGGTTTTTATACATAACGTTTTTTTTTTTTTTTGTTTGTTTTCTACCCAAGTGGACTGGACGTGTTCTTGCTTATTTCCCCTCTCATTGTCAGTTATCAAGTGATATTGAGTTACGGCTTCCTTATCATCATTATTCACAACTTAATCGCATGGCGTTGATTCACTTAGCGATTGCTGCTCACAGCGCATGATTTCGCTCTGCAAATCTAGCAAATGTACCAGATGGTTTTTGTATAATTTTGTAGTATAACAATAAACAAAGTGAACTGCATATTGTTATGATCTAAGAATAATTTGTTACTAATAGAAAATATACGTCATTTTTAATTCACAAATTATGCAAAAAATAATTTTAAAATGTTCTTAATATGCTAGAAAGAGGTCTAAGTATGCTGTGTTACATAAAAAAATGTCCAAACATGCGTTATGCTTGAAATCTTCCAAAAAGCACGAAAACATACAAGCATACACAGAAAAAGTACGCTTTATTAAAATCAGTTTACCACGAAAGATATATTTACAAAGCTTGAAATCCCTGTGAATATT
Organism: Gryllus longicercus; assembly: GCA_038098605.1. Classification (NCBI taxonomy): domain Eukaryota; kingdom Metazoa; phylum Arthropoda; class Insecta; order Orthoptera; family Gryllidae; genus Gryllus; species Gryllus longicercus. Next base: position 888,341 of record JAZDUA010000267.1, on the reverse strand, counting down.
AAAATAAAAATATGCATTTGCATGAAAATCCTATCTAATAAATAACTACATAATTCAGTGAACCCAAATATTGAAATAAAATCTGTGCTGTTTGTAAGTAAAGTTCATTAGTTTGTTCAATAATCAGACTATTTTCTAGATATTTGTGCTATATTTCCTGAATTATTTCCTATGTTAGTGTATGTTTGATATTAAGACTGCTATTAGGAGTCGTATATATGTAAACGAGCGAATAACAGTATCAATGAGTCATTTGTAAAGTGCTACGTCTCATTTGCGAGACCAATATCGCAAACTAAGAGCACAACGTTCTTCGTAATAGAAAGCAGCACATTCTCGAAAGGCGAATAAAATGCAATTGTTAATATACTAGAAAGACTGCCACGCCCTCTTCTGCCTCGCCAGTCCACCTTTGACCCTTTCCTTCAAAATCGCCACCAAGCCAAAAGAGCGCTCAAAGGATTCACAAAGCACCTATGATGACAGCTAAGTACAATGCCAGCTTGCGAGAGCACGCACGCGATGAATGGCGCAGATCACTAGAGTTCGTTTCGCTCAGCTGCCTCTGCTTATGGTAGGCTGCGGTTTTGATTACTCACAAGGAAAAAGTTCATAGGCAGTGTTACTACACCATAGGGCAATTATCGATTTGTGAGATAATCTATGTATAACATTCAAAGATGCTAATGGAATAATCCACTTTCGTAGTATAATTTCAACTACAACTCTAATATAAATATACTAGAATGGAACGGTACGTTCTAGAATAGGAGATTCCAAATTTACATTTTTTAATAATTTTCTTAATAATACACAAAGAATACTCTCTTCTGGAAGCGTTTGGCATTGGTTTTGGGACACTATCGCCTGATGTACGTAGTAAAGAAGCCAAGATTTTTTGTATTTTTTAAATTTAATTTCAATATTTAATTGATAAGTTTTCACGTACCACTCTTGACGACGCGAAGCAGGAAACTATGTTTAAATTTTCTTTTTACTTAAGTAAACTTGCATAGTAGAAATTTTAAACATATGAATGTTTTTTATTACAATTCGAAGTATTGGCGACGCTACATTCAACTAGTTACAAGTATCCAGACAATATGGTATTAAAGTGAAAAATATCACCAATACAGAACTGTGCTTTCTTACTCACTTTATATTACTCGTGAAAGATCGTGCAGTACACACATGGCAATAGCAGTCTCTGCCTCTGCCCAAACCCATCTGTCAAGCCCACAGAAGAATGGTACAACGTATATACTACTAGAGCGCGGGAGAGTGGCTACCACTGGTTATGTAAGTTATTTGTTTATAAAAAAAGTAGCAAGACGGTTGCTTCTTTTAACTACATAAGCTGCAAGAATATTCGAAGCAAGGACTCAATTTTTACAGTAAATATTTCTTAAATAAAAACATGTTTCAACTGATTGTCATTAAATAAAACTTATGATAAATTATAAAAACAGATTTCTCCTTTAAAGGAATAAGAATCATTTATAAAAGACAGAAGCAACTGTGGTATCTGACAGATGCATTGAGGTTGCATTTTGTATGATGGACTCTCTCGGATTAAATATTTCGTGATGCCACCGTAGGGCATGGTGTGTACACAATATTTATGCCCACGAAAGTGGGACAGGGGCACACTGGATGTCATGCAGGCCGAGAACTGTGGCCCACTGAGGGGCCGAGAGCCAGGTCTCGCCTGCCAGCGTAGCCAAGAGGTGTCACCAGGTGCAGGCCATGGGCGGGGCCAGTAGAGAGCACCGCCCCTACCTTTCCCACCAAGTTGAATTGAATTCATGCTTTATTATCCATGGCGAGACTCAGGACATCAGACTCGCTCTTCCGTCTGATTTTCGTCTGAATGTCGCTACGCTCCTTTCACCCACTAGCGGAGAAAGGAGGTATTTTTTGGGTGACGGAACATACGATTTGAATTTAGCTCAGAGGCTTCATTTAGGCATGAGGATCTTTTACATGCAAGTAAATCTGCTAACATGGGGAGGCCGGCTTTACTTCCCATCCGAAGGAAGGCGTACGAAGGATTTTCTTGGCCTTAAAAATACACGATCGGGTTTGAACCCGCCAAGTTGGGTACAAGAGTCCGGTACGCTAACCGTCACACCACCGCCCCGTCGCGAAAGTTCGAGGGCGCAGAGGCCGTCAGTGCGAGACCGGCCCAAAGGCATACATTCGCCGGGGTACCTTGGAGGATATATAACACGGCAGAGGGGCAGAAGAGGGAGTTCAAGTATGGGGGTGATAGGGAGCTACCCCGAGTGAAGTGTAGCGTGTGATTAGTGATGTTGGTGACTTGTGGCATAATTGATAGGGAAAGCTAAGTGAGCTTTCGGTAACAAGTGCATTACTGGCGATTACTAACTTTGGTTGGTTATGGATACATGATTTATGGATTGTTGCAACTAACAATCCAAAAATCATGTAACAAAAACAATGCAAAGTTAGTAACCGCCAGGAATGCACTAGTCACCGAAAATGCACTACTTGCACAGTTATCTTCTGTGAAGAACAATAAATTGGGGTTTGTTACGAACGTTGTTTTTTTTCTGGACGACTTGCTTGATTCCTGGATATGTAACATGAGACACTTACGTAACACACTGTAGAGGAATCGGCGGTCGGCGTCTGGGAAAAGGCGCACCAATCGGCGATAGCCGAGAAACAGCGCGAAGGAGGCGTTCTGCTGAGGCGGCAGGTCGATCAGTTGCGGATTCCGCCAGGCAGAGTACACCTTCTGACGCGCCGTAAGCGTCGCCTGCCCGGTTGGAGGTGGCGGCGGTGACGCTCCGTTGCTTACCTGCCACGAGCACACATTCAATGAAAACACAGTTATACACTACGAGTCAAATGAGGAGGTTCCAAGTTCGCTGTCACGCGCCATTGCCGCCACCTAAACAACAGCGAATCGAAATCTGTGCGCCGACTGAAGTGGACAGGACATCGTCTGATGTCACAGTAGTGCCTGGTAGATCCTAGGGTTAGAATCCCAACAGTAGTGGGATTTTCGACACGAGCAAAGTAGCTATTTTTTTAATTAAAAGAATTAGATGGTTAGAATATGAAATAGAAAGTATATTATACTCCGGTATCTATCCACATTATTTCACCCAATAATAATAATAATAATAATAATAATAATAATATAACAAGATACTAAGATTAAAAATGGAATATCCAGAAGAAATAAGGTAACAAATGTAGAAAAAATTGAAAAGTTCTTAACAACATCTACGAATAAATGTGTATAGAATTAAAGAAATTACAACTAGAAAAAAATAATTGTATTACTTTATACTTACTGAATATACTTTACAATAGACCATTCAATCATTTGAAAAAAATCATTTGTAAAAAAGCTGACAAATGTCACATATATGGTAAAAATTGTAAAGATAATTAGTTAAAAAATCGCCGTTTTCAGGCGCACGTTTACAATACGTTCTCTTCTTGCGAAGTAAATAAAAATGTAGCTGAGAATGACCATAATACGAGTGCAGTAAGAGGTCCAGCTTGTAATTCATATAATTAAAAACTACCGCAATTTGTTGATATTAACAATTTAAGATATGATTCAGAAGTATGTTTACAGTGGCTTTTAAAATTCAGTGAAAATGATCCGTATATTGCCATTCTACCAAACATAACAGAAATGTATATCATATTGTCAAAACATGTTATGGTAAGCCATACATCAGCCGCAATGATAAATCAATAATAAATTATAAATCAAACCAATTCTAAATTTTCAAAAAATCACAAAAAATTATAGGAGCATGTGAATTGTTAACATATAAATACAAAACTTGTAAAAATATGTAATATTATCAAAATGTTATTCAATTTAGATTCATAGATATGTTTTAGTTTATTAGCAAAAGTTAATATCAAATTGCCAAAAATGTAGGTGAAGTAAATAGCTGCAATTGTTTAAAACGTAAATCAAAGCAAGAAATACAAAATGTAAGATTATTATCAACAAATAAATATAATACATTAAAAACTATAGCAAATTCTAAAAATTTTAATTACACAGTATACAAACCAATTGATTACACAAAATTTGAAAGTATTTGCAAAGCACTTAAAACATTTACAACTTGTAATACAAAACAATTTTATCCATATTATTGAGTTATTTGATATGATAAACTTAATTCAGATATACCACTCAATAAAGTTGAATGGAATTCATATTTAAAAAAATAAACATTTTAATTTCTGATTTGTAAAAAAGGATATACAAATTTAATTGTTAAAATTTTTCTGATTATTATTATTAATATCTTATTTTAGAAAATATTTTATTATAAGATGTTTGATAACTTTTGAAAACATGAAATAATTATCAACTTGATCCAGTTTATTATATATTTGCACTTCGTTTAGCAGATTGTTCAACTTTAAAATTAACGAGACAATCTTTACATTTAATTTCGGATCAAAATTAATAGGATATGCATAAATCTGGTGTATGAGGTATTACATTTACAATTTCACACAGCTATGCACATGCAAATAATTGCTTTATTATTGATGAATGATCTGAAAAACAATACAAAACACATACATCTCGCATTGTTTGTAAATGCTTGGCAACGTTATACCACTACACAAACCAGCGAAAGTGTTTTCAAGCAACCAATTTTTTTCTGCTCAGACACTCAAACGCCGATTCTCAGAGTTAACGTGCTGGCACTCATGCCACTAATTGTGAAATTGTATAGAATTTGAGTCGTTTTATGAGAAAATTTTGAATATGTTCGGGGGCTTCATGTAAAGTAGCCCCAAATTTTAAAGAAAGTTTTTCAAGGTCGCAGTGCCTCGAGTCGAGCCACATCGGCCGCGGAAGTGCTTTCACAAACCAAAATATCAATTTCAATCTCCCAAAGCCGCGATTTCATTCAGAATATCGAGGAATATAAATTTTGAAGATAATCGGCAGAAGGTGTAGACGCTAGCCTCACTGACAGATACACAGGTGGATAGACGTTTTGTCGTCAATCGATTTTTAGATATCAAGGACCACCAAACATGGATTCTGACTACACAACGTGTGTGATGAAGAGTTAACTATATATATATATATATATATATATATATATATATATATATATATATATATATATATATGTGTGTGTGTGTGTGTGTGTGTGTGTGTGTGTGTGTGTGTGTGTGTGTGTGTGTACTATTTGGTGGAATTGAGCTATCAAAATTAGTAATGTGTAAGTTCTATTATAATGTCTTAAAACCAAAATATGGTGATAAAGCAACAGATACTGATTCGTTTACTATATGTTGAAATCGATAGTTTCTTGGTAATGGTGGTGGATGATTGCGTGGTGAATGTTTTCGTGGCATTTTCTGGTCGATCTCGTCATTCCGGATAAGACAATGGATCGACAGTATAAAGCCATCCGCAGCCACAGTATAACAGTATAAAGCCATCCTTGGGGATCATGTTCGTTCCTATATCCATAACGTGTTTCCTCAACAAGACGGCAACTACCAGCAGAACTATGCAAGGCGTGTTACAGCTCGCAGTGTACGTGCGTGGTTCTGGGAGCACCGTGATCAGATAACAGTACTTCCCTGGCCGCCAAACTCTCTTGTTTTAAGCCCACTCAATAACCTGTAGGACCATTTTGATCGGGCTGTTAGCGCCATGGATCCATTACCGAGAAAATAGCGTAGTTGGTTACACCACATCCCCGTCGGTACCATCCAGAACCTAACTAACAATTTTCTGCACGTCTCAGCTGCAATCTGTGCTGCAAAAGGGGGTTACTCAGGATTTTGCCGGGTAGTCACATTGATGACTAAGATTCATTAACACACACACACACACACACACACACACACACACATATACATATATGTATATATATATATATATATATATATGACAAAATGGTAATTAATATTGTGATAAAATGATGGAACACAAACGTTACCCTAATGTATGTATGTACTGTATTTACGCAAATCTAATGCAAATTTTATACAAATGTATTACTCAAAATTGTGGTGTGTATTAGATTCGATGGCGCATTGTATTCGAGTGCAAATTCGTTCTGTAGAATACCAGTAACTTCAATTTTTTTGCATTTCAAAGGATAGCTGGAGTTTTCAAGTTGAACTTTGATTCATTTATCTTTGGCCTATTATTGAGGGCAGATAGTTATAATATGGAACTGCGATATAATAGTCGTTTTTAATAGCAACAGAAATAATAAGTCACATATGTATATATAGCAACAGTAACTAAAATTTTATATGCTTGGGGATCAAGCATCAAGATTCCTTTATACATTTTCTAAGCGCGGTATAACGTCTCTGAATTGGTCAAAAGTTTTTCAAAATCTCCTTTATTTATTTTTCATTTCATATTCCCGTTTCTGTTGCTATTTCTGTTGACACACACATGAGTAAAACTGGTTATCTTTCACTACAATTCGCAGTAGAATAATATTCGGAGAGTGGCCTAACTCCTAAGACAGATAGTTATTTGTTATTTATGGTTTTGGCAGCCTACATTACTATAGAAGTAGAAATTTCCATTGAAAATCCATGAAGAATATATAAAAAAAATAAAGGTGTTCATAAAACGTTAACAAACTAATAGGAATGGTTCATGTTTATTTTATATAATGTGGCTTGCTATTGCTTATTTTATATTTCCTTGCTTCAATAAAAAACGGAAATAATCTTCAAATTTTTATTGTTACAATTATTTGTAATGTAACAAATAAACAAAATTCATGATTTGAAGGATGGGGTTATAAAGAAATGAGGTGCTGCTACAGGGAGCACTGCAGCAGCCTGCTGGAAACTCTTCAGCAGCAATCTGGGCAACAGATCAGGAATCTGTTCGCGGAGACCGGCCATTAGCAGTGGCATGGTCAGCCGTTGCAAGCGGGCCACCTTCAGCAGCGGGTGCGACAGGTGCAGCGGCAACAGCGGCAGCGGCAACGGCGGCAGCGGCCGCAGCGGTCACAGCGGCAGCAGATGCCGCAGCTGCGGCCTTCATCCACATCCACCCTTTGCAACTTCCAAGGGATGCGGTGAGGGTTTGACCACTATACGAATTGTAAATACACAATGTAGCGTGACTATATACGATTTTCATGCAAAATATATCACAAAGTAGTATACAAATTTTATGTCACTTGATAATTTACTAATAGATTATTGCTGAATTTTTCCAAGTGGTATAAAGAAATATATATTTTCTTAATAATTAATTTAAAGAATGCCACAGACTATTTATTACAAAGACTATCCGTAATTCACAATACTCATATTTTATATTTGGTGTCAATACTGTAAGAAACAAGAGGAGCTACAACAACACATACATTAATTATTTTGAGATTTTCAAAAATTTAGAAAGTTTAGGGAAAACGATATTCGCTCCATTTTTTCAGTGATCTTTATGTGAGGAAAACATTTAAACAAAAAAATAGAGCAATTTTTGAGATTTTTTATCAATGGCATTAAATTCAAGAAGTGCTCGAATATTCAAATAATTGTACGTGACAATATTTCTAGATCTACAATTTGAGAGCCGATTTCACCTAAGGAAACAATATCTATCATCAATATTTTAATTTTGCATTTATTGTTAATTTTTTGCTATTTTCGGAAATACAGAATTCTCCGAAAATTATTTCAGTACTCCCCGTTATTTGCTATATGTGAGCAAAACTTCAAAGATAATTTGAAACAGATTTTGAAGAAATAATTGTTTAAAATTTGCTATTAAAACGACTCATAGTTTTTAAAAATTGTAAATGACCTTTCTGTTTCTAATACTATAGTTGTAGGAACTACGGGCTGTTATAACACCATTAGTTTTAAAAAGCAAGCCCCCTCGTGAAAATAACTCCTAGCAAGTACACTTACACATTGCCTGCTGAGTTAAATAAAGGTTTCTTCGTTCATTTTCGTTTCATTTCTGAAAAATCCCATGTCCCTAAAAAGCGATGTATTTTTCAAATGACCCCTTGGGCAATACCATGGCGAGAGGAAACATTACAACATGGTTATTAATTACTGATTATATGAACGCCTGCTAAAAAGGTATGCTTAGAATCTGCGATGATGTAATGATTTATCACATAAAATTATATTTTATGAACAATTCATTGCAACAGAAAAGCCTTATCCATATAAAGAGAAAGATTGTATAAGAAAAAGCCTTATCACTTATCATTATAAAGTATGCAACAATTTTTATTTGTAATAACGAATTCTGCATATTTGTATTTTTGTTCAATGTTCTGTAATTCTCTTCTCTTTGGAAGTATTTATTGTGGTTGTCCTATTTTTTAAAAAAGGACTGAAATTTTTAAAACAATTATATTAGTGATTAAAAGAAAATAACAGAACATTGAAAAAGATCAAAAATTATACAAATAGGAAGTATTCAATATCCCAACAAAAAATATCTTATATTATACAATAAATTTTGATTAGTTTCATATTTTGCCGGTAGAACTCAACAGGAATAGGATATTAATACTAGAAACTCTGAATATAAAAACTCAGAATACTATGAATACAGTAAAAGAATCAGAATAGTTAACGACGATTTATGAGAACATAGTAAATATTTTTCGGCAATAACACAGCCCCCTTTTTAAACATTAGGATAACTCAAATCAAAATTTCCTTCCCACCTTTCAGCCGTTTCCTCAATTCCGTTACTCCATCTTCGCAACGATCTAACGCAACTATTTAAACGGTCATGTGGCTGGACTGCACCCCATCACGTTCCAGGGGGGCGTCACTTAATAGGTGGAAAAACGTCCTTATTTCAGAGTAATGGTGGTGGGGATCTCTCGGTGTTCGCCTTTGATGCACTTTTGTTTAAGAGTTAATTTGGTAGTTTGGACGAAAATGGTGAAATATAGGCGTTTTGGGGTTCCAGATTGCCACAATAGCCGAAGGAGAGATGCGGAAAAGACAAGGCTGTGTTATTTTCCAAGTGATCCTGACAATAAGTGAAATTCAAAATTTGGCATGGTTCGTTTCGAATGGTTTCAAATTATTAGGAAAATGAATATTGTTTATTTATTTATTTACAAATAGGCCCTGGCTAATTTAAATAACATCAAATTTTGCTAACAGACTAATTTTAACAATTATTAACAAATAATTTATAATAATGACTCTTAAATAGTTCTTCAAATAAAAAATTTTGTTCTCAATAAATTGAATACGACATTTAAAACATACACGGTTTTCTGTAATAACTGCAAGATATTTGTATGTTCTAACACATTTCAAATTTTCACCGTTAAGCACAATTGATTGTCTTGATTATACTTCTTCCCTAAATTTATCTTGCCCCATAACTATATACTTTGTTTTACAAACATTAACAGTCAAAAAATGCATGCTCAACCATTCATTAACCAAAGTTAATTCTCTATTAATCTAATACTATTCCTATATACTTGTTTTTTATATAGTGTTATTATTTTTGTTTGCAATGATATTAAATTGAATGTTTTTTACTTAACAATTTATATATTACAAATTTTATTATAGGTTTACGAAATGGCTGATGGCAATTAGGACCAAAACCTTGTTTTTTGTCAATGGAGGACATTAACAAGGGACATGTGTGGATGACCTGGTGAATACAGAAACCTTATTTTATGAAGATGAGACAGAACTACATACCTTGAATTTCAATAATTTCATCTTGTTATACAAAATAATTTTATCCATATGATTGAGTTATTTGATATGATAAACTTAATTCAGATATACCACTCAATAAAGTTGAATGGAATTCAGATTTAAATAATAAACATTTTGATTTCTGATTTGTAAAAAAAGGTATAAAAATTTAATTGTTAAAATTTTGCTTATTATAATTATTATTAATATCTTATTTTAGAAAGTATTTTATTATAAGATTTTTGATAACTTTTGAAAACATGAAATAATTATCAACTTCACCCTGTTCACCCTGTCACCCTGTTACCCTGTTTGCACTTCGTTTAGCAGATAGTTCAACTTTAAAATTAACCTCTTTTTGTATTACAGACCCCTCCCTACCTGCTGGAAAAGAGTGTGCAGGGCCTGCTGGAGATGGAATTCATTCCAACAATGATACGAAGTATAATGCAGTCAATTTTGGTAATCTCTAGTATTGCTGTGTGGTAATTTTGGATTTCAAGTGATATGTCATAATATAGTGTTGTTCATGGTCCATTTATATTCATAATTGTCTTTTCAGGAAATAGACGGTTTTTGACAGGTTTTAAAATGAGTTAGTATCACTGTCAAATGCTTTCTTTCATCAATCACATGGGCTGGATTGTGAGCTGTTGTGAGAGGGTCAAAGTGTGAGTTGAGTGCATGTAGTTGGAGATAGGGAGAGTTTTCACGAGTGATGTACATTGTTCCAATACTGTCACTGGAAAGAATATTATAAGAAATGATACAAATCGTGTGGAAAATGATGGGAATATGTTTGTGTGTGAATTAAATCATGTATGTAAATCGACATGCCATACATTCTTAATTTCAAACAGCCTTTGTTTTTTTTTCTTTCAATATGTTCTTAATTAAGTCTGCTACAGACTAAATTGTCACAATATTATGTATTTAAATACTGTTTGAAAAGGAAGTTTTAAAGAGTACTTTTCATGCATTTTATCTGAATAAATACATTCATATGTGAATATTCTCCATTTGGTGGAATGACAAAAATAAAAGGGATTATCATGGTACAAGCACAAGTTATCTAATGTTTGAGTAATGAGAATCATTTGTATGAGTTAATCACCATGTCTATCAATTAGTTTCACATCAATGTGCATCAAAAAATTGATTTCGTAACTGAACAGTCAATAATGAAAATCTTTTTCTTAATAATTGAAGACCTATTCAATACCTGTTACAAATATTATTCAGTAATTCTGGGTAATTAATCTATTTTTGGGTTTTCATGTGCTGTCCATTTAGTAACTTGCTGTGCTTTTGAACATTAATATATCAAATGAAATACTTGAATACAAGTGAAACCTATTACCAAAAACTGTTCTGAGATAAATCTACTTGAAAGAGATTTGAGACTTTTTACTCAATGCCTCAATTTAGCTAGATTACGAGTACACTTGTATCTTGCCGGTATGTTGTCATAAATCTTCGTAAACTATTTGTACTCTGTATTCATAGTATTCTGAGTTTTTATATTCAAATTTTCTAATATATAGAAATATCGTATAGTAGCAAAATACAAGCACATCTACCGGCAAATTTTTGTAATGTTTATGTTATTCCTTCCTTTAATGAATATTGTAAAAATCATATTGGTTTCGTCATTCTGAACTATTTATATAAATAAATATTCAGTTGTGCCTGATGAGGGAGACAGAACAGTCTCCGAAACGTCGTCAGATTTCATAAAATTATTATAGAAAAATTGGAAGTCTTTATTGGAGTTTTTCTAAATTTTAAACAAGGGACTGAAAAATATATAAAATTACAAATATATTTATAATATATAATTGTATATAAAAGTACAATTATAGTACTGACAACCAATTTAAAACGTATATCTCATTAAATTACTGTGCCATAGGAATTGTTAAATTCTTCAGTATACCATTTTTAATACTCCTCCTCACAAGTAAGCGAAGACTTTTACGAAGAACACAAAGTTCTTTATGAAATGATTAATATTATGATAAACAATTTAATAATCACACACGTATTTAAACACATAATGTAAAATATTATTTGACGCAAACTAAAGTGCAACAATACACTTAAGGACTTTTGCGAAAGACAAAAGAAGATTCTCGATAACTAACCGAAGCATGGATGTAGCAAACGGGGAGCGGGAAAACCATTACCCTCCTCATTTGTAAGAAATACCCATGAAGTCTGTAAGAAGGACTTTGAACTCCATTATGAAAAGTGTGGGAAGCTAACAGGACACACTTAGCTTTAGCGACATCACGCTCTCAGTGGGAGAAACTTTAAGCGAATTTGCTGCTAATTGCCTCCAATTTCATGTGTCAAATGAACAGCATCTACACTTACTCGTACACAGAAAAAGGTTAATGGCATTTGTCATGTACTCCATGCACAAGTTTTCTTCATATTCCACAGCGGCTGTGCGCGGAGAGGAGGGCCATCTCACCGCTTATAAGGGCGCACCAACTATATGTACCAACAACTTTTCGCGCCAATGCGTGGCATGCTGAATACGATTATTTTGAAGGCACGAGTGAGATGGAAGTAATTTCGATTGGTACTTGCCGTTACAAGTCGGACAAAGTATTTCAATGGCCGTGCTTCAGTGGTGGGCAAGGACTAGGGAGCTCGCGTGTCTAAGGAACCTTGCGCGAGCAATACATATACGCGCGTTGTTATTGAGCACAAAAATAGAGTTAGTTCATTCATTCACCGCGCGATGTCGCTGAAACCAAGTGTGTCCGATTAGCTATAGAGGTTTTTTCAGCTTACCTCACCATGCCTTCAACATCGGAGTTGCGTCTCTTTCATACAGAGATCGTATAAATAAAATTTCGAGCGTTTAACTGCTTTGAGAAATTTCACCATAAAATAAGTATTGAAGGCATGTATGTGGGCATTTGGTGGCATATGAAATTTGTTCTCAAGATCTGGATGTTAGCAACATTTTAAAATAATACAATTTTTCATAAGATAAGACAAAGAATGTATTCCTGGTACCACCATTTCTTGATAAACAAATTTTGAGGTTATTGCACTATCACAATCCAACAACTTATTATATTTGTACATATTTTTTCTTAACTTGTAATAAAACATTTCACCATGAAACATCACTTTAATGTTATGGGTAGACCCCATTACACAAATCCCTTCTAAAAAAGGACTTGATGTCTCATAGCGTTCATCTTAGGCCCACCCTATAACGATCATTCCTGTTCATCTCGAATCGCGGTGAAAGATTTCGTGAAGAATTTGTAATAATAGTAGTGGCATCGTAATTGAAAAAAAACAGATGGCTTGAAATCACACGTTTTCTGCTTTGCTTACCTGTTTACTGTTTCCGTCCATCGTAGACCACAAACTGCCAATGGAATACACTGATCCCGCTACCTGTCCAAATCTCAACCGAGAGGTTCTCAACAAGAGCGACCCAGCACGTTCCGTTGACTTGTAAGAGAAGTCCGCTCGACAACGTATTGTAGTGGCGTGAATTGCTATTACTCGGGCAACTTTTCTTGAACGATGGATTGACGATTTCGGGTGGGGTGGGGGTATTAGTTACAAAGTCGGCCACTAGAGTATTTTAAGTAATACCAACGTCTGTGAAATGAAAGTCAAAACTGCATCTTGTGCTTAACCTTTTCGGGAGTTTTAGGTGACTCTCTTGAATGACCTAGTCATTTCTTTCGATATTGACAATAAAACTGAACGGGGGTTCTGCACTATGAAAGCATCTGTCTTTGACTAGCTTCTGTTTTGCGCCAACGAAGTTTTAATGCTTGGAAGGTTGTCATCAATGCCCGCTGCGAGCTTTTGCCTTCAATTGTTTATTGCACAACGGAGGGGGGATCAAGGTCATCGTTCAAGAGAAGTTGCGCGAGGAATACTACCTCGTTATCTAATTCATCAATTGTTGTCAGATTAAAAATGTATCGACTTGATCAAGAGTTGTGACGCGGTTATCCAATCAAAAGCTTCTTTATTGTCAAATTATCTTTTTTATTGTATTAATCGAAAGATGAGAGGTTCTTCTATGTTCTGGTAGAGTTTGAATCGATTTTACCGTCCAGTTTTTGCGTAAAGAGACCGTAAAGTTATCTGTTTTAACATGGGCTCTTATGATGACCTGAAATTTTAAAATTGTGAGAAAATTAACTGTTGAACATGCTTTTAAAAACTCTTCTTTTGGTAGCTAGCATCTCGAAGAATCAACATCCGCAATGTGAAGGAAATCTACCGTTTCAAATTGTGCAAAATTATAAGCCTAAATCAGTCCAAAGGGAGACGTTCGCGCGCTTTCTAGAGGGTCGGGACAATGACACACATCTCGGCAACACCGCGCGCTCAACGCGCTTCATTCAAATCGATTGACAGGATCTTGCAAGAGTTCATACATTCGCCTTATTATTTCCTTTTATGGATATAATGATTAGTGCGATCTAAATGAAAATCTTAAATCAATTAATATTCCCAATGACTCACTTTGATACTACATCCTGAGAAAATGGGTTACCTTGAGAGTTAATAATTTTTTTTTAACATTCAGTACGGTATTATTATTTGTATTGTGCCGTACGTCAGTTTCTTGCTCCTGAACAATGATTATTTATTCAATTATTCAAAAATTATTCACATTCTCTTTTTATTATGGCGATACACTATACTAGTACAGTGTATCTTTTGCACCACAGATGCTTTCACAGAACTCAAAGCAACCATCTTTAGCATAGATCAGCACATCAATCGTCATTGCTACTGAATGGGCATTCAATTCAGAAAGAAATAGACTTTGTAGTGGTTTAAAATGTGTTGCAATGATACAATACGGTTTTGCTGGTGTTAATAAAATGCTGGGGTTTTGCTGGGGTTAAATAAAAACATATTACGGAATGTTATGGTCCCCATTCGATGTATAGTGAATGCAGAGCTGGATTTCCTCCTAGCAAAATTAGGCTTGGGACTCCCATCCTCGTGCCCGGTTTTTTAAAACAAATATTAAAAACTTCATAAAATGTTTTTATTTGAATAAGCATTAATCAAATGGTTCTAGTATAGTGAACAACAATGTTTTATTTTAAAAATAAATGGGATGGAATAATAAGAAACCAAACATGTATTTGTAAATGATAAACTTCAAAAGCAATTTCTACTTTGAAAGCAATTTGTTAATTTACATCTGTATTGGAACAATGATTTATTCTATCATAATTAGAGTTTTTTAGATTTATTCATAATTAGTTTTAAAGATTTTTCTGAAGGAGTGCTCAGTATAGTTTTGTGCTTCAAGACCTATAGTATTTATATCCGCATGGGAAAATTTAATAATTACATTTGTAATTAATAATTACATTTTATTGAAATTGTAAGAGGAATAATATATTCAGCCTCTGGTAGTTTTAGAATTTTAATAGAAACCCCTTTTGTCTTCAGCACTATATTTTATCTAATTGTTTGCATTTCCTGAACAGTAGTAATGCAGTAACAGCAGTAGTAATGGTTATCATGTCTTATTTTCAAAACATTTAAACGTTTTTTTCCATTTGAGTGCAACATCAAGACAAACGTTTACAAAAGACTATGCCACTTAGAAATCTCTTTTGAAGAATTTATCTCCAACAATCGTATAATTTTATTATTGAAGGTCTCAATTAATACAGCTCTCAGAATTATCTGATGCAGTATTTCCATTTTATCAGCTTTAGCTTGATGTGTACTTTAAACAATAATCTGCATCTAAAGCAATATCATATCATGATATAAAATTATACTGAAAAGCAGCAAATAGTTTCTATGAATTATATAACCGCACCGCTGGAAATAATATGGCACATTGCAATTGCAAATATAGTTTTACAATTTCAATCAAAACCAATAAAACATGAAAAGTTGATCATGCAGTTTAATTAACTAAGCAAAAGTAAACTAGGGGAATAACAGAAAAACACAAAAAAAATATTTTGATAAGAAGGATAATAAGGAGCAGTAGGAGTCAATGATTTAGTCAATTTCTGTCAAGTTAAACATAAAGATTTATACAATGTTGGAGAGAACTAAGCAGTTAACCTTGTTATTAAGAAATGGTATAATCCAAGGTTTGTCCTACCATTGGCTTAGGTAATTCAATAAATAAAAATTACAGAGAAACAAACATTGATAAATATTTGAAAACTTTTTATTACCTAATTGTTCTCGTGATATTGGAGGAATTGTTTCGTTATCTCTCAAATTCCACTTTGGAAATAAACCTTCTGCCGATTCGCTCAGATTGTGATATTTACAGCGTGTCGACCAGGTAACGAACAGTATTCAAAGTGATTCAAAACAACGAAACTTTGAAGAAGCATGAGCCCTGAGCAGTCATGCCAATCTTAAGGACATTGGCCCAATTTATTAAAGACTTTTCGCCTCACTCAAGCATTGAAATTTTTCCCATTATTAGCAATTACTGCACAAAATTTTATAGACATGTGTCTATAATGTTAAGTTTTATGATTCTGCTCTCACTAATTGTGTATTTATGTTTATGTTACTTTTTATGTTCAATCTTATGCTTCAATTTATTCATTCCGTGGCCACGCGATCTGTTGGTAAAAGTTAAGAAACAAGTCAACGGTAGCTCTTTATGTTGGGTTAAAATATTTTTATTTTACATCTAAATATAACATGTAGTGTATAAAAGTTTACATAACAATTAATTCGAATGTAGAATGCAAGATTTTTACCACAGTTTAAAATGAAATATTAATGAATATTAAAATTTCTCAACGTTGATACAAGGAGAGACTGAATTTCTATTTATTTAATCTTGTGGAAACTTTATGTTAAAATGTATGTAATTTTAGCAGTATTTATTGTTATGTAGTAGTGATGCACCTAAAAAACAGATAAATCCGTATGTGAAACGTTGTGCCAAACATTGTTACGTTTTATTCGGAATTGACTGTCTACAATTAATAGATACTGTAATCCAATACACTTAACAGACTGTCATAAATATAACACAATTTAGAGTGAGATTTTTAAGTAAAAAGGCGTTTTATAATCTCTTGTCTTATGGTACATGACGATCCACTCAAAATATTAAGAAGTGTAATTGACTTGAAAACAAGACACTTCTTAATTTCTACTTTCTTGCCTTACTACGTTCTCAATGTATAAAGAAGTACTGTAATGTTGCGGCAGATATAGGCGATTTTTCACAAGAAAAACTTGAATTTTAGGGGCATGATGTTTTAAAGAGGTGACATCTTGTTTCTTATGTAGAAAATAACTTCCTCTTTCGCTTTGCTCTATCAGAGTCGACGTTTAGAATGAAACTCAAGATTTTTTTATAAAACTGACATTCTCCGATTAATTTGGACGAACTCGAACTGGACGCATTTTTGGGCACAACAATTTTTCTATAATTTTTGCTTGAAGTTAATGCTATTTACAAGATAATTCTAAATAATCGTTCAAAATATTTTATTATTTGTTTGCAAGGAAAGAGAAAAGGACACAAAGGATAAGATAGTTTTTTGTTGAACTCTGAATTTGTGATAATTGCAAGTCAGATATACAGTTAGAAAATATGTACTGTGACTGCAGTACTAGTTTTTAAACACCAAAAAGTTGAGATTAAAGCGCGGCTAGAGGGGTAAGAGTAACGTGCATTACCTGTTAATAATAAGGCCCTGACTTCGCTTCTCGTCATAAAGAATAAATGCTAATTGGAAACACTTTCAGTTCCTTGTATTAAGATATTATATGTGTATGTACTTTGGCACAACAGCTATTTACGTGCTAAGGCCTATCAGCAGAGACTCAGCCTTGCGACCATGGTTTAAGGGGCACATAGCCATTCCTACGCTGTATTTTTGGTATTCTAAACCTGAGATATGAGTTTGCTCGTCACCATACAGCAACAGATACTGGAACATTGCAAGGAAAGCGCACAATTAATGTTACCATGACCAGGAATTGAACCCGGGTTTGCGTCGTGGAAAGAAGCACGCAAACCAACGAGCCACCGACGGCGAGAAAACATACACTAATTAACACCAATACTTCAGAGTAATCCAAAATTAATGCCTTCTCTATGTTGTATATTAGAGAACATAATTATCTGATAATAGGAATAGGGCTTTCTATTAAAATGAGAATTATCATTAAAATGTAAAATATCATGCATCTAATTTTAATTATATTATTTTATTCATTGTATGATTTATTTACTTTGGATTATTTAACACCAGAAAAAATAAATATTTTATCTTTGTACCGAAAATGTTTGGTGTCACTAATTATCTATTTCTAATACTATTGTGTATTGAATACCCAGCAAAAGAGGTCAGCTGACTGGAGCACTGACCTTACCTATGGGTTGTAGCTTTGAATGTAGTGAAAAATATTGGTAATATTATTATATGTGCTTTACGGGGAAGGCAATTCCACTGTTTTTCATTTTGTAAATTGTGGCCGAGTACATACAAAATATCTTAGTTAGCAAACGTTTCAAAAATATTACTTATTCTCCAGGATACAAATGTAGAAACAACACAGTTTACAACCAAAATATAACCATATACATGAAACAATAAACTCTACAACATATTAAATATTTTTTTTAAATTATACTAAACATTAAAAAGATTATATATTGTATTAGTTGGAATTGATAAATCAATTTCTAATTACCTTGCAACATTTTTCCCAACTCATCTCACATAAAACATGAGTGATTCTTTTTCAGTGAATAATTCACCCCTATTAACATATGATCACTTTATATTTTGAATTGACCCTTGAATTGACACTTGACATTTATCCCAACTCATCTCACATAAAACATGAGTTTTTTTTCAGTGAGTCATTCCCCCTATTAACATATGAGCACTTTATATTTTGAATATAACTGACAAATGAAATTTCCATGAGCCATTTCATTTAACAGAGCTGTTGAGAATAATTCAAATATCTCATCATTATACACAATAAACATGCATTGGAATTAAAAAACTAATGAACTTTATAATTCCCATACTAAAATTAATATAACTATAAAAAATGTCTCATAAAAACATACTGTTCTATTATTCTCAAACACAGTTATAATATGAATAAAATAAGTTCAATTTACAAGTAATGCTTTTAAATTGGTATTTCAAACAGAAAAACATGTAACCTAAATGAAATAAATTAAATAAAACAAATAAAAACAAGTTACTGATGATGTGGTTATTTTTATTCAATCACCCAGCAAAATTCTACTATCACAATCACACAAGATCATGTCCAAGTATAACAGAACTGCTGTACCTTAATTATTACGAAATGCAAACAGAACCTGTGAATAAGCAAAATACATTTACAGCATAACTTTGAAAACACAAAAAGATACCTATTTAAGGAACATGATTACTTTATATACACTCGACATACATTGCAAGATAAAATTCAGTATAACACTGTACATATAATATATAGAGTCACATACCATAACAATGGTTATGTATACAAGTAATTAAAGCATTACACTCTGAAAGTTATAAATTTAGAGCAGAATAATTTGATGCATATACACAAATATATTATTATCATGTTATATATAGATATTGTTTTTATTGTTTTCTTAAAACCAAGTTCACAAATAGATACTTATCATAATATATAAAAAATTAAATTCTATCTTTGAACCAAGTACTTTCTCAACCTAAAAGAATATCAAGCATGTAATCAACATTGATGAGTCTTACACTTAGAAGAAAACAAGACTTTACAATATTATATTCACAAAAAATAGAGCTTGTAACAAGAAAATTTGTCAAATTAAGTAGGTCATAGAATGTTAACAGAAAAATGTGTATTTAAAATTAGTTTTCAACCCAATAGTGTATAATAATATTTATATCATCTGTTTAATATGATCGTTAATTAATATTTATGAATATGATCAAAATTAGAGATGGTTGTAATTTGGATTTCAATTGCCATCTGGAAAGGCTATTTACTTTCAAATGAATGTTTGTCTACATTTATTGGTGACACATTGAAATGCTGTAAATATTATGTACTATACAAGATCATGACATAATATATGTATATTTTTATTGACTTCTACCTTGCAATTTAGTCAATGCACGAATAGAGTTATCACGTTCCGTAAGTTTGTAATTTGTGTGTTGTCAAACGGATTTCATATTATATACATATTTGAACCACGGTGTATGTGCATCGATTTAAATGATTAAGATACAGCAGTATATTTGAACATTAACTTGCTGAAGACATGTATGCAGCCATAAAATGACTACACCATTACACCTCGAATCACGAAGAACGATTTCGTTACGGTGTTGTTAATAGTAGTAGGTACATCGTGATTGGAAAAAAATAATTACTGAAAATCAGACGTTATCTGCTTTGCTTACCTCTACGTTGTTTCCGTTCATATTATCACAAGTGTTTTCTATTAATACTAGGATAACCCACTCTATTCATCTATCCATTCACGTTTTACAACGTATTTGCAACTAATATGAGTGGCAATTTTTTCGGAACGTGTCAGCGCCCTCTGAAGTAACAATATTGCAGTGGTATTCTAGAGGGCGCTGTACAGCTAAATAAACTAAAATATCGATACATCAATAAACAACAATTTCTCGAGAAATCGATACTACGTTTTCAATATTTACTAGTTATTGAGTAAAAATTCCTTGTATCGATATTACGGTAACGATTAAAACTTCATTGAAACGCAAACACATCGAGCAGTCTTTTCATCATGGATCTGCTCAAGACCAACTATAAATATCAAATCACAATGCATTCTCGATATGAATATCTCACAAAATGGCGACTATCGTAGGCCAGGCGTGAGGCATGGTGGATCTACACCAACTAACTCGCCGAACTTGCCACGCAAAATGCTACTACTTTTTAATGGGACGAGGTGGTTGTCGCCAACATTGTAAATTGATACGTGTCGTTATGAGTCGAACCTAAGAATCTCAACGTGCCTATTCACAACTGGAGGAAGACTAGGGAGCTCGTGTATCAAGAAAACATGCGCGAGTAATACATTCCTCAAACCTGAACGCATCAATCTATATGGAACAAAGTGGCGTCATACGGAGGTGGACACATGGGAGTCATGTAGCTTGATTGTGGCTTTGCGTGCGCGTACGAGCAGTGATGAGGTGTAATATATTCTTCACTCTATAAAAACTATACTCTGTGACTATTGTGAATTGAAGGACACATAAGATGATAAGATTCTCTTTTGTTGAACCTGAATTTGTGAATTCAAAAAAAAGGAATGCTGCTACTAAATGTGCACTGTGACAGCAATACTAGTTTTTAACCGTTGAGTAAGTTGAGGTTAGGAGTGCGGCTAGACGTGCAAGGGTAAAGTGCATGACCTGTTAACACTACAGCGCTGAGTTCGAATCTCATCAAGGAGGAAATATGCTGGTTGGATACACTTTCAGTTTCTTGTATTAAAATATTATGTATCTTTGTATGTACTTTGACACAACTGCTCTTTACGTGCTGAGGTCTATCAGCAAAGGTCCGGTCTTGCGGCCGAGAATTAAGGGGCACATAGCAAACCCTACGCTGTATTTTTGGTATTCTCAATTTGAGAAGAGAGGTGTCTCATCGCCATACATAAACAAATACTGGGACGTTTTATGGATGGCGCCCAATTAATTTTTGCCCTGACCGGGAATTCAACCCAGGTTTGCGTGGTGAAAAGAGAGAACACTAACCAATGAGCCACTGAGGATCTCAATTATATTATTATGTAACAGTTAAAACAACGTGAGAAAATATATACTGTTTAGCACCAATACTTTAGTATAATCCAAACGTAATGCCTTCTGTGTGTTATATATTATAGAACATAATTATCTGATAATAAGAAGAGGGCTTGCTATTAAAATGTGAATTACATTTAAAAATTAAACTATTAGTTCCCTTCTAATTTCAATCATATTCTCCTATACATTGAATGATTTATTCACATCAGATTAATTAACACCCGAAAAAACCCAAATATTTTATCCTTGTACTGAAAATTTTTGTGTCACTAAATAACTATTTCTAATAATATTGTTAAATGAATGCCCACCAAAAGAGTGCAATTGATTGGAGCAATGACCTAACCTAAGTGTTGTTGCTTTTATCTAGTGAAAAATATTGGTGACATTATCATGTGTGATTTACGGGGAAGACAATGATATTCCACTGTTTTCATTTGTGTAAAATGTGGCCAGGTACATGAAAAATATCTTAGTGCGGCAACGTTTCAAAAATGTTACTTATTCTCCAGGATAGGAAAGTAGAAACAACACAGTTTACAACCAAATTATAACAATAAACATGAAACAATAAAGTCTACAACAAATTAAACAAACATTTTATTATTTATACTAAACATTAAGAAGATTATAAATTGAAATTAGTTAATTGGAAAAAGCAAATTCCGATTACCTTGTTAAATTTATTTCACCTCACCTGATGTAAAATATGAATGACATTTTTATCAGTGAGACATTCTCCATATTATTGTAACATATGAGCACTTACATCTGGAATACAACTAACTAATGAAATTTCCATGAGCCATTTCATTTAACAGAGCTGTTGAGAATAATTCAAGTATCTCATCATTACACACAATAAACATGCATTGGAATTAAAAAGCTAATGAACTTTATAATTCCCATACTAAAATTGATATAACTATAAAAAATGTCTCATAAAAACATACTGTTCTATTATTCTGAAACACAGTTATAATATGAATAAAATAAGTTCAATTTACAAGTAAAGCTTTTAAATTGGTATTTCAAGCAGAGAAACATGTAACCTAAATGTAATAAATTAAATAAAACAAATAAAAACAAGTAAGGGATGATGTGGTTATTTTTATTCAATCACCCAGCAAAATTCTACTATCACAATCACACAAGATCATGTCCAAGTATAACAGAACTGCTGTACCTTAATTATTACAGAAATGCAAACAGAACCTGTGAACAAGCAAAATACATTTACAGCATAACTTTGAAAACACAAAAAGATACCTATTTAAGGAACATGATTACTTTATGTACACTCGAGATAAATTTCAAGAACAATTCAGTAAAACATTGTACATATACTACAAAGTCAGATACCATAACACAGGTTTTCTCTGCAAATATTAAAGATTTACATTATGAAAGTTATAAATTTAGAGCAGAATAATTTGAAGAGAAATAGGCTACCAAATGGCAATTAAATTATATCAGATACACAAGACAGATGCATATACACAAATAGATACTTATCATAATATATAAAAAAATTAAATTCTATCTTTGAACCAAGTACTTTCTCAACCTAAAATAAATATCAAGCATGTAAGCAATTTTGATGAGACTCCCACTTACAACAAAAAAAACTTTACAATATTATATTCATAAAAAATAGAGCTTGTAACAAGAAAATTTGACAAATTAAGTAGGTCATATAATGTTAATAGAAAAACATGTATTTAAGATTAGTTTGCAAACCAATGGTGTATAATAATATTTATATCATGTGTGTAAGATGATCATTAATTAATATTGATTAATATCATCAAAATTAGAGATGGTTGTAATTTTTATTTCAATTGCCATCTGGAAAGGCTGTTTGTTTCAAATGAATGTTTGTCTACATTTATTGGTGACACATTGGAATGCTATAAATATTATGTACTATACAAGACCATGATATAATATCTTTCGATCTCTATGTCATTCTTTATACATGACTCTATGTATATTTTTATTGACTTCTACCTTGCAATTTAGTCAATGCACGAATAGAGTTATCACGTTCCGTAAGTTTGTAATTTGTGTGTTGTCAAACGCATTTCATATTATATACATATTTGAACGACGGTGTATGTGCATCAAATTAAATGATTAAGATACAGCAGTATATTTGAAATTAACTTGCTGAAGACATGTATGCAGGCATAAAATGACTTTACCATTCCACCTCGAATCACGAAGAACGATTTCGTTAATGTGTTGTTAATAGTAGTAGTTACATCGTGATTGGAAAAATAGATTAGTGAAAATCAGACGTTATCTGCTTTGCTTACCACTACGTTGTCTCCGTACATATTACCACAGCTATTAGGATACCACACTTTATTCATCTACGCTTTCACGTTTTACAACGTATTTGCTACTAATGCGAGTGGCATTTTTTTCGGAACGTGTCAGCGCCCTCTGAAGTAACAGTATTGCAGAGGTATTCTAGACGGCTCTGTATAGCTATCGATGTAAAATATCGATAAATTTCAACAAATAACGATTGGCAGCGATACTTCTTTTTCAACATACACTCATTTTCGAATAAAAATTCCTAGTATCGATAACACGGTATCGATTAAAACGGCATTGAAACGAAAACACATTGAGTAGCCTTTTGAACATGGGTCTGCACAAAACCAACTACAAATATCAAACCACAATAAATTCTCGATATCAATATCTCACAAAATGTGAACTATCGTAGGCCAAGCTTTGAAGCATGTTAGATCAAGACCAACTACATATCTCAGATAAGAATGCAGCAATCTATATGGAGAAAATGGCGTCTATATCGTGCAGACATATGGGAGTCAGGTGGCTTGCTTGTGAAAAGTAACAGTGGTGAAGGGTAATATGTTGTTCACATTATAAAAGCTATACTCCGTGACTATTGTGAGATCTGTGTTAAAAATGCAATGGATCGTAAGTGCTCTGTATCTGGATGGAAAAAACAATTATAGTTCATTCGTCACGACAATTTTTATATTTCTGAATGACAAAGTTTTACGGGAAAAATAGGTGAAAAGAATTCACTGTGTTAATTTTTAAGTGAGTGATAATGCATAAGTATGCATTAAACACTTTGACGAAAATATTATTGTGAAGGAAGATATTTTTCGTGTGTCAAACGGTGACGATATTAGAATCCCTGGGAAGGTTTATAAATTGACAGATGGTGCATTTCCCACTGTGTTTCCGAATCAACCATCTTACCGTATGGTGACTGAGACAAAAAATGCGAAATCCGGCAGACAGGGTCCAGGAACGTATGAGAAGAGATAAAGATAATTTTAAGCAGTGGTTTGAAGGCGACAAAATGCCAATTTTACAACTTTTGCTAATGATATTAGAAGACGTGTGTTCAAACATTTACTGTTATAGTGAAAGAGGACTATGTATTTTTTTTCCAAAAATTGAGAATGCCTCGTTTAATGACATACATATAATATCAGTAGGTTTCTAAATTTCATATTCCTTGGGAGTTTAAGTGTTCCATGAAAGTGTGTGCTTGCCTACAGAACAATTTAAATGTATTTTAGAATTGTAGGGACAGAAAAAATTGAAATGTGCCAAGTGGTCTAAATTTGACACATTAGTCAGTCGTCTTAGCAGTTATTTAAATAATTTCATTAGTTTTAATGATAAAATCTGCTTGCGAAACCATCTTCTAGTAAACAGTGACGTAAGTAAAGAAACAACAACGAAAATAAAATTTGCCCTGAATGGGAGCTTGTTGTATCTCCTCAAGTGAGGTACTCTGCTGAACTATTTATTTGGGCTGCCACTCTGTGTTTTGCGTTTCCTG
This sequence comes from Gryllus longicercus, assembly GCA_038098605.1. Lineage (NCBI taxonomy): Eukaryota > Metazoa > Arthropoda > Insecta > Orthoptera > Gryllidae > Gryllus > Gryllus longicercus. The sequence continues at coordinate 862,958 of JAZDUA010000267.1, read as the reverse complement.
GTGCTCACCGCTTACTAAGATAATTAAATGTGATAACGTTACCTCAACATCTGTATTTAAGAAAAGTTTTGGGTAAAATGGGTTCTAGCACTCCTGGTATTGGTTCTTCCCAAAAATAATTCTTGAAGGAAAAAATATTTTTTTAATAACGATATTACAAAGTTGTGTCATTGTTGCTTGATGAAATTTTTGTTAAATCTAAATTGTCATAAAAAGATGGTAGAATTTTACAAATGACACAAACCGATACTGCTAGAGCATTGCAAGTATTTATGATTCCCTCGTTATATTCTTCAAATAAAGATGTTCTAGGCCTTTTTCCAGTGTACAAAATCAGTACGGACACACTACTGCAACGTACACTTGAGGTGTTAAATGTCACGACAAACTGGATATGATGTGTGTATGATTTGTGATAATCGTAGTTCAAACAGAACTAATTGTGCTTCATAATGGCACAGACTTTCCCGTATTAGTTTTCTATTTCTTTTGGTCTCGGCTAGCTATTCTAACTTGCCAAATACTCTTTTCTGCTGCCTTCTATCGCCGCTCAAAGTACTTTTTTTGAAATTTTCTTTTTTTTCACCACAATATTAGAGCGGAATTATTATTTTAAAAATACTAAACTACAGTAAAATCTAGTTCACAATGGCAATTTTCATTGAAGAATTTGGGGCCGTTTTTAAGAAAATAGCGCTTAAGCGCTACAGTAAATTGGAAATTACAAGCTCTCTTTCACAGAATTTTTTTGTTTTATGAAAAACTTCATTTAAAGATATTTGAAGCATATTAACTTACAAATACAATAGTGATTACAAATATTTGGAAATAGGTATATGTCTGGTGTTAGAGATCTTTAGAAAATATTACATTTAAATAATTTTTGAAGAAAACAAAATGTCCCGAAATGAACTTTCCCTCATTTTAAAGAGTGCAGTAAGAGTGCAAAGAGTGCAGTAACCTTTCACAAAGTTTGAAGAAAACGAATTGGATGCGTGTTTGAGAAAATTGCGTTCGGTAGTTTCAGAAAATGCGGAATTTTGAGCATGTTTTCACAGGAAGCGATTGAGTTTTGAGAAGCTTTATGTGACATTATTTAAACCACATGTACTCATAAATGCAATAAAGTGAATAAATAGCCTCCAATATAAATATTAACGATATGAGACAAGTGAAAAACATTAAATGTATGTAATTTTTAAAAAACAAAAGAATAGAGCAATATGTCTTCTTACAGAGTATATTTAGCATTATTCCTTCCAAAAGCTAAAAGAAAAAAAAATGTAGTCGTTTTTGAGAAAATCTTGTTTATATGTTTTTAAATATGCACATATTGTATGCAATATTGCGCAAAGAACACTAAAATTTTTAAAAAATGTACATGACCTTAATGAAAAAACTCACTATGAAGAATAAGTTTTGTTTGAAGGAAAAATCTCTATCTTTAATTTTGTAGTTGTAGAAAGACACTGAAAGTAATTCATAGTTTTTATTTTCGAAACTTCATGGTTAGCGAAATTCATGGTATGAAAATCGGAACTATGCCTCGGTTATAAGTGTAAGTAGTTCTATTCTTACAAGAAATGTAAAGAAAGAATTTGGAGGAATTTTTAAGAAAATTTTTGAAATGTCCGGAGGGCTTCATACAAAGTACCCCCAAATTTTAAAGAATGTTTTACAAAATCTCAAAGTTTCGACTCTATCCAAATAGACAGGGTGTTTTTCAGTTTGGAAGAAATCCTACTTATGGTTTAGGCGCTAGTTAGTGTTCACAGACACCAGACTGACGGACGGATAAACGTTTAAAAAACAATTTTTCGGTATCTGGAGCCCCAAATCGTGTATTTACGTTGAAATCCACGAGCATTACATAAATTTCCCTATACTATGTATATTACTCCGAATATATGTACGTATACGGGAAAGTAAAAAGAAATATTTTTAGATTGTGACAAGGGAATTTTCTATTATTTTACACAATTAAACAGAGGTGGTTTAAAGTGTCCTTCTTCAATGAGTTTCTCCTTGTGTTGTAATATATATAGACCTTTTCAGACTTTAATTAGTGATCATTATGAATATGATTTCTCAAGATAAGCAACTGAAGAAATTCAGGTGTAGAATTAGGACTAGAGGTAATAGAAAGGCTGTCTACCTAGATGATAAGTGTGAATGTAGTATTGTGTTGAGGACAGTTGTTTCAAAGGGCATTGATTTTATCAAATAATTTTATTAATAATTACACCAAGGCACTTAATGTAAAGAGTGTGTCAAAGGAAATAGCAAAGAAAATGGACAGTAAACATACGAATAGGAAAGCCCATGCGAAATGCAATGAACCTGGACTTAAAGTTTTAAAACTTGCCAGTAAATAGAAGTATGTCCTTTTTTTAATATCTTGTATGTCTTGCATTCATGGGTTCTTCAATTTTGAAAGAAATTTTGAAAATAATGCACCTTCTGTCATTTCCACAGTAAGCAAATTTTCTATTTTGTTTGGTACCTTGTTTGAGTTCAGGACAAGTTTAATAATGGGTGGTTCTAGTTGTTCCCTTTAAATTTCCAAAAGGTAAAGATTAAAAGTTCCCACAGAAGTTCCGCGCTGTGACGATATCTGCGGGACCATTCATGCCAGAGTGTCAATTATGACTCAGAGTTTGATGGCAGTTTTCCTCAACCGATAAACATAACGCGATCGCTTGATCTATTCAAGCACGAGATGCAACTTCTAAGTTGCCAATACACCCAGTACGTTTTCTGAGCACATGCGGCGCGGTGTTTTTCCATATCTATCTACGATTTTCCATCAGATTGTTGATATCGCTTTACGCAACGAAGAAAATGGGTCCATGAATTTGACCTACAAAGGAAAAAAGGAGAATTCCGTACCTTTATACCACAAAAGAGAAGAAACGCTTTCATATATACTAGAATGACCAGTGTCTATTTTGATAAAATTTTGAATCTGATCGCAGGAGACATAAAAAAATTTGACACTTAACAATAATGAAGCTCTATCACCTCAAGAACGACTTCTTATTTTATTCATTATCCTATATATTTCAATAGAATTATAAATTTAGGGAAACTTTGCATTACTAAAATGTACAGCTCTGGTATCAGACATTAATCGTTGCCGTCTGCAGCTAAGTTCAACTTTCGCACGGCATGGACAGCCCTTCAATCATGACGAAATCTCACAGGCGTAGTCTCTCAAACAACAGCAACCAATCTAAACACGGGGAAGGGAGTGGCCTGACACAATTGCGTCGTAGAAAATGGCGGCTATCCCTGGTTCAGACGGGGAAATATTTTCAGAGAAAAAAATATGGAATGAAACAATTTTTGAACATGAAAGTAAATTCTTTAAGATAAATATATAAACGCATACTTTTTACCAGTTTTAACACAAATCATTTCGACGAAAGTACGTTTTCATAGGCTAAAAAAACTCTAATTTTAGAACAATTAGTTTCTCATACACATTTTAATTTCAATATTATTGTTAATATACAAGCCATGAACTTTATGAAATGTCCTATTTACGATAGGTTTTATAGATAAGAAAAAACTATTATAATTTCATATTTGCAATTCTTGATATTTTTATAAAAGTTGCAACAATTGCAGAATAGTGCATTTCTCGAATCAATAGATCTCAAAGCAACCATTTCAATAAAAGTCAGCAAAATTCAAAGACGAAATGTATATTTATTTTTATAGTAACAATTACATTATATATTAAGCAGTCAATTTGCATCTCTTGTCAATTGATATTTTGCAATGATTAACAGAGAGATTTGTTGGGGACCCTCTCTGGCAGGAATAGCACACATTTCAAAATTGTTTATAACATCGTTAATTGTTACAGAATTGTTAATTCGCAGTTTTCGGTTCTGGCACATCAGGCAAACCTTTGCATTTTAGAATTGCAAAAATTGAAATTTAACATTTTTATAAGTGAGTATAAAATAAGACGTGAAGATTCTGCACGATTGAGGTGGGGTAATATCGAAAAGGACAAGCCGGACAAACAAAAATGTAATAGAATATTCATTCTGTAGATTACGGTGAGAGAAACGTTTCTTTGAGGCTTTTGAACTCAACATTTTAGTGTTTAATCTCATAGAACGCCTTCTTTAGGAGTTATTTAACGATATAAATTCAACAATACTGCCGAGTGTTGCGGGTTGCGTATTTACAAGAAAATGTAGTTTTATTCTGCAGCGGCTTATTGTGAAGATACAACAAAACTAACAGCACATAAATCTTCTGTGTGAAAAACACGTATATGTTTCAACTTTCATGGTGATCGGTCACATATGTAAGAAGAGGCTGTAAAAAAAACTATGATGCTAGTTCCATATTCGGCGATCTCTCCATTTCTTTAAAAATTGCAAAGAGTCTACATTTGATAACTACAAAATTGACGATCAAGATTTTTCCCCTAACAGCTTTAAAAATCCAGCTCTGTTAAAATGGTCATGTACAATTTGTTTGAGAAAAATAGTACTTTTCGTGTGATTCGTGATTCAAAAATATATACATTATCTAAAAAGAATTATTTCTCAAAATCGGACCAAACTTTTTCTTTACATTTTCTCCTCATATGTAGTAAACCATTTTTGGGAATATCTCTATTTTAGAATAGTTCATCAATCTAACATTGCCAAAGTTATTGTTGATCAGGAATCATGTGTAAAATGATGTCCTAAAACATTACATATTTGAATAAGATCATGTACATCATGTTTTTTTGAAAAAAGATCATTTATTTTCGGTTAATTTTTTATTCAAGTTAATACAATTTAAAAAGTAAATTCAAAATAATGGCTCAAAACATGTGCCTGTATTTTAGAAGTAAAGCAAAGTACTCTTAAAAATGGCAAGGCATATTTTCGTTAACTCTGAATTTTCGAAAATTCCAAAATTTAGATTTACTAGAAGAAAATGGGAGCTGTTTTAGCACTAGTTTTCAAATGCCGAGAAAGTTGAGTTTAGCTGTGCGGCTGGTGGTGTAGGTGTAACGTGACTTTCTTTTTAACTTTCTTATTAAGGCCATGAGTATGAATCTCGTCACGGAGGAAAAAAATGCTGGTTGGAAAAAATTCCAGTTCCATGTATTATAGAACATTACTACAAAAAATAATACAAGAAAGTATGACCTGTTTCATCACCACTACTTTACAGTAATTCAAAATTAATTACTACTGTACAGTGTGTATAATATATTAGAGAACATAATTATCTGCTAATAAGAAAAGGAGTTGCTATTAAAATGTGAATTGCGCTTAAAAATTGAATTTAGCATTCCTCTTATAAATTTATTTATATTTTCCTACACACTGAATGCCTAAATTAATCTGGATGAAGTACCACCAGCAAAAATTAATATTTTAACTTTGTACTGAAAATTATTGATGTCACTAAATATATATTTCTAATAATATTGAGCATTGAATGCCCATCAAAACAGTTCACCTGATTGGGGCACTGACCTTGCCTAAGGATAAAATATTGGTGATATTATCATGGGATTTTTGCATAGAAGGCAATGACAATCTAGTTTTCTTGTATATAAGATTGTCAATTATATGAAAAATATCTTAGTTTGCCAACGTTTCGGAAAATATTACTTATTCTTCAGGTTACAAAAATAGAAACAACACAGTTTACTTACCAAAATATAACCATTAACATGAAACAATAATCTCTAGAACAGATTACACAAACCATTTATTATTTATACTGAACATTACAAGGATTTCTATATTGAAATTAGTTGTATATAAGTTAATTTTAAATAACCTAACTAAATGTATCTCAATTCATCTCATATAAAACATAAGTGATGTTTTCCAGTGAGACATTCTCCCCATTAACATACAGAGCATCAGCAGTTTACATCTTGAATGTAACTGACTAATGAATTTTCCAAAAAACATTACATTTAACAGGACTTTTGGGAATCGTACGATACAAGTATCCTATAATTATCTACAATAAACATGAATTGGAAAGAAAAACAACACAAAATTTATAATACCCATATTAAAATTGATATTTGTGGGAAAATATCTCTCATAAAAATACTGTCTTGTAATTCTCAATCACAGTTATACTATGGACAATACAAGTGAAAACTACAAAAAACAATTTAATTTATATTTCAAACAGAAACACATGTAGCCTGAGTGCAATCACTGAAATAAAACACAATGAAAAAATGTTATGAATAAATAGATATTTATATTCATCCACCCAGCATATGTCTACTATCACAATAAAACAAGATAATTTCCAAGTATACTAACCTACCTTTATTATTAACAATGATGTAAATAGAATCTGTGCAAGGTTGAAATACATTTGGGAAGAAGAAAAAAAAGTTTTACAACTCATAATTACCTATGTCAAGAACATAACTTTATATCTAAGGAAGTTGTAGAGAGTCAGAAGTTGAAAATAAATAGGCTACCAAGTGACAATTAAATTATAATTACACAAAAAGAGTATTTTATATCATATTATTCAGTAAATACTTTTGTAATTTTTTTCTTTAAATCCAACAAAAGAACCATGTTATTTCATGTACTCTTTCTCAACCTAGAAAGATTATAATCACATAATCAGATTTGATGAGACACACTTTGAACCAAAAACACTTAAAACAATTATATTCACAAAAAAATTGAATTTGTAACAAGAAAACTTGGCAAATTAAGTAGATGATATAATGTTAATAGAATAGTATGCTGTAGGAAATGTTTGCTAGCCAGAGGGAGTAACAATATTTGTCAATCAATTGATTAAAATGATATCAAAATACCTTTTTGTTTGTTATTATATTATAAGCCTGTTTGCTTTCAAATTAATGTTTGTCTACATTTATTGGTTTCATTTTGGAATGTTGTAAATATTATTACTATATAAGACTATTTGAGTGTTATATTATTACTATGGTATGGTATATTTCTCTTTGTACACATGCATGCATGATTGTGTATAATATTTTATGAAGTTCTATCTTGCATTGTATTCACGTGGAAATATCAGGTTTTTCACCCTTTTAATTTGAGTATTGTCAAAAACATTAGGTATTTCAAATTCTGTATATGTGCATGAATTCTAATTATTGAGGTACAGTAGTATATTTGGGTATACACACTGAAAGCATGTATGTGGGCATGTGGCAGTATATGTAATTTGTTCGTAGAGCTGGATGATAGAATAGAATGAATGTAATCATGGTGCCTCCATATCTCGGTAAGCTAATTATCACCGCTTTGCTCTATTACACACCCAACAACGCATTTAGGTCTTATAGGTTTTCTCTCGGCGCCTAAGAAAATATTATTGCGCGAGGATCTCTTTAATGCTATGTATAGAAGCAGTTACCCCCTCCTGAAAAATAAATTTCTCTCCTGCAAATCCATTTAACTTTCATCTTAGGTTCATCAATCAAACGGCTATTCCTGTACACCTCAAATCACGAAAAACGATTTCGGGAAGAGAGGCGTATTGTTATTAATAATAGTTGCATCGTGATTGAAATCGAAGATTTGAAATTAAACGTTGTCTGCTTTGCTTACCTCTAGAATATTTCTGTTCATCTTTTACAGCAAATTGTGAATCCTGTTTTCTCACTAAGAAGAAATGCTAATCTGTGAACTAGTCAACGTAACGACTTGCACCAGAATGCAAATTGCATTGTTTGGATACAAGTCACCGCCCTCTGGATAAAAAGTGTTCCAGCGGGCACTGTACAAGTAAATAAAGTATCGATATATTTCGATCGATACCATTTACTCTTGGCATCCAAATGGTGGGAACTTCTTTGTCGATGTTTACTGAATATTTATTAATACATCCCGTTATCGAGTAAAACGGAATCAAAACGAAAAGTCTGAGAGCAATCCATGATAGGTTTTTACCATGGAGTAGTCCAAGACCCCGTGATGATACGAACAGTTGTTTCTGACAAAATGGCGACTACCATAAGCCAAGCTTCGAAGGATGCTGGATACACGTGGTAATGTTTATATGGTTCTGGACTTGTGAGTAACTTACGATTGCTGTGATTTTTGAAGTGCGTTCATTGGTCTAAGTAGCCTATGAGAGTTAGTGACGATCATTAAGACGAACTATTATTTAATTAAAATAAACAATCGTACATCATTTCGTTTAGTAGTTTTAGTTCACAAACAAGCCTCTTAATTCACCAGACGTGTTGTGTCACGGGGTACGACAAAACATCAGTTACAACTACACTTAAATTTCTAAACGTTAAAATTTAAGAGAAAATCATTGAAATTAATTCACATAGATCATTTTAAAGTGAAAAAACCTCGGTAAGTATAGTAAGATATAGTATCAAACATTGTGTACTTGGTGGGAACGACAAAAAATAATACGAGATCTAAATGTTCTAAAGTGAAGTACAAAATAGAATATTTATAATTTCAGTGAAGGATGAATAAGTTGCATGAATTAAGGTGCAAGATGATTCATTGTATGTCCCTTCAGTTTATGATTGCCACCTTGTGGAAGCCCATGGCCCGGAGATTTTAAAGGGAGGGGAACCAAAATTAAGTCACAATGAATGTTTTATGTTTATGTATAAGTACTGTTAATTATATTTTCTATGAAATAGTACAAACTTTTATATTATTATACATTATATTAATAAATTATCTTTTCAAAGAAACGATGCATATTGTCTATAGCTCTAGCCAGCTAAAAAGACTAGCTAACGTGACAAATTTTGAAAAATATCGCTAAAGGTTCATGTGTTCATCCTCTATTTTGGGTAGTTTTGTTTCGTTTAGTACAGACAAAAGCTTTTGCCAACCTTTACACTATTACACCGTGTACAGAGTGTACAGGCAGGAAACAACTAAACTTCAAAAATAAGCTCTTAAGGTGGTAAGAGCGAGATAAGTGTTATGTTTTACATGCCTTTTTTATTGCATTAATCTAAAGATGAGGGGTTCTTCTATGTTTTGGTAGAGTTTGATTCGATTTTACCGTTTAGTTTTTGCATAACGAGACCGATAAGATTGCTGTTTTAACATAGGCTCATATGGGGACCAACAGATTTGACCTGAAATTTTAAAATTGTGAGAAAATTAACTGTTGAATATGTTTTTAGAAACTTTTCTTTTGGTAGCTAGCATATCCAAGAATCAACATGCGCAATTTGAAGGAATTCTACCGTTTCAAATGGAAGATTTTGCAAAATTATAAGCCTAAATCAGTCCAAAGGGAGACCTTCGCGCGCTTTCTAGAGCACTTTGTCGCGCATCTCGGCAACACCGCGCGCGCAACGCGCTTCATTCAAATTGAGTGACAAGATCTTGCAAGAGTTCGTACATTCTTCTAGATCTTCTGGGAGCAATTAAAATATTCTCACTCCTCGAGAACATTGCGTTTGATGGTAACCAGATACTCAGAAAAGCTGGAATTTAAAGGATATAATGATTAGTGCGATTTAAATGAAAATCTTAATTAAGTTAATATTCCTAATGACTCACTTTGATACTACTTTCTATGAGAAAATGGGTGATATTGAAAGTTTATAGTTTTTTTTTACACATTCAGTACAATATTATTATTTTGTATTGTTCCGTTTGTCTATTTTTTGCTCCCGAACAATGATTATTTATTCAATTATTCGGAAATTATTCATATTCTCTTTTTATTATGGAAATACACTGTGGATTTCCATTGTCTTTTGCACCACAAATGCTTACACAGAACTCAAAGCAACAATCTTTAGCATAGATCAGCACTTCAATCTGTAGAGCTACTGAGTGGGAATTCAATTCAAAAAGAAATAGACTTTGTAGTGGCTTCAAATGTGTTGCAATGATAAAATACTTTTTGCAGGTGTTAACATCAATCATTCAAGGTATAGGTGAATGCAAAACTGGATTTCCTCCTAGCAAAATTAGGATTGGGACTCCCATCACCGTGCCCGGATTTTTTAAAATAAATATTAAAACTTCATAAAATGTTTTTATCTGAATTATCATTAATCAAATAGTTTACTAAAGATCAATGTTTGATTTTTTTTAAATTGAATGAAACAATAAGTAACCAAACATGTATTTGCAAATTGAGAAATTTAAAAAGAAATTTCTACTTTGAAAACAATTTGTTAATTTACATCTCTATTGGAACAATTATTTATTCTATCATAATCAGAGGTTTTTTAGATTTATTAATAATATTTTTTTTAGTTTTAAAGATTTTTCTGAAGGAGTGCTCAGTATAGTTTTGTGCTCGAAGATCTACAGTATTTAAATTCGCCCAGGGGCAAATTTTAATTACATTTCATTGAAATTGTAAGAGGAATGATATATTCATCCTGTGGTAGATTTAGAATTTTAATAGAAACCTCTTTTGTCTTCAGCGCTATATTTTATCTCATTGTTTGCATTTCCTGAACAGTAGTAATGCAGTAACAGCAGTAGTAATGGTTATCATGTCTTATTTTCAAATCATTTAAACCTTTTTTCATTTTGAGTGCAATATCAAGACAAAGGATTACAAAAGACTATGCCACTTGGAAATCTCTTTTAAGATTTTATCTCCAATAATTGGTATAATTTTATTATTGAAGATCTCAATAATACTGCTCTCAGAATTATCTGATGCAGTATTTTCATTTTATAATTTTTAATTTAGCTTCATGTGTACTTTAAACAATAATCTGCATCTAAAGCAATATCATATCATGATATAAAATTATACTGAAATGCAGCAAATAGTTTCTATGAATTATATAACCGCACCGGATGAAATAATATGGCACATTGCAATTGCAAATATAGTTTTAAAATTTCAATCAAAACCAATAAAACATGACAAGTTGATCATGCAGTTTAATTAACTAAGCAAAAGTAAACTATGAGAATAACAGAAAAACACACAAAAAAATATTTTGATAAGAAGGATAATAAGGAGCAGTAGGAGTCAATGATTACGATTTCTGTCAAGTTAAACATAAATATTTATACAATGTTGGAGAGAACTAAGCAGTTAACCTTGTTATTAAGCAATGGTATAATCTAAGGTTTGTCCTATCATTAGCTCAGGTAATTCAATAAATAAAAATTACAGAGAAATAAACAGTGATAAATATTTGAAAACTTTTTATTACCTAACTGTTCTCGTGATATTGGAGGAATTGTTTCGTTATCTCTCAAATTCCACTTTGGAAATAAACCTTCCGCCAAATCGCTCAGATTTTGATATTTATCGCGTGTCGACCAGACAACGAACAATATTCAATGTGATTCAAAACAACGAAACTTTGAAGAAGCATGAGCCCTGAGCAGTCATGCCAATCTCAAGGACATTACGGCGTTGCCCAATTTACTAAAGACTTTTCGCCCCACTCAAACATGGAAATTTTTGCCATTATTAGCAATCATTGTACAAAATATACAGATATATGTCCATAATGTTACTTTTAATGATGCTCGTACTTTCTCGTATTTGCTCGTACTAATTGTGTAATACTGCTTTATTACGTTCAAACTTATGCTTCAATTTTTCATTCTGTGGCCACGCGATGTTGGTAATAGTTAAAAAATTAGTCAACAGTAGCTCTTTATGTGGTATTAAAATACTTTTATTTTGCATCTATTAAACTAAATTAATTCTAATAATTAAATAAAACTCAACATAAAAGTCTCTATTTCGTTTATGTAAGTCTCACAATACCCAATTATCTCGCAAATAATCATTTTTGAACGTAATATGGACTCTCTATCTACTAGGGAATATCTCGCTCTAACCACCTTAAGACCATTTTAAGCATATTTTGTCTAATAAACTCCCTGCTGAATGACTGTCGCAATAAGTACTCAAAAGTTGGTTAGAAAAAATACTTCAATGCAAAAATTTGCATTTGAGAAACATAAACACTCCAGGATCATGTAAATTGTTTATTATTTACAAACGAAAGTAATATATTTGTTCGCAAACAAAAAGCACAAATAAAAAAGCAATTGAATTGTGTAAATGGGTGCTTTTGTCTGGGTTGCTTGTTTCTGTTTGGCTTCTTCGCCAAATGCAAGCGAGCAAGTGCGGCCACGTGCGTCTGTAAGAGGCTTACGTCCTCCAGATACGAAAAATTACTTATCACTGTAATACACAGACAAAAAGAACATACGTAAATACACAGGTGGGGAGCTACAACACCCCAATTAAAAAGTGATCATTTAAATGATAAGTCCTAGAAAAAAGATCAGGAAATATAATTACATTATGAGTTTTATTTGCTTTCTCATTTTCAACTCTAAACTAATACAGAAAATTGAAAGGTTTACTCAAAAGATGAAAGGCACACATCTTCCTTATGTTCGGTGTAAATAAATATTTTACATTTGCCACAAAAGTTTGTTTTTTTAAACTTTGCTCTTGGACATACACCGCACCTAGCTTATTTTGGCAATCCTTTTCTTAGATCTCTAGTAATTTCAGACGAAATTTCAATTCCAAATTTCACACATTCTAACACACAGATTGGTAGCTACCATATCCCAAACAATTAAAAACACAAAGTAGTAAAAGGACATTACAGCAGATGCATAGGCGCAAAGAGAACCTACACAAATCAGAATACACGGAGTGTCACGAAAAAAGCTTAACCCCTTGCCTGCGACTCTACGGATTACCAAGAAATGTGAAAAACTACGTTACATCAGTCGCAACATTCGCATAAAACGTATGTATTTTGTTGATTAACTCTACTTTTTTATTAAAGTTCTATTTATTATGTTTAAATTTTAGAGAATGGCTGAATGCAATTGGAAATCATGGTTGTCTAAAAGGCATGTCGGTGAATTCAATGAGAAAATATACGCATCAAACGAATTGTAGATATTTGAAGAGAGAGTTACAGTTAAAACAATTAACTTTTGTATTCATTATACATTATTAGATGATGCCAAAGTCAATAAATGTATTTCAATAGTAATTACGTAAATCTCAATTCTTTCGGAAACTTTCAGGGGGCTGACTGTTGGCGAGACTCCACGAAAATAAGGTTTAATTTTGTGTATTAATATTTTTTTAATTTAATTAGATCATTACAAATATACAACTTGTTAATGCTATACAATCAATAAAAACTTTTTAAAGTAATTTAAGTGTTTCCTTCTGTGAAATACATTTCTATACATCCTTGTATATTTTGTAATGAAAATATGACACTTGTAAAATGCGATGCAGGATGATATTAAAAAATAAAAATTTCATTTTAAGTAAATAAAAAGTATTAAGGCTTGAAAAAATGGAGTCTTCAAAATAAGTAAGAAAAAAATTAAAATCCCACATACGATTTATTTTAAATTTCCCTGTTACATCCACCGCGTGGCTGATAAAAGACACAATAGAATCCATACAGAATAGTATGGCGCCACCGGAAGTTGGACAAATAAAGGTTTTCGTTTTAATATTGAGTGCCGTCTCTCAGATATATTCTTTGGACATTTTGAACGCAGTAACGAAAAATATATTTTTTTATTTGATTAGCTTACTTTGTTAAATCTGTTTGGTAAAACGCACTTCCAGGTGTATTTTTCTTTCTTATAACTTTTTTTAATAATCTATCAATATTCTTTTGTGACCCTGTGGGTGGCAATACCGAAACGTTTTTTCAAATAATTTATTTTGAAAAAAAAATTCATGAGTTAAATTTTTTCTATATTAAGTATACGAATGTAAGAATACAGCAGAGCCACTTTCTTGTCCAACGTAGCTTATATGTACTGCAACTCCCCGTATCGCCCCTCCTGGATCCTCCTGGCGCGGGCAGCGGCGTGGGTCCCACCGTCGGTTGGGTCGTCGAACAAAGAATGCAAACTTTTTCTTGGTTTCCTAAAAATGGAAAGTCGGGGACTAAGGGTGAGATTTGTGTTTGAGTTACCCCACGCTCTTCAAATGAAAAGAACCTCAAGTGCATTTGGAAAAACGAATAACACATTTAATAATTAACTAATGTATACATGAGTATATATTAGTTAATAAATGTGTTGTTCGTTTTTCATGACGTAATATCAAAATTGATGTCGCATATCCGTTGTAACATTACCAAGATGAACAATTCAGAAAGCTTTCTACGGCCCTAAAAAACAAGAAAAAATCACTAGAGGAAAGAATGTTTTCTAAAAGTACAATACCAAATTTACCATCTAATACATAATTTTAGCGACACCGGCTATACTGTTACAAAGCTCCCTTACAATTAACATGAAACATGGTTGGGTTCTTTCTTAAGTTTACACTGCTTTTCAGATATATCCGAGTGTATATAATTTTACTTTCATGAGACTAACAATAAGAATTTTTCTGGTATGGTCTTTTGCTTTAACTGCATGTTACTTATAAACCAACGGCTTTCGATTTCATCACACAACAGGAAATTAAATCTCAAACCAATAGAGACTGTATTACATTATTCTAATAAGTATTCACTGCACCCCTCTCCTCCAGGGCCGTTTTATCAGTATTGAGGTCCTTGTCCTAGGTTAATTTGGGAGACCTCTATTTTTATTTTCACCGATGAGTTTGCCCCCCCTCAAGTTGATGCTGAAATATAAAGAAAAAAATAAAGAATATCCTATCAATTCACAAATATTTTGTTTTGATTTTAATATTTTGGAAGCATTTTTTAGCGTATCATTTTAACATTATTCAAACCAAAAATTTAAACATATTTATAAGCGTAGGGGGAGCGTAGGCTTCCGCGGCCGGAGTCAGTATTTACTAGGCTGTCTGGGTGACGTCGCGTCCATGGCGAAGATGCCGACGTTTCAGTCGCCATTCTGCGACCTTCCTCATGTAATTATAAATATTACGGGCGTAATGCCCGTAATATTTATAATTACATTGAAAAAGACTACTTTTTTATTGAATTGTACAAGTTAAAATTGAAACGCATCAACCAACAACATTCCATATTATAAATATTATCCAATGATGCTCGACACATCACTCCGTTATGCCAATTTTTGCGTATACTTTAACCATACATAATATTTATATAATTTTCATTGTATTTAAAAAATAGGATTAAATAATTTTGTTCAGAACAATGGGGGGCCGTGGGCCCCGGCTCTTCAGGCGCGTGCGTTAACACGGCTCTTCTCACAACACAAAAAAGATAACAGTTTTAAATTAATTAATACAAAGATTAATTAATACACTTCAATAAATTAAATTCATTAAGTAAATAGAAAATGTGGAACAAAATTTGTCATTTATACCAAAGGTTTGAAAAAATGTTGGTATAAAGATAAACATCAAGAATATTTTTAAGAATAAACCAGAGAAACTTCGTTTTTTATCAACACTAAGATAAAACCAAAGGCATTATTTTCATCATCTGATCAACACCTCATTGTATTGTGAAAAATCAATTACGACAAAAAGGCAGAAACCTTTCCAGTAGTCACACGAATGCTGTCTGGTTTAATTGTGCAAGCGGCAAATATTGCAGCACATTATGAAAGAAAGTGAATAAGAGTTGTTTTAAATGAACGTAGACAAAGATAAAAAGTTAGGGAACTATGTGTTTTAAGAAAAAATATTTTGTGCACATTTGAAGAAGCGCTGTAGCTTATTTTAGATAATTTATGTAATCATCAATATTTGAGTATAACAATTAATTTACGTAAGGAAATAATTAAAGAAAGCAACAATATTTTGAAACATAAACAGTGTACTACCTATCCCGACTACAAGAAGAACTGTAATTGTAAATACAGTTAGTGTCAAAAGTATGGGAACACCTTGAAAATCTGAGAATATAAATAATTTTTCCATAGCAAAAGTAATATAAATGGCAAATTTTCAACGGAATCAAGTACATTATATATAGTAAAGTTGCTACAATGAGAAACACTTAAAATGAAGCACAGAAAATTAAGAAACCAAATATACTGTACAAGCAAATATCTCATAGAAAAGGCAAGCCAAACGTATTGGACAACGCAAACTCTGAAACAGTGTAACGCTTTCCTGGATTGACTGTGGATTGACCTTCACCTTTGTCAGTCGGCACTCCGCTGTCAACCCTTCGCTGTAACGGGTTTTACATCAATTTCCTTTCGGGTATTCAAATATTTGCTCATCGAATGTCATTACGTGGCGAAAAGAAAAGGAAACAGGAGAAGAGAGAAAAATAAAAATTCGCTTGCGTAATGAATGCAGATATTTGAGAGAACTCGGAAAGATTGTGTAAAGATCACTCACTACAGTGTTTAATGTAATTGATAGGTACCTGTGTTCGGAAAACAGTGACGAAGAAATGCAGCAGTGGACAGCCACAATTGCTGAATGAACGAGACACAAGAATTTTTTTGTGACAATAAAATATCTCCAAAACCTAGAGCTCCAAATCTTGCTTCAGGAATGGACATTTCTCCAAGTACAGTTTGCATAATACTAAGATACCAGAGGAGTACTATGGACGTGTGGCTTTCAGGAAACTCTGAATCGATGACATTAACGGAAAAAAGCGCTTAGAATTTACTAAAAAATATTGAAACAGTTCCCAATAAATGTGGAACCAATTTACATTTACTTATAAAAGTAAATTTAATATTTTTGGCGAAGATGAGAAATGTATGGAGCTGACAAAAAAACTCGGAATTTCACGAAGAGAACCTCCAGCCCACGTGAAATACAGAGGTGGTTTTGTACTCGGTAGTGTACTACTCATCTGGGGGTGTATGAATGCTGGTGTATGGAATCTTCACTTTATAAATGGTACAATGAATCATGTGTACGTCAATATTGTGCAAAGTAAACAACACAAAACTGCTGAAAAATAGACCTCAAAGACGATTTCATTTTTTCAGCAGGACAATGATCAAAAGCAAGGAGCCTGAAACACATGAATGTGGATCCTCTCTAATACACCACTATATCTGGATACGCCACCACAATCTCCGGACATTAATCCCATGGGATATGGGATATTACATTAGGGACAGTCTGATTTTGAATAAAAAATTTCTTAAAATAATTCTTTGAATAAAAAATTTCTTTAAAATTTCTTTCTTCTTCGCCCTCTACAAGGAAGAAACAGTATTTTGCCACATATGACGGCAAAGCTCGTAGAATTAGCCAAGACTTCTAGAATCATTATAAATGCCAAAGAACATCTCAAGAAATATTTATTTGTTTACAGTTACACTTTTATTTTTTAATCACCGATCATATGGCTGTTCCAATACATTTGGCTGCCGTTTTTCTCGACCTAATGTTTGCAAATTTTGTTTTAAATTTTCCAGTAAGTTATGATATGTTTTAGTTTGTTGATATCAATTATAAAAAAACACTGTTTTCAATGGTACCTAAAAGTTTTAGTTTGCGTTTTATTTTACACCTGAAGTTTATTCATTTTTGAAATTTCAGAGGTGTTCCAATACTTTTGACACTCACTGTATGTGTGTGAATAATATACTTATAGACTTACTACAAACGACATCACTTGCGGAACTTCCTTTACAAAATATTTTGTAATGCATATTGAAACGAATAGTGTTTTTACAAGAAGTCATTCATGGTTTGTGTGCTAAATAGTAGAAATATTAATGTGTAAATTATTTGTAAAGTTTTGAAGGCATTTTGGACTACGCAAAAATACGATATATCAGTCAATCATTCAAATGCTTCGTTTGCAGCCACTCTGATACCACTCTGCAGACAAAAGACGAAGACTTTAAAAATATAGAATTACCATTAGGTTAGGTTAAAGAAGAGATGTCAAAAGTAACAAATAAAATATACAATACAAATATGATCGGTTGCATTAGGCAAGAAAAGCGTCAGGCAGAATAATTTGGAATACATTTTCAATAAAGCAACAACGCTTCAGTTACGTGATCTTAGTATTAGAATTTAGAAGATAGCATTAGGAAGCCAAACCATATTAAATATTCCTTCTGAAATAATAGCTATACTGAGGAAGAACAAATAAAACGCGAAAGTCACAGAGATGAAATATTGGTAGTAGCAGTAGCAGAAAAAGAAGACAGAGAAAAGATAGAGAAGATGATTTGAAGAATGATAAATTAATTAGTAAAGTAAAAGTTGATTATAGGATGCATTATAACTAGATAGCGAATAGGAGTGAATCTGACACGTATTAATTCAAAATTTCAGTAAAAAAATATAAATATTTTGTGAAATTTTTACTTTTTACAGCAGAATTGTGTGGTTTTGTTGTTTTAATGTGCGAGAAGCATTAGCACTTAATACATTCTTCACAATTTACAGTTATCAATTTTGGCCACAAAAAGGGGTCTCGGAAACCATAGTGCACCTGTACGTACCTTTTTTTACACTACATATACTTTTACGTTGACTAACGTTAAAGTTAAGTGAGTTGCTTAAGATGATACATCTTTCTCAGTACGCTCAAAATTACACTTTCTCGTTTTAAAAATATTGTGTGCAATGGCGCATATCTAAACGCAACGGTTACGTAATATTTTATTTCTAAATTACATTCTACTAATTCAATCCTCCCTTGTCAGTGTACTCGTAAAAACTAATAAAAAACTTATTGTAAATCTTGACCTGTAACTGGTACGTTGCAGATTCCAAAAGTACAGTTGGTGCGGAGGCTAACCGAGCGCTCACGACCAAATAAGAAACAATGGCTAATAACAGGCTCTACTAAAGGGCCTACTTCCACCGAGCGAAGTGTTCAGAGCGTAGCGCGCTGACTTTGCATTCGGAAGGCCCGGGTTCGATCCCCGCGCACGACCGTCCAGACCGTCCCGACCGGGGTTTTCGTGGTTTCCCTCGGCCATCCATGGCAAATGCCGGGACGGATCCCCCCAAAGGCCACGACCGTGCTTGCCCTACTTAGACGATCGGATAGGTCACGATCGTCTTCAACGTCGCGTTTCGCGTGCACATATGCCGGGTAGGGCAGGGGCTGAGTCGTAGAAGGGGGAAACAGATGCGTGGACCCACATTCGGGCAACTTACAATTGAGCAAATTTGAATTTATTTAAAACTGCCTACGATTAGTTTCGGGTAGGTAGGTCTAGGGGGTTTATAGAAGCATTTCCTTACAGATCAGTAACGGCGATACTAAATCGGGGATCACGCCAGCACTGACATTCGTCATTACTTACTAAGTAAATGCAAAACGACAACGAAACAAATTCCGAATATTGGAAATAGACTTGATAGAAGGGGAAAATGTTAGGTTTGAATAGGGTTTTTTCGTAGTTTATAGGATTTTTTATGGACATTGGAATTTAATACTTCTGTAAATAAAAAAGAAACAAATTTTAAAGAATATCAATGTCTCTAGTCTTGTTTTTGTGTCTCTATTTTAGTGTCCGTTTTTACAAATAATTAGAAACAAATTTTGTACATGTACGGAAGGATACATATTCATGCATTAACATGAACTTCCTGTTTTCATTATCGAATATTTTGTTTTTATCATCAATCCCCGGAATAAATTAGAGATATTTGCATCCGTGAAGTCGAGGTTAGGACTTCATTCAAGGTTGGGCTTTATTCAAGCGTTGGCAGACAGAGGGCATTACTGCATGAGCAGTGCATAGTTCCGTCAACAGAATGTGCATCGGAGAACCGAACGGTGGACAACAGGTGGACGAAATGCAGTCGTATCAGGAGAAATATCTGCGCAACTTTTCTTGCGCTCATGATCCCCTTTTCCTCTCTTTTTTCATCCACTACTGAATTATGAATAAAATAGGTTGAGATGACAAAATTTAAATACGAGAAATGTTCGCTGCCTTGAAATAGAAACTATTGATAAACAAGCCCTAGATTTCGTTGACATTACTAGGAGGCGGATTTTAATAAAATGTCATTTTTTCTTTTTACTTTAAAACAGTGCCGTTTATTATATAAATTCATTTTATGTTTTCACGAAACGAAATGACCCGATTTTATGTCATTTTTTGCATTTTTCGTCGATTTCGATTTCTCAGTCTTTTTTACCTATTTACGTCATTTTTACTGCAGGTTCCGTTGATCTAATTCATTTTAATATCATTTTAATGGTATTTGCTTCAAACAATATTTACGAGGTGCACAAATTTTCACCACAAAATTCCTGAGTAGCCTATTCGATTCTTCACTCATATATTGTAATGTCAGCCGTTGAGAGTACTATGTAATATAAGGTAATGTATATTGGCGCCATTGTGAGTTCGGCCGATTTCGCGATAAATAAAGGCAGAGATTTAAAAAACAGTCCAAACCCAAAGTTTGCAAGCTGAGTTTCTTTGAACAAAAGAAAGAAGCCCCAATTACATCAGAAACATATCCAACAGCTTGAGTTGTTCGTCTGAAGTGGTTTTGATCAAATTTTTAACGTAATTTTTCTTTGTTTTTAAGGCACTTTAAAGCATTTTAAGAGCATTTTATTGATAATTTCGGCAATGTTTTAGGTCATCAAAATCCGCCCCTAGACACGAAAGAAGTAAATCTCAACACGTTTCGCTTCTAAAAAAGTGCGGTGCAACTACACCACTTTCGTTCTCGCATTATTTGAAACGGGTGCGTAATATTATGCTATTTGACCAGCAAACCTGCTTCCAACCTGCAAACACTGTTTACTAATGCCGGGAATGGAACTCGGGCACTTATGAAGCAAATTCAGAGATTTTAACGAAAATAGAACTTGTGCAATTTTTATAAACATACATTCCATTTTTAATGCTTATTTAATTGCTTAGCTGCATTTTTATACTCAGCTGCATTTTAAATGCTTAGCTGCATTTCTATATGCAGTTAAGAATTCAAAGAAAACAATCGAAGCCAGTTTTTAGAAAATTTACAAAAAACCTTATCCAGGGTTTCATGCACAGTACCCCGAAAATTAAAATTTCTATTTCAAATTGAAAATCGCACATACATATGGACGTTTTAGCGAAAACTCTTTTTTTCGAGATTAATGATTCACAAATCTTGGGTACTGACAACACTGCGTATTAAAGTACATTACTACATACGAGGGCAAGAACGGGGACAAACATAAAATTCGAATTTAGCCCTTAAAAACATACAGAACGGTTAAAAGTAAAAATTTGAATGTTTCATTCAGCTAAACATCGTTGATCACAATGTTCTCTAGAGTCATGATAGAGAGCACTGTAACGTATCCTTCCCAACGAGTTTCATTTTCGCGGAAATCAATCTTCCATAACCCCGCTCAGATTGACCTTGCCTGCGCAAATCAATGTACAGCAACTACTTCCATCAAGATTCGGGACATCAAAGATTGACCTTTCACCCGTTTGACGTCAAATAACCTTCCGCCCGATACGAGATCTGCTTTAGCGATGCGAGATCTGATTTTGGAGCGCTCCGCGTCCGGCTCCACGTCCTGTATGACAACGCGTAGATCCTTCGTATCCTGTATCTCAATGCGGTGACAGGCGTTTCGCTGAGCGTGCTCTCTGCGTCGCATTCGCAGCGTTCGGTGGAAGGCAGAAAGCGTGGATGCGCGCGGAATGGGAGCCTGTTATGTGACTTGATGCTCCCGCTTTTGGGACGTGTCCTAAACCGGCACGCTTGGCACCGGGCCAAACGTAGCACTGATGATGGCGATTTTTTTTTAATAGATGGAGTAAATTCCCCACGCCTGTCCACCTGGGCGCTTGTATACTGAATTTTACAACTTTTTCTATTTTGTGCCAAATGTGGCACAATATTTTCTATCTTCGTTTGGGCGTCATTATGAATACTTCTATAATCAGAACAAAGAGAGCACCCACTCTGTGTATCACCAAATGAACTGAGCCTTTCCTGAGGTGTATCAGGTGTATGCATATGTTTTTGCAGGTTTGTGTGGTACAGAAAGCATGTAATTTTCAGGAGAAATTAATTTTGTATTGATTCAAAATATTGAACATCGGCTTCTTCACACTTCGCCCATCTTTCAGGTAAGTTATGAATACCATGCCAGAAAAATGCTTATCTTATGGCAAACGAATCGTCGAACCATTTAGTAACTTTCTCGAAATTGCTGTAGTGCTGCTCTGCGAGCCCCATTGATGCAAAGAGGTGATGGTCAGATTGCGCCAGGAGGTTGGGGGGGGGGGGGGTACAGCGCGTTCAACAGGATGTCCCATTCAAGCGATGTAAATGTGTGTTTCACTGGTTTAGCTGTGTGAGATGGCGCATTGTCGTTCGTTTGCCGTTCAGTCAAATCGCTTGGGATCCATTTACCGAGTTTATTGATCTTCTCCATAGTTCGTAAATGTGTGCTGATAGTTTATTGTGACACATTTAATGTTTTTGTCAGTTACTGTTGAGTTTAAGTTGGGTCATCATCCAATAACGCCTGAAAATGCTCGTCTTCGCACTTTTCTGGTCTACCAGAGCGCGCACTATCTTTCACTTTGAAATCATCACGTCAGAACCATGTCTCACATGTTTTAATCGCTGAAGTGATGAATTTCCATTGCTTTTTTCTGATTAAATAAGAAAAGCAATGCGCGTCGCAAATGTCCTTTTTCAGGCTCACACGTCGACATGATCAGTGAACAATACAACACAGACGCTAGCGTTTGGCGACATGAACTTGTCTGGGTTCGTAGGTTAACGTCAGATAAACAAACTGACGTAGTGCCAAATTCATGCGCTTCGTACTGTTTACTGGAGCCATCTCTTAGTAAAACTGAAAAAGATTTATGCATACACCTGGTGGGCGTATGCACTATACCAGTGCTTTCCAACTCAATGTGCTGTGGCATCACAGAAATCTGCTTTCGTGCTCCGAGCCAAGCCGCGGAGCAATGGAAGTGCCCGACGCGGCGGCGGGCATACTGTGTTCCAATGATAGTACGGAAGTGCGGGAAAAACGTTCGCTCGGTAATTAAGTTTTTAAATCGTAACTAATATTCAAATGTTTATGATTCAATAAAATATGAAGAATTTAAAAAATGAACAAATTATTACATACGTCAAAGCAATATCCGACTCTGTTTTCGTAACCAGTACCTGTAATTCCACTTCCATTCTTCTAATACATAACATTTTTGGAGAACACTTTCAACATTCTAGTACAATAATATTTATACAATGTTATAACAATTTTAGTTCGGCGCAAACCAATTATTAATATTAACAAATAAATACGTTGGAGGAGTCACGTGGGAGAATTCGGACTCCAGGCTTGATTATTTCATGTACAGTTTTGTTTGAGAATGTTGTAAATCCTCGTGATTTTCAGTACCTTTTCTATAATCTTCTATCTGCAAAATCCTTTACTCATCTCATGATCTCATGATTGCAGGCTATCTGTAAATTCCCAGAAATCATTTTCATCTCACTGGTTTCTCTGGGTTGAAAGCTGCGTAATGCCTCTGAACGCTGAAATTTTTAACATACTGCAGTTCTTTCGAACACACTAAACTCTTCGCCATTGTTACGGTAACTACAAAAAGAATCATTTCTTCCCAAATCGAAAGAAAATAACGGGCATAAATGGGCTCTAATTGTTGTATGAAACAGAGGCCATGGCCCACTGCCAAGACTGACGATCCCTCCCTCCCACCCTTTCCCCCTCTGCTCGCACTGCTTCTCCAAGCGCCTTTTCGTGGAGGGGAACGCAGCCCTGACGTCATTTCTCCACCAGTTGGCGAACACTATCCTACACTGTATAATCAAGATGACATCGATTGAAGATGTTAATAGGTACATTGTTTAGGAAAAATATAGTATTAAACGAGCAATGTAATATAGTACTCCTTAAAATAATGTTTTAACTTGAAGTGCAAAGAACCTCTATAGCTCTTATTCTGGTAAACCTGATTAGATTTCCTGTTGTGGTTTCGAGCTGTAGAATTGAAAGTGAGAATGTGAGAATGTTGCTGAGTTGACGATATCTTTCCAAAAATTGATTTTTCCCACATGAATTTTACACAGCAAAAAATTTCACAAGGATAAAACACACAATGCGTATTAATACATTGCGGTGCGTATTGTTCCTGTCAGTTGGCAGGCGCTCAGAGCGCCTGTCAAACCGCTACGTTTAGCGGAGGCACTCGTAGAGTAAATCATGCCGCTACAGCAGTCGTTACAAGCTCAGTAGAGTGTGTTGTACTGTATTCGCTTTGAATATTCAGTTCCATTTAGTTTGGATTTAAGAGAGTTATTTGTAAGATCGTGTGTTTAAAAACAAAAATCACTATTTCTTTCTATTACAGATTACATGATACTTTATTTTCACGATAAGCGGAAGAAAACGCCAGTTGTTCTTTTCCCACCGAAAATCCCTCCATAATATTGTAAAATTCTACTTTGGGACTTTAAGTGAATCGTCGTCTCGTGCGTGTCTTCGCTAGGTAAAGCTAATATTCCAAAGAGCAAGCGGAGCAGCAGGTACAGTTTTCACATTTCGGACAGTCGTATTCCGCCCTTGTCTCACAGGGAATGGCTACTTACGGCCAGAGCTGATGAGTGCAAACGACGTACTTTGAGAGCAATCTACGAGAGCAAAAACTTCGCCATCAGCTTGATAAGCCAATGACAAAACACATAACAAGTAATACAAAATAAGCTACATTTTTTAATATGCAGAAATTGAAAGGAAAGTACGCAACCTCCAGCTTTCCAGATGTATTTGTGGTTTAGGTAGATAACAAGGAATTTGAAAAGAAATCTGTATTACTAATTTCAAATTTGCGCACGAAATGAATAAAAACTATAGCTTTAACATATTCTCTTCGATATGACATGTTGTGGGAGCGTAATCTTATTTCGAGAATTACTATGATAAAAAAACGAAGTCACGTTCACAGAAACCCATGGAATTTTTTTGTAAGTTATTCATAGTACAAGTTCAAAACGAACAATCAAAGAAACAAACTACGCACTCATATCTATCTGGAAATCCAATAATGAATTGTGCGTTAATACTCTCGAACAAACAACAATCCTAAATCAACAATATTTTACTATCAAAAATATTATAAACATTTTCATCACCATCTGATATACTCTAACAAAATGGTTTTATTAGCATCTCCTAAATTTAATTTCTCTCAAAAATACCATGCCTCCAACCAGAGGTAGATAGTTGGAGTTCTGAATTATTAATTACTAACCTGTCAAATGAGGAATCCATAACTGATCATTAGCACATTTTAGTCCAAGTTTTATTCGATTTCATTCACGTTATCAAAAGAAAATTAAACACAAAAGAATATGCCAAGAATAAATGAGCTGGTGGCATTAGTTCGAAAGTTACGTACTATTCTTTCCACAACTTTTATCTTCACAATACATAATTAATTTTCACTTCAACACTTGGAAGGAAAATTTTCTCGGATAATACTCTTGATATAACACTATATGAAAGTGATATATTCACTATGGGAACTTTTCGTTTAGCACTCCTTTTGCTTGTAGTAGTAGCATTCGAGCCGGGGGGTGTTACTATTTTCTTAGCATTGCAAAACACTCAAATCTGCATTACGTTTTCCAATGAAAAAAGTTTTCTATAACCCAGGAGCGAAAATGTGTATTTTGGCTAATGTGGCTAATCTCACACTTTTTTTTTTTTATTTTTATTTTTGTAATTTTGTTTATTTCATTTTTTACTTTTATTCGTCTATCAACTGTTTATAGTTAAAATGTTAAGAAGAGATTCTAGACCTCAAGAAAACGTGTACAGATCTCTTTCTCTCACATACATCTTTTACAGTTTTTGACTAAATAAAATAGTATCAAATAAAATCAATATCAAATAAGCCTTGCAACATTTGTCAACAAATTACTTACTCTCATTAAAGGAACGGATAAGTGTGTACATTGAAGACTTGACGATGCACACATTCGACACACTTGACGATTGACGATGCACACAATTAACACATTCTTTTATTATTAAATTATTTTTGAAAGAGCACAGTGCTAATTGTAACATCGATGTGATGAATCGGAACTTTCTAGGCATCTAGGAGACTTACGACAACAGAAAGAAAAACGGTGTTTCGCGACCTCTATCCTTGGCCCTGGCCCCGACGGGACGAGCCCTCCATCGGATGCTTTCTGCAGCAAAGACGTGGGGCTGCGCGTTTCCCACAACGGATCTTGCGATGCAGAGCAGTGGCGGCGTGCGCCAGGTAGTCAATCCTGCGTCTTTCTTTCTTTCTTTCTTTCTTTCTTTCTCTTTTCTTTCTTTCTTTCTTTCTTTCTTTCTTTCTTTCTTTCTTTCTTTCTTTCTTTCTTTCTTTCTTTCTTTCTTTCTTTCTTTCTTTCTTTCTTTCTTTCTTTCTTTCTTTCTTTCTTTCTTTCTTTCTTTCTTTCTTTCTTTCTTTCTTTCTTTCTTTCTTTCTTTCTTTCTTTCTTTCTTTCTTTCTTTCTTTCTTTCTTTCTTTCTTTCTTTCTTTCTTTCTTTCTTTCTTTCTTTCTTTCTTTCTTTCTTTCTTTCTTTCTTTCTTTCTTTCTTTCTTTCTTTCTTTCTTTCTTTCTTTCTTTCTTTCTTTCTTTCTTTCTTTCTTTCTTTCTTTCTTTCTTTCTTTCTTTCTGTCTTCTTTCTTTCTTTCTTTCTGTCTTTCTTTCTTTCTTTCTGTCTTCTTCTTTCTTTCTGTCTTTCTTTCTTTCTTTCTTTCTTTCTTTCTCTTTCGTTTTGATTGATTGATTGAACGATTAGTGATTCCGGGCGTGTCAACGGTCGTCTCGTAAGTGTAGTAAGGAAGCTGCGCGTAAGTTCATTGAACAAGTTGTGTGGCGTTTTACTAGTGATCCCAATCATTTACTTCTTCTTTCGAAGTTTCCAATAACAATCATACACTTTTGAGTTTTGCGGGACAATGCAAATATTTCATTGTGTTATTTCACCTACTTTCATATTGTACGTCGTCTGAATTCGCATACACAGTGCCTCGCTGCTTGCGATATAGCTGACGTAATACGGCAGCAAGGCATCAAGAAAATATTTCCTGCTTAGTGTGGCGATTTGGAACAGTAACTTCATTTATATTCTTGGCACGTAAATAACTGTTGTGCTGTGGATGGCCTACTAATCTCAATGTTCTATATTATAGTAAAGACCACTTTTACATTATCGCTACTGCTTACGCAGTAGAAAGAGCGTTATGTAATACTGTGCGAGAAAAAGGCGCATTTTCGACAGAAAAACTCTTATTACACGGACTTGTAACGAAAAAGTGAATAAATCCAGTTGTAAAATTAAGAAAAAGAACTCTAACACGTGGCATAGCCAGAATCCATGTTTTGTGGGTCCTTCATGCCGAAAAATCGATTGACGGCAAAACGTCTCTCTGTCCGTCCGATCGCGTGTGAACAATGCTAGCGGCTAAACCGTTCAGCCGATTTTCTCCAACACTGATATTCCCCAATCGATCTGACAGATGTCACGGCCGCTTGAATTTGAAACCGATATTTTAATTTTGGGGTGTACTTAACATGAAAGCCTCGTGGCTAGCTTTTGTTCAATGTGCTTGCTTTGCACTACGCGTCCCCAGATTCGATTTTCGGTCAGGAAAGATTATAGTGTGGGTTTTCCTTGCAATGTCCCAGTATATTTTGTTGTATGACAATGAGAAAATTCACTTCTCAGTTTGAGAAGACCGGAACACGACGTGGGGATGCCTAAATGCTAACCACACGTATCCCCTTAACCCAATGGCCGCAAGGCAGGGATGTCACCGGTAGGCCTGAGCGCGTTCACGGGCTGTCACGCCAAGTACATCCATACTTACTACTTTACAAGAAGCCTCTAAGATGTTTTCTAAATTTTCAAAAAAAAGGCTCCATTATTTTTAATTAAATTTTGTTGTTGGATAGTATGAAGGACGTTTACGAGAATGGTGCGGATCTCATTTTCGTTGAAAACTTAATTTTTCGAAAATTGCACAAATCCAAAATGTTTTGAATGACTGAGATGTGTTAATTAGGAGAGAAATTTTAGTATAAATAGTATTATATAACCATTACTAAGGGCGAGAAAGTACATATTTTATTCCCTCTAGTTGTTGAAATATTTAAGATACTACAATGTTGTACGAATCTCAATTATTTGTTATTCTCGAGCACTGGGGTGCTACGTTTTGGCCGAAACTCACTCAACGATTTCTTTTCATGTGCAATGGGTTGTGTAATTTTGAAAAGCAACAACGATATAAAAAATAGTTGAGAGCTTCACTATTCACTTGCCGACCACTTCACAAACTGACAACTCCGTTGTGTTTCGGGCGATGTGGCAGAGTCTATACACGCCCCATGGGGTGGCTTGACAGTATTGTAAAAGATGCACATGTGGCACTCACTCTTCCTTTGATTCGGCAGCCACGCAGAGTTCCTGCGCGAAGCTTCCATCTTTTTTCTGCGCTCGGAAGGCAGAGAGCAGTGCGCCTCGCTGTACGGGAGTGCAAGACAAAGCCGTCTGTGAGACATCCATCCCGCGTTTTCAATTCAAGAGAAGCCCGGGGCATCGATCGGGAGGGGCCCCCAGCTGTGAGGCCGCCGGGCGCCACGCGTTTGTTTTACTCTAAGAGGCCGGCTTTCTTTGGAGGCACTTGCGAAGTCGCTCCGCCTGGGATACGAAAGTGAACCGCGGCAACCACCATGACTTCACATAATATAACTATAGATTTTATCGGTTCGAAATCTCTGGAGAGAAATATTATCTTCGATATCTACTTATTTTTCCCACGAAAAGCCTAAGGTAGGCAATAATAAACAAACGAATCGCTCGTTTGTGCTACACGAAGACTTGCCCATGGGAAAGCGCTTCGCAGTAAAGGGAAATAATCACCAGGCAAACTAGTGTGGCTCCAAAAGCACATACGTTCTCGAATTATATCTAACTTTTGCGATTTTCTCAACTTCAGAGAGTTCAGTGAAAACGAGACCTGCGCCATTCCTTTAAGCGTACCTTGTTGTATTCATGAAAAGCAATTGAAGAAATAATTTTTAGCTGTTTTTGAGAAAATGTTTTTTTCATAAATTGTATTAATTTCAAGCAAAAATTAGGCGAAAACTATTCGTTTTTTTATGTGCTTCAAAAAATTGTACATTGTATTTTTAAGGTTCTGAATTTTTTATAAGATATTTTGTTAAAGGCAAGAATCTCTTTCTTTAGTTTTAAAATTTTATTTGTACAATTTCCGAAAATGCAGAGTTCGCCGGAAATGAGGCTAGCACAATTTTTATCGGTTTTAATACATAAAAGGAAAAAACTTGAATAAAATTTTTTGCCCGTTTTTGAGAAAAAAAATGTTTTAAAAATTGCATATATTTCATGCAAAATTGGGCGAAAACTACTCATATTTTTGAAAAAATGTACACAAAGTTATTTCAAGATCTGCCTTTAAAGAACAGATTTTATTAAGAAAAATCTTAATTTTTCCAGTTGTAGGAAGACGGCGCAAAAAGATGTCGACTTTTGCAATTTTCAAAAAATCAGATATTTCAACAACATTGACACCTGCGCAATTATTTTAAGCGCCTTTACCTAACCAGGACTGAGTGTAATAAAAAATGGAACATTTTTTTAGAATATTCTGAAAATATTGTTGAGACTTCTTCTAAAGTACTCTTACAAACAAAATATTCATTTCAAAATCACAGTATCTTGCATTATTTCAAATCAATCGAGTAATATCAATATTGAAGAAAATTGTTCTTCATATGCCTTCAGCTATTACCATTATTTAAACATTTTAAAGAGAAAATGCAGTTGCATAGTTGCTACTAGATGTATTCTCTTAGTTAATATTAATTATGTTTTTCTTTCCACACAGTTAATGTCTACTGAATTCTTCCAGAGTAATAGTGACATCCTCTGCAGATATTAACATTTGCAGGCAATGTGTCGACGTCGCATTCTATGTACGCAGTGGTCCTTCGAGTTTAAAATTCTTTCAAGGTAAGTGGCAGGGGTTGAACAAATGCTTCGCCAGTTCACGGCATCCCCCACTAGAATGGTCGCAATCGTTCACGAAGAAACATCAAGTGTCTTGCAAGACTGATAAGCAATGATCAGCGATCACGTCACAAAAAGTATGTAATTAAAACAATTATTTTGTGGCGAAGTGCATTTATTTAGCTCAGAAAGTTTTGAAAACCTGTTAATGACGAAAAACTGTCTTAAACGGAATTTTCGATCGTTCTCGTGTTCTTCCATTATGAACTCCGTACATATTATGGTTCCACTGTATATATGTATATTATGTACCGGGTGTTTTTTATCGTTCGCTGTAGATTCGGACCGCGTCACCTGGGGAGGCGAGGGCTCGCTCGCCGGGTGAAACGCTGACTCAACTCCCCTGCTGTCACGCGAGAACTATTGATGCGCTTATCTTACCTTAGAGAAGATGCTGAAAGCGGTGTGCTTGGGCTCGAATGAATTCTTGGCACTTACGGAACATATTCTTATTCTCTTTTTTGATGAAACGTGGTTTCATCTCAGTGGATACAACAGACAAAACAACTTCTATTGGAGTGCAGAAAACCCTCAGCCGCTTCACGTTGAGTTCCACAAGAATTAATAAGGACCTTTTTTCAACACCATCGTTACTTTGATGTTTACATAAGTCAGATATTAAAATTATTTTTTCGAAGAATTGACACCACAAGAAAGGCTATATTGTTACTTTTGACAAGATTCGGCAACTGCTCACTGCTGATCGATGCACGAACTGTTTAAATACTGTTTATAGTGGGTTCGTCGTGGGTTATGGACTACTAGGTCACCTGGTTTGATCCCTTGTGACTTTTTCCTTTGGGGGTACTTGAAACATCAGATGTATGCAGAAAACCCACATTCGGAGAAAGCTCTTGCGCTATAGTGTCGAGTAAATCAGTAATTGCTCGAGACTTACTTCAAAGGTAAATCAGAATATGTTTCGTAGATGGCAAGAATGCGTTCTACACGAGGCACGCTCCAAGCTCCCCACTTGTCATCCAAAATGTGTGTATAGTGCATTTAAGTGTTAGTGTGTTTAAGTAACGAGTGAGGATAGGACAAGGAAATGGAAGGAAAGATCGCGCGCGGTCCTTATCCCGTTTGTTAGGGTATTTCTCCATTCGTTGGAGGAAATCTACTTATCAGATCAGCCGGCCGCTAGAATGAACCTCCAGACAACGGCTGAACTCGACCTAGCTATTTAGCTGGGGTCGAAAATCCAACCACCGTTAGGACTCGAACCCTAGATCCTCCCGTTGAGAGGTCCTGTAGCGACGTCAATTGACGTCCTGAGCCACCTAAGCAGGTTTAAGCAAGTCGAAGCATAGGGGGTTCCTGGGTAGGTGACCGTCTGGGAACCCTGGAGATATAAAGGCGCCGATCCCCTGGCCGAAGAGATAAATGGCAAAGACTGACTACCACTGACGATGATCGTCTTGGTTAAAGGAGAATTACCCCACTCCACGTTCGATACCAGTACGCTAGTTTCACGTTCGACGCAAGTGGCTATATAGAGCGTTGTTACAATGACCGTATCAGAGCTTAAAAGAAAATCATATAATATAACGGATAATTTTTATATACTCATGAAACATTCTGATATCTACTTTTCATTCTCTTGCATTCTGGATATTGGGAAAAACGTTATTTCAAAAGCTGTGTAATAGATCATATGAAGTACTTCATGTAGTCCTTCAAAAGAACTGCCAAGGGCTGCAAAGCTGGAATTTCAGAACCTGGTTCAAATAATCGCAGGTGACATGTCCTCAAAGACAAATAATTCCTTCCGCACCGGACGGATTTTAACATTTAACCCCTGGATGTCAAAGAGTCCGAGGAACCCTTGCTTGCCAAAGCCGTGGAAATTACGCGTATATTAAACACTGCTGCTTCCGTAAGTTCACGCAAAATCCATGCGGCTTTAGGTTTTCACGGATCGATTGGTGAACAAAGCTCGAACAATGTATTGTTTGGAATCGTGTGTATAAACATGAGTTCATGGCAACTCAAACCGCGCTGATGGATCCGCATGAGTTCCACTAGGAAGCATCCAATTCAGGTGAACACGGCCACAGAGAAAGCAATATGTACCGGGTCCTTGATTTGCTCCGAATTGTTACAACAGAAATTTGCAATTGACATTTTTGCATATTTGATGGCAGAACACGTACGGGGTGCAAACCCCTGACACGTTCAAATAAAGGCTATGAATGGGTACGGGTGAGATAGTCATAAGCCTACATGTTGAGTTGTTGACCACATCATGATCATATCTGAGCAATCCTATTTACATTCAGAATTACAAGTTTTCATTTTCGACCGATAGGGCTTCGTAACATCTGACGCATCGTCTTGGTCCTCCATGATGTCCGTGTGTTCGTTAAACATTAAATGAGCTTTGCCTCAAAACTACATGGGTATGACTTATGGCTATGTTTCACTGACACTTCCATATTTACTAGTAAAAAAAGCAAATAAATATTTTTATGTGCCTAAAATTGTCAGTTTATGATAATTGAAGTCACTTTCGCACATGATTGAAAAACATTATTCGTTTCTATTCATTAGTACTCATTAATATAATTTGTACAGACGTTTTTCAGGAATAATTTGAATCTACGTGGCATAGAAATACTGTCGATCTACAGATCCGACAATATATTAGTCCCCCAGATTCAAAACAGTTTCATATTTCCTTGTGCCAATACCTTCACCGTTGCACCAGGTTTCTTTCACGAGCA
Source organism: Gryllus longicercus (assembly GCA_038098605.1). NCBI lineage: Eukaryota > Metazoa > Arthropoda > Insecta > Orthoptera > Gryllidae > Gryllus > Gryllus longicercus. The sequence goes on along the minus strand of JAZDUA010000267.1, from coordinate 830,261 downwards.
ACCCAAATTGACAAAATCTTCGATATACCCGTACGCATGTCAGATACTTCAGAATATTAACTGATATAAAAAGGCGGATGTTGAAGTCATGTGAACGCAATTTGGTGTTTGAATTTCAAAGATTTTAGTTTCTTAGATTATTTGTGAACTTATCCATAGACTAATATTGTCAAAAAGCTTCCGAAATCGAAGAAATTATTTTTTTGTACCTTCTCGCACGTTGTAAGAAAAGAAAGGTTGTAACAGATCGTCGGAAAAGGCGAATTTTCGACATTAAAACTGTTTTTCCGCTCCCTGTTTTCAAAAGAGTGAATAATTTATGTTTCTATACATAGAAAATTAATTGCTCCAACACGCTGTGAAATGAAAATCATGTTTTGTAACTCCTTGATACCGAAAAATTGAAAGTGACAAAACTTCTGCCTGTCCGTCCGTCCCTGGTCAATGCTACCGTCCTTCCTACAATTAGTATATTGACGATATATATTTTTCCTAAATGATATCTGTTCTTTAAAAACAGATATTTAAATAGAGTCATGTACAATTTTTAGAACTTATGAATAGTCTTCGCGTAATTTTGCGTGAAATATAGACAACTTTTAAATTTTTTAAACAATTATTTTCTTAAGTAGGTTATATATTTTTTAACTTTTCTCGTATGTTTTAAAATATGGTAAAGAAGTGGAGCTAACCTTATTTTCGGCCTCATTTTCTCAAAAATTGCAAAATTTTATCATTTCAAAACTACAAATTTGAAGAGAGATTTTTGCCTAAGACAAAATTTGCTCTAAATTAGTAGTACTACAGCAAACATATAGTTTCTCGATTTTTTTCTAAATTTTCAATTTCGGAAATTCAGACAGGTCAACGAAAGTGAGACCTGCGCTATTTGTTTAAGCGTACCTTGTTTTAACAGCGAAAAAAATTGTCAAAAAATTGGAGCGGTTTTCGAGGAATTCTTTTATTATAAATTTCGGTCATAAATTACACAAAACTTGTTTTCAAACAATCGTACATGACATTTTTTACACAGATGCCTTTTAGAGTTAATTTTGCTTAGGTAAAAATATATATCGTCAATTTTGAATTTTTTAGTGTTAAAACTGTAATTTTCGAAAATACATAGAGCTTGCCGGAAATGAGGCTAGCACCAATTTTGTACGGTCCTTTGACACATACGAAGAGAAAATTTAAAGACAATATTTGGAGCCATTTTGAGAAAAAATATAAAACATTAAACATTGCCTATATTTCACGCACAATTTGACAAAAATTACTCAGAGTTTTGACAAATTGTACGTGATCTAATATCAAGATCTGTCTTTAAAGAACAGGTTTCATTACATCAGGCAGATTCACTTACCACCGAAGCTTGGGTGGCATTTGGTCGTCTTCGGTGGTATAACGGTCAGGGTATTGGGTTGTTATACCCACGTTTCGGATACAAACACGACTAAACCATTTGAAGGGCAAAAAAATCCTTTGTACGTCTTGCGTCAGATGGAAAGTAAAGCCGGCTGTCACATGTTGGAAATTTACTGCATGTAAAATATACTCAAGCATAAGCGAAGCCTCTGGGTTATATTTCAATCGCCTGCGCCAATCTGTTTCGTCGCCCGAGTGATACATTCTTTCTTCGCTAGATGGCGAAAGGAGCGTAGCAAAATTTGCTTGGTCAGACGAACGTGCAGACCCGACGACCAGAGCCTCGTCACTTAATATAAGGCATAATTGAATTGAAGCAAAAATTTTCTATCTTCAATATTGTAGGCAATATTGTAGACAAAAAATTAACTTTTGCTACTTTCGAAAAAATCAGAGATTTCAACCCAAATTAGACCTGCGCCATTTTCTTCCATGTCCTTTACGCTATCCCAGGAAAACGTTTAGTAATTTTATCCACGAAAGATTCAAAAGTCTTTAAAAAATTCTTCCTGGTTCCATTCTCGGTTAACTCTGTATGATCGAAAGTTGCAATAAGTTAATATTGCAATATTCGAAATAAGGATATTTACCTTAAATTAAATCTATTGTAAAATATTAGATCTTTTACATGGGCCACTGTTTTTGAAATAAATAATTCTTTTCTAAATTCTGGTTCATGCTAATCAAATTCATTTAAAAATTTGTCAAAAACAACTATTTTTTATTTTCAGGTTTTTTACATATGGAGCAAATGACGCTAAAAATAGTGTGGATAGGACTCTCTGGTTTTGAAAAATTGAAAAGTTTGTAAAAAATGCGTGAAAATACGTGTTGTAGCATTAACAGTTCGGTATTAAGAACACAAATGTGGATTCTGATTACACAAAATGTTGTAGGAAATAATTTACTACGCATTGAAACAATATTTATTCACTTTCTCTCTATGCATGTCTCACAACACAAGTTTTCTGATAAAAAACGCTTTCCGCAGGATCAATACAATATTTTTTCTTTACCACGTATATACGTAGAAGGTGAGATAGTAATAATCCAGTAAATACGTTATTCTCAAATGGAGATTTGTCTGGCAAATCAATCATACGCAGAAGATCCTACGAGCTGTAATGTTGAATATTTGACATTTTACTCTACGATAGTCTTTCCCCTATCAGTTGGATACAGTCCAATTGAAGTAGACACGCCCTATTATTCTTTCGCCGAGTGTTTCTTCTGTGGCTATCGTGTTTCTTTTTGTCGTTTATTACTGGGATAAAAGTTGCTCCTAGACACTCTTCTTCTCCGTCTGAATTGCTAGTGCCAGGAAAACGGATGCCACTTGTCATGAGAATACGCTGCTGGTGGATGTTTCTTCGCTTCTTTTCGGCAAGTAGCCGAAAGTACCAGAGCTCAGTTTTAGACGCCTAAGAGAAGATTCATCTATGTTTGAATTTTTTGTGTGTGTTTCTTTTTTTACATTGGGAAATTGTGCATGAAGTTAACGAATGTGACACAATATTTTTTTTAATATTGTAATAGAAGTTCGAGTTAATATTCAAAATAAATGGTGCTAGAAAGCAAATGTAACCTTGAGACACACCTTCGCTACTTTGTAGTGTAACATCAGGTGGCTATTATCGTGTTAAACTTTATTATTTGTGCCACGCTATTTTATAATAAAATTAACTATTTCAAGATCTGCCTTTAACGTTAAGTTATGAAAACTAGAAAATACTCGTTCTTTTAAAAATTTCCTTAGAATATGCTGAAATTAATTAGGAAATTAGTAGTGCTACAACAGCCTATGTTTTCTTGCATTTTTGTAAGTTTTGAAATTTTCAAATATTCAGAAAGTTTAACGAAAATGGTAACTGTGCCATTTTTAAGCATCCTTTGTTCTATTCGGGAACATTTCTTTGTGAAAATATTGTAAATGTTTTTGAGACTTTACGCAACGTACTTCCGAAAATCAAAATATTCATTTCAAACTCGCGGGGCATTGAGATCATTCAAATTGACTTTGGAGAGTATGTCTGAACGGTTTACGCAATAGCGTTGGCTACAGACAGACGGACGAATGGACAGACGCGCTGACGAAGGGATTGACGGATGGACGGACCGACGGACAGGCAAACAGCTAGCATAAAGACGTTTTGTCATCAATCGATTTTTCGATATCAAGGATCCACAAAAATAGGTACATACGTGAATTCTGACCATATAACGAGTTAGGGGATGTATTTTACTACATATAGGAACAACATTTACCCAATGTTTGTTACCATGGCCTGCCAATAAGAGATTTTTCTGTCGAAAAATCGCCGATTTCTGACATACAATGAGAATACTCTCTTCGTAAGAAGAAAGACGAGAGAATAAAAATTATGAGTTCGCCACCAGAGAATTGATACGTGTTTATTAAAAACCTCATTAGCCCCGAACGTTGGAACAGAGGACGCCTAAACGTGAGTAATGAATAGACTCGTGTATTCACGCTGATTAGGATTATCTCTTCTATTCTCGGTATTAAAGGTTCCTATTGTGTGCTGCTTTGTGAAGTGATATATTCTGTTCAACGTGACCAAATGTTGTGTATTCGTAACCACAAAGCTTTGAAAAAAGGATTCCGAGTGTATATAGTCCGGGTGTATTTGTCCTCGACAACGTAGAACGAGAGAAGTTCTAATTATCCGACTAAAGGTAGTGAGATGATCTGTGACCTCTGCGTCCAGTCTGTACAAATTTTGAACTTGTCTCATTAAACGAGTGCCGTATAATCTTTCCGTTGACTATTTCATCATGTCGTCAGTAAATGACACATATCATAGAGTAAATGACATCATATCAAATGAAGGAGGAGGGTTCGGACGATTGCAATCTCATTGTGTTGTGATTATTATGGTATCGCAAGATGAATGTACGATGTATTTAGTAAATATTTCTCGTTGAAATGAGAACGTAGACTCATACCGATGGCATATTCTTTGTGTGAACGTATGGAAAATTGCATATCAAACAGGTGAATACTTCTTGCTTATTTTAATAATGACTCTATTATGCAAACAGAGTCATAGCAGTTGCCATTTAGTCATTCGCTGCGGTATTAAGCTAACATTTTTATCTAGAAGCGCATAAATGACTATTTCAACATCACTGGTATTGGTTAGCTCGACCAAATTCAAGATCAAAATACATGTCCTGTAGTCAGGAGATATTACAATAAAAAAACTTTAAATGCTTAGAATTTTTTTATACTAACGAATTGTTATATTATTAAAAGAATGAGAAATACTGTTTAATAAGGTTTTTCATGAAAATAAATGATTATATTGTATTTTTGTGAGCTAATATGGTAAAGGAAATAATCTCCACAAAAGTTTTATGAAGATTATTTCCTTTACCATATTATGGATTACCATAATAATGTTATGGTATTACCACAAGATACCACCACGTAATACTACCACCACGTAATTTTTTGTGAGCTGTTTTCAAGTATGATTGCAGTTTTTATTCTATATAAGCGTATATAAGCACTTTTATTCTATATAAGTAGATTTAGCGTAATTTTGAGTCAAATTTTTAAATCTTACTTTCGCAAAAACGGCTCAAAATGTTCTCTTTAAATATTCTCCTCACACGTATATAAGGACGAGAAAAAATATCTGTACACGTGTTTCCAGCGAACTCTGATTTTTTTAAAGTTAACATTGCAAATGTATAATATTGATGACGGACCCTTATTCTCAACGAAAATCTGTTATACCAATTAATATCTTTAAAAAACTTTGTGTAGAATGTTTTGAAAATACGAGTAGTTTTCGCATAATTTCTGCTTCAAGTTAATGCAAATTTTAAAAAAATCAAAAGCTGCTCCAATTTTGTCAATGATTTCCTTGGATAGAGCAAGGGATGCTTAAAAGAAAGACGTAGGTCCCATTTAGAACCCTCCGTAGGTCTCATAAAATTGTGAAAGTTAGGAAATAATGTGAGAATGTATGTGCTCTCGTAGCACAACTAGCATTTTCACATTTGCTGATTTTTAATGAAAAATACAATATAAATGTTATAAATATGCCACATTTTGTTGAGTGAAATATGCTACCTCAGGTCCTGCTTATTGGAATCAAAGCTATTTCCGTTGGCAAAGAACTTAATATTATTTGTGATTACCCGCAGGTAAAATAATTAAAAAGAAACAAGTGAAAAGTAACCGGAATTGAACACTGTTCACAGTAAATAAGAAAGAGGGTTAAAGGAAGAATTTAAATGGAATTTCTTTGAAATATTTACGTATCTTGCATAAATTTATTTGCGAAAGAGTTTTGTTTTCCATGTTAATAGGATGATCAATGGGGGTCAACTTCCTGCATTCTGATATAGTTCGAAAAGACTACATTATTTACTCAAATTTATCAGAGGGACATTTTAAAATTAAGATATTCTAATTACACTTTCTCTTCGTGACATCTGAACATGTTATCCTTTCATTAGGATAAATTATAAACATGTGTACATCAAACCCCCGAATTTCTGGTCCAAAGAAGCCATTGATAATAAATTAGCGGTAATGATACTTGTATCACCTCTTCATCTCCACTTATGATGTTGCTTATCTCTTATTTAAAGTGATGAATTCTCTACACAGTGTAAAATGCGCATCGCTTTCTGATTCAGGCAATGCAACAGTAAGAGCAAAGGCATCACGGGCGCCAACCATTTTGCAATCGATATGGACCAGAACTCTCTTCATTAAATTTGTTCGCCTAAATGAGTTTTGTGCGGGTCGCCTGATCTCGCCATTTAATATAAACAGAAAAACCCTTGGCTTAGTGGTATGTTGCATAGGATATGTGAATTTCTCAGAACATTTAACTTCAACTGAGTACCGAAATGAAAAAATCAAAATATTTAACGAATTCATTTATGAAGTAGAATATGTATATAATTTTCGTTGTAACTGTAAATGCATTCAAACCGCATTTAGTAACAAGAAGTCAAAGTAAACATGTGCCCTCGCGCAACACATTTCAGCTTACTGTTCATTAGTTAAATATAGGGAGGGGCTAATTGCTTCACTAAAATAAGAAAAAATATTTCAAGCATTAAATTCAATTCAATGACGCCTTGTATTACTCGGCAAGGCACAGAGCATTAGACCTTCTCTTCCACCTGACCACGCAAATTTCCCTGATCACCTTTCACCATCCAGCGGGGAGAGAAGATATCACTTGGGCGACTAAATCGGCGATTTAAATTTAGCTCAGGGGCTTCATTTAGGCTTGAGGAACTTGTATATGCAGTAAATATACAACATGGGACAGCCGGCTTTACGTCCCCATAACAAACAGCTCGATATATCACCGTTATATCACCGAAGCCGAGGAAATCAAACCTGCTGGGATCAGCTCTAGATGTCGATCAATGGTTGGAATGATCTGACATTTAACTAAGAAAGACTGTGCTGTGCAGTGCGTTTGTATCTGTGAGAGTTTCAAGCCTCCTTTGACTAATGAAAGGCTTATAATTATAATTGTATTACTATTATAGAGACAGGAAGAAAAGGGGAATAATGAACGTCAACATTCTAACTGTACGTTTATTCCTAAATGTTGAGTACACGTTTACGCTATCTCACAAAAGATTTTCGTTTTAACAAACAGCATGCCTATACACTTTATTAATGCAGTATTGTATTTTTTGAATATAGACATTCCTTGAAAGAACAGTTTTCCACATGTTTCTTAATTATTTATTCATCAAAAATTTAATTATTTCTTTATTACAAATTACTTGAAAAAATATTTTATTACAAACAATTACGTCAATGATGCACAGCCAGAATTCATGTTTTAAAGAAAAACTTAACGGAGGATTACTCCAGATACGCGCAATGCTCAAAAGGGTTGAGGGGCGTGTATAGACGAAGACGCAATACATTTAAAAGAAAAAAGAACAATAATAATGATGTACTTTCAGCCGATCCGGATAGCCGAGATGGCAAAGGCAGTATTGCCGTGGCAATCTCGGATGGAAGGATCTCGGCTTCAAGTCCCGCCTCGGGCATGGTTGTGTGCGTTTGTGTCCTTATGTTTGTGATTTTCCTTCACCCTTCATCATCCTATCCTTCATCCTCCAAAGCTAACACCCCTGGGGTGTAAAATTGGATTCGGCATAAAAGTGCGGATCCCTCCCCCCAAAAAATGTCATGCGCACTAACCCCGGGAAAATATGGCTGGGCCTCGGTGGGTACAAGTGGTGCGTTGGCGTCGTCAATTCGCGACAAATAATGATGTAGTTTTAAAGTATTTGCATTTTGATGGTTCATTGGTAGTTTTATTATGTTTCAATACTCTTGTACACATATTTTTTTACTGTTCATTACAAACATGGCTAATGTTGTAGTAGCTGAGATGATTAATTTTATGGAGTAACCTAATTTCTTCTCATGTTTTCATATTTGTTTTCGTAAAACATTTCCTTACTTAGGTTGATTACATTTCACAATTTACATTCTTGCACTTTACATTTTATCCTCCTGAGATATATAGTCTATTTTCCCGTGTTAATGTCGTGGGTGAAAAAAAGAAGGGTTAAATGTGGAGGAAAGAAAAATAACAAAATATCTAACATGTATCAAAATCATAGTAGCAGACAACAAACTCTCATTTTATTTATGTTGTTGAGAATTTAAGTGTAAGTATTAGACAAATAAAAGGAGAATATATCACCTAATTGCATTTCTACGTTCAATTTAAGATTTATTTTTTTATCTGATACATTTAAACTTAGTATTTTGAGACTGACATCATCACGGAGAAAACTTTTGTCATTTGATTCCAGCCGTCAAAAATGTTCTGAGAAATATTGATTTTCTGTTGTTTTAATAAAAGAATTGGAGAGAACATAACAATTAATCAAGTGTTTTACAATGTTTCATTTCATCTTTAAAATTACACGAAAGGTAAACAGCGCGTGAAGATCTATAAAAAACTACCTCACAAAAAAAGAACATTTGTCTGGGAGCAGAGGCTTTCGCAACTATTGCTCATCGCCACAGCTCTAATAGAGTTTTAGCTGCGTCTTAAATAGCCCTTCATCCTTCTGCCCTGGTATCTTTTTTTCTCCGGAAACCTCTTCGAAGCTCTGTCCTTAAGACTCTCGACGCTCTGTTTGCTCTATTAACCTCTGTTGAATGTCCTCTTTTCTTCATTTTCCTGCACCGTCCTTAAAGGGCGCAATCCTCAATCACTAAATTAAATTTTTACTAACAATTTTCGTCAATAATACAAGTAAATGGGTTTAGTTAACTTAAAATACGAGTATGTTTGCGTTCATGAGAGTAGATTTTCGTTTATCTTATTATTTTAGAAGTTAAAGTAAAAGAAAATTGTTGTACGTGTCTCTCCGGACTTCAGTAGCATGTCTATCAACTAGTGGTGCTACAACACCACGTACTTTCTCTCGTAACTATATAACTCTACTAAATGTAACTCGTAATCAAGCCACAATTGCAAAAACTAAAAATAATAAATAAATAAAACATAGTCCTGTGCCATTTTGTTAAGCGTTCTTTGCTGTAACCCTGAAAAACATTCAAAGTGAAAATTGGAGAAGTTTCTGAAAAATTTTATAAAAATTGCATAAACTTCAAGCAGAAATTACGTTGAAACTACTCTTTAAAAAAATGTATTACATTTTTTTAAAGATCTAATGTTTCAGAGCATATTTCACTTAAGCCTAAATCTTACTTTCAATATTCGCAATATTATTTTTATGAAATTTTCACAGATAGTGTTCGCTGAAAATGTGACCACCATCGCTTTTTGTTACATCTGAGAAACAAATTAAGGAAAACTTTTATTTCACGCAAGATTACGTAAAAACTACTCATATTTTCGAAACATTATACGTGATCATATTTCAAAATATATCTTTAAGGAACAGATTTCATTAAAAGGAAAAAGTCTATCTTTAATATTTTACTTGTACGAGGACTCCGAAAACATTTTGATCTTCTGCAATTTTTGAAAAATCAGATTTTTAACCAACATGAGACCAGCACCATTTTTCTTATACGTCCTTCACTCTATAATAACAATTTCCCTGGGGCTTCATGTAAAGTGCACCAAAAAATGTAAATATAGGTTTCAAGTTCAAGGACCTGCGACATCAGACAGATCGTTTGGTAAATATCAATTTTGGAGAAAATCGGCTGAACACTTTAGCCGATAGCTCTGTTCACAGACAAACAGACAGACGGACAGATGGTCGGAAAGACAGACAGACGGATAGAATTTTGCCCTTATTCGATTTTTCGGTATGAAGAACCCACTAAACATGAATTCTGGCTACACCATGTGATAGAGGATTTTTTCTAAATTTAGAAACTGGATTTATCCACTTTTTTGTTTCCAGGGTCCTGTAATAATAGTTTTCTGCCGTATATTCGCTGTTTTTTCGCGCAGCATTACGTAACTTCGTCTGTACTTCGAACCGAGAAAGTAAAAATTAATCAAACACTTTCGAGAAATGTTTAGGAATGTTTGAAATTGTTGATACTTCATCTAAAGTACCCCGAAAATTAAAATACCTATCTCATATTCAAGAAACCGTGGCGTCAGACAAATTAATAGGAACATCAGTTTTCGTGAAATTTCTGAATAGATTTTAGCCGCTAGCGGTTACACAGAAGAGCGGACGTTTTTTCGTAAACTATTTTTCTATATCAAGAACCCACAAAACACGAAATAACATGTTAGGGAAATGATTTACTACATATTGGATCGTGTATCCATTTTTCGGTATCAGGAACCCACAAAATGAATTCTTCTCTCGAAATATTACTGTTTTTTGCTGCAGCAATGTCATACTTTATACTACGTAAGTAGTATGCTACAAATAAAAACTATTCGAAATTATGAACTCGTACTCATTTTATATAAGTGCCTTATGAAAGGTTTTAATTTATAGTATAGACCGGAAGAGATAATGATATTTTTGTCTTTGTTTTTACTTGATGTATCTGAATTGAATACATGTGTGAAGAGATCGGTAAAGATTAAGATAAAGCTTTAGGTATTTTTCATTTGTAAACGAGTAAATTTGACTGTCAATATTTTGTCAAAAAATGTGAATTCGGATTTTAATTATACAATTCAAATCTGCCTTTAGTAATATTCAAGAGGAAACATAAGAGACGATGTTTTGCTCTAGAAGAGGTACCATAAAATGAAAGGTATTTTTCACTATAAAATTTCACACATTCATTGTCACGAATTGTAGCAATAACCCGAACATATCTTTCCTAAAAGTCGTTTTATTTGCATTTAGATTAGAAATGTGTAGTGATAAAAAATCAGAACAGTTGACTGCCCCAAATAAAGGATCCTCTGACGTGTATGCATTTGACACCAGATATTGCACTAAAAATATGGACCCAATTATGAAATAATAGTACAGCAACTACGGCGAGCAATATTTATTTTAAGGTGTAAATAGCGTTTCTCGCTTGCAATCAGAACAAAGGACGTAGTCACGTGGAGATAAAGGTCGTGCGTTGAGCAGAGACGGCTAAGAAGGAAGTGTCATAAAGGATCGATTTTAAAGGGGATCGGTTCGTGTCCCCTTCTAGGTATAGGTTCTTTAACAACCAATCCCCCTTTTTCGATATCACGAACTACTATACAGAACTTTTTGCTCAAAAATTGCTGTTTGTAGCCGCAGTACTCAAACTGAATAAATATATGGGAAGTAAATATTGATAAAATAATATTAGAATTTATTTTCTGTGGAAATATTGTCAGGAAATTTTAAAAAAATATTCGAGTTAAAAATGTACCTGATCAGTACCGTAAAGTGAATCTACCTTTTAAATACCTGGAATACTCCTAGTTTGAAAATAGTAAGCAGGTGCTTAAACAGAACGTGCAGCTACACGTACAACAGACGTTGCATGAAAATATTATTACTAATTGCCTAATAGCAACAGAAATTAGGAAGATTCTCCAGGAACGTATTTAAAAAGACAGTCTTTAGCGATTGAAAATGCTTTGATCCTATGCACCTATTTACGGACTGGCGAGACTATTCCTTTGGCACGCGACTGAGGCTCATTCGCTCTGCTCGGGTGCCGCTCTAGCCCTTATTAAATTACCAGTTCTGCAAGACTTAGTATTCGCTGCCGCGATGCACAATAATTCTCCCTGCACTTCAGGTGGCGTGGGAGAAACCTTCGCTAACGAGTTACATCAACGTTTTCAGTCATTATCGCCTTTAGCTAACATCAACGCCTCTACAGAATGTCTTGTAATAAATGTTACAAACTTATAGAGCATGTAGAGATGTCGAAAATGATTGCTTTTTCCCAACGATCATCTAGTGGGAAATTGCACCATAACAGAGTTTTTATACACGTGCCATTTACTCCTGATTGTTACGCAATTCCGTATGCACAAATGTGACAGGTCAGATGCTGACGCAGTCAAGATTTCGTATGGTACCTGCCGAATACCAGTGCTTGCTTGCTTGATTTGATTGAATAGTAATTCCGTGCGCGTCAACGGCTAAGTTTATTATTCCCGTAAGTGTAGAGCATGTTTTGCTGAAGATGGCAGCGATCTGCCCCTGCTGGATGGTGAGATCCAGCGCCGACCTACCGTCAGTTATCGTGGCATCGCCCCAACTAGATATCTCCCACCAGCGTGGCACCGCCCCTGTCGGGACAAGAGGAACAACAGTGCATATGTTGCCTAAAAGTTAGAAGAAAATGCAACATGTAGAAATCCATGTAACAGCGTCATTTTCAATTTCCCACTATATGTTCATTGGCAAAAAGTTATTATTTCCCATCCTTCTACATCTCCTAGAAGTTTCTAAGATTTATTCTGAGACATTTTTTCGACATTTTTGGCATACAATGCAATCTATAGTGTTCCCGTACGTACGCTGTTTGCATAATTATGAAATTGTAATAACGCATTGCTGCCAGCTTAACAATGTAAGTGAATGTGCAATTAGCATGTTTGGCGAGAATTACTTTGTAATCCAATACCAACAATAAATTTGAACGTCAGTCCTACACTTTTTTATTTTGACCAATTGGATTCCACTACTTCTTTAGGTGCCAATCCGGGTAGCCGAAATCGCTAAGGGAGTAGTGTCGTGGCGATCTCGGATCGAAGGATCGCGGGTTTGAATCCCGCCTCGGAAATGGATGTATTTGTAATCGTCCTTTCACCCTTCGTCATCATCCTATCACTTCATTGAAAAAGGATTAATAATTCACTGCTCAAGCAGATGGTCCTTGCCCTTAATGGGATGTGTAGTTGGCTACTAAAAAATACTTCTTTAGGTAGTGATTTCAAATCATTAGTTTTGGTAGACATATGCTACAGAAGGGTTTAATATATCATCAGTCTAAACGAGACAACTCGCAAATAGAATATAAACGGTCCATCTATGGTTACGTGTGTGAAGGAGGAAATATTACTGATACTTAACAAAGCTACATAATAAAAATATATTTCTTGAGTGCAGCACATCCATAAGAACGCAGCATAGTATTTACAACCATGAGTTTTAACCTTATGAAACCAGAAACGGAAGAGGTGGTGGAAAACCACGTATAATGGTGTGATATAAGCCAAAATAATACTGGATTAAGTGCAACAATTCAATGTATTCTATCTGTGAAATATTTGCTTAGCTATTCAAAGATAAAATTCAGAAATATGATAAGATGCACACATTCAAGACATTATACAATTTAGCTCTTTCCACTATTCCGAAAGATAAAATTCTTCTATAATATTGTAGCTTCCCTTGCGTACATTACTAATAGAAAATTATATTACTCAGGTATTTTAGTCTTCATTCTCAGTAGTGCTCCACACCATATAGTACCAGCAATATCCTTCCATTTATGTTCCATTCTTTAATTATTAATGTTAATTGCTTCAAGAACTCACAATGTACCAATTATAAACGCCTAACCAAATGTCCAAATATTTGAACAAATATTCCCCTTTTTTAAGCGTTTCAAATATGTGTACTAAGACCCTGAACCTTCAGTAGAACCCATTGTCTCAAAGAATTATTTCGCATTCCTGTACACGCTTCATTGAATGCAACTAGCTGCAAAACAGCTCAATGGGCGCGGCACGCAGCCACATAAATCACAGCAAGGCGAGGCGACGCGAGGCGAAGCGAGGTGTTCTATGACGCGCGGGTCGCGCGGTCGCCCGGGCAGAGACGCCGAGTGCGCCGTCGATAGCGGGGGCGCCGTCCGTTGTGGCTCCCTGGGGACGCGGCGCGCTGGTGGTGGGGGGGGGGGGGGCGTGGCGCAACGGAGGGGGATCGAACGCGGGACCGGCGCGCCGCCCGCCCGCACTCGCGCCCGCGCTCTCTACTCTCTGTTCCTGGCCGAAAATAAATCAAATCACACTCCCCATGCTCTCTTCGTTCTCCGCGCTTCTTGAATCAAATCAAATCGCTCTCTCCACGCCCTCCGCGGTCTCGGTGTTTTCCACGCTATCCGAGCGCACCACACTGTTCAACGTCTCCCGCGCTCTCCGTGCTCTCTGCTATTCCGTGAAGGAAATAATTCCTGTCACTCTATATGCGATCCACGCGCTCCCTACTCTCTCCATTGTTCCTAGACGAAAATAAATCACACTCCATGCTCTCTGCGCTGTCCTCAGTTCTTTGATGAAAATTAATCAAACATTTTTACTCTCTCCACGCTCTCCGCGATCTCGGTGTTTTCCACGCTATGCAAACTCCCCACACTGTTCACTATCTCCGCTCTCTCCGCGCTCTCCACTCCTTCCGTGATCTGCACGCTCTGTACTGTTCTGTGAAGAAAATCAATCAAACCACTCTCTCTACGCTCTATGCGACCTCTACTCTCTCCATGTATTCCACATTTCCTTAATGAAAACAAATCAGATCCAATCACACTCTCCATGCCCTCTGCGCTCTCTTCAGCTCTTTATTGAAAATGAATCAAATAATTACGCTCTCCCCACGCTCTCCGCGATCTCGTTGTTTCCCACACTATGAAAACTCCCCACTCTGTTCACTGCCTCCCCACTCTACGCACTCTCCCGCTATTTCTGCTCTTCACTCTTTCCACTCTCGCGTTGTGTTTCTCGCTATCGGAGCTCCCCACACACTCCATGGGCCCACTTAGAGCTCTCCACGAACTCCACACTTTCCACTATGACTGCACTGTTCCCACTCTCGACAATCTCTGCTTTTCTTTGAAGAAAATAAATCAAATCACTCTACGCTCTTTCCGCGCGGGCCTTAGTCCGAATCTTAGTCCTTAGTCATAGTTGGGCTCTTCGCTTTTTTCGTTGCAAGCGTCGATACTTATGGGTTTTGAGTGGGACTTTTTCCCGGCGTATTGCGAGTGGTGTTTAATTCGACTCCGCTGCTATCCTGGAAAGCTAGTAGCCCGAAGCCAGGAGGAAGGCCCTACCCAGGCTTAATTGAGGAGGAGTTTCTATGAGACGCTGCGTGTCGGCGTATCCGGTTGCCAGCCTGACGGAACCATTAGGGCCACCTGAGGGGTGTGTGGATAGCAGGCATAATGGCAAAGGTGCGCGTTCTGAGGCGAGTCAAATCCCTCCTGGTATGAAACTAAAGCGCAGTTACGGAGAGCCGTTCTATTTCAGCGCAAATATACATTTTTGCTCTCCTCCCTCGTTCCCCTCCCTCACTCACGGTACCTGCTCTCCTCCTTCGCTCTCCACACGCTCTCTTCACTCACTCCCCCCCACTCGTCCCCCCACTCGCTCCCCTTCCACTCGCTCACCCACCCACTCGTCCCCCCACTCGCTCCCTTCCACTCGCTCCCCCACTCGTCCCCCCCCGACACGCTCTCCCACTCTCTCGCTCTCCACACGCTCTCCCCACTCGCTGCCCCCACTCGCTGCCCCCACTCGCTGCCCCCACTCGCTGCTCCCACTCGCTGCCCCCACTCGCTGCTCCCACTCGCTGCACCCACTCGCTCCCCGCACTCGCTCTCCGCATTCTGCGCACTCTCTGCGATCTTCCCACACTGTTTTCTCCACACTTATCACACACTTCGCACTCTCTGCACTCTCGCCCCTCACCATTCTCGTTCCCTTTTCCATGCTCTTCGAGCTCTCCACACTCTTAACTACCTCAATTCTCTCCGCACTTACCACAGTCTGGCGATTTTCGCAGTTCACGCTCTCAGCGTTCCTCGCACTTTTCACACGCATGATCACATTCTTACCAACCTTACAAACATGTCACGTCCCACTCAAGTTCCCATTGACACCAGTGAATTACTTTCAAACTTCTATCGATCCTCATACCATAACAACACCTACATTCATTCTCATCTTCTTAATTACGGTAACACATAATAAAAGACTGAGGGGTGCAGAAAAGAGACACAAACTTACCACGAACAAAAGTAACGATTAATCGTCTAGATCCACATAGATCTTGATAGATCTAGATAAATGATCCACAGCCAGCCGGTGTCCCCAATATAAAGTGACCAACAAAAGACGAACCATTGACACGACTCATCCCTGCTCATTTCGGATCGGATTCTTCCTATCAACCAAAAGTGCTATCAAAATAAAATAACCAATTTTCCTTTATTTGGATTTTTTTTATCCTTTGTCTTCAAAGTCGATTGAGCGGCTGAGTTGTGGCGAAAAGGCCTTAAGAATGTTGTCAACACAACTTACAGACTCATAGACGAAAACATAAATCATAGAAGAAAGACTCGAAGAAACACATGAACTCATAGACAGAGAGCTTAAAACAGCGCAACTAAGAAAATTATATAGATTTGTAATAGTAGAGGCACTATTTCAGTGACCTTTCTTTGTCTGTTCTAGTTATATTATGTAAATAGAAATCAAAACTTGAACAAAAGGTTATTTTGACAAATTAAGGGTTATTTAATACATTCCTTTGTGTTAATGTACTCTCTCCCTTGTTATACTTTGTCATTTGCAAATTTTAGTACACATCCATACATATGTAACGACTAAAAAATTTATATTCCATGAGAATTTCTAGAAAGTTTTTCTCACATCATAAAATACATAAAATGGGAAAATAATATGAATTCATTCAATGTTTTTGTAAAAACTTTTGACAAATATTATTTATGAAAATATACCCAACGTCAAAGATGTATCAGTATATCCTGAATTCTATTTCTGAGCATGTCAGACGGTAGTTGCATGATGATTCATACATTGGTATACGTTCAGTGAATGTTTTGGTATAGAACTGTTATCACTACTTCACTGATATAAAACATAACCATTATATAGATTGCACTTAGATCCAATTGGAAACACAATTTAGAAACTTTGTTTATTATGCAGAAAAATACCCTCGAATTTTAAAATGAACACAATTTTTACATAATAATCTTAATTCATATTCATTGACATTTGTGTCTTAGATGTAGTGCACTGTGACACCACATTTACCTTCAAAATATATTATAACTAAATTTAACGATTTATTTATAAAGAAACTTAATTGTATTGTTTTTAATAAATTGAGACATTTTAAATTCATGTGTTTTAATAATGTTGCGTTTCTAGACGCTTTGAAAGACGATGCGAAAATTTTCCTTCGATTTTTTACAGAATATTTCTGTTTTCGGGCACAGTTGGCAGTTGCGTGGTTCTTGCACTCTTCCGCTTCCACGCCCATCTTCCATCCTGCGCCCCCCCCCCTCCCGCGCTTCCACCATTCAGCCCGACGAGATGAGACGTACACTGCATGAAGGTAGGGGCGGGGTAATTTGGTCTTCGGGGGATCTTCTGACGAGATGGGTGAGGCGCCCCGGAGAGAGAAGAGCAATCCGAAGAATCGAACATCGCTTCAAAACACGGCGAGTGTTGGACGGCAGAGTGCAAAGGTCAAGAGTTGGATTCTCTGTGGCCGAGGCGAGACGGATGCTACTTTCGTTTTCAATTCTTAACTCGCTACCTCGGAGCACGGTGAAATAAGTTTTAATTTGCCGTGACATGATACTCATCACGTGACTTTTTATCTGCAGAAGTCTACATTTCTAGAAGTTCTATTCAAAAGAGGTTTCATCTTTGTTTTGAGTGTTGCAAGGTTAAATAAATTCAACGAATTCCTTTATCCATCCTCCAATCAAGGATTATACGTCACTTAACAACTGAAACAATTGAATGTATATGGTATTCGTTCATTTTTTAAACAAATACGTTGTAATAATCCCAAATGTTCGGCACTTCAGTTTATTTGATGTTTCGTAATGTTAATATTGCCAATCCAGGTCTCCATTGCAGTTGCGCAGCTCCGTGTTAAATTTCCTAAAACGCCGTATTAGACAGCGACTCTTGCAATCCGCGCTGCGATCAAAAAATACATTACGCCGCTTTACACGTCGTAATACTAAATTCTAAATCTAACTAACGGCTTCAGCTCCACTACAGTGTAAATACATATACCGTGGTTATACATTAAGCAATCGTTTTGCTTTAGTTCAAAGTAACAGCTGAAGACATTGCATTTCAAATCAACAGTATTCAAACAACGATATACGCAATATTGAATAAATACGTGTGCGTACACTGAATAAATTTGATACATTTTATAAGTATTATACATTGAATTGTGGAACTTAAATTCACATGACACAATATCGTCTCTTCCATTCCCTGTTTCATAATTTCAAAAAAGAAAGTGATAAGCAAGTAAATATAATGAACAATATATAATTTTTAAATGGCGAGATCATTTATACAAATAAAGCGACTCATTAATTTTTGCGCTTTTGAATTTGCTTACAAAAGCGCTTTGAGAATAGAGAAATAGCTAAACGAATAAATTTTTTGGGATGATAGCTGAAGATAAAATTTCACAGCAAATTTCACTTTTCAAAGGAAAATTGAATACGATTAAACAATTGATACTTTGCACTTAGTTCAATTAATTTACAGGAAATGTACATAGAATATGCCACACAACGGTTTTCTTGCATACAGAACTTTGTGGTGGTTAATTTGATACCCTTTGAACGAGATTCTATAACGAATATTCCTGCAATGAATATCTGAATAATTAAAAATCATTTAATTACTGCCCCCATGCGGATTCTATTCATAGCAGATGATACTCAATAGACGTGTTCCAGTTGATAGCCAAGCGTTAATTGGATGTACAGGTCAGGAAAAAGCATTTCACATATTAAGCATATTCATGTTCGTAATGCATATAGTACAAATGACATGTGTACCTTTTTGAGGTTCGGCTGCCCGTAATGTGATTATCCCTGATCTGCTTACAAAAGTGCCATGTGTTCATAAAATTATTTCATTTTGCGTAATAAATTAGATATTTATTTTTGTGGTTTTTACTACTATTACGCACAATAGGGCGAATCAACTAAACGGTTAAAGTAAAAAAAATCACGCGTGTTATCAAGGCTTTTTTATTTGTAAAGATTTAACATTTTTTACACTATTATACAGACGTGGAAAAATTATTAGCAAAATGGTATTTAATAGAAAAATTTCTTTATTGTCACAAACGTTAGAACTAAACTATATAATTGAAGAAGCTAAAAACATATTAATACTTGTGTGTGAGTGTCTTCAACATTAATTAAAGAATTCGTTTGGCATGCCTTGACAGAAATTCGTAATGGGTACTCCACGATTTCTTCCCCGGTTGTAGGATGTTTTGCCTTCACTTTGTTTTAAAAACACTCCGTAGTGATTCTATTGGGTTCATATCAGGATTGTTTCCTGGCCAGTCGGGCACACAAATATCACTGGAATCGAATTCACTCTTCACGGTTTTTGATCGGTGGCAAGGAGTTCCATCGTACATGAATATTCCGTACTCTTGGAAACCGTCAATATTATTCACTTAGACTTAAACACATATATTCGTTTAGAAGAACGTTTCAAATCAGGACTGCATTTCTAAATGTGCACACAACACATTACAGATAATATAACAATTTTTTGACCGTCCAACTAGTTCCTTTTACCCTGATAGACGTAATTTAGAATACAAGGAATGATTTTGCTAATACTTTGTCCACATCTGTACTACAAAAATGTCACACATTTTCCATCTCTAGTACAATACTACCTGTCACAAAATTTCTTCGGGGTATTGCATACGGATGTGCCATTCAAAAAAGATTATTGTCTATTGCCCTAAATAACTTAACGAGTAATCGAAACTCTGTACTCACAGAATGAAACACTATAATAATTGACCCTGAAGTATACGCAAATAAGCTGGCAATTTCAGATTACTTTTCCAATCCCAATATCATTTTGGTTTCATCATTTTGGATCGGCATTGATAACATGGTAAATATGTCAGAGAAAATAGAAAACGCATATAACCATGAATGCAATAAGCGGGAGTTCACGTGATGTCACCGGTACTTACGCATCAAATGATGAGTTTACAAAAACTGCAAACAAATCTATTGCTAAAAATCGCCGATAGACATGTTTCGTTCTAAAGGTGAGTTGTCTAAGCCTTCTCCAAACGCTCGTTTGAAATCCAGTGGCTGATTTACTCCATAGTATTGCAACTACTGCCATTGCAATGAATCTGACTGAGAGGTCCTAGTGTTTGAGTCCCGAAGGTGGCGGAAATTTTGACGCTAGCTATTAGCTAGGTCGAATACAGTGATACTTTGCAGGAGAATTCTAGCGACAGGCTTCCCTGGTTGGTAATTTCCCATGGTTTCATTGGTCAATAACAAACGATGGTCACAGCAGTATCTTATCAGACATATCAAGAACCGCGTGCGATCTTTCCTTCCTCATCCTTCTTATCTTCACCTCTCCCCTTTATGACACTTACTCTTGCATGCAGTATACTACCACACATGTCGGAGCTTAGAGTGTGATCCGTCTAATTCGGTGCCTTGCTCAGGGAGGTCGAGGCGGGAAATGTCCACAAACCGACGTCTAGGTTGGTACCGAATTTCCCGTTTAAGCTGGGATGGATCACCGCCACCTTCCGGGGATGTTCCTTTATAATGGCAGCTTAAAGTCAAGTACCTAAAAGGGAGAGGGAAGGCAGTCTTGAATAGGGACCTTCAACGTCACTACAGTGTTGAACGTTCGCGAACGTCCTTCTCAACGAGGTAGGTGGCCGCAGCCAAGTGCTTATCACGTGCTATCCCAAAATATCTAATTAATCAATCGTTTGAAAACCAGCACTGCTGTGATAGACGCACGATTTCTTGGACATGCGAATAGGAAAAAACGAGGCCCAGCATGAAAAGTTAAGCGATGTTCAGGATTGTAGTCTTCACTACATAATTTTCATTTTCTATTTCAATCTAAATAATACAGTTCCAGTGAGTTATAATGGACTATGTATCTAATTACAAAATTCTTCTTATTGCAATTACAAATAAGCAACGTCGGCTGCACTGAGATCTGGAATCATATCTTTGGTTACCTTAAAACACTTTGTGGGCTCTACGCCGGCGTTGATATTCATATTGATTGACATATGGGGATTATTTTCATTCTTACTCTGATATAAATTGTCATGAAATGTGCCATACATTTTCATTCTACTTCAATAATGATTATATTTGATTAATTATTTATTCATACGGCACCATTCTTTATTTGTAATGAGTGTGTGTGGGCGGTGACATTTCTAATTCACAGCAACTGAAAATTTAAAGAGCACAAAAAACTTTTCTTTGTGGTGAAAAGAATTGCTTTCATAATTCTTTTCACTATACTTTCTTAAGGTCTTAGTTAATATTTTGTGACAGAAAAAGTTATAAAAAAACTCGTTGGGAATCCGCGGTGACGGCGGCTGCCACCGGAACTATCACGTTGAGAGTTTGATATTCTGTCGCCTGGGAAGTTGGCGGTGTAATGGCTACTCTACGCGCCTTCCATCACTGGGGACCGGGTTTGGTGCCCGGCCAATCCACGTGAAACGAGTGGTCGCAAAGGCAGCTTTCGGTAGGTTTTCTTAGAGTTCTTCCTGACCCTTTACCCCTCATTTCATCGTTTCTATTTAGCTGCATAGGACTCCAAGGTAGGAGATAAATGTGCTATATTCTTCCCATTTAAGAGGAATAGATGATGTGTAGAGGGGGAAGCAGGAAGGATACGTTTTAGGGTGAAGGTTTTGTTAATGCATTTATCAGACTTTAAGTTGCCAGATTGATGACAAAGTGGTGAATTCGTGTAGAGATTCTTGAAAGGAAGAACAGGCGTCTTAGAGAGAATGATTGTATGAGAATAAAACTAGTTCCGATGTAGGGGTGGCTGGGTATATCGTGGGTGAATATGTTAAAGAGCGTTGGGGATAGTGGAGAGCTTTGAAGGACTCCTGCAAAGTTTTTAATTGGTTGGGATAGTGAGTTTTTTTTTACTTTGGCGGCAAATAATCGGTTGTAGTCTTTGACGATGTTGAATAGGTGGTCGGGGGTTCCAAGGAGGCATCATTCATATAGGCCTTCGCGCCAAACTGTAAAAAGCTTGGGAGTAGTCGAGGAAAATGGTAGTGGGAAATGTCTTCATTTCAAATCCTAGGGCTATGGATTCTACCAGTTGAAGTTGATAAGATGTTCAGCAGAATTGGCAAAATCCAAATTGGGCTGGAGTGATGGTTTTTGTTTGATTAGCGAAGTCGTTAAGTCTGGAGAGAATCAGCAGGTGGTGAGCAGGTTTGTTCGGTCTGAGGATCGAAAGTATGATGTAGTGTTTTTGGGCTATAGGGAAATACTTTAGACGGGCACACATTCTACGCAGTATATGTTTTAGGACGTGGTTAGGAATGAGATGAGTGACGGAAGAATTGGTTGTTGTTTTTTGAGAGATTAGACGATGTTTGATATGCTTACATTAGATGGGTTTTGGAGCTAGCGACGTCAGCCACGTCAGTCACAGATAGTCACGTTTGAGTTCGAGGATAGGGCAGGCTTAATGGAGGAGGGGTAAGTTAGGATTCTTGTTCTTCTCCATAGATTAGACGCATTGGGCCCTAGTTTGGAGATGAAGGATTGGAAGTGGGCATTTTTGTGTAGGTTATAGCTATGTTGACTTCTTGGGTAAGGTTGTTCAGAATAGTTTTAAGATAGGGTAATCTTAGGAGCTGCCAGTTCCTTCTGACACAGCATTTGGTCTGTATGAGCTGGAAAATGTGAGTGAGCAGAACGAGGAAATGAGTCTTGGAAGAAGGGTCAGGATATGGAACCATGGAATAATCTGGTTGGTTTAGGAACTAGTGAATATTTTTTGTAAGTAGTATGTCCAGAATATCGGGGTTATTCCGAAATTGTAAGGGAAATGCGAGGGTTCAGCAGGAGCAACTGTTTTAATGTTATTTCCATTGCAGAAATTATGTAGTTAGGCTCCGCTTGGAATTGTTGAGAGGCAGCCCCACGATTGGTGTTTGGAGTTCCAATCACATATGACTATTTTAGGGCGCTGCGAACAACAGTTTTAAATGGGTGGGGTTAATCGGGATATATGGAGTGGTTTATATATGGCCATTATGGTTATGGGTAGGCCTGAACGTTGGGAAGGGCTATTGCTGAGTATCAAGGCCTGGGGTGATGAATGACGAAGTGTGTAGTGGTTAATGGATTTTTCCGCCGGCCCTTGCGACATCGCGTAGCGTCGCCAAAGTGTCACCTCCACGTCCACTATGCCGAGGCGTTCGATAGCCGTTTTTCCAGTGAGACGCGTTCGAGAGAGGCCGCATCGTGGGTCTGCGGGAGGCTGGTTGGGGCTATCACTGTATTGCGCACCACACCGGCCGCACCAGGCCCACTGTTGGCGGCAATGGATTGAGGAAGGCACGCACACAGGACATGCAGGATGTGGACGTCCGCCTCGCGCCACGAGAAGGGAGGACCGAAGGATTGTTCGCCTCGCGCGAACAGATCATATGGCAACGATAGGTACTGTTAAGTGGAAGGTACAGCCTGCACTGTCACATCCTGTAAGTGCCAGTACAATTGGTAGGCGGTTGCACACCGCAGGGCTCGCCGCACGCCGACCGTTACGACGCCTGCCACTCACACCCCAGCAACGTCTCTCCAGGACTCGACTGGTGTCGGGAACGACGGACCTGGGGCTATGCAGACTGGCAAGCACGTCGTCTGGACAAGTCCTGCTTATGTCTGGATGGTGACGACCACCGGGTCCGTTGTCCGGAGACGCGGAGGTCTGGAGGCGCAAGGAAGCGCCACGACGATCTGTTTGTGGTATCCCATCACTCGTCCCACCAGCCTGGTGTGCTGGTGTAGGATAGGTAGTGCGCGATATCCTATAGTGGCCGTTCACCTTTAGTGTTCCTCGGGGGTACCGTGACAGCCGCACGGAACGTTCAGGAGATCCTGCACCCGCTGGCTCTGCCGTTCCTGAACGCCCACGCCCATTCCCTATTACAAGAGTACAACGTACGTCCGCTTACTGCAGCCATCTCCCGAGCATGCCTTGCAGGCGTGGATATTCTGCCACGGCCAGCCGCATCGTTAGACCTCTCCCCGATCGAGAATGATTGGGGCGATCACGACCCCACCCCTACCCACCAAGTTAAAGAACTGCGCACTCAGGTGGAAGCTGCATGGGATGGACTAGCGCAGGACTCCATTCGAGACGAGTGCGCGAAGTCTGGACGCGCGTGTTCGCCAACATGGCGTTCACAGGCCGTGCTAACATCTACCGCCTGTGGTCGTGTAGCTCAATAAATGTCGGTTCTACAAGTGGGGAAGTGTAATCATTTCGCATGCGTGGTGCTGTGTACCAGCCTGCCAACAACGATCGCATTCCACCTCGTCCTTCTGGGTGCAGCATTTTTTATGACGATGAGTGTACTTTGTCTACAAATTCAAATAACTATGAAATATAGCTAATTCCTTTATGCATTCTTCATGTTGAAGATGTTAAAAAATGTGTAAGCGCAATGTTTAAAAAATAAAATGGGTTAATCAAAATAGCCCTTGTTGTTTTAGTTCGTGAAGTAAAGAAACTAGTGGCACAAAACAGCACATACTTTCTCACCCTATTTCATTTTTTTTAAATTTTTAAATATTCAGAGTTCAAAGGAAATTAGGCAAGCGCCATTTTTAAGCATCTCTTCTTCAATCCTTTGGAAAAATTAAAAATGAGAGCCGTTTTTGAGAAAATGTTTTGAATTATGTGAACTTCAAGAAATTATGCCGCAATTGCTTGTTTCTTTAAAGAAAGCAGGACCTTGAAAGGTCTGATTTTTGTGAACTCTGCTTAAGTATTACAACTTTGTAATATAAACTTTTTGCAATTTTAGATAAAAGAAGTAAGAGAAAATTTAAAATCTCAATTTTTCCGTTCTTTTGATAAGTACAGAGAAAAACTTTAAAAAAAATGTAGCAGTATTTAAATTTCTTTTAAAAGTATCCTACATTTCACATAAAATACTCTCGTTTTCGAAAGATTGTGCATGAACTCATTTCAGTATATGTTTTTGAAAAACAGACTTTATTAAGAAAAAACGATCTTCAATGTCGTAGTTAAAGGGAAACGCCGAAAATATTCAACTTTTGTAATTTTCGAAAAACAGAGATTTCAATGACGCGTTATTCTTTTAAGTCTTTTCCACGCTATTCAAGAACAAAGTTGATTAAAAAAATGTTGAGAAATTTTTGACAAAAATTATAAAAGTATTAAGGCTTTATGTAAAGTACTTCCAAAATCAATATATTCGTTTTAAACATGCAGAGTCTTGAGTTCGTTTAGATCGTTTGGAGAATATCAATTTTTGCAGAAAATCGTCTGAAAGATCTTGGCGCTAGCACAGACCACAGACAGACAAACGTTTATAGATGTTTCGGTATTAATGGCCCACAAAACGTGAATTCTGACTACACCACGTGTTAGAGGAAGTAATTTACTACGACGCCAAGTTATCAAATAAACTATAAAACTTGGACGTTTCAGAGCAGATTTTATCGAAGAACTTTTATAAAAGAAATCGTTATCAAATATGAGCTATTAAACGTTTATATTTTCTTTTATAAAACGTCTATACCAAATCTATTTTACAGAGTAATACCGTCTTAAGGCTTTTGAATTTGAGGCCCATTTTAACGCTCCGTAAAACTATGCAACTCCGAAGGCGCCAGCCCAGGACCTGAAATATGACAAGTATACACTCTCAACATACACAGTGCTGGCTATTCAGGCACGGACTCTCATGCAATGAAAGAGTAAACGAGCTTTTCTAATCTTATTTCATTCTTAATTAATACTATGTGAATATACTACTTTGATAGTATAATCGAAAAAGGGTTGTTTGTGTAATAATAGTTTCATATAAAGGGCGCAGACTATTCACGGATTAATAATGTTCTATGTTAATGATCATCGTGATTATTGCCAGAAAATTGAACATTCAGGATTACGCACTTTTCAGAACGTTTTTCAAATCTCTGTTGAGAACAAATATTGATTACTTATTTCAGTATTATGAAGTTACTGAAATAAATTAGTATTAATAATTGGGGTTTAGAATTACTTCTAGGGACCAATGCAGTGATTGCAACGAAAATAAACAAACTTTACATCATCCTAAAACTGAAATTATGTGTCTCTCACTCTCTCTCGCTCTCTCTCTCTCTCTCGCTCTCTCTCGCTCTCTCGCTCTCGCTCTCTCTCTCTCGCTCTCTCTCGCTCTCTCGCTCTCGCTCTCTCTCGCTCTCGCTCTCTCTCTCGCTCTCGCTCTCTCTCTCTCTCTCTCTCTCTCTCTCTCTCTCTCTCTCGCTTTCTATCTCTCTCTCTCGCTCTCTTCTCCTTACTCACTTCGCAAAAAAAAATGAAGATCCATATCAAGTTAATGGTTCATCGCGTTTGGTCGGATACATGGGGGAGTGTTCATTTTGGGAAAACTCCTGTGTATTGTTTAAGCGCTAGTATTATGTAATGATAGGCGGACGTACACATAGACAAGCAGAGTCAGAGAGACACAGAGAGGTACAGAAACAAACGGAGTAATCGAAAGACAGACAGAAAGAAAGACTATCAGACGGACAAAAAATAGTAGGGACAGTCGAAAAGACAGAAAGACGTTTTTGAATAACACATTTTTCGGTACAACTTGTAATGAAGTCAATATCTCTGTGTTTTTTATTCAGCATTACGTATCTTTCTCAACGAATTTGAGGCTCGACTAATTCGAGGTTAAACGCCACGTTTTCGCCACCCACCTTCACGGCTGACGCTTCTTCGTGCAACTTGGCTGAGCATGGGAAGAAGAGCGAGAGGCGCCCCGCCACGTGCCAGACCTCGCTCTCGCGACCTCCGCCGGCTTCCCCTGGCGCGGCGGGCGATCGGTCCCCGCGGACGTGATGCGAATGCTTAACAGGCGCATACGACAGGGGGGAGACAACTGACTCCCGGGAAGTTTCTTCCAGATATCTTTGTTTAGGTACAGAACTACTCTTTCATCTTTTACGATTTTTGTTATTAGAACATGTTTGAACATTTAGTGAAAGTTTTGTCTTACAACGCTTTTTGAGGGTTTTTTAATCGAAAATGCTGTCATGCTGAATTGGTAGAAACACCAGTTATCTAAAGCAGCAAGCAGGTCAGCCCATAATCACATTACAATCTTATTTTAGCATCTACTGACATGACAGTATACATGATACGTATACAGTATATATGACAGCAATCGTAGTAATGTGATCAATGTTGAACTAGTTTTAAAATATAAAAATTTCCATCTCCATGAAAAGGAACGTAAGTGCACAAAGTATTCAAAATATTATAATGCCCGTACCATACATTAAAACTGCAATAATCTATACCATCTTACAGAAAATTATTGTAGTACATTGCTAAATACATAAATTGCACTAGGGAACACAATTTTTTTTCATACCTCCAGGCTGAAAAAAGTGATTTTAAAGATATTTTTCCAAAATTTAATTTCCAAAATCATTGTGGCAAGTTTCTATAACCAGAATGTAAAAGATATGAACAAAAAGACAAAAAATTAAATCCTTTACAAACGTCCGCATTGTTACTCCTGTAATATTACCACAAAATTTTATGAGCATGCTTCATATGAGGTAAGAATAAGTTAAAAAGGGAATACGCATATTTGTGCAATAATATTGAAACATCTCGGAAGGAGAAATTCCTATTGCATTGATGAAAATTGCTTTGCGGCTTGTCATTTTGTACTCCTGTTAACTCTCTCTTGCAAGAAAACAGCAATAATCTCCTATCATTGCAGGTTCATTACGCTCTTGGTATCTTTTGTACATAGTAAGAATATCGTGATGAAACTGTACACCGAGTTATTTACTAAAATCACTCAAATTCTGTCGGAAAAATTAGAAAAATGAATTTTCAGAAACATTCTACATCTCATAGTAGCTTTCTAACCATTCTGTGACAAATGTTTAATACTTTTCTTTTTTCTTTGTCCCTAGAAAAGCATGCACAACTCTCTAAAAGGACTGCCAAGCTGCTAAGTCAATGTTTCGCAATTTTTCTCCCAATATTTCATTCAACGTGAGTTTTATAATTTGCGGGCCGATTAAAATTCCTTCGTTCAATTTTGTACTACACATCCACGGAATTATTTCACTTCTTTGAAAATATATTTTGAAGAATCTATAAACAATTGCCATTTATATGAATTATAGAGAACACACAAATCACTCATTAACTCCCTAATGTCTGTAAGATTTTTTGTGTAAATCTTTCACAAACGTAACAGAATTGATCGAATTGATTCACACATTCGATGTGAAATGTGGATTTGCATTTTGCCGAACCAATTCAATTCAACAGATCATGCGGCGAATTTCACTTTATAAAATTCACAGAACTGGAATATATTAACGTACGAGTATTTGAGGCAAGTGCAAACCAGACACGAACTTCACGCGCACTGTGGGGACTGTCCCGCATGTCACCGATTGACTCAGAAGCTGCCACCTCAACAGTTGGATACTTGCTCCATAGGGTAAGGGAATAAAATAATTACTTTCAGTGACTGATGCACAGTAGGAAATATGAGGGTGCACGTGACTTGTTTTCAAAACATCCACTAAGACCTACTAAGAGCCTACTCGTAATTGGGCGCCACTGCCAGACGCGAGAATAAAGAGCAATCTTCGAATACAAAAGTTAAAAAAAAGCCTAATTTTGTTGATGTCTCATGAAAGTGACATAGATGGACTGAATAAATATTTTATTTTGAAATATAATTCGTGTCCATTGAGTGTACACATCTTGCAGGGGCAATAGTGTATTGCACTAATCGCATTAATAGCCAAATACGGTATGATAAGGTAAAAAGATACGGTATATTTCAAAAGTGGGAAGTGATAGCACTTTTTATTGTGATATTCTTAATCGACATACAAAATATAGTACGTTGCGCACTCTACCTGCCTGGAGGTAAAAATTGTGTTCTTTAGTGTTATTAATGCTTAAATATGAAAAAACTTTCTTCGGTAATGTTCCAATTTGATGACGTAGGCATCTGCGACCAGAGTCATGCAAAGATCTTGGCTGTCCGGGTGACGCCCCATCTAAAACTGTGGTACCGACTTTTCGACCATCTTGTTGTCGCATTCCTGAGACCAGCCGCGAGGAAGTGCACAAGATGGTCGAAATGTCGCCACCACAGCCTTCGTCGCGGCGTCACCCGGACAGCCAAGATCATTTTCTACGTCGCAATATATTCTGGACCCCCACTGAGTCCTATGTGTACCGGAATGGCGTTGGAATGCGAAAGTTAAGGCTGCGTCGACCGACAGAATGTCGCACCCAGCGACCTCTCTCATCTGCAGCGGCCGCCTCGTCCACACCACCTCACACGCCGCCACGTCCATATCGCATACACCTAATTCACATCGTATGCCTCTCAGACGACGGATTTATGTCCCATCAAAAACATCTCGTTAAAATTCCAACAGTGCCCACGCCCCAACCCACCCCTTTCTTCCAATATCTTTATTCACCCCTCATGCCACCCACGTCACAATCACCCCACTCACGAAGCCATTTCACTCACACATAATATACACTACACACCCCGTCCGCATCTCATCCACACCCCTCCACGCACACGTCCTCACTTAACCCATCCCGACATTTCCGTTCCGCGCACAGCCCAACACAAACCTTTCCTTCTAATTCTACATCCTGCCTACGCCACTCGCGCCCAACGAACCCCAAATGTAGTAATCTCCCACACACCGTCCAGTACACAAACACATCAACCCCATGCCTCCAAAATTCCAACCAAAACCCCAATCCCCTACCCAAACCTCGGTAGTTGCCGAACCCCGAATCACTAATAATCAATCATCAATCGACGTGCCGGCCCACCGCGCCTACCCATACTCCCCCTCGCTCCCATCCCACCCGTGCCGGCAGCAGCGCCACAGCCGTTCTCTACGCCCCCACACCGGCCGCTCGGGGACAGCGGCGCCTCCAGCTGTGTGGCGAAGGCCGAGGAGAGCGCGGCCGCAGACGCTAAGAAAGGTGGCTTCCGTGAAGAAGGTCCCAGAAGGAAGCAAGGACTGCGGGCCCTCGCAGGCGACCGCTTCGGGTGTTCAGAGCGAACAACCAGAAGGCCAAAGGAGATGGAAGTATTTAGAAGTTCCTGAGGGATATGCTGGCTACCCTCCCATCTTAAATATCTTTGCTTCCACCATCGAATATTCATTTCTACATTTCGCGATATTGCTGCAAAATCACAGGTAACGATGGCGTCAGCAAACACTGCCCACAACAAGTTAACTTCAAAGTCATAATATTTAAAGGAGACCATGTGATGTGTTTAATGTTTATGTGATGAAATTCAATTAAAAGGTTCTTTCGAATATTTTTTTCCTGCTAGGCGATTACAGATGGGGTAGCATATTGTGATGAATCATAAGAGAAATGAGTATTTTCAGTATATGTGGTTTCTGCTTGTTAGGCACGCGAATCATTGAAGAAGAACATTAATGAATTGAAGAATATCGTTTATATGGAAGGGGTGTTTAATTGGGTATGATTAATGGGAACAATGAGAGCAAATATTGACGATACACTGATACGTAATAAAAATAGTGAAATCTCAATAAGAAATATTGCCGATTTTATACATGGAGTGGATGAAGAGAATAAAGGACCAGAGACCTCACGACCAATGCATAGACCATAGATGTTCATCGTAAGATGGTGGGTCGAGCACATCCTGTAGATTTTTTCAGCATTTAAAATTACAAGTTGTCCATAACTGTGAGTGGTGGAATATTGGGGCTAACTGATGTTCATTTGATTTGGTTTATTGCGTTCACTATTAATGTAAATGATTTTATTTTGCATTTTTATTTCCTTAATAAATTGTCACTCATGATAAAGACATGTTAATTGTAGGTTGAAGTTAATTGAGAAATTAAACAAATTGGGGACCATATGTTTCATTGAGTGCTAATAAAGAACCGTGCCCCATGGGGACCTCACTGGTCAGAAATCTCGCTTTTCAATCCCTGATTCGATTCCCGTTCGGGACAGATTCCTGGCAACGTCCCTGTATCTCTTGCTGTGTGACAATGAGAAACCGTGACTCCGTTTGATTTATTTAGAGCGGAGCCATATAGTGAAGATCCGTCCAAGGATTTAAAAAAACCTTCGTACCCCTTCTTTCGCAGGAGAAGTTAAGCCGGCTACCCCATGATGTAGATATACTGCAAGTGAAAGATCCTCAAGCCTAAAACAAGCCTCTGAGCTAAATTCCCATCACCTGTTTCGTCACCCAAAGTCATAACTTCTTTCCCCGCTAGAACGAAGGTGCCTACCAGAAATGCCGCAATAGTGAAAAAAAAAATAGCGGCGAAGGAGATGCCTGAAGGGCGGCAGTGGTTTCAACAGCTTCACCGATATTGGTTTCTGGGAATGTGAATCTTATAATAAGTGTGAGATACTGGAGACAGCTATGACAGTGAATGTGGCTTTAAAAAGGAGGCCACTCCGAAAAGAAATACAAAGAAAGAAATTGTGACTCCTTGGCGGTAGCAGCGGGGGAGAAGGAGAGCATCTGCCACCGCCGCAGTAGCAGGCAATGGAAAATATTGACTGGTGGGAAGGTAGTGGTGACGAACTCTCGAATAAAGGGCGAGAATTGTGAAGGCTGGCGACAGAGGTTGCGGGATGTGCCACCGGAGGGGAAAAGATGATTGCATTGGAGGCGTTCCATTCACGGCACCTGTGTCGAGGAAGGTGAGGTGAGATGCCTCTGTTGTTAGGACGGCAGTGGAAAGAGATGGCAATATTAATGTTTCCTGAGGCCAATTTTACAACTACACATTTTTCGGTACACGAAACTTTTCCAATTAAAGAAAGATTTTTAAAATTTATAATGACGTTTTACATTTAAAATTAGTATCTTTCATTACATATCAAAACAAATTAGTAAAGGCATCTCTAAAAATTAAATTATTTACAATCATTTTTTCTTTTTTATTAAATCGTATAAAATATGAAAATGACATTTTTCATCCTCAAACATTTTGCATCGTACATATACTATATACAATACCAATATTTGTTGAGGTGGAGATGATTTACTATTATTTCTAATTCATTTTATTTAAAAAAAAGAGTTCGTATAATTAACATTGAACGTCTCACGTTCCCAGCAGTCAATTTTGCCGTTACTATGGCATACACTCTTTCGTCACGGTAGCCATTGTCCCCCCTCCCTCAAATTCCTCGCCTATTGCTTTTGAAATTTAATTCAAAGTGTGTGGATCGTCGTATGGCACATTCTGGTAACAATTGAGATTTGTATTCTGTAGTATTGCCCACAGAGAATGGAAGAACGACACAAAGTATTGAATAGGCTCCTAATAGGTACAGATAGCATGTTATAAACACGTTTTACACAATTCAAATTTCAATGTGAAGTGGCAGAGGATTCTCTCAGTTCCAAGCTCTGAGATTTGTCTTCGTTGATAAACAGGCCGTTGTTTTGAACTCACTGTAAATCACAAATCCTAGATTAATTGATTAATTGAATAATGAACTATTCTGGGAGCGTCAACTGACAAGGTCATTAGTCCCATCAGTGTTGTGCATGTTTTATCGTGGAAGGTAGCGATGATCTTCCCCCGCTTAGTGGCGGGATCCAGCACCGACCTATACTTCGGCTCGCGGGAGTTTCCTCTACCAGGTATCTTACACCAGTGGGGCATCACCCCAGCCAAGATACGTTTTAACCTCCCGAGTGCTCTACCGGCAAGTGTGCAGGGCATTTAAGTGCAAATTTGCGCAAGTAAGGGATGAAGATATTGCAAGGAACAGGAAGAAAAGATCGCGCGCGATCCGTGACCCGTTTGCTCCCGTATTCGCCTGGTGTCGATCGGAGAAACCACGGAAAACTACCTTTCAGTGCAGCCGGCCGCAAGAATTGTCGTTCAGACAGCGTCTGAATTTGACCTAGCAATCGTCGAAAATCCCGCCACTGTCGGGACTCGAACCCTAGGCCTTCCCGTCAGAGGCACTGTAGTAAGACCTATTGGTGCCCTGAGCCACCCAAGCCGGTGCAAGTCCTAGAATATAGTCTAATTATTCTATCTTCATTCAATCTATCAACCCGGCACTTGGCCTTGGCAGCAGGGGAGTCGTGGAGGCTGCGGCGGAGGGGGCGGCGAGCGAGACGGCGCCGAAGAGCGACAAAGGCGTGCAAGCGGGGCAGGCGCTGCGGTCAACCGCGGAGACCTGAGGGACGTGACCAGCTCCGCCCCCGCCGCCCGCCGCCCATTGCCCGCCGTTCCGCCCATCTCTCGTTCGTGTCCCCTGGTGCGGCTCGTGGCGGCTCTGAAAGGGCTCTCGCTCCGTTGCCACAAATGCCACCCGCTCGCCGCCACAGGTCGATTCGTTCGTCATTCGGCTGCTTCTCCGAGTCGCAGCTGCCTCCACCGTCCCTTTCCCTGTGACTACTGATTGTTTCCCATTCAGACAACGTTTCTGATTGGATTTAATGGATTTATACAAATATCTTTGCTATTTAGCCAAACATTTAAATAAATATTTTTACACAACAAATATTGATAATTTTATTTCATTATCTTACAGATAATGTTTCATAACCTGAGTATACTTTCGTATTTACACCAAATTCTACAATATAATATGAAATTTAATATAAATGTGTAAAATGGTTCAAGAGATAATAAATATATCATCAATTTCTTATTTTTCGTACAATTTTGAAAACCTAAAAATGGAAATACATCCAGGCTCGCGAAACGTTTACTATAAGAACAATAAAAGTCAATAACTGGCTGGTTGACAAAAATGCTTAATTTTTATTGATACGTTATTGCTTGTTATTGCCTTCGATACGGAGTTCGATATACCCTGCATAACGTACCTGGACCGAGAGGATCGTGGTTACGAGGGAAATACGAAAACAGTTCAATGATGCTACATGTTCTCTTATGGAGGGAATTATGAAAGTGAATTACGGGAGGGAGCCGACTTGGATGGCCGAGGTAGCTGAAAGGGTGTACCGACTCAGCGCTTCGGTCCGAAGGGCCGTGGGTTCGAGTCCCGCCTTGGGAATAGTTGTTTGTCCCTTGTCTCTCACGTTTTCTCGGAGAGCCTCGCGAACTGCCTATCACAGATCAGAGGAGCCCGCAAAGTGTGTTGATGTCTATTGTATGTCCGAATATGCCTCTCATTGGGACGTGAATGGTAACCGGCTGTTTAAAAAAAAAACTAAGAAGAAGAATTATGGGGAGTAAATGTGAAAAGACAAACCAACTCTCGTTGACAACTCGTTATTAGTAAATAAGTCATCCCCAAATTTTAATATTACGTAAAAATATCAATCATGTACCACGGGCGTTAATAGATTTTGATGATATTTCTCTAATGATTAAAACCCTCATGGCTCCCTCATAGAGGAAAAACATTTCTTTAATGATTGTCTAAAAAAGCATGGGACCTTACTTCGCTCTGTTCCGTTCCTGCTCCCTTCGCCCCCGCCCCCCGGTCACTCCACTCCCCCTCCTCTACATCCCCCCTCCCCGCTACGTCTCGTTCCCCACAAGCTGTCCTCGCTAAGGTGTGCCCTAACCCCTCTGCCCCGCTCCCTTTGCCCCGTCCGGCAACGCTCTGCCCCTGCCCGCCCTTCTGTAACGCACTCCCTTAACCTTGCTGTACAGTCCCTATGCCGTTCTTATTGTAACGCAAAATGAATGGTTGAAGATTTATTTTCCTATTTCAAATTAATGCACATGTACGCTGAATGTGTGTGTGTGTGTGTTAGTGTTTGTAATGTGTTGTTTCGTTGAAATGTTCTGAAATTTACTTTTTTTTTACTCTTAGAAAATAGTTTACAGCAAAAAGTGATGAAAAAGGAAAACTTTTCTATTGCTTAATTTCTGAGCACGTTTTGGCTTCACTTTTCCATTTTAACCCCAGAATTATCATTTTTATTTTTAAGATAAGTTCCAAATTTGCTGTCGTACAGAAATAATACTATGAAACACAGACATTTGAGCAAACTACTTAGACTAAAATGAACTTAGCAACCTTTTTTGTGTTCTTCCTTCTCTTCAGGAGAAGGGATCATGCGTGCCTGTTTAAATTTATGTACTCAAAGCACAATATTCTACTGCCGTGGTTCCTATTTTCTTATCTTACGTAATATTTTCGTGGCTGCTGACAATTGGATTGTATAGACGCGAACAGTACATTTTTTACAAGTACAACAACACATTTTTGTGCAAAACTAAGAAAAATGACAGATAATCTTACATGTATTTAAAAATATTTTGATACATTAAATTTGCGAAGTATCAGAATATAGTCAAGCATGCCTGTGAGAGCAAAAAATTTCTTTTCGGGTAATTTGAACCCAAACAGTACAGCACAGTTAATACTTCATTACAGTGTGTAAAACCACTTTTCTATAAAAACCATTTGGTGAATATTTTGATTTAGGAACCTTCATGTGCTTTTTGCGGCCACTCAAAAACAATGTTCAATATTTCCTTCAAATTACTATACGCGTTCTAGACTTAAAACATATTTTTTATAAAATAAAACATGTTTAATCAATGTCGTATGGATTTTCTGGAGTTGTCAATTCCACCATCATTGCTATCAACCATTCCATTACTTCATTATCATTTTCCCATCATTATTTTTTTCTAATCAAACCACTAATCATATATGGTACAAGCAAATGGATACGGAAATTACTGTAAACCAATGTAAACCAACAAACGTTTCAAGAGTTGTTCCCCGCAGTTTTATAGAATGATAGGTATAATAATAAATTGCGCCTACAAGCAGGTTACATTTTACCTCACTTTATGGAGGTGTGAGGTTATATCTACTAAAAAAAGCAAATGATTACCTCAGCATGGCTAGAAAGCCATGATTTTGATGATCATAATTTACATAACTTTACTGTATCCGGAAGTAATCAGTTACCTTTATTAATTACATTTACGTAGACTGAAAATCGAACCCGCTGCTTTACAAGTTCTAGAACAACACTTTGACATTAAACCATTTCGCTCTACTAAAATGGAGGTCAACAACTAAAATGGAAGTGGGGAGGCCACATCTCAAGACTCCAAGATGACAGATGGACATCCAGAACTACTACGCGAGACCCACGAATAGGGAAGAATAACGTTGGTAGATAACATCGAAGATGGACCGATGACTTCTGGGAACTTCTAGGTCATCAATGGTCAAGAGTTACGAAAGACCGTACAAAAATGGAAAGAATTGGAAAAATCCATTAAAACAGTGTTTAATGAGTTATCCACGTAATGTCCTCGAGGTGCTGCTCGAGGACAAAGTTGATAATGTAAGCCTTCTTGCCCTATGCAAGAGGCCCTTGCCCTAATATGGATTAACGGGCTAATAATAATAATAATAATAATAATTATTATTATTATTATTATTATTATTATTATTATTATTATTATTATTATTATTATTATTATTATTATTAATTACATTCCTAGCCATTAGCATGTTCAATTCACAAGTTTAGAGACGAATATTAATCTACGTCTACTATTAATCTAGAGACGTAATCTAGAGACGAATATTAATCTAAAAATAAATTGGTGGAATAAACCAAAATCCATTTAACTATGACGTGTGTTCCAGTTTATAATGTTGATAAATACATTGTTAGGTAGCGAAAGACATTTCATTCATTAATATGGAACAACATTAAAAATGTTTATCTTCAATATTCGAAATTGTTCCATGGCGGACTATAATAAATTCAACATTGTTTTTCTAAAATTGAAATTTAAACATATTAGTATAGTAAACATGAAAGCAACGAACCTCCCTGTATATTTTGAGTGATTATCTCTGGTACTCATACTTTTTGTGCTTGTTGTTTCATTGCTACGTGATGACGTACGTGTCTTTTTATTAGCGACAAGCGACATATTAGCAGCTTCTCCGATGGCGCAATTAACTAATGTTGCCACCACATCTCTGCGAACAAATGAAATTTCATTAAATACAAAATGAAATTAACGTAGCAAGGAATCTCATGCGCAATACCACAATAACGTAACAAAAGGGCAATAGTTCCATGGCAATACTCAAATACAGCTGTCGAACACACAGAAGATTGGAATGGTATATTTCAATTATCCTCTTTGGCATTACTTTAAGTAGAGGAAATATTCTTTATTTTCCTTTTGGATTATAGCGTGGAATGCGCATTTTTGGGTTTCCTCGCGAGAGATAGAAAACTCTCCGAGAAAGAAAACTGATTAAGTTTCTGCCACATTTCTTATGAACTGCTTGTTTAAGATGATAAATTAATTAATAAGTTTAGTAAGATTAAAAATATATGAAGTAGTATTGTGCAATTGTATTATATACTGTTTCTTCTCAATGAAACTATATATCTCTATACTTTATAAAGCGAACGTTTTGAATGACGAAAATGTCACTCCCTACTTAAAAAGTTCTGTTTAAAACAAATACAAAAGTCGCAAACCGCTCGTTATTAACAACCCCTAAAGCGAGAGAAATTCGTTAACAGTATTAATAGTACACTACATTATACGTTTTCAATATTGTACAGAATCAAGGAAATTTAGAAATTTAACAGACCGTGGGCATAATCAACGAGACGAACAGCTGGAGCAGTAGCTATCTGGCCACTTGGAAATAGTTTTGTGACCAAGGGAATTAGAGTGTGGGTGAAAACACTCAGTCACGCTCCGGGGGCAGAGTACGGCGTGATTTCCGTTGGAGTGAGTCCCCGCTGCCCACATTGGACGGCGAAATCCGCTTTAGCGGGGCTGTCATTCACTCAGCCCCCGAACGAGCGGACACCGGCCTCCCTGCCCAAACCCCCAATGTCGCGAACGCCAGTCAGCACTCTGCTGACGTTCTCTTTGTTGTCCACCACAGTCCTCGGAATATTAACAGGATCGCCGGGGCCAAGCCTAGATACCGACATATGAAAAGCCCATAGTGTGTCTAGAAAATTTTTGAATAAAAGCTGAATTCGACAAAAACTTACATCATTAATTTAAATATTTCGTGCGATATTTAAATCACAGTTAGATCGAATAAGTTCATTATTTAATTTTTTCCATTATTAGGTGTCATGTTGATAATTTCATTTATTAATTCGATCTGACAATGCTTTCAGCTCTGATACAAGTGTACTTCATTAATTTTATCCCAACTCCCAATTAATTATTAGTGTACATGCCAATTAAGGCTCACAAAAATCATTTAATTGCCCATTTTTGTGATTTTTCAATTCGTTTACAGAACTAGATATTTTAAATTTAGAAATAAAGTTAATTATTGAAACAGAATTCACTAGAATTAAAAATGTCTAGCACAATTATGTAGAACAATGTTTGATAATTTTATGAAATTATCCCTTTCTTTTTCATCAGGACAGAGCACTCGTGATCATTAAGAGGGCGTTACAATCCTTATGATATCACCACTGCCATCTTTACCCCGTCTGTTCTAATAATACGTTTTTCTGCTTATTTTCATTACATTCCTCATTCTTAATTGAATCCCTTTATTTATATATATATATATATATATATATATATATATATATTGTAGCGATACCGATTTCCTCATACCAGGAAAATAAAACAAACTCGATTGCCCTGACTTCTACTGGGAGAATAAACAGATGGCGACACGCGCGCAACTCCGCTTATCGTGACAGCTATTTGCGCCCCCGGCCCATTAAGAAAGTCGTTATGAGGGTCGGCGTCAACACATTGACAGAGAGAGGCCTGCGGGCGCCAGAACAGCTGCGAAATCTTTAGAACGATAATTCTTTCACCGGACAACGCGCCCCTCGCGCAGGCTTGGCCGATGTTCTAGAAGGAATAAGAAAAACATTGTACACTCACAGATGGCCCAGAGAGCGGAAATTTCCGTGGCTTCCCCGTCGCGATTGGTTGGAAATAGTGAAATGCGCCTTCACCTTTGGCCAATAGCGACGCGACTATTATAAGGAGCTGGAGCACGCGAGAAAATAGGTGGGGGTAAAAGTTTACTTGCTACATTTCCGAATTACAAATTCAGATTACGTTGAGGGCAGTCGGGAGAGAAACTTCTACGGGGGGAGCTATTCGGGCGAGTGCGCCTATGAAGGACTTATATAATTTTACTGCGAGCTTGAGCATTGGACCAACTGCAGTAGACAGAGAAATTTCTCTGAAGTGGGGATTAGTTGTGAAGAGAGGCGAATGTTTATCTGAAGGAGTTCTAGACTTTCCGAAGTTGTGTTCGACAATTACCATGA
This sequence comes from Gryllus longicercus, assembly GCA_038098605.1. NCBI lineage: Eukaryota > Metazoa > Arthropoda > Insecta > Orthoptera > Gryllidae > Gryllus > Gryllus longicercus. The sequence continues at coordinate 791,006 of JAZDUA010000267.1, read as the reverse complement.
GAATCAGAGAGACACATGGTTAATTACTACGCTCCTGAGATCGAGAGAATCCCGGCTACTCCGAGTTCAACCAGACACTACCAGACGCCGTCGCCCCCTAGCAGAGGTACGCATAGTTGACTGCTGCGCTCCTGAGATCGAGAGAATCCCGGCCGCTCCGAGTTCAACCACCGCAGCCAGACGCCGCCGCCCTTTGGTGACGTCAACGACTCGACCGCCCAGCTGTTGGCACGGGAGGCCAACGCCCTCCGCCGCATTCTTTTGAAGGCCGCCAGACGCCCCTCTCGACCGCGCCTGCCCTCCCCGGGCGCACAAAGACCATTTTCCAGGCAGTATCATTCAAGGGCATTCGTCCCTGTGTAAATTTTGTAATGCGTTGTCGCGCTATGGCACATTGATTTGTAACTTTTGTTTTTACCATTGTAATGTTAGTCATAATTCTTCCTAATTTTTAAGCTTTACTCTGAATACTAACTTTTCATCTTCTTTTCTTTTCACCCAATTTTCTCATTTTTTTTACTCAATTTGCTAATGTAACTTCCCTGGGGCATTAGATTTGATTGCCCAGGAATAAAAGTAATCTTTACCAGTGATCAAAGTGTTTGTTTTTTGCCATTGTATCTGTTTAACGATTCCTTCCATCACCGACTGAGCTATAACCGGGCCGCTAACCGGGCGTTCTCTAACGAGACGACCGGGGGTGTTACAATATATATATATATATATATATATATATATATATATATAAACACATATATAACACATATAATATTCTACAAACGTAGAATGAAGAAAGTTTTGAAATGCTGCAAAATGATGTTGAAATTGAAATGAAAAAATTGAATGAAAATGCGTACGCAGGAATTTTACATAATACAATATTCCTCGATTAACTTGGCTGAACTCACAGTTTAAAAATTTTTTATCGGATCTTTTTAAAATTTGGGGGAACTTTTCTTGGAGACATTAAGGGATTTTCAAACTTTTCTCAGAAATGGCCACAATTTTTTTATACCCTTTTCCCTGATAAAACAAGGCACGCTTCGACGGCACATGCCATATTTTCAAAAAATCATTAATGTTTCGATAATTGAAAGAATTCAAAATATTTTTATCACACCATTCCACAGTAGTTGAAGAAAGAAATTTTAAAAATGAAATATCTTCAAAATGTGAATAATTTTGTAGTGAAAGTACGTAACGTCGAGTAAAGTTCTGACAATTAGAAAAACGTTTTAATCGATTAAGCGAAAGGTCGTTTAATAATATGGCAGAGGTCAAATGTTTATTAAAACCTCTGGAAATTTGAAAATTGTGTAAATTTAAATTTCTGTTCGTACATGTTCTACGTCGTCAATTTTTTTCGCTTATAAGCCAACTCGGACCACGCGTGTATCCTGCAAAATGCAGGTGCAAGTATCTTCCTGGAGGGACCAGAATTTTAGCCGAATCCGGATATTTATCCCCCAAGGTTGTTAGCCCTGGGAATATGGGCGATTACGTGATTACGATAGTGAGGGTTGAAAGGATGGCACACACATACAGACATACACAAATACACCTATGTCCGAGGCGGGACTCGAACCCTTGGTCTTCTGGTGCGAGACCGCTACAACATTTTTTATATTATTATTTAATTTTGACTAATTTCAAAATATACTAAGTAGTTTTTTAACTTAACATCGCTTAATCTCTACTCAGGAATTTGTGATCTCCATCGCACTCGTCATACAGCATATATATTTATCTATACCCCACTTTTCTTAACGATGGATTCCCATTTAGAACCGAACGAAATTTCACTGAGACATTTACTTCAGGTACATCTTTCCCCTCCCCTTCTCTTATTTCTCGTTTCCGAAGTAGCTGCGTTCAATTCTTCTTTGACCGTCACTTTATTACATTTTCCGATGTATCTCTAGATTAATTATGATACTTTAACCTTTTAGTGATCCGCTAGCCAGCCCCTTATTGGGACGATCTGTTGTAGCCCGTAACGAACGTTTTACTTTCTCAATACTACCTAAGATGTAAGCGATAAAGAAAACTGCAATGCTGTAACCATAAATAGTTTTTTTCCACAGAAAAACAATACTTTGTGGGGCTAATATATAATGTAAATTATCCTCTTACAGTATAATTTTACTAAATACGACATGAAATAAATCATTTTTTTAAATAGCGCGAGAGTTGATTGTCGTCTGTGTTTTCCATATTGGCTTGGCTCCAAATATCCCTTTTCTTTGCAGGATTAATTTGGTAGAAAATAAAACAAAAACATTGATGTATCAAACACATGAAGGTAATATGACCGTGAGTAATGGTAATACGCTGACCCATTATCCTTGACCATATTGACAGCAAAATTACATGTTATAAAATCTTCCCCACGTTGGTAAATTATTTGGAAAATTAAACAGCATTAATCTGATTAGATTCTTCATTAAGTTCGCTAAAAGTATATGTACATTGCCAAGATAATAAATCGTTCTTTAAGTGTAACTAATGATACACTTACCTGGGAGGAACTTATAAGGACAGAGCGCCTTCAGAGCGTTCTTGACAATAAAGGCGCCAGAGTGCGAATGTGTGAGACAACAAGCCTGATAGTGTGTTAACGCACTCTTTTTCACTCTCCCAGTCTGCATGATTGCACTCTCAATCGGAAATTGTTTTCGCTAACATCATAACCGCTACTTGGCCATATTACCTGCACTGGCCATATTTGCATCACTTACCTTACGTCCCATGACTTAACACTCGACTCCATCGAAAATCTGGCATTTTTAAACATTCACGGAGGATATAGATAAAAAGGAGCGAAAGAACTACTATTTTAGACATGCTCAATTCATCACGCTAGAACTCGGAACTGCAACTGATAGAGGCTAGAGCCATTGTCAAGTTCAGAATGAACAAATTGTTCTTTTTATGAAAGTATCGTCTAATGGTGTGAAATAATGGATGAAATATCACTGGACTAATTTTGCCCTCGGTCTCACGACCAAAACTTTGCGTATTATATTCAAAACATGCGGCAACTTGGTTCTTTTTTGTGTGCCTGAAATTCAAGTCGTCTTATTGAAAATAATTTTGACAACATTTAGAAATAATGTGCTGAGTAAATATGTTTGAGTGTAGCGATATCGAACCTCAATTGACAACTAAACGCCCGTTCACATACGCAGCTACGCAGCCGGAACATTTCGATAGATACGAGGTATTGTGCGCAGTGTGGTTGAATTCAAAATCGGCGACAGAGGCGTGGTTGTATTCAAATTCGTCTAGAGCGAGAACTGCGGAGGGTTGACAGTTCGTAGGATGACAGCCGTAGCGCCGCACTGGCAAAGAGTATGGTCTCTATTCTTTTTATTGTAGTTTACTATTTTAATAAAACACAAAAAATCAAAGAAGAAAAGGAGAGGGTGGGAAGAAGTACAATCTTTGAACGTTTTCTTAAGATTCACAGTCCTCTTTTACAGATCTAGTTGGATTATGAATAAATGTGCCAACAAGCGTGGTTGGTTACATTTGAAAATAAGAAATGTTCGTTTTTGAGGCCCAGGAAACGTATTTGCATTGCAAACGAACTACAGATTTCATTTTATAGTATTGCCAACACTTCAACCGCGCTCAATGAATCAACCGATGTAGAGCGTAAATTCCGATCGCTATGGGGTCATTGATTCAGGATTTGAAGTACAATTCCTGTAAAAGGCATATTTAGTATTTTAGAAATGAAGTACATTTCAATCAGCTTCATTTGTTCAAGAGTTTTTCCGAATATGGCTAAAGTGGTCCGAGGATGCAAGTGGCAATAATATATTATTTAATAAACAAATAATACGAGAAAGTATGTGCTGGAGTAACATCATGAATTTCGATTTAATTTCATTCCTCATTATCAATTGAAACCCGATATATTTGTATTTTTCATATTGAAATGTATACCAGACAATTGAACACATTTTTTTAAATTCATGACTAGATAGCATATTTAAAACGAGATGCAATGCATCTCTTACAATTTTGTTATTTCCTGTCTCTTAGTGTATATACGCTTTAGCTTGAAATAGCTTTCTGGACGTAAATCATTTGTCAATGGCAAAATGGAAATGGTGAAGATCCCCTTACGACCTTTTCGTTGACAAACAGGATCTTCATGGTCAGTTGAAAAAGTTATGTCTGACGTTTACAAGATCTTGGGTAGGCGTCGGTCTGTTAACAATTTCCATTAATTAACTTGTAATTGATGGTTAACGCGATCAATATGAAGCCGTCGCCTTAGAAACAGTGCTTTCCTTATACGCACTAGATGAGTGTTTTTCCTCGTCAGGCGTCAAAGTCCAGTTCTCTTGATCGAATGTCCTTCAGAATTTGCAGTACATTTTCACTTTGAAGCACAGACCTTGAAGGTTCCCACAACACTGAAGTGGAAATGATATGTGAAATAACTATCGCCTACTCACTGACTTCACAATTTCTTGTATACTGTTCACAGCACATTGTCATATTTTCATTCATATCATTTAAATACACTTGAATAAAAAAACAAGGCTGAATATTTACAATGTAGAAAAGATATATGTTATGTGTCTATGTAACAATATATGTGTTTGTATTACATTCATTAAAATCAATTACATAGGCACATATGCAAAGCACTGTTTTATTTAAGGAAATTCAAACATTCTACTCATTACAGCACATTAACTTTTCAACAATAAGATAATTAATGGGATCCTTATAAGATGAAAGTCTTCTGTTTACGATGCAAGTGTCCCATTTAACAGGTGTTTACAACTAAGCACTGCATATAGTGCATTCATTATTGCGTTTTTGGAAAGGGTGACCGAAATCTGAGTGGTTCAACCGAGTTTCTTTCATGGCAACTCCCACGTTTCCTCCACTCCGTGTCCTTCATTTCTTCGCCCTTTTTTTTTCGGCAGCGCATTCGATGACAAGCTCCTTCACCCCATCGCCTCGCGTCTCCTCCAAGGCCGGCGCTCAGCCGACGCAGCTGGCCGGGGAGGCAGGCGCAGCGCTGCGGCGGGGGCTGCTGTGTCAGTTAAGTGGTGTGAAGTGGCGCGTTGGCACGCCGCGGACGCCCAGGCGCCGAGCACTCAGCCAACAGGGTGTGTCGCCCGCCCCCGCCCCCGGCCCAGGCCCAGGCCCAGGCCCAAACCCTTGGCCCGGCCCCGCCCACTCGCACCTCGACCTCACTTCGCCGCGCCCTGAATGCTCCTGGCCGCCGGCCCCGCTCCTGGCCTTCCTGAAATTTTGCCAGGTCCGTGTTTTATGACATAATTTGGAGACTATTAAAAGCCTTCAGCTCTCTGTAAATCACGTACATTACTAATTTCATAATTTATATTTTATTAACATGCATTTTGGACGACTCAAGATGCGGCAACTACACTGTAGGAAACAAGGTTTGATCCTTTACGTTTCGTGGAAAGCCAACAGTACTTCTACAGCGATTAGAATGGAGAAGATAAACGCAAACCTCCACAAACTCAAAATATCATCAGTTATCGTTTCTTTAATATTCGGGAACGAGAATTACCAGTTCTTTGTTTCTTAGTTTCTCACTTTTAGGCCAATTCACAATGTTGGAAAACACAATTGCTTATGGAAAACGACGATTTATTTCACCAGTAAAATGTTAAATCATTTGGTTTCACTAGTATCTTAATAAGAGATAAATTTTACTACTGTTATTCTTGAATTATAAATTTTACTTCACTGTGTATGATATTCAAATAGGTCTATTTAAAATTATTTTCTTGTGTAAACTGAAAACACACATCTTTATATTATTACATAAAAACATGCATATTCAGACAATAATCTGTCACGTTTCTGACCGGGAGCTCCTAGGTTCGAGACCCGACGGTTGCAGGATTCCGCGGCAGGAAGTCTGCCGCGGCGCAAGCATCGAAGCCTTGGGATTAGGACTTAGTCAGACGTCGTTTGGAAATCGCAAGCGGGAACGGGCTGGATTGGTTCTGAACGCAGGTGTACAACATTCCAGAAGTATTTTAGGAACTTCTCGGAATTTAAGGAACTAGCAGCAAGTCTAATGGCAGAACCGCGAAAGGCGACGCGGCGATCACGTTAAGTTGGATGCCGCGCGAACGCGAGTATGAAGTCGCGAGTCACATGGGCTGAGTGTATTAAACTCAGAGCGCGAGTCACGGAGGTGGGTCTTGAGGAGAGAGGAAGAGCTCGTGCGGATGCCGCCAGGGCGGTGCGTTGACGAGCGATGCGCGTGGGGCAAGCCGTATGTGGAATATCAATTCCTCTTGTGACTGGTTACGTGGTGGTACGCTGGGTACGTAGGACTTTGATAAGCGGTGAAGGCCTCGAATCAAGCAATTAATTTCAGGTAGTTAGGGTTCGCACATGCGCTCCAGGGTCAGTCTATCAAAGCTATATACGTATACTGTCATTTATTATTCTTTGTCAATAATACTGTTAATAAACCTATGTAACACGTTGAGATGTCTGTGATTTGTAGTGAGATTCCCACGAGGTCACAATAAACTATTTTGAATAATAGAGGAGAATGGTGCAGATATTATGTGAATGTACATGAATCAGTTATGATTCTTTCAATAACCGGAATTCTGATCCCTGTACTCCCAGGCGGAAATCTAATGCGCTGATCGCTCTGAAACGGAATGTCTCTCACAAACAGTAGAACTAATCATACACATCCTCGTCAGCAAAGTAGTGTATTAACAGACTGGGCTCTCCGTGGCAGTCTAGGAATGTGGCACGATCTGAAAATAATCCACGTCCGGATCGATTAGCTTACGCCCACATTGTCGCATTCGATCGCCTTCCTGTTTCGAATATCGCGTGCATTTCCAGTCGACGTCGTTCTTGCACCTCCCGGCAGAAGCACGCATCGTGGCCTCGGCCGCTGCGCCGGCCAGCGACTCGTCTCCAGCAGCACCCTTTTAGCCCGCGACCTCCGCCCCGCCCTATCCGGCTCCGTCGCGTCCTGTCCGGCCTCCCCTCTCCCCTCTCCCCGCTCCGTCCCGTTCCGTTCCGTTCAGTTCCGTCCTGCCTAGATTAACCCGTCCGCTCCCACACGGCCGCTTTGCATTCTGTCCTTTCCCGTCCCGCCCAGTCCCCCGCCACCGCTTTATCCCGCTCCACTCCCTCTCGCTCTGCTCTCCTCCCTGCTCCTCTACGCATTCCCGCCCCAATCCGCCCCGCCCTCCCCGTTTGGCCCTCCCCGCCACCAAAACCCGAACCGCGCCCCGCAGCAGCCGCCCGAGTGCTATTCCATCGATTTCCGATGCGGCCTACGTCCACATCCGACGGATGACACTCCAAGAAAACTGTCAATCACGGCAATCGCCTTCTCATTCATGTCGCCCTGGGGTACACCTCAGCGCTCGGTGCGCCCTCCCTCTGCGTCCTAGCTCTGGGCAGCGCCATTCTGCACGATGCATGGCACATTTCAGCCCCGAGATCTCTCAGTTCCACCGAAGCATTTACAAAACTATTGTATCTACTCAAAGTTCTTCCATTTCTCGAACTTAAGTGTTTAACAATCACGGCATTTAACGCTTTACAGGCGTCGGGTCAATTTGACCCGACAGCTTTTTCTCCTTCTATTTTCCGAGATTCCGATGGTGCTAGCTCCACATAATCTCTTCTCATAACATTCCTCCAATTCAGTGCGTGCAATTAAATCTGCGGTTGAAATATCAGTTTCTTTGGATTGCCCTTTCAGACCCATCGCCAGCGTTAGTGTTCCTGTGTATTTCAATGTGTCGAATGTGCACGCTTGGCGCTTTAGCGATAACTCTGTGTTCGCGACTCATTTTAGGTAAGTGGTGAAAACTGATTCCAGTGAAAGAAAAAACAATTGGCAATTTTTGGAACATTACCTAACAACAAAGCGGAAACTTCTCTGGATTTTTTGGCAAGGAAACAAAGAGAAGTAAATTCAAGGCTCTTTAGCTTTACAAAGGGGATGACAATGACATATTATGTACCAGCCATATCACGATCCGTTGTCATTTCTTCTATTCACAAGGACAAGAAGATTACCGATGGCGAAGGCCCTCTGCAGAAGCGAGAAATTGTAACTTTTCACAATTGATATGATAAAGGAAATTAACGTCCACAAAAAAGTATAATAATTTTATTAATTATTACCCAGAGTTAACTTTCGGGAAAACACTTTTCCCATCTTCAGTGGGTCTCTTGCAAGGAGGAAAAAAAATGAAAAATTAACATAAAGGGAGAAAAAAGAACTATAGTGAATTTATGTTAAAAAATTAATAAAACATATGAAATAAATAATAAATAAATAAAGGTAAATCTGGGTAACAATAAAATTATTATACTTCCTGTGGACGATTATTTCCTTTATCATACAATGGATTACCAAAAGATATCTTCTACCACCAAGGAATTTTCACAATTGAATGAAACTTGCGATCAACTGCGTAGTAATTACAATGTAGGCAGAAGAACAAAGCTGCCTTCTTTTTTTACGTGTATTTCTACGTACTTCATACTGTATATACTGCTAAACACATATTACTCCCAAAAACAATACAAAGGGTCCAATTTTCTTGAATCAGAATGTTCGGGTCCATATGACCCGACACCAGTGTAAGTGTTATAACACAGTGTAAGTGTTACTGATTTCGGGCCAGTAGTTAAAGATTAAATCATATTAGGTTATCGTATACGTGGTCATGTAACTGTAACGCGAGGTGGATTTCACTGTGCGCAAAACAAAATTTTATTTCAGCACTAGGAGCCCCATCGCCGAAAAGACCAGGAATCGAGCATTTGTCCGAACGAGGGCGAGTTTTATGACCGCAAAATATCGGAGGGCCGCCGCCGTGCCACCAAATAGAGGCCGCGTGGCCGCACGTGTTCACCAGATGTTCGGCCCGGCCGCATCGCCGCTCCCCTCACCCAGCTGCCAGTCGCCCGCAACCGACGCAAATCGAATTTTCCGAAGGATGGATCCTGATTTCTGATTGCATTCGCGCGTCACGGCCTATCAGAGGGGACCAGGTTCACGCATCACGTGACCTCGGGACCCTGGGAGCATCTCGGAATGCGAACTGCTCCTGATTTTGGCACCGAAACTATCAGTCGCTTACTCGGCACGGCTCCGCGACACCGTCATTAGCCGCCGAGTCTCGGGACTCTGGACTCTGAACTGCAAAGCGGTTGCTCGCTGCCGCCCCGCCCGATTTATCCAGTGATAGTGCGCCCGCAGGAAAGCGCCTCGCCACGCAAACAGTTCTTCCCCTTCTTTCAGCTTCTGAGGATGTCGATTTCGACCATCCGCGACGGATACCCACTATGTTTATCATGAGGACACATATTAACCTTTACACTAGTGCTACTTGTGGGCTCCTCAGTCTGAGTCATCAGACTCAAAAGGCCTTCCGCGACAACACACATGCATGACTGTCAAGGAACAAACAACCATGCCCACGGCGGGACTCGAACCTGCGACCCTTCTCACCGAGGTGCTGAGTCGGCACACGCTCTAGCCACCGCGCCCATCCACGTCGGCGGCCGCGCAACCAGTTCAGGCACCTAAAACAACAATAGCACAATTAGTACGTTCAAATAGGAGACCACGCTGGGCCCGGGCTCGAATTAACGTGCCCGTATTCGCGTGCCAAATTGGCATCACGCTAGTGTGAACTCTCTGCGATGCCGTCTGCGCCACCGAGCCTACGCTCGCCGAGCAATGAACGACGAGGTCGCCAGGGGCGTGCCTGTGTACCCCGCGCCACTGACCCAGGGGCGGTTCCAGCCGATCATTCTAGGAGGGGGGGGACATAGATTGTTGTTAATTACAGACAGATGTGTTACCTTATTTTAAATAATATTTTAAGTGTATACATTATACTATACAATATATTTTTTAAATAATTACACAATTCTAACAAATATTTAAATAAAGTTTGAAAAATAAAGGAACGTAACAAATGAAAACACTAGGCCTTTTGAGGGGTGCTATGACCCCCATGCTCCTCCCCGGATCCCCAACTGCTCTGACCCCTCACCCTACGTTGCCCATAAGGGCCGCTGCCGCCATTATCTCTCCGGATGTAAACCTAGTTCGCCACCTATAGCCGCTAAGGTTCAAAGACAATCTCCCGAATGACGGAAGCCGTCGCCCTCGGGAGCGAAGTGAATGGACAGCGCAGGGGCCGGTGTGCCAAGAAAAGAAGCACAAACTAGAAATAAGATCTTTTTTTTTTGGAAGGACATGCATTCATTTGTAACTTGCCATCACCACTGCATCAGATAATCACCCCATCTCTCACTCATAGAATAATTAAATTCATGTTCAATTCAACCGGCGTATTTCCTTGCGTGTTGCACGATATGCCACTCTCGCCTGATCGCTTCCCGTAGTTCAGAACAGCCAGGCAACTACAGAAAACGAGAAGGTAAGCCAGGTGATTAAGGCTCTCACGCAATTTATCAGTCAGTTGTCACCGCCGCGTCGTCGACAAGATTGGGCTAAGTTTTTTTTTCTGTAAGCTCTAGAGCATGCCTTCTCAAGTCAGTAGCTAGGGGAGCGACCAAGAACCGTCTCACTTCTCGCGAGCCTGGAAATTCGGCCACGAGCTACGTTGCGTTCGGGGGGGGGGATGGACTTCACTCAGCGGCAGGGGAAATGGCGATGGGAGGGGACTTCAGGGCGATGAATGCATAATGCCATCGGCTCCGGAGTGCGTGGCACAGGCGCTAAGCGAATTGTCTTTCTCTTTCCGACCTTCGTATGGGGTAGTGCGTGCAAACAAGAAAACCGTAGCGAATATAATTAGTAATGTAATATGTTTAGTGGTGTTAAGACCGTGGATCATGGATACTGATATTGAACTTCTTGTAAATCCTTTGGCTGTGATCATTGCAAAATGTATGTAACAATTGCAGTGTGATGTAAAATATTTGCAGACTAGCATGCGCCTACAAAAATATACAAAGAAACTTCTGTATTTTAAGAAAATTCGAAGAAATTATTTCAGGAAAAATATTATTGAAATTTTTGCTTAAAATTTGTGAAAAATATAACGAAGGGTTTTCATTTATTAAAGTATGAAGTATAAATACAACGTTAAAAAACAATTTAAAACACAGATTTTATGGTGGAGTGGGTTAGAAACCACTTGTAGATTTATTTTGGATCAAAATCATTGTTAAAACGTTTTTATTTAATTTTGCTCTTTTTTAACGTGTTACTAACTAAACTCTTTTCTTATGATAAATAAATGTTGCAATAAGAAATCTGTAAGTTTTACGAAAACATGAAAATTCATATTAAAATGTGTGTAATTGAATAAATAATATCATGAAATAGCAACGCGTATATTGAGCATAATTTGCAAGTGGGGAATCGTTTATTTCACTGGGAGCTTGTCATCGGGTCCGCGACGCATGAGGTGTGCGCCAAATCGTTTTGAATGTCACTCGACTGCACTTTTCGTTCCCTTCCCCTCCACAAGTGTACCTCTCCACGTGATAACTCTTCTCACCGCTGGGACTCCAGGCATGTGTGAGCGTGAGCGCTCCGACTCTTCTATGGCCAGCTGTCCAGGCCTCCTCTGAAAATATGAGTGTAAATTCATATGGAGTACCTCTCTTTAAATATGAATATGATTTACAACCCCACCAAAGAAGGCAAGAATATGTTTGGATGGTAAATAACAGACAAAATGAAAAGTAATTTTAAATGAGAATAATTGAGACGTGCCGCAGAACAAATGACTGTTTCTGCTGCTGTCTTTTTCAATTTTGAAAATATATACTATATGCATTACTTGACCATTTAGCGAACATTTTGTCTTGCCTTAGTTTTCTCAGTTCATCATTTCGCATCAGAGTCAATTCTGAGTGTCAATAATGCATCGCAAGCGATCTAGGTATTATGGATAACGTTAATTATTTTATCCCTCATTTAATCTTTCTTCCATGTGTTTGTCAGTGTAGGGTTCAGGATATGTATATTCTTCAGGAAGATGACAATTGCAGCTACGTGCTCTGGAAAATGAATGTCTCCACGAATATTGATTACAATATCTTACACACTCGGGATTTAGTTATTTGTTTTTTTTTCTGGAAATTATTTGCGGGCGTTATTGATTAGTTATTATTTCTCAGCGTAGATATCAATATGTTGTGAGAAATTATTCGACCCTATACTCCAATCCAATTTTTTCCATCGTTTGTCTCTCTCGTCCATTTCTGTCTACTTCAATAGTTTCTTTTACATTCTTTACGTGCCGTCGTCGGATCTCCCCGGCGCGGTTCTCTTGAGATGTAATGATTACGATGATCATCATCATAATAATTAGCATGAAGAGATGAATAATGAGAATAAAGATAGAGAAGATGATGTAATGAGACGCTTGAGATACCAGGGGAAATCATGAGAAAACATGTGGTAAATCCTCTCTGACCACCACAAATTCCAATTCAATCGGCCGGGAACCGAACCGTGCCGAACATACGAAGTCCAATAAGTGTTTTACGTGTTTTCAGTAATACGTATTTTCAGTATCTTCCCTCGTGCCACTGCAGACCCGCTCTTCACTTTTATGTTCACTCCATCCACTCTACCTATTGTATTTACGTGACACCCATGGACACTTTTATAGACATATCGTTGTAGTCCGCCACAAATTCCTCTCTCAGATTTTGAACATTCAGCCCTCGAGTGTTAGCTCCCGCCCACTCATTCTTTGCCACAGACTCTACCTTCACCTCCACGTCCGTTATTGGCTCCCTGTAACATTCCGCCTGCTCCTAATAACTTTCTCCTCCTTGTCCCCCACCTAAAATCCCTCTGCCTCCTTCGCCTCTCCTGATAACCCTCACATTCTCCTGCCCCCGCTTCTACCATTTCTTGAGCTTCGCTCTGCCCCACCCCGCCCCGCCTTGTCTAACCTCGTATCATCCCGCTTCACCCCGTTTCATCCCACGCCGTCCTAACCCACCCTACTCCGTTTCGCTCCTCACGGCCCCGCCTCACCCTCCATTCTCCCGCCTCTCTCCGCATCGTTCCGCGCAACTCCTCTCCGTTCCGCCCCGCTCCGCCCTAACCGACCTTACTCGGGCCCGCTCATCACGGCCCCGCCCCCCGCTTCACTCCACCCCACCCCGTTCCGTCCCGACCCGCCCCGTCCAGCTCGCTCGAGCGCCTTCGCCAGCGCCCTGCCTCACTCGGCGTGATCAAATAACGCCTCCCGAACCGTCGCCTTCCCCCACCCCCGCGCGAGAAGGAACCCTACTCCGCCTGCGGGCTTCCGGCGATGAAAAACGTTCAGCGGAATCCGGTAATCTTGGAAGGAGATTGCTGCGGGTTGGCCGAGCCGCCGCAACGGCAACTTCCAGAGACACTTTGTATGGCAGCGCGCGCCGGCCGGCCGGCCGGCCGGCCGGGCGCCTGTCAAGCCCGAAAGCGCGTGAAGCGGTAGCGCCTGTGATCTGCTTCTGAAGCGACGATTTTTCTGCGGTTCGCTGGCCTTCGGCTGGTCCAGCGACGGGTCTCCAAGGAAAATAGACTTTTTCTATGAGCGGGTCGTTCGTTCGCTCCCTACAAAACCGGGAAAATGTTCTCGATTGACAATTCCTGAAAAGAAAAAAAGAAAAAAGAAACCATCTCTTCAAAACGTGGCATGTGAGTTGTTTCAAAACATCGTAAAACTTCCAATACTACGTTCGTTAGCGTCAAAAATTCTTCAATGACTCTGCCAAGGTTTTTAATGGCTTTTGTTTATTGAAAACGTTCGAAGATGAGGTTCGGAAAGCGAGGTTAGGAGCATACTTTTAAATTCGTTTGTTTTTAATTTATTCTATAGATAACCAAAATTCAACACACAGTTTTTATACAAATGTATTATTGTTTTATTTCTCTTATCTCTTCAAAACAGATACCTTTAAAATTTTAGACAACAGACATTTTTCTAATCATTTTATTTCATAACAAGTACAAATGTGATCTCTACTTTCTTGCATTGAAAAAATCGTTAATAGAAATAGGACGATTGTAGGACGAACGCGCACGAAGAATATTTATTTCGTTAAACATAGTTAAGAAAGAGTAAATGTTTTTCTAGGGAGTGAAAACTTAAGGTACTGTGCATATGAAAAGAGAAAGGTAAAACAAAGAATTTGGTAAAGTTTTTAACGTGCCAAATTTGATTTTCTTATTTTTATTCCACTTCATTTATTTCAATTCGAATTCTTTCATTTTATTTTAACTTTTTACTTGCGGTATACATGAAGTAATAAAATGCATATAACACTTTTTGTATAAATAAATTTTAATGTAAAAGAAATACATTTTGTGTAACATTCATCTTTGTAACTGACACAAATGTGATTCGAATCTGCATAAGTGAATTCATCTGAGAGACCTTTTTAACGTTAATAAATATTAAACTGGATATTTGAAACTCGTCTTTAAGTGAGAATAAAGTTTCTGTTCGTTGAAATCCCACCAAGGATTTCGAGGTTCGACAGTGTATCTAGTGAGTTACTCAAGACAATGTTGAAAAACGGTAATTTAATTCAGTCTGTTCAAATACAAGGTACAAATGCAAGCCGGCGCCGCTAGCCGAATTCCTTAACTATGCTACGTGAAGTAACGGAGGTTAAGCGACCTTCAGTCCTGTGTGGGCTCAAGGAATAAAAGGCACTAGGTGACCAATTGCGACGTGACAAGACTTGACAAAATAACTAACTGAAGATTCCTTCATGTCAGGCGCTCAATGCGCAAGCAGGATCCAGAGACGCGTTGCGACGACAAAGAAGCCACACGAAGTGAAAACAGAGAGGAACACAGTCATCCAATTGGCAGCCTCAATACCAAACATTTAAGTCGTAACGAAGCTTGTGATTCGGTGACAGTGTGCCCCTCTCCCACCAGCTTGTGACCGTAAAAGAACTTTCTTTTTAATCGGAGTATAGAGACCTTTCTCACTCGTTTCCCATCTATTGACAATAAAACCAAAGCTACCCCTCCCCTGCCCTCAGTCTTACTCGTTAAGTAGTGGGCCACAAAGGTTGCGCGCAGGTAACCGCTGGTCCGAGGCTGCCCAAGTGGTCCTACCACTTGAGCGACATTCCAGACATTGTTTACGGTCAATACGTAAAATGTAGCTGTTGCATGCAGAGCGTTTGTAGGAAGTAATAAAGAAAGTCTCTAGTATTATTCGTGTTTCAACGCCAGGTTTGTCATCGCATATGCATACTAACTTTGAGTTCATACGTCTCACCCCAGCTTCTTCAAACAAAATATCGTTATGCTGACCTCCCAAATACTTTACTGCAATTGAAATTGATATTCCAGTCATTACAAAAATGGCCCATCAGTTTCCTTATTCGTCTGAATTTTGTAAAACATTGCTGCAATCATCCAATGCTTTGATTGTTTACTTCTTAATCATTAAACAACTATAATTACGTTGCAAATTTCGAATTATGTTTCTAAGAACAAAAGTAAAAGCATTTTCCATTTGTTGAACCCCAGCATTCCGTCTCACATAAAGTTTTCTTCGTGAAATATCCTTTCTTTATGAGCGCAACGTTTCGGGCTTGTTCTCGCGGGATACAACAGAGGGTTGGGAGAGATGGTGCGGCGATAATGCATGATGAATGGACTAGCACAAATACCTCTGCTTTAGCTCGAAGGCAAACAGAAAGACCGCGGCCTACGGAGCGTCGTAATTCACAAGGCCATCTGGCCGGTCATCCGACAGAACTGAATGAAAATTTATGACGTTTTTGTGAACAGTGATCAAGTTTCTCGAGCTCTTAGTTCGAAAAATCTCAATGTGCAACTCTTAAGCAGGTCCATTTCAGAGTTGTCCGTGCAAGTGACATGAAAATCGATGAAACAAATTAATCAACTAAATAGAGTAATGAAAATTATATTTTGGTGAGAAATGACATTCTGTAAGATGTAAGACTTAAATTGTTATTTCCAGGAATAAATATATATCTCTTAATAGATTTCAAATTTTATTGCTACAATAATTGCAAAAGCATAAAGTCCTACATTCGTTGTTAATTATTAATTATTCTTTCTTTTTGTATGTTTTAAGTGCTTCCAAATAAGAAACCAGGTCGCTAACAGTTGTATACTACTTTCTTCCGGGTGCTATTAGGAGCTTCATAACGAAATCCGTATGGATTTATAATAACTAGACAACAGATTTCAAAGCA
Organism: Gryllus longicercus; assembly: GCA_038098605.1. Lineage (NCBI taxonomy): Eukaryota > Metazoa > Arthropoda > Insecta > Orthoptera > Gryllidae > Gryllus > Gryllus longicercus. Next base: position 774,770 of record JAZDUA010000267.1, on the reverse strand, counting down.
AATGCACATTCCTTCATAGCATTCAGAAAATATTCTTAATTGGTATGTGTATGAAACAACCGATTTTCAGTCATTAAATCTTTATTCTATAGTGCATATAATTCATATTTATCTTGAATTCTTCATAGGCTGCACATTCTTCTTCATTCTTCTGATATGCCTCCAATATAACATGTCACAATTGGGTTTTCCCCAAATTAGCGAAATCGTAAGTAATGTTCGTAAGTGAATAAAGCGTGGTAATAAATAAACAAATGGGACCACTAATTTGTATTTTGTATTTGATACAAATATAAATTAAATCAGCTATAACTGACCATGTGCTAGTCGTAAATTAATTGCTTTGAAAGAAATTTGTATATCCCCTTTTATAAAGGAATATTCTGTCATATACTTAGTTATGAGACAAAGTATGAATACATATAGTCACGTCGCGGTGGTTATTTTAAATATAAAATCAACCCCGCTACGAACTGCCGATGTTTACCATAGACTATCTTTTGAGAGAGTTCGTTGGGACGCCGGCTAGCTCAGAATTTTGATGGGATACCCTGTTTCGGTTGAATGGAAGCGTTGTGAGAATCAGAAAGACATTTACTCAAGTTACAATTAAAACAGAAACTTTAATCCACTGATTTGAATTTACAAAAGTTATCCACGTTCTCTGAGTTTACTATCATAATTGTCATTGAAAAGAGGCCAACAGACGAACATCTTATGACTACGTTTTTGACCAACACCATTAAAGAATTGAAAAGGCCAAAGCGCGGCCACGCCAAGTCATACAACATTTTTTGTTATAAATTTTATTGTTCACTCAGGATTACTCAAGAGTATTTTATTTTTGTGACTAGCTTGAAGAGCATTTTGTTTAAACCTTAGCATGGTTTAAATTGCGACGTCAATGTGCTGTTTGTAGTGGCGCGTTCCATTGATGCGGGCCAGGTGTCCGTCGGCCTACCAGCGGATTTCCACCGGGAAAGGGACGAGTCTAGGGCTCGGCGTTCCTCCAGACTCGCAAGGCCGTGGATGTCGGCCGGCGCAGGTCATTCACCGCGGGCAGCGATGCGCGAATGGCTCTAGGATCACGCACATTCACTCGGCTCGCCAGGGCAGGATTTCCACTCTCCAATAATCTGTCCTTAACCGAGTGGGGCAGGCTTTGAAAATTCACGGAACCTTATGATGATACGACGCACCTCACAAACAAAGTTCCACGGGTAGGTGCGTACGCAGTAATCGAGTGCTTGGCTACTCAACTTCATTAAGTCTAATCAATTTATCAAGCATTAGCAAGCAATCTCTTGTTCCGCGTTCCTCATCGCTCTCATCTGTCCATTACATGTGCGATAAAACACAACTAATTTCTGTGCACAAACGCGATCACTGGCTTCAGGCTCTTATCTAATCTGTCTATTTTCATAAATCCGGTAAAACAAAAAAGAACTTTTTACTGCGCGCGGATGCGGTCACTGGCTTTGCAATCCGTTCAGCTCCGTAGCAAAAAAATCATCTCTAAATTATCAGTAGGTCTCCTGGGAAACTCTCCAGGTTCTGCTATCCCTTGTTTTGTCCACCCTAGAAATTACGCGCTGTGAGTGGCCGAAATCAATGGCGCATCAATATTTTCTCAGCTAATCCCAGACAGATTTTCGAATTTCTCAAAAGATCGCTCTCACTCAGAATGGCTGGTGCAAGCGGCGAACTAGCAGCTGCACGTCTGTATCAACGCGAGTGGGCTTGTTCATTTATTTGGAGTAATAATTTTGGCTGTCGCAGCCGTGGCTTCCCTCCGCCCTAATACTGCTCACATTCTGGTAGGTGGAGGTGGGCTGGGAGGAGAGGGTGTAGAGAGGACTATATCGTCGGCCCGTAAACAAATAGAAAGAAAATCGGCGCCCAGGCGGCGCCGGTCGACGCAACGGGTGGGCGTGTGGTCGCCGAGGTCCCGAGGGGCGAAGGGGGGGGACCTCCCGAGCCTGGCAGCTGCACTCGTAACTCACAAAGAAACTGCGCTTTGTGACAAGTTGCATAATCTTATAAGAAAATTAAAAAATTCGTACTTCTATTTTATATGAGATTATTCCCGCAAATATTGTGCCACTTATAGTGGCGTCCCCATGTCTGGAAACACAACCTCTTGTTTTGGCAATTTGGCAACGCATGAAATACCTTTGACATCCCTTGTCACTTTTAGAAATACACGGCCTCTTTGAGTACTTACTGGGCAGTCAGTTTGTCATTTTAAGGAAATATTTCATTATTTTTTATTAATTATTTTCAATAATTATTAATTTACTACTGATTTATGTTTTATTGGTATTTTTAATATTTCTATTAAGGCTTCCGTATTTGCTTAATAATCACATTCAATAATAATAATAATAATAATAATAATAATAATAATAATAATAATAATAATAATAATGCATCATTATTGTTATCAATAATGAAGAGCTTGGCGGTAATGTTTCAAGAGATATCGTTCTGATTCCCCTATGAGCCGACTTTCATAATAATAATAAATACTGTTACGTTGATGTTAATAAATTGATAAACAGTCATAACATCTATCCATATTTTCCGTATTACAATTTTGTTTCTTGAGTATACTGAACAGAATCGCCTAAAAAGACGTTTTGTTTCTTGCTCATGTCTCTGACCACCTCTCCCCACCCACTCTCTGGAGCACGAAAAGCTTCCGGCGTGTGAGTTGCGTACCTGCCCGCCTAAGCTCTTGAATGGGAAAACACAGACACAGGAAAGTTGCTGTAGATTATAACCTGACGGTCACCTTCTCCGCTGTCTCGATGTGCGAGACACGGCTGACTTGAAAGGTGGCAAAACACCCGGTTGCCAAATTGCCAAAACAAGAACAAGTGCTTTCAGACAAGGTTTGCAAGTTAAGCTATGTATATATATATATATATATATATATATATATATATATATATATATATATATATATATATATATATATATATATATAGTGCCGGAGTGGTCTCGGACCAGAAGATCGCGGGTTCGAGTCCCGCCTCGGGCATGGGTGTATTTGTGTGTGTTTGTATGAGTGTGTCGTCCTTTCACCCCTCATTATCATCATCATTTCATCTTTCATACCCCCAGGACTAACAACCCTGGGGGATAAAAATCGGATCCAGCTTAAATGCTGGTCCCCCCAAAGAAGTGTTCGCAAGCACCTGCCACCGTGATATTAAATGAAAAAACTGAGCCACGGTAAATGCAGGTTGCTTGCCCTGCGGGGTCCTAGTCGGCCGAAACGAAAATAATATATATATATATATATTGTGACGTACCTGGTGGTGCCGGGTATCTTCACTGCAATATAACACTAAGAGAGGGTGTCTTTTACGTGAATGAGTCCTAGGATAAGTCGGTGCAACGTTGGGGAAGTTATTCATACATAGAAATACAATTATGACAAGATTTATTTTAAATCAAAGTTACTATTTACATAATCAGACACCGTTTTTATACTCCGCCTTGGTACCAAGATTAAGAGTAAAATACAACTTTCATACCTTCGGGGCCCCGTTTGAATACCTATGAAGTTCGTCGAGCCGCTCGTGCCGACAGGGTTGTCGACCTCTGCTACTGCTGCGGGCCGTCGGCAGCAGATGGCGTGGTGATCATCCACGGCTGATGCTCCAACAATTCTTCCCCGAACAGGATCTTGATACCTCGGCTGCGCACCTTCCTCGAATCACTGTCCATTAGTGGGCTTAATTACACGACCCCCGCCTACTCCGTATACTGGTCACAGTTCTGTACCGCACGCTTTCAAGAATGTTCCCTCCGCACCAACTAATAAGAGCGACGTCAATTATTTTACCAACACTAATCTTTTACTATACTGATACTTCTAATGTTCTGTTTACATGTCCATTACTTTGCGATTCCTAATCACATAACTATGTCGCGTATTACATGCGTCCATTCACTAGCGGAGAGCCCTCGCTACACGTCCGCACTGGTCGCCGCTCTGTTAACGTCTCCACTTCGCCGGCCGCACGTCGGCACATCCTTCGGCGGCGGCCGCCTCAATCCAACTAACGAACTTTTTGCACGTGCGCGCTGCCACGCTTGTACCCGCCGTTCTCACGCTCGCCTCCCGGCGGGCACCGGTGGCGGCGGCGACCGTTGCCGGCTGCCCGCTGCTCGCAGCGCCCGGCGCTCGCACCGCGCAGTCCAGAATAGCTATTGAATTCTTACACTAATGATTTAATTAGTGTAATGAAACACATATTCTGGGTTTCATCACCCCCCCCCCCTTTCTTTTTTTTGAATTTTTCCCGCTTCTGGACAAAATTCACACTAGTAACATCGTCACTGCCGATGGTTGCACTCTTTTGCATATTCCTCGACGCCCTATATACACTTATAACTTAGAATCGAATTAACATGTGATTACTTGTATTAACACTAATATTACACTATTTACACTTCACTATTTTCCATACATGTTGACCAGGTTTCCGATTTGAAGCTTGTGGTGTCCTACTATGTTTTGTTTCTTGTATGACGGTTCATCCCCATTTTGCTGACATTGATTTCCTAAATCACAGTTGTAGGACATAGCTTCCAGCGTGTTGGGCACATCTTGGTAAGTGTCGTCCCATTTCCAGCTACGACCTCTTCTACGTTTGTACCAATGGTTGACTATACCATCATTCTTCCCTCGCCCCTGACTTCGCTCCATTTTGGACCTGCCTACATCTCCTTCATTCCCATGCTTTGGGGCGTCTGCAAAGGTGACTTCGTACCTCTCCAATATCTTCAAACCCCTTCCTAAATCGGTATGATCTGCTCTGCCCAGTAAGCTCTGCACGGTGATAGGATACTGTTGCGTTAACATGCAACTACTTCCTTGATATTTTATAGGAGCAACTAATGTTGTTGGTTCCATAATGCTCTTCATTCTGTATCCACTACTATTTCCCGTGATGTAGTTGTAATGGCTATTCCTCTGGTCGCTCTTGATGTTTATTTGAGTTTCTTCGCTCCGTTTTCGTACGGAAATCTTGTCTTCAAATACCTTTAAAAATTCCGGAAATATACCAAAATTCTCTGCCCACGTCCTGGCGTTCTCTTCTAAAATTGAGTGTAATAACTGGACCTTGTATCCTTCCAATATGTTGTTTGATGCTAGGTGCCGTTCTTCTGCTCGCATAACTACCTTAGGGTTTTCCGTCCCATCTCCCAGAGATTTCATCGACTTTGGAGGCATAATTGGTGTCACCCCATACTTGACACTTGGCGGCATTTTCTCGTCTTCTTCCTGTTTAACCTCTTCGTGTACTATTTTCTCTTCGCACCCTCGTGTATTTTCCACGATTTCTTCTTCTATTATACGCTCCATTTCTTCTATTTTCATGTCCACTTCTTCATCCATTATTAACTTCAACTCTTCCGTTTTCACTTTCACTTTATAAACATCCTCCTCGGCCTCGATTTGGACCTCCACCGTTTTGCCCTCCGCTGTCTTGACTTCTTTATGGATTTGGTTCGTCATCCCCTCGTTTCTGTCTGCTGCCGCTACCCTAGCATCTACTTGATGGTATAATTGACATTTTAGCACCTCATCTTTCCTATCCAGTTCCTCCGCTTTCCCATACGGTTTTTCGCATATTCCGATGAGCTTCCTATTCCGTTCTTCTGTAATTCTTCTCATTTCTTCCCCATGCTTATCCAGTCTTTCCATCGACTTCCTATGCCATTCGTCAATTATCTTGCTTCGTTTTTCTAATGAATTGTCAGCCACTACACCCGTACATGCTTCGTGTTCTTCGTCCATCCCCAAGTCGAATCCTATCGCCTGGCTCCCCAGCTCCACCACTTGCCGTTCTAGATCTATAAATGCTCTGTGATCGACCAGAAAATCCGTCCCTATGATTACCGAATACAATAATTTTTTGACTACCAGGGCCACCATCTCATATACTTGGTTGCCAATCTTGGCTCGAAACATGATTTGTTTTGTGATGGGGCTTGACTTCTTCTGAGTTGCCCCAATCACATACGCCCTATTCATAGGCAAACACATTACTTCTTTTCCTGTTGCTTTTAACTCCTCATACATTTCTTCTGATACTACTGTAGTCGTGCACCCTGTATCCACTAAAGCTTCTTTAATTATACCTTCACATTCTATCGATATCGTGGGACATTTCCTGATTCTGACCGCTGAGTTCTTACATCTCCGCCACGGTTGGGTATCGTAGGTTACCGGCTGCATAGCGTTTATGGAGACCGCGTTTACATCATCGATTTCCGCGTCCGCAATGGGGCCACCTATCACCGCGGACTCTATTAGTTTAAATAGTGTCCTTGATCACTACTTGTGCTAGGCTGTGCTAATCGGTCGGGTGCATTCCCGCCCCCACCTCGCGTCTCCGTACGGTTTGAATTAGATCTATTCCAGTCCGGTCTCTGGTTCCCCGGCTCTGGTCTCCATCCGTCTCCCCCTCTTCCGCGTTGGTTTCTCTGGTAATCATTGCTCCTATCATTCCCTTGCCCCTGGTTACGTTCCGATCTAACCATATTAACATTCCCTTCATTTCTGTTCTTTGGTACGCCTGCGAACGTCAAGTCGTACCCTCCTAACACATTCTGGAATCTTTCCAGGTCGGTGTGCTGCACACTACGTAAAAGATTCTGCACTGTGACTGGGAACTGTCTCGTCAATACACATATTATTTCCTGATCGCTCATCGGTGGGGATAGCGTTTTGTATTCCATAATACGCCTTGTTGCGTATTCCCGCAAACTTCCCATGGACTGGTTGTAATGATTATTCATCAGGCTAATTTTAAAATTAATTTGAATTTCCTCATTCCAATACCGCTCAAGGAATCGATCTTTAAATGCCTTTACTGATTCGGGAAACTTATCAAATGTATCGGCCCATATCCTTGCGTTGCCTTCTAACATTAAATATAATAATTGTATTTTACACCTTTCCGAAGTATTGATAACATCTAAATGTCGTTCTGCTGCCTTCATAAATATGCATGGATTTTCTTTCCCGTCTCCTGAAAATTTTAGTGATCTTGGGGGGGTAAATGGTACCGTCCCGCTTGCTGCGATTGGGGATGCCTTGCATTCTTTTATTTGTTCAATCTCTGTTCGTAATGACACAACCTTCTCCTCACATTCCCTCTTATTCTCCAGCATTTCTTCCTTGACTACCAATTGTATCCTTTCAATTTTTTCGTCCTGCTTAGCGGTTCTATCATCTAATTGCTGGTATAGTTTATTCTCTAATTCTCCCCCCAGATTGATTACTTGGGATTCTAACTCCTTTTTCTGTTTCCCTAATTCTTCGGCGGTCCATTGCTCGTGACTTTCTACCCGCTCCACGACTTGGGCCATCTCATTCTTCGTTAACACAATTTGTTCTTCGGCGCGTCCTATTCGCCCCCCTATTGCATCTAATTTTCTATTCTGTTCTTCTGCCAGCTTCCCAATCTGTTCCTCTACTTTCCTATTCAGTTCTTCAGCTAACCTCCTGTTCTGCTCCTCTGTGAATACTTTCTGCTCCTCAGCTGACTTCCTAATCTGCTCCACTGTGAACATTTTCTGTTCATTCTGTCCTTCCAATATCTTCCCATTCTGTTCATCTAATTTCCCATTTAGTTGTTCGAACATCTTCCTACTTCGTTCCTCTGCTTTCCTATCCTGTTCATCTAATAACTTCCTATTCTGTTCTTCTAACATCTTCATCATCATCTGCATTCCATTTAAATGGATATCTTCTCCACCCCCCCGGTTTGAATTTCCTGCTGCCTGAATCATCGGTGTTGATGTAACTTGTACATCTTTATTGAAGCTGTCCCCTGACGTATCATCCAACCGACTTCCGATACCACTATCCCTGCTTTCCGATGACATGCTATTGTCGATTCCTACATTTATCTCCCCTACTTCATCCGCCTTCTCTTCCCGGTCCAGCACTACATTTTGCGCCTCCATTCTGTTACTTTGAACTGTCCGATCGATTCTCACTTCACGAAAATACCGCACAAATTTTCCACTTGCCTCACCTACCAACGATACCACAGTTATCCTATGAATTAACTATACCCGCCACAGCACTGTATATCTTTCGTGAATGGATTAATTCGCTCCTATTTCAATTGCTAATTGATGACGAACAACCCTCACTCACCACCAAAAACACAATAACACTAGGTCAGTCGCCATATAAATCTCCACTCACCTACCAATGCATAAACATACTCCTTACAACACATATATTATTACCATTTACACATATACACTGCTAATAAACTCATTAACACTATTACATAAATGCTTTCAGATTATAGTAAATCCCTTATTAATTGAAATTACTTTTCAACACACTTATTGCTATATTATGTACATAATCATCATTCACATTTACATGTCATATCTCCTCCCTGAATTTTCCTCAATAACATCATATAAATATTCACAATAAACATTTACACTGCTGGTATATATTTCCCAACCTGGTATCTTTCTATTAAATTCCCCAAACTTTACCATCACCAATAGATAATGCACTACTGAGTGAATGTTCCCAGCAAAGAGAAAAACAAATATGTGCACAATTTGTACAACACTATTAACCACCTTTATATTCTCACAAGAATTATTACTACTTCCCCATTTCTTTAATTTCCATGTTATAAAAAAAATTGCCAAGCCATTCAAATATTATTAATATGTCTTACAAGGTTTGGAATTCTATTACATTATATTATTTGTAACATGTACATGTATAGCCTTCATAACCTCAGTAACTACAATATTAACTATATATTGGATGCTCACAAATAATTGCCTATGTCAGCCCGTAATTAATTATGCAACAACATTTTTGTAATTATCAACATTTCATTATGTTTACTTGACTTATGCATATTTTGCTAACACATGTATTGTTACTTTTTGTTGTCTACAATAATACACTTCACTGCCTGCTTCTCATCTGTACCCTGCACTACTATACATCAGTTACATGCACATTATTTTCCAACATTTCACCAACTTCCCTAAGGCCACATTTCTTAACTATACGTTATCCACTTGTTCGGGCGCCAGCTGTGACGTACCTGGTGGTGCCGGGTATCTTCACTGCAATATAACACTAAGAGAGGGTGTCTTTTACGTGAATGAGTCCTAGGATAAGTCGGTGCAACGTTGGGGAAGTTATTCATACATAGAAATACAATTATGACAAGATTTATTTTAAATCAAAGTTACTATTTACATAATCAGACACCGTTTTTATACTCCGCCTTGGTACCAAGATTAAGAGTAAAATACAACTTTCATACCTTCGGGGCCCCGTTTGAATACCTATGAAGTTCGTCGAGCCGCTCGTGCCGACAGGGTTGTCGACCTCTGCTACTGCTGCGGGCCGTCGGCAGCAGATGGCGTGGTGATCATCCACGGCTGATGCTCCAACAATTCTTCCCCGAACAGGATCTTGATACCTCGGCTGCGCACCTTCCTCGAATCACTGTCCATTAGTGGGCTTAATTACACGACCCCCGCCTACTCCGTATACTGGTCACAGTTCTGTACCGCACGCTTTCAAGAATGTTCCCTCCGCACCAACTAATAAGAGCGACGTCAATTATTTTACCAACACTAATCTTTTACTATACTGATACTTCTAATGTTCTGTTTACATGTCCATTACTTTGCGATTCCTAATCACATAACTATGTCGCGTATTACATGCGTCCATTCACTAGCGGAGAGCCCTCGCTACACGTCCGCACTGGTCGCCGCTCTGTTAACGTCTCCACTTCGCCGGCCGCACGTCGGCACATCCTTCGGCGGCGGCCGCCTCAATCCAACTAACGAACTTTTTGCACGTGCGCGCTGCCACGCTTGTACCCGCCGTTCTCACGCTCGCCTCCCGGCGGGCACCGGTGGCGGCGGCGACCGTTGCCGGCTGCCCGCTGCTCGCAGCGCCCGGCGCTCGCACCGCGCAGTCCAGAATAGCTATTGAATTCTTACACTAATGATTTAATTAGTGTAATGAAACACATATTCTGGGTTTCAATATATATATATATATGATGAAACGCGGAGCGTTTCTATATGCAAATTGTATTTAACATTGAGCATAATCACTGCAACTCATTTTGAACTGCGCGGCATAAGCGGCAGGAGTGAACGACCGGAGACGGGAGGGGACTGGCCGCCGCCGCCGCCGCGAGCACATCGTGAGAACGAGAATTCGGCCGTTACGAGCCGAGGGTCAGTTAGAGAGTTGGGCAGTTTGAGAGAAGTCGGTTGGTTGCGAGCGGGGTAAGACATTGCCGCTGCGCAGGAAATGAAACAGTGCAAGATTATAGTAAAGTTGATCATAAGCTGATAAACTGGAACTTGGGAGAGGTTGGTTTGTAGAAAACTATTGATCGTGTATATGCCATCAAGCACAGTGAAAGGAACAATCAAACTGTGCGTAGTGTAATCGATGCCGGTGCGAGTAGTGACCACGTGCGCCGCAGTTACGAGAGGAAAGTGAATAGTAATCAAGAAACGGTGCGGAAACATAACTCGAGCACTCTGCTGGAACGATATGGACATCACCAAGATGCCGTGTGTGCGTGAGTGAACCGCACGCGGAAACACCAAGGGCTGGAGCCGAGGAACTCTCGTCGCCGCCATCGCAGGCCGACGAGGCACGTGCTTGCAACATCAACCGCCCGGGGGGCGCCGGGCTACGGTGAAGGCCGCCGGCCGCTGTCGCCGTAGACGAACAGCGACTACAAAGAGGTATTCATAGGGGCCCCACATATGATAAAATCAGATGGTAAATAGATCCTTGGTACCAGGGCAGAGAACGTTTGTGTATTTGATCAGGTGTATATTAAATTAGTTCATGAATAAATTGTATTTGTGCTGATTCAAACTGATTACCTTGATTATCCAATGCATTATCGATTCCTTCAGGAGACCCATTCACGAGCAAGACACCCGTCCTTTAGAATCTTTAATTTGCAGTGGAAAGTACCGACAAGCAGGTACGTCACAATATATATATATATATATATATATGTATATATATTATTATTATTATTTTCGTATATATATATATATATATATATATATATATATATATATATATATACAGAAATGACGACTTAAGAGGCGATGAAATGCAACTTTTTTATTACAATTTTTATTACATGCAAATTCCATCTAGGTGAATCCAGTAAACCTCTTTATTAAGCTAGGGATTCTACCATTGCCTTGCTTACATAATTTGCGTATCATTAGACAATACAAATGCATACATCTGAAACACTCGACGTAAAAGACATATTCAAGTGTCAGTTTGGTGTTTTTACTCATCAAGTGTTTTAATAATGGTATTTAATACATTAGTTACCAATTAGACAGTATATTCTTAAAGGAATAAATATGCCTGTAACTTGTTTTGACCTCATCTACTGAGTCAATGAGTCGATCGATCAGTTTTTTCGTTGTTTGTTTCCGCTTTTCAAGGCATCAGTCTCGCGGCACTAAGTCGATTGCTTCACGAAGGACACAATGACGGATAATAGCAAAAATCAGTAGTTGAGTTGCTTTTGCCAATTTTGTTTTGCGCAGGAGCTAATATTTTCCTATAAATTCTTGCCAAAAACGCTCGTTGGCGACTTTATTCATTATTCTACTTATGAACGGGTCAGGGTAGAGATCCCAGAACTTAAGACGACGTATACAGAATTCACTACTTGCCATTATTTTGGCACAAAGGGAAAAACGTGTTTGTCGTTTAAAAAATGACTAAATAATAAATTAAATAAATAAATATTTAAATAAATAAATAAATATTTAAAAAAATAAAAAAATATTTAAATAAATAAATAAAACAAGCACTGCAGTCAACAGTCGTTCTGCTTCTCTTTATTCCTGCCGCTTTCTCTCCTTTTCATTTGATTGCAAGTTTAAGTATTGGAGTCGGAAGCGGTGGTAGAGAGCTGCGGAACTGAGATTGTGTGTCACGATGTGGGCGGAGACTTTCAAAGGACGAGGTTGGTGAAGGCGGAAGGCATCTAATAACATTCAAAAGAATTTTTCATCTCTTCTTTATGTTTATTGAAAGCGTACAGCTTTTCGCCCTACAATCGCCCACATTAAAAACACTGAACCTTATGATTGTATGCGCAACGGGCGCAGACGCCCACCATTGGAGAATGATGCGTTTCAGTTTATCGGGGATTTAAATCTCTTATTTCGCTGAAGTAGGTAAGACAATAGTGCTTGTAGGTCGTGTTCAAATAGAATTGAGAATTCAATTAAATCCCTCTGTTTTTCTGACGCTGCAGCTTACAATGACTTTGCTTTCCAATGCACATTCTGTACGAGGGTTCGACGTGACGTCATGGGCGATAATACGAGAGAATGGGACATACACGTGTGCAAATTGCCTCAAGACAATTTTCAGCTTCTATCGATTTCGTTTCTCGTTTTGTTTTCAATACGCAATCTACATCTAGGTCTGTAAAGATCACGTAGAATTCAAGGTATTCATACCTTAGATAAGTAAAATGTTCAGTTAAGCGTTGTGCATTTCACACACAGACACACTCATTCTCTCTCTCATCCTCATTCTCTCTCTCATTCTCATTCTCTCTCTCTCATTCTCATTCTCTCTCTCATTCTCATTCTCTCTCTCATTCTCATTCTCTCTCTCATTCTCATTCTCTCTCTCTCATTCTCATTCTCTCTCTCTCATTCTCATTCTCTCTCTCTCATTCTCATTCTCTCTCTCTCTCATTCTCATTCTCTCTCTCTCTCATTCTGTGTGTGTGTGTGTGTGAAATATATTTGCTTAAGGAAAATGTATGACATTTCTCTTCAATAATTGAAATGTATGAATAATTAACGTGTATCACGTTATTGAAAATTCTAAATAGCCAAGTATTCAATGACAACAGTTTACGTCAACTGGTATGACTATTTATGAAGCAAGTTTTAAAATTAAAAAATATAGTAGAAAATTAATATTACTACAACGACAAATAATATTGGTCATCAGAAATTAACGATATTAATATATAATCAATATATAATTGGCCATCAACAAATAAAGAAAAACTCTAAATTACAAAAAATTGTTCAAATTAATTCTTTCTTATTTATTCCCACTTCCTATTTACGAAATGCCTAAAGTGAAAGAAAGGGTTGTACATATATTCCAACGTATGTGCTAAAACAATGCCGTCATGCTTATATCTTGTTTTATCGCGTTGAAATATATTCACGAGAGCATATATATGTTTGCTTTAATATAATTGACTCTGTGTTTTGGTCAAAACAATAAACAAACATGCAAAGTAGAGTATACCTTGTAACGCATATTGATCGGTTTACTAACAAAAAAACGTACATTGTTGAACTACTTCATTGCCAGTTAGATCGTCTTGGTTTGCCTGACTTATGAACGAATTCACCACTTCCATTTTACTGAGTGCTTTTCTGGGGGATAACCTAAACCATGTGCAATATTTCATCTCAGGTTTTTTGAAGGATGATTCTGGTTTTCCTTTCCTGCAGCCAGGCAGAATACAATTGCTCGGGTTTCAAGTTGATTTATTGAATACTTCGTGTCTCCGAGCGCTTCAACTGTTATAATTATTAGTTCTGCTAATGCATGTTTCATCATGAGAGGTGGCGGTGTTCTTTTCCAGGCGGATGGTGAGAATTGGAGACGCCCTACATGTTGGCTTGCGGATTCTCCCATACAGGTATCTCCTCCACAATGCCTCCATGGTAATATTCGGCGGTATTCGCCTGGCAATATTCAATTTACAATAAGATATAATATTATTCTTACAATTTTGTTTTTCATTATTTATCTTTCTAATTATCATTAATAGATAACTGTGAAAATAAATGAAACGTTACCTAATTTTAAGAAAATAAATTAGAAAGTATAAGGGTACTGTTTTATTTATATTGAGCTGTCGGGAGCAAATTATAGGATTTTTTTTTCTATTTCCCCCTTCTTTTTTGTTGATTATAAAGATTAAAATCGGATATAAACGCCTGAAAAAATTCTCAATACCTCTTTATAACCTATAGAAAACCGTAAGGATACTTAAAGTCAATATTCGTGGGCGTAATGTGCTTAAATAATAAAGTTTAATAAGAAGTTAAATAGATATGTCTATATGTAGGTGTCTCGTTGTACACATGCGTATTACGGGATTGCCTATACCCGTTATACAATAAGGTTGCGAGAATGTGATATAGTGAAACGAAATTTTAAAATGGATTAGAATTCAAGAGTGTTTTCTTTCTGTTTGAGTCAACGTTTGTAACCGTACATTAAGTTTTATGTCGGAGTATGTTTTCGGAAGGATATAATTTTGCCCAGCTTCAGCCAGTGTTCTTGTAAATGCCAAAAGTGTGACATGGCTACTGTGGTTTTTCCGCCTTTCGCACCTCGCCGGGATTCTGACCGGGTACTGGGGGTTCAGAGCCCAGTAAGCTAACCCCTCTCTCAACAAGGCACCCCAATGTATGTTAAGTTTGTACAAATTATAATGCTCACAAACAGCCTCGCTGACCGAAAACACTTTTCCACATTGTTTTATTTTATTCATTACGTCAAAACAAGTATTCTTTATAAGAGTATCCAAGCAGGATTTTGGCTTGTACTACTTTTTCATTCATATACGTAGTGCATGATATGCTCTCTTGATATATAGCTGATATGCATGATATGCTGGAAGGGTTCTTGGAGAACGGCAGTCCATTCTTCACGGAGTGCTGCTCTGTGGAGAGGTATCGATGTAGGTCAGTGAGGCCTGCCACGAAGTCGGCGTTCCAAAACATCCCCCAGGTATTCGAGAGGATTCAAGTCAGGACTCTGTACAGGCCAGTCCATCACAGGCCTGTTATTGTCGTGTAACCACTCCGCCACAGGACGTGCAGTATGAACAGGTGCTTGATCGTGTTGAAAGAGGCAATCGCCATCCCTAGATTGCTCTTCAACAGTGGGAAACAAGAAGCTGTTTAAAACATCAACGTACGCCTATGCCGTGATAGTGCCACACAAAACATTAAGGGGTGCAAGCCCCTCCGTGAAAAACACGGCCACACCATAACACCATTTTGGACTTTTCTGTATAATTTTGATCACATAGTGTATGAAAGTAAGTGGGTGATGATAAGATAAGAAAGAGGAAGGAACGGTCGCTCGCGGTCCAATTTTTTGGGGTACTGCTTAGACATTCGTCTGATATTGATTGGAGAAATCACGGAAAACTACCGAACAGAGCACCTGGCTTCTGGACTCTCCTCCAGATAGCGACTGAGCACCACTTAGCTAACTAACTTGGCTGGAAAATCCTGCCAACATCTGGACTCGAGTCTGGGACTACCCGGGCAGAGGCACTGCAGTGACATCAGTTCATGCCCTGAGCCACCTCTCCCGACAAATGTGGCAGACTATACTTTCACATTCTACAACTCAGTTTATAATAAACAACAGGTATTAAACATAGTATCCATCAGGGTAAACCCGATTGAAAAATTCAAAATGTAAAAATAACTGATGATTGTATGCAAATAAACAATCAACAAATATTACTTGATAACTGTACACTTATGTAAAATATGTATCATATTTTAGAATATTTCCTAACCTAATTCCAAAGAATCGAATAAATAGAAAACAAAATACCAATGTCTTGCTCCTTCAATAACAGAACGTCTCGTATTTTCCAGTTCATAGTCTCTCACTCTTGATGCTCTTGCTTTCGTTCCAGGAGAGAAAGTTAAGCAAACGAACTCGCCCTCGAAATGAACTTAAATTCACTTTTAGATGTCGGTAGCGTTAATGGAATTTCTGTTGAAGTTTTCTTCTCCCGAGATTTCCATACATTACGTTAAATAAACGTGGTCGATCGATACTCACTTCAGGAATTTTGAATATTGATAAGTAAAAAGTACAAAAATTAAAGAGAATTGAAACTAGTATAATATACATTTCTTTTATATTAACGTTCTTATTTCAGTTTATAATGGAAATGATATTTTGTGTGATTGCTAATTTTTCCTGCATTTAGCCTTACATTGCTACTGTTCTGACACAAAACTTTTACTTCTTCAAAAGCTATACCATCCTCACTTGTCATCAGAGCAAACTTGGAAAATCATAATATTTGCCCTCAATCATGGCGAAATTCTAGGAGTTGAATTTCCCTCTATTACCAATAGAATAGGTTTGGATGGCCGGTGCTGCTGCCATCTGATGTTTCGCAAAGCTTTGCACTACAAGAACTTCGACGACAAAAACGAAATTATACAAAAATGGCGAAAAAACATAAGAAAAATATTGACATAGAAACAAATAGGTACAGGCTCATGACTACTGCAATTTGAAAAGAATTGGTTTTATTGAGTGCAGCTTTTCCGTGCGTTTTGTTTTCCTCTTTGTTTTTTGAAGGGGTTTGTATTATTTTCCAATATTTATCGAATTTTTCAATGTGTTTCGTATGAGATGTTTACCAACAAATGTATGAAAAGGTTCCTGAAAGGAATTGTGGCGTAATACTCATTAACTTTATTAAACTTCACAAACAGTTAAAAACTGTCGTATTAAGGGGACGAGTGCAATCTATGTTCGGCTTCTTGAGCTCTAGGATCTCCGCGGTAACTCACATACTGTGCATATTAAGTTGAAATATAAACACAAGTAGCAATAGCGGTTTTGGTAAAAATTGGTAAGAAACAATTGGTTCTCGCAAAATAAAAACTCTGAAAAGGTAAATAAAATAAAAATTTTGGCTATTATTCCTCATCATGCCCTTTGTGAAGGAATCAACTTACTGCCGCGAGGATATTGCCGTGGACGTAGGGTTTCGTTGTGTATAATGGAAGGCGCACAAGTCTTTCACAAATTATGCGAAAATTCATCTAAATCTGATGAATACGTAGTTTTTACCGTTATTTTGAATTATGAATTCCGGAATTCAGTTTCCCAGGTAACATTTCTCTGAAATCTTCACGGAAAATCGTACTTCTGCACTCACTGGAACACAATTTAAAACTGTATCTTTAACTATAATAAATGTATCTCAGTGGTTATCCGGGACAGCCAAGTGCTGCAGCTGGGATCATTGATACTTTAACAAAGACAATAAAGCATCCGCACCTAAATACTTAACTTCTCTAGAGTTATTCTTGATTCAAGTGATGACAGTGGTAACCAATACATGAAGACATAATAAGACAATGGAATGTTATTCCTCCATCTGGGAGTAACGCAGATGAGCCAGTGTAATCAGCTACCAACGAATCAAGCTACACTTTTGATTAATTACCATAACAGTTTAAATTGAGGCTTCAAAGAAGAAACCTGACGTTTTTAGTTTTGATTGAGTTAATAAATGGATTTAATGAATCTAATGACCAGACAAGAAAAGGAACATGTTTTTTGTTAAAACATTACACTTTAAGAAGACATTCCCAAACCTGCGAGATTTTTGACTGAAAATGACATCAATGTTCGGAAGCACATATATAAGTGAAAGTGTGATTTATTCCATAAAATCTATAGATTTAAATTTTTCATTTCAGAATCTTATTACCGAATTTTCTTTACTTAATCTCATGAAATAGAAAAAATTAACTGGAGTTATTGTTACTTTAAAAAATTATAACTACAATTGTATAGCCCGCAAAATTATTCACTATTTTAGATGCGGCTCTTGATGCCTTGCGAGTTGGACACTCTTGGTTTAGACGAATCTCAATCTATGTGTCGTAATATATTTCACTATCTTGTTTATTACATTTAATGGGCCTTTTTTTGTAGTTATGCAAAAATCAAAAAATTAGATATTTATAAAATTGCAATTAAATTTCATTTACCGAGTATGTAATATTAATTCAAGGTCTTTTTATTTGTTTTTATTTATTTTACGTCAAAAACAGTGTATTTGAATAACTATATTTCCCTCTGAACTCTAGAAAAAGTGCATACAGCGTGAAGATACATTTATGTCCAGATGCAAAACAAGGGACTATCTCGCATTTGCTCAAAGGGTCAGGCAAAGTGGACGAAAACCCAGTACTAGATGGGGGGTTATTGATCCAGAAGCTGAGGTACAATACTTATTGCCGGTTGTTTAAAATAAACAGCCCAAAGTTGTAATTAATACATTATATATCATTATTAAAATTAATATTACTTTCTTTTTTGAGCCTCCGTATAGTCTATTATTGTACAGAAACAATTATGCAACAGAAAATATTTAGCTTGGCATTTATACTTGTGAATAAATTTGAATTGTGTATTTCCGTCTTTCAATATGCTGTAAAGTAAGTGTATTATACGAGAATTCTTGTAATTACACTTTGATTCTGACACCTGATGAATGTGATTCTTACATCGTGTGTTATAATAATCATAATTATTATAGATATCAGTATTAGATGAATATATGTCGAAGATACAGACACTTCGCACAAAAGCTACTGATTGTACAATGAGAAAAAATGTTGTTCGCAAGTCAATAACAAAAACTTTAAAAACAACAATATTGTGTTCCTTTGTAGTATAATAGGAGACGGTGATTGTACCTCATGTCATGACAAATAATGTGTAATAACTTCAATATTTACTGTTCTCACTCACTAAACTCATCTCACTATCCGAATCCCATAAAGTTAAGTTTATGATTGCAGATTGTTCGCAATTTGGCACTGTTTCGTCTGTGCATTGACCAACTGAGTGTTCGTAGTCTCTTTGTTGCAATAATAACGTCGCGTCTTCGGACCTTTAGTGACTGATGACACTTAGATGTTAGATCCACAAGCAATCTTCGATATCAAGGAATCTACGATTTAACGTTTAAAGCTGTTATGGGAACCAACATCTCAGTTATGATAGGACTGCGTCTCTGTGAGTTTTATTTTCGTTATCAACTCGCATTTGCAATCTATTTGTATTAACAGCTCGTTGAATTCTACTAAATTTATTGGATTTCCAGCATCCATGCGTATATTTTTATCTTTTTCGCTCTGTTCAATCTTATTCAATCCATGTGTATTTTACAATTTTAGTGTCATGAAGTTGATCAAAGTGTCTACACAGATTCTGGTTTGGTCGTTCTATTTATCATTTAAAACATTACAGTCTTTAAACAAATTGGTATTCATTTTTGCTGATCATATATATTTTCTGGCAGTCCTCACTCCCTTTTGTTGAAAATATTTTATGAAAACAGATCCCCCACACTTTTAAATCCTCAAACTTTAAACGGATTTAGTTTATTTTATACACATGCTTTATATATTCTTAATTTACATCCTTAATATTTCATTCCCTTATATGTAGATCTCCTTGTCTGCCTCTCATCAGTTGGCTGGAAGACTTTCTAGTAAGGAGCAAGAAAAATAATGTTACTATCTATTAACACAGAAGATACATTCTCGCGAAATTAGCAACAGATGCACAATATTATAACAAACATGAACGTGCTTAATTATTTAAAACCAGCAAAATGTTTTCCTCCGCGCTGGAATTTCAACACATTTCTTAGTATGCATTCACGTTACCCCAACACCACCAGCATCATAACCAAACTCCGCCATCTCGACGCTTTAAACTACTGAACATGTGTATTTGCAATTTTCAAAAATTCAAAGATTTTCAATTACATTATTTAAATATCTAGTTTTTAAAAAAAATAATTTAATTATGAACGAATATCTCTACCATAAATCTTGTAATTATGCATAGTTAAACGTTTCTTTGAAAGTTTCGAAAATACAGATGTCGCCGAAAACGGGATCTGCGCCATTTTTAAGCTTTTTTTCTTCCATTCAAAGAAACAGCTTAATAAAAAAATGTGGAGACATTTTTAAGAAATTTTGAAAATGTTTCAAAATCACGAAGGGTCAAGGTCATCCAGATTAATGAGGAAATACCAATTTTGGAAAACCTCACCTGAAATGTTTAGACACGAGCATTCACCATAGACAGACATTTGGTCGTCAATCAATTTTTCGGTATCAAGGAGCCACACAACTTGTATTCTGACAACACAACGTGTTAAAAACTATTTTTCTATGTATAGGAACATGATTTATCCACTTTTTCGATACCAGGGCCCACAACAAGGGTTTTTCCTGTCACAAAATCGCAGATTTCTGCCGCAGCATAACAACTATTTCTCTTTACTACGTATGTACCAAGTAAGGGAAAAATATAGCTTTGCTATTATAATAAAACAAGCCATTTTGTAGGAAAATAATTGTTTAAATTTTACCGCTAGAGAACGCGAAAGCTACTTAAATGTTTGAAAAATATATCTGACCATATTTAAATATGTTTATGAAGAACACATTTCAACAAGGAAAAATTTCTATCTTCAATATTGTAGTTAAAGGAAGACGTCGAG
Organism: Gryllus longicercus; assembly: GCA_038098605.1. Classification (NCBI taxonomy): domain Eukaryota; kingdom Metazoa; phylum Arthropoda; class Insecta; order Orthoptera; family Gryllidae; genus Gryllus; species Gryllus longicercus. Next base: position 754,323 of record JAZDUA010000267.1, on the reverse strand, counting down.
AAAATTTTTAACAAAGGCGACTTTTGAAAATTGAGAGATTTTACCAAAAATTAAATCTACACCATTTTTCATTGTTTTACTCTATCTCTCAGGAAAATGTTTAATATATCGATCAGAATAAAACGTATAAATTACATTACAAAAGGTACATTTTTTTTAGAAAATTTCGAAAGTGTTGAAACTTCATGTAATGTACCCCGAAATATCAAAATATACGTTTGAAATTCGCAGCGCCTTGAGTTTGTCTGGTACTACGGGGAGCATTTCATTTTGGGGAAACACGTGCAAATGATTTAAATGCTTGCGTTGAGCGTAGACAAACAGAGACCGACGTACGAACAGGCAGAAAAAAGGATGGGCAGAACATTTTGCCGTCAACCAATTTTTCGATATCAAGCACACACAAAACGTATATTTTTGACTTTACAATGTGTTAGAGGAAGTAGTTTACTGTATGTAGGGACAAGATTTATCCACTTTTTCGTTACGAGGGCTTTGAGTTGTTTCGTCAATAAATCGTCGTTTTCTCTTCTTACAAGTAAGGACAAGAAAATAAAGTTGGAGCTGTTTTGGGGGAAGTTGAAGTGTTTAGATTCATGAGGATTTAAGTGCGAAGAACTAAGATTCTAGCAAACTATGTAAAAAAATAGAGAACCTGTGTCGGAGGTAGACCCAGCGCTATCTGTTGGAAATATTTGCAACTACTACGGCTTCTACTGGTCCATAGATCCTTCGGACATAGATCCATTTAAAATTATGAGTTCAAAAATCATGGTTTTGGCACTTAGACCCTTATGAACCTAAACGCTTCAATTATGTTTCTTACTTTTCTAAAATTGTCAGGATTTTACTTAAAATACTTAATATTTGAAAAATAATTATATTCAAAAACGTAAATGACATTAAGTAATGATTTAATTTTGAATAACATATTTCATTAAAACTTTTCTAACTTCAATTATGTAGTTGTCAGAAGGGTCTAAAATATTTTTAACCTTTTGCTATTTACAAATTTTCAGAGGTTGTACTAAAATTGGATAAGCGCCAATGTCATAAGCATGCATTTCTTTATTCGAGAAATAAATTGAAAAAAAACTGATTGAGATATTTTTGAAAAAAATAAAAAAATATTTTACAACCTTAATGAAAAGTATACGCCAAAATTAAAGTATCTGTTTCAAATTCGCGAATCTTTGCGAAAGTGAAAAGATTGACGAGGAAATATCTATATTGAAAGAAATCTTGTAAAGGTATTAGCAGCACATATTTTCCACGGACGAACGGGGGGACGATCAGACAGACGGAAAGGCGACACTGACACACATACACTCACACACACACACACACAAATACTGACAGCCACAGGTAGACACAGTCAAACACAGAAAGAGTCGACGAGACTGTAACAGACAGTCCTTTTTTCAAAAACATATTTTCGGTAACGGAGACTGCCAAAATGTGACTTTCATCAAATCTCGAACTTTGTTTACAGACTTTTCTCTATACCACGTATGCGTGAAAGTAAACAATAAAAACTAAACAACTTAATAGTGATTATAACATAATAGTTATAAGACAGTGAAATGATAGGTTAATTGGAAAGACGAGCCGATGATGGGTGATCCAGATCCGTCCATTTCATGGTCAATGTCCATACGTCTTGTTGTGGCCCGTTTCGGGAATAGTTGAATTTCTTACAAAAAAGGATGATTAGTAATTTATAAGGATGAAAAAATTATTTTTGTATTTGTGGCTTCCTTCGAATTTCTTGAGAAATTAAATTCTGTACTACTGTAATGATGCAATAAGGGTATTTACCTCAGAGTAACATATGTACGTCCAGGAAAAATTGAAATCTACACATTTCGGCTGATGCAATAGAGATGTGGAGACTCCTGTGATGTCGAACCTCACGAAGAATTTTTATATTACGATCTTACTTCACACAGCACACATCTGAGGGAAAGCATTTTGATTTACAATCTCATGAATTCATACAAGGTGCAACTAATCAATCTCTTTTCGGAAAAGTTCTTTGATCTTTTCTCTAGAGGAATGGATTCGGCTTCTGCTACGGAAGCAGTCTATGAATGTAGATTTTTAACGTTCAAAGGTGATATATAATGGTCTAATGTATACCTATGATGGCCTCTAAAATGAAAGGGTGCCAAGTAGAAGAATGTGCAACCTAACAGTGTATTCAGTCCAAACGAAGCTGGAGACATATCCGTAACATTATATCGACCCTAAAGACCTAAAATTACGCTACAAAACTATTGTTCGTTGGACCATCCCCAGTCGTGAGATGGCGCTATAACTTTCGGCTCTGGCTTCTAATTTCGAGTTTGCTAATTCAATTTTGACTGAAGGCGGTGGATTTCCATAGTACGGAAAATTCCTAGCTGCCTATGACACGTTTGTGGTATCTCAAAAAACCATGGAAGTTGTCGCCAAATGCAATTACCTCTGACAATGACCCGTCCTAACGAGATCTCACACTCCACGATCCAGTTATTTAAGATATTAACATAGAAAGTCGGGGTCAAAGGGACATATTTCACCGAGCAGCATATTTCAGCGAAGCCAGTTTCAAGCGGTCAGTTAGTAGTGAGGAGTAGTTTTCCAAAGACGGATAAACTCTGATGATAGTAAAATATCGAAATTTCTTTGAGTTCCATGATATTTTGGCGAACTGATAAAATCGGGGGAAAAGGCGTTTTTTGCCAATAAATTTTGAACTGTAATTGGTAGACATTTTCTAAAGCGCCGGTAAACGTGGTCAAAAGATGGACAAACAAAATCACAAAAAATTACATTTTCCAATTTTATTCAGGCCAGGTTCACATTTTTTTAATGTTATATGTTTGTTCCGTTAGTATTAAACCTGATAAAGTGTGTAAGAGGTCATTAGAAGGTGTAGAAACGAATGCAAATGAAGTTTCGATATTTTTATTTGCTTGTTGCTAATTTGGCGATTTTGAGAAATGTCGGGAAAAACTTTGTCAATAAATTTTTAACTGTAGCTGTCAAAAATGTTTAAAGTGTAGGCAAAAGTGCTCGAACGATGGACAAACAATCCACTCCAGAAATTTGCAGTTTTCAATATTTTCGGGCCAGGTTCACGCTCTCTAGGTGCAGTGGAATATATTTCTCAGCATCACCTGCTAGAAGAAAGGTGGTAATAGTAATCTAGTTAGTGATTAAAGGTGGTCAAACGATGTACAAACGAAAGAACACGTGAAATTTTGGTATTTTTAAAATTTTAGACAAAATCTTGAAATTTCGTATAAGTGTGAGATTGGCACGAAAAAATTGTTTTTGCTCTAATTTGTGAACTTTGGAAATTTTACAAATTTACTAAATTTACAAATTTAGAAACTTTACAAATTTACTAAATGCTAGACAAACGTGGTCTAACGATGGACAAACGTATGCAAATGAAAATTCGAAATTTTAATTTTTGTCGGGCCACGTTCACGCGGATGCTCGAAAGGGTTACATTTATCCCGCACGGTGATAGTCAGACAACGGTTTTCACATTGGTCTCTGTGCAAATGGGTACTCAAAGAACAATCTGTCGTTGTGAACACACATTAGTACGGTATTTCTTTCACGCGTATAAAATTGTCTGATCCGATAACATTTTTTTGGGGAAAAAAGTCAATACTTCTGCCCCAACCCTCGTATACCAGAGTGCGTAGCAAATTCTCTATAATTGTGCGAATTCTGTAACAAAATGAACTGTGGCGTTACTAAGGGGCTCACAAGAGCGGTCCCGCAAAGTCAAAATAGTATTTAATAATTTAGAAACAGTTATGCAGCAGAAAAGGTTTTACAAATGTTTGAAATTTAACTTTGTGTGTATGTATTTTAATGAATTATTTCTTACTCTTCTTTTCAATGTCTTTATTACTATTAATAAAAAAAATACTTTAAATTAAAGACATTCAGTTTTTTTTACATAATTGTGATTTATTGTTTTAATTAGTCATTACAAGTCGGCAACGTTTCGGTTAATATTTTAGCCATTCAGGCCTCTAATTTAAGAGAAACATGAGTTTTAATTTACAATACTGGATGATATTCAGAATTTAAAAAGATTCCTATATATCATCCAATATTGTAAATTAAAACAATTTAAAAAGATTTTTGATTGAATTGAAAGAATTGAAAAATATTATCCCGACCGGATGGTTGTGTCAGATGGCCCGAGTTTCGACACGTTAATGAATGAATAATAAATGAATGAAGAAAATACAGTTATTTCTTTAACACGCATTTAAGTAGTTAAGTTTTCAAGCAAGCGCCGCGGTCTCGCTCGACTTACGATGTGACGCATCTTGGTTCGACCTACGGTTGGATTAACACATCTGGTGTTGTAAATAATGTGGGGAATGTTTTGTAATGAGCTGTGTATTCATGATGATTCCCACGTGAGTTATAACTATGAACATCTAAATAGAATTAAAATATTTCCTCGCGTGAATAAGTCAGTTAAGCAAAATTCGCTGATTGGTAAATGAAGAGGCAAAGCAATGATGGGATTCGCAGCTCAATAAAGAGAATCTTGCTGAAATTACATCGATGGGATTTGCTATTTGTTCAACTCTTTTCTGTTGTCCAAAATTTGGAAACTAAAGTACGCAATTCCCGTGAATAGTATGTCTTATCTCATATGGGAATGTTCACTGGTAAAACATACGCAACGGCCTGTATGTTGTCTTACTGAATTTTTAAGAATTCGGAGTGAGATCACATCTAGAGCTCACATCAGCTCACATTACCAAACTGCGAGCATTCACTCGAACAATACGGTGTTGCTTTAGGCCACAACTGCATTTGCTGCTGCTGCAAGATCTCCTGTCAATATCCCGTAACCATCTCTCCTCTCTAGGCCTCCAGTTGCTTCTGTTTCAGATTGATTCGATGTCGTTGAATATTATTAAAGTTCCGCCATTTCCTTCAGTCAATTTTTTGCGTAATGTAATCTAAAAAAGTTCGGGAATCTAATAGGATCAAAACGGGAGTACACTAAATATTCCATAACTTTTATATGATCCAAGAGAAGACAGTGGCACGTTAGAGATATACCAAGAGGAAACGCTAGAAAAAGGAAAACAAGTGGTGTTGCAAGCGCACATTCTTTCTGGCATTATTTGTAACAGCTACGCAAAACTTAATACTACATGAAACTTTAAAAGTGTTTCTAAGCAGCTACTTTTCTTCTCAACACCGGGGTTCGAATTATGGTTTCTATAAACAGCACGTTATTCTCGTTTCCCTTACACAACCAGCCTCCCACTAAGCTCTCCCTTCCACACGCTTTAAAAACAATGCTGAACACTGCAATTGGAATTTCCAAAAATGCAGAGACTGTTTCCTTCCTTCTGTTTATTTCCTTCATTATTTCACATCCTTCATTATTTCCAGATCTAGTTTTAAAGAACTGAGTTCATTATGAAGTATTTCTTGTAGTTTTGCAAAGTTATTTTTTGCAATTTTTCAAAGTAAAAAATAGGAATTGGTCTATTCGAGGGGGATAAAGTAGGAAAAAGTTGAAGTGATTTTTGATAGTTAAAAAAATATTTTTCTACTAATTTCTACAAAAAAATTAATAATGCTCGTATTTTCCAACAAATCTACATGACTTTGGATATTTAAATAATTATTAAACGGATTTTATAAATGAAAAAACGATCACAAAAATGGTAGTTTTTATTTGTAAATTCTTGGCCTTCATCGAAAATATAGAGTTCACCTACAATGAGACATGCACCATTTTCAGCGTTGTCTGTTCCAATCGAAGGAAAAATTAAAGAAAAAGTTTTGAGCAAATTTTAGAAAAAATATCAATTTCCTTCCTTATAAGCAAAAAATTCTCAAACTACACATATTTCCAAAAAATTGCGCTACGTAAGCTTGTTTAAAGATCTAATTTTAAACATTTCAATAAGTAAAGAACAATTACCAAGATTGTACTTTTGCACTATTGGAAATTTTTAGCATTTTTCTAAAATACAAATACTTCATCAAAAAAGGACCTACGCCTTTTTTAATCGTCCTTTGCTCTATCAAAAATGTAAAAAGTTTGGAGTAATTTTGAGAACAATAATTATCAACTGCCTTCATTTCCATGAAAAATTACGCAAAAACCAATAATATTTAGAAAAACAGTGAATAATCGTATTTAAAAAAATTATGTTTCCAAACACATTCCTCTAGGGAAAATCTGCATCACAAAAGTTGCAATTTTGCAATGTTAATTTTCTACAATTGTAGGCATTTTCTACAATTGTAGGTCCAAGCGGGGCACTGCCCCAGCTCGTACAAGCTCTAAGCTCCCGACCGATCTCCCAACATATGTCATAGTGTAGGGCATGCAACTGTGTGTGTGTGTGAAATAGCCGAGGAAGGAAAGATCGCGCGCGATCTGTGACGCTTTTCGTAGGGTTCTGCTCCGACATTCTCCTGATATTGAGAACGACTCAAAACTACCTGTCAGAGCAGTCGGCCGTTAGAACTCACCTCCACCCAGCGGCTGAACGCGACCTAGCTGTGTAGCTGGTGTCAAAAATCCGCCAGCGGCCGGGACTCGTCGGTAACCGTAGGAGTTGCCGGTGGGAGGCGCAGCCGATTCGCGTCACGTCGCGCGCCGCGGCCTGCTGCTGCCCGTCGCCCGGCGCTTGATGGCGTGGGACCGCCATGGCCCGGAGGCCGGCGTGCGGTTCGTTAGAGGCTGAGCTAAGGGAGGCCGTCAGGCGAAGGCAGGCACGAAGGCCGAGGCGCAGGCAGACGCCATGGAGGAGCAGGTACGAGTAAGAGAAGATGAAGATTCGCAAGCAAAGGTTGCGAAGGTGTTGGAGGAGTAGTCGTAAGAGGTGGAGATGGTGGACATAGAGATGGAAGAGGCAGAGATATACTAAGCGAAGGACGAGGTGGAGTAAGAGGAGCAGGAGTGGGCGAAGGAAAAGGTGGAGGTAAAGTTTAGAGAGAAGGTGGAGGGCAAGCGGAGGAGAAAACGAAGATGGATGCGCAAATAGAAACGCAGATAAGAGCCGCAGGGCAGAGGATAGAGACATAGACGGGGAAGGAGACAGATCAGCTCACGGAAAAGGAACGAAATGGGGGTGAAGGAGAAGGCAGAGGGGTGACGGAGGTGGAGGCGGAGTATGCGGAATGGAGTGGGGAGGAGGAGGAGAAGAGGCATTGGACGAAGAGAAAGAGAGCATGGAGAAGGAGGAGGCAGAAGTGGCGGAGGAGGCGGCATGCGGCGTGGACGATGCACAAGGAGAGACGGAGGAGGCTGGAGAGACGGTGGAGGAGGCAGAAGGAGAGGTGGAAGAGTAAGCAAAGGGAGAGGCGGAGGAGGTGGAAGGAGTGGCGGAGGAGGAAGCGCAGGAGAGGCGGAGGCGAAGGAGGAGAAGCAGGCTGCGTCGCCGCCAGTAAGCCGTGCGCCCCGAATCGGGAGTCCCGAGTCAGGGCCGCGCCGCTGGGACCGCGGCCACGCACATCGAGTAATCGCGTTACCTAGCGAGGCCTTCCTCGGCCCCCGAGCGCCCCGCGGGAGACGTGCGCAGCCAGCACTCTCTATCGTCCGGCCGCCGTGCACGCGAAACGCACGCGCCCACGCTGCAGGTTCCGGGCGGCCACCACCGACAACAGGTTGCTGCCAGCGTTCGCACTTGCTCTCTTTTCAGCTCGGGATTTGGGTTGTTCGTTACAGTGATTTCGTACTGAAAATCCCCTATTACAGTGGTCACAATAAGGAAGTATCCGATGTTTTAATACATTGTTAATACACAGAAAGATTCCAATTAAATAAAACGATCTAAGGGAATACATAAATGTGACGTACTCGTAATTAACCACCAAGTCCCTATTATTTCAAAATCATTTGAGTTTATCCCGCAGGCCGGTCGTTCGCTGATCTGCCATTTCTCCCCGACTGTCAGTCAGTCTATCCTGAATTCTCTACTCATTCTTCCTTGATAGCCGATTCCGCATGCCGTAGTCTCACCTATTTCTCTAAGATGTTTTTCTACGAAATGAAAATGAATGTCGATATTACAATTTAGTAGTTCTTGTTAGTGGAGGAGTTTTGAGAAAGTTGATATCATAACAATTTAGCTATAATTGTATGAAATCAAAATTACGCAAAACGCCCTTATTCAAAAAGTTAAAATAAGCTCATCTACTTGTGAGAAACATTGGGCAACTTGCACGAAGAAATGTTATATATGTATCAATAATATTTTTCGTTGACACATGTACGTATATATGTATGTGTGTACTTTGGCACAACAGTTCTTTACAAGCTAAGGCCTACCAGCAGCATCCCAGCCTTGCGGCCATGGATTAAGGGGTACGTGTGGTTAACACATAGCCATTTCTTTGGAACATAATATGTATTTTTGGGGGAACATAACTCCCCAATGATATTTTAGGTTAATTTGATTGACAGCTCACAGGTTAAACTACGTATTAAAAATTTTAGATAGCATGAACTGAATACCTTTTAAAGTGTTAATTAAAAATACGGTTATTGTTGTTCGCATTCCTGGTGTTTTGGTTATCACTCGGTAACATAATAAAAACTATCAGAAAAGATCGTTTGTATCCCAAATACTTTAAAAAACTGACTGAGCAATCCCTGGCAGAAACCATTTTTGTCATAAGTTCCATTTTTTTATAATATTCAGGAACAGTAGCTAATGAGTAAAATTTGCTAATTGGTTTCTTAATTTGCCGAAGATGTTTGTATCGCAGTTAGTACATATTCGAACACAATGTATCAAAAAATTCATCAACGAAACTGAAAACTTTGATATTTGACATTTCATTCATTTAAAAAGTATTTCTCAAATCTTTAGAGATGCCTCATATTTTTACCACTTCAATGATGTATTTGAAAGGGTTGGAATACATTAAGCAAAAAGTCCTTGAGTCAACTAATCGAATCTGATAAGACCGTATCAGATATTCCCTCTGTCGCAGCAACACAAAAATATGCACTCACAACCTTGTGTTAGTAGTAAAAAAATAATGAAGTACCAGAAAATATTCACAGTTAAGTATTTAACAATTATTGGAGTTTTCGTAACTAACTAGGTGAAATTTCGCACTTTGTTGTAATTTCACGGTAAATATACAAACAGTGAAGTCACTGTGTCAGCTAACAACCCAGCAAGCAGTAAGAGTGATAGCTTGATGTCCTGGTGTGAATGATTGAAAGTTAACACATTTCTGGTAGAATGGAAGAGGCAAATAATAGATTTGATAATGTAACACAATAATAAATTTGAAGAGAGTTTGATATATTTATGGGAGAAAACCTTCTTGTAAAAATACTTTGAATTATTGAAATTACACATACACGCTAATAAACACAAGTACACACTTTGGTAAAACCACAATAATGGAAGGAATACACCATATTGTTGCCCCAAAGCTTGAAGATTTCATCTTACTGTCTGCTGCTGTATTTAACACGTTCAAATTGCAAATGTAATTCGTTTTACATCGTCAGTCAGTCAAACATCTTGTCGATGAAGTTTTACATTTTCTGGTTTAGCTAAAAAACTGCTGAAACATCTTTAATGTACTTGAAGTGATTGCGTATAGCTAGTTTTCATAACTCGTCTAGACACACATCAGTACGGGCGAAGCTATTCTCGATGACTGAAGCAGAATCTGGCATTGCCCAGGGATTTTTAAAATTGAAGTCACTTTAGTGACAGCAACGTGATAATGTGAACGCCACATGAATGGTTATTAAACTATGATTTAATTTTATTAAGCTTGTAGCAATTGAGAGGCATACACGCCCATCGCCAACATCAACGACCGATCTACTCAGTCTGTAACGAACAATTCAACAGCTTTTTCACCAGAAACCGTTTTTTACGACACCAGAATCCTTCGCAAATGCGCGAAGATCTTGGCAGACAAACCGTATCGGGCGTGAAAGTTACAATGCTTTGACTGGAAAAATATGATGCTTGATCCAATGGAGACTCTGGCACTCAGTGCTGCAATCTCATGACTCAGACACTGAGTATGGACTTCGACTAAAATGAGCAATTGGAACAATTATCATTGTATTAGTAAAAGTGAGAGATATCTCAGGCAGTTTGTGTAATTTTTAGGATGAAGAAACGTCAAATATGGTGGAAGTTTTTCGCCGTTATTAATAAGTAGTTCATGTAATATATTGTATTGAATTGAATATACAAATAAATATATATTGTGTTGGAAACTACGTCATTTGCATTTCTAAAGAATTTTGAAAAATATAAGACTAATTACAACTAATTAAGAGCATAGTTTCTTTTTCATGAAGTACTTTTTAAAAAAAATAGTACTTAGGACCTCTTTGTACCAAGAACACTCATTCCTGTCAGACTTTGTTAAGGAATCCAACAGTATTTAATATTATTTATAATCAAGCTATCATTTATATTAAGTTTGTTCTTGAGTACAAGTGAAGGTCGTAGTTATGCCCCCGAATCTTGGATAAAGTATTCCTAAATTTAATTCATATTTTAACTTGTAGTGTTACTTATGTTCCAACAAGTAATTTAAAAACAGTATACAAAATTCCTTTTCTACTCCTATTGTATAATTCTGTCATTTAATGGCTGGAATCCCTTGCATAATTATACTCATTACGAGACAGATTTCATTATGATACAGATTATCGACCAATCACAAAGAAGATTACAAACCAAGTATTCACTTTTAATTAATTATTGAGAATCGTTTTATGAGTAAATGTTTCGTTTGATTTTTTACATTAAAATTGCATTTAATATTATATTATGGTTGAGAGTTTTAATTTCTTTTATTATTAGTAATTTTTACGTTAAATATTATTTAAATTAAATTGGATCGTAATTTCACCTTGATCCTATTTGACTAGCGCTGAGGTAAACCAAAACTATCTATGGAGGGTAGGTAGGGATATGTCAGCGACATGGCCTTGGCTGAATCCTGCTTGTCAACTGCAACGAAACGATTCAGAGTAAGAGTTTAAATTATAAAAGTCACCATAAGTCGTAGAAAAAGTACCGTATGAAACTCGATGTAATGGGTATTAATACACTCCTGATAATTGTACGGTACTCGCTGATATCGTAATATCACACTCGTGTCATTGCATCATCGTTTCATAATGTACTATTTATTGCGAATCACGACTTTTACCGATTCATATACTTTAACTGGTCGAAGCCTTTCTTTATACGTGTCGAGCATTTTGTGAGGCGTTGTTGTCGTGAAATACTTCCAGCGACGTAAATTATTTTCAACAGGGAAAAATAACTGGCAGTATAAGTGCTGTTCCCCAGTTAAATGCGATGAAGAAATTATTTTTACTTACTAAGTTAATTTTCAAACACATTGTTACGATCACAAGTGTTTGTCATTCATAAAAAAACGTTGAGTTAACATAAAAATATTGTTGAACTAACATAATTATGTTTAATTGAATACTTATATAATTAGTTTCCAAAGTGCGCAGATATTGAGAGAAAACTAAACAGTTTCTGGCAATGTGAGAGGAGTCAATGACTTAGATACCCGGAAACTCGAGAAAAATACAAAAACAATGAAACAATTTCTATTTTTACTAAAAAAATTCAAATGAAATTTTGTTTATTGTTTATCAAGTGTGATTATTCTCTGCGCCTAGTCATCCGTGATAGTCACTGCTTACAACTCAGCTCACGTTATACGACAGCAAGGAAGAAAGGAAGCATGGATGAAATATATATTTTTGAAAATTGCACATAATTAACGTTGCGAAACTACAACTGATGATAAAGATTTTTTTTAATAAAATCTGTTCTTTCAACTTTTTGCTGTCACATCACAAGAAATAAGACAATATTTTGCCAGATATTTGATGGTTATAGCGCTCTATATGTTTTCAGATTTTATATTGCAAAATTGCATCACTTTTTAAAGTCATTTTCCGTTACTTTTTTTTCTTTTTGGCTGTACCTGACCTCGACAATTTGACAACAACCCAGTGCTTCAAATCTCGACAATTTGTTACAGCAAAACCTTTCTTGTGTACAGTTCGATTTACCATGGTTGGTCGTCTTTCACGAGAAATTTGCCTACATATTGGCAATGGTACTCTAATATCACGTCACTGGCTGTTCGACACAAGGTACTCGAAAGTCTCTTCTATCGAATTTGGCCTAGGGCGGTATCGGAGTTCAACTTCCTTAAGAAATTTCACCTAAATGCTGGATACTACAATAATATATATCCGTTGTTTGGGGTTTGACTGGCAAATTTTAATCTGCTACTTCAGATAAGCTCTTTAACTGCATTTACTTTTAAACGAAACAATTATGTCTCTTTGAATAAGAAATTGTTTGCACAAAATGAAATTTAGTGTGTCCGACATTGCATTATCAAAGAAAACGTTATACAGGTATTACCGCTCACGGAAAGTGACCGTTTTCATTGTAGAGGGGTATGGAAACACGGTTTCAATAAAAAAAATTCTTCACAGTATAAATAAAAAAAATAGAATTATCTAATAGGAAAATAAGGTTCGTGGTTCCTAATATGGACATGCTGAGCTGTAATTATTTAGAAATAATTTTAAAAAGCATGAAAAAAAATTATTTTGATTTTTCTCAGGCAAAGAACTTGCATTAAAATATTTAGTTAATTAAATTTTATGCCATCTCTGCATTCTCTTCTCCCCAATTATCAAATATCCTAGCTTCACCAAAGCTAATTAGTGGGAAAATTGTCATTTGACTGTGCAACAAAGGGCGAATTTGTAAGTGAGATTAATATTTCGCCCGGTTTTAGAGACAGCTCTGGTAAATATCCTGAAGTATACTTCATCAGGAATTAAAATACGCTTGTTAACGGATAAAAACTCTACATTTAAACCAACCTGTGAAATGAGCAAGCACAGGAAATTATACCCACGTTTCCAACATAATATCGTGCGTGAATTAAGGGAGAATGTCTAATTCTTTAAATGTTGCTAATCTCGGGCTTCTCCTTCTTATTGTTATTTATATTGTTATAACTATTATTTTTATTATATATTTCAAATAATATTGTTTTCAATGCACTAAATATCTATTACTTGCCGTTAAATTAATTTACACATTTATTATATTAAAGTTACATTTCACATCATCAGGTTTCTCTAAAATATTAGAGAGGCTTTTCTGTACGCGAATGGAAACTTTTTTCAGGAAAAACGAATCGTTTTCACCCTCACAACTCGGGTTTAGAAAATCAAAATCTACGGATACTGAAGCATCTATTGGAATATTTTTAGATCTTTCGAAAGCTTTCGACTTTTTTGACCATAACATCTTGCTATCAAAATTACCTTCTTATGGAATTCGTGGTATCGCCCTAGATTGGATAACTTCGTACCTTAAACATCGATCTCAAAGAATAGAAATACTGTACTGGCACGAAAGAACATTATTTACTTATCTTTCCAATTCTTTACCAGTTGAATGTGGGGGTTACGCAAGGCTCGAACTTAAGTCATATCCTCTTTCTGTTAAACGCAAATGATGTGCAGTCGTCTATTAAAAACGGACGAACGGTTCTGTTTGCCGATGACATGAATGTTCCTTGCAAAAAATAAACAATAAATAGTACAATTTTAGAAGTTTCAAATTGGTTTTGTAATAACAAATTAATAGTTAATGAAGGAAAAACAGTTTCAATGCAATTTTTACCTTTCAAATCAGCAATCGCATACTCCATTCAAAATGAATAATATGCAATTTATTAGCATGCAGGTGGTGTTCAGGTAACATTTCTAGGTCTGTCAATTCAGTCAAACCTCAAATGGAATGTACATATAACAGAATTAAACACTAAATTAAGTTCATTATGTTACGCATTCAGAATTCTATCAAATTCTGTCAGCGTTCATACAGCTCGTTGCGTGTATTTTACAAATGTACATTCCCGCCTGAGATATGGTATAAAATTCTAGGGAAACGCATTATGTTGTACTCAGACATTTAGATAGCAAAAGAAAATTATTCGAATAATAAAAAAATGCCATCCGCGTTACCCTTGCAAGCCTCTCTTCATTGAGCTTGGAATCTTACCATTTCCTTGCCTATGTATTTCCGATTCTGTAATATTTGTCAAAAGTGACTTACTTAACGGTGGAAACATATTTTCAAGCAATATTGATATTTATAATTTCAATACACGTCGTAAAAATCACGTTCATCAAGTGTCAGTATCAACAGCTCACCATCAGAAATCCACATACAACACATGTACGTTAGTTTACAACGCACTGCCAGATGACATTAAACAATTGAAATCGGTTCACAAATTTAAAGATACAATATTTCAATCCAAAAAAATTACATAATCATTTACACAAACAACCAATCCAAAAAACATCATCATTGATATTAAAAATAAAACAATAAAAGATAATTTACAAATAAAATAAATTATATACAAGTAAAATCTTTTTTGCTGCATAACTGTTTCTATACAATTAGAGACTATACTGATTATCAAAAATAAAAATAATGTTTATTTTAACAAAACAGTGATATATAATGAATTAGTTTACGTTTTTATTGTATATTTTTTAAAAGACTTAATATGTCTGTAACAAATAATGTACTTCAGCTTCTGGGTGAATGATCCCCATCTCGATCAGATTTTTGTCCAGTTTCCCTGATTCATTGAGCAAATGCTGAGATGGCCCCTTGTTTTGCTTCTGGACGTAAATGTAGCTTCACTATGCGCACGTTTTATTGAACTCTTCTTTTGCTTGTAAAGGTAAGAGTAGAGGTAAGGGCGAGTTACTATTTTGTTAGCAATGCAGAAAAATCATACTTGCAATTCGTGTGCCGATGCAAATACGTTTTCTATAACTCAGAAACGACTATTTTTCAAATTTTGGATATCTTACGATTTTTAAAATTGTTTTTTTATTTATTTATGTTAAACTTTAACTCAACTTTCAACTATTTATGGTTAAAATGACGGGAAGGGAGCTGGAACTCAA
Organism: Gryllus longicercus; assembly: GCA_038098605.1. NCBI lineage: Eukaryota > Metazoa > Arthropoda > Insecta > Orthoptera > Gryllidae > Gryllus > Gryllus longicercus. The sequence continues at coordinate 739,286 of JAZDUA010000267.1, read as the reverse complement.
GAAAATGTGGGCAGATAATCTTTTCCCCCCTACGTCACATACAGTTTTTGCTGTTTTTTTATTGAATAAATCTAAATCTAAAATCAATCTGTAAATGCAGTTAAATAATCAAAGTTTTGACGAAACTGATCACTATAATATAACAACTAAAAAGATATTTTGTTGATACTAGTAGACAATGGAATTGATTTATTCAAGACATGGTTCTTTATAGTCTGTTTCATTGTCAGGGATATTGAATTTGTATTTCTGAATTACTATTTACGCAGTTGATCATATATTTTGAACCGCGAAATACTTATCTCCCTACATCCAAAACATTTTTCCCAAATAAGAAATAAGTTCCCTGGAATAGGTTTTTATTATCTAATCAGACCTGTTAAATATTCTAACATTTTCACACGACAATTTTAAGCATTATTATAACCTTTCCGGAACTACTATAGTAGGTATGGTTCACACACTGTCTGATACCTGCGATGTGAGGAGTACAACATGACCCGAGGGGAAGTTCACGCAGTAATAATAGGTTGCCGTGGGGGCAGACTCTAATGATATGGGCGTGCTCGCTTGCCACAGGGGCGAATTTGTCGGCAATTTATTTATGATGCATACGGGTACCTTTTAATACTTAATCTTTATTGTGTCGTAAATATTCCTATATGCGTTTTTATATGGAATTTGGGGTAAAAGCGAGATGTTTTATTGCACGAAAGCACATAACTGTGTTTGTCGAGTGGCCATTCCTTTATTAGGATTTAAAAGTTATATTTATTCGTCTTCACGTTTTTTTTGTTTATCCGAATAGTTAAGACAATCTGCTTTGCTGTTAGGCCGTGCTCACGAAACCCCTTTGCTTTTTCATATTTTCTTCTTTAATAAATATTTACTAAAAATTATCTTAAGGTACATTATCAGCATTGAACACTAGTTGAATGTTCCAATCGATAATTTGAACACTAGTTGAATGTTCCAATCGATAATTTGAACACTAGTTGAATGTTCCAATCGATAATTTGAACACTAGTTGAATGTTCCAATCGATAATTTAATAGATGTGTACCAGTCCCGAGATTGCACACTTTCGTGGTATCATTTGGTTTCATAGAGTAGAAATTGTCTTCAAAAGCTTATTTATTAACCATATCAAATATATAATTTCAAATCACGTTCACAGGCTGTGGCTTAAGGCAACAACTGATGTCACATTGCAGTGACTCTGACCGTTAGGGTCTAGGATTCGTGTCCGTGTCCTAGGGGTCGTGTTCGTGATAGTGACAAGTTATTCTACACTAGCTAGATAGCTGGATAAAATTCAGCGGTTATCTGGAGGAGAATTCTAGCAGCCGGCTTCCCTGATCGTATGTTTTCGTGGTTTTTCCAATCGACAACAGGCGAATACCGGAGCAGTACCCTCACAAACGGACCACGGACCGAGAGCGTTCTCTTCTGCCTCTTCCTTGCCCAGTCCTCACTCTTTACTAACACACACAAACACTTACATGCACTAGACTACCACATGTCAGGAGATGCATTGGGAGCTTAGAGCTAGTCTCAGCTGGAGCAGTTCTCCCACTGGTGGGAGATACCTGGATGGCAAAAACCTGCAAAACGGACTGTAGGTCGGCGCCGAATCTTACCATTCACCCAGGGAAGAACAACAGCACCTCCCGTGATAAAACCATGCACTTCACTTATGGGATTAATGACCATAGCAGTTGACGCGCCCGGAAACACGAAATAATCAGTCAATCAATGAAAACATATTCACGTATTCTTCCTCATTCAAACTCAACCTTGATACATAAGCATCTATGGGAATAATTCACTTTCATTTGTAAGAAAGAAGTGTCTTAGTCGTTAAGTGATCCATTGTATAAAAAAGGAAGAAACGTGAGACCAAATAACTGATTCATAGATTTTATAATTATTACACCCACAACACTATTTTACAGAATTGACAAATATCTTTAAAAATCATTGTACAAAGTACAAGCGACACATTGGCCTTCTGCAACGTGACCGGAATTGGTGATCGTCAAGCTCTGCATGTTCAACGAAAAGATCTATGTCTCTCCTTGTCAGTAGGTTTTCCTATTAGAAACCCTGGAGGTAAAATGTTAGATCTCGTTTTATTGAGAGAGAGAGAGAGAGAGAGAGAGAGAGAGAGAGAGAAATAAAGCGACCGATATAAGTGCAGAAAGAGTAGACTGGGTTATTTGTCCAAATGTGGGAAACGGAAAAAAAATAAAGGAAAAGAAGAGAAAGATAAAGAGGCAGTTGGATGAGACGTGGTTGGAAAGTAATTATGGAGAACGAGGCAAAACGAAAAGAAAAAAAGAAAAGTGTGTCGGATTAAATGCACTCTCAGAGAGAGAGAGAGAAAGAGAGAGAGAGAAAGAAATTCGAGAAAGAGATCTCAAGAAAAATAAAACAATGGATATCATGATGGAAAAAAATAAGACAGCTGCAATGAAACGATTGAAACTTTCGTTGTTTGTATGTTTTCGAGGGTATAAGTGACGATGTTTAGAACTGCACCAGTCTGGCGTTTGCCACAAGTGAATGATGGATCTCAACCAAAACATTCTTTCTAAAATAGTTCCCTTCTAAAAACCCTTCAAGTGGAAGGAGGATACTTAAGTTCTTCCTCAAACTTCTACGTATTTTCCCTTCCCTCAAATCTTAAAGGGGAGCGCGCACACTACCTAACAATGATGGGCATAAAAAATCCTGTTGTTTACACATGGCTACGAAGAAAGCGTGTCACTGCCAAAGCAAGGGAGCGATGGATGATATATTGTGTTACTTTCTCAAGTGTGTGCAGATCCGGTCGAGTGAGTTTACTTGCAATCTCCTCAAAAAAGTTGTGGGCAAAAGCTGTCCCCTTCTAGGAAGGCAGCTACGTTTCTAAAGAGAAAAAATATGCGACAAAAATATGTAGGGTTCTTGTGAATGGCGAATTAAATTATAATTCTAAAATATTTCATAGTACTATGGAAAAGAGTGATGAAATTAGAAAACTGTTTACGCAGCATGAAATAGGTTGTGTCGACAAAGATTGCAAAACCTTTTGTTATTTTACAGGAGGGCAATTTGAAGTTTATTCCCTCTAGTAGGCGAACTTTACATTTTAATTAATGCAAAAAGAGTTTATACAGACTGAACAGGCAATGGACAAGTGTACTAAAAATATTCTATTCATTAATGATCAATATACAATTTCATAGATAATTTTTAAAACTTTGAAACTGCACATAGAACTTTTTGTCCGCAAGGATAACTGAATAATTCAGATCCAGAAGGTTCTTAAAATTGAAGGGTCTTAAAATACTCTACATGAGTTGCAGGCATCCATTTTATCCTGAACATTATTGCCGTGGCCGAACAGACACCCTTAAAGTTGCCGCCGGATGACGGTACCAATACCGCCCAAGAGAGTGCGCTGTCCGACAGCGCGGCAGTACCGTCACGCTCGAGCAGACAGCGGCGCGCGAGAACCCACCCGTATCACCGGGTTGGCCAGCGGACCTTCGCCTCGAGCGGGCTATAAAAGAGCCGCTCGGGCAAGCAGGAGGCAGTCGATAGCGAGCGCCTACAAGTGATTAGAGAGTGACATTGTGAATAAGTGATACGTCGAAGTGCTACGGACTCTGGACTGCCCCACGGATATTTGGTGATCTAGCGACGTATTTGGACTCTCTTCTGGAATTTTGTTAGAACTTGGCTATTGTTATTGGATTTGCTCTTTTGGATTGTGAAATAAAACACGTCGTGAGAAACCGTGTTTACCTTTGTTGTTTTCTGGTCATAACAACTTGGCGACGAGGAAAACTAAAATGGAGGCCGGCGACCCGATAGTGCAAATGCTAGCACTAATGCAGCAGCAGATGCAGCTGCAACAGGAGGCGTTCGCGCAGCAGCTACGGCAACAAGCTGAGGCGCAGCGGCAGCAAGCAGAGGCGCAGGCGCAGCAGCTGGCGATTCTGTTGGAAGCAATCAACAGACGCCCCCCGCCCCAATTCCACTGCTTCCAGCCCGACTCGGAGGAGTGGTCAGAGTACCTAGAGAGTTTCGAACAGCATTTATTATGTCACCAGGTAGGAGACGCAAAAACAAAAAAAGCGTTTTTTCTAAGCTGCGTTGGGAACAAAGTGACTAGTTTGTTAGGAAAACTACTCCCAGAAAGAGACTCAACAGAGTGGAGTTGGGAAGAAATTAAACACAAATTAGACACTTACTTTAACAAAACGCCACATGTACTGGCGGCCAGGTATAAATTCTTCCAGTGCAGGAAAAGCGAAGGACAGTCGCACTGCGAGTGGATTACAGAGTTAGCTGGCCTGGCGCGGCAGTGTCAATTCAAATGCCCGCCATCAGAGGGAGAGACATCATACGCTGAAACACTGATCAGAGATATGGTAGTCTTGCACACGCCGGAGGACAAAATTCGGTTTTTAGCTTTGCAGAACGGAGATCCTTCATTGGAAGAAGTAAAAACCTTGTGCAAGACTTACGAGACCACGCGTGAGACAGCCCGCCAAATCACGGCCGGATCATGCGTGTGTAGTGTTACCGATAACAATTCAGTGAAAGACAGTAGCTCAGACAGTGTTAACAGTTTAAGTAGTAGTGTCAGTATGAGAACGGCGCGAGAGAAAAGAAGTGAAGTGAGGAAAGGTAGACAAAATAATCAGATAGGGGCAAAGTCGGCAAAGTGGGGCGGCGACTCAAAGGAAAGGAAAAGTACGAACATTTTCAAGAGAAAGAAATCTTGTAAAGGTTGCGGGAAGTATCACAATAGAGCCGAGTGCAGGTTCAGGGAAGCACAATGCTTTTACTGCAAGAGAGTGGGCCACATTCAAGAAGTCTGTGAACAAAAACGGCATGCGGCACGAAGCGCAAGACACGAAGAAGACATGGAGGTAGCCATGGTTAGTGAGGTCATTAGCGGAGAAGGGCAGAGAAAATTAACGGTGCGAATTAAGTTAGACAGTCAACCAGTAGACTTCCTGTTAGATACGGGAGCACCGGTTACGCTGATCAATCTAAACACGTACCGCCGTTTAGGGTCTCCTGGTTACGCAAAAGTACAAAAAAGATTGACCAGTTTCGGGAAGACGCCCATTAAGGTGTTAGGAAGTGTGCGCGTGCAAGCATCATACAAGAGCAAGCAGGCAGTCATAGAAATATTAGTGGTCGACCGGTATGACGTAACGAATATCCTGGGGTTGGACTCCTTCGATAAACTGGGGTTTGGAGTCGTAGACGAGGTAAACCAGGTATCAGACCAGGATGAGGTTCACGTCATCAAGGATTTAGTTTCTGAGTTCGCGGAGGTGTTTTCGCCCGGGTTGGGAGAGTGCAAGAGCTTTCAGGCTAAGATCCAGCTTAAAGAGGGACATAAACCACGCTTTTACAAAGCGAGACCGGTGCCATGGGCACTTAGGGACAAAGTGAAAGAAGAACTAACACGGCTGCAGAAAGAAGGGGTGATTACGCCAGTAACAGTGAGCCAGTGGGCCACGCCTTTAGTTCTAGTGAAAAAATCGAACGGGAAGATTAGGTTGTGTGGCGACTTCAAAAGCACGGTGAACCAACAGGTGGAGGTTGAGCAATATCCGATTCCCAAGCCGGAAGATCTTTTCTACAAACTGTCAGGCGGACAACAGTTTTCTAAAATAGACCTCAGGGATGCTTACCTACAAATACCTTTGGATCCCGCGGCCAAGGAAGTATTGGTAATCAACACACCGCTCGGTTTATTTAGCTACAACAGATTGCCTTTTGGGGTAAACTCAGCGGCAGCAATCTTCCAGCGCTGTCTGGAGCAAATTACCTCGGGCCTGGATGGTTGCTGCAATTATCTGGATGATATCATCGTCACAGGACGCAGCTTAGAAGACCATAAACAAAACCTGAGAAAGTTGTTCACGGTTTTGCGAGACAAGGGTTTTAAGGTAAATCAGGAGAAATGTGAATTCTTCAAAGAAAAAGTAGTTTTTCTGGGACACGTGTTAGACAGCACGGGGATAGCCCCTACCCAGCAGCACGTACAAGCTATTATTCAGATGCCTCCGCCAACAGATCTAAAACAGCTGCAAGCACTGTTAGGCAAAGTTAACTACTATAATAAATTCATTAGAAACTTTTCGACGATAGCAGCTCCTTTAAACCATCTGAGAAAGAAAGGGGTCAAATTTGTATGGTCGGAAGATTGCAACAAAGCTTGGAACAGTTTAAAACAAGAGTTACTGCGCACGGTAAGACTTAATCATTTTGTCCCGGGAAGGATCACAACTGTGGCGGCAGATGCCTCAGATTACGGTCTGGGGGCGGTGTTATCCCAAAAAGATGGAAAAGGGGTCGAGAGACCAATCGCTTTTATGTCGAAAACTCTAAACAAACACCAGAGAAATTACTCCCAGATAGAGAAGGAAGCATTGGCGATCATTTTTGCGGTGAGAAAATTCAACGAGTTCCTTTACGGGACCAAATTTCACATCATCACTGACCATAAACCTCTGGTGCAACTCTTTCACCCAGGGAAGAAGATCCCAGAATCCACAGCCAAGAAGCTGCAGAGGTGGGCGTTGTTTCTTGCAGATTACGACTACCAGATCCATTATAGAAGCACGTCGCAACACGCGAACGCGGACGCGTTGTCTAGACTACCCGCCGGCCCAGACCCAGAATTCGACGCGTCTGAAGAAGAATGCCTCCAGTTGGACCTGGAGGATCTGGGAAACCTAGCAGATTTTCCGTTAGAGGCAAGGACTATAGCGAGGGAGACGGACAAGGACCCGGAGTTGAACCAGGTACGGCGCTTCATCAGAGAAGGTTGGCCAACAAGAAGATTAAGAAGCAACGCCAGGTGGTTTAACAAACAAGACAGATTGTCGTGCAAAGCTGGAGTTCTATTGTTAGAGGGCGAAGAGTTCACAAAGGTAATCATACCCAAGAGCCTCAGACAGACAGTGCTTAAATTGTTACATCAAGGGCATTGGGGGGTAGTACGTACGAAGCAGCTGGCGCGACGGCACTGTATGTGGCCAGGTATGAACAACGACATTGAACAAATGCTAAAGAAATGCGAGGCTTGCCAGCTTAACCAAAGCGCCCCCCCCAAAGACTTGACACCTTGGCCGGAGCCGGCGGAACCGTGGGAAAGGGTCCACGTGGATTTCGCCGGCCCCTTTTGGGGGTCCATGTGGTTGGTGGTAGTGGACGCGAAGTCCAACTACCCGTATGTGGTTGAAATGGGAAGCACCACCTCTACACAGACCGTAGAGATGCTGGAGAGGATCTTTGTTACAGAAGGTCTACCTGTGGTATTGATTTCAGACAATGGTTCGCAGTTTTCGTCCCAAGAATTCGCAAAATTTTGTGCGAGCAACGGCATCCAACACATCTGTGCACCGCCTTTCCACCCACAGTCTAATGGAGAGGCGGAGAGGTTCGTCCGAACCTTCAAAACGGCTATGGGGAAAGCGCGGGCAGCGGGGACACCAAAGTCCCGAGCACTCTTAAGGGTCCTGGCAACGTACAGGGTCCTGCCAGGCTCAACGGGCAGAAGCCCAGCTGAAGTGCTCCACGGCAGGCAGCCCCGGACCTTGCTGTCACTGCTGAGCCCTAGCGACCCGCATAGAGCTGGAGGTATTAGACCAAAATACAAGGTAGGTGACAAGGTATATATTCAGTCACTTAAGAAAGAGCCAGCACGGGTGCCCGGGGTAATACAAGAGATTCGAGGCAGCAGAGTTTATGCGGTACGAACCTTAGAAAGGCTGGTCACACGCCACCAGGGGCAGATCAGACCTCGAACTAACGAGAGTCAAGTAGACAACAGGCCGTGGATATCACCCGAGGAATTCCGCAGGAAAGTGATGAGGGAAATAATTTATGTCCCACAGGAGCGCACGGCCGTTGGAACACCAGCAGTTGCAGCGGACACGCGGGAGGAAGCAGCCACCAGCAGCAGCAGAGAATCCGCCTGTTCGACCAGGACAGAACTACGGCCCAGGAGGGTTACCCGTTCAGTGCGTTTTGCGCCATACGCAACGCATTTGGGCGCGGAGGGTGCCGTGGCCGAACAGACACCCTTAAAGTTGCCGCCGGATGACGGTACCAATACCGCCCAAGAGAGTGCGCTGTCCGACAGCGCGGCAGTACCGTCACGCTCGAGCAGACAGCGGCGCGCGAGAACCCACCCGTATCACCGGGTTGGCCAGCGGACCTTCGCCTCGAGCGGGCTATAAAAGAGCCGCTCGGGCAAGCAGGAGGCAGTCGATAGCGAGCGCCTACAAGTGATTAGAGAGTGACATTGTGAATAAGTGATACGTCGAAGTGCTACGGACTCTGGACTGCCCCACGGATATTTGGTGATCTAGCGACGTATTTGGACTCTCTTCTGGAATTTTGTTAGAACTTGGCTATTGTTATTGGATTTGCTCTTTTGGATTGTGAAATAAAACACGTCGTGAGAAACCGTGTTTACCTTTGTTGTTTTCTGGTCATAACAATTATGTCATTCACCTTCTCCTTCGACATTTTTTCTTCCCTTTTACAACATTTGCTCCCCAGCGGATGCTTGGCAGAGGAGACACAGATCCTTTTGATCTGCCTGCCTTTGATTTCTTTATCAAATTGATACAATTCCAAGTTTCGTAAGGATCATGACTGGTGTTTAATTGCACTGTTAGAAGATCTGAACAATGAAATTGAAGCTGGGACACTTGAATGTATCAGTAGCGTTGGTATTCATAATGTTTCGATTGAGTTTGAAAGTCATAAAAGTTATTTGATGTCAACTGGCTCAGAAAATGAGGTGATTGGATACTAGGACAACTCTTATGACGGAAGCTAGTGACCAAACTTCAAATAATTTTAAAGTTAGAAAGTATATTATACACCTCCCGTATGCATGAATGCCCAGAAAAAGAAAATTACATTATCAATTGATCAACATGTTTGCATTTTAATAAAAAAGAAACAATACCATAAGAAATACTGGAGTTACTGTTTTGAGGAACACAGCTATCATTCCACAAAATACACTCCCTACCATCAGGAAATACTAAACTGGTCATTATTTTTATAACTGCATTGACAATGTCATTCCCAGCAGCATTCCCTGCACAACAGAGTGACTCATGCCACAATGCACATTATCCTGTTTTATCTTTTGAGCAATACGCATTTATATTATAGACATTTAACTTTCATCTATAGAAAAAGCAACTAATATTAACTCAAGGAAGTGCAATAACATTTTCCCAGTCAAAACATACAACCACCCTGTTATTTTCACGACCAGAACTGTCATTCAGTCATTATTTATAGTATCATCATTTAATGTGATAACTCTATACCAACATGTAATATAATATGATCATATAATCTTAACACTTCAAACTACGTTTTTCTGCTGGGTGCTGAAGATAGAACTATCTGGTTCTAAGGTTTGTCAAATTATACAGATATAACTATATTTCCCTGCTTATAATTTTAAAACTAATACGAATTTAGTTACATCTTTCTTAATTTATTATAGACTTTCTCTATACATATATGCAATAAAATCAGAAGTGACAAAAATTGCAGATACAACCTTCTGTTTCTTATGCCAAGAACTATATCATTTATGTAATTTCTCCTATATGTTTTCAGTTCATCTCTCTCGAGCATTTTTTTCTACCGTTCTAATTCTCACTCTCGATACATTCTCACTTTTTAAGTAACTGCTGAAATCAAGGACTGTTTTTAAGATGAGATTTCAAGAATGAATACATCGATTTTTTTAATGCATGAAAACTCTAAAATCGATAGAAAATGAGGACTGTATCAGATAAATGTACTTTGAAATGGTAAAAGGTATCATCCGTGGCTGTGTAATGGTAAAAGTCATCATTACTTGGCTGTGTAAAAGACGCCGCCTCATAGACACATAGGCCAACGTTTCGGTCATGTTTCGACAGCGTAGGTATCTGTGGCTAGAAAGATACATCTCTCGGACTGCCAAGTAGATACTGACTCCAAACGCGGAAGCCTACGCTTTCATCATGCGGCTTATTTTGGAGGAAAACATCTCAAATAGAATACTATTTTAATGAATAGAGAGGGGAAATTTCAAATTCATCTCAGTCTCTAGTCATCTATTTTTTTCCTTCTGTTCAATTTTAATATTCCTTTGTTTTACCTATGAATGGTCATGATTAAGTAGTACTAGTGAAATAAATAACATTTTAGGATACGCGTATGAAATTAAAGGCGATTCGTCGGTATCCAGACAGCAGAATACGATAAAATCAATAACTTTTATTTCTTCAAAGATTGTGTCAACAATAAACTAATGGTGCTAAAACAGCACCTACTTTCTCGCCCGTAATTTCACGCAAAATTGCGCGAAAAGTACTAAAATGTTTGAAAACTTGTACATGAACTTATTTCAACAATTATCTTTAAGGAACATTAAGGGAAAAATCTGTCTGTAGTGTTATAAAGAAAAATCTGTGTCTTATCTGTAGTTGTAAAAACACGCCGAAAAAAGATTGAATTTTTGCAATTTTCGAAACAGACTTTTCAACATGTATGAGAACTGTCCTAGTCTCTTAAACGTCCTACACACTATCTAACAAGATAATTTAATCAAAAGTGATAGCGCCAAAATTTGGAAAATATCCCAGCGGCATTATGTACAGTACCCTCCAAAATTAAAATATAAATTTCAAACTCAAGTGGCCGCGACATCAGCTAGATCGATGGAGAAATATCAATTTTGAAGAAAATCGGCTGAACGGTTTAGTCGATAGCGTTGTTTACAGACGGACGGACCGACAGACTTTTGCCGTCGTTCAATCTTTTGGCATCAAGGACCTACAAAATGTAGATTCTGACTACACCACGTGTTAGAGATTTTTTCTCCTAAAATTAGTGACTGCATGTATCCACTTTTTCGTTACCATGGCCCTGTGATAATTTTTCTACCGAAAATTCGCCGTTTTTTCGCGCAGTATTACATAACTTTTCCTCTACTGCGCAAGCGGAAGCAAGAAAGTAAAAGTAGTATGTTAGTTGTAAATGTCATAAATACAAATTACAAATACAGTCCCTGGCCAAATTATTAGACGCACTCCAAATTTTTAACAAAATGTTAAGTTTTGAAGTCTCTCACTGCAGTACATTACATCTGGCATTGTTGCGAATCAATCAATTAAAAACAAAGCTTCTTTTTCTAATAATTAACACATTATTTGTCATTATGTACCATTGTTGTGACACCTCATTGTTGCTTAGACGCACAAATTACAAGAGTTGAGTAGAACAAGCGGTGACATGAGTAGTGTGTTGTTGCATGAAGATGGTTTATTTTCCATTTATTAGTTTGTAAAATAGGTATAGCCGTGTTTATTTAAAAATTGTGAATTGTTGTATACGAAAAACTGATAGTTTTGAATAAAAATAATGGGAAAGGCAAGTGATTTGTCTCATCGGAAGATCGCAGCAGTGAAAGCTTTTGTCGACTCAGAAAATTATTCAAATCGTGAGTTATCTCGAAGGTTGAACGTATCCGAAACATCTATTCGGCGAATTAAGAAAAAAAATTGTCCTTGGTGAAGAATTATCCCCACGAAGGAAGAACACATGTGGACGGAAGAGAATATTTTCACCAAGATCTGAGAGATGTTTGAGGAAGATTTGCCATGAAAACCGGTTTATTTCTACTAAACAAATTAAATTTAAATTGGAAAGTAGTGGAATCTGTGTATCTGAAAGGACAGTAAGGTGTACACTACTACAAATGAATTTTAAAGCTTGTAGACCAGCCCACAAACCCAGATTAACAGCTGGTATGAAAGAAAAACGTCTTGCATGGGCTAAGAACCTTAAGAATAAAGATTTGGACTTCTGGAAATCGGTAAAAATTTAGTCTAGTGCTTTTTTTATAAGTATAAATGGCTACCAAAATTAATTCTAATGTCATTTACTGGTATTTAAGGTTTGTTTTAGCGACGAATGCACTTTCGAAATTCTAGCAAACAAGCATCAATTTGTGAGAAGGCGCCCTGGTGAAAAGTATCATTCAGATTGTGTCATCCAGATTGTGAAACATCCAGTCAAGGCAATGATTTGCTCAGTGATCAGTGGCAAAGGCACGGGGTGTCTGTACTTGGTTAAGGGCATCATGAAACAAGACCAGTACAAGCAAGTATTGGAGAAACGACTGCTGCCTCAACTACAGGAATGGTTCTCAAATGAAGAATCATTTGATTTTATGCAATATGGGGCTCCATGTCATACTGCTCGAACAGTTCGATCATTTTTGTTGGACAAAAATGTTCCTGTGTTACCATGGTCAGGAAATTCACCAGATATGAACCCAATAGAAAATGTTTGGGAGCTCATAAAGAGGGAAATCGCAAATTAACAAATAACAACAAAAATTCGCCTCCTTGAAAATAATTCAAGTCTGGTACCATCATCCAGAGTTGCAAGAAACTGTCCAGGCATGCATTAATATCATACCAAAAAGAATTAAAGCTCTAATAGCCGCCAAAGGTGGCCTGACAAAGTATTAAAGATATACATGTGCATGGAGATTTTTTATGAAAATTAGTTTATACATTATAGTGACAGTCATAATTTTGCATATGATATCTTGTTTCTATCATAAGTATTCAATTATTACTTATGTATTTCGTTAGAAATAAAAAATACATTTTTCGTCACAAACCGTGAATTTTATTGAAAATTTAGGGTGCGTCTAATAATATGGCCAGGGACTGTATTTGAGTATTTCATTTTCCCTCCAGTACAGTCCAGTACTCTCGTACATCCAGAATAACATATTTATAAAACATTAAGCACAGTAACGAATGCAATAATTTCAAATCTAGAAATACTTTCTGCGTGAAGTTTGTTTTAAATAGCATTAAGTGTGTAATCTACTGGTTACTATTTTCTTTAAAAAATGCACAATGGAATGTTTTATTTTCTTCGATATTAACATAAAAAATTGCTTTCTTTTATTAGAAAGATCCATTTAAAAATGTGTTTCAGAACGGTTACCTGCAATTTCGTTATCAAATTACTGAAATATTGTTTGCTAGAAATAGCTTGGTTGATTTTGTTGGAAATCAATTTGAGCTGAGTAGAGAATCATATAATCTGCTTTCCGATACACGAGTTATTTTTGTGCGTATTTCCAGAGAACTACAAAAAACCGTATCAGTTTGTCGATTGCGGAATTGAATCCTTTCCGAAAATGACTCGTATAAATTAACTGTGGAAGCTAAAACCGCTTCATTTAAACTTAATATATAAAGCGCACTCAATTTCCCTGAAATTCAATTTTTGGCGAATTCAGGAGTTGTCTTATCCTTCCATGTGCCCAAAATATTCATTTTGGTATCACATTCAAGTTCCATTAAACGAATCCCATTCGATCGATGAAAATGTAGTTTTGAGTATATTCAAAACATTATATTGTTACTTTGTATATTCCGTGTAGTTTGATTCATGTGAGCAAAGCACCTTCTTTCTTCTTTTTGTATATTTACGTTTAATTGAAATTTTGACTTCATATCTCATGGAAAAAGAAAGAACACACATTATTTTAGGATGAATATATCGTATTCCATTTCCAAACTAATATGAAATATCATTGGTAATTGAATACATTTCGAGTTAAAAACCAGTTTTAAACTAAAATTGGAATATCTTTATAATCTAATAATATACTGATAAAGTGACAAAACCGTATCGCCTCATACGAATTAAAAATGTTCCCTCTTCTAATGTGTATTCCAATTCTTTTGCACATTTGTAATTAATAAATAAATAAATAAATAAATAAATAAATAAATAAATAAATAAATAAATAAATAAATAAATAAATAAATAAATAAATAAATAAATAAATAAATAAATAAATAAATAAATAAATAAATAAATAAATAAATAAATAAATAAATAAATAAATAAATAAATAAATAAATAAATAAATAAATAAAATGTCGGCCCCGTGGCGCAGACGGTTGCGGCAGCCGTCGTCTGTGCCGAGGAGGCTGCAGGTTCGAGTCCTGCGTAGACATGGTCGTATTTGTGCTTGTCCCTTCTTTTCATTATCATCATCATCCTATCATCTCATAATTCACACTACAAGGCGTAACAACCTCGTGGTAATCCAATGATACAGCTGAAAAGCTGATCCTGGAAGAATTACACACGTTAATCGTGTAGCGTGGTCAGTAATGGCCTATACGCCAATAATAATAAATAATAAATAATAAATAATAAATAATAAATAATAAATAATAAATAATAAATAATAAATAATAAATAATAAATAATAAATAATAAATAATAAATAATAAATAATAAATAATAAATAATAAATAATAAATAATAATAATAACAATTTATCACAGCCCATATGTAAAAATAGCCCGTTGTCGTTGTAAATGTACTTCTTAGTATTTAACTTACATATTATGTAGTTATTATTAAGACAATAAATATTAATAATTTTTATACACTCATTTTTTTTTTAAAATAAAATAAATTCTAGTTCCAGGAGTAAAGTGTATTTAACTGATATATTTTAATTCGTAATTTATTTGATAAATAACTTACCATGGTCCTCGGAAATAAATAAAAGAACTACTCATCTATTCAATACATTCCGTATCTATTCTTCGATAGTTGCACCACCACGTCATCCATTGTTATCTTTCATATCCAATAGGTATATCCGGTAACGTAGGCACGTGTGATGCGTGCATTATGCGTACCATAACCTTATCATAACAAAGAGGTAAACACATCCCTGTTGTCCAATTAGCTCAAATGATGTTCCAGTCATGAGACAACTTGGTAATTTAGCTGCAATTAGTTAATCAGGGAGGGCCACAGGATTGTTCCATGATTTTGCCCAGTAAAAACTGATATTCTTCACTTCGCTAAAGTAGTAATTTATTAATATTGCATGTAACAGCTTTGTAAATAAAGTACATTTTATTTTTATTATGTTTGATTACCGAGTCCAAAATTCATACATGAACATATATTTAAGGTGAAGATGCAGCTATCTAGGCTCAAAAAATGCGTTTTTAAAAAACTAAATAAAATATTTTCATGTACATTATCAGTACTCGCCTGACCGCTGTGGTGTGCGGATCGTTCCCGCAGCTCCGTAGTGTCTTACCTTGCTCGCCCGCGAGGGCGCCAAGATAAGGAAAAGTCTAGCGATAATAACCAGTGCGCACTAGCTCTAAGTGAACAGTTACAGTTGTGAAGCATAACTGTGTTTCATCCTCTTCATATTCAAATCAACTTAACAAAAGATAACATATACTAAAACTCAGTCGATTACCGAAGTATTTTCGGGTAGGATCAGTAGCATGTAGTGCGATTGCATGCTGCTGACACCCGGGAAGCTGTTTACTTCAAGAAATGTCATCCGAAGAATCAACAGGCAGCGACAGCAACGCCATGGATCATGATTCATCTGCTCCCGTCAACCTGACGCAGAATGTATGGCAAATATACACACCAGCTCGGTCAAAAAGGCCGAACCCTGACGTCCTCGACCCTGATGCTAATAGAAGGGTAAGGCAAAAGACAGCGTCTTGCGATAGTAATACTAGTGTATATACAGTTCCCACCAAGAATCAATTCAGTGCTCTTGATATAGAAGTCACAACAGAAAACAATGAGGAAACCTTTCCAAAAACCACTGTACCTCCAATATTCGTGCCAAATGTGAATAATGTTCCAGCTATGATAAAGTTTTTAAAGGAAGCCTTAAAAACAGAAGATTTCGAAATAAAATCTCTAGCAAACGACAAAATTAAAATAGCGCCGAAAACTCCTAATACCTACAGGGAAATAATAAAACATTTATCAGCCAACAGTCACGTATACTATACATACCAGTTGAAACAAGAACGTGCGTATAGAGTTGTCTTGCGACACATACATCATACGGTAGATGTAAAAGATATCAAGGCTGCGCTTCTAGAAAAGGACCACAAAGTTAGAAACATTATAAATGTTCGCCACAGACTAACTAAATCACCTCTGCCTCTATTTTTTGTAGACCTTGAG
Source organism: Gryllus longicercus (assembly GCA_038098605.1). Lineage (NCBI taxonomy): Eukaryota > Metazoa > Arthropoda > Insecta > Orthoptera > Gryllidae > Gryllus > Gryllus longicercus. Next base: position 723,179 of record JAZDUA010000267.1, on the reverse strand, counting down.
CCCAAACCTAACAACAAAGAAGTGTTCAAAATTAACCGACTGTTAAATTGTGTTGTTGCTTTCGAACCACCACGCCTGAAACGCGAGATAGTACAATGCAAAAACTGTCAGAGATATGAACATACCAGGTCGTACTGTGCATACACGTATAGGTGTGTTAAATGTGGAAAAGAACACGACCCAGATAAGTGTTTAAAAGAAAAGCAAAGTCAACCGACTTGTGCTCTGTGTGAAGGCAATCATCCCGCCAACTACAAAGGTTGCAAAGTATACCAAGAAATACTAAAAAGGAAAGGGTACAACAACTCAAGTAAACACAGAATGTTTCAACAAGAGATGCATGTGCAGACACAAAACAGCAACATTGAAACTACTTATTCTCACGAAAACTCAAGAAGCAGACATGTAAATGCAGGAACATGGGCCGATGTTGCGCGATCAAAGCCTGTAGAAAGACATGAACACAACGACGATAGCCATTCCATTATGAAAATTATACAGCACTCCTTTGAGAGGTTTGAAAACATACTAATGCAGCAAAGTCAACAAATAAACTCTCTCATTAACCTCATAACGTCGCTTGTCTCCAAACTATCTAATGCCTAAATTCCTTCGCATTGCAGCTTGGAACGCCAACGGCTTGGCAAATCATCGCCAAGAAATCGAAATATTTCTCAACGAAAACAAAATAGACATGCTACTCATCTCTGAATCTCACTTCACAGAAAGAAGCTACTTTAAACTGAAGAACTACACTTTATACGATACTAAACACCCTAGTGGCAATGCCCATGGTGGCACAGCAATATTAATAAAAAGCACTATAAAACATCAAGAACAGGAAGCTGTACAGGAACAGGATATTCAAGCAACGACTGTACAAATTATGGACTGGAGTGGACCAATTACCATCAGTGCCATTTACTGCCCTCCAAGATTCAAAATAGACAAACAACGATTTGAAACCTATTTTAAGTCTCTAGGAAATAGGTACATGGTGGGAGGAGACTACAATGCCAAACACACGCAATGGGGATCCAGGCTCATCACCCCAAGAGGGAGAGAACTGCTGAAAGCAGTTACCTCACTTCAGCTAGAAACCATTTCTACAGGAGAACCTACCTACTGGCCTACCGACCTAACCAAAACGCCAGATGTAATTGATATATTCATAACAAAAGGAATCCCATCCACTAACTGTATCATCGAATCTTCCCACGAACTGTCCTCAGACCACACTCCAATAATTATCACAGTCGGCAACAAAATTATTCTACAACCCTCTCCCGCGTCACTAACGAACAGAAAGACAAACTGGAACTTGTATAGAAAACAGATATCTATGAAAACAAACAACCGATTACCACTAAAATCAGCTGACCACATAGACGAAGCGACTGAGTATATAATACAAAATATTCAAGAAGCAGCTTGGACCGCTACACCGCATCTTCACTACACCCAAGGCTGCGTGAAATATCCAAAAGTTCTTTTGAACAAAATAGCCGAGAAAAGAAGACTAAGAAGAATCTGGCATACTTCAAAATATCCTGAAGACCGTACCAACTACAACAGAGCAACTAGGCAACTAAAACGCCTCCTAAACGAATTCAACAACAACAGGTTTCAAGATTCCATAACCAACCTTACCCCAACAGAAGATACCAATTACTCCTTATTTAAAGCCACAGGGAAGCTAAAAAAACCGACCAAATCAAATCCCCCAATCAGGGACGAAAACAAGTGTTGGGCAAGAAACCCCACAGAAAAAGCGTCTACCTTTGCCAAATTCTTTGCTAATGTATTCCACACTCATCCCATTATAAATACTAACCAAGAGCAACAAATCAGAGATTATCTTAACTCCCCAAACCAAATGACTCTTCCAATCCCGCACTTCACTCCCAGAGAAATTACCAAAACCATAAACGCCTTATCAAACAAAAAAGCTCCTGGCTATGACTTAATTACAACACCTCTTCTCAAAGAACTACCACGAAAAGGCAAGACTATAATTACTGCATTGTTCAACAGTATTATAAGAACAGGGCACTACCCGGAGCAATGGAAAGTAGCCCAAATTCAAGTTTTTCTCAAGCCTGGGAAACCTCCACATGAACCCTCCTCCTACCGTCCCATCAGTATACTTCCCATTCTATCCAAAGTATTCGAGAAACTTCTTCTATCAAGAATACGTCCTCACATTGCAACCAATAACCTAGTCCCTGATCATCAATTTGGTTTTAGACAACAGCATTCTACCGTCGAACAAGTTAATAGAATCACCAACTACATTGAGAATTGCTTCCAAGAAAAGAAATACTGTTCAGCCGCCTTTCTAGACGTTGCCCAAGCGTTTGACAAAGTCTGGCACGATGGACTCTTATTTAAACTCAAGAATTTTCTACCGTATCCCTTCTTCAACATTATCAGATCTTTTCTATCCCACCGCACCTTCCAAATCAAATATCAAAATGAATTATCTGAATTCCATCCAATCAAGGCCGGAGTACCACAAGGTAGTGTACTCGACCCTATCCTATACCAGCTCTATACTACTGATATACCAAAATCAGATAAAACAACCATAGCCACTTTTGCAGATGATACGGCCATATTAGCTTCGGATGACGACCCTAATGACGCATCAAGACATTTACAAGAACATCTCACAATGATTGAAGATTGGGCCAAAAAGTGGAAAATAAAAATCAACGAAAATAAATCAGTCCATATAACCTTTACCCTGAGAAAAAACAAATGTCCTACTGTCCACATCAACAACAATCCAATAGTACAGGTGGAAAGTGTAAAATACTTGGGAATACATCTAGACAAACGGCTAACGTGGAAGCATCACATCTTAGCCAAAAAAAAGCACCTTCAACTTCAAACAAGAAAACTATACTGGTTACTAGGATACCACTCAAAACTATCACTGGAAAATAAACTGTTGATTTATAAAGCTATCATAATTCCAATATGGACCTACGGCATCCAAATCTGGGGCACAGCAAGCAAGAGTAATCTCTCGATCATACAGAGATTTCAATCCAAGACCCTAAGAATGATCGCGGCAGCACCATGGTTCATCACAAATGCAGCACTGCACAAGGACTTAAAAATGCCCACTGTCTTGGAAAGAATAGAATTTATCAGCTCAAACTATCTCCAGCGCCTTGAAAACCATCCAAACCACTTAGCCCTCAACATCCTAGACAATAGTGCAGATATCCATCGACTAACCAGAACCTCACCCCTACAACTCCCATATAGATTTTCAACAAATACATGAAACATTACCCTCAGCTAATAAACTATCCCACTTGCAGCCAACCCAAAATAATACTTGCTTTTTGTTATAGTATGAAGAAATAGATGAAGAGTACCGATGGGATACCTTCACTGGAAATCAATCATTGTCATAACAAGTCTACAACAACATATTTACTTATTATTTTGTAAAAAATAGATTGTAATTTTTTTGTTATAAATAAAAAAAATGTACATTATCACCATATAGTGAAAGTTTCACGTCAGTAACTGGATTTGGTTTCGAAAAGAAAACTTTCGCTTTTGCATCAGTGAAATCTATACGTTCTCATCTGCCACGTTCCCTTTAGGCTCTCATTTTCTCAAAGCCTACATTTACTACTTGAATTCAAAAACATATTGAACAATGCATAGATTGATTCCCATTTGTGAGAAAATGTTATATGGATGAATATCTACAACATGAACCAAATAGAATGGTCTATCTGTATTTGTACATGTCTACAATTTTTATCGAAAAGATCAGACATTTATTGTGCAAAATATGTTGGATAAAAATGGTTTAAAATTTATAGATTATGGTACAAATCTGGTTCATTTTGTATCTACAATATTATTCCACGTTCAGGTAATTTTTAGAATTAAATATTTATAAATCAAGTACCCTTGAGGTTTTATACACAAACACTGTACATCCAGAACAAATTTATAATAAATCTTCACTGAACATTATTTTTTATGTACACTTAAGATTGATTTTTTTCTCGAAATACAGGGTCTAATTGCTTCTACTAGATTCTAATAGAAAGACAATCAACGTGTTGCGATTCACCCTCTTTCAAAACTAGGATTAAATAGTGAATGTAAATACTTGTTAAGGAGCTCTTTAAAATTGGAACATTTACAATATTTTCCCTGATTTTTTCCGTAATAGTAAAGAAACAAAAAAGACTAGCAAATGTTTGCGTACAAAAATACGGGTAGGTTGAAAGAGATGAAGTTAAAAATCTCTAATATTTCCCTTGAGTTTAGTGTATCAAACCCCCATTAAAAAGGAAACTGTGAAACGACTTTGAAGAGACTTATAAAATTATGCTGGCAGCTCTACTACAATAAATCGGCCACAACTCACATCACTTATCTTGTGTAACTGAAATCAGAATGGAATCACAAGCAGAAATGCGATTACATCATTACTTCTCTTCCGAACTCTTTCACGTCTTCGCCTTAGTAATTCATTATGTAATACAGAGGAAGTATTCTAATGCTCCGGTAGTAACTTTCAATTCAACAGAAACACTCATGTTGTGAAACCCTGGAATCGATAAGGTGGATAAATCTTGGTCTTATATATAATAAATTTCTTCCTCTAATACGTTATGTAGTCAGAATCTACGTTTTGTGGAACATTAATATCAAATAAATACGTAGTGCCATTTTGAACGTTGTGTTTACTGTGAGTGACGGGCCGCTAGTAGAGAAAACGATGTGTCGCGTTCAAACGCTCGATGGAGCGACGCATGAATAAAAGAAGAAGCGCTGTATGCAAGACATGAGCCCTTCTCGCGCCCTGTATACGAAGTAGTTGCTCCCTCCCTCTCCCCCATCTTTCGTATCATGATTCCAAACCATATTTTCCCTTCCTAATGTTCCTTACCCGGTTATCCGGTACCCTCAGTCACTCCTCTCGCCCGACCCTCTGACCCCGACCCTCTCGCCCGACCCTCTCGCCCGACCCTCTCGCCCGACCCTCTCGCCCGACCCTCTCGCCCGACCCTCTCGCCCGACCCTCTCGCCCGACCCTCTCACTCGACCTTCTCGCCCGACTCTCTCACTCGACCCTCTCCCCTCGCTTTCATCTCTTTGGTTCCTCTCTTTCATCCCGCGCGCCGCCGCGAGTAGTGCGCAATGCTGCTCGTCATATCGTAAGCAGTCCTTTCTTGCCGTCGGAGCGCGACGAGCCGGCGCCGCGCCCTGCCGGAGGGTTTATATCGCCTTGCGGCGCGGGGCGTGGCGGGGCGGGGATTGGCTGGCGGGGTGTGGCGTGGCGGGGTTGGCGGGGCGAGGTGGGGATGGGCGGGGGGGGCGTGCCGGGCGGGGCGGGGGCGGGGCGGGGGGCGGGGCGGGGGGCGGGGCGGGGGGCGGGGCGTTCATGGCGAGGCGGGGCAGGGCAGGGCGGGGCAGGGCTGGGGCGGGGCAGGGCAGGGCAGGGCGGGGCGGGGCGGGGATGGCGGGGCCGGGCATGGCAGGGCTGGGGCAGGGCGGGGCGGGGCGGGGCGGGGCAGGGCAGGGAGGGGCAGGGAGGGGCAGGGAGGGGCAGGGAGGGGCAGGGAGGGGCAGGGCGGGGCAGGGCGGGGCAGGGCGGGGCAGGGCGGGGCAGGGCGGGGCAGGGCGGGGCAGGGCGGG